>CM018041.1:6012203-7497026 GCA_008638375.1 Nyssa sinensis | reverse complement strand
AGAGGGTATTGGAATTTTCATTTTTTATGGTCTTATGGAAAAAATTTGAAACATCAAAATTCTTCACTTTTATGCTAAAAATAAAGATCTTGAAATTATTCTTTAATATAAAATTGATAGTTTTCCAGTGATGCAACATCTTAATTGAAGGTTGATTGGACATAATTCAATAGTTAGAATAAAAAACTGCATGAAGATATTGAAGGCTAAGTTCTCACTTCTCATAATATCTTGTTCAGTGGACCAGGACATATCCTATAAAAAGTGAAAATCGGGGCATGTTCTCATTGAGAGAATGAGGTAGAAGCGATTTATCAGTATAGGCACATTGACATGCAATCAAAATTGTAATATTTGAAAATTTTTTAGTTTTAGAATTGAACCTTTTGGGTAGTATTTTTATTTTGGTAGGAGTTATTTTATTTAGATTTTTAAAAATATTTTTCAATGAAATTCATAGAAATTTCCATGGATGCTAGAGTTTTCTTTTGGAAGTCATTTAAGGTGGTCTATACCTATTTGGGTCCGCTCACGTATTGCTATTAGTTCACATGTTTCTTGCTGCATTTAAGGTTGGGAAATAAACCTATATAAAGGTTGAAATTGAAAAGTTTGATTGAATAGAGAAGAAGGAGAAAAAGAGAGGAGAGTCTTATTGTTGTAGAACTCTTGAAAGATTGATTACAAGAAAGAACAAAAAGACTAATGACTAAACTACCCTTAATGAGACAATAAAACTACTACTCTAACACCACCACCCCCTTCAAACTCATGATGTGGCAGCGAAAAGCATCGAGAGTTTGTCAAGCAGAAAACGGAAATGCATAATGGTGTGACACTTTGTAAAGAAGTCAACCAACTACAAAACAGAAGAAAGAAATGGGAGAGAAATTGTACCAAGCTGAAGATGATGTCACACAAAGTGATCTCAATATGTTTGATATGCTTATGAAAAACAGAGTTGTGTGCAATCTGAACAGCACTTTTATTATCACAATACATAGGAATTAGAGCAGACAAAGAAATCCCAAGATCAGCAAGCAGCCATCGTAACCAAACAATCTCTACAGTAGTAGCAGCCATGGCATGATACTCAACCTCAACAGAAGAGCGTACAACAACGGTTTTCCAAAAAATAAGAGAATTACTAAGAAAACACATAAACCAATAGTAGATTTTCTATCTATAGAGTCACCAACCCAATCAGCATCGGAATGAGCTGAAGCTCTAAGGAAGAGGAGAAAGAAAATAACAAACTATGATGCAAGGTACCGCGAATATAACAGAGAATGCAAAGAACAGTAGCCCGGTGAACAGTAGTAGGAATGGAGACAAATTGAGTAACAATATGAACAACATACGCAATATCAGGACGTGTAACAGTCAGATAGACCAAGCTGCCAACTATGGCATGATATAAGGTAGGGTCAAACAGGGAACCCTATCAAAAGAAGAGTAACGAATATTGAACTCTAATGGTGTCTTAATTGTTCGAGTGCCTCTTAGATGAGCTCTTTGAATGACATCGGATGCATACTTGGACTGAGAGAAAGATAACCTTAAGGAGAAAGGCAACCTCAATACCCAAGAAATACCGAAGAGGTCCCAGATCCTTCATCTCAAAGTGGGTTTGCAACTGTGATTTCAACAAACTGATCCTAACTGTAACATCACCAGTAAAAATCATATCATCAACATATAGTAAAAAAGAAATACAGCCTACAGAAGTAAATCGAAGAAAGAGAGCGGAATCATGATCACAAAGACGAAAGCCTAAGTCAAAAATTAGTAATTACAGTAGAAAACCTGTCAAACCAAGCTTTATGAGCCTGTTTGAGACCATATAATGTCTTTAGTAGTTTGCAAACTTCACCGAAATTATAAAGGAGGTCAGGTGGAGGAACCAAGAAAACTTCTTCAACCAAGTCCCATTGAGAAATGCATTCTTGACATCCATCTGAGAAATACTCCACTGACGAACAACAGTCACTGCAATTACTGTGCAGATAGTAACCATCTTGGCAATAGGAGCAAAAGTCTCCTCATAGTCAATAATATACTCCTACGTGAATCCTTTGGCCACTAAACAAGCCTTGTACCATTCCACAGAGCCATCTAATCTAGTCTTTATCTTATACACTCATTTGCAGCCAACCGCATGCTTACCAGAAGGTAAGGATACCAACTCCCATGTGTTAGCCTTATGCAATGCAGAAAGTTCTTCGTGTTCTCCTCCCTCTCTAATCTCCTACACATTTTCTTCTATAATAAAGAAACGTGGAAGAAGATTTTGCACTCTCTCCCCCGAAATCATTCTTTTCTTTATCTATTGCCTCTTCTTTTTTTCTCTCTTAGTTCTAATTTTCAAAGCCCTAATCTAGGTTATTTCGTTCTAGTTTCAAAGCAAGTTTTGATCTTTGAGACATGGTGAAAATGCCTATGGAGGAGGAAGGGTTGGGTCACAAAGACTTAAGGGTGTTTAATAGAGTCTTCTTGGGGAAGTGGGTGTGGAGGTTCGCGGTGGAAGATCAAGCTTTTTGGAGGAGCATGGTGTCTGCAAAATATGGGTGTGAGGATGTGAGAAAGGCTCAAGGGTCTGGGTTGTGGAGAGCAATTCAAAAAGGGAGGGAGGATTTCAATCGTTTAGTGTGTCTTGAAGCAGGGGAGAAGTCCAAGGTGAAATTTTGGGGGGATCCATTGTGTTGTGATATGTTACTAAAGGAGAAGTTCCTGATTTGTTTAACATAGCTTCTAACAAAGAAGTCTTGGCGGGGGATTATGTGTTAGTAGTGGGGAGTAATGAGGGACTTATAAGGTCTTATGAAGTGTTGAATAGATGCCTTTTGAGGGGAGGTGGGGGTGTTTGATGATATGGATGGTGAGTAGCATCAAACATTTTACAGCACGGTCTATCTACAAGCATTTTTTGGGAAATAGGGAGGTTTCATTTTCATGGCATTTGATTTGAAAATCCAAGATTCCAAATAAAGCTGCATTTTTTTGTTGGTTAGCAGTATGTGGTGCAATGCGAAATTCTTACCACATATTATCTGCAAAAGAGAGGATTCCATCTTCCTAGCAAGTGTTGTATATGCAAGGAAGAGAAGGAATCAGTTGATCATCTTCTCATGCATTGCAAGATGGCGAGATACGTGTGGTGTATGGTGTTATCTCTTTTTGGATGTAGTTGGATGATACCAACAACAATTAGAGACGTATTTTTGGTGTAGAGATGCAGTCGGGTTAGGAAGCACTTGAAGCTTGCCCAAAAGATGGCACCACTTTGTATTATATGGTGCATTTGGAGAGAAAAGAACAGGAGAATTTTAAAGTAGTTGAACTTTCTCCTTGGAAGTTTAAATACAATTTTTTGTGTTAGTTTTTCTTTTGACTTAAAGAAGAATACCTATTTATTTAAGACAATTTCTTAGGTTTTTGGGGGGATCTTAGGCTTTGATTTTTAATAGCCTTCTCTCCTTTTTTTTTTTTTTGTAAATGGGTTCGTCTCCCTGGGGCACTTTGTTAATATAACATTCACTGATCAAGAAAAAAATAATAAAAAAGCTATTGTTGTTTTTTGCTGTATTGTAAAAATGCTTCAAATTATTTTGTTACTCAAGCAGAGGTTTACTACCTGTTTTTTTTTTTTTTTTTATCAGTAAGCAGAGCTTTTCTACCTCTTTGATTTGGAAAAACTCATAACAAAGTACTAGTATTCTTCACGAAGTTCAGTTAAGCTCACCCCATTCTCCCATATTTTCGGGTATGACAAGTTATGAGAAACTACGGAAAGGGTGAAATTCTGTGAAAGACCCATGATAAGCAAGGTAATGAATGGAAAACAAGTTAGATTGGGTAGTTGGATAATAGATTGAACTATTGTATGGCATAGTACTCAAAGCAGATTAATACAAGTTAAAGTTGTTTACAATTTTAAAAAACGAAAACAAAAAAAAAAACAAGAATATGCTTAGAGTTGTAAAATGTTGTATCAAATCAATTGCACATGCTGAGCTTCCACTTGTTTCAATTAAAGAAAAAAATTTGGAAAGTGTAACTCATTTGTCCTGAAGACGTCATGGCTAGTCATGGACCGTGGCTCCATTGGAAGTGGACTATGGGACGTGACAGGGATGTCATGGCTAGTCATACAATGTAATTACAAGTAACACCATTTCCTAACAACATATCAGCTAGACAGCCTAGATTATTCCTTTAAATTTAAGTTCCTTTCTAAGTTTTCTTATTACTTAAATTCTAAAAGTTTCATCTATGAGGATGTTTCCACAATCTTTAAACCTTTGGCAGATTGTGGACAAAAGAGGCCCTGAGGTTCATCTGTTTCTAACTTCATATTCAATTTCAATATTTATCTGAGTCTCCCTTTCTTATAAATCTAATAAAATCAATGAGCTCATTAGTTCAATCCTCATTTCTTCTCTCTTTCCGTAACAACTTCTAGTGGACTTAATTCTGATGGAGGACGCAAAAATGACTTGTAGCTCAATAGCGCAAATATCAAATAATCACTTGAAAAGGTATATAAAGATGATCATATCAAATAAAATTCAGTAAACTACTCTTTTTACCAACTTGAGTGATCCTCCATTCCACTGTTTAGTATTCCACATAAAAATAATTGGAAAACTCAATGTAACTCCGCAATTTAATCTTACAAAAACATCTTCTTTTTTCTTTTTTCTGGAATCGAAGCAAAATAATTTAAACTTTACGAATTTGTTATTTC
The DNA here is from genome assembly GCA_008638375.1 of Nyssa sinensis. Lineage (NCBI taxonomy): Eukaryota > Viridiplantae > Streptophyta > Magnoliopsida > Cornales > Nyssaceae > Nyssa > Nyssa sinensis. The sequence goes on along the minus strand of CM018041.1, from coordinate 7,492,279 downwards.
CTTTCTTTTCTTGTGGTTGGATGAAAACGAAAATTTACATTTGTAATCTTTCATGTGCGATCTCTGAGAAAGAAAAAAAAAAGACTAGAAATTGTGTGATTTACCTGAGGAGATTGAGTGGCCTTATGAAATAATTTGGCAAACATGGCGAATCGACGAGCTATGTCTGTGTGTTTTTTCGTTTTCGTCAATTTCTTCGTCTCAGGTGTTGAGCGGATGCATCAGGCAGGAGCATCGTCTTTTGGGATGCGTGTTCATGATCTGACGGTGTAGGAGTTGTTACAGAGATTTTTTTGTGTGTCGCATCACACACCTAAGAACCAAACGGTCCAAACCTAAAGAGAACGCTTGGTGAAACGGACAACGAGCAACAGCCGTTCGATGATCAAGTCATGATTGATCAATTGTCAATTTTGATACAAAGTGGGGACCACAAATGTGGATGTCAACTGCATAAAAGAGACTAGCTCCGGTGGTTCGGTCGTTAATTTCCTCGTGATGTTGCTCATGTTAATGCTATGAATAAATGAAATGATTGTTTTATAAAATAAAATAAAATAAAAATTATTTAATTAAATTAAATTATCTGAATATTTAAAAAAAATAATAAAATATTTATTTTATAAAATAAATATTTTTAATCACACTAAATAAAAATAATCTTGTGACACTGTTAAATAATAAAATTATCATTAATAAGGGATCCTTATAATCTCCATCTCCATCCTTATATTCTTCAGTAACCATCATCCTCCTATCCTCATCCATGGTTACCCCCTGCAACTTCCCTTTCTAACTTCTCTTCTCTCTTCATATGCACATTTCATTATTCTCCCCTCCGTATACCCTCCTTTCTTTCTTCACTATCTTCTACACCCCATCCCCAAATCTTCACATCATTTTCTCTCCATCCTCTCAAACCTAGACAAATTTAATCCCTTCAAACTTCATCCTTCGACGACATTGATAATAGCTTCTTCAACAGCTTCAAACTCAAAGAAGACATCACCTTTGACCCACTAGAGCCTCTAGAAGACTTCGTCCCACAACTGACGAGACTTTTGAAATATTCTTTTAATTTCATTCAATTACGTAATATGTCTATTAATTATATTCAAATATTATTTTTATATACTATTAATCTTTTGAAATATTTTTTTAATTTAATTTAATTATGTAATATTTGCATTGATGCATATTATAATTTGTGAAAGTGATCGAAAATTTCCAACCCTTAGGTGGTGGTAGATTAAGGAGATGGTGCTGGGTCAAAAGAGAGTGCATTGCTGAAAGGTGACGCATGGGTTTAGGTGGAGGGCACTTGGCGGCGATGGCTAACCGGTGAAAGTAGACAAATTAAGACTATGAATATGTGTGTATATATATGTTTTTAATGAGTTAGTTGATATTTACTGAGTTGTTTTTATTGTATAAAACTGTTATAAAATATAAGGGTAAAGTTGTAAATTCATAATTTTTAATTAATCATATTTGTGCAACAAAACTAATAAGAAAGATAATGTAATTTTAGAAAGATAAAAGATATTGAAGGCAAATAATTATTAGATTCTAAGGAAAAAATAAGTATGATATACCTTTTTTTTTAGAAAGTCAACTTCTAAATTAGATTATGAAATGAATGTTTGCTATTATCTTTTAGTGTTAAAATTCAATAACTATCATTCATTTATTCATTTTTTTTTTTTAAATTTGACCATTTTTTTAATTAAATATTAATAAAAACCTTAAATTTTATTTTTATATAAAATAAAAAAATATTTATCTAAAATTTATTGTAATATAAAATAATAAAAAAATTCTTTTAAAAAAGTTTAAAAAAATTGTCAAAATTTAAAAAATGTAAAAGTAAATAAATAAAATGAGTAATTTTATCATTTTGAATAAAAATTTAATTAGATGAGGTATTTGAATATTATCAGATAAAACAAGAAAAATTAATATAATTTTTAAAATTTAAAAAAAAATTAATGTAATTATGAAAATTTAAAAAAAAGGTCAGTATTTTATAATATATATCCTTTATTTTAAAAAATAATAATAATTGAGTGGTACTTTTTTTAGCACACAAGTCAAAGCGCATGCCCAATGCCACTAATCTAAAACCTTTTTTCAATGATCCTTGCATATTTGAACCTCATCTCCTTTGAAAGCCAACCTTTGACGGAAAATTTAAGGTTCTAAATTGGCAGGCAATAACTGGCAAAATGGGAACTGGGAAGTGCTTTACCTCACAGCAGCTCAAAAGGGGTGTGTCATCCGGTGTACCAAACCTATAATCGTTAAATGGCACCCCAAACTCAAAATTTTCTACTCCAACAAGGGTAGTGGCATATGAGGTTACAAAATGGCATCCAACATTCTGGGGTGCTATTTTTACAAACTTTAGAGATAGAAAATGGAGAAGTGTCATTTAACGGTTGAAACTATTTTCATTTTTACTGTTCCAACAATTCTATTTCAACAAAGAATTTTATAAATATAGGGGGTGTTTGTGAAGAGAAAACTTACCAAAGCCCAAAAAATCACTCCAAAAATTATTCTATAAATTTAGGATGATTTTATTTATTTAACTAATTTTTATAATTAAATAATTTTTTAAATTTAGTTAATTGTTAGAATTTAAATTAATTTTTTAAATTAAATTAATTTTTGTAATTTAATTTAAAAAATTAATTTAAATTAAACTGTTATGAAAACTATATTCGTTAAAATATAACTGTTAAGTTTAATTATATTTTTTAATAAAAAATATTAAAATATTAAAATGATATTCCATTTTGACACTTATTATTAGAGCAGATTTATAATTCAGGAGTATCATAACACTATTCAAAGTTGCAAATAAGATTTTTGGTACCTCAAAATAGCAACTCCTTTGGAGCTGCTCTCAAAAGGGAGGTCGAATGATTGACGCTTTGCCAACCTCAAAGTGCTACCCAAATAGGTGTTTGCCTGACTATGTCCGGTGTACGGCTCTTCCGAGTGCGCCGGTCGCAAGGATGGGACAACAATTTATTTTAGACGAACAGTTTTTTTTAATAAAAATTTAGTCATAAATTTAATAGTGATAAATTATAATACTTTTTTGTGAAATTTTTAATAATTATATTAAATTTTTTTAAATTATACTAAATTATTTTTTACTTGATAAACTACAAATATTATGCTTTAGTCAAATTATCTTTAAAAAATAACAAAATTGTCTTAATTATAATTTTTTTTAAATTTTGACCAAAATTTTCTTACTTTTTTAACAATTTTTTATTTTTATTTAAGGTAAATAACTTATTAAGATTTTAATTAATAATTTTTGAAAATAAAAAATTGGTCAAAAAAAAAAAAAAAAAAACATATGAAATAAGCAGTTTTGACATTTTAAAAAGAAAATTTAGCTTAAAGAGAGTATTTGTAATTTGTCAAGTAAAGTAAGAGAGGTCAGTACAATTTTAAAATTTTTATAAGAAGTCAGTGTAATTTAATTATTTAAAAAATATAAAAATTTAATATTGGTTGATATAATATTTTTCTATAGATAATTAAATTTATTTAAAAAAGAGATATTTAAACAACTTTAAGATATATATAAAAAAAATTAAAAAAAAGTCAATAAAAGTTTTATTAAACAAAGTATAAAAAAAAATTAAATTTGGAGAATAAAAAATAAATTTAAAAGTTATATTAATTTTGTTTTTGGAAAATTATAAAAAAAAAAATCCTGAATAATTTTTTTTTGAGGAATGCAAGTCCTTAGTTGGCCCATCCTCGGATATAGAAAAAAAAAAAAAAAAATGAACGAGAAAGATGCAACAATGTGAGCTAACCAACTTAACCCAAAAGCTCAAATGACTCGGGGGTTTTAGTATGAGTAATTCTCATTCAGAACATTGTCCTATCCATGTATGGTTGAGTTTCAATTTTCTTGTACCCACACTCTTGTTACCTGAGGGTTATTAGTCAGTGTCCGTCCTGCTTATACAGGTTTTTAGTAACGGTCATTAACACTAATGACAGGTATATTAGTCAAATCATGATATAATTTTGAATTTTGCCTGCCTTTATCCTTTGAATAGATCTGTTAGATGCTTAACGATTGAAATTAGAAGAATTTAAAATAAAGACACCCCACGGCATTGGTCCAAGACTGACATTGAAAATTGTACCAGAAAAAGAAGAAGAAGATTCTCTCTAAGACATTATCCAAGAAATGAAGGGAAAAAAAAAGGGTATTAAAGTCATCTCCCTACATTAAAATTTGACAAAGTAAATTTTAATATTTTTTATATTTTATATTAATTAAGCCGGTTTCAAAATTTTTTGATATAAAAATAAAATAATCTTATATATTTATTGAATCCCACAAATTTTAAATAAAAAAAAGTATAATTATAACTTCTTTTTTCAAGTAACAAATTTGCTGTGGTTCATTTTGCTGACATGGCCTATTAACAAAAACACAACTATCTCTTTTGGAGATGACATAATTAGCGTAAATACCCAATTTCAATACAATTGACATAAATTTGATTTTTTATCGCTACATGATTATATTAAAAAAAAAAATGATTGCTTATTACACACAACACAACGCAACCCAAGGAATAGCTTAACTTAATTTGAAAGGTTCGAGTTGAGATGGAGTAATCCATTTCAAACTTAAAATAATGATATTCATTTCTCTCGTACAGAAGTAAGATTTATCTCATTTCACTATAATTGAATTTCACCTGATTCCATTTCCATACAAGAGAAATAAACATTTATAATTCAAATTAAAATAAAATATGTCTAATTTAATTTAAAATAATATTTTATGACACATATATAAACACATACACTCACGTGTGTGTGATTTATAAAAGTATGATAAGTATAAGTTCTATGCTTATGAGAATATACGTTACATATGTGTCTAGAAAAAATATAATTCACAAAACATTACTCTTCAATTTAAGGTTAAGTTTGCTTAAATCATGAAAAGTTGGAATGGAGGTGGACAGAGAAATATTGAAATTCAAACATATCAAAGGTTGATAAACAGGTTCCCACACTCTTTGAAGCACTTTATCAAAAGGGTTGTGGGGACCCACTAAACAGCAACAGCCAGCATAGGGACACATAAACATATATATATATAGGACATCTGATTAAGACAGCAGAGGGGGGGCAGGGCTCCATATATGATGTTTTTTTGTTATGTCCATGAAATTCTGTAAACAAAAGACCAAAACATGTAATGTAACCCACGCCAGCCATCAGAGGCACAAATTCCCTCGCAACAGGCCTGCGGCCTGCCATTCACCCCCACCAAAAAAAAAAGATTCAGTGGTGCGTAGTCCATTGCAAGTGTCATGCAAACGGCCACTTCTGCCAATTGATGTAGGCCACGAGTCACACACATTATGTTCGCGTGTCTTTACGCGCTCATAGACCGAGGCTGACTTAACTCAAGCCTTTCCCTTTATTCATGTAAATTTTATTATTTTTTTTCATATTGAAGTAAGTTAAAGGATAAATTATAATAATTTTTGTTGAAATTTTTGGTAATCATAAAGATAATCTCACTTATCTTCTTTATTTTTATTAATAAATTTGAAATACCTCTTATATAGTCTATTTTTTTTAAAATAATAAAATATTTCTTTCATTTTATTAATTTATTTTTATATTTTTAAAATTTTGACCATTTTTTCTATTTTTTTAAAGTTTTTTTTTCCATTTTGCATATAAATAAATTTAAGATAAATAACTTATATTTTTTTTGCAAAAAATATTTTAATTAATATTTATTTGAAAATAAAAAATAAGTTAGAAAGTTTGGTCAAAATAAAAAACTACAAAATAAAAAAAAAATTAGACTGGAGGGGATGTATATATAATTTGTTAGTAAAAATAAAAGATATCAATATAATTTCAAAATCTCAAGAGATATTTTTATAATTGTCAAAAATTTCAGGAGAGAAATGTAATTTATCCTAAACTCATTCATATTGATCTGTACAAAAGTATTTTTTTTTGGAGAAAAAAAACCTTCTTTTATTTTTTATTTATCTATTTTTTAGTTCAAAAGACGTCTTTAATATAAATATAAAAGATTGGTGAAGTTTTGAATAGAAAATAAAACAATGATAAGATAAACTGCAGATACAAATATAAGTTTCGAAAAGAAAAGAAAATGGATGATAAGGTAAATGGGAGATACAAGAGAAAAAATAAAAAAATATAGTAATTATTTCATTATTTAGATTGTGAGGTAGATAGATTTGTTACTTCTCATAATCATGCCTAAACACTCATGATCAATTAAAAGTAAGATTTTGATATTTTTATTATTTTAAAATTTTAATTTTATTTATAATTTTAGTTAGGAATTCCCATATTCAATCTAATTTATTTTGGAATTTTCTTTTAAATTTTATATTATTCAAATTGAGACAATGGTTCATATTTTTCATTTTTAATAATTTTTATATTTTTGAATAGATTTATGAAGTGAACATAAAAATTCAATTTTTATTTTTATTTTTACAAGAGATTTTGATTTCATCCACTTAAATTTTTTCTTCTCTCTAAATTATTTTATTCAAACGGCTTATAAATCTGCACTTATTATTAAATTTATAATGTAGATTTCTTTTGAACAATTTATTTTAAGGGAAGTCTCAATTCAAAAGATGCATTTTGTACAATTACTAACTTAGAAATTAATTTTAGTGAAAACGTATCAAGATAAGATAGTTAAAATATATCGAATTCGAGTTTTTTTAGTGTCGATTTTTGATAGTTAGAATTAAAAAAAAGAGTCTGATTATCACAGATAAAGATGTGCGCATAAACTGATTCATGATATCTCGAATCAATTTATTAAAAAAAAAATTCTAATCACATGACAAGTCAGAATGTGAGCACCACCCGTGCACCCCGCACACATATTTAAAATAATTTATCCTTTTATTACTGTAGTAAAAAATAAATAAAAAAGAATCAACTTGGGTGAAAATGACTGAAATTATTTATTTTGATAAAATTTTAAAAATAATGAAAAACAACTAATAAAAAAAAATCAACAACTTTTGTGTTGATATTTTGGAATAATTATTTAATAAGATTGATGTTTTCACATCATTATATAAAGTCACAAGTCATCAACTATTATTGTGGTTCAATTGTCATTGCAAAGACTTCTAAAAATATTTGATAAATAATTTCAACATAAATTTTAAAAAAATATTAAAATTTATGATAAACAATGCACCACATTCACGATGCCAACTTTATAATTTCTGATTGAGATGGCGATAGCGTCCCGCCGCGAGTCAAGTTACGTTCGCGTGTTGCTACGCGCTAAGGGGCAGGGGATATATCTCATCGTCATATATATATGCACCAAAAAATCTCTCTGTATCTCTCGTGTTGCTGTCTTCACATGGCGTCCTCAACTCACAAACAAGACCACCTCCCAAACCCGTACGGCACCACCGCAGCTCCGCCGCCAACGCCATCAACCCAACCCAGTCCTCTGTCCTCATCAGACGCTGCAGATACTCTCGCCCGATTACTCCACCGCCTCCCACCTACTCTCTCCCTCCCTATTCGCCGTCGCCCCCTTGCCACATGTACGCCTCCTCTCATCTCGCTCTCCGACCCAAACCCCACTCTAAAAAATAACCTCCTCGCCTCTTCTGAACTCGGGTTCTTCCAACTCACCAACCACTCCATTCCCTCCCAACTCGCACTCTCAGCCGAGTCCGAGTCACTCTCTCTCTTCAATCTCCCTCACGACAAAAAGCAACTATCCGTTCCAAAAAACTGGCCGCTCGGCTACGACTACGACGATGACGATGACGACAGCGGAACAGGCGAATCGTTCTGTTTCGACTCTTCATGCTCCACCGAGTCAACCGAGTTGTCCCTAACTTCGCTTGGTGAGTTCACTCGTGAAATGGAGAAAGTAGGGTTGGACGTCATCCAGGCGTTATCGTGCCCCTTGGGATTTGAGAACCCGGCCCGAGTGGACCCCACTAAAGTCTGTTCTTTGATGTGGATATCTGAGGGCTCACCTGGAATTAAACCGGTAATATCGGGTAGGTTTTACCCGTATATAGTCGGGTTACAGTACCAGATCAGGTGCCAGAAGTACTCGCTGTTGGCCGACTCGGGTTGGGTTTCTGCCTCTCCCCAGGTCGACTCGGTCCTAGTCACACTCGGTGACATTGGTCAGGTAAACTTTCATTTCTTAGTTTGTGTTCTATTGCATAGGACTGTGTGTGAATGAGTCTAGACGGGTATTGAATTGTTAATTTTTCAATTAATCTCAAATCAACCGAGTTGAGTAGTTATTAAATCGAGTTCAAATAAATTAAAGAGTTAAACTTGTTTATTTTGCGAATCGCTGTGGAAAGAATCTCATTTATCATATGATTTTGATTTGCCATATGAATCTGGTTTTTTTTTACCCGGTGTGTATCGGGGTCCGGTTGACAGCGAGTAAACCGGCACAGAAGCTTGAAATGGCCATACGATCGCCGCCAACCGGACCCCACTCAACCTAACTAATAATTAATAGATTGTTGCGGGTAGATTTGAAATTAGGGCTCTCAAAGTCTTAATCATCTCTTGTTTGGCACGTGATATGTAATTTAATGTGATAATATTAAAAAATGGATATATGATGAGTTGGGTGGTTCAACCCTTTCACATTTTCTTTGTAAGTTTAGGGGGAAAAAATTCATTATGATAGGTTCATAGATTTCATTCATCAATTTTTCAAGAAATTATAACGTGTAGTCACACAAACGAGGAAATCTTTGGTGGATGGTCTTACCGGATGACTTTAGATTTAAGTATTTTGCGAAATTCGTGTGAATTCTATACGAATATTCAAATCTAAATGACAATCCCACCATAAACTCCTGCAAGCGCCAAGGTCCCATTCGGCTTGGTCAATGAACAATTCATCATGTTTAGGTGCGTCTTCAAACCTTCCCCATAGGTGTCCAAGTTTTAATGGCCATTGTGATTTTGGTATTGGTAGAGTCACTTCGTGTGATGGTTGTATAAAATAAAATTTTAAAATTTAAATGGAGGAAAGCAATTTTTCCTCTTAACAAATTGAAGGCTTGTTTGGATAAATGGTCAAAAAGTGTGATTTGAAAAAGTTTCTCCTAATAATTTAACCAAAACGCCTGTTTTAAGCTTATTCTTTCAATACAGTTTATAAGCTGAACCAAACACTTAATTGTCAAAAAGTCTGTTTTGGACAAAGTTGAACCAAACACACACTTATCTGTGATGGTTTTGCAAAATCTTTTTGTTAGCTAAATAAAAAAATTTGCACGTGAAAGGTTTTCCAAAGTCTTAGCTCCATGCGAGTTTTATAAAATCTATATCACATACACATAGTAAATGTTGGCGCGTGCATTTGACTTATTATGGAAAAAAAAATTATAACGAACAGAAAATGAGCATACACGAGAAGAAAAATGTATACTTATACAATGCAGATGGGCCAGGCCAGCTAAGCTAGGCTTGGATTGGTTAATATATTAATGGCATTGTCTTGGAGCCCAATATAATATGATTGAAACTTATGACCATATTGACAATTCATATATATTGTCCAAACATTATCAAGTGATGCAGGATGTGAGATCATGAGATCAGATACTTGAGACTTGCCATTGCATTGCCATCTAAAAATTGAGACACCTGAGAGTGAATCTCTGAGGCATATGGACATTTCATATTAATTTATTGGATTTTTTTGTCCTATTTTCTCAGGCATGGTAATGGGACCCACTAACATTTAGTGGGTCTCACTTTGTGAGAAAAATAGTTATGCATAACATGTTTCATTTTTGTAGCATCTGAAATTCTAAATACACAAATTCCTACTGCAATAATGTGAGTCACTGTTTTTTTTGTGGGAGTTTAGGTTTTTATTTTTCATTTTTAACTTGTTTAAAATAAGGACATTTTAGGATTTGGATAATTGACCTTGTTCATCTTCAGTCATGATAACAGTGACTTACAAGTGTTGGCATTTTGTAACTGAAAACAAAGGGAAAAAAAAGAAAGAAAAAAGAAGTGTTTGCGTTCACCTGCTTTATGAAACACTGTATATAGATGTAACTTTATGAATTATGTAGATTTGAAGATACTATTATTTTAGTAGGTTAAGGCTGTGGGAGCTTTAGACCCCAGATTGTGTCCAAATATCATCCTATGGCTGCCCACCTTCATGCTAAAAATGAAAAGAGAAATGATTTATATACGGGATTTGGTTACCTATTTTGTTCACCCGATGTTTTGAGGGTATTTTTGAAATTAATTAATGTTTATGGCATGTTGTAAATGAATCCGGTGACCTTTTTTTAGGTGGATGTAGCATTATTCGAAAAGAAAATGATAACACTAATCTTCTAGAATTACTCTCTCCCTACACTCCATTTCCCATTTCTTGTATATGACAACTCTTGTTTAGCATGATTAAAAAGCCATTTAGCTTTCTTTCATTTTGTATGCATGAATGATAGGTATGGAGCAATGGGAAGTTAAAGAAAGTTAGGGGAAGACCAGTTCCAAGCCTGGGAGATGGCAGCAATGCGCGGTGCATAACAATGTCACTGCTGGTGACTCTTCCTATAGACAGCATTGTCTCTCCCCTCGTTACAGGACTAAATGTTGGTGGCGAAGAAGATGGAGTCGACAAAGATGATGACAGCAATGCAGATAGCAGAGAAGATAGGCTGTTCAACTCGTTTTCTTTCGAGGACTATGCATGGAGAATCTACCATGAACGGCTCCCTCTTAAAGATCCGCTTGATAGATACCGTATCTAAGTTCTGAATCTCTCATGACTTCTCTCAGTGAAGGCAGCAATGGCGATAAACAATTCAATGCTTCCCTTTCAAAAAAATTTTCCCCACTCTTTCAATATAATGTGGAAGTAGTAGATATGATGATGTTGATTTGTTCTTGTTCTTTTTCTTTTTCCCTGTGACATAGACCTTGTATTTTCAGTGACATTCCTTCAATTTATGTATTGGAACTAGATATGTGTTAAAATTGTTTATGGAAGATTTATAGCATAATTAAGGATTGTATTAATATTATTAGGCAAAAGAACATAATGATTACTTTTAAGCATATCTATATATATATATATATATATCGTGAAGCAAATTTGGCAACAGATTGACTAGCATGAAAAACTCTTGTTTCAAAACATAGGATTGTATCGGTCAATGGATTTCCTAGGAATTTATGTCGGATACTCGGTACTCAGTGATGATAATAGGGGTAGAGCTCTATCGCCAATGGTGTGATTAATTTCATTCAAAAAACATTTAGAAGAGAGGGTTAAGATTAGGATTTGATTATTTGTTGAGATTTGGATCTAATTTTTGTTTATCGTGAATAAGAGATTTAACCTGATGGATGGCCTTAGAATAAAATGACAAGATATGATTTTTGTACCGATGATACCAAATAATTAGGATAAAATTTATTGAATTGAATTAATTATAGATATGCTATACTTTTCAAATATTTTATCGAAAACTTGACTTCTTAATAATGTGACAGTAACAAATAATTGTATCACTTTCATAATTCATTGTCGAGTCGCCATGCAATTCGAGAGTTAAAATTTAGTAAACTTTTGACAACATTATTTTATTATTGAAATTTTATTAATAAGAGCTTCTCAATTGAAGGCTAGGACTCGATTATGTTGAAGTTTTGAAAAAATTCTTGAACGAAACTGTCAAGAGTGGTCTGTTCTTTCAATACTCTCGTATCATCTGTGTACTGACATGTAATGATCCGGATCCACTAAAAAATACATTGTAGTTTTGGCCCATACTTGTTGTGAAACCATCCAACAATTTTTATATGGGCTGATCATAAAAAAGGCCGGCCCATCTAATCTTCCAAGCCCAGTCCTTGGGCACATGCTCAGCAGCTCGCGTACCGCCACAACTGGTAAAATTAAATGAAAGATTGCAGGAAAATAGATCAAATATTATTATTTATTGTCTTATTAAAAATTAAGAATTATATATATATTTTGTAGGTTTTGAGTTTCTCCCTGGGGGCGAAAGCCCTCTCTCTCATCCGACACAGCTACTCTTGAAATTTCAGCAACAGCCAACAGCACACAATTTCATACTTCATTCTCAAGGTTGGGCCCCCAGTTTCTCTCTGTAATTTATTATTTATTGTTGTGATTTGTGAACGCCGGAATTATATAGGAGTATGTATGTGTGTGTGTGTGTGTGTCTATATATATATATACATAAATAAAAGCAACCGCAGACGATGAAGAGGACGGCTTCGAAAGAATTTTCCCCATATTAATTTATTTACATTTTTTATATGTTAATGTGTTTTTTACATATATATATATATATACATATATATTTGAATATATTAATTTATAATTTCACCTGGCTTGTGATGATTCTTGACTACTTGTTTTCAGTTTGTAATTGAGTTAAAATCTGTGACAGAGCGAAGTATCTGTCAAATGGGGAGAAGGGTGCGACTCAGCCAACACAAGGTGAACCCATTTCTAGTTTAAAGAGTTAAAAGAATGTGTGAATCTTTCGATTCATCTCGTTTATTTCATCATTGTATTTTTGTTGCTGAAATTTGAGAGGCTTAATGCAACAAGAATTGATGATTTCTCATGATGAACATTGTCTTCATTAGATTTAATTAATCATCTTATATAAAAAAAAAATGATTAATTTTGAATACCCTAACTCGTTCTTTCTTTCTTTCTTTTTTGGCAATCAATTATGTTTCAAGGGAGGCTATAATTCAGATGATCGGATTAGTCAGTTGCCGGATGATATTATTATTTCCATACTGTCCCGCTTGCCACTTAAGGAGGCAGTGTTTACCAGTGTCCTTTCCAGACGATGGAGGTACCTCTGGACATGTATCACCGGACTCAGTTTTGATTCTGATGAAGCATTAGATAAAATAGCTACTGAACCGAAATCACGTAACGGGGAAAGGCCTAAGTATATCAATTGGGTGAATCGTGTCATGAGACAGCATACAGGCCCAACTATAGATGAATTCCGAATTTGTTTTGATTTGGATAGAACTTCTAAATGTGCTATTGATAGATGGATTAAATTTGCCGTAGCAAAAAGAGTTCAAAAGCTTGAGTTGGACTTGTTAGAAAATGGTGAGTCTCTTCGCCAGCCTTCACGCAACTATACTTTTCCATATAAACTTGTGGGTCCAGCTAAAGGGTCTTCCTTGAAGCACCCGAGTTCAATTTTACCCGGTGTGAGTCCCTCTACATTTGCTGGCTTCAAGTCTATCAAGTTTTTGTCTTTTAAATGTGTAAATGTGAGTGGAGAAGTTTTTGAGTACTTTTTATCCAACTGTCCTGTTCTACAATACTTGTCTATACATGGCTCCGGAGATTTGGTAAATGTAAGAGTTGCTGGTCCAACCCTCATGTTGAAGTACTTAGAGATAGTCTTCTGTTTGGGCATAGAAACAATTGAAATCTGCGACACAAATCTCATCTCATTCAGTTACTTAGGGCCGGGGATAAACTTGCTTCTCAGTAATGTTCCAATGCTTGATGAGATATCTATTGGGGAGGGATTTTCCGGGTTTGAAAATAATGTCTTTTACCAGATTTCATGCTGTCTTTCTCACCTAGAGATTCTTACATTGGACATCTATCGTCCGGAGGTAGTATATACAATTCAATTATATCTGTTTCTCTTTTGGTTGACTATATTATTGTCATGGTGCCTTACTCTTGCTTCCACATTTCTAGGAAAATATAAAGCTTGTTGCATTCCCCGAGTTTCCTAAGCTCAAGCAATTAATATTAAAAGTTGGAGCATGGGATGATGATAGTCTCCTTGAATTCACTTCCTTGATAAAGGCGTGTCCTTGCTTGCAGAGATTTGTGTTGCAGGTGCATGTTTTAACTTTGTAGATTAAAATTTCTGGAATTTGGCATTTATATAGGATATATCATATGATTATGACACTACTTTAATTTATGCAATCTGATCACTTATCACCCAAAGAAATGAAAAAATAAATCATGCAAGCCTATGCACAATTCCTCATCTTTATATTGATAATTTATAGAATGCTGGCAGCAGCCTTGCCATTTGACAATGCATTCTACTTTATTGGTTGCTTTTGATTGTCACTATATAATTTCAAACATTTTTCTTTGTTCATGTATCCATCAATTCAATGATTCTTTGTAATGTTTACCATGTTGTTGTAGAAGCATATTATATATTTTAGTTTCTGGCTCATGAATTTGTTTGAGATTTTAAGTGCAAATATAATTTGCTTAGCAGGCTTCAAAGAATTAAAAATTTCACTAGTTCTTACATAGTGATATATAATTACATGTCTCTTGATTTATCAAAACCTTTTCCACTAGTTAATTTTGCTGGTAAGTGGCTCTGTCAATCTGACTGCACCCATCAATGAATGATTTTTAAACTGGACAATGATAGGCATCTTAGTGAACTATCTGAAAGATTCTCTTCCCTCTTTATCTTCTTTTCCTTTGTAATCTTTCAAATCCAATCCAAGCCTCTAACAACAGTCTCTCTCTCTCCCTCGTTCTTTCTTGCAGTTCACATTTGGATGCAATCTTAGGAGCATGTTAACTTTGTGTACAATGCCTTTTTATTTTTATTTTTTAATCGGTGCATACAATGCCTTTTTATATGCCACAAACAATAGAAATCTCAATTATTGTTGGAATTCCGAGGTTAGATTCTCTTGAGGGCCGGGCCTTTGTTGTGTTAATTGCGCTGTCTCTCCCTCATTCTGGTTGGGTCTGGGGACACTTGCCATTTAGTGTGTACATCTGCCTTCAGTATCTAAGATGACATGATTGGACTTTGCAGTCAGTGATGTTGCTTTGGTGGTAGTCTGGGTACTGTATTGAATTGCAACGTGTGGTGGGCTTTGGGTTTGTTTTTTGTGAACATTGTGGAGAACGAGGCCAGCTTATACAATTAGAAGCCACCTTCAATAGACCTGTTCATGTGAATTTTGAAGTTGTCTTTTTTATGGGCAATGTGTGCTGCTACATGGTTGCTAACAGAAAATTAGATCCCAATAGTTATCTTCTGGCTCTTAAAGTGTTGATGAGATACTCTCTGCAGGGGGTTGGATAGGAAGTTCAAAACCCATGGGCTATTCCTGGGGGACTAGATATCTTCATATTGATGATCAAAGGGCAAACCCAGTGCATGATGCTCCCACCATTGCGGGGTCTAGGGAGGGTTAGATGTACGCAATATTGATGATCAAAGGAAACATAAAATCTGCTATGGTGCTGAGAGAAGCAAGCCTCATTATAGCTTCGATAACCATTTAGAAATTGATAATCATCTCCTTCCTCAATCTGAATACAACTCTGTACAGCCTATCATTTTCCGAACTGGTTGAGGCCCATACTTTCTCCATGTGCAGTGATCTATTTTACAAAAGACAAAATTTGAGTCAATCAGCCACTTGATCTTTTAGCTGCCTTTCCTAGCACCCCAAGAATAGATTACTTAATGTTGTTGAGTATTCATTAGAACTAATCCACCAGCCAACTCCACCATCGGTTGGACGGAAAGGGGAGGCAACTACGATGGAGAGGAAGAGACGTTTCCGGCAGCGAATCAGTTAATTTTGGAAGTCGATTGGCATGGGGCTAGGTCGCACCAAATTCTTGAATTTGGCTGTATCCTCTGCCGAGAATCCAGCACTAGAATAATCAGTGATGTACTTGTGTCGTCGTTGGCCATTGCTTCTCCATGGAAGCCAGTCATCTTTTCTGGCAGATGCATCATCTATCAGAGGTTGTAACCTTTGGCATAGAAGTCGGAGATGTAGATCTGAGCGGCACTAGAGGAGAGACACTCGTATTGTGAAGGTGTTGATGATGAAATATACGTATATATTGTATTGTATATAATTGTCATTTTCATAAACAATACAGCTGTCAATAGAGTTGAAATCAAAAACAAAAAATGACTTGTCCTTGAGTTCAAAAAAAAAAATGCAGTGAACCCTCTATTAATTTACCTTCTGTTTAAGGGACTCCACATTAATTAACTCATAAATAGATACATGCTTTTATGAGCAATAAATCAATTTATTTAAATCTTTCCGCTAGACTCAAAAGCTCTCCCTCATACTCTTCTTAAATAAGAATTTCTAGAATTTACTCTTTGCTATTGCAATTGAAAATTTTTGGTGGGCCCTAGATAACAGGTTTACTGCCAGGGCTGTATCCCTTCCCTGCTAGTTGCTTGCCCGATATATTTTTTGTGGACAATATATTCATATGGGTTTGATAGGGAGTTTCACTTCTTAGCCCAATGTGTTATAAATGCTATTAGTGTAAAAAAAAAAGGCTGACAGGAACATGGCTTGTGGTGCGCGAAAATTCATGATCATATGTGATTTGCTAGAGTATATTTACCCGGGGAGAGCAAGAACAAAAAAGCTTGTCTAGGCATCGTAGTAGTTGGGGTTGTGGCTTATCTGTAACTATCCTCGATTCTGTTCTCCACCCGAAGAAGAAAGAATAAGGTAAGATATGAATGTACCCATCAACAACGCATGAATTGGAGTGGCTTTGATTCTGTACCTGGCACTAAGGAACTGGGAAGAAAGAACATTAAATTGACTAACAAACAGAAAATGTTTGCAAACAACTTTATTAACAAATGTTGTGGTATTCTTTTCTTTGAAAAGAATCCATCTTTAGTGTTGGCCTTTTTATTAAGTGGATGACTTGCTTTAGAAAATATTCCCTTAGATATGTGATCAAGGAGAGGGAAACAAATTAACTAGTTTTCTTGCCTGAAAATATTTAATGTGGTTCAAGCCGGTTTTCCGTGTGAGCTATAGAGCGAGTCCCAACTGGTTCAACAGCCTATTGCAGTTTCAAAATTTTAAACACCAGATTGATTGGAGCAGCAGGTCAAAATGGATTATTGCTTCTTTGCTTTTGGGACATGTCATTTATTAATAGGGTTAATGGTAGTTTAACTGCCCCTTTTTCCTTGTTGCAGTTGATATGGATGTCACCCTCAAAGAGGAGAAAAAAAATGAGAAAGGCTGCCGGGTGTCCCCATCAATACCTCAAATTGGTGGAAATGGTTGGGTATTATGGTCGTATTAGTGATGTCGAACTTGCCATGTATTTTATTGAGAATGCTATTGCACTTCAGAAGATTGTTATTGATCCTCGTAATCAAATTTTGGAGCGAACCCCGGTGGGAGTTGATGAAATCAACAGGGAGGAAGCTGCAAGAAGTCATGCCAAGCAGCAACTCGAAGCAAAAAAACCTCCGGGAGTCCAATTAGTGATCCTTTAATTGCAACTCGAGGCATGGCATATGAAACTTGTGCAAGATTAGAACAATATATGAATTTTAACATTAGAAAAATGAGCAAAGTTATTATTATAAGTTTTTGTAATTTTTTCATTGAGAGTGGGTGTTGATACTATATGGGTTTCAGGTGGTTGTCATGGCTTCAAAATTTGAAGACATTGTACTGGTATTCTAGTGATATAAAGAAGAGCTCTATCAGTTTGTAAAATTGTTTCACTCGATACTTCTCAATCATGAATTATTTTTAACGGTGGCTGCCACTCCTCTTTGCGTCTCTCTGCAAGCCCCGAGCCCGAATTTTCAGCTGACACTGGGCAGCAGCCGTTAAGAACTCCAGAGTCTGAGCACAGCTCAGTATCTCCATCACCTTCATCACGGTCTTCCCTCTCAGATAATCAACACACTCCAACAGAGTCTCCATCGACGACCTTAGCCTCTCAATTGCAGATTCCATCTAACCAACACTGCTGTTCCCCACCCGTCTCGCCAGTCCCAACATTGGTGGTGCAGCCACTCCCTCCTGAACCCTTGCCAGCTCCTCCGCCAGTTCTCTCTCCTCTGCTTGTCTCCTTCATCAACCTCTCCATCTTCAGAGCATGCTCCTCCGATAAGTCCAGCACCGAGGTCAATGTGAGTCCGGGTTTGAACCCGGTGATCCAAAGAAATGTTCACCCGAACGGGGTGAACCAAGTTGGCAAGAACACGAAGAAGACATCGTCACGTGCCAGTCTCGACTTGGCTTGGTAGTATTGGTTATAGTGATCCATGACTCGGCTGATGAGGTCTTTGAGCCTGAGGTCATCTTTTTCGCCGTTACATTGTGATGATTGGAGGAGTTCTTGAAGGTAATGTTCTTGACGGACCAACCAGCCTTGAAAGAAGGTGGCAAATGATTCAACATTCTTGTCTCTTTCGGGTCTAGTGCAAACCATTTTGGACACACCCCAAACTTATGCAGATTTTGGGTCTAGTGGGATTAGGAACTACTCATATATATATGTGTGTGTGCGCGCGTGCGCGTGTGACAGAGATCTACACACTTCTTTTTAGAGAGTATTTACTTCGTGGCTAAGAAGTTGATATACTGGAGCTGCGATCCTGCATGAAACAGACAAACACAGGCTAGCCAGCCACCCAGCTGCAACATGGACTCAATGGTGTTCAGTAATGGCGGTGTAGCCAAATTTAGAAACCTGCTATCGTGGAAAAAATGTGCTGGTTCTTAGATATGTGGCAGATCTTATTTCTCTAGATCTCTCTGGACTTTTTGGTCTTAGATTTGGATCAATGTCTGTGCAAAACACATCACTGACCAGAAGAAGACATGCATTGAAATATTACTCTTGATAAGCAACCCATCATATTATAGAGTAGTTTTAAGACTATATTACTCTTCTTAGCAGAAAAACAATAATAAACTTGAGTATGTGTGGCTAACCCAATATTATATATTTATAGGAACTTGTAAAATTAGAACAAAATCAGAGATTTAGAGTCCCACTAAATTAACTCTAATTAATCATTATTTATTTACTAAATTAATGACTAGTTAATTTTATTATATAATTGAAATTATACTCTAATTTGGTGAAATATAAAAAATCGCAATATTACTAAACTTTTGCTGTGGTTCTTCTATCTATATATTAATAATTAGGATTTGAATTTTTACATTATTAAACCAATCGTAATTAGTTTTAGAACCTAATTCATCACTTATGAATCACTTTTGATTGATCACTATATCAAAAAATAATTTATTGAAAAAACCGAATCATGATTTTAGTGATTAATTAATTGAATTAGTACAAAAATATGATGATATCCTATTCTCTAAGTTAGAAAGTGTAGATTTTATATTGATAATATACGTGTGTTCCATAGCCTAAATATTGATTTTCAAAAATATTGATGTGTTAATTTAAAAGGCTTTATTTATTAGTAACTTAAAGTCATTACCATTAAAACTTGAGTCCACAATTATCTCAAGCTTAAGAGCTTATTGTGAATATAAGAATCACTTTAAGATTGATGATTTTATATGACGTGTTTTTAATAGTGATTCAATTCGATTACTGTATTTCAAATTGACTAATATATTAATCCAGAGTCTACTATTCTCACGAATGAGATAAATTAGCCCATCACATAAAGATTAATTGTATTATTGTATTACAAATAAGATGCACAATAGTACGTAACCCCAAAGGGGTGGCCAAGTGTGTAGTAGATAGTAATTAAGAGACACTATTCCGACTTTAGTCAGCCCCTTTTAGTGGATGTTGAGATTAATTTTTCGGATTAGTCAACTTGAAGGATCGGATACCGAGTTAAAAAAATAATAAGATGTACAATACTTTGACTTTAATTAGCCCCTATTAGTGGATGGTATGATTGGTCTCCCAGATTAATTAATCTAAAAAGTCGAATACCGAGTTAAAAAAATAATAAGATGTACAATTTTACCGATTACGAATAATTCTAGAATTTTCGGATCATAAGTTCTTATCTCATGCATATAACTATTTTTAATAATAATTTAATAACTAACCATCTCATCATTGAACAATATTCATATATATATATATAATAATAATAAATTAAATTTATTAAATAATAACAAAATATTTTAAACATGAGAGCATACGTCAAAATACAAATTACTTTCATGGTGAAATAGCCTCTTAGTTATGTTGGTGTAGCTTAAAACAAATATTTCATTTTTTAAATTCATAAAAAAGACATCAAAAGAGTAACATGTACTCTGACTAGAAGTAGATTAATAAAAATAATGCAGAGATAGTCTCCATCAAAATGCCGAATGACTGTTCAATTTGTTAAAACTTTATGTCTGCAACATCGCATATCTGTATGGCTATGAGGACTGGCCACCTTTCAAATGGAAAGATTGGCTGCCAAGCCAACATCCACTTCCAAACTTCATTGTTGCTGCCTTCGTAGCAGCATGTCTAGTTGTCTTGGCTTCGAATAAAAGCGATGCACCACCCATCAAACTAACACCTTGCCTATAGAGAGAGATGACAAGAGCAAAGTGTTCAACCAAGATTGTTGCTAAAGTGGGTTCCTTAGGCTTTACTTTTCTCAAACATAAAGCTACCCATAATTCGGATTTTAACTTTGTCAAATAGGGTTAATAATGGGTTGGTGTTGGCACCTTCTATTTGCATTAATATATGGCTAGCTTATTAACATATTATTGATTTATTACTAGTTCCATTATATCAATATATATATATATATATAAGTACTGTTATTGATGCCACATAGTACTGTGGGTGTTTTTAAAGTATCCTTTTGATATTGAAGTGGGTTTTCTCCTTTCGCTTTCTTTTATGGGTGGTTGAGTACCCTCTCTCCTCTCCATTTGGGATTTCATCATAGCAACCCCACATCATAACTAACATATATACATACATGTGTGCTATAATATATATATATATATATGTGTGTGTGTGTGTGTGTGGGAACATCAATGTATTCAAGAAATTAAAGTCGAGAAACTAGGTGTGACACCACTTTTGAGAAGGAAAAAAATGAAGAAGAAAAAGAAAAATGGCATCAATCTTTCTATCACAAGCATTACACTTTCTGATTTTTGTGTAGGCATACTACACATCATGACCAAGCATCTACGACACCGCCTGTGTTTACCTTGTGATTTAAGTACACAAGTGTGTGTGTGTGTGTGTGTGTGTATATATATATATATATTATCAACAGAAAGTGTGTATATTTATGAGTATAAATGATTGAGAATGAATATCACCAAGAAGTTTCGTTCAAAAGATTGGAGTAAAAAATTGGAGGGGTCAGAAATTTTTTGAAAGGGATTTCAGAGCAATTTTTTTTTTCAAAACATGGTTCAAGTATTTGAGAACTTTGGTTAGATTGAATTAAAATTAGGATTAGGACACAAAAATAGAATAAGTTTAAATAAGCTATATCTCACATGTAAATTTTTTTTGAATAATTATATTCACATCTCTTGAGTTACTTGACAATTAGAAGAATTTATATATTTTCTAAAATTATACCAATATCCTCTGTTATACTGACAATCTATCTAGCATAATTCGTCATTGAAGGTGTCTGAATTTCAACTATTTTTTTATATAATTAAAATATTCTTATATATTACATTAATCTCTCATATCTTTTTAGAAATCACATGCAAGGTCTATGTAATTATCAAATATCATAAAAAGAGGTCAATATAATTATTTCTAAAGATAAAATAGTAAATTCATATATTTTTTTTGTTAACGTTGACAATTCTAAAAAGAGAGATAAGTATAATATCAGAAATTATAAAAGATGTACAATTATTAAATAATAAAAAAAGGTTAGTATATTATCCTAATATTTTTTTTTTCAAATTTGAGAGTATATAGCCTTTAATTTTCACTAAGTTTCAGCTCAAAAATCAAATTTGGATAGTGATTCAAATATAAATTTTTGAAAATTTTGTAATTAATTTTTTAAAAATTATAAAAATATATTTAGATATGATAATCAAAATTTTAAAAAATTAAAATAAATAATTTGTCAAACTCGTATTTTGCTTTTTAAAATTAAAAATTTATTTTTAAAAACATAACCAAACGAAGCCTTTATAAATTTTTACACACTCTTGTTTGTAGAGATTTGAAATGATGATTTTATTATATATATATATATATATAGAGAGAGAGAGATCTTACATATTATTTTTGAAAACATAACCAAACCAAACGAAGCCTTTTTAAATCTTTACACACTTTTGTTTGTAGAGATTTGAAACGAATGATTTATTTTATATATAGAGAGAGAGAGAGAGAGCTTACATATTATTTGACCGAACTTGACTGCTTTCCATTATTTCTTTCTCTAACTTCTTTGGTAATATCTTAGATACATTACACATCATTTAAAATTTTAGTTTTTAACAAATCGAGAAAAAAAAAAAAGTGTAATGGTCGGAACTACATATGATGATCTGAAAGTGCAGCACAGGAGTGTGATCAGGATGAAATGTATCATGGCCCTACATATGACTGACCCACAATGGAGAAGCCCTGGACCGTATGATCAGAATACTTCTCTCTTATGATGCAATGACACATGTGTGTCACTGTTGACAATCATTTTCAGAACCTTATAGACGGTAACATACTGTCTACCATAATTCATATACCCCAACAAAACAACCCCTTCATGATGGATTCAAATAAGGAAAGGTTAACTTGGGAAAGCTTTGAAATCACTCTCTCTCTCTCTCTCTCACACACACACACACAGAGTTTGCAAAATAACGAAGAGTGGTTAGACAGGGATTAGAAGAAAAATCTGAGAAAGACAACTCTCCATCCACCAGTGACCAACCCAATTTCTTTAAGACAAACCTTCTCACCAAACCTCATTAGAAAAATCTATACATGTTCGTGTTTCTCTCCCTCTCTCTCATGTGTGTTTTTTCCCTCTCTACATTTCCAACTCTCACCTTCTCATCACTTTTCTCATGCAGCCTCTTCGCCGGAAAACGCGGCTCTTCTCCGAAACAATGAAGCATGCAGGTCGGAAAGGGAATAATCTCTCCATATTCGTTGTGGTCTTCTCTATATTTCTCTTTGGATGCTTCATGTACAACGAAGACGTGAAGTCCATCGCAGAATTTCCATTTTCGTGGCCCAAATCTCAAGAAATGCAAGAAGAATCATCGAACCAGAACGACCCATTTCAAGAAACTAACAAGAACTCTGTTTTGATGAATTCAAGAACTTGTAGTGGAACCAGGGGAAGAGAGTTCTGGAATAACCCAAGAACCAGTCAATCTGAAATCAATCGTATTGAAAGAAGATGAGCAGAGAATTGAATTGCCGGTCAATGAAGAAGACGACGAAGAGGTTGAATTGCCACCGGAAAGCTGCGATCTCTTTAATGGAGATTGGGTTTTCGATAATGTTAGCTACCCAATATACGAAGAAGATGAATGTGAGTTTCTCACAGCACAAGTGACTTGCATGAGGAATGGAAGAAAGGACTCACTGTACCAAAATTGGAGGTGGCAGCCCAGAGATTGTAATTTGCCCAAGTAAGAATTTTGATTTTATTATATATATATATGCATAGATAGATATATTGATGATTATATATATATATATATATGTACAAGGTTTAAAGCAAGATTGTTGCTTGAGAAACTAAGGGGAAAGAGGCTTATGTTTGTTGGGGACTCACTGAATCGGAACCAGTGGGAATCTATGGTTTGTCTGGTTCAATCTGTTGTTCCTCCGGGCAGGAAGAGCTTGAAGAAGACTGGTTCTCTCTCTGTTTTCACAATTGAGGTCTCTCTCTCTCTCTGTCTCTTACTTTATATATTTTTAATTATTTTTAATCAGGATTAATTGGACCATTTTATATGTTCATGCACGATTTTCTCCTTTCTGCTCTTAAGAACTGGAGGACAGTGAGCCTCTGCACATGTCCTATGTTGGATTCGTTTATATTAGGTAAAGTCAACACAAGACCTTGGCATGCAGCTAACCAGTTCTTACTATGTCGTCAAGCTCACATGACCCCCAGCTTTTGCTATGACTTTTTTCTTTTGTATTTAAATTTTTACCAGAGCTTATATTAGAAGAATGATCATCTTTGCTGTAACTATAAGTTTGTACCAATTGATTGCGTCAAATGTTAATAAAGTTTATTCATTGGAAAAATATTAAGCTACTTGCAAAACTCTTCATTATAATAATGAAAAAAAATGTGTTTTATATATATATATATATATATTGTTTAGTGTGGTGGGTTGAATCTTTTGCGTGGAGTGTCAATACCTACTTTGATGACAGAGATGGATCAACCAAGTCAATCATTTACGTAGCATTTTCACCAAATAACCAGTTGTCATGCACTTATTGGCTAGTTAATTAGGTTGACAGCCTTGCTTAAGCATTAATTACATATTAATGAGCTAATTAATCATTTGATTAAAATTGAATTTGCAGGACTACAATACTACAGTGGAATTTTACTGGGCTCCATTTTTGGTGGAGTCAAATTCAGATGACCCAAATATGCACAGCATATTGAACCGCATAATCATGCCAGAATCCATTAAGAAGCATGGCAAAAACTGGAAGAACGTGGACTACCTCATATTCAATACATATATATGGTGGATGAACACTTTTGCTATGAAAGTTCTGTAAGTTCCATATCAGCTATCATCAATCTTTTTCTTTTAGGAAGATCATGAGGTTGATTTTTCATTTTGGGGGTATGATCAAACAGACGAGGATCGTTTGATGAAGGGGCCACGGAGTATGAAGAGATCCCACGGCCTGTAGCGTATGGGAGAGTTTTGAAGACATGGTCTGAGTGGGTAGACAAAAATGTGGATCCCACTCGTACTTCAGTGTTCTTTATGAGCATGTCTCCCCTTCATATCAAGTAATACTCAAACCCTTCATTCTTTTATTTTATTTTATTTTATTTTATTTTTTAATATCAACTACTTCCTAGGACTTGTTTGGGCCCGTGCCCATCCCCAAATTCCTGGACCAATTTGTTGATTTTTTCTAAAATTATTTTTGAGAGAGAAAATATTGATTGGGATAGTCATTTTAAGTCATTATCTGATATCTTAAATTTTAAGATAATTATATTTTTCGTTTAAAATAATTATATTTTTCATGTTTTAAAAAAAGCATTATATTTGTGAGATACCGGAACTCTAAATCGGATAATGACATTTTATTTCAAAAAGTATTTTAAAAATTATTGGATCGATTTGGGATTTTGAGCTACGATTACCCGCCAAATATATTTTTAATAAACTTTTGACAAATTATTTGTGAGACCCACTTCATCTCAGAAAAATCCATTTAAATTGAAATGAAGAGATACCAAACTCGTATATATTCTATATATATAACTATGTATTTAATGGATTGAAAATTGTTTATGCCAAAGCTGATGCATGTAGTTCTCTTTCTTTCAATTTAAATCATTACTTTCCAGAAGGTCGGCCGGGGCTTGCTCTTGTCTTATGGATCATCTTTTAGGGATGGGACCAAATGCTATTTCATATAAGTACACCCACACACACATATGCATATATATATATATATATATAACTATGTATTTAATGGATTGAAAATTGTTTATGCCAAAACAGATGCATGTAGTTCTCTTTCTTTTAATTTAAATCATTACTTTCCTGAAGGTCGGCCGGGGCTTGCTCTTGTCTTATGGATCATCTTTTAGGGATGGAACCAAATGCTATTTCATATAAGCACACCCACACACACATATGCATATATATATATATATATATATATATATATATATATATTACTTTTTGTCTCTTTGAAAAATGCCCTAACAAAATACAATTTCAATAGGCCATTGACATGGAATGGATCCTTTTGTGTTTGACAATTTTACAAAGAATCTATATATTAAAATGTGACCTTAATACTCATGTGGTTCTGAGTGAAGTTTATACAATAATTTTAATAATTAATTACAATTTTCCCTCTTAATTTGTCCTTTCTTTTAAAATGTAACACAATTATTCTTGTATTTTTTAATGAGAAATTCAATTACAGTTAAATTTAAATTTAAGTGTTTTGACGTACTTAAAAATCGAACTCAAGAACATTTTAGTGTAGAGACAAAAAAAAGTAATATTTTAATCACTAAACATTATTAGTTAACCCTTTCACGTTGAAAAAAAATGGAATCACAAAAAATAAAATGTATAATTGACAATGGAACCATCAAAAGGGAATATTTAGTAAACAATGATGAATGAACCTTGTCCTTTAGGCCATGATATGAGTTGGATGTTATTTTAAACTCTGGTTTGGTAATCCACTTTATAATTTCTTAATGACAATTATTACAATAACTTTAGATATATTGGCATATATATATATATGTGTGTGTGTGTGTGTGAATATATATATATATATATTTTATATATCTTAGTAATTTTTCAATGATGATGCTATTTGAATGTACTGAAAATGTGCTAGGAGCTTGGATTGGGAAAACCCTGATGGCATCAAATGTGCCAAGGAGACCACCCCAATTCTCAACACGTCGATGCCATTGAGTGTGGGCACGGACCGTCGGCTCTTTGTGATCGCCGCCAATGTGACCGGGCATATGAAAGTGCCCGTCTATTTCGTCAATGTGACCACCCTCTCTGAGTACCGGAAAGATGCCCATACCTCAGTTTACACCATCAGACAAGGGAAGATGCTCAACGACGAGCAAAAGGCTGACCCGGCCAATTTTGCCGATTGTATCCATTGGTGCCTCCCGGGGTTGCCGGACACGTGGAATGAGTTTCTCTATACACGTATTATTTCCCGGTCTTGACACGTGCAAACCCACCTTTTTTATAAAAAGAAAAAAAAAAACTTTCTTTCCACAATTCATTTTTGTTTTTAATTTTTAATTTTTGTGTCTCCTATGTCACCTTATTTTCCTTACACCTTTTCCATTTTTATAATGTAGCTTCTCTAAACTTTGTTTCTAGGAGTGGGACACATTTGATTTTTGGGTAACTTGTTTCAGCCCATTTGAAGTGATGTGGCAGCTGAGTAAGCATGCCAAATGTATGTTCTGCCAAGTGGGCAAAGTCAGGCATGGACAATGTAATACATCTGCCTGGACTGAATTGTATAATCAATTTGTTGAAAGGAAAATAAAGTGAATACAAAATTGTAATTTTATGTCAATTGCAACTCTCCATGCCATATTATCAAAACACAACCAACACAAACACAAGCAAGTGTGTGTATCTGTGTGTGGGGTTGTGAGGGACAAAAACATGCAATGTCTGAACTTAAAATGGGGTTTAGTATCTTTGCCATAACCTAAAAATGGAAAAAAAAAATTGCATATAGTTGTCATCAATTTATTTAAAAGGATCTTTTGAAAGAATTGTGGCTTAATTTGAGTTATGGAAAATTAACACATGTTATATTTATGATTACAAGTATGTCTGATGAGTACATTTAAAATAGAAATGGAAAAAAAGAGAGCAAAATGTAGGGTTTTTTTAGGAAGGAGAACGACATATACATATATATATATATATATTTATGCATATAGTATGGACTTGTCTCTCTATAAAAATAACATACCATAGATCAAGTCCAACCACAACCACATCTCCTCAATTCTAACATTCATATGCACCAAGAATACCTTGAAAGCACCCAAAAAAAAAAAAAAATAGACTTGCAAAAAAGATGGTAAAGAGAAGCTCCTAATTTTTAGGGCATGTTTGGATGAAGGAGTCAAAAAAACAAGGAAAGGAGAGAGTAGGAAGGTAAGTGTTAAAAAAAAAAAACGCTATTGCTAGAGAAATAAACCCAATAAAAATAAAGAAATACTTGAGATACCAGATATGTTTACTTGATGATGTGATAGGATATTTTTGAAATTAATTAATGTATTTTATTTTTTTATTTAGATTTTAAAAAAAAGTCATGGTAGATAGACTAATCCGATACACAAATTCAATATATATAACGTTATTCTAAAAAAATAAGTAATGTTAAGTATACCATATTAATTTATCACATGATATCATTCATCAAAACTCTTGTTTAAAATTTAAATATAAAAACAAAAATATTCATTAATTTTAAAAATATCATTAACACATCATCTAATAAACTAAACCATTCATAAAACATTTTTCTTAAAAAAAAAAGAAAGACAAACTCACTGTCAAACTACTACAATCGCCCCCCCCATGAGGAAATTTTTTTGAATGGGTCATGTAGAATAAGGTGGCAATGTGTTTATCTAATAATATTTTGTCATATATAATATAATTTTTCTTTTTTAGTGAAATATTGTATATGTGATAGAGTATTATTAAAAGAGCATATTAATGTACACGTGACATATCAGACCCACTCAAAATAACTCACTCACAAGAAGTCGTAGTTCCTTTACATGAGGAAAGTTACTTCTTCCCTCAATTTTTCTCAAGTTATCTTAGATGAACGATACGTTATCTAGCATTTAATTAATTTTTAACATGTGACATGCATTCAAGTATATGTATGAAAAGTATAATAGAGAGAGTTCTAATATGTTCATCATTGCATTAAGACTTGCGGTTTGTATTAGGAAACTATTGAATATATATGTGTGAATTATTATGAATTGATGAGTCAATTAATTTTCAAAATAAAAGAAAAAAATATTTTCAAAATACAATACTGTAAAAAAAAATTTTGTAATGATGAAGAACTTTGGGGTGACTTGCATCTCGAATCGGTAAATTTTATTAGTTCCATGTCATAGTCATTATATGCAAGTTTGCGCTTATGAAGAAGGTAACTATTTTGGAATGTTTGAGAATTTTTCAAATTAGATCAAGTCAGAACCATCTCAATTAAGTTATCTGATTTTTAAGAAAATAAACTCTTTTCTGATATGATTTTGTTAAGGTTTTAAGTATTTTTTTAGGACCAAATATGAATCAATATATTGTTAAAAGGTACTTATCAAACAGTAAAAAATTTAAAACTAATTTATCTATATTTTACAAAATCGATTCTAACATTTTCCAAACAAGTCTAAACTCGTCCCAAGACTTTCTTTACCACTGGGCCACCAAGTAATTTACAATAGTTTAAATTTAATTTGTAAAAAAAAGCCATAGTTGAAGATATGAACCCAAATAACATGACCTGTTCAACAGTCCAACTTCATTTTCAGTGCATTTTACTGACAAAATTTATATATATATATATATATATATATATTAATAAATTGAAGTGAGGAAGCATGACCATTTGCTAATTAAATAGAGTCTCACCGCAATCCCAAATCACAAAAAAGGTGACAAACTGAATCAGGCCAACAACCATTAATTAATTCCTGTTGCAGGCAGGCAAAATCTCATCCATGCAAAGAAAAAGAAAGCTTGAATGACCATTAATTACAACAACTACACCAAATTCAGAAAAGAAACCCATTACAACTTACAACTACCAGGACAATGACCACGTACCCAAAATAGGCACTTTATTGTGCATGGTTATAACCACCATTATTAATTACTACAAGAACATACACAAAGGTAACGTGATCAACCTCTGCTCTTAAAACTTCGACTTTTCAATTCTAGTCCCTTTTTTCTCTGCACGATCTTCCCCTGACTGGTCCCCGGTACTCACCCCACCTTTTTGGCCTTCCACCTCGTCTGTCCTCGGCTCTTCTCTTCACAAATTTCAACATGTGAGTGTTGTTATTCTCAGTCTCAAAAATTAAATTTTCATGAGATGATTGCAGTACCGATTCTAGATAAATAGAGATATAAAATGATAAAAATAACAATTTTAAATGAGTCATTTTAAATACTAATATAATTTTTTACTTTATTATATATATTATATTTATTTTTGTTATATAAAATTTAATTATTTTCAACAAAGAAAGGTATATATTAAATAAAACTCTAATAATAGAGTTTTTACATAATTTTTTCATCTAACTAGATTGTAATAAAAGATTATATTAAAATATTAATAAAATTAACTTTTCTTTTTATAGAGTCTTTATGTAGTCTTTTGATAGTGTTCGATTTTTATTAATTTTAGACTTCTAATTTAATTATATTATAAATTCATAAAATTTGGACATTTTGTAGAGTTAGAGTTTTATTAATCTTCGACTTATAATTTGATTATACTATAGCATATAAAATTTGAGAGCCTTATCTTTAAATGAGGCCTAAAGCTTGCTAACTTTATGGTTCAGCCACCCTGACTTTATGATTGAACCGCCCTTATGATTGGTGTATGTTATTAGTGTGATGCATACACGGATTAATCACTAACTTTAACATTTCTCTTCAACACATATACAATCACGTAGAGAGAGAAGTTATATATACCTTCAAAAATTTCTGAATAAAGTCAGATTAGAAGGGAGTTAGTTTCTTAAAAATCAAATAATAAAAGTTATTTTGACCTGATTCAATTTGAAAATTTCTTAAACAACTTCTTGAAAAATACTTAAACCTTCAATAAAGTCAAAATAAAGAGGGATTGATTAAGTGGTTCTGAATTGATCCAATTTAAAGAATTCTAAGACTACCTCTTAAAAAATACTTAAAACTTAAATAAAGCTAAAACAGAGAGGTTGATTTTTCAAAAAATTAATTTGAAAATTTTTCAAATTGGATCAAGTCAGAAACCATCTTCATTAAGTTATTTGATTTTTAAGAAAATCAACTCATCTCTGATCTTATTTTGTCAATGTTTTAAGTATTTTTTCAGATCGGACATGAACTAATATATTATTAAAAGGTAATTTACAAAATAGAAAAAAAAAATATAAACTAGTTCATCTGTATTGTACAGAACTGATTCTAACATTTTCCAAGCATGCCTTAATAAATAAATTAACGAAAGTGTTTCTGATTTAAACCTATTTGAAGAATTCCAAAAAAACTCTTTTAATATGTATATATATATATATAGACACACACACACATACAGACACAAATACATTTCTGTTCATGATAAACAACTCTAAACACCCACTAAGTATAACATCAAGAGCAGATGCATAGAATTGATTTAACTATGTATGTTATTTTTTTTTCCTTGAATTTATTTCCTTTGTATCAGGTACTTAGCAAAGATCGTTACAACTTACAAGAGCGCGCTCCATCGAGCTGTTGTGAGCTGCAATAAGAATCTCCATTCCAACGTCCTATTGCCTCGAAATGCACGTGAGACGAGTTGGGTTGAGTTATAAAAAAATTTTGAACGATTTTAAAAAATAAGAATTTAATTTAAATTGAAGTTATGATAGAATCGAACCACCCTAACTTAAAAATATTCAAATGGGTTAAGTCGGTTCCGTTTCTACCCAAAATGTTTTTCTTTTTTGTTGCCAATAAATGTTATTTGTTTTTCTCTAAAAAAACTCTAGATGTGTATATTTATAATACATTTTCATCTTATATATATTTCTATATTTATATATATGCTAAATGCATCTGCACCTTGATCATGTGTGTATGCGTGTGTATATCTATAATGCACCTGATATATATGTTAAATGTATATATATAATGCAAGTGATGTTTATATAATTGTGTGTGTATATATATATATATATATATAATGCACCTAGTGTATAGAATGTCTATAAGATGTCACTATGAATGGGTTTAAAAAATGGAGCAACAAATTTGCACTGATAAAATTATTTAGTGCACTGGCTGCAACCTAGCTTACAAACCCCCCATTTATATATTTCTATACACTCACATATATATATATATATATACATATACTAATACATTAATATTGTAATACATATTATAACACACATACATTAATTCTGTAATACATATTATGTGTACATATATATATATATATACACACACATTAATACACACATATATCATTTATAAAATATATATATATATATAATTTAAGATTTTTTTTTATGAAAAGTTCAGTTCTTTGATTGGGTCGGTTTACCCAAGCTTTGGAACCGACCCAATCTGAAAAATCGGTTCTAAAACCGACTCAATCCAAATCTTCTTTAAAACTGACCTAACCCAACTTATTCGGATCGGATTGGTTCGATTCTATAGTTCTCAATTTTTTTGTACAACTCCTACTATTGCCCATCCCCTGAAGCTGTGATAGGTCCTGCTCAGAAATTGATTCATGAACATAATATTCCAACATTTTACTAATTCTTGTGGTTTTGAAAAGTAAACAAACACACTCCTGTTTCAAGAACATATTGTAATTTAAATCAAATAATTTTTTATTACAAGTCTGCTAGACCATTTCACCACACCAAAGGTCCAGGCGAAAACCCAAGAATTTACAAAGCTACCACACTTGCAAAGCCCAAAAAGATCCGCTCCATGCAATTTTAGTGTGATGCAGATGCATTTAGCATACAAAATCATCTTCTTTCACGGACGCAACTTAAATTTGAATTTCAAATGCAGTGGTGTGTCCTAAAAACTTTTCTCTTCTCTATCATTGTATTCAAAAAAAAAAAAAAAAAGAGAGAGCAAACATGTCTTTAATTGACATCGAGGCCAAAGATAATGACCATGGTCAAAGGGACATGAGATTATACCTGGTGGGAAGACATGTCTTCCGGATGATTTATGCCTTGCCTGAGTCTGAGAAAAATGAGAAATAGATTTTTTTTAAAAAAAATACTAAAAAGTTTTTAAAATAATTTTTTCAATTCAAAAAGTTTATGATATATATATTTCTTATCTAAAATATTTAAAAAATAAACTTTTAATATAAAAAAATTCAATTGTTAATTTTCATCTTAACAAAGTTAAAAAATATTATTGATTAGATCAAAATAACTTTTAAGATAAATTTTAAAAATACTAAATAATAGATACAATAAATTCTTTAATAAAAAAATAATATTTTTTTATTTATCTAAAATGCCTAAAAAATAAATTTTAACTTTATCAGATATTATAATTTCTTGAAATTAAAAATTTTATTTTATATATTTTATAGTATTTTTTTTCTAAAATGTATCTTGAAAGCCATTTTAATATAATCAATAATATTTTTTAACAGTATTAAGATGAAAGTTAATAATTTGACTATTTTGTATTAAAAGTTTCTTTTTTAGACTCTTTAGATAAAAAAATGTATCATGAATTTTTTGGATTTATAAAATTAATTTTATGGACTTTTTAATATTTTCCCCATTGTTTTACCATTTTTACCATTTAAGTAACCCCTTGTACCAAAAACAATTAGTCATTTAATTAGAAATATTTTATTAAAACATAAATTATTACATCTATATACAATCAATATCCAAACTATGTTTGCATGTTTTATAAATAGTTTTTGTGTATGAAATATTTTATACTACTTTTAATTAATATATATATATATATGTGTGTGTGTGTGTGTTTACATGTACATATTACTAAAATATCTTAAAATAAATAAATAAATGTCATAATTAGATTGCTTGAGTCACACAGTGGTTGAACCGGTCACCTAATAACCTAGTTTCTTGAACGGGTCAATGTCTAAGCCAAGTTTAATATATATGCTTATAAAGTTACCAAACAAGCCATAATTACTACCCATAACAAATATATATATATATATATATATATATATATATATTGAAGAAAAGAGAAAGACGAAAATTTTTGAACCACCTCCCAAAAAACAAAAAATTAAAATAAAAAGAGTAGAAGAGAAAAAAAATTTAATATGAGTCGATAACATTACTTTGAATTTGAGTATAATTTTAAAAGAAAAATAATAATATCAGTCACGGTTCATCTAAAATTCATTGTGTGATTGCTATGTGTATGTCACGGACACAAATAATTTATATATATATATATATATATATATAAATGACTTAGTGTTTTTCTTTATTTTAAATAAAAAAAGAATAGAAGAGTTTCATGTGCATGCTAACTTGGTGATTAAAATATGCACATTGCCATACTGTTTAAAAAACATTGCTCAAAAAATCTCTTAAATAATGTGGAAGATGGACAATTCATATAAGATTATTGTATCATTTATAAGTGTTTTTTTTTTAATTCAAAATTATATTGTACAAGTCTGAGTGAAGAAATAGTGTCCAATTATGTGACAGATTTTTAACTACTATTCCTCCTCTCGAGTTAATTGGCAAAGAAGAGTTAAAAAATTAAATAACAATTTAAAACGGATTGAATCTTACTGATTAAAATAGAGTTATTTTATGAAAGTATCTCTTTAAGTGATATTTTTATTAAAGGGGTTATTTAAAAATATTTTAATAAAAACATTGTTGGAAAATAATGGGTTTGAGCATAATAAATAACTAATTTTGAGCTAAAATTAAAGTGGGTCCCACAAATTAATTTTAGTGGGTCCACATGGGATTGTGTTCTCCTCCATGAGGAGATGAAGATTAAATATTGGGTTGCTCAAAACCATTAAGGGGTGAATGAGAAATTGCCTCCAAACATCACCACTTGGGAATGGTAACTAAGCCTTGAAACTTGTGAGCCTTGAAACTTGTGCAAAAGCTTGTGTCCCACATAGGATGGAAACAAGGCTGTTAAAGAGTATATATACACATACCTTGCTTTGGGGTTTGGGCCCCAAGGGGCACCCCAATTTTGTGGAAGAGGGAGGACCTAAGCAAATGCTTGGACCACCACACACGCGCGCGCCGCCGCCGCCGCCCCGCCCCAAACCGGGCCGGGTTCGGGTTCGGGTTGCTGTGTATATATCTTTTTGGAGAAAATTTATTTAAAATTTTCAAACCAGAAAACGTAGTCGTTTTAAATTTGCGTTTAAGTTACCATTCGGATTCCGAAACGCTGTCGTTTTGCGTCATGCCGTTGGGAGTCCAAAACGCAGTCGTTTTGATGGCATTGGTTTGACTGAACAGACACAACTGAAGCCTATAAATATCAAACCTTCATTGCATTTCATCCAATCCGAAAATTACATTCTCTCTCTCTGCATAAGTTAAGTTCGAGTGTTGATACAGTTGTGTTCGTAGGGTTCTAAAGATTGAAGTGCTGCTTCTTTAGAACCGAAATCCGTTCTATCTTGGGAGACGATTGCTCATCACCTTGAGCACCGAGAGGGAGCAAATTCGTCTTAAGGAAATTGTGAATTTCATAAGGCTCGGATTCATTCATTCTGTTTAAGTTCTGTAACAGTAAGTTAAACAGTATTTATTTATTCAATTTCAAGTTCTGTATCACTGTTTATACGTTTATACATTCTGCTTTGTTTAATTCGAGTAACAGTATACATATTTATATATATATATAAATAGTTATATATATTTGTTTCAGTATAATACAGGAACTACAAACATAGGATAAAGAAATACTTTCAAATTAAAGAGTCACTTGAATAAACATTATCAATATAAATCAGATTTTATAATTTTAATATTTTGTAAAATTTATGTGAGATCAACTATAAACAATAATACATCCATAAACTTTAGTTAGAAGAGACCAAATTGTAAATATTAAAATTTACAAGATTTCATATGAATATGGTAAAAAAAAATTGGGGGGGGGGGGGGGAGAGGGAGGATAAGTTCTATTTTATTAAAATAATCTAACAAAAGTAAGGATAAAAAATATAAGGGGAAATTCTATTGATTTTTTTTGAGACTTATGACAATTATACTGACCTCTCTCGAAGTGTCTGAAATCACACTGACTTTTTTTACTTTACAAAATATTATATAAATATCTTTCTCCTGTTAATTTTTTTTCTTCAAAATAACGAAACTGTTCTTTTTATTTATTTTTCTATTTTTGACTAATTTATTCTAACTTTTTTTAAAGCTTTTTTTTAGCTCTTTGTTTAAAAACAAATTTAAGGTAAATAACTTGTTTTTATTTTATATAAATATAAATTTAAAATTTGTATTAATATTTATTTGAAAAATGAAAAAAAAATGGTCAATATTTAAAAAATTGAAAATAAAATATGAAAGAGGTAGTTTTGTCATTTTGAAGAAAAAAATTGATCGAAGAGAAGTATTTATATATTATTTTGTAAAATATGAGAGATTAGTATAATTTCATAAATTTTAAAAAATATCAATATAATTATCATAAAGCTCAAAAGAGATTAATAAAATTTATCCAAAATACAATAACAAAACTTTTAGGAAAGTCATGGCTCTCCTTTGTCTCTCTAGATCGGTCAAATGACCGGAAAATTAAAATCATAAAGCCATCACATGAGTGTGACAAATTCATAAAAGGTAAATTATACTAACATCTTATGATATTTTTAATAATTAAAAGACATTTCTTCAAGCTTTTGAATGAATCAAGTTTTTGAAATGATACTAACTTTTTCTACTTTTACTTACAAATTACAAACAACTCCCCTCCAACCCATATTAGTTTAAAATATAACAAAAGTCCCCCTTTCATTTTATTTTTTTAATTTTCATGAATTTTTCTAACTTTTTTAAAAGAGTTTTTCATTTTATATAAAAAAAAAGTAAGATAAATAACATTTCTTTTAGTGAAAGAATATCTTAATTAATATTTATTTGAAAATAAAAAAATTGGTCAAAATTTTAATAAAAATGTAAAAAAATAATAATAATAATGAAAGTAACAATTATATCATTTTGAAAGAAAAAAATTATCTGAAGAAAAAATATTTATAATTTATCAATAAAAAAAACCAATATCATTTAAATAAAAAAAAATCAAGGATTATTCCAGAAACTTAAAAAATATATTTGTAATTATTAAAATATTTTAAAAAATCAATATAATTTATCCATTCATAAAATAACTTTTAATAAAAAATATCAAAAATAATTTTATTTTGATAATAAAATCTAGAAATAACTCCAAAATGGTGTTAAAAAAAAAAAACCTCACCTCTACTCCCGTGATATACGAAGATGGAAAGTGTCAGGCCTGGCAACGAACGTTGACCGACAGGAATACGGCTACCGGTCGGTGGAAGAATCTTGGGCGGTGATTCATTTAAAACCTAAACTAAAAGACCCATTCTCACAACTAAGAGCCAGTAAAGCCCCCCCAAATGGCCCCCTACCGGAATCAGCACCATTTAACCTGTTTGACCGTTGACCCGATTCAGTCTTCATTCATATTATTAAAACAGCAAAAGGTTTAAACATCACGTCCCACTCTCACTTGTAGCGCGTGTACATACAGCTTCAGTCATTCTTGTAGCGCGTGAATATCACGGTATAGATTTCAGACGTTGACATCAAGAGCTAAAACTTACTATAAATTCTCACCCTCGGCCGATCTTCATTCTATGACTCTCTCTTCTTTCTCTCTCTCTCTCTCTTCTCTCTCTCTCTGTTTCACTCAGTTTCATAGGCAAATTGAGAGCAAAAGCAAGAACGAAAATGCAATTCGCCGTGGCAGTAGCGAATTCTCCTGTATTTTCACCATCGCCTAGGGTTTCTTCGATCTTCTGCAAACCCTCAGTTTCTCCTCCTGCAAGCCTAGGCCTCCATGGATCTTCGTCACCATCAACTCCCTCTTCTTCTTCTTCTCCTTCTCCTTCGTCATCTCCGTTTGCCCTTCGGTTACACAAGCAGCTGAGCGGGTACAATAGGGATTTTAAGAAGGAAGTGCCGCTTTGTTCTTCTTCTTCGTCCTCTTCATCGCCGTCGACGCTTTTGAAAAGGAAGAGACCGGCGAGGATTGACGTTCCGATGGCTTCGTTGAGTTTTCCGGCGGTTGAGACACCGATGGCTGTTGATAGATTGAATGAGGTGGAGTTTGAGGGCGATGGGTATTCGGTGTATTGTAAGAAAGGCAAAAGGGGGTCGATGGAAGATCGGTATTCTGCCGTTGTTAATATGCAAGGAGATTGTAAACAGGTATGTTTCTTATTGATTTATTTATTTATTTGATTTTTATTTAATTTTTTAATCCAATTCTGTTTAATCATTGGTATATGGAGTCGTGTTGAAAATGACAGGAATTAAGGAGAAACGGTGAAACCTTTTTTTTCTTTCAATTTCTAATTTTTTTGGATTTCAATGAAAGGGGGAAACTTAAATTGCTAAAAGTAGGAGAATTGTGATAAATGAATCGTTTGAATTGTAATTGAAATGATTGGATGAGAAAGGTGTTAATGAATTGAATTGACAGATGATACGTGATAAATCCTGCCTTTTTCCAGGGTTAATGGGCTGGATGAGGTGTTACTTCTTGTGTACTCATCACGTTCGACCTTAATTTGTTAACAGAAAATAATGGGAGGGTGTGAAAAATAGTACTGGAGAAATGGTTCTCAAATTGAATATGGCCAGAGTTAGCTTGTTCTGATAGTGCATTAGTGGCTTTTAAAATGAACAGAGAAATTGCAAGACAAAAGAAAGGAAATAAGGAAATAAGGAAATAAGGAAATAAGGAAATTATATTATACAACATGTAGTTTTCTGTATCGAGAGAATTTTGGAAAGTATGATACTTGGCACTATTATAATCTGATATTCATTACTTCTATTACTTCAGGCTTTCTTTGGTGTTTATGATGGGCATGGTGGGGCAAAAGCTTCTGAATTTGCAGCAAAGAACATGGATGTGAATATTATGAAAGAAGTGACAAGGAGAAATAAAGAAGAACTTGAAGAAGCAATTAAAGATGCTTACTTGGCCACTGATACGGAATTCTTGAAGGAGGATGTTAGTGGGGGTACTTGCTGTGTGACAGCACTGTTGCGCGATGGTGACCTTGTGGTCTCAAATGCCGGTGACTGTCGAGCTGTTATGAGCCGAGGAGGAGTTGCAGAGGCCCTCACAGTTGATCACCGGCCTTTCAGGAAAGATGAAAGAGACAGGATTCAAAACCTGGTAAGCAGCTAAATTTCTTGTGCAAAATTGGATGGACAAATATGCAAGATCAGGAGGAAATAATGTATTTGAAATGTATGCAAGATCAACCACATTGCAGCTGATGGGTTTCTGAAATGTATTTTTTTGTAGGGTGGCTATGTGGATTGTTGTCGTGGTGTTTGGAGAATAGAAGGATCTCTTGCTGTATCAAGAGGAATTGGAGATCAACATCTTAAACAATATGTTATAGCTGAACCAGAGACAAGAATATTAAGTATTAGACCTGAATGCGAGTTCTTAATCCTTGCTTCTGATGGACTTTGGGACAAGGTAAATTATCTCATTACTCTGATCTATTTTCTCTTCACTACTATTTTATATGTAAGATGAAAACTTCTGAAGACAATTGGATTAATTAGTTTTGTCCTCTTAATCTTTTTTCAGGTTAGTAATCAGGAGGCAGTAGATATAGTTCGCCCTTTATATGTAGGCGTTGATAACCCGCAACAATTTTCCGCATGTAAAAAGCTTGCCGACCTGTCAGTAACAAGAGGTTCCAGTGATGATATAAGTGTGATAGTGATTCAATTAGGTCGCTTTGCTCAGTGATACATGCTAGGAAGGAAGACAACTGTAGCCGTGGTTTTAGCAGCAGTTCTGATTATCTAGGAAATAGCTGTATCTGAAAGGAGAAATGCTAATCTTACCTTTATATTTTACCAAAAATGTTTACCTTCACGAGGTGTCAGTATTGTATTGGCTGAATATCATATCATCATATGACAACTCATGAAGGTAAATATTTTTGGTAAAATTTTTAAGTAAGCTTAGCATTATTGATCTGAAAGAAGCCTCAATCAGTTGTATCATAAATGTCTCTGACAAAATTTTTAGCTTATGGAGATTTTACCCCAGTTGTAGGAGAGAGGTGGGAGGAGACGTTATCTTCCCCGTATATTTTACCCAATTCCAAATTGAATGGGTTTTGTGGTTGGCCTAACCGTCTTAGATTTAGCCCTGTAAACGAATTTTAGTTTTAATGATATTGAAAACGTACTTTCAGCAAAGTTTTTCAAGTGTGTTGCATGCTTTGATGTTTGATTCTTGGCCTCCTCATTGTAAGGAAGGGGAGGAAGAAGGGTCATTGCCTTTTGAGGAATGTGGATTATGAATGCTACATGGTGGTTAGCAATAGCCATTCTTCAATAGGACTTACATCATATATGAGTGTTTGGGCAAATTGGAACCAATGGCTACATTGGAAAGATAGGTTGCAGCTGGAATCCGGAGCATTGCCAAGGCCTGATCTTTGCCAAAGAGAAGGGAATACCTGAGTCATTGTTGAGACGGATTGGGCACTGATGTGGGAGCTGATTAAAGAAGGAAACACCAAAAATCACACTATGAGAGCTCTTTCATGGACTGTAGATTCCTCATTCAAAAGCTGGAATTATAGCATTAATCATAAGCTGCGTTGAGGCGAACGTGCTGAAAAATTCTTGTATGAATTTGATCCATGGACGGTGGTAGAGCCACAGCTATTCTAGGGAGGCAATGGCCCTCCAAAATCTGAAAAATCTAATTTTTTATTCCTAATTTCAATAGATATTTTTTTTAAAAAAATTAAGAGTCGCCCTCCCTAAGATTTTATATTTTTACAAAAAAAAAAAAAAAATCCTTAAACAATAATTTTTAAATCCCCCCCCCCCTCCCTCCCTAAGTTTATAGTTTAGATACATCACTGTCCATGGACTAGACTAATTACGATACGTTATATGAAGAGGTTGTCCGACTTTAAAGAGACAAAAAAATGTTTTTCTTATCCAATTGACAAACTGTGATTGATTTAATTCACAAACTTTAAGTTTGAGAATTTGGTCCATCCAAAAATTACTCGTGCTAACACTTAGACTTTTTTTTCGACACGATCACAAACTGAGAGTTCACAATAAACAAATGTACTTCTTCTTAATGCATTTTTATTTATCGGAGAAAAAAAAAAAGAAAGAAAGAGAACGTTTTTCATGGAAAAAAAAATTCAGCGGTAAGATAGCATATTGGTCATGAAAATTAATTTTAAATATATGATAGAAATAATATTATAATAGTACTTTAATTTAAAATATACTTTACTGTCAAAATTTAATTCATATTACAATTGAATTCCTCCCTGTCACCATGCCACCGGATTGAGTATCACATATAGTTAAGTTGCTTTAATGCTCCCAATTGACCTAATCAGTTTGACTATGTTTTTTTATTATTTTTTATTCCTGAAAAGCATATGCTTTAGTTTTTCTCCTTGGACCACATTAGTCAGCCTTGGCAACTGGGTCTTTCAAGCAGGAAGCCTTTTCAAACTTTGATTTGTAGCTTCTGAAAGCCCCACGCATTTAGAAAATTTGAGGGCATGTTAAATAATAGGCTAAATTATTCTCACTTTTATGATGTTTTTTTGATAATTATTAAATTTTTTTTAATATTTTTAAAATGACACTAATTTTTTTTACTTTTATCGATAAAGTACAAATATCACTCTTTTAATTAATTTTTTTTTCAAAATAACAAAATTGTTTCTCTCATTATTTTATTTTTATCATTTTCATTTTCAAACAAATTTGGGTTGGAGGAAAAATGTTTATAATTTATCAATAAAAATAAAAAAAAAGATTAATATTATTTCAAAAATTTCAAGAGAGGTCTTTAAAGAAAGGTCAGTGTAATTTTACTTGAAATAATATTTGATTTGAGTTTTCCACTATGAAATTATTCTCCAAGTCATGTGTGATCTTTTTGGTTTTAACAATACAATAAATCTCATAAAATACTAAAATCACATAGACTCATAAAATAATTTCTCCTAAGTGAATTATAGTATAGTATTTTCAAGTCAATTACCAAAACAAAGACAAAAAAGTATTTTCAAGTCAATGGTTGTTTGGAAAACATGGTCACAGACCACTATGGCATTGGTGGGCAGAATGTGTAAGTTTGGTCTCAGAAGTGGAGTCCCCTGTGTCACGCAAAAGCTTATTGGGTGGAATCGTTTTTCAGTAGACAGTAGGTATGGGTCAAACAACGAGAGTCGTTGCTCGTATCAGTTAAGAGTCCACGAGGTTACTGTCTGATTCTTCTTTCTCTGTTTTTTCAGTTGAATGGTGTTTCATAGACTCTTGAATCATTCTTCCCAGCAGTGGCAGGTCCCAGAAACTTTTGTCCTGAGGTCCCATTTGTAACAATTAAAATTTAAGAATTCCATATATATATATATATATATATATATATATATAATTGCGAGAGTCCTATTTTGTTAATTTTTTTTTAATAAAAGTAGTGGTAAAAAAATCATGACTATTATATTTAGGAGTGTCAATTCGTATTATCGTGTTATGTTCGGGTCGTGTAAAGGTATACATATTCGAAAATATGTGTGAACCCAAATCCGACACTATTAACTAATCGTGTTAAGTTTCAAAACTCAAACTTAACCCATTTATTAAACAGGTTATATGTGTTAGCACACTTAACCCGTTTATTTTAATTTTTTTTATTTGTTAAATAAAAAAATTTACCTATCTTTTAATATGTATAGATAATTTTCAAGTTTAGTAACTTTGAATATGAGCCAAATCAAAGTAGAAACTTTTTTTATAAATAAAAAATCTCAAAGCCTTGATAAATATTTGATGTGAGATGAATTACCTTAACTCATAATATATTTTATAATTAAACGTGTTAAGTCGTATTAAACGAGTTGACACTAGTAAAACTCAAACCCGACCTGTTTATTAATCGTGTTATACGTGTTAATCCGTTTATGACCCAAACTCATTTATGCTAAACCCAAACTCGTTAATTTCGTGTCGTGTTCGAGTCGTGTTATTGTGTCGTATTAAAAATTGACACTCCTAATTAAATTTTAGAAAAATTCATATAAATTCGAATTTTTCTCTACCATAGTTACCAAAAAAAATTGTTAATTCCATAGCAATTTTCACTATGATAAGTATGTTTCAAAATAAGGAATACTTACGTTTTAAAACACTAAATTTAGTAATTTGAAAAAAAAAAAATCTAATTTTCTTTTTAAGAGAGAATAAAAAAAAAATACCAATGCCAAATCAAGAAATCAATACAAATTGGTGTATTCAGTTCAATACATGTTTAATATAATAACATTTTATAATTATATGGAATTTTATATATATATATATATTTTAATGATATTAAATCTCATTATTAATCTTTGGGCAAAAAGAATACAGCTATATTTACCCTATTGTATTCTAATTATGTCCTCTACAAAATATCAAAAATCAATAGATATTGTGTTCCGTTGCCGATTCCGATATTATAATGTCTTTGTTTCAGGTAATTGTTCTTCTGATATTATAATGTCCAGGTAATTGTTTCAGGTAATTGTTCTTTACGCAATTGTTGAAAGTGAAATTTAAACTCTATGTCCTCCCTCATTTGAGGACCAGAATTTGTGGCGGCCATCTTAGACTGTGGTCTAGTCTCATCTAAAGAAATTATACATCACAACCAGAATTTTTCAAGAGGAAAGATTCCTACAGAAATGTCTCCGACGGCTCTCCATTGATGATTCTATCTATAAACCGAGTGATTAAATTTGAGAATCATTCTCTACAATTACTTGTTCCCAAAAGTATTACTGTATATGGATAAATGTATGCGTGTGTGGTCGATATATATATATATATATATATATATATATATATATTGTAGTCTAGATGTAGAAAAATGGAGAAGAGTTTATAGAATAATGGGAATGCAAGGAGGTTAAATTAAAGTCAAATTGTTTTATGAAAATATTTTTGAAAAGTGTTTATGAACTCAATTTGTTGCTACTTATTAATAACTACTGATGTCAATTACATGGCATAAGAAAATCGGACTGGGGTGCCCTCTCTCAAAAGTCACCATTCGCTGCATCAAGTTTGACCGGTAGTGTTGTTAATTTGAAGAGCAAAAACTTAAGCTATGTTTGGTACGCAGGAATGAAATGTTTATTTCATGTAATAAAATAAGAAATGAAATGGAATGGAATAGGTTTATCTACCTAGGCCAAATGAATGTTTAAAATGATTTTTAATAAAATGTTTATTCCATAAAATAAGCATTCCCCATCATATCAAATAAAAATAAGGAATGAAAAAATTAGATTGAACATTTCTAAAATATCAATTTCACTATACCAAATATGACGTTAAAAGTTTATACTGACTTTGAGTCTGTGTATCAAATTCAACATTTTCTGCTTTTTATTCAAGTTTTTTCGGGGCTATTTTTTATTTTTGTTAATTGGCCTCTTGGTGCTGTTTGGTTACTATGCTGCATAGAGTAATTAGGAAGTAGGAGAAGTGAATTAGCTGCCTTTGGTGTCTAACCAATCTCTCACTCAGTCACATCACAATTCATGATAAATTCTGGCCTTGTGGTTGCTTGCTGGTTAAGATTGATCATCTCCTAAAGATACACAAGAACTTTTCTAGGAAAAACAGATTCCTTGCTGATCTGTCGTGGAAATCAATCAAATTACCAAACTAAACTACTAGTATAGTAGAGAAGTAAGGGTCGAACCCACAGAGACTGTTAATTGTTTAAAAACTAAAGTTGAGATTAATTTTAATTGAAATTCACAAAGAGTGATTGTTGTTGATT
This sequence comes from Nyssa sinensis, assembly GCA_008638375.1. NCBI lineage: Eukaryota > Viridiplantae > Streptophyta > Magnoliopsida > Cornales > Nyssaceae > Nyssa > Nyssa sinensis. The sequence goes on along the minus strand of CM018041.1, from coordinate 7,447,777 downwards.
TTTCCTAAAATTAAATGAAAACTATACTTAAAGCAAATATTTAACTGAATTAATGAGGAATCAAATTAAAAGAGAATTCCTAGGGTGTTGAATCCACCACTAATCTTGTAATTAGCTTCAATTGTATTAATTCTTGGGTCATTCAATTTGGATGTAAAAGACGTATTTTGGCTACAAGCCTCAATACAATCATCAAGAATATCACGCACCAAAACCCTAAGCACGAATCATCTTTGGTCAATACAAATTGTCTACGCTAATTCTAAGGTCATAGTCACAATTTGTTTTCCCTGAGTTATGACTCGTCCTACGGTTTTGATGTATGTACACATATTACTATTGTATAACCACATAAACAAAATCACAGAAATTGATTATGTGCAATTGAATAATACGATCAATGCTTTAATAAAATCCCAATGTTATACAATCAACATCCAAGACTAATTAACCCAAAAATAAAATACAAAGAAACAATATTACTTGACTAGGGTTTCATCTAAACCCTAGGAATAAGAGGACTTAGCCCATGATCGTGGAAGAGGAGACCATAGCCATGGAATTCTTCATCTTCTTCTTCAGAGTTGTCTCTTTCCTTCTTCTCTTCGTCCCTCGATCTCCAAGACGGCCTCCTTTCTTTTCCAAAACCCTAGGTTACAATCTTATCCCCTTTTTTTCAAAAATACCCTTACAAAATAAAAATTTAGAAAAATAACATAAAATTCCGTAATTAGACATTAGGGGCCCAAAAAGGGAGTCTAAAGTGTTCCAAAATAGAGCCTATAATGCTAAAATGGGCCCTAGTCCACCTATATATGGATCAAGCCTCTCTTCTAACCCAAAATCCCTTGTTTTCCACTTCTTTTAGCACTTCAAAGCCCAATATTTTTCTTTTGCTCCAAATCCACTATTAAATCATCAACTTTGACGAGCTTTCTTTGTAAAAAGATAAAATAAGAATTAACTAGCAAATGCATATAGATTGGAGAAATTAAAATAATAAAAGTGCAAGAATATCTAGGATTAAATAAATAAATATGCACTTTTTAACCAGTTATCACACCCCCCAACTTACACTTTGCTAGTCCTCGAGCAAAGCCAAGGAAACAAAAGACAAAATACAACTAACTAAATCCTCTTTCGTGGGATACACGATTGCATTTACCATATACAATAAGGCTTTAAACCCCTAGGTTACCCTAGTGGACGAGTTATAGTCTCGTGAGGGTTTGCAGTGAATCTACCCACAAAATTCGACACCCCCCAACTTGAACACAATATACTCCACAATCAATAAAAATGAATCTTAATGAATGTATAACTGAGTTATAATCGAATCAAAGTAGCAATTATGTCACTAAAAACAACCTGTGCATTTCCTAAGTGCTCATAAATGGATAGAATCAGTGTGCATAAAAGCAACAACCATAACAAGATGTCTAGGCAATGAAACTTCTTTTCAAACAGGCATTACTTTGACTCCAAATCTCACCAAAAGATATCACTCACAAATGAAGCTCACAGAGATGGGGTGCATATGTATCCTCTCATACATGTGGATGGAATAATTGTTGAGTACAAATCAAATAATCCACATGCAAATATGAATGAAAGCACAATAAGAATAATATAGAGAGAATTCTAACCACTACGAAAATCAACTCCCAATGTCACATAATCACTACAGTGACATCCTCAATCATCAACTACTATACCTTCGGGGTTGGCTAGGTCTTTGTTTTTGGTTGTAACGTAGGTCAAGGTCAAGGATAATGTAAGGGTAAGTGAACAATAATCTCCATGTGATAAGCGAAGAAGTTAGAGTGAATAAACTGCAGTTTTCCAAACTCGTCACCTCTCTTGAACATTGCAACACCACTCCCAAAATTCTAATAAAAGCATTCTCAAACTACTCACAACTTTTCTACTTGAGCAAACCAAAAAGAAAAGGAAAAGGCAATGAAATATATATATTTTTTTTCTTTTTCTGATTGTTCTTTTTTTTTCTCTTTTTTTTTTCATTTTTCTTTTCTCTTTTTTTTTTTTTTTTTGAAACTGAATAAAATTACAATAAAAGAAAAATGTACATCTTCACTTCTCTACTTTCACAACACCAATTTCTCAAAGAAAAATCATCCAACTTCTTCATCCAAAGCGAGGCTACTGGCTATGAAAAGAAAGATATAATAATGAAGGCTCAATTTGGTTCCAATCAGGTAAATAATGTGAAGATGCAAGAAACAAACGAACAGGCTCAAAGTAGAAAGATGGCCTAGTTTCATTCCCTAAAGGCAAGAAGTGTCATCCGACATCTGAACTGACTGACCTTAGACATGTGACAATGACAACTGATAGAATGGAGATATGCAAACTGTATAACCCTCAAAATAAAGTTCAAGCTCAAATCTACATAATATGGGTTATAAGTCTCAGTCAATGCCATCATGATACTAGAGTTTCACAATCTAACTATCAAATCATAGAGTCACAAGAGTAGCAACCCAATTTGTCTCCAATTATGAAAGTTAGGGAAAGACAAATCACTAACAGTGCACAACTATCACAATGATTCTTATGCAAGCTCAGAAATATATGCATACGCTCAAAACAATAAAAGTTTAATCATGAAGTATATTGAGCTCAAGTAGGCAAAATAATAGCAACTCCCCCCAACTTATTTGATACCTTGTCCTCAAGGGGACATGACATGAAAAAAACATGAAATAGAATGAAATAAGTAAAAGGAAGGAATGCACCTGAGTGGAGAGAACTAAGGGGGCAAAGAGCTCGGTGAATCAGAAGGTTTTGTGGCCCATTTCTCATTTGGTTGCTCAATGCAGTAACGGTGACGAGTTTGAATTAGCCGTTTGCACGAAGTAGATTCAACTGTAATGGCACGGCTTTTAGAACCTTTTGAGCGACCCATAGATCCCTGCAATAACAAACTAAACAATAAGAAGTTAGTGGGGTCATAGAATCTAAATAATAAATAAAATAGACTAAAATAAATAATAAAATGAAAAAATAAAAATAAAAATAAAAAAAAAAAAAGAAAAAAAAAAAGAAAATAAATAAATAGAGAAGATAAAGATAAAATTAAATTAAATTAAGTAAAATTAAATAAATTAAAGAAAATAATAAAAAAAAATAACAAAAACAAAAAAAGAATAAAAACTAAAAACAAAACAAGAACAAAGGGATATTAAATAAATAAATAAATAATAAATTAAAAAATTTAAAAAAATTTAAAAAAGTTTAAAAATAATAATAAAAAAAAATAAAAAAAATATTTAGAGGGAAAGAATCAACATGAGGGGAAACTATCAGGCCACTGAATGTTTCAGAACTTGTTAAGCACAATCTCAATTAATACAGTCAACTCAGATTTGCAACCATGAAAATATTCAAGTTCTTTTGTTTGTTTTTTTTTTTTTTTTTTTTTGTGGTTTGTTTTTTGTGGTTTTGAGGAAGGGTGGGGCGTCTGGAGGGTCGGATGAGTTGGGGGGGTCGGAGATGATGGAGCGACGGGGAGAGGGGTGGATGCGGTGGCGGGCGGCTGGAGATGATGGTGCGGCGACGGGCGGTGATGATGGGAGATAAAGGGTTAGGGGTTCGGGGCTGAAGGGTGTGGTGGTGGGTGGTGTTTGCTGTCGGGTGGAGTTGATGGGTGGGGTCGGAGTTGGGCACGACGGCGTTGCGGAGGGGAGGGGTTTGGAGGCGCGGCTGGCGATGGTTATGGAGGTTATGGCTATGTTGATGGAGGTACGGCTGGGAGTTGGCAGTGGAGGCGCGATGACTATGGGGTTGATAGAGGCGTGGTGCGGCGCGGCTGTGGGTGATGGAGTCGGCGGCTGACGGAAGGTTAGGGGCTGTGGATGGTGATGGGGATGGAGATGTGCGGTGCCGCTGGAAATAATGGTGAGGTGATGGAGATGATGAGTGTGGTGATGTGCGGCGGTTCTGATTGGGGAGGAGTCGGCGACGGTGCGCAATGGTGGTGGAGATTGAGGCGCGGTCAGCGGTGGATTATGGTCGACGGTGGGGACGCGGGATGGAGGTTCGGGGATGGACGGTGGTTGTGGCGGCTGGAAGAGATGATGGGCGTGATGATGGATTTACTGGTGATGCGGATCTGATGGGGGTAGAGAGAGAGAGAGATGCGGTGGATTTGGTTGTGGTTCGGTGGTTCTGATGGCTGGGCGGTGTGCGATGGTGGAGGCTGGGGCGCTGGTTATGGTGATGGGTGCAGTTGTGGTGGTGTTGGTGACGGTACTGTGGTGATGAGAGAGAGAAAGATGAGGTGAGCGGTGGTTGCGACGGGTGTTTGGGGTCGCCGGCGTGGATGGGGGCGATGGGGAATGATGGTGCGGCGGCGCTGGTTGGAGTGATCGGTGGTGAGAGAGAGATGACAGGTTTTAGTGTTTTTTTTTTTTTTTTGTCAGGTTTTTGAATTTGTGATTTTTTTTTTTAATTTCAAAATTAATTTGAATGTTTGAATTTTTTTTTTTTTTAAAAAAAATTGAATTAAAAGTGCTCAAGCTTTTTGAGAAAAGCTCAAGCTTTTTGGGACAGCACCTGAAGAGTTTTGAGAGAAGAAAAAGAGCTCGAGCTTTTCTTGGAGTGCTCGAGCTTTTCGGGGCAGAATATGTAACCAATTTTTGACGAAAAAGTGCTCGAACTTTTTGGCTAGTGCTTGAGCTTTCTGGACCAGAAGCATTTGGAAAAAAATATATGAGAAAATGCTCGAGCTTTTCTAAAATTGCTTGAGCTTTTTAGTCCAGAAAACAAAAATGACTAAAGAGAAACCCCCTTTTTTTTTAACAATAAAAATAAAATAAATACTAAACACCTACAAAACAATAAAAAGAAAACTCAATTAAAAATAACAAAAATCAAATAAAATAAAATCAAATAAACTAAACTAAAATAAAATAAAATTGGGTTTCCTCCCAAAAGAAGAGCTAAGTTTAATGTCTTCAGCCAGACACAACAAGAGGAGAAAAACATCAATCAATATTAACTGGGTCTTCAAGACCAATCTCCTCAATCAAACTCCCTTCCTCCACACCCTCAATAAACAATTTCAACCTTTGGCCATTAACTTTGAAAGTTTGGTCACTCCGAGGGTTATGAATTTCTACCGCACCATGAGACCAAGATTGAACAACCTCATATGGACCATCCCATGTAAACTGCAACTTACCAGGAAACAACCGTAACTTAGAGTTAAACAGCCACACTTTTTGACCGGGCTCAAAGGACTTACGATTAATGTGAGAATCATAGAACACCTTAGTCCTAGCCTTGTAAATACGGGAACTCTCATACGCATCATTTCTAAGCTCCTCTAAATGAATATGGTGCATACAAATAGATGGATCAATCCTTTTTAAATCGGCTAGGGACCAACCTATAGCACCCTTGTGCTCTCTAAGAACCTCAAGAAGACGGCACTCTTGCTCACTTGGAATATTAGAAGCAATGATAATAGGGAGAGTGTCATCGGATCCTAACAATGAATACTTAAGAGTAGCCGGGAGTGGCTTCAACTCAAGCTTTGGAGGAACCTCTAAAGATGGAGGAGCAGGAGTGCTCGCAAGATTAGGCAGGGGTTCCGGTCTAGACTTCCAAGGAGGATAGTTTATAAAAGGAGAACAGTCAAGCAATGAATTGACTTCTTCACTAGAAGCATCAATATCGAAAGCATCACTATCAAAGTAAGTCAAACATCTCTCCAAAGGATCCTCAATCAAGATTTGAGGGAGAGATTCTTCAACTATCTCATTAATCACATCCACTAAAAAACAATCCTCCTCATGTGGAGGTTGTTGTGAAGCATTGAAGACATTGAGCCTCACAGTCATATTCCCAAAAGAAATATCCATCACTCCAGTTCGACAATTAATGCATGCATTAACAGTAGCTAAGAAGGGTCGACCTAAGATGACGGGAATCTGACGCTTAGGGTCATGAGCGGGCTCCATATCTAGAACTAGGAAATCAACGGGAAAGTAGAATTTGTCTACTTTCACCAAAACATCCTCAATGATCCCACGAGGTATCTTGACGGATCTGTCAGCTAACTGCAAAGACATCGTCGTAGGCTTCAACTCACCTAACCCAAATTGCTTGTAGACAGAGTATGGCAACAAATTGACACTTGCCCCCAAGTCAAGGAGCGCCCTATCTATAATGTGATTACCTATAACACAAGAAATTGTGGGGGCTCCAGGATCTTTGAACTTAGGTGTAGTTTGGTGCTGGAGAATTGAGCTCACTTGCTCTGTTAGAAAGACCTTCTTTGACACATGAGTTTTAGCTTTTCGCTTTTGAGTGCAAAGGTCTTTCAAGAATTTGGCATAGGAAGGAATTTGCTTGACTGCATCAAGAAGTGGCAAGTTAATCTTAACTTGCTTAAAAATCTCAAGCATTTCTTCCATATTTGTACCTTTTTCCCAAAAGGAGAAGGGTCAGCCAAGCAGGAAGGGTAAGGGGCCTTGGGCACATAGGATGCTACAGGAACACTCAAAGGATCACTTGGGGATGAAGAATCCCCTTTCTGCAAATTTGCATTCTCACCATCATCCTTTTTAGAAGAACTTATCAATTCACCCTCCGCCTTATATTCAACTTTGTTGTCTACCACTCTCCCACTCCTAAGAGTAGTTATGGCCTTAGCTTGCTCATGATATTGATCATTGGGGTTGGAAGACTCTACCCCATATTGGCCTTTAGGATTGTTCACCGATTGACTTGGTAAACGCCCCTCGTCTCTTCTACTCATAGCTTGTGCTAGTTGTCCCATTTGGGATTCTAGCTTCGAGATGGACTGAGTGTGTGAATGGAGCAATTGAGTGTTAGACTGATGATTTGACTCTAAAGCTTGCAAAGCACTCAACACTTTGTCCTCAAAAGCTAAATTTCTAGGGGAAGGAGGTGGTTGTTGATATTGTTGAGGAGGAGGACGGTAGGACGATGATGGAAAAGAATTAGGCACATTTGGCCTTGAATTTTGTGAGAATTGAGGATTTGAGGCTTGAGGCCTCCAAGAAAAATTTGGATGGTTTCTCCATCCCGGGTTGTAATGGTTAGAATATGGATCATTACCCGGTTTGGAAAAACCTTGAAGAGCATTAACTTGCTCTTCCACAAACTCTGGATATTGCGGGGCTAAGGGACAATCTGACACATAATGAGTTGGGCATGAACATAAAGCACACACCTCTTGAGTGACAGGAGCAGAAGTAGAAACTTGTCCCCTAGCCAAAACTTGGTCTAATTTCCTAGACAACGCCGCAACTTGCTCTTGGACATCCACAGCTTGTCCAACTTCATAAATGTCACCTCTTTTAGAGACACTAGAGGAGGTGGGTGGAGCTCTCCGACTTGCTGAGGCATGGTGCTGTGAATTCTCACTAAGGGTCTCAAAAAGATTCCATGCCTCATCCTGATTCTTGTTGAGGAAAGTCCCTCCACAAGCAGAGTCAATTATTTGACGGTTTTGTTCTGTGATACCGTCATAAAAACTCTGTACCAACTGCCAACGCATGATATCATGATGGGGACACTTTCTATGAAGGTCCAAAAATCTCTCCCAAGCTTCATGAAAAGACTCGCCATCGAGTTGAGTAAAATTTGTGATGGCTCTTCTCATATCATTGGTTTTGCCTATAAGAAAGTATTTTTTTAGAAACTCTTGTTGGAGTTGAGTCCAAGTTGTTATGGAATTTGTAGGCAAAGAACCGAGCCATTGTTTGGCTCTATCTTTCAATGAAAAAGGGAACAATCTTAACTTAAGAGCATTCTCACTCAAATTTTGCACATTGACAGTGGTGCAAAGCTCTAAAAACTCATTCAGATGTTGGTATGGGTCCTCATTTGATTTCCCATAAAAAGATGGTAACATCTGAATGGTTTGCGGTCTAATTTCATAATGCCCAGTTACAGTAGGCATTTGAATACATGAAGGATTGGTATATGTTGTAGGAACAAAATGAGCCTTAAGAGGCTGTGGTTGTTGTTGTCCACCATTATCAGCCATGTCTATAGAAATAGAATTTTCTAAAACCTCAGACTTAATGGACAAACTACGAAAAGCTCTCAAGGTTCTTTCTAGCTCAAGGTCTAATTTCTCTAAGTCTGGGTTGCACGAACGGCGACCAAACATAAAACAAATAAACCTATCCAATCAAATATACCAACTGTAGCAAAAATAAAATGCAAAGAGAAAGGAAAGATTTCACCGTGATAGATTGCAAAGCAGGTAGAATTTTTCTTCTTTTTTTTTGTATCGACCCGCGTTTGCTCCAATCGACTCCACTTCTTTTTAGCTTTTTATGATTGCTGCACACCAAAGACAAAGAAAAAGAATAATAGCAAAAAAAAAATAAAAAAAAAATAAAAAAATAAAAAAATAAAGAATTAAAATAAAAATCAACTACTAATTTTTTAACAATTCAACAGTCCCCGGCAACGGCGCCAAAAATTGATCTGTCGTGGAAATCAATCAAATTACCAAACTAAACTACTAGTATAGTAGAGAAGTAAGGGTCGAACCCACAGAGACTGTTAATTGTTTAAAAACTAAAGTTGAGATTAATTTTAATTGAAATTCACAAAGAGTGATTGTTGTTGATTTTTCCTAAAATTAAATGAAAACTATACTTAAAGCAAATATTTAACTGAATTAATGAGGAATCAAATTAAAAGAGAATTCCTAGGGTGTTGAATCCACCACTAATCTTGTAATTAGCTTCAATTGTATTAATTCTTGGGTCATTCAATTTGGATGTAAAAGACGTATTTTGGCTACAAGCCTCAATACAATCATCAAGAATATCACGCACCAAAACCCTAAGCACGAATCATCTTTGGTCAATACAAATTGTCTACGCTAATTCTAAGGTCATAGTCACAATTTGTTTTCCCTGAGTTATGACTCGTCCTACGGTTTTGATGTATGTACACATATTACTATTGTATAACCACATAAACAAAATCACAGAAATTGATTATGTGCAATTGAATAATACGATCAATGCTTTAATAAAATCCCAATGTTATACAATCAACATCCAAGACTAATTAACCCAAAAATAAAATACAAAGAAACAATATTACTTGACTAGGGTTTCATCTAAACCCTAGGAATAAGAGGACTTAGCCCATGATCGTGGAAGAGGAGACCATAGCCATGGAATTCTTCATCTTCTTCTTCAGAGTTGTCTCTTTCCTTCTTCTCTTCGTCCCTCGATCTCCAAGACGGCCTCCTTTCTTTTCCAAAACCCTAGGTTACAATCTTATCCCCCTTTTTCCAAAAATACCCTTACAAAATAAGAATTTAGAAAAATAACATAAAATCCCGTAATTAGACATTAGGGGCCCAAAAAGGGAGTCTAAAGTGTTCCAAAATAGAGCCTATAATGCTAAAATGGGCCCTAGTCCACCTATATATGGATCAAGCCTCTCTTCTAACCCAAAATCCCTTGTTTTCCACTTCTTTTAGCACTTCAAAGCCCAATATTTTTCTTTTGCTCCAAATCCACCATTAAATCATCAACTTTGACGAGCTTTCTTTGTAAAAAGATAAAATAAAAATTAACTAGCAAATGCATATAGATTGGAGAAATTAAAATAATAAAAGTGCAAGAATATCTAGGATTAAATAAATAAATATGCACTTTTTAACCAGTTATCACTTGCCACATTTAAAAGTAAGAAAAGAACAATTGTACTAAATGGTAAGCCTGATTTCAACAATTTAAGCATGATTTTGAGTGCTAAGCTATTTTTGTGACTCAATCCCATTAATTTGTAGGTTTTGAAGCTTAGCTTGATTGCTCCGTTTTCTAAACTCAATTTTCTCCTTGTGTCAGAGACTTGTCAAACATGAGTACATATTGATTAAGACCAAGCACGCCAAACTCGAACTAGAAATGTAGATCTTTATTTTAAAGACCTTATCAGTTGAGAAAAATGTAATGAGCCAGAGTTGCCAAAGATTTCTGTAACTTATAATGTTGGATGGTTGTCATGAATTCATCCAGATCATTGATAAACTGGGGTGATAAAAAAATGGGTAATGCATGGGTTTTTGGTTTTATTCTAGATAATTTTCACTAGTCTTTTCATCCAAACAGCGAGGTGCTTTCTGTTCAAAGATAATCCCGTTTGTACATGCATAGGGTTTTTCCACGCCCACTTGCCAGTTTCATGAACTTTTATATAAATGTGTTATTATTTTAAGATTTCAGAAATATGATCATTGTGAGAGTGAATAGCCGTTTTGTGAATCATCTTTGAGTGTAAAGGAATTTTTAAATTTGTGAATGTTTTCACTCTTGTAATTTCTTTTGATTCATAATAAATTGATCATTATTATTGTAAATGTAAACAACTTATGAAATCACGTAAATTTTATATTCTTCGAGGGGCATGTTGAGAAAGAAATTGTTACGAGCAACCTGCTAAATGGGACTGAACCAGAAATATATACATACATATATATATAAGTGATATTATATTGCTGTCATCTCTATTGTTGGAATGACAGGGTGAAGGACTATTTGGTAAAAGAATTTGGGTGTGTGGGAGAGAATGGCCAATACAATCATTGAACAAATTGGAGCTAATGTATCAGCTTCAATGAATGGGAACCGTTGCAAACAAAAGTTGTGCAGACTCTTGTGCTAGATGATGTCTGGACTGATGATGATTTTATTAAGTGGAACTCAATCAAGATTCTTTTAAGCCATGGCATTCTAGGGAGCAGATTCTGGTTACCACATAGATTATTGGATTAAGCTTCAAATTTACCACTGTAATTGTAATTGTAATTTTTTTAAGCTATATATTGTTGATGGACTCACATTTTTAATTCATTCCTTAGAGCTTTGTCCCAACTACCAAGAAAGGTGAATCACATGAAGTCAAGACTAATGAACATATATTTGCTTTACAGGATTCATGATCATTAAGGTTTGACCCAAGATTTTATGCCAACTAGATTAATTATGTCTGAGCCCAGCTGCAATAAAGATAAAGACTTTAAATATTAATTACGTAGGTGGTGTAAGTGTTATGCATAGATTATATATATATATATATATATATATATATATTAAAATTTAGTTGAACTTTTTGTGGTTAGTGTTAGAAGGCAACTTGAACTAAACGAGCTGATATTCATCGCTCTTGGGTGTTATTTGAAAAATACTTTACAAAAACTCAAGATAAATATCACTAAAAATCAATGGCGGACAGAGAGGGGGCAGGGGTCTAAAAATTTGATTTTTTTACTCCTAATTTGTATATAATTTTTTTTTACAAAATTTGGAATCCCCCCCACCCCAAAGTTTTAATATTTTTATAATAATTCAATTTTTATATTCAACCCGTATCTCAATAGTCTAAATCCGTCACTGTCAAGAATTCAATCTGATACAAGAAATAATAGAAAATTTATTTTATAACAAGTAACAAGTACTTACCTTGATTCATGATGATATGAAAAAACTTTGAAACGGATAAGTCTTGAAACAAATGATCTTGATTTTTAAGTTTTTCATTTGTATAATTTCTTCAAACTACTTTCACTCTCAGCAATGAGAGCCTTATTGTGATGTTCATCTTAAGTTTTGGATGGAGAGTCTAATTTGAGACTTTACATTATTTATGCTAGTTGTCTTTCTCTTAAAATCCTTAATATATTAAGAAGATTATTAATTAAAAGGGACAATATATCTCCTAAATTCATGTCGACATACATAGAGATAAAGTTTCTACCACATTCATATTGAAATACATAGTATGTTTCCCAAACAAGTGTATTGATACTTCATATACTATATATATATATATATCAAGTTGCATTAATCAAATATTGAATCACCATTCAATTGATTAGGGGCGGATCCACACTAGGGGCGCCCTACTAAATTTTTTGAAAAAAAATTGAGTTCAATTTAATATTTTCCGGATTCTCAAAAAAAAAAAAATGAATTTGTCCCCACAAAATAGATTGTTTCAAGCTTGTCCCAATGTATTTGTTTTAGCAGATTTTCTAAGGGTTAATTGAACTTAAGTACCTCCAAATGATGCTTTATTGTTGTAAAATTCTGATACTCTTCATTTTTAAAGTGAAAGGCAATCGAATTTCCATTATTTAAGATAAGATCTATTTTTAATGAGTTGACATTAAATAATTTTTGTAGATGACAATAATACCCTTAATCACACGCAAAACTTTTCTCCACTCAATTTTTTTATAAACTCAATTTATTCTTCCCAACTTTTATTTGCGGTTGTGCTTCTCTCAATCTCTCTCTTTCCTTTTCAAGTTTTCCGTCTCTTCTCCCGCTCTACAGTTGCCATCACGCAATAACCGCCGACTATATATCACGTGTGTCTACTTTTCAAAGAAAGAGACCATCACTGGTGATTTTTGCAGACTCCATTAAAGAAGAAATTCTTGAGGTTTTTTTTTCCTTATTTAGAGTTACCATTGTCTTGCACTTAGCAAACTCTTTGAAGATTTTTTAGGAACTGTTTTGATGGAGATCTCGGGGGTTTACGAAAGCAAAAATACAAAAATTTGGGAGAATGGGTTTTGCCAATTTGTGGTGGCGATGGCAAAGATGATGATGATGATGCAATCGATGAACATAGTTGATTCTGGTGACTAAAGAAATATGAGGGATTTCAAGTATTGATGGCATGTTTCTTCCTCCCACTGGAGAAGACTCCTGGCTATGTTTCTTCTACCCATTGAAGATGACTACCGGCTATGTTTCTTCTCCCCATTAGAGATGACTTCTGACTTAGTACAAATGGTAAGTTATTGGCTTGTTGAGATAATAATATTGAAGGTTTGGTAGTTTTATGAGATGATGGTCAGTGATAAAGAAAGGTTGTGTTTGTAAAAAAAAAAAAAATTGGCAGTAATTGACACTCTCTTTTATTGGATTGAAAATTTTTAGTCAAATATTGTGAGGTCTAATAGTGTAAATTTTTACACTTTTGTAATAATGTAAATTTTTACACTTTGTAATAGTGTAAAATTTCACACTTTTACAACTAATGTATTTTTAATTACTCGTGCTTTAAATATTAATCTTTTTGACAAATTTTCATACCCTTTAAACTCAGTTTTGAGTGTCTAACATGTGGCAAAAGTTCAATAAAGTAAACACAATTTGAAAATTTTCTCAATTTGTATGAAACTATAAAATTTCACACTTTCAGAAAATTGTAAAATTTGATGAATTAAAGTTTTTCATTGTTACACTTTACTGAGACAAAATATTAGAATTTTAAATCACTTTTTTTCTTTAAAATTTCATATGCAATATGGATCTTATTTGATATATTTCGATTTTTAGAGCACAAATATATAAATTTTATTCAAAATGAATTTATAATTTATAAATTATAGAATTTTGAAATCTTAAAGAATTTTAAAAAAAATGTGCGCCATTTACGCACTTGGGGGTTTTGAAGTGATGAACTATTATAAATTTAAGGATATTTTAGTCATGATAAAGTTGAAGGACTTGGTGGGAAGTTTGAATTGAGACTTGATATTAATTTTTGTTCTTTTCTTAGACTTTTATGTGAACACCTAGTTTCTAATTAGTCATCTTTGTAAATAAAAACCAAAATACTGAAATGTTAAAATATTAAATAATCATGTTAGTTATATTAGTTTAAACTTTTTGAAAAGTTAGTGGTTTATTATGTTATAAAGGACGTAAAGGTCTTAAGTTCAAATATCTTTATTTTTTTAATAATTAGAATTTATGTAAATGTTAATTCACTCATAATAGAGAATCTAATTGCATGTGAGGAGACCCATTAAAAAAATAATAATTTAATTATACATTTTTTATTAACTTAAGTTTGTAGATGCCCTGAACAGACGTTATCAAAAGGATTGCATTCGGAGTGCAATCATATTCTAGTCTTAAATCTGTTTTCTCGTCTTAAAAAAAATAGAGGGAGGGGTTAGATTTTTCTTTTGGAGAAATTTTAGAGTGGAATTTTTTTTCAAATTACAAAATTACATTTTTGTTTCTCAAAGAAATAGATGATAGGGAGAAATTTTTTCTCAAGAAAAGGAACAAGGTAAGGGAAATTTTTTTCTCAAATTAGAGAAATTTCACATGTAAAAAAATTTATTTTTCAAAGAGGAAGATGATTGGAGAAAATAATAAGTTTATATTTTTGTATTTCCTTTCCTTCTTAGTTTTTTTTTTTTTTTACATCCAAACAAATATTAAATGAGATAATTTTTTAAAAAAACATTAAAACCCATCAAATAAATGACAATAAAAAAAATTCTAACCCAAGATATACTTTAGAAATTAAGATGATTAATGAGTTGGGCTAAGAAAACTTGACCAAAATTTTGAGATATGCTAGTTTGAAAATGACTACAATTTTACATATATAATTTTTTTTCAGATTTTGAACGGATTATAGTCCAGAAAAAGCTTGAAGTTGTATATCTGAATCCAAATCCACTTGAATGAGATACATGTTGGGTCAAGCGGATCGGAAGTTACAAATAAGCAAGTTGGCCTCTAGGAATCAATCTTGTTCTCGTTTCTCTCATATAACTTGATAAGACCTAATATCAACTCCTACAAAAAGGCTTGTCTTCCAGTTATGACTTTAGAAAATATGAGCCAGAAAAAAGCATGTAATAGATACATAGATGGTATAATGACATTTTTGTCCGAACATAGATCCATCCTCTGGCTAGCCTCCAAACATTTGGTTGGAAAATATAGTTTAAAACATGTATTTAGCCAAGTTTGAGCTAAAATAAAAGTGTACTTACATATTATCTGAGGTGAGTTTACATGAATACGTGTTCTCTTTCGTGAAAAAATTAAGAATACATATTGAGTTGTTTAAAACTATTAAGGAGATGAAAAAATGACTCATCCTTTGTTGCATATGGCACGAGATGATGGCAACATACGTAAGACCTTCCTTCATACACCAGTCATGGGCTGGGCGCAACAATGCTTGTTTAAGGGCATTGGGTATAGCAAAGAAGAAATTGACTCCAACCATCACTACTTGAACATTGTAATAAGAGTTTATGAGAAACTCATGTCCCACATTAATTGAGCACAAAGTTTTAAGTGAATATATATATATATATATATATATAATTACTCTGAAGCATGATTTGGGCCCAAAGTTAATTTGACCGACTCAAGAGAATTTGAAGCTTAAAGCGAAATAAATAATTGCATAAGTTAATTATTTTTTTTTGTAAACAAATTAAGCACTAGTTCTGTCTTAATAAAAACTTATTTTTTAAAAGTATTAAATTTCTTTTATTTATGAAGTTTTTTGTTACCAAGATTTTATCTCCATGTGCCTACCATTTTTCATTTTTTTTTATTCACACTTTTTAATATATATTTTTTAAATTGTGTTGTATTGCAATCAATTTCTTTGCACACGTTTTTTTTGTTTAGTTATATTTTTATTTCCTTATCTATTTTGGAATTTTAATTTCAATTAAATCATAACTCTAGTTATCCTTAAAAAAAAATCTTTACTTTTCATATATCCATTAGCATACGCATATTATTATATTATAATAAACAATATATTATAAAAAGTCAATAAATTTGGTCTACTTTTTTGTTGACTTTGATATTTATGGAATATGAGGCATTTTTCTTTGTAAGGTTTAGAATTTTATTTACCTTATACTTCTACTTTTAATACAATTGTACTATAGATATACACAAAATTTGCAGCCTTAAGGTCTAGAATTTTATGCACCTTATACTTTTACTTTTAATATAATTGTACTATAGATATACACAAAATTTGGAGCCTTAAGGTCTAGAGTTTTATGTACCTTTTTCTTCTACTTTTAATATAATTGTATTATAGATATACACAAAATCTGGGGCCTTTATTGCAGATGCGGCTTAAAGCAATCGCTTTGATCGCTTTATGCTAAAGCTGGCACTGGTTAATTGTATATGTGTGTTTGTGTATGTGTGTGTATATATATATATATATATATATATATATATATATATGTAAACAAGTAATGTCCAAACCTTTATCCATCTCTTTTTTCAACCTTTAAATTTGAAGATTACAAATGAAGTCCATCTTCATAACTTGATATTTAAAGATGGGTTGGACTTGTACCTTTTTTTTCCATCCCAATCTTCAAATTTGAAGATTACAAATGAAGCCCATCTTTATAACTTGAAATTTGAAGATGATATAAAGCCTATTTTTAAAGTAATTGTATATATATTCACTTAAAATTGAGAATATATAAACACAAGCAATGTCCAATCTTTACCCATCTTTTTTTTTTCGACCTTTAAATTTGAATATCACAAATAAAACCCATTTTCATAACTTGAAATTTGAAGATGATCTTTGAATATATATAAAAACAAGCAATGTCCAATCGTTACTCATATATTTTTTTTCAACCTTGAAATTCGAACATCACAAATGAAGTCCATCTTCATAACTTGAAATTTGAAGACGTTATGAAGATAGGTTAGGTATACACTCACTTAAAGTTGGGTATATATATATATATATATATATATATATATATATATATATACAAACACAAGCAATGTTGCCTATCTTTATAACTTGAAATTTGAAGATGATATGAAGCCCATCTTCAAGGTACTTGAAATTTGAAGACGATCTTTGAGTATATATAAAAACAAGCAATGTCCAATCTTTACTCATATTTTTTTTCAACCTTTAAATTTGAAGATCACAAATGAAGCCCATCTTCATAACTTAAAATTTGAAGATGATATGAAGATGGGTTGGAGTTGTGTTTTTTTTTTTTCCATCCCAATCATCAAATTTGAAGTTTTGAAGATGGGTTGAAGATGCTCTTATAATAAAAAAAAAATTCCAATGGTAAGGTAGCATAAAAAAAATTAGTGGTAATTCAATCAAAATTTTGACATGTATGATATATTTTAAAGCCCCACCCCATCTTGCTTCTTCCTTATTGCTACCACCACTCTCAAAGCTCCACCACTGCTTAAGCTTTAAGGACTTTCAAAACACTTTCTTTGACTCGCTGCTACCCCCAAAAAAAAGTTTTGCTCTTCAACCATCATCTCTTTCCTTGTGCAATTGTTGCAAATGAAAAAAAAAAAAAAAAACCTTGCTGTGAGATGACCTATTATTAGTTGCAGCATGTATTAGTTGCACCTGATGTTGTAAACCTTGCATCTCATGATATAATAGTTATACCCGAACCCTGTGAGAATTCCACCTGGAAGAAAACACGTTTTAGTTCTAACCCTATCACTAGCTACCACTACTACCCTTCTTTCTTCCTCATTGCTACTGCATCCACCAACACTACAACCACTATTCCTAAAACTTCATTGCTCCCTAAGCTTCAATAACTTTCAAAACACTTCCCTTGCCCTAATTGCTTCAACAAAAAAAAAAAAAAAAAAAACTCATTGTGAGATGACCTTAGTTATAAGCCTTGCATCTCAAATTATAACAGTTGCATCCAAACATTACGAGAATTTCACCTGAATGAAAACATGTTTTAGTTCTAACCCTATCACTACCCGCCACTAGACACCACCATTACCCCTATTTCTTCCTCATTACTACCACATCCACTAGCACCACAACCACCACTCCTAAAACTTTATCACTCTCTAAGCTTTAATGACTTTCAAAACACTTCCCTTGCCCCAATTGCTACAAATAAAAAAGGGACTCCAATCTATATACCCACCACCTTTTCCCTTACCACATGATGCCAAAAAAAAAAAAAAAAACAATCATCATTATCCTAGCCCACCGTTGTAGAAAAAAAATGTTATAAAATGACATGATGCGACTCTCACAATATTATGGTACAACTATTAAAATTACATACCTTGCATCTCAGTTACCTAAACATTGTAAGAGTTAACTTTATATTGAAGTTTTGAGTGTTTTGATTGATTTGACTTCATAATTTGTATCTAGATTGCATCAGATTATAAGATGGAAAAATTTGTAAAAGGAGGTGGCAGTGAGATTAGCAATGGTGTTGCTAGGGGGTAGGTTTGGGAAATAAAATGGTTAGTTAAGTGATGTGATGGTATTATTACGAGGGTTTGTATAAAATGGAAGAAGAAGAAGGGGGAGAGAGAAGAATTAGGGTTAGAGAAAGTGAAAGAAAGGGAAAGACTAGAAAGTAAAAAGAGTAGAAGTGAGAAATGAACAATTTATTAAACTTGTTTGACTATTATAAGGATAATTCTGTCATACAAAATATAAAAAATAAATAGTTAAAAATTTCCTAATTTAGTTGATGTCTCAGTAACTTTTTTTTATTAAGGTGACTTCATCATAAATTGATGTTTACAATTAATTAATTATAAAAAATACTTCAAAAAAGAATTGAATTTTAATATTTTCTTAGCCACAAACAATAAATTATTTTTAGTTTTTTTCATAAATGTTTTTATTTTTACTTCTATAAACAATAAATTAAAAATGGAAAGCATACCCACCTTAGAAGGGATTATTTTAAGGGTTTTTATTCATTTTTCCTTTCGAAAATGCCCTATCAAATCATTAAAATTAAACTATAACTTAGAAAGGAACATGATTCGTAGCAATCCCTTAGAGTCAAACTTTGAGTTATGGCAACTCAAGGCGATTAGCCGTTCCCACTGTCACACCGTATTAACGTACATCAGCTACGATGTTAGCAATTGACCAATGCCTTAGTGTGGAAGGGAAGTAAAAAATTAAATTAAACAAATATTTTTAAAAATTTTAATTACACAATTTTTTTTAAATAATATTTATTTTTTAATAATAAATTACAAAGACTTCATATTTAATTTTTTTAAAAATTAAAATAACAAAAATATTTATTTCATTTTTTTTAAATTTTTATTATTTTTTAATTTTATATAAAAAATAAATTTAAGATAACTAATAACATATATCTTTTTTAGTAAAAAGATTAATTAATATTTTTAAAAAAAATAAAAAAGTTAACAATTTAATCAAAATTTTAAAAATATAAAAAAATAAAATACTAAAAAATATTTTTACCATTTAAAAAAGAAATAAAATTAAGATTTTTTTTTAATTTATTAATAAAAATAAAGAATGTTATTATTATTTCATAACAGAAAAATATGTGTAATTGAGAAATTTTAGAAAACATTCATGTAATTTATTCTTAAAAGAAAATAATTTCCGAGCCGAAAATCTCAATCCAGATTCCAGAGTCTCAACACCGCCACCGTATAAAGTACTTAGAGCGCACTACGGCACAATTTAACACGTCCTTCATTTCGGCATTTTTTTATTTTTATTTTATTTTTATGGTGTTCTCTTAGAATAATCTTTCTTCTTATTTTCTCTCTCCTCAGAACCCTCCTTCCCTTCTCAGTTCTCTCCCAAGATCTCTCTTTTTCTTCTCTCTATATTGTTCGGAGGGTTCACCTGTTCAAGGGCTTCTTCGCTGCTTCAGATCTCGCAGCGATTAGAATCCTTAGTAAGCCTGTTGAGTTCGTGTTTGGCTCTCAATTCGCGATTCAATCTCATCTTACAGATCCGGTGATATTGAAGGTTCAATATCGCCACCATGGCGGCCGCTAATGCTCCGATCACCATGAAGGAGGCCTTAACGGTAAAATCCTCCCTCAATATGTTCTGATTCACAACCTTTTGTTCGAACACAGTGATGATTGATAGTGTTTGAAATAATCACAACGGCTCAATCTCTCTCCTCATTCAAATTTGCTAGATTTGTTATACTAACAGTGCTTGTGATGCTTAGCATGTGACAAAATATGTATAGATCTGTGATGTATTGTTTGTTTGTAGATCTGCGATATAAATAATTTCTTCCATTTCTGAATTAACGAATGCCAAGTTGCTCTATAAATATGTTTCTGGATATTGAGAACATTTGGTTTCGTGGTGTTGTGAATTAGTGATGGTTTAGTTATTTTGAAGAGATGGAATTGAATGTGGTTTTGTTGATTTGATGTTATTACAGTTACCGAGCATAGGGATAAACCCACAATTTATAACGTTTACGCATGTCACCATGGAATCCGACAAATATATTTGTGTTCGGGAGACGGCGCCTCAGAACAGTGTGGTAATTATTGATATGAGTATGCCAATGCAGCCATTGAGGAGGCCTATCACTGCGGACTCGGCCCTTATGAATCCTAATTCCAGAATTCTAGCTCTGAAAGGTAGGAGACCTTTATTAGTATATTTTGGTTCTATGCATTTAAAATCTTTTTATCATCTCTACGTCCCTTCCGAAAGACTATCTACACACAGTTGACAATGTTGTACCTTCACATTGATGTTTGATTCAAACGCTGTATTTTTTCTGGACCTTTTTATCTTCGAATATGCTGGCCAATCGATTATACATCTGGCAAATCTTCATGTTTCATTTTATTTATATAAATAGTGATTTGTAAGATAAGCATCATTAATGTAGTTTTCTCCTGCATTGGCTTGTAATGCCTCCCCCTCTTGTATGTAGGAGTATGCCCCCCTTGGGAGTTGGAATTAATTTTCTTTGCTGCTTAAATTTTCACATTTAGCTGCCAAAGAAAGTGTTTCTTACATGTCTATTAGACACTGCTCCCTTTTTTTTTTCCCCATTATATTTTACCTTGTCTTGGTAGTATTGGTTTGGCAACATTTGGCTGTTGTAACTTTTTTACACAGCACTGATAACCTAGTGTAATTGAGTAGTGCAATCTGAATGTCTTGCAATGTTAAAATTCCATATGTTATAATTGCATTCATTTCTGTATGCTTCGGAGTCCATTTAATATATCTTTTAGCTCATGAACGTATCATTCTTTTGAAGCTCAACTTCCGGGAACTACTCAGGATCACTTACAAATATTTAACATTGAGATGAAGGCAAAAATGAAATCACATCAGATGCCTGAGCAGGTGATTTTTTTTTTTTAAAATAAAATTCTCTAAACATTTTTATAGTATTGAACGAGCTATATTGATGAACTACATTTTTTAAGATTGAGATTTCATTATTAAGGTTTTCTTAACTATGCCTCCTCGCTTTATGTTTAGATTGCTTTTTGGAAGTGGATTACCCCAAAAATGTTGGGCCTGGTCACTCAAACTGCAGTTTATCATTGGTCAATTGAAGGTAAGATGCCTTTCATCTTTTACCTGCACTAAGAATATGTTACCTAAATGGTTTTTGATTTTCAGTTCCATGTATGAGCTGGCTCAATTCATTGTAACTATTTCCTGTAAATTGGCTCTTTCTGCATTTCCAATGTAGGTGATTCCGAACCTGTGAAGATGTTTGACAGAACAGCTAATTTAGCAAATAATCAGATCATTAATTATCGATGTGATCCTACGGAAAAATGGTTGGTTGTGGTTGGAATTGCTCCTGGTTCACCAGAGGTATGTAGTTATCCTTTTAATGCTTATATTTCTGTAAAATTTCTTCAGATTATGTTTCCGTTTGCTATAGTATCAAATGTCATATCTATGTATATTTGTATATATGTTCTTTAATAATTTTTGAACCTACTTGTTTACGCTTTAGCTTTGTCTAGTTAAAGAGAACATTGATTCAGTTTTATTAATTGTTGTTTTGGGGGACTTTGTGTGAGGTAATTTTTAGTATTTAATATTATAATAATAATTATTTTTTTCAAAGAATGTTAGTTCAATAACTTTCATTTATTGCTCAGTTTCCCATATGCAATGAAATGAAAAAACAGCTACTGTTAATGCTAATTTTGTTCAATCAACTTTCTTCTATTTGTCCTTCCCTCCAGTTGCCTGTTCGATCCTTAATGTTTGTGTTGACTTTGGTGTTACTAGATTTTATGCTGCTCACACATTCTGTGGTGAAATAGGTGTTCGCATGTATTTTTAATGATCTGAATTTCTTTGGGTCATTAAATTCAAGAAGTAGATTTTGTTTATTCAATATTTTCTTTTTACTCGTCAATTTTCTCCGTAACCTTGTTCTGATTTCCACCTCCTATATATGTTTATAGAGACCTCAACTGGTCAAAGGAAATATGCAACTTTTTTCTGTGGATCAGCAGCGCAGTCAAGCTCTTGAAGCACATGCTGCAGCCTTTGGCACATTCAAAGTGCGGTTTTTCCCTTAACCTGTTTTGCATATAATTTTTGGTGCCCGTCTGTTGCATGACTGTTTTTGTTGGTACGTCACCTGCAGGTTCCGGGAAATGAGAATCCTTCTATTCTTATTTCTTTTGCAACAAAGACCACCAATGCTGGACAGATTACATCGAAGTTACATGTTATTGAGCTTGGTGCCCAGCCAGGTCCATTCATTATTTTTGTTTTTGTGTTGTTTTTCTATATAATATTAAGACGAGGTTAATGTCTTCAACATTGCTTGGGTTTCTTTTTCTCTCCCTCCCCCCTGCTCCCCTCCCCTCTTTCAAAAGTCAAATCTCTTTCCCTATTCTATCTGAAATGATTATGCTTTTTCGATGTATAGTTTTTAAATTGTCTTTTCCCAAAAATGTATATTACTTTTTTTTGTTCAAGTACTTTCTTTATTCATATTGTGTTAGTATGCAATTAGGGGTTGTGGACACTTCGTTTGGGGTTTCTAAAATTGTCAACCTTTTCTGTACCTATCAGATTTGAGATGGATTGGATGAAAGTAAACTGATTCACAAAATGATTAGGATTTTGTGTTTCATCCATAATGGCAACCGGGGTGTGCTTTTTTTTTTTTGGATTGATGCCAACAGGGAAGCACATAAATAGATTGGGACAAATTTATATTTTTTAAACTTTTGGGTTAATGAAAATTAAAATAATGTCAAATTTAAATTTAAATCCATTTCCTAAATGGATCGTGTTTCTTTTAAACTTACCATTGATAAGAATGTTGACATTTATTGTTAAATGGAACATTGTGACCTGGACTTTACCTGTTCGAGTCATGGAAACAGCTTTTCCAAATGCTGGGATGAGGCTGTGTACATCTAACTGTCCTCAAACCCTGTGGTGGTGGGAGTGTCGTGCATTGGGCTAGCCTTTTAAATATTATCATAAAGTACCTAATCAGGTTCCAGCTGGTAATGGGGCTGTTGGGTATTTTTGTTTTATAATTCGTAGAAAGTTGTGTAATCTCACCTAATGTTACATATTTCTTGTTTGCCTGAATCAAATAAGATGTAAAGTGGGCAGAAAAGATTAGATGGTTTTCCTGGTGCTGGGATGGAGGTGAATAAAGCCAAAAATAAATAAAAAAACATGCAAAAAGAAATTTGTGAAATATGGCAATTTCAATGATTTTAGTGGAGGGATTTGGAGAAGTTGTGGTTGGGCTAAAGAAAGAACGAAAATTTGAAATAGCTTGGTTGTTTAAACTCTTGTTGGAAACATAATGCTACATTGGTTCTTATGCATAGAATTAGGGACTGATATTTATCCTGTGTAAACTATGCTTTTGTCTGCAGGGCGACCATCTTTTACAAAGAAACAGGCAGATTTGTTCTTTCCTCCAGATTTTGCTGATGACTTCCCCGTTGCCATGCAGGTATGTCCTCTGTCAATGTTTATCCTTGGTATGGTGTATTGAAGTCTAAAATAACATGCTCTTCTGTTATTGGCAGATATCCCACAAATATAGTTTGATTTATGTGATCACCAAGCTTGGGCTTTTATTCGTCTATGACCTGGAAACAGCGACTGCAGTATACAGGAATAGGATTAGTCCGGATCCAATTTTTTTGACAGCAGAAGCTTCATCAGTTGGAGGCTTCTATGCCATTAATAGGCGAGGCCAAGTGTTACTTGCCACTGTAAACGATGCAACAATTGTGCCTTTTGTCAGTGGCCAAGTATGTTCATAAGCTTGTTTTACGTTGGTTTAATTAAAGATCAGCTTTTGTGTGTGTGTGTGTGTGGTTGATAAGTGAAGATTAGCTGTTGTTTATTAAAGTTATTTGGTTATTTGTACAGCTGAACAATCTGGAGCTTGCTGTCAATCTTGCCAAAAGAGGAAACCTACCTGGTGCAGAGAATTTGGTAAATTGATACTGTATCTTTGTGTCTGAGCTGTCTTTAGTCTTTGGGATTTGATTTCTGGAAGAAAGGGGAAGTGTAAATTGTAATGACATTATATGCCTTGTAATTTTCTTTTCCTTGAAAATTTTAGTGTGAAAAGGTTTATATTTTACTATGTATCTAATGCTCAAGGGAATCAGGATGAGGTTTTGGATTTGAGCCTTCGGAGGTTTCTAGTTAGCATAATCACTTGTTTAGCAAAGATGGCCTTTGGAAAAGCTTTTTGGTTTGA
Source organism: Nyssa sinensis (assembly GCA_008638375.1). Taxonomy (NCBI): domain Eukaryota; kingdom Viridiplantae; phylum Streptophyta; class Magnoliopsida; order Cornales; family Nyssaceae; genus Nyssa; species Nyssa sinensis. The sequence goes on along the minus strand of CM018041.1, from coordinate 7,423,416 downwards.
CATAACAAAAGATTATTTAGAAATGCATCATTTCATTTTTCCTATATAATCCAGTGCAATTTGCTCCTAATCCCTGAGAGTAGAAATTGTAATAGTATTAGATGATCTGTCCACAGCGATGTTCTGAAATGTTGATAATATTTGGTCAATATTTGAGTGCCAATTTTTATTAAGTCATGTCAATAGTTCAATTTTTGTTTGTTATTACGTATATTTTTGCATATTGAGAAGTGAGAACTTGCCTGTCTGTCATCTTGGATATATCTCAGGTTGTCCAGCGTTTCCAAGAGTTGTTTGCTCAAACCAAGTACAAGGAGGCTGCTGAGCTTGCTGCAGAATCTCCACAAGGAATCCTCCGTACACCTGACACGGTTGCAAAGTTTCAGGTAACTGTCTTATTTTGCAATTGGGGTATATGTTTCTCATTGCCAGTACTATTCCTGCATCTGACTGTTACTGACAGAATGAAGCATACCAGAAAAAAATCTTGCATCTGACTCAGTTCAATCTTGTAAAATGTGTTATTTCACTGTTAATAATTGATTTTTTGGTCCGAGCTTCTCTACATCAAAGGAAGAAATCTTTTACTTTTTTATTATAAAAAAATTACATTGTTAAATTTGCTTCAGTAGCCATTTTGGCTTTTCCTCTTGTACCAGATTAATTTTTTCTATTTGTCTCCAATGACCTTATAAAAACATTTATTACGATAGTTACAAAATACTATGTACTGATTTATATAAAATAGAAATTCATAATTACATACGTAATTTTTGAGTATGTTCGTGTGTCAAAATCATGGTGGTTAGAATTGGATTGTTCCTTTTCAATTGGTGGATTCGCCATCAAGATTGAATTGAGAATTGTAAATTTTTAGGAGTTGAGAAGCGATGAATAGTAAACATGTATATAATATATATTAAAGACATGGGGAAGTAAATCAAATAATTTGAGAACGGTGTTACATTTATAACATGATATTGTTTCCAAATAAATTTAGAAAATCTCTTAAGTGCTACACCTAGATTTTTATAGTGTTGCTTGTGAGAAGATCATGGTAACTTCTCCGAGTGGTTAACTGTTAATGTTATCTGAATTAATGATTATATTTTCTTATGAAATTCGACCGGTCATTCATTTGTTTTGGATTATCAGCTTACTGAGAAGTAACTTAATAGAGAAATGGGTTATGGAAATAGGTAGAACCGTGACTTGTTTGAATCACATGATCCGAGTCTAGAAAAATGCTAGATCCTGCTGTGAGGCAATTAGGATTCCTGCTGAGTTGGCTGTGGATCGAAATGTACGGTGTAAGTTTGAAAATTTTATTTTATTTTTTCTTGAGGAGTATAAGATCGAGAATCTTAGGACTATGAGATTTGGTTTTTCAGTTTGTCAACCATGTTTTCTGGGGCTGGTCTTTAATGGTCACGTATGTAACCTCAAAAAAAGGCTAAGAAATTGATGAACGTATCTGGTTTAAGATAGATGAAATGCACTCTAGTGCATGAAAATGGCTGAGTTGACTGATTGACTGTCTCAAATAGTGGAAGGCACATAATTGAATTTGAACCTATGTGTTTCAGTTACCTGCCAAAGTGGAACCTTCCAGCTGAAGTGGACTGTGACTGGAGTGGAACCAAATTGAGAATTATGGCTTTGATGCTTTATATTTGTTCTCTGGTGTTTGGAGTGGGAATGATTCCGACTACTGAATTTCGTTCTTGTGTTTTATTTGCAGAGTGTTCCTGTGCAAGCTGGGCAAACGCCACCTTTGCTGCAGTACTTTGGAACACTTCTAACTAGAGGGAAGCTCAATGCATTCGAGTCATTGGAATTATCACGCCTCGTTGTGAATCAGAACAAGAAGAATCTTTTGGAGAACTGGTTGGCTGAGGACAAGCTGGAATGTAGTGAAGAACTTGGAGACCTCGTAAAGGTTTGCAATTTGACTATGAAATTTGTGATGCAAATCGTTTTAGCATTAGAGAACTGTTGTCATGCTGCTGAATTTGAGTGTATTTCCTTTATTATTATATTTATTTATTTATTTGGTTCTCTCATTTTCCCTGTAGACTGTGGACAATGACCTTGCCTTGAAAATATATATTAAAGCCAGAGCAACTCCAAAAGTTGTTGCTGCTTTTGCTGAGCGGAGGGAGTTTGACAAAATTCTTATATACTCCAAGCAGGTGGGTGATGTTTTATGTAGTGATCTCTAGTATTTTTTAACACAATTTCTTGTGTGGATGTCAATTATACAATCCATATGGAGACTGAAAATCCTTTTTGTTATTGTGTTTGTTTTTATTATTGTTTTCTAATAGAATTTTGTTATTGTTTGATTGTTTATGTTTTTTGGGTTGATGTAGGTTGGATACACACCTGATTACTTGTTCCTTCTGCAAACAATTCTGCGATCTGATCCTCAGGTATGGACAGAATTCTCTTGAAATGAAAATTTTTGCATGGTGGTTGTGTCTGTCAGTTAAAAGTTCCATCAGTTAATCAGATTACAGTTAATCTTCAGATTTTGTTCAGCATATATAGTTTTTTATGTTTCAATTGAAACCATCAAATGTCATGAATGTTCTAAATATGATTTTTCACTTATCTTTATCGTCTCCTATGAAGTATGGACACTCTTTTTTGTCTCACATATTTGTGTCGGACACATGTTTGACACGTAAAAAATGAGTGTCTAATTTTTCTGAATTGCGGACACATCCCGGACATGTTGGCAGATGTTGGGGGACACGTTTTTGGATTTTTATTTTTATTTTTAAGGATTTTTTATTGATTTTTCACCTCTTTTTCTCCTCTTCTTCTCCACTATTTTTTTTATGCGCGCACACACACAAATATATATAATAATTAACAAATTTGTTTTCAAAATTGAATCATGAATGTTGATTATTAAATGAAATTCAAAAATTTTTATTTAATGACTTTTTTATTTTTATATAATAATAATATTTATGTGATTTGTGTATTTTTATGTCAGTTTTGATTGAAATAATATTAAAATTTTAATATATAGTCATATAAAAATATATATATATATTATATATATATATTCAACATGTCTTCAATGTATCCGTGCCCTACTTTTTTGAAAAATGCCGTGTTTACGTGTCCGTATCCGCGTTTCTTAGGTTGTCTCTACTCTTATATTTCTAAAGTTATATTTTTGTGAATTTATTGGAATCTCAATTGGTCAGCTTAAATTTTGAAGGGATCAAACTTTTTCTTATGAAAATGGATAAGTTGATATTTTTCTCGGATTGCAGGGAGCTGTTAATTTTGCCCTAATGATGTCTCAAATGGAAGGTGGTTGCCCCGTTGATTACAACACAATAACAGATCTCTTTCTTCAGGTTTCTTTACTTCTATTGTGCTACTACTATTATGTTAAATTAATTTCAGGTTAATTAGTTTTTACATTTTCTGTCATTGATTTTTAATTGTTAGGTTGAAATATGTACTGATCTTAATTTTTTGCTGCTTTTTAAACTTTCTTCTTTGCTTGTTTCAGTGAGGCACATACACTTACATTCTATATTTTGTTACAAAATAACAAAAGACAGATGAGAGTATTTTCTTTTTGTTTCTTTTCATCAGAGGAACCTGATCCGTGAGGCAACTGCTTTTTTGTTAGATGTTCTGAAGCCCAATTTACCAGAACATGCTTTCCTGCAAACGAAGGTTACTCTTAAACTAACACTACTGGACTTCTTATTTATTGCTCCAATTTTAAGCTTCATAGTGTTTACTAAACAGGTCCTGGAAATCAATCTTGTTACCTTTCCTAATGTGGCGGATGCTATTTTAGCAAATGGAATGTTTAGTCATTATGACCGTCCTCGCATTGCTCAACTTTGTGAAAAAGCTGGTCTTTATGTGCGAGCTCTTCAGGTAAAATGACATTTAGTGAGTCATATTTTTTACAATTGAGCTAACATTGCCCACTGGATTGTAACGCCTTACCTTCTCTGCAGCACTACTCTGAATTGCCAGATATCAAGCGTGTCATTGTGAATACTCATGCAATTGAGCCACAGGTTTATGTACTCCAATTTTTATCTCTTTGTATCGTGTGAAGTTGCAAGATTGGTTCTAATGTTTAGTTTTTGCAGTCACTTGTGGAGTTCTTTGGGACTCTTTCACAGGAATGGGCACTGGAGTGCATGAAAGACCTTTTACTGGTGAATCTAAGAGGCAACCTTCAGATAATTGTGCAGGTACCCATTATTGTCCTAATTATTTGTGAATAACATTAAAAAATTTGACCTAAACTCACTGACTGGTGAATTTTCAGGTTGCCAAGGAATATTCTGAGCAGTTGGGAGTTGATGCATGCATTAAACTCTTTGAGCAATTCAAGTCATATGAGGGGTTATACTTCTTCTTGGGCTCATATTTGAGCTCCAGGTAATGGATAGTAAAGGAATTCCTTTTTTGTTTGTCAGGTTACATCCTAGTACATTTGGGATTCATCTATTTTTCTCGTTTGTGGTACAGCGAGGATCCTGCCATTCACTTTAAGTACATCGAGGCAGCTGCTAAAACTGGGCAGATCAAGGAGGTTGAGCGTGTGACTAGAGAATCAAACTTCTATGATCCTGAAAAGACTAAAAACTTCCTAATGGAAGCCAAGCTTCCAGATGCACGGCCACTGATTAATGTATGTGATCGTTTTGGGTTCGTTCCAGATCTCACGCACTACCTGTATACAAGCAACATGCTCCGATATATAGAAGGTTATGTTCAAAAGGTATGGGTTCTGTCAGCGTTCTTGGATCATATAGTTGGCATTACAAGCACTCACGGAAAGTATGCTACCGACTGAACTTTTATTTTGCCTCTGTGGATAGGTCAATCCAGGAAATGCTCCTTTAGTTGTTGGGCAGCTGCTAGATGATGAGTGTCCCTGAAGATTTTATTAAAGGCTTGATTCTATCGGTCCGTTCTCTGCTTCCAGTTGAGCCCCTTGTGGAGGAGTGTGAGAAAAGGTATTATGCCCCCATTTTTTGCCATCCTTTTTGGTTCTCGTTCTTACTATTTCAAATCCTCACACTTCACTTGGGGATTTCAGGAATCGACTACGATTACTTACCCAATTCTTGGAGCATCTTGTGAGTGAAGGAAGCCAAGATGTACATGTTCACAATGCTCTGGGTAAAATCATAATAGATAGCAACAATAATCCAGAGCACTTCCTCACCACCAATCCGTACTATGATTCACGTGTTGTGGGTAAATATTGCGAGAAGCGTGATCCCACCCTTGCAGTTGTTGCTTATCGCAGAGGACAATGTGATGAAGAACTTGTCAATGTAACAAATAAGAACTCTTTATTCAAATTGCAAGCCAGGTTTGTGATTTGTTTAATTTAGATTTATATATATATATATATATATATATATATATATACATGGTTGCATTTGGTGCTTGGAGGTTTATCTACCTCATATTTTCATTTCAGGTATGTAGTTGAGAGGATGGATGGTGACCTCTGGGAGAAAGTTCTTAACCCTGAGAATGAATTTAGGAGACAACTCATTGATCAAGTTGTATCTACTGCTTTGCCTGAAAGCAAGAGCCCAGAACAAGTTTCTGCCGCTGTCAAAGCTTTCATGACTGCCGATCTTCCTCATGAATTAATTGAACTTCTTGAAAAAATTGTGCTTCAGAACTCTGCATTCAGCGGAAACTTTAATCTGCAGAACTTGCTCATCTTGACAGCCATTAAGGCAGATCCATCTAGAGTCATGGATTACATTAATAGGCTAGATAACTTTGATGGTCCTGCAGTTGGTGAAGTGGCTGTGGAAGCCCAACTTTATGAAGAAGCTTTTGCAATTTTCAAGAAGTTCAACTTGAATGTCCAGGCTGTCAATGTTTTACTAGATAACATTCGAAGCATTGATCGGGCTGTTGAGTTTGCATTCCGTGTTGAAGAAGAAGCTGTTTGGAGTCAGGTGGGCAAGGCGCAACTCAGGGAGGGACTAGTGAGCGATGCAATTGAGTCATTTATCCGTGCAGATGATGACACTCAATTCTTAGATGTTATTCGGGCTGCAGAGGATGCAAATGTCTATCATGACTTGGTGAGGTACCTTCTGATGGTTAGACAGAAGACGAAGGAGCCCAGGGTGGACAGTGAGCTCATTTATGCATATGCGAAGATTGATAGGCTGGGAGAAATTGAAGAATTCATTCTCATGCCAAATGTTGCGAATCTTCCAAATGTTGGCGACCGCTTGTATGATGAAGCCCTATACGAGGCTGCTAAAATAATATTTGCTTTTATTTCTAACTGGGCCAAGTTGGCTTGCACACTTGTGAAGCTTAGACAGTTTCAAGGTGCTGTTGATGCTGCACGAAAAGCCAATAGCTCGAAGACATGGAAGGAAGTTTGCTTTGCTTGTGTTGATGCTGAGGAGTTCCGCTTGGCTCAGATATGTGGGCTGAACATTATTATACAGGTTGCATGCTGATTTCTTTAATTTTAGTTATAAATTTTGAGGTCCTATGCATAGCTGTAAATATTAATTTGGAAGTTGGTCCCTCAAGTTATAGAGGTGGAATCTTGTGCCAAAGTTTCCCATTTTGTAGGCCTCATCCAGTTCTGAATTTTGTGCCTATTTTTTTGATTGCATTATCTGTTTGTTCAATTTTTATTATCTTTATTTTGCGGTGTATTGATGTGAATTTTGCAGGTGGATGACTTGGAAGAGGTCAGTGAATATTACCAGAATAGAGGATGCTTCAATGAGCTAATATCTCTAATGGAGAGTGGTTTAGGATTGGAACGTGCCCATATGGGCATCTTTACCGAATTGGGTGTCCTTTATGCTAGATATCGTCATGAGAAGCTTATGGAGCATATCAAACTTTTTGCAACCCGTCTCAACATTCCCAAGCTCATACGAGCTTGTGATGAACAACAACACTGGAAGGAATTAACATATTTGTATATTCAATATGATGAATTTGATAATGCTGCCACTACCATCATGAATCATTCCCCAGAAGCTTGGGATCACATGCAGTTCAAAGATGTTGCTGTCAAAGTTGCTAATGTGGAACTCTATTACAAAGCTGTGCACTTCTACTTACAAGAGCATCCTGATCTTATAAATGATCTTCTCAATGTGCTTGCACTTCGTGTGGACCATACACGTGTGGTTGACATAATGAGAAAGGTTTGTGGTTGTGATGGAATATGACCTTTTTGTATATTAATGTCATGGGTTCATTACAGGGCCCAAACTCTGTGGTTGAAAATTTCTTCTTGTAATGCATTTTTCTGTGGATTTCAGGCGGGTCACCTGCTTCTCGTGAAGCCATATATGGTTGCAGTTCAGAGCAACAATGTTTCTGCTGTTAATGAAGCTTTGAATGAGATTTATGTTGAGGAAGAAGACTATGACAGGTTGCGCGAATCAATTGATATGCATGATAACTTCGATCAGATTGGACTTGCACAGAAGGTGAGATGCAACTATTTTGTGTGTTTGTTCTTCTCTTTTAGTGGAGTCTGGTTTCACAAGCCCTCCTTGGTATGTGTTTGGGCAGATTGAGAAACATGAGCTCCTTGAGATGAGACGTGTTGCTGCATATATTTACAAAAAAGCAGGTCGATGGAAGCAGTCCATTGCATTGTCAAAGAAAGACAATCTTTACAAAGATGCCATGGAGACGTGCTCACAATCTGGTGACCGTGAACTTGCGGAGGAGTTGCTTGTTTATTTTATCGAACAGGTAACTGAATTTGAAATTCGTGCTTTCCTTTAACCTTAAATGATATTTTGTCATTATCAGCAAGCATGCACTTTTCGAGAAACAACTGTTGATTATATTAATTTGATACGCTGCATTGGAGCCCTGTTTCCGTTTCTCAACTTCAAAGGTATAAGATGGGCCATACTATCATTAAAAATTAGTTGTCTGTGCTGTGCACTTCATGGGCTTGAGGTGATTGATTTTGTTTGTGAGTTCGCTTGCAGCAACACAGTTGAGAAGTAGAAGATATTCTTCACACACACACACACACACATATATATATATATATATATTGAGAAGCATACATTTCTTTTCAATTTATACAAAACTCTGAAAGCTGAAGTAGTGAAATTTTATTGTATCGTATAATGAAACATTGAAATAAAATATATTTGTTTCTTTAGATTAATTTAAAAGTTGATTTCAATTTAGATAGACTAACATATACTTGGATGTTTGATTGACTGATGACTGCACTTGTAAGGAGTGGTGATCCGATTTGTCACTTTAATTATAGGGCTAGGTAAATGTTATCTTTTATGGCTGTATTGGATATGATACAGCAAATTTGATGGCACTTTATTCAGAACTTAAAGCAGCGTGTGAGTTTATGTAGGCATGAAGTATCTAACCCAGTATAACATTATGTAAGAGGGGATGTTTACTTGAGAAGATATGTTCTATAGATCTATTGACTAATGAAACCAATGTATATTGTCATAAATAATATTCAAGGAGTGCTAAGAGGAGTAACAAGTTTCGCTGAGATTAGACTGTAGATTCATTCAGTGTTTGGTTTCTGTCTAACCAGCTGGGATTGATAGAATCTTTAATTTTGATGTCTTCAACAAACAATGGCTACACTACGTTGGTACACTATTAAAGCAGGTTTAGTATGTCTCAGATTTGGAATTAGGCAAAGTGGACATAGTGAAAAAAGTGAACTGAGTTGTGGACCAAAAAATGGTACGCCCATGGAGATTGTGTAATAACCATGAGGTGTTCTGAACATATTTTGTTAATTCTGATAAACAATTTAACCTCCTTTTTGAATGTTTTTGTTGCTGAGTTGAGTGGTATAAATTTATAGTAAATACTAATGTTGATGTCCTCGTGCAGGGAAAGAAGGAATGCTTTGCTTCGTGCCTCTTCGTTTGTTATGATCTAATTCGCCCAGACGTGGCTCTTGAGCTTGCCTGGATGAACAATATGATTGACTTCGCCTTCCCATATCTATTGCAGGTAATCCCTTTGCTTCTTCCCTAGACACTGTCATACAAGAGGGGTTAATGAAAGAAAATTTATGTGACTTGTAGTGGGCTTGTGATGTGCCTGTAAAGATGAGTATAAATGTTCATCAAGTTTTCTGAGTGTGAGCTTTGTGTTGCTTGAATTTGAGTGTTAATTGTAACCAGTTTTTGTAGATTGAAATGATTAGCGTATATGTCACTGATGCTACATGCCTAATTGAGTTTTTGTGGGTTCGGTCATGTTAAATTAAATGAGCTTGATTTTCAGGTGGGTTGGGTGTGGTACTTGGGTAACTGGGCCCTAGCTTATTGCCTGAGTTTTGTTTCTACACCCTGCAATTGAGTGGAGTCCGGTTGGCTTAATGACTTATTATTTCATGTTGAGTGTTGCTCTATAACTTCATTCCCTTTCTTGCAGTTTATCCGTGAGTACATGGGCAAAGTTGACGAACTAATAAAGGGCAAAATAGAGGCTCTTAGTGAAGTGAAGGCTAAAGAGAAGGAAGAGAAGGAAGTGATTGCACAACAGGTAATTGCACAAAATAGATGCTCTAGTCTCGTGCAATTGATATTATTCTGGTTTTGCGGGGAGTACTAAGCTTTTGTGCTTGCGATTTAGAACTCTTGCGTTTTGAATCATTTATGTCCTACCTGACATCTAAAGCCAGAAAAGTCCTGATTATATATTTTTGTTCATTATAATCTTTATTTTATGTATTTCCTGTTTTTGTTATCTTCTTCATATTGCTAAAAAATGTGAATATCGTTTGCAGAATATGTATGCTCAGTTACTACCTCTTGCTTTGCCTGCACCGCCGATGCCAGGAATGGGAGGAGGTTTTGCTCCACCACCCATGGGTGGAATGGGGATGCCTCCAATGCCACCTTTCGGAATGCCACCAATGGGCTCCTACTGATTTGTGTGTGAGCCGATAGTACTTGCTTCATGAAGAAAAGGGGAACTTGAAGTTTGAGTTTTCCATTTTGCCATTGTGGTGTTGTTACACCTTCATTCTTTGCCCCCTTCTCTTTTTTCGGGGGTGGAAAAAAAAAAGAAAAGAAATTTGTTGGATGGGGGTTGAATGAAGGTTTATAGTTGGGGAATAATGTTTCTGTCATAGGGGTGTGGATATTTTTCTCTGTAATATTCTTTTGGTAGCAAAGGCATTTTTTGACAGCTGGTAGGTTACCGAGCTGAGGATAATCTTAGTTGTACTAAAAACAAATAGTCGGAGTCTGATGCGCGAATATTTTTATGCTGATTTTCAAGCTGTGGTTATTGTTAAATTCCAATCTCTCTCTCTCTTTTTTGTGCTAGGGTTCCTATTATTTTGATCTCAGTTTTCTGTTCTCCCCATGTCCGGCATGTAGTTATTTGGGAGCGTTGTTAAAAACTAGACGATTTGGCCTGCAATTTCAGTGATTGTTTAAGGGGAGTGCAGAATTTACGTTTTATCGTGTCTGACGGCCAACTTTTAGCTCAAATTTATTCCTAGTTGACCTATTCATTTCAGTCCACAGGCCAACATTATTTCAAATTTAGTCCTATTTTGAATCAACACTCAAATCTCGTCCTATTTTGAATCAGGATTGTTCAATTTATTCCGTGTGTTAGAGTGTTCTTAATTGTTACTTCTTTTTGTTGTTTTTGAAGGTTCTGAAATTTTCTTTCTTTCTTTTGGCCTCCAAAAAGTCTAGCATGTTATATACATGGCAACTCATGATTGGCTGATGCTATTGATCATGTACGATACACTAATTACTCTTGAACATGTTACTTAAAAGTATTTCTTCCCATTTGCATTAATCTGCTTTAACTTGAGATGTATAACTTTGTTATCTCATTAAAAAAAAAAATGGTGTAGGATTAAAGTCTATATAACAAGACACATTATGGATAAAGAAGCCGAATCTGTCATGTATTTTACACTAATTGTTAATTAAATTTGGGTAAATAAGCTTCATTTGATTTGATATGATATGAAACTCTCAATGGACACTTGAAGTTTTACTTAAATCTTTCTGAAAAGTTTTCTATATTATTCCAAAGAGTTTCCATCTTATGCCGAAGATTTTAAGTTTGACTTTGAATATTGATTTTAAGCTCATATAAAAAATATTTTTTGAATTTGAATATAAGCTTGAGTAAAATTCAAATTATCAATTTGTCATTTAAACCCGTCCTAATACTTGTGACAAATATTTATTCTCATTAAATATTATTTTTTATAATTTTATAGACAATTTAGTTTCAAAAAATTTCTAATACAACGATCTTTTTCTCTTTGTTTTTTTTTTTTTGTTTGACAAATAAATTGAGACATCAATATTGGGTGGTTGTAATGAATATAACCAGATAATTCGTTTACGATCCAAAAAATGAGAAATGTGTGAATTTTTCACCATTGCCATGGGTCTACAGGCAAAGGAAAATTTTTTGACCAGCTTTTATTTTTGGGTCCGTTTTGTCTCTTCTGTTATAACACACCTATATAAGGGTATTTTCTTTTTTAAGGTTTTGACTTATGAAAATATAATTCTTATTTGAAAAAAAAAAGTTTTTTTAGGAGTTTTTGTTCTTATAATCTCTTTGAAATATAGTGAACTTAATTATTATTATTTGTGAATTTAAATATTTTGTTGAATCACGTAAATTTTGTATCTCTCTATACGTTAAGTATATTTTTACTTGTTTAAAATTGATTTATTATTTATTTGACAACTTCGACACAACAATCAAAATCAAAAACAAAAACAAAAAAGATTTGTTTCGATTTACCAAAATGCCTTGAAAATTTAGCAAATTGCCGCCCCTTCCTCCACCAACCTTCGTCTTAAGGCGGTGAAGGTGACGACACAAACGAAGCCCCCATCGATGTTTGTTTAGGACACCAACATCAATGCTCAAGATGTTAACACCGTGATTCTTAAGGTTTTTGGGTTTGATTGTCTTCGAAGGTGGCCTCAAAGACCATGTTTTATCAGTCCCATAATAATAAACTTTTGAATAATTCAGATAAAACGAGTTTTTTTTCCAGACTATTGAGTGCTTTGATAAATAAAAAGAGGGAGTTTAATTTATTTGTAACTTTTCCTAAAAAGGAATACTATTTTTAACCGTAAAATTTGAAAATTTACTATGGGAGTAGTGCATATAATTTATAAATATATAATATTGATACTTGAATTATACATATGAATCAGATCTCAAATTTTTGACTTGTGGAATTGACTATAACACTCTTTTTTGCCTTAAATTGTTTAGGATAAAATTTAAATTTATCAGGTTAATAAACTTGAAGATTAAAATTTAAAATCTCGAGTTTGAATTATTAGAAGTTTGTCTGGTTATTAGTTTCAAGAATTCAAAATCTTGAACCGGAGTCTCTCTCTTAAGATTATTAGAAGTTTGTCCGATCATTAAATTAGTTAAAGTGCACATAAATTAAATTGTGTGGACTAAAATTAATTAAGATGTACGCAAATTAATTCAAAAATTCAATTATCTGATAAAAAAAAAACAAAAAAATTAAAAAATCATGGAGTCGCAATTTCACAGCATAAATTCTCGTTTGCTCCCACGAGCGGTTAGGGAACACCTTACAGCCCCGGGCCCAACAACCAAAAATTCTCACTGCCGTCAAAAATCACATTGCTTCTTGCCATTGTGATCGTATCACTACACTTACAGTTTGATCCGAAAATTGGAAAGGAGTTGAGGTCAATGGCCGATGGGATATTTGTTTGGGTTCTGATATCAGCTTACCTGGCCCTAATTTTACGATTGGTTTCAGTTGTGATCAGAGGTCGATCGAACAGAAAAAGGGCCGCAGGGTTCTTCCACCCCTATACCAACGATGGCGGCGGCGGCGAGAGAGTTCTCTGGTGCGCTGTCAAAGCCATTCAAGAGGAGACTTCCGATCTTGACTGTATTATATACACCGGCGATCACGATGCTTCGCCCGAGAGTTTGATGGCCCGAGCAGTCGATCGCTTTGGGGTCAAATTACTCTACCCACCTAAGGTTCTCTCTCTCTCTCTCTCTCTCTATATATATATATATATATATACACACACACACACACACACACATTTACACATCCTATGGCACATATTGATGCTTTTTTGTTTTTGGGATTGGGTTGAGTCAGATTAAGGAACCATATGTTGCCTAGTTGGGTTAAATTCTGCTTAATTTTCTGTTTGGTTACGAGGAAACCGAAAGGGAGTTAGGTTCGAGGAAAACCGAGAAAAGGAAAAATGATTTTAATTTTTAATATTCATTTCTTTTGGTTAAGTTTTAGCACTCAGACTGAGAATCCACCTCAACTAGGTAAATAGATCATGTAAGTCAAGGTTTTCATTTTCTCAGGTCCCAAGGGATGAAATATTTGAGATTTTAAGTTTTATACTTCACTTCAACTTGTACGTTTTTGTGGGGAGAAAATTATCTGCAAATATGGTTTGAAACATAGTGACAGAATTGGGATTTGTTGCGAAATTATTTGATTTTCAGTAATTGGAAGAAAGTAACCTGTATTATTTGGGGAAAATTCAAAAAGTGGTTATGAATAGGAACATTGATGCAAATTATAAGAGAATAAGAAGGATATTTTGTCGTTCTGTAGTAATTTTGGACACTAGCAATTTAGGCATCACTGTTCCAGCTAAGTTTTATTATGCAGAATGAGAAATGATCTTAATACTGGCATATCTATAAAAGAGCTTTTAATCTTAGTCTTTTAACTGCTTTGTGAAGTTAAAATTGCTCTATTTTTTTATAGTAAAAATTGACAAGGAAAATAAACATGTTGATTTGCTGTTATTTGATTTTTTAGGTATATAAAAAGAAATTTGCAATGAGATGCTGAGAACTCGACAGAATCATAATTCTTCTTGCTGTGTGTCTCTATTTTCAGACACTAGTAATTGATTGATCTATCCAATTTGATTTTGGTGTGCTTTGTTTTATTGATATCTTAACTCTTTGTATCAGGTGGTACATTTATATAAAAGGAAATGGATTGAAGAAACCACATACCCTCGCTTCACTATGATCGGTCAAAGCTTTGGTTCAGTCTATCTCTCCTGGGAAGCTTTATGCAAGTTTACCCCTCTATATTATTTTGATACTAGCGGATATGCTTTTACTTACCCCGTGGCTCGCATGTTTGGATGCAAAGTTGTTTGCTACACACATTACCCCACAATCAGTTTAGACATGTTATCCCGTGTTCATGGGCAGAGTTCAATGTATAATAATGATGCTATGATTGCTCAGAGGTTTGTTTTGTGATTTTCACAAAATGCTTTTTTGTACAGATTCTCCAGGTCAAAATTTGGTTGATGATAGTGACGTTTCTTCTAGATAATCAGTAGGAAGGAACACGTGCTGTGGTGGGGGAGTGGGAAGTAGATGCTTCTTCGGCCTTTGATTGGAAGTTGGCACAATTCACATGTTACTCAAAAACTTCTCTAGACTTGTTTTAGCAATGACATCCCCAGGATAATAACTCAACAATGGAGTATAATATTGTTAAGATCTTCCATCTTATTAAGGCCCCTTTCCACACTCATATCCACTAATTGAGGGATCTTTGGCGTACTGCAATTCTAATGCACAGCACCTTACATTCTACCTGAGAGTTCTTGTATATTTTTGTGGTTGCTCAGAGTTTTTGGTATTGCTTAATGAAATTTGTTGATGATTGTTTGTCTTCATAATCATCTGCTTTAGTAGTTGCCAATTTTCTAATTCAAGTTAATGGAAGTATGACAGGCACAATTGCCTGTTGTTTATTTGTTATCTTCTTACATGAACCTTACAAAAATTACTCTTTTGACAGCATTTGGCTATCCCGGTGCAAAGTCATCTATTATATATTCTTTAGCTGGATGTATGGTATTGTAGGCTCGTGTGCACACCTTGCAATGGTGAACTCTTCATGGACACAATCTCATATTGTGAAGCTCTGGGGAATTCCAGACCGTATTAAGCGAGTCTATCCTCCTTGTGATACTTCAGGACTTCAGGTTTGTAATTCCTTATTTTCGTCAATTTCAATTGAGTAACATTTTGTTTGGTTCCTTGAAAGAGTGACGGAGAAATTCGTTAGACAAATTTGTTCCATGAACTCTCTGAGGGGACAAGACCTATATATCTGGTGGAATTATCAGGACAGTGTGATACTTCCCTTAAAAAAAGGGGAGGAAAGGAAAATTGATAAATGTAGAAAGAGTGGATTCATTTTTTATGCATCCTTGCTTCATAGTATCTCCTCTCTCTCTCTGAAGTTTAACAGGGGCATCTCCACCCCAAACTATGTATGGTTAACATTTACATCAACTTGTGTTCCTTATTCATAAATCATTTAGTGATCTTCGGGACACTTGCACATGGCATATCAGAAGTTGATGCAACCTGCAGATATACAGTCTAGGCATCTACAGTCAATCCTCTTATATTTAATAACCATCAGAGATAGAAAATTTATTAATTATTAATTTTTTTTATACTTTCATTAATTAAAAAGTGTTTCTTATATGTATATGACTTTCGGTGCATAAAGAAGAAAGTTTTCAATGATTTGTCAGTATTTCATGAAAAATACATATAATGTTCAACTTAAGTTATAAAAAAATTCCTAATGTCCTTGTGAACTAAATAAGTTGTGTTTCTTATGCTTGTTATGTCATAATTTTTTACTTTCAATACTTTTTACTTCAACTGTATAGATATATATGAATATTTTATCTCTCTTATAATTAATATAATAAATGATTTTTTTGAAAAAAATTATTAATAATTAGGTAATAAATTTATTAATTATTCACCATAGAACCAAGTTGGTTTCTTAAAAATTTATTTGTTATTATAGATTATTAAATATTAACTATAAGAGTGTCAGCCATACAATACACATTGCCACTCTTGGCCCAAAAACCCAATATTCTATAACATCACCTTAATTGGTGCTTGAAAGAATAAACACATTTGTAACAACATCCTCTATTTAAATAAATATCAGGCATGCTGACATTTGTTGTAGATCTTGTTTTTGTGCATATGTGCAATATCTTGACCCTTTTCCTTTGTACATATCATTCTCCACTTTTATGTCTTTGAATTATCTGGTGCACACTCTTGGGGATTCTAACCAGATGCAATCCAAACAGATGCTTCCATTGGAAAGACCAATGAAAACTCCTACAATTATTTCTGTTGCTCAATTTCGTCCAGAGAAGGTGGGCATTTTTATATGAACCTTATGTGCGCAAGGTATTCTAGCTTTGTGGTCATTTTTGGGGGGCTTTGATAGTCAAGTGAAGTCCCTTTAAACTTCATGTTTATATATCAGGCACACACTCTTCAACTTGAGGCATTTTCAGTTGCCATCAAGAAATTAGATGCAGACTTGCCTAGACCAAAGCTACAATTTGTGGGTAGTTGTCGGAACAAGGCGGATGAGGTAAGATTGCAGAATTTGAAAGACAGAGCCATTGAACTGAAGGTGGAAGAAGATGTAGAGTTCTACAAGAATCTGATGTACAGGTCTCTGCGATGTCACTTCATATTTTACTTACTTTTAATGACCACTCACTTTATATCTCAAGAAATTGTTTTTTATTTGTATTAATTCATGAGAATTCCATGATACACTTGCAGATCTCCCTCTCCCCAGGGCTGATTCAGAGCATTGATCGGTCCTTTTCCCTTTTCTCAAAAAATATTTTATACATTGCCTCATTGAAATTGTCATTTAACAAGGGTCAGATTCATGTAGTGAAGGACATGGTGTACCTGCAGATAAATCATGGACTTTAGTTATTTTCCTTCCTTACACTTTAGTTATAAACATTCAACTCAATCATTTCTTATTTTAGTTTATAAAAGATGCCAAATGACCAATGATCCTGATCAACTCTGATAATAGTGGTTGGTTTTGGCTGTTTCCATATAAGCTCCAGATTCCAACTGGAGTAATGAGCTGGAGTTGAAAGAGGTTATTTATTTTTCATATGGTTGATATGTTGGACACTTCTACGAATGTGCCATGTCTGTGTCAAGACATGTATTGGACACCAACACTTTGTGGACACGCCTAGACAGAGACATGTATCGGACACCGGCACTTCGTGAGCACTCCTAGATATGTGTCCAACACCTTGCTGATGTATCTACAATTTAAAAATAACTTTCATTTTTTCAGACATATGGTCAACATATGAGACATTACCAATTATGACTTTGTAAATACACACATCTTAGTAGGAGCCATGTAGTTAGTGTCTTTTTCTTTTTTTAACAAAAAAAATTAAGTTGTTTACATGGCTACAACAAGCAAATATGTAGTGAACACTTGTGAGATTTTTAAAGATAAAATAGTAATATATAATAATTTTTTATGATATTTGTCAAGTTTCACTTTTCACATTGTGCAACCTCAGTATAGAATTTTAGATAATTAATCGAGTTTATTTATTTGTTTTATAAAATAAAAGTATGCATATAAAAATTTATATGTATATATGGTGTATCTTTATCGTGTCCATGTCCTACATTTAAGGATTTTCCATGTCAATGTATTCATGTTATACTGCATCACGTGTCCTACATTTAAGGATTTTCCATGTCAATGTATTCATGTTATACTGCATCACGTGTCCTACATTTAAGGATTTTCCATCTCAATGTATTCATGTTGTACTGCATCACATGTCCATATTGGTGCTACTTAGTATATTTGTGATTGAGTCATTGAAAATTCTATAGCTAACTTGATTGTTCATTTGTTTGACAGAGACTTGGTGAGACTGCTGGGAGGTTCTGTTGCAGGGATCCATTCTATGATAGATGAGCACTTTGGGATTAGCATTGTGGAGTTCATGGCTGCCGGTGCCATACCAATTGGTGGGTGATTTCTGTTTTAGACCAAGATACTTCCTCTAATCCAGTTTATGCATGGTGTGTGTCATGGATGGATGACTTATAGTGTTTTTTTTTATATATTTTTTTCCAGCTCATAATTCTGCTGGCCCAAAGATGGATATCGTGTTGGAAGAAGATGGACAGCAAACTGGATTTCTTGCCCAGACCATGGAAGAATATGCAGATGCCATCCTGGAAATTATTAGGATGCCAGAAACTGAGAGACTCAAGATGGCTGCTGCTGCAAGGATACGGGCAGGCAGGTTTTCGGAACAAAGATTTTATGAAGATTTCAAAGCCGCGGTCCAACCAATTCTGCGCTATTCTTCCAAGTAAAATATAAGTATAGATATTGCACACGTTTAAATAAGTTAGGGGAACCTCAGTTTTTTTTACCCATGAAGAGGAGGTAGGGCTTTGTTGTGTTATTGAAAAGGGATTAGTTGTAAACGCAGTTCTTCAATATAATCAAGGGAATTTCTTTTCTTTTCTTTTTTTTTTTCTTTTTTTTTTTTTCACTAGGGTATCTTGTTTAACATTGTACCATCTATCTTTTGAGAAGGTTATAAAAAAGGAGAAAACAATAGATGAAGGAGAGTGATATATGAACTTCGAAGCAAATTGTTTGATTACATGCACTGATTTGACTGTAACCTATCTTCCATCTAAATTCTGAGGAGCTTGTTTAAAACCTTTGGGTGACATCTACTAACTGAGGATTGTATTGCATATGTGTTTGACATGTTTGGCTGTATTTTATTTAAGTACAAGCTTAGTGTATTTTATTTAAGTACAGGCTTCGTGTTAATGCTAGTCAGTGTTGCCCCTTTGGATAAAATATGTTATCAGTGGTCATCTCTGCCGTTATTCAAGTGCGGTTACTTTGAAGGACAATGTTACTATAAACTCAAGTTTACACGAGATACGGCACTTAATTATTGGATGGTCTCAAAATTATTTTAATTACTTTATTTTTAATTTTTATGCCATTTAATTGTTAAAACATTATGTTTTATATAAGTTTGAACTTACGATAGTACTCTCTCGCTTAAAATTGGATGCATTGTGTGCTCCTCCGTCTGTCTCAAATGCCCAAGAGAATCCAATCCCATTTGGTGGAGCAGAGAATCATTTTTTCGTTTAAGATATTATTTACTTATGGTAGGTAGAAATGGTAATTCTGAAGTTTATTGCATTATTAGCTATAACAAATATTTCATTTGTCTTATAAAAAGAGTTTCTTTTGAGAAAATTAACTTTTTAAAGAGGATAAGTAGTTAATGCTTTTATACTTAATAAAAATATAAATTTATAAAACTAATCACCTTTCACATTAGAATAAGAGTATAAATTTATAAAATTAACCCCTTTGCACACTTAAATAAGAGTATAAATTTATAAAATTAACCTCTTTACAAAACAGTGTTTATTTACAAATATAATTTAAAAACAAAAATCAATAAGTTCAGGGTTGAAAAATTAACATATTCTCACATACTTCTATTTTAAGAAGATTTTCTATCTTTTCCTTATAAATGAGATATATAATAAAATGTCACATGATTGTTAAAAATATCACAATTCTTGAACTCATTTAAGAAGAAGTTTTTAGGTGAATCAAATATATTGATCAAACATAGATTTGACCAATTAAATCATGTCATATGTGCATATTTATTTTTTAAAAAGCAAAAAAATCTGTCTCTGCTTGCAAGACTTAAAATGATTGGTTTAAACTATTAATTTGAATACACGGGTCAATTAAATGACAGGTTTCTTCACTTGTGATAGACCGTAACATTCTTCATTAACTTGATCAATAACCCTCATTCACCTAAAAAAAAAAAATGTGTCTTCACTCGAGTCCAATTTTCTCGTGGAACTATTTTTTTTTTTAACTTTCAATTATTTTAAGTGTTTTTTAGATAAACTGTTTAGAGTGAAAACATATTGAGATAAAAGAGATTAAAATTCTTTTCTTACACAACATATTACAATTCGAGTCTCGTACGACACTTATACAAACTTAAAATAGTTCTCTCCTAAAAAAGGTAAACTGTTTGAAACTCACGCGCTTAAACGATTGTGTGAATAAGCATTTTCTCATCTCTAAGCTGGCCGTCCACTTTACCTCCACACAAACGCAGCGCTCTCTCTCTGTCTCTCTCTTAATGGTTGGGTCCTGAACGTTTCAAAAATATGGCTGTTTCTTTGAATTCAGTCGTCGGCTTCAACGCAAAGGTATGTCTATTCTTTCACCTTTCAGTAAATCTTTATGTAAGCGCACATTCTTTTTTATCATTTTATTTATTTTGGGCATTAGCGGTCTGTTTTCACATGTAGTGTGATTTCTCTTTGAAGTTTGAACTTGATATTTCAATATCACTAATTTAATATCTTTCTGATAATTTAGATATAGTTATTATATTATCAGAATTACTGGTTCATCAATGGGTTTGTTTGTTTTGTTCCAAATTGATTATGTAGTTTTGTTCTGGTTAGTTCTTAATTAAGGCGGAAAATGGATATGAAGGGGTCCAGAAACCCAACAAAAAGGTCATTTTGAAAGTTTATGGACAAACCCCTTGCTTAAAAGTGAATAAATTATATGTATAGCTGATGGGGATAAGGGTTTTTTAAGCTGACATGAATTTTATGAACATATCATCGCTGTTAGAAACTAAACTCAGGGGCCCTCGGTAGTTCCTGTTACATGATTTCATATGGTATTTGCTTATCCTGTGGACAAAATGTTAATTGCTTATGATTTTTGTTATGGCTACTGCAATTGCCAAAGCAAGTGTTGCTGTGGGCTGTTAGATCAGTTGCTTCCAAAGTTTATTGCTTTAGCAATAGCTAATGCAGCTTCGGTTATAAGGACACTATTCTGTTGAATTTCTTTTTTTTTGAATTGAAGACGGGTGGAATGTTGGTTCCAGAGGTTGCACTTTCTAAAATGATTTTGAGGCAATATTGGAAGTACTAATATTGTTTGGTGTGGTTCAGCAGTTCACGTACTAGAGTCCTTGATTAATAGTCTTCTTCTTTTTTTTTTTTTTTTTTGGGGGGGGGGGGGGGGGGGGAATTTGTGTATTGAGAAAACTAAGTAATTACTAATTTACAGGGGGCATACTCCAGGCCAAACAGAAGAAACATTGCCAAGCTATCAAATCAAAGATATCTAAGAAGCACTACCAACAGCCAAAAAAGGGAACCTATAAAAAGGAGCCTATCTAGTAAGAATATTGCAAGAGAAATTGAAATTCATACAGATAGACCAGTTAGCAAATGTGTTATCAACTTTCCTCCATTTAGCCACTGCCACCGCCACTTGCATGGTATTAACAATTTCCTTAATGAGCTGGTCGTGAGTTCTCTGAATTTTCCTCCACCATCTCTGGTTCCTCTCCAGCCAAAGGAAATAAATTGTTGAGGAGAAAGCCAAACTCAGAACTGAAGAAAGGAAGGATTTACCTTCCATACAGTCCATAGCCCACTGAAGCGCAAAGTCCCACCCCCCAATAGATCTATAGAATTATAAACAATTGAAGAATTTCTTGCCAAACAACAGAGGAGAAGCTGCATGAGAAAAACAGGTGTTCTCATCTCCGTCTCTCTTAACTAACGAAAAATAGAAATTCGCTAATTTTGGATGGGAATTAAAAGGCTCTCCGAGCCTTGCGTCAGATTGGATGAGTTCTTAAATTTGAGAAATTCTTTCTTTTTTTAGAGCTATTTGAAGAATTTCGTTTGCATCTTTTGACGCATGCTCTTTGTAGAGCCAAATCCGGTTTGCGAGCATTTAAAGAAGGCGTAGGGGGAATAACAGACTCGCCTTCTGACGCAGCCCCACAAGGTGGCAATGAGTCTTCCCTCGTCCAGATCCGGTATTTGGGAGGAGAATCGCAGCCGGATTAACCTGGATCTAAAGGGGTTCGGATCTATGCCGTCAGCGCTAGCTTCCAGGGAAGCGGCAACCACTACGATCCGATTATGCCTATTCCTAATCCTAAATGGAATGAGGTGAATTTATAAACAAGATTCGACTCATCATCCTTGACGGTCTTAACAAGGAACATTGCATTGGGGACTACTTGTTCGCAAAGAACATTCATGAGTTAAAAAAACTGGCGCTGCCGAGGTTCCAGGCTCAGGCGAGGTAGGAATTTAGTTACATCTTAGCTGGTAGTGATGATTTCTCCTCCTCGTTTGGGATTACTGAATTCCCCTTTTTGTCTTGGAACAGGTAAGAGATCCAGATTTAGATGACATTGTGCTGGTTGGCTCTTTTATCTTAGCGCTGAGACCCTAACCCTAGTGAAGCGGTATCCGGGCTCCGTAGATACCTACCGGCGAATCTGTGCTTCCTTCAAATAAAGGAAAGAGGGTTCCGGGTCGAAACTAGCAAGCAACTGTCATCAGTAATACTGCCCCACTCCCTTAATTTAGAATTAGTTCTAGTAGTCAAGGTTTGTCTACATACTAACCAAAGGATAAAGGCATGTCTAGGAAGATTACTTTTGACCCAAACAATCTTAAACTACTGAGCAGGAGGCAAATGAATTCTAACACTGTCCCATGAAGATTTAGCTGTATAGAACCCAGTTGAGCTTGGTTTCCAAATAACCTGATCAAGTCTAGAAGGATTAGGAATGAACTGAACATGGTTGGAGTCTCTGATTTCCTGCATAATCATAGAGTTGCAGGGAGGACGCCCTCCAGCACCCTCCTTTAGTGAGACTGGAGACCTTGACATTATCAGTGCTTGAGCATTTTACAGCCACTGTGGAGCCATAGATTTGACTGAAGGGCCCTAGTGGATGCCCGTTATCATGCCAAAAGTAGGAATTTTTGCCATCCCCAACTGATAAGGTTCCTAGCAAGAGACCTTAGCTTCAAGATTTTCAACCAACTCCAACTGCAGTCTGCAGGACTAGACAAGTGCCAAAAACTTCTTTCTTTGATGAAGTAGGTGTGACACCACTTGTCAAATTTTTAAATTTGACAAGTTCAAATATTCTTGACCCAGTTGTTAAAAATTTGACAAGTTCAAATATTCTTGACCCAGTTGTTTGCCAATACAAGAATTGGCCTGCCTCGTGTGTATTGCAGACCACCATACCTTTACAAAAATACATGACTGAACTATCTAATGAGAGTGTGACCTAGATCCACCTGGGAGTTTTCCATGGTCTACTGTTATGTATACTTGGACATTTGTACAATTGAGTGTTGTCATTGACAAGTCTTTTGTCTCGGCAACCATTTTGAAAATCTTTTAAACAGAAGCACTGTTAAAAAACATCCCCCAACCCAAAAAAACTGTTACGAAACACTGGTACATTGGATCTGAGCTTTGAGAAGATTTTATAATTTCTTTATTTCGTATCTAATAGTAAAGACAAAAATAATATCTCCTGGAAACCATATTGCTGGATTTAAATTTCTCTGCTACCAAAACCATGGCCTTAGGCTGATGAGGAAAAGAACTTTAATTACATGAATAATTGATTGTATGACCCCTCATTCTCCTAAATAAAGGATGCTTGAAAATAAAATGACAGGAAGACATGTCTTGGCTGCATAAGGAGCATTTTGACTGTTGTAAATAGTCAAATTTGTCACATTTACATGCTGTCTCAGGCAGCTCATTCTGTCATAGAACCCCATAACTTAAATTGAATCGTACTTATGAAACCTTTCATGATTCTGGATATTTGGTTGTAAATTTATCACGAGTCATTTTGTGATTTGCTGCTGGTTCATGAACTAGCTGGTGTTCACTTTGTCAATCACTTCATTCTTAATATTCTGATTTCCTCTCTCTACTTTTGGGTTCTGCTAGCCTGCTTTGTGTTATTTTCTGTTGAGCGTTATTGTCGCAAAGCTTCCTTACTTCAGTTTGTTGAGAACGGTTAAGTCTGCAAATGTTTGGGAGTGAGTCCTAGGCAATGTTAAATGAGTTTTTGCTCCTTTCTTTTAATGAGCCGCTGGCAGAAAGATATCTTGAGTTATTTCTGGTAGAGTCGTAGATTATATCTCTTTAGTGATTGGCTGATTGCATTGTCTTTTGGAGCATAAGATTGGTGAAGAGTCATGCCCCCAATAGTTTCATGCCTTTCCTGTCTGCTATTTCTTCTACTGTTATTATTTATATGTTGGTTATGGGGGTCCTGTTTCTGGGGTAAGGCCCATAAGGGACAAATATTTCGCCTCAATATTTGGTCTATTTATATGACTTTTAAAGAAACTATTATTGCTTAGTCATCTGGTTGAGCTGATGTATTTGCCTTCATGTTCTGTGTAAAGAAAACTCCTAACATAGTGAAGAAGATGCAACTTAATGTAATGACAGATGTTAAATGCAACAATATAAGATGTGGTGCTTATTGACCTTTCAAGATTCAAGAAGCTTTTTCTGACCATGATGAAAATGATAATGGTCCAGCGAGGAATTTCAATATCTATTCGAAAGAAACTAACATATCTCAACATTAATTTCAATTAAGAGGAGGGTCATGTTCACATACATGATGGTTTGCAAATGAATAAATGACAGTAATTCCCTATGATTATCTAGAGTCTTTTTTTTTTTTTCTTTAACAAAATCAAATTGCAGGCTGGTTACCATAATGTCTCAAGATCTGGCATTAGAACTTCACTGCTAAAGGTCAATCATTTCACATATCCCTTGGGGATGGTTGGGTTAAGAAAATTTATGAAGGGCAAAAAAGGGGGATTATGTCTTTTAGTTGCAGATGGTGATCACATTGCCACAGACACTAGTGATGAGAGTTCTGGAAATGCTGAAAGGGCATATTCTGATGCTACCTCCTCGGCAGTGAATCTTCCTTTGTCAGATTCTCAAACAAGAGATAGCCAGTTTCAAAGTAGTACTGAAATGGAATCGGGGTCTCAGAACCCTGAGGTTTCTAACGGGTCAATTACTTCCTCAGATTTGAAGCAGAACACATCTACTGCCGACATAAAATCTACCCCAAAAAGATCACCGTTAACAGCAAGAGAGAAACTAAGGGCAGCCCGGGTTCTCAGCCGTTACTCAGAATCAAAAGCATCTAAATCAGAACTTGGCAGCAAAGTATTGGAGGCTCTGAGAGAAAGTGATCGAGGGAAAAAGAGATCCCGCCTTCCAGAAGCCCCTACAAACTTGCTTGATGACAGCAAGAGAGGGATGCCAAAGGCGGGTCTGACTTTTGAGTTTCCAGGGGGTGTTGACATGTTTGTTATCATATTTTCATTTGTCTTTATCAGTACAGTGATGTTTGCGACGACTTTCATTGTGTGGAAAGTTGGTGCTATCCATTTTAATGAGTATTAAGGTGGATTCTGTGTTTCTGGATGAGCTTCCTACTTGATGCATCCATGGGAATATACAAGCCATCTTGACTTAAGGTACTCGGATGCCCAACTTCTCATGGCTAGGATTTTAATTCTTCTTTCAAAGAAAGATATATACTTGATTGTACAAAGATTAGCTTGGCAAACAATTATGTATTATCAACTTTCATTTTTCAACTTCTTCTGTCTGGTATTCTTTTATTAATTGTTTCATCGATATGATAAATGCTATTTAACCCCATGAACCTAGTTTTAGAATACTTCTTTTGCAGTGCTGCTGCTTCTAAATCTCCTCTTGTTCATACCACGTTTACTTTATCATAATACCTTTAGTTTATTGAGACAAAATAACAGCAAATAAACATTACTTGGAGGCTTACAAATAGAGGTTCACAACCCACCCTCAAGTAACCCTTGAACATGTTTGAGGTAAAATATTTTGCATTATTTTTATATTGTTCTTCCTGAAAATGCTTATCCATCTAAAAGCCTGGATTGACTCTCTCTCTCTCTCTCTCTATGGAATCTGATTGGTAGAGGTTACAGGCTTGCAGTGACGATGCATAGAACATGTTTTTTTGTGTTCATCTCCCATCCCAATTGGGGGTCATTTGTGATTTGGCAGCAGATGTTTCTCTTCTGGGTACGACTTTCTCACTGTTTTCTCAATCAGATGATTAGGAGTCCGCTGTTGCAGTTGGTTTTGGAAGCTTCCTGGTTCCTTGGTTTCTGATATTTGGATTTTCAGGTTATTTAAATGTTCTTTACTCTTAAGAGTAAGATACAGAAACAGATTTTTTTTCTTCTTTTTTTGGTTTCTTCAACTGTCTGCCCGAGTACTTGACTGCCTTAATTTGAGCTGCTTCTTACCCTTCTTTTTCAACTTCCCTGTTCATTCCTCCTGGAGGAGCTTTATCTTGTTGCATAGGAGTTCTGCAATATTCTTATAATGGTTGGCAAATTTAGTTATGTAGAAATAGACACACCAAGCCTAGTGGCTACCGCTGCCTCTCCCAACCCAGTCTTTGCATCTGACACAATGAAGTTCCTCTGTAAATTTCCCTTGCAAAACTAGCTCCCATTCTCGCGGAGCCTTCATTGTTACATGCCATCTTTCCCAGTAAGGAAGACTGTCAGCGGTTCTGTCCAGTTTTACTATTGGAATAGAAATGTCAAAAAATTATTTTTTAAAATTTAATTTAAGTATGACTAAAATATCATTTACCATTGTAGTTGCTCTTAATTACTTTGCTTTAAAGGGGGTAAGTATGAATCAACTGAACCCTCACAGCTGCTCTTGAGTGGTTATAATATTACAAATTACAATTATTGGGTGGTTAGATGTCTAATCCTTCATTGATGATGAACATGTTTATTGCCTTTTACTAGGATTCCACTTCAGTTCTTTTTTCTTTTTCTTAATGCCCTTTTTAAAAGCAAAGCCATGTCAGGATTCAATAAAAGGGAAGTAAAGTGCATTATTTGAGTTTCTCCATATAAACTCTTCACTCTTTGCCTGTATTTTGAAACCTCCAGCAGCACCAGTCTGTTGTCTGCTGTCGTAGATGCAAATTGTCAAAATATAATTGTTGTGTTTGGTTTAAAAAAGCACAGGATACGGGATACGAATACGATATGATACGGATATGGAGACATATTATTTTTTTAAAAAATAAGATATAGTTAGAGACACGTTGAATATATAATTTTTTTTTATATTTTTATATGACTATAAATTAAAAACTTAATGTTATTTCAATTAAAATTAGCATAAAAATACACAAATTACAAAAATATTATTAAGATGTTAAAATAAAAAAATTATTAAATAAAAATTAATGGATTTCATTTAATCACCAACATCCATTATATAAAACATGTTTATGCATATTTGTGTACAAAAAATGAAAAAGAAGAACGCAAACGTAATCCAAATATGTACGTATCTGAAATTCTGAAAAAATAAAATAAATTTAGAGACTTTTTTTTCGAGTGTCCGACACGTGTCCAGAAAGTATCCGAGAGTGTCTGATGTCTGATACGGACATGTGAGTCAAAATAGAGTGTCCGTGTTTCATAGATTACAAGTGTGGTTCAAGGTTATTTTTCCAAACTCAATAAAGCATTATCCCAATTCTTTGGAAGCATACTTCTACATTAACCAATTAATTCTGTCATACTGTCGTAATAGCGTAATTTGTATGCCTAATCTAATCATAACAAACTTTGGAACATCTTTATATGACAATGATCTAAACATGTTTATGTCGAGTTACAGTTTCTTAATGCACTGCCAAAATCCTTAAGTGTTATGGATCGGGGTTAGAATTGGCACATTTTCACCGATGATTTTAAAGATTTTGGACATTTGGTGAAGCAATGGGGCTGGGGGGAAGAGAGAATCTGCAATGAAGAACTCCAAAATGATAGAAGTAGGTGTCAGGGATAATGACTCATATTATTATAACATGTGAAATTAGTATATAGATGTTTTTGTACGAACAATATAAGAATATGTATGTGACCCTAAAATTTTTATGTACAAAGCTTCTCACTAGTACATACCGTTACCTAGCATGAAGACAAGGTCTCATCTGTTCAGCGTGAATTCGAGTCTTAAGAATCAACTTCTTCAAAATGCAAATAATGCTTCCTACTTTTCACCTCTCCTAGACCATGTTGAGTGTGGGAGGCTTGTACTAGTGATACGGTGTGAAGATATTTTGAAGAATTTTAATGTATCGAATTAAGATTAATATTTTAATTACGAGACTGTATATATAAATTATAATTTTATTTTCTAAATAATGAAAAATATAATAATTTTTGTAAACGAAGATCTAATCACGTAAATTCTGTGTTGTCTCTCTCTCTTTAACTCTTGACAAGTCATAATGGCCACACATTGGTGAGACACAACCTATAAATTTGAGTGGTAGATCAGAGGTCGTATCATTCTTTTAAATCCTCTTTATAATGTCTTACAATGATGAATGTGTTTTGGGTCCTACACCGTGACTTTTTGAGCGTTTGTAATTGAATTTGCTTTGTTTTCTTGTGCAGGACGATCTCAATATATAGGGGCAAAATAAATGGAAGTGTACAAGAGAAAAATGAGTGGCTTCGAAAGAGATCAACTTGGGAAATGAATGTCCCTCTCTCTAGGTGTTTGGATGGAAAAGGATTTGCTTTCCCAACTTGCTTATTAAGTACATACAGGCGCACAGCAGACACACGCAAAGATGAAAACTGAAAGGAAAAGAGCCCACCAGGCACCAAGAGATGCTCTGTTGAATGAGATGAGAATAATAGTGGTTTCTTGGGCAAGTGGATTTGAGTGAATGAATGTGGGTTAAATCCCAACCCACAACACTCCAGAAAAACATGGTTTTCAATCATGTAATGGTAGACGGTATATTAATCCATGGGTCAATGATTATGGTTTAATAGTGATGAATTTACGCTAAACTTTGGATATATCATACTTAATGTCATATCGTTACACAATTAATTTTAAGCCCGGTAAAAGAAACAAGCCAGGTTGTACTAAATAGTTGACGGCTAACATAAAATCTTATCAGATCTCTTATGAACATGAGTACTGGGTACGAATGACAATTTAACTTATTTTGTTGGGAATTTGCAATACCACACTCTTAATGGGACAGATTTAGGGAGTTATGTCTACTCCGTTAAGCTTGGAGAGAGTTTGGAGTGAAGGTGCCCCATTGTAACAAAATCGATCATAAGCCCAGTAAAAGAAACAAGTCAGGTTGTACTAGATAGTTGACGGCTAACATAAATTTTGTTAGATCTCTTATGAATATGAATACTGGATAAGAATGACAATTTAACTTATTTTGTTGGAAACTTGCAATACTTCACTCTTAATAAGACGGATTTAAGAAGTTATGTCCATCCCGTTAAGTTTGGAGTGAAGGTACCCTGTCCCTCTCCTCTTGGATTATATAAAATAAAATTATAAAGTTTATATAGATTTATAATAATATTTTTTAGTCACCTATTAAAAGTTTATACAAATTTGATAGAATTTTATGTTTGAAAAAGTAAATAATATTATTCTAATTTTATATTGATATGTATATTTTTTATTTAACACATGTAACGTTTTGTTTGAATTTTTTAAAATTATAATTAATTTAATAAAATAATAATAAATAAAAGTTCAAAGAAAACTGGAATCCGCAACTATCTATCACACGTTTTAAATAAATTTGGAAAAAAAAAATTCACAGGATGGGATTTGGGTTAGGATCAAAAGTGTATATGTGGATATTGATTTCACAGTTGGGAGTACTGGTCAAGAATACTCATGATTCTCTGGATCTTACTAGGTCAATTCAAAGCAGGACATCCACAGCAGCTCCAACAAAGACTTTGTTGCTTCTTGCTTATCTATATCTATCACCGGTCTCTCTCTCTCTCTCTCTCTCTCTCTCTCTCTATATATATATATATGTATATATTTGTCAATGGATTGTGAGCATCAATGAAAATGCTCCGCAGGAGTATCATCTACTTTCCACAGTCCTTGAGATCATTTGTGGCTTTCACTGTTTGATTTAGTGATGGGAAAAAAAATTTCTTGTTGAAATGACTGGTGGATAATGCCAAACATGATGTTCTATTTGACCAATTAAAAGCAACTTGGTATAACATCAATCGCCATCAAGATTTGGAGATCACAAATTATTATTGAACAATAGTAGTAGTGGATGTGTGATAAAAGCAGAGAGAGATACGAGTTCAGATTTGGGAAAAAAGGTTGTTTGTTGGACATGGCAAATGGCTATTGTTCTGGTTGGCCTGAAGAGGCAAGTTGGGTTCATTGCCAAACTGCACTTAACGAAGACCACTCCTTTCCAGTTCCATGCCTTCCTCCTATCGATTCCATCCCTTTCCAATTCCAGAATTGCCCTTCATGGCCTGTACCCTTTGAAGGTTTTTCAGACGACAAAGCTGCTAGTGCTTCCAAGAGCCATAGCCAAGCGGAGAAGAGGCGTCGGGACAGGATTAATGCACAGCTTGCAACTCTTAGGAAACTAATTCCTAAATCTGATAAGGTAAGCTCCCCCTCTGGATGTGGGTATATGTGTGTGTGTATGCGATAACATATATATACAGCCCCAAGGAAAGAGGAAAAAGAAATATAGAAGTGTGTCTGTGTCTGTGTCTGTGTCTGTATTCATCTTGTACTAAAGATCTATACATATCAAATATGTGTGTATGCGATAACATATAGATACAGCCTCTGCTAGGAAAGAAGAAAAAGAAATATAGAAGTGTGTATGTGTGTATTCATAGAAAGGAAAGTGCTTTACAAATACTCATCTTATACTAAAAATCTATACATATCAATGTGTGTGTGTATGTGATAACATACATATACCTCTGCTAGGTAAGAGGAAAAAGAAATATAGAAGTGTGTACATGTGTGTGTGTGTATTAATAGAAAGGAAAGTGCTTTGCAAAATACAAATACCCATCTTGTACTAAAATATATACATATAAAATGTGTGTGTATGCGATAACATATATATACAACCTCCGCTAGGAAAGAGGAAAAAGAAATATAGAAGTGTGTATATGTGTGTATTAATAGAAATGAAAGTGCTTTACAAAATACAAATACCCTTCTTGTACTAAAAATCTACACATATCAAATGTGTGTGTGTGTATCAATAGAAAGGAAAGTGCTTTACAAATACCCATCTTGTACTAAAAATCTATACATATCAATAACTTGAGTGCATATCTGAAATGATGAAATTGGATGAGATTGAATTTGTTAATGCAGATGGACAAGGCAGCTCTGCTGGGGAGTGTAGTTGAACATGTCAAGGACCTAAAAAGAAAAGCAATGGAAGTCGGCAGAGTTTTCACAATTCCATCAGACGTTGACGAAGTGATTGTTGATTTTGATTGTGATTTTAATAAAGATGCAAACCCCATCAACAGTACTCAATCAAGCAAGGAGGAGAATATCTTCATCAAGGCTTCTGTTTGCTGCGATGATAGGCCGGAACTGTTTGCAGAGCTCACCCAAGCTCTCAAAGGGCTAAAGCTAACCACAGTAAGAGCAGATATGTCCAGTTTGGGAGGCAGAATTAGAAGCATATTGGTTCTTTGCTCAAAGGACAGTAAAGAGAGTGTTTGCATGAACAATCTCAAACAGTCCCTTAGAGTTGTATTGGGTAGAATTGCTTCATCTTCCACAGCATCAAGTTATCGTATTAAAAGCAAGAGGCAAAGGTTTTTCTTGCCTTCTCATTGCTGATTGATCAGACATTATCTATCATCAGGCTAAGAACTTTCTCTGATCAGCATCACCAAATTCATGGTTTCTTCATTTCCCCATTTCTATTATTATTATTATTATTATTAAATGTATATGTATATGGATTATTTTTTTATGTTCATCCAAAGTATGTGAAGAAACTTGCATAACAAGCCAAGACGATTCATGGTAGAAGCATATAATTGAACTATGTTTTGCTTCTTAAAAAGCCATTCAGCCTTCTCTCATTGGAACATCATTGGTTGGGGATGAAATGATGATTGCATGAAAGTTTTTATATCTATATGATGTTTGTATATAGATTTATGTAATTGTCACACACACTGTGTATCACATGCATACTACTAGTATCAATTGTTAATCCATGTATGTGTATGTGTATATATATATATATATATATATATAAATCAGTTTCGTAATAAAACATAAACTATTTTTTATGAAATGAGCTTCTATTCTTTGGGAAAAAAATTAGAAAAGAAAGAAAAAAATACAGATAATGTTTTTCTAAAACACAACAGTATAAGATTTTTTAAAGCAAAAAATTAAAATTGAAAAAAAATAAAAAAAAAAATTTACAGTACAAGAATACAGTAAACTAGACAAGAACATTTACAGAATTGAAGAAACTGAAATAGTGATCAAGTTTTGTGTTTTACACAATGTCTTTAAGAAGAATTACTGCCCTTGAAATGGTGCTTACGAGCTCTTGGTCGTTCGTCTCTCAGGATACAATGATCGAGTACACACAAATGTTAAGTACTACAACTGCGTGTTTGGCGAACTAAAATCAGAGACTTGAACTCTCTTAAACTTTATGATTATTGTCACACAGAATGTAAGAAAAATTCGATAATTAAATGAGAAGTGCAGTGGTGTTTATATAGAGTCTTTCATACCTGTTTGGTATAGGTATGAAGCTTCGGTTGTGTCTGTTCATGGTGAACAGACACAGTCGCATGAATAAGATGTCTATTCAGTCAAAATTCAAACTAAAGGTAATCACAAAATGATGTCGTTTTAGATTTAAACCAAAGTCAAACCCAATTGCTAAACAACAGCATTGGGTTTAATTATCTTGGTAACCAAACGACAGCGTTTTGGACTGTTTCTAATAGTAATAAAAACTGCAGTATTTTTTGAAAACATATTTAAATAAATTTTTTTCAAAAAAATATATACACAACAGGCTAAGGCCCAAACCCAAACCTAACCCAGTTCAGTTCTGGGCGGCAACGCGCGTGTGTGTGGTGAACTTAGCATGTGCTAGCTCTTTCCCCTTACACAAAACTTGGGTGCCCCTTAGGTGGTATGTGCAGTGGTGTTTATATAGAGTTTTTCATGCCTGTTTGGCACAGGTATGAAACTTCGGTTGTGTCTGTTCATGGCGAATAGACATAGTCACATAAAGAAGATGCTTATTCAGTTAAAATTCAAACCAAAGGTAATCACAAAACGATGTCGTTTTGGATTTAAACCAAAGCCAAATGCAATCGCTAAACAACAACGTTGGGTTTAATTATCCTGGTAACTAAATAATAGTGTTTTGGACTGTTTCTAACAGTGATAAAAATGGTAGTGTTTTTTAGAAAAATATTTAAATAAATTTTTTTCAAAAAAATATATACACAGCGGGCTAAGGCCCAAACCCGACCCGGTTCAGTTTTGGGTGGCAACGCGCGTGTATGTGGGGAACTTAGCATGCGTTAGGTCCTCCCCCTTCCAAAAAATTTGAGTGCCCCTTAGGGCTCAAACCTTTCTTCATGGTAATTGTATATATACTCTTTAAAAGCCTTGTACCCATCCTATGTGGGACACAACTTTTTTTACAAGTTTCAAGTTTTTGTTATCATTTTCAAGTGGTGATATTTGGAGGCAATTTCTCATTTCACTCCTTAATGGTTTTAAGCAACCTAATATATGATCTTAATCTCCTAATAGAGGAGAACACATTTTTATATAGACCCACCAAAATTAATGTTTAGGACCCACTATAATTTTAGTTCAAAGATGGCCAAAAAATTATTCTTAGAGCCGATTATTTCTAACATCAATTAAAAAGCTTCAACAAGAATATGGTAATGTTTCATAAGATTTTCCAACAATCAAAAAAACATGGTATCATTTTCTTTATGAAATTGATCTCTTATCATTTGGTTTTAGAACAAACGAGAAGAGACAAACTATTAATTTTTCCCTAATTATTTTTTAAGATAGGAAACTAACCCACCAAAGGTTCTTTTAGTGTTTGATTATCAAAGCAAACTCCAAATATGTGATTCTTGGGGCGAAACCGCATATCGAGTAAGACGAGATACACTTTGATGCAACTTGGACCAGAACCTCTTGAAAATATTCTTAAGGCCTTACCAATTGAGCTAATTCTAAAAAATTAAAGATAAATTAAACTTATATTTTTTGAGGTTTCTGATAATTATACTGACATTTCCTAAAAATTCTAAAATTACATTGATTTTTTCTACTTTACTTGACAAATTATAAATACCCTCATGCATTCAGTTAATTTTTTTTCAAAATGATAAAATTATACCTTCATGTATTTTTTTTTTTTTACATTTTTTTCAATTTTAAATAAATATTGGTTAAAACTTTAAAAATAAATTTAATAAAATGAAAATAAGTTATTTACCTTAAATTTATTTTTATATAAAATTTAAAAAAAAGTTAAAAAAATTGATCAAAATTTAAAAAATGCAAAAAAAAAAAAAATAGAAATGATAGTTTTTTGTAATTTTGAAAATAAAAAATTGACTAGAATAGAGAAGATCATTCAAAAGGCAAACGATTCTTTAGATTCTCGAGGTCTTTGGTCTAGTGAAAGCGAGGAAGCTTAAGCTTTGGTAAAGATATATGAGAGTGAGGCTCGCTTTGGGCATCCCCTACCTAAGTCCTAAGAGAAGGGATGTGTTTAGGTTCAGAAGCCATGATCGGTATAGTGAGGCTAGCTTTCCCTCTTGACCTAGGCTTAGGCTGGTATTTCAGATTGGGCCTCTATTACTTAAATAAAAAAAATCTACTAGTAACTGAAATAAAAATATTATATAGGATAAATATCTTTGTAGTAGTGGGCTCAGTTGTGGCCCATGAGAAGTTTTCTTGGGCCAGCCTAATAATTGTGGGAGGTGGTCGGAAAATATGGCCGTAGTGCTCCCCATACGGACATGAAACGGTTGTAACCTCTTTGAAATGCAAGTCGTAACGTCAAGGTAGTTTAGTACGTTGTAACGGCCCCGTCTAACCGCAACACGCCGTTACTCACCATATACTCTACCAAACTACCGCGCAATTTCGTCGGTTCCCCTTTTTATTTATTTAACCGCAAAATGAAACGGATAGCCGTTACAACGTCATACGTCACCTACACCCACACCCACCCTCTCTTAATTCAGGTAGTTTGTTACGAGTCAAAAACGCATGCAGCTGGTCCATCCCACGCAAACCGTCACAAAATTCAACAATTACAACTGGTTAGCTAACTAGTCAACTACTTGTTTGGATCAGAACCAACCAAAACTGAATTTACCTATAATGTATAGGTACAATAATACTTGATTGTACAATTTATATGTATATGTATTGTGTATGTATACGTGTGTATAGTGACGGATGTAGACTAAAAAATTGAAGAGATGTGTATGTATATATGTGTGTATATGTATTTACATAATTGTACAATTTATATGTATATATTTATACGTATATGTGTACATATATTGATGTATTACGTATAGGTACAACAATACTTGATTGTACAATTTTTATGTATACTATGCACACGTATATGTGTATATATTTATCTATTACGTATAGGTACAGTAATACTTAATTGTACAATTTTTATGTATGCAATATATATATATATATATATACATATGTATATGTGTGTACGTATATAAGCATGTAAACAAATTGGATATGCATCAGATAGGGATGATCCGAATCCAATTTATTTAAAAAAAATGTTCGATCATTTAATTTGACAGATTACATGGAATTGATTCAAATTCAAATTTGTTAATTATCATATATTTAAATTGATAATCCAACCTTATAAATAAAATTTAACAATTAAAAAAAGATCTCAATTAATATAAAATTATTCAACTTTAAAAATATATTATATATAAAATGGAAGAAGCTTGAGTAGGATATAGTTATCTAATTTTGAAAATCTATTTATATATATTTAAGATAAGGTTAATTATACTTACCTCTCTTGAGGTTTTTGACAATTGTAGAAATCCTCTCTTATAATTTTTGAAATATCATTGTCCCTCTTCTGCTTTAATACTATGTAACAGATTTTTCCTTCCCCTCAACTTCTGTTTCTGACACAGACGTAAAATGATGATGTAAGTCAAAAAGTAATGTTGTATGTCCAAATTGCCCTTGTAATTTATTAAGCCTAATACTTAGTGTGAATTATTCAAAATAAACCTCACTATTATATTTACAAAAGGACAAATCTGTCCATTACAATTTTACTGACTCGTATATATTATGACCCGTTTCTACAGCTTCAGTTTTCTCCCTTTTCTTCACACACAGACATGTGTATATATATATATATATATATATATATATATATATAAACCGAAAATTGGAAAAAAAAGTTGAAAGAAAAATTTGAACTTTATTTCTTGCATTCTCTCGAAAAGCAAACGGATGCCACTTTCTCACCTTCAGTTTGTACATGCATGAAAGTGGAAATTAGATAAATCATTCAAGCTTTAGTAAAAAATGAAAGAAAAGTTTGGATTTTACTTTCTTGCATTTTTTTGGCAAGCAAACGGATGCCATTTTCCCATCCGGAGCTTGCCCATGGCTGAAAATGTAAATTAAGTAGATCATTCAAACTCCGCTTTACATACAGACGAACACATGTACACACACCAGACGATCTTGCCCTAATTCCCATCATCTACACTCATGAATATACATACATATATATATATATATATACACACACACGTGTGTGTACATAAATGTATATCTAGAAAAACAAAAATTGCCACTTTTACATTACAAATACAATGGAGGAGTGTAACAAAAGTAAATGCGATGTATAGAAACCTAGTAAGTTGATTTTTTAGTTTCTTCACTTTCTCTCTTATCTCTCTCTCATTTTATTTGCCATATTCTCAACTCCATGACTGTGATGATATTTAATCCCCATCTCTAATCCCACTAGCATTACACAATAATATATATGTGGCGACTAACCTTAACCATAGTATCACAATAATATATAGGTAACCCTAATGTACTTCTAACACCCTCCCTCAAACTCAAGGTGGGAGGTAGACCAACTTGAGTTTGCAAACAAAATTTGGACGTGGACTGGTGTACTTAGTGGCGTTGTGACTGAAGTGACTGAAGTGGAGATGTAACCCAAGCGGACATGGCGACTGAGACAAAACCAGAGTTGCGGCTGAGACGGAACCAGTGCTGCGGCTTGTTGTGACGGTAGATCAGGCTGATGAGAATGCCGAGGCCACGTGTCAGGCAAAACAATGAAGGTAAAGTATGCTAGGGATAAACTACTAAGACAGAATTAGTACTGCGGCTGCTGAGACGGTGGGACCTGATGTGGGGCTGCGGCTGCAGCTATGGCTGTGACTGAGACGGAACTGCTGCTTGCTGAGGCGGAACATAAAGTGCAGAAAGAATTGTCACTGCAGATGTGTCTAAATGAAGAGATAGGATAGAAGCAGAAGCAGAAGGCTGGGTGGCAGAAGACACAAGGTTAACAGATATGCCGATAGTGCAACAGTGAGTGAGTGAGTGAGACCTTCGGACGATGACGGAATAGAGTGAATGAGTGAAGACCGGACGAATAGATTTTGGGCTGCACTATGATAGTAGTGCTCCGATGGGGTGACTCGGCGAGATAGACGGTGGGTACGATGATGATTGAATTGATTGGGGAAAGTTGACAGAGGAAACAGCTGGGGAATTTTTATAGCAGCAAAACAGAGGTGAAACAACTTGGGGCGGTGCAAGCAGAATAAGAAAAAGAAAAGAAAAAACAAATAAGCTACGGCTGAAGTAGGGGAGGAAAACAAAAAAAAAGAAGAAGTGGTGCAGAGGCAGAGGAGAAAACAGAAAAGAATCAGTGGCTGGAGAGTAAAGCAGAGCCCAGCCTCAGATCTATAACCAGATCTTGAGAGGGAAAAACTAGAAGCAGCAGAACTTGGAAGCCGAAGATCTATAGGGAAGGCAATAAGAGAAGAGGAAGAGTAAGAACAGAAGCACAGCAAACTGGGTTGGTGTCTTTGTGGTTCATTCCAATGAACTTCAGCTTTACATTTCTTTTCCTATTACTGTTAGCAGTATATTAGGGTTACCTATATACTATTGTTATAGTAGGTTTAGGGTTAGCTGTCACATATATATTACCTATATACTATTGTGATACTAGGGTTAGGGTTAGCTGCCACATATATATTATTGTGTAATGCTAGTGAGATTAGTGCTCTATAGTTTATTTCTTTTATTTATACTTTCCATGTACAACCTCATAACCCTCATATATAAGGAGCTCTTTTGTTTAGTTTCTGTAATGAATTCAGTCTAATACAATGTAGTCTTTTGGGTTTTTCTGTTTTTCTCTTCTTCTCTCTTTTGTCTCTTTTATGCTATTCCACCAAATCTAACATGGTATCAGAACCTTCTCATTCCTTGGTCTGATTCTTCTCTGATTTAATATACCTTGACTGGTTCTGGTTCAACAAGTTTACAACGTCTTTCCCTCTGATTTTCTCTCTCCCAGTCGCAGCTTCTTTTCCTTTTCTTTTTTTCCCTGTTTTTGTTCAGCCCAGTGCCACTTCTGTTTGTTTTCTTCTTCTATCTGCGCTGCTCTGCTCTCTTTTCTTTCTTTTCTTTTTTGTTTTCTCCTCTGCCCCTGCGCCGCTTCTTCTCTTTTTGTTTTCTTCCCTTGCTTCAGCCGCCTTCTGTTCGGTTTCATTTTTCTGTTTCGCTGTTACCTCTGATTATTTCTTTTCTCTACTATGTCTTTGTTGTTCCTTTTCTTTATTTTTCTAATCATAACCGCCCTTTTGGTCCATGTCGTTTCTACTCCTGGTGCTTTATTCTTTCTGCTCATCTGGTCCACGTCGTTCCACCTCAACAAGCAGTGGGTCTGTCTCAGTCACAGTCACAGCCCCACATCAGGTCCCACCATCTCAGCAGTCGCAATACTGATTCCATCTTAGCAGCAGCTCATCCCTAGCATACTTCACCATCACCGTTCTGCCCAACATGTGGCCTCGCCATTCTCATCATCATCTATTCCACCGTCTCAACAAGCCGCAATACTGGTTCTGTCTTAGTCACCACTTTGGTTTTTTCTCGGCCGCCATGTCTGCTTGGGTTACATCTCTATTTCAGTAATACCGCCACCAAGTCAACCAGTCCACATCCAGATTTTGTTTGCAAACTCAAGTTGGTTTACCTCGCACTTGAGTTTGAGATGGGGTGTTAGAAGTATATTAGGGTTACCTATATACTATTGTGATACTAGGGTTAGGGTTAGCCGTCACATATATATTATTGTGTAATGCTAGTGAGATTAGGGCTCTATAGTTTATTTCTTTTATTTATACTTTCCATGTTCAACCTCATAACCCTCTTATATAAGGAGCTCTCTTGTTTAGTTTTTGTAATGAATTCAATCTAATACAATGTAGTCTTTTGAGTTTTTCCATTTTCTCTCTTTTCTCTCTTTTATGTTATTCTACCAAATCTAACACTTACCATCATCAAAATAAAATAAGAGAGATGGTGAAACCCATTTGACTATATCAATAGTTAACAGTGTAATTCAACTCATTTTGCAACAATCATTCTATGTACATAGTTATATACACAGAAGATATATACACTGATATACCCATTACCTATCATTGTTTTCCTTCAAAATATTTTTCGATTCTCATCTATTTTAAGTATCAAAGCTTAAAGATTTTTCTAAATTTTAACTGAGTTTTGACAGCTAAGCTCAAAATAAAAAACGAGTCAAATAGCATAAACCAAGATCTTCAAACTTTTAAAGTTGAAAACGATTCCCAACAAAAGATCTCTATATTTATATATTAAAGGAAAAAACAAAGGAAACCAACCCTGCTTTGAAACCCTAAGATATCATTTGATAAATACATTGAGAACTAAGAAAAACTTTTATACAAACTTTGAATAACTATACAGAGACAAAATAAGGGAAGAAGAAAAATCTTTGAAAGATTTGGGAGCGATCACTGACCGAAATGACGAGTAAATAGTCTAGAATGATCCAAATGAAATAAGGGCATTTATGTCTTTTTACCTCAAGAAATATTTTGAATTTTTTCCTACATGGGTATTTTGGTAACTTAAGCTCTGCCATTAATGCCGTTACTTGATAAATTTTGATAAGGAAAAGAGTGTTATTTCATAACATATAGCAGAAGTAAGTGTAATTAACCCTTTAATATATTATATTATTTATATAATATATATTATAAATGAATTGGATAAAATCTTTAACGAATCGAATGATGCAAATTAATATTTGATTCGTGTAATAAATATTCTTAGCAAATTTAAATCAAATTAGATGACAGATAAAAAAAAAAAAAAGTAATTCATATCCACTTAAACGGACGTTTCTGTATATAATTAGGTATTACATATAGTTAATAATACTTGATTGTACGATATATATATATATATATGTATGTATGTATGTATGTATCCGTGTGTGTATATTTACATATTATGTATAGGTACAATAATATTTAATTGTATAATTTATATGTATATATATGTGTGTGTATATATGGATCAGTTGGGATAAACACAACAGAAAAAAGGAACCTAACTGCCAGTTTGGGAGTGGTGATCTAACGTCTTTGGCATTTTATAGGAGAAGCCGTTATTGATCATTCAATCAGTTCAAAAAAAGCAGTTACAACACATATCATCAACCCATGAACAAGAGAAACCAAGGCGCTAAATAGCGCCAAGTGGTTTTGCTGTGAGAGCAGTTTACGGTTCATGCCAACAACTCCTTGTTCAGACGGTTAAGCCCATTCCTCTTTTTTACATAAACCCTACGCCATTTTCATTTCAATTCACTTTCAATCTCGAACCAGAAGGTCGATTTGCGATGAAGATGATGGGAGTGGAGAGTGGGGATAAGATCAAAGGGTCATGGAGCCCGCAAGAGGATGCGACGTTGATCAAGCTTGTGGAGGAACATGGCCCCCGTAACTGGGCTCTCATAAGCACCGGCGTACCGGGACGGTCCGGGAAGTCGTGCAGGCTGAGGTGGTGCAATCAGCTCAGTCCGGCGGTGCAACACCGTCCTTTTACGCCGGCGGAGGACGCTATCATTCTCCAGGCGCACGCGATCCACGGCAACAGATGGGCCACTATTGCTCGCCAATTGCCCGGTCGGACTGATAATGCCATAAAGAACCACTGGAACTCGACGCTGCGTCGACGCCGCAACTCCGAGTTGTCATCAATATCGTCCGGGTCGAACTCGGCGATGAAGCGGCCGTGTTCAACCACTGTCTCGTCCGAGTCAGAGTCTGGGGTGAAGCGACTGCAACTTCGCAGGTCGCCGGAGCACAATAGTTGCAACGACCATGAGGAAGGGATGGACGGGCCAGAGACATTGCTGTCATTGTTTCCGCCGGGAGAGAGCACAGTGTCGCCACCGGCGGTTGAAAAAATTGTAGAAGAGGTTACGACGAAGAAGGAAGAGGCACATGGGAAGAATATCAACAGTGGAGATTGAAGAAACATGTTTGATAAAGATAATGCAGCGTATGATAGCACAAGAGGTTCGGAGTTATATCGATATTTTACGGGCTAAGGACGAGCTAGGTCCGGATTTCGGGTCGGAGGTCCAAGATAACATAAAATCACTTGGGTAAAATAAATACAAACCCTTTTTCTTTCCTCTCGTTTTTTTTTTTTTTTTGGCCCTTCACACTTTACAGATTTTAGAACTGTTTCTTATTTTCTTCCTCTTTTTTTTTTTTTCGAACTTTTCCTCTAGAACTTGAAAGCGAGCAGAATTCGAAAGTAGAAAGCTTTAAATGAATTAGTGGCTTTGCCCGTCAATCAATCATCTTATTTAGTTTGAATTTACCGAAAGATGTGTTCAATCAATCTCTGGTATAGAAGAATCAGCTTTGGGATGTTTTGTATCACCAACACACACACACACACACACACACACACACACACATCTATATATATATATATATATATATATACACAATCATTCAATAGAGTTAATGTTTTTGTGGCACTAGCATAATAGGCCAAGGATATTGGGGCTCTGTTCCGAGTGGAACATTTGGGGAATCAAGCACCGCAATGTAAAAAAGTTATTTATTTTTTATTTTTAGTGCGAACTGAAATCAATTTACAGCAGAAGCAAATACACAGATCAGGTAATGCCATTTTAAAATCATATAGAAAATATCAGAAATATTTAATTTATATCTTTAATTATATTTTTAATGTGTGTAATATTTTTGTTTGGACACGGCATGATGAAATTTTAAAAACCAACAGAAAATACAATTATATATATATATATATTTAGGATATCTAACATAACTCTGAACCATATATCACTTGAAACAAATGCTTCTCTATTTTATCACCAAAAGGCCATTATCACTCCCCAGAGAGAGAGAGAGAGAGAGAGAGAGAGAATAATTAAAAAAGCAAACAAACATAGAGACAAGAAAATGTTTACACTCAAAAGTCACCACCCACGTACAACTTTTGAAGACTCGAAAGAGTTGGCTTTCTTAGTTATGCTGCAAATCCGATTTAGTAAAATAAAAGAGTTTTTTCTTGAATAAGATTGAAAACTAAAATAATCGAGTTAATTGATAATTGACACCCGTGTTCTAGACTATTTGTAAGACCATAATATCCGTTCAGGTCTAGACTGGACTCTCTAGAACTATAAATGAATGATACAATTGTGGAGACATGTCATTTTGATTGGTGTTGAACATTATGTAATTCCTATAATTCCATCCCATAGTATTTTCCCACCATCTCCAAGCCAAGCAAACATCCATTACAACACATCATTTTGACAAAAATTGAGCACAGTATCCGTAGCATGCCGATCAAGCCTCATTTTTATGAAACTTAGATATTGAATTTAACCTCCCCCCCTCATTTACAGTGACGACCACATTTTCTCTATTGAATTTCTTCATACCATCAAATGCTATCCAGTTGAATTGAACTAAGGTAATCGAATCACAAACAATATAAATTGCTTCCCAGAAGCAGTAAAAAAGTGAAATTATCATGGCCCTCAAGAGCAGACAGTATGTAACCGGACTTGTACCTGCAAAGTGATATCTCAGAATCACTACCAGCTACCAGTCCGTTTGGATAAATTAGAAAGAGAGAAGAGGAGAGGAAAAAATAGGATAACTAAATAATGAAGGGAGAGGAGAGGAAAAGATAAGATAACTAAATAATGAAGGGACAGGAGTCACTACCAGCTACCAGTCCGTTTGAACCCTTATGAGGGAACAGGATAATCCTTGCATCTTCTTTGAGAATAAGAGAGGAAATAAAATAAAGTAAATGATTTGATATTGTGTCTATTTTTTTTTATCTCTATAATTTTAAAAGTATTATTGGTATTATAAACAAAACCATTAATAAGAATATAAAATGGGTTAAATTAGTGCTCCCCCCTCTCTTCCTAATTTCTAAACCAAACGTAAAATATGCTCTCCCTCCGTTTCTTTTCAACTCCTTCCATCCAAAGGGGCAAGCAAAATACCAGATGATTCATTTATATATACAATCAAATAAGGCAGCTTGTTATACTCCAAGATCTTCTCTGTTTCCTCCATCTCCAATACCCAGATGTTTTATATATAGATATGCAATCACAAAAGGAAGAAAAAAAGAAAAATCCTTGTTATACTCCAAGATTCTCTCTCCTTTTCCCTCATCTCCTGCAACTTCCAGCCTCCAGGTACTATAAAAGCCCTAGAATCTTGAAGAGTATTTTGTAAATTTCAGAAACTATCAATCCCCTTAATCATTTCTATACTCACTAATATATTTAAAAGCTCATTATTTAGTGAGGTTTGGAATCAATCATGTACTAAGATTAACATGCCCAACTAGTCAATTACCCAAAAAAAAAAAAAAATTACTACTAGTCAATGAAATTACTAATATCAATATGTCCAACACCATGTTAATATGAACTACAAGCCTTAATGAAGGT
Organism: Nyssa sinensis; assembly: GCA_008638375.1. NCBI lineage: Eukaryota > Viridiplantae > Streptophyta > Magnoliopsida > Cornales > Nyssaceae > Nyssa > Nyssa sinensis. The sequence continues at coordinate 7,379,479 of CM018041.1, read as the reverse complement.
GAATTAGCAGAGGAGATAGTTCAAGAACTACACATGTCAAGTAGAATTCCCCCAAGCTTCAAAATCCACCTGGTTCACAAATGATTCTGTGCATCTGTAGGAATTAGTCTAAAACTCAAAATGGCTTGGAAAATGAGAAAAGAAAGCCTTATGCATGCTGTAAAACATGCAAATTGTGGTGGGAAAAACAATGATAGCCAACTCATTTTCATTAAATTGGTTAGCAGGGCATGTTCTAAAATATCAATTATCAATGATATGAGAGAGAATTAAAGGAGGATTGCCTTTAAACCCACAGGGGTTCAGTGGAATTTTAGGTAGTGACTCAGATTTTTAAAAACTAAAAGCAGACATAAAATTCATCCCTTGAATCCATAATCCAAGCCAAAAGATCTTTTATGTATCTATTCCACACATTGACAATTATCTACCATGTGATGGTGGTGTGGTGTGTGTTTGATACCCCATAGCAATGCAGTTAGAAGTGTTGTAAGCTTGGTGCACATCCAATAAACCATAATTATCTCCCAACAACAATGGTATAAAAATTAGACACACAGACTAGACTTCCACAGTTACAAACAAAAGTGGTATCCAAATCCTCAACTTTTTTTCCCAAACTAATTGGACTCACTAATCCCAAGACCCATCAATTTGGAAATGTTTGTATGAGAAGACACAGTTCATGGCCCTAGATTTACATTTTAGACTTCAGAGTATTAGTTACATAACTCAGACCAAGAACATCTCTAATGGTTAAATTTGAGCCCAGATCTCAAAAACCTTGGACCAACCCTATACTCAAACCCAAATTGAGTTCTACTCCAACTTATACTCAAATCCACAAAACATTGTTCATGGACTCAAAGTACTATTCAAAACCAAAATTATAACTTTTGGGATAAGGATGAAAATATATTTAGGTCAAGATACGAATTTTTTCAAAAAAAAAAAAGAGAGTAAAATTACATGCAACCATTGGAGAACTTCGCATCAAATGAAGCTTTTACTCAAATTTTGTGTAACCATGGGAGATGGCCTAATAACTCTAATTTCAATCAATCACTTCCAACATACAAGAAATCAACTACATAAGTCAAACTACTAAATAGAACGTGCAATTCATTCCATGATCCAATCAAAGACATCTGCTGCAACAAACACGCTAGGAACACCAAAACCCATTCCGAATTGAAAACAAGGCACTAGATAACAGCTATATAACGTAAAACAAACAAACATTCTCCAGCGAATAGAATTCATGAGACTGAAATTAACAAAATCCATAATCATAGTGAAAGCTAAAACAGAGTCTGAAATGAAACTAAGACCGTCCGTCAGTCGATTTATTTTCTCGTAGTACTATTACTTAGATCTCTGCCTCATCTTTCGGCGCTTTCTCTTCAGCCTCCTCATTCTCTTCTTCTTCCACTGCAAATAAAACAACAATACCAAATGCTTGTTATCATCAATCAAGGATCAATCAAATGTTTGTTCAGATATACATACATATATATATATATATATATATACATACGTGCGCATAAGATTAAAGATCAAAGAAAAGCATGAGGTTACCTTGGCTCTCATGGTGACGACGTAATGAGTTGTTCTCTCTTCTTCAAACCCTAATCGTCACACGAAGTAGGCGGCGCTGGTAAGACTGGGACGGACTACAAAATTGGGGGGCTTTGCAATTATTTATAGTGAGCCCTAGGTTAAATCGAAAAGGTCGCGGTTCGGCTCACCTCGTCCTCAAATTAATTAAATTATATATCCATTTTATTTATTTTTAATTTTTAATTAGATTTCACTCGTTCGAATTTATCCTTTTTTAAAAAAAAAAATTAAAGTTGCAATTTTTTTGATTTCTCAATTTATCTATTTTCACTTGAAAGTAAAAATTAAAAAATAAAAGTACATTTAATGACAATATCTTCAAAGTGAGTTTAACTTTAAATTTTATTGATAGACTTATTAAAATCATTTTTCAAAAATAAAATAAATATATATCTTTTTAGTATAAATCAAACATATTTTTTTTAGTATAAATCAAACTCTACCCTTATTTTTTATTTTTTTTGCTTATTTAAGGAACACTAATTAAGAACAAAAAAAAAAAACAAAGATAGAAAAAAGAAAATATCAGTAGGAATCTTTAAAAATATATATTTTTTTTCGAATTCTCTTCTTTAAAACAAAAGGTAAATTATACTGACATTCTATAAATTATGACAAGTCCAACTTGGAAATGACTCAAGAGCGTAGGCATTGACTCAGCCTAGCATGTCATAGATATGAAGACTGAGATATTGGAGCGCAAGTCATGGTGGTTAGTTTTACCTTACTAATGACAGTGTCGCTAATAGTAATTCAATATAGTACAAAAAGGAACTGTTGATTTGCACAATTGGTTATCACGCTTGGTTGAAAAGTTAGTGGCATAAAGTTATCGTGAGCTGTATTATGACTGAACACCTCTAAGTCAAAATCTGGGCTAGAAGCGACGCATGCACCTATTGCCCGTTTGTCAACCTGCAGTCTTCCGAAATTTCTAAAATTATACTAACATCTTTAACTTTATCTAATAATATATAAATATTCCACGGATCATTTTTAAAAAAAAATGACAAAATTGTCTCTTTTATTATTTATTTTTGTATTTTTTCAATTTAACAAACTTTTTCTAACTTTTTTTAAGTTTTGTTTATTATTTTATATAAAAGTAAATTTAAGATAAATAACTTATTTTTATTTTATATAAAAATACATTTAAGGTTTTTATCAATATTTATTTAGAAAATAAAAAATGGTTAAAATTTAAAAAATTGAAAAAACAAACATAAAATGACAATTTAGTCATTTTGAAAAAAAAAATTAATTGAAGAAAATATCTATATATTGTTGTTAAATAAAGTGTAAGAAATTAATATAATCCTTAAAAATTTTAATAAAAATTAGTATAATTGTCAAAAATTTCAAAAAAGATCAGTGTAAAGATCCAAAAGAAAGACCACTCAATATATTCACTTTAATTCATCAAATATTTTCTGCCATGTAAACAACTAGAATTAAGCTTTTAACAACCTATTAATTATGTAACGAGAAATAATTGAAGAATGTAATTGAGACAAAAACATGTAGAATGGTGAGAGGAGAAGCTTTGGGGTTCAAATCCTTATGCTCAAGGTTCTGATACAAAATGAAGCCTCTTCTACAATCAACTCTAATAATTAATAATCTCTAAAGATAAAAAATTATTAATTAAGAAAATTAATAATTAATAATTTTATGAATAAAATTTTCTCATAAGCATACAATTTAGGGCGTTTTGTCTATAGACAATATGTATTGTTTCTAATTTAAGTAAAAAGAAAAGCTTTAGTTACTCTGCTTTTCAATTACTTAATGTTACTAATAACGTGTATATATATACATATATATATGTTTTTAAATACTGATACATATGTATCTTTTATTATAATAATTAATGCAAAAAATGAATTTTTTAAATATTATCAATTATAAAATAATAAAAATAATAATTATTCAACATGGAATAAAGATGGTTCTTCAAAAAATTATCAAGTTTATTGAACTTTTTTATTTTCTTTTTTTTTGATGACCAAGAAAACATAAACCAAAACAAACTTAAACCACCCCCACCAGAGAGGAGGAATCCGCACGCAGCAAATAAGAGAGAACTTGAGGAATCTCTTCTAACCCAAACTCATCTGCAGAAACTTCCCCAGCATAAATAGCTATTGCATGCGCCACGTAAGGAATTTGCATCTCTCCTAACATGAAGCACGACAGAACAACAACTTGAGCTCTAGTTTTATTTCTTCAACTATGGTGCCCAGCACAGAGAGGCTCGTCGAAGAAGACGCCACTGCAGAAAGGATTGGCAACCAATCACTTTCTAAAACAAAGATCTTGAATGCCAATCTCCTTAGCAAAAATAAGGCCATCCAAAACAGCCAAAGCTTCAGCAGAGGTGCATACATCCATTTTCTTGCCAAAACCACCAACAACAGCCCCATTCCAGTCACTGATAATCGCACCCATCTCACGAGACCAACTTCCATCAACATTTAGCTTATACAGACCTTCCACAGGAGCTTTCCATTTAACTGCCCCAACAAGCAACACACCAGGAGCTGAATAACTTCATCCTTGTCTCTTGGAACTCCCTTAAGTAATCCTTTGCCATTGCAGCAATGGTGCAAGGATCCCTACCCAACCTGCCATGTAGAACCGCATTTCTAGAGCCCCAGATCCACCGTACAATAACACACCACAACTCAACCAAATCCCAGCACAACGAGCTATAAATAGAATCAAAGAGATGAAGAAAGTTGAGGAAGTGCTTCTCACGGGGAAAAGGAAAGTATGCCTTCTCCCAAACCAACTTCGCCCATTCACTCTGAGTAGACAAGTGAAGAGGAGTTTCAACCTTACCTCCACAAAGACCACAACCAACCTCCACCAAGAGAGAACGTTCTGCCAATCTCGTCTTGGTGGGAAGTGTATTCATAGAAGCTCTCCCAATCAGGGTTTTTTTTTTATATTATCTGATTTAGAACCTCCAAAGACCAAGCACCTTCCAAGTTTTGTGGGCTTCATCCTTTGAGGAACACTTCAGCCACATCTACTTCTGCATTTTCCTTGGAGAAATTGACAGGCCAACTGATGAGCACTTTTAACAGAAAACGGTCCTTTATTTGAAAAGTGTCAAACAATCCGATCTGGAGCCACTTTGATACTCGGGGGATTCTGCAAATTTCCTCGGCTTCATGCTGCAGAAAATTTGAATTGATCAGATCAATCTTCCATTTCATGGCATCCAAGTCAATCAATTAATTATTAAAGAATCAATTTGAGATAATGCTCATATCCCAAATATTTTCTGAAAAGAATCCTAAAGAATGCTTGACTGGGGATGGATATATATAATGAGGTAAAGAGAATTTTATTAGTTGTTTAATTGTGATAATACACATAATATATGCTTTCTAAGGGTCTGTTTGGGGAGAAGGTTTACACTCCACTGTGTTTGCAAAAGCTGCATTAAGAAACATGATTTGCCCTTTGATCAAACTTTTAAACGCCTTTTGTGTTGTGTTTGTTTCCAAACATACAAAAGTCCACAAGAAGTTGTGCAGCTTTATATTCTGGACAAAAGTCCAATGGTAAGAAAATACCGAAGAGCTTTATGGTCATGCATATCAAAATCTGACATGTGTCATCTGATTGTTATAATATAATATATGGCATATGTCAATTGTCAATTGTTGATATGCATGACGATGAATTTTTTTTGATACCACCTTACCACTAGACCCTTTTTCCTTTAAATCCCCCACTCCTGGCAAATACTATACAGTAGCCATTCAGACAGAGTAAAGGCCAATGGTTTATTATACCATCTTCTCTAGTTTCCCTTTAATTAAAGGGGAAGTGAAGGATCAAGTCAGAAATAACAAGCTCCATTGACAAGGGAAACATCTGCCCTCAAAACAAGTCAGAAACAGAATACAGCTTTCTTGGCAATCTTCTATACATGCTTGACTTGAGAGTCTGATGAGGATATTAGACTGGCTTTAACATCTAACACAATAACAAAATGTCATATGGTGCAGGAAATTAGAATTTCATTTGGATGACCCATCTGAGCTGAAACATACTCTAAATAGAACTGATGGCTTTAAAGAACAAGCCATCTCACAAACTTCCCTAAATTTCAAAAATAAGCATGGCATCCCCCTCAGTAATAGAACCAGAATTATTTAAATTAAGCTTACCCATGCCTATAGCTTCCGACAAAATAGAACATGCACCACAGTTAATTTTTAGCCACTGCAGGCCTAAAGACAGAAGATACTGGTTTCAAGACACAATACCTTGGAGGGATGTCGTGCTCGTCCAAGAAGAATCCCTTAACCAACTTGTAATGTTGAAGATTCCTGATTTGAGGGTCCGGAATAATTTTTTTGTAAACAGACTCCACTCCTGGCTTTCCATATAAATCAGCACAAGCTTACAATAGAACTTCTGAGCTCAAATAACAAAATGCATATCAAAAAAATTAATTAAAAAAAACATTAATTCTCCAGTGCTCCTTTGTTGTATACTCTGTATAAGATATCAAGAGCACAGATGACAATGAAAAACTCAATTGATAAATCCTAAGAACATTAAGTCCTTACTTTTCATTGCATCAAATATAACGGCAAGTCAAAGCCGAATATGTTTCAGAAGCTCAGATATCTTTCATCTCAGTATCTCACAGTGATAATTCAAAAGATACTAGCGAAGGTTAAATTTATCCACCTTTCATCTTGGCATGTTAAAGTGACTCCTAGTAACCATGGAGTTTTTCCCTTATTTTCTTGAAAAACCAATCTTTTTTCTCTTTCTGATAAATATGACTTATGAGTAAACATACACGAAAGGAAAAATATCTATATCAATCAAGTTGTCGAAGTCTTTCATCTGCTATCAACACTTTCGGTAGTGTGGTCGATGTCCCCCTGATACAGTGCAACCTTATGGTCCCCCCATTGATTCAAACTTTTTTTTAATGGCAATACCAATGAAGTTAGTAATAAACATTTGTTAAAGATTTTTTAAAGAGAACAAAAAACTTTGGGGAAGTTTCAGATACTGCACAAAAACCAAACTAAGACCATTACCAACTGCTACCCTAGTTCAAAGGGGTTAAATTTGATTGGCATATAACATTGACAGATCAAATTTATGAAGGAGAACAATGGCTATTGGGTTCTTAATGTTCTATGGAGCTAAACTGAATGCTAAACATTAAATATCTTCTCAATTCTTACCTACATGGCTCAGCTCAAACCGAAAGCAGGCATAGTTTTACTCCTGGCTTAAGGACTGGGACGAGCTTAGGTCTTTCATTAATGCTAAAAGCGAAAGAAGAAGAACACAAAACTCGATCAGGAAATTCATCAAACAGGTGGAGACCCCATTTTACTCGGCCTCACACCTAAGTACCAACTATGGCATTTCAGAAGGAAAAAAAAATTCAAACCACCCAATATTCCCCTTTTGTTTGACTGCATATACAATTCAAATCTAAGAACTTCACAGATTGTGAACAGACAAATCAAGAAAAATTCAACAAACATATAAGCGTGGATAATGAAAGAAAAAATAAGGACATTCTAGTTTTCTATGTCATTTTTGTATTATAATGCACTGAAAATCCCAAGTTTCAAGTCAAAATTCACTGGAATTTGAAAGCCAACTCCAAGGGCTGCAAAAGAAAATTGGATCCAATTTATTATAAATACGCACAACTAGCAGATAGAACGATGCTTTACAATAATTTACAATATACATGAAAAAGAATACATTTATATATGCATACATGAAAAAGAATATACCCAAAATAATTATCTTTGAAAACATTCGCATTCGTGTAAGGATCGAGTCAAACAGCAGAGACGGATCGGAGAGAAGCTCGGCAGAGTGGGCAATTTGACTGGGAATTGAGCCACTTATCTACACACTCGGAATGAAAACAATGGTGGCACTCTGGCAACATCTTTACTTTGTCGCCTTCTTGAAATATAGCGAGGCAAATACAGCACTCTGCACCGTCGAGAGTAGTAGTTGATGATGACCGGTACAATGTGATAGGCAAGCAGTTAATTGTGGCGAGGTCAAGCCCTTGCGGCGGAGGTGGTGGCGTGAGAGGCAGGTGTGGGGCGGAGGTGGCGGCGCGAGAGCCAGGTGAGAGTCGGACGCGGCAGACCCATCGAGCGTAGAGAAACAAGAGGGTGAGTAGGAGGATGATGGAGAAGAGGACCATGATGAAGAAGAGTGTCCGGCCTCGGACTTGGAAGTTCCGGTCGTCGAATTCGTTGTAGTGCCAGCGGAATGGTTGCGAGTCTTGGGATGCCATTGCAAATTGTCGGGGTCTCAGTACAATTTTGAGTGTTGGCGACTGGTGACGGATAAGGTGGTGGAGGAATGAGATAGTGGCGGCGGCGGTAGTGAGCGGGCAGCAGTCCATGATGCAAGCTATTGAATTGGAACCACGATCTAACATTTACCCAATGTATGTATGTAGTTGTAGATATAGCTATATATATATATATATATATATTTAAAACGCATTGAAATTTCGAAGGATATTTATTTGTAGGGTAATTTTCACATCACGTAAGTATACAACTACCATATGGGTACCAATATGTATACATTTAATTATGAATGATATTTAATTTTAAATTTGATAGAATTTTTTTTTATATCATACATATCTTAATTATAATTTATTACATATATAATATATATTTTTTATTTAATTTAATTTTTAATTTTTTAATTAAATTAAATAATCACATAATATACATGCAATTACATACGTAACACATTAAAATTGTGAACATATATGTAAATATGAAAAAAAATTCTAACTTAATTTAAAGTCAAATATTATCTTCTTTTATTTCTGTACTTGATATTGACACAAAGTAGAATTTGTATCGACTTATTTTTTGACAAACCTCTCTTAAATATTTTTAAAAAAACATGAAAATATCAAAACAATTTTTTCTAATCACAAAGGTTTTACAAAAACGGGTTTGATTTGCCCGATTCACATAAAAATTTCTCCCGTCTTTAGATATAAATCATATTAGTAACATTAAAATTATAAAATAAAATATCAAAAATATATTTCAAATAATATGATAATTTTATATTCACGGTTCACCGCTCAAGTGATAGACAACTAATGTAGATACGTTTTGTTTTATTTTTATTTTTGTTCAAAGTTTGGACAGATAATATTATTATTGTGAAATAAAATACAAGCAGGAACATAAAATGGGGATTTTGTTGGCCAAATTTTTTGTTTTACTTTGACTTTACCTAAAATGAAAAGAAAAACATAAAACAAAAATTTGGGGCTTTTGTCATGGGCTTAAGGTAGAGTGATGCCCACTTTTCTCTGATTTTAATGCTTCACTCCATCAACCAACATCCCACTAAATTAAATCTGATTTCTTGAATATAGCACATTCATCAATGAACTCAAATTCTAGTGGATAAATCAGGTGACCATGCTTCTCAATATTATAGAAGAGTTGATGGGGCTTAATCTAGTGGATTTTCTTTTAATTCATTCTATCCATACAGTGAAATGAGGTCTGGGAGGCCCATAATTACAGCCCACCAAAGGAATTTGTAGTCACAGCCCACTCTGTACTATTATTTAAATTTAGCTAGAGTGCATAACTAATAATAATAATAAATTACACTTATTTTTCTAAAATTTATAAAATTACATTAATCTATCATATTTTATTTGACAATATACAAATACTACCCTCCAGTCAATTTTTTTAATCAAAATGACAAAACTGTCTCTGTTATTTTATTTATTTTATTGTATTTTTTTTTCAATTTTAACCAATTTTTGCTAACTTTTTATTTTTTTATTTTATATAAAAATAAATTAAAGGTAAATAACTTATTTTTATTTTACATAAAAATAAATTTAAGATTTTAATCAATTTTTATTTGGAAATGAAAAAAAAAATGGTCAAAATTAAATTAAAAAAAATTAAAACAAAAACATGGAAGGGAGTAATTTTTTCATTTTGAAAAAAAAAATAATTGGAAGGAAGCATTTGTATATTGTCAAATAAAATATAAAAAATATAATATAATTTCATAAATTTTTTTAAAAAATCAGTATAATTTATCTTAATAGTAATTATCATCATCAACAGGTTAGTTACAAGGCATGAAAATATTGTCCAGTTTCCCTTCCTTTTTTATTTAGGGCATTCGAAGAGAATACTGCTTCAATTTTAGTTTACAGATAAACTTTCCACTCCTCAGTCCCACAAGACCTTTTCTTGGTCTCGGGTGGATAACCTAAAGATTCAACCTAATACTGTTTCCACTTGCATCCCTCGTGCATTCTAAAATAATCAGAGCTTTGGTAAAGCTATTGAGAAAAAATAAGCTGGGCAAGAAGCTACTTGTTTATTATCCCCAAACACCGAGTTACCATTGATGAGATGAGTCTTATGGTGAGCGCCTGGCTCATGTTCTTGCACTTGTAACAGGAAATTTTGCACTCTTAACACTTTTACAGCAATGACATTATTTGATCAAGAGCTATAAAGCCCGATCATGTTCTGAGAGCAAAAATGTTTTGCCAGTTAAACCATCATGCCAGGGGCGGCTTAATACATTCAGAGGACCTAAAGTAAAATTATAAAATGATATTTTTTTTTAATTAAAATTTTATAATTTTTTTATTTAAAATTTATTTTTCTAGCTTTTTGATATACAAAATTACTAATTAAGTTTTTATAATGAATTTCTTCTAACATTTCTTTTTCAATTGATAGTATTATCAATCCACTTAATCTTTTTTGAGACATTGTTGATTTTAAGTAAGATTTTATTAATTTTAGTTTTGAAAAACTTCTTTCCGCCAAAACAATGATTACGGAATTGTTAACATTATTCTATAAGCAATATATGTATTTGGAAAAGAATCAAATCTTTTTATATGATTGAGTGTGTCGATTGGAGTATTATTTTCTATTTGTATAACTTCTATTAAAACTTTTAATTCTGAAAATAAATCTAAACCATCAATATCTAAGTAATTATTATATTTTAAGGAACATTCAAAATTAAGACAATGTTCTTTTAAACTTTCATTGTCTAGTGACTTCCATTTTTTACCACTAAAAAGAAAACTAAAAATATTTTCATATATTTTAAATTGTTCAAATCTACTTTGAAGTGAAAAAATTTCTTAATCTATTATGTATAGAAAATAATCAATTCTAAATTATTCTTATAGTGATTTTGTTGTTTAATTATTATCATTCTCATCAAAATGCTTCTTTCTACGAATGATATATTTTTCATGAAATACAAGTTTTATTTTCATTTTAAATGCAATTTCTTTAGAAGAAATCATAGCGGATGCAAATCCATCTTCTCTATATTTTTCAAAAAAAAGAAAGCAGACCTTTTAATTATTCTATAGCAATATCAATACTCATATCTTTTGATTGTAAATTTTTACTAACCGAGTTGATAGCAAATAATATATCATACCAAATAGTCATGCCCAATAAAAATTCAAAATTTTCAAGTTCATATGTTGCAAAGCAATTAGCTTCACTTTTAGTTTTAGGATCTTCACTAACTTATGCTAATTTCAATAAAGCATCTCTTATTTGTGGAGTTCGAAATCTTATTGCTTTTACACTTTCAATATGACTTCTCCCAACTTGTTTGTGACAATGGTTTAAGAGTTAGACCATGTACATTATCTTGTAAAATTTTTCATCGTTTGGTAGAAGAAGAAAATAATGAGTATATACGTTGTACTACTCCAAAAAATGATATAGCTTTAGCACAAGAATTAGTCATGTCACAAAATACTAAATTTAATTATGACAACCACATGGTGTATAAAATGATCCTAAGATTTATATCTAGAAGTCTTTTTTGCACTCCTTGGTGTTTGCCCTTCATATTAGATCCATTATCATACCCTTGTCCTCTTAAATTATTAATATCAAGTCCAATATTTTTTATTTCATCCATGATAGCATCAAAAAGACATTTTTTAGTTGTATCATCTACTATTAAAAATCCTAAAAAATATTCTTTAATTATAATTGGACTTGATGAAACATCCACACATCGCAATATAAAAGACATTTGCTTTTGATGACTTGCCATCTGAAGTGCAATCAAGTATTATTGAAAAATATTTTGCTTTGATAATTTTTTCAACAATTTTATTTTTAATTTCATTTGCTAACAAATTTATCAATTCGTTTTGTATATTATGTCCAAGGTAATGATTATGAATTTCATCTTGTTTAATGCGTCAAATATGTTCTTCGCATTACCGGATCAAATTCTGCAATCATTTCAATTAGACTGAAAAAATTTCATTACTTTCTTAATAGATCTTTTCATTTTTTCCCCGAAAGACCTAAATTGTTTTTACCAAGAGTTTTAACTACAACAATAATTCTTGATAATACTTTTTTTCAATGTTCTTTATCTCTATTTATTTGTTCTTGAATATTTTTATCAATTGTTTTATTTTTCAACAATCTCATTTCTAAATCGATCCATAAACTCATATTAGTAATATGCTCATTACTTGTCTCATGACTTATAAGCTTAACAATAAGATTTCTCCAATCTCTAATGCCAACATTAGCTAATTTACTTGTACTGGAAACATTATTAAACAATTTGTAACAAAAACAAAATACTCTATCCAACTCATTTGAATAAACTAGCCATCTTCTTTCATGTTTTTCACATTTTTCTAACTTTTGAATATAATTTGTAGTGAATAAATGTCTTGAGAATTTATCTCTAGAAAAATTCATATCACTAACTTCTAATTGGACACCTTTCTACTAATAAATCTCTCATATTTGTATTAATATTTGTCCATTGACTTTGATCATAAATATTTTTAGGAATAAAATCATTTAATTCATTAACAGGTTGGTCCTCTATCCTCTTCATCATGAGTTTGAGAATCAATATGAGTCTTTTCAATCACATCTTCTTGTTCTAGTATTTTATTATCATTTAACTCAACTACATTACTAACCTGTTCATTTAAGGAACATTCACTAATATTTTCTAATTTATTTTTATTATTTGTAAAAAATTTATCAATAGCTCATTTTTGAGATTGTATTAAATTTTCAATTCTTCTCTTTTTGTGAAGTTTTGAATAACCAGATTCATATTTTTGAGTTGACATTTAAATTCTTTTGATATACAAAAAATTAAAATGTATCTATAATAATTATTTTATATATTTTTAATGGCTAATACAAAATTAATAATCAAAGATTCAATGAGCTAATTACAGTAAACAAAATAGAGGTAATCTAATTATATATGTCTTAAAAGATAATATAGATTTTAAATTAAAAAATTCAAAGTTAAAATAATAGAACCTGATTCTGGAGCAATTTAGTATTCAGATTCAACAAACATAAAAGAAGCTAATCAAAATTTTCAATACTTCACGGCTCACGCACAACAACTTACCAACTTCAAATGGCTTCACTTGCAAAACGCCAAACTCTAATATAGTAAACAAAACAGATGCAAAATGTCAAAATAAAAAAGAAAGAATTTGTCAATTTGACTTACGTCAAAGACCCAAGTCAACAAGCCCAAAGCCAATATAAATGTGTAGCAGATTACCAAAATGAACGTGTAACATATTGCCAAAATGTCACTTGGTGTTGGTGCAATGAAATGTGAGAATTAGATGTGGTATTTATAGAGTGGGGCCGAAGGTTCTATAGAGTGGTGTTGGTTCCGAAGATTCTCTTATCAAAGTATAAATAGTATACCATTCTACCGAACCTTCGGCCCCCCTCTATAAATACCACATCTACTTCTCACATTTCATTGCACCAACACCAGGCGGCAGCTTACTCTGCACTCATATATATAGGCATTTCCTCCTCACTCGGCATATAAATCATTCACCACTCCTCAACATTCACATCAACTCATTCGCTCTGGTTTGAAGTGCATACGAGTCTTCTTCTTCGTCTTGTAATGGATGGTCATAATATCAGGTTAGTTTTGCTGCTTTACAGTTACTCTTTCTGATTTTTTATTTTATTTTTTATGTTCAAACTAATAATCCTATGATTTATTAATAATTATGCAAGGTGAAACTTTTTGTTTCCGCACTCTACTCTGTTTAGCAATTGGCACACACACACACACACACACACACACACACACACACAGTATATATATATATATATATATAGTGTGGTGTTTCAAGTTTATAGGTTACGAAGATGTTGACTAGGTTGCGGAGAGGAACTAAGTAAACAAAAGGGTGCACTAAAAGGAATACAGGGAGAGAAAATAGTTACTTAACCCTTATGTTATTTAATTTATTTTCTTTTAAAAATGGATGGTTAGGAAGGAAAAACAAAGAACCTTTTATATAAATAAATAAATAAATATATCTCCATCTTAGAATATAATACTAAAAGATATATATATTCTTTTTTATTTATTTGCTTTCTTCTATTATTCTAAGTAAGACAAGAAGATTATGTTATATTTTTTTTATTTAATATTTAACAATAAAGGAGAGATTACACTTTTTTTTTTCTTTTTTTTTTTTTCGCTTATCCTCTATTTTTCTTTATGTCCTACTCATCCAAGCACTATTCACGAAACCCCTTTGTTTTAAAGTACATTTTGGCAAAATTATTTATTTATTGCGTTTGATGATTATGGTAGGCTTGCTAGAGGGCAAAGACACCGATGTTTCAATTACAAAGCTGTTGAAGATATCATCGTAGCCGCGGCATTGCTGACGGGCATGGTCCAAGAGATGGGATCCACGGCTAGGATAATTTACGCCATTTTCCATATGGATCTATGTTTTGGCAAGAACACATTCTCCTCAAATCTTGCACCAAGTTAGGCTTCTCTCTGCACTTCTTATTGTAGTCTTGCAAGTGTCAGTTTTAGCCCCAAACTGGCTCAACTGGATCATTTGGGGCTCCTTTTTGGCTGATAATGGCATGTGTCTGGTTTCAGCAAATATGGCAATGGCTTTATCCAAGAACTATGAATGCAGTTTTCCAAGTGCTCAACATATTCATAAGGTTTATAGGGAGAAGTTTGATGGAGCAGCATGGTCTCCCAATCTAATTCTTTATGCCTGTTAGACTATCGTGTTAGAGCATATAATATTAAAATTACATATTTTTTAATTGCTTAAGTTTTTGGATAAGTTGGTGGTTAACATAGTATTAGAACAGACAAAAAATCCGTTGTTCAAATTTCACCGTTACTTTGATAATATGAATTGTGCATACATTGACACAGCTTGATCATGCGTGTAAGTGTGTCTTAAAGCTTAAAAGATATAATATTAAAGTTACAGTCTCTCAATAATAACTTGAGTTTATGTTGTAAAACACAATATGTTAAATAATAATTCTGTTATCATCCTGATAAAAATAGAATGTGTGTTAAAG
Organism: Nyssa sinensis; assembly: GCA_008638375.1. Taxonomy (NCBI): domain Eukaryota; kingdom Viridiplantae; phylum Streptophyta; class Magnoliopsida; order Cornales; family Nyssaceae; genus Nyssa; species Nyssa sinensis. The sequence goes on along the minus strand of CM018041.1, from coordinate 7,364,402 downwards.
CTTAAAAGATATAATATTAAAGTTATAGCCTCTCAATAATAACTTGAGCTTATGTTGTAAAACACAAAATGTTAAATTATAATTCTGTTATCATCCTGATAAAAAATAGAATTCTGTTTAATATCAAGAGAATGATAATTCTGTTCAGTATTTTCAAGCTTATTAAGTACTCGTTTGGATGAGCAGTGGAAACAGACATTTAGAAAAAGAGCATTTCAAAACGGGTTTTTTAGAAAAAAGCTACTTATTGGCACTTTTGCAAAACGTCTATTTTAGTCTTGAAAATATTTGAACGAGCTTTTCGAGAAATCTAAACAAATAATTACTTATCCCAAAAATCTGTTTGAAACGTGAAAGTGACTTAACAAGTTATAGGATCGTCCATCCAAACACAATTTAAGTATACTTTTCAAATAGCATGAATTTCAACACTTTCTTCCGTTTTCAAAAAAATTGAAAACGAAAACAAAAATCCTAAAACAGCAATGTTATGACGAGTCCTAAACCTTTTCCTTTGATGTATTAAGCTCGCTGGTTTTCTTAGGCACCGTGTGAACTTGAAAACGAGGAAGGGAGGGGAAAAAAAATTACTGTTAAGGAAATTTTCCCTTGTTCTTCTGTTGTGTTGTATCGGAAACAGTGAGGAATGGAGAATATGAAGGAGAGACGTATATGAGGAAATAAAATCGAAATTTTTGATAAATTAATTACTTTCTGCTGTTTTCTTGGAGTCTGGACTCTGGAGCTTACATTAGCTAGGGGTCTCAAGCTAATGGATTTGGCCTGCTTTAAAAACTATAAAGAGGACATGTGGGCCTGGCTCAGATCCAACTGTACATGGGTTTGGATACGGGCCCAAATGAGTAATCATGTGTATTTTACAATGTATGTGTGGATGTCTTAAGTATGACAGTAGGACCAAATTTTAATAGGTACAATTGTAGATTATAAATAAAAAAAAAGGCTGAAAAAATCAATAAATTAAGTGTATGCTTAGTTTAGATTATTTTACCTAATATAATCAGAAAAATTTTATTAAATTAATTTTGGTTTGAAAAAATATAGGCCAACCCAATAAAAATGATTATTTTACAATTGTTTTTATAAATAAATAAATAAAATCATAATCAAGTTTAAAACTGATTTTTTTATAAAAAAAGATTATGCTTATATATAAGAATGTAACATTATTTCAATACTAATCAACGTTCAAAATTATTTTGAGTTTCTCTCCTATCCTCATGCAATACGTCGTGTCACAATCTGTTCTGCTTTTCGGGGTACAAGACGGGATTGAAAATATTGAAACATAAATTTCATCCTAAAAGGAAATTCTTTGTATTGCAGCCTCATTAAGTATGCTTCCAGAATAGCAAGAATTTCCTTGTATTGCAGGAGGATAGAGCTAATGTGAAACATTCAACATTTTAAACTTTTCCTCTGAGAGCTAGGGCCGGCTAAAGGGTAAAGCAGGTAAAGCTCTAGCTTTAGGTTCCCAATTTTTTAGGTCCCCATAATTTTTTTTATATTTAAAAAAATATATTTATTATAATAAAATAAATAAATCTTTTTATCTTTTTAATTTCTCTATTTTATTATACAACTATCACCTAATAACTACTTTTTGATAGTATTTATTATCTTTTCGTTTATCTCATTTTGTTTTTTTTCAATAATTAACGTTCTTATTTTTTTGTTTATAAAACTCTTTCTTTAAGTCTAAAAAATACTCTACAACCTGACAACCTGCTACATTTTCTGAAAAGTACTCTGCAACCTGGCATTTTGGTAACCTGCTACACGTTCATATTGGCTTTGGGCCTTGCTGATTTTGGTCTTTGGCGTAAGCCAAATTGACAAATTATTCCTTTTATGTTTTGGCGTTTAGCATCTGTTTTGTTTACTGTATTGGACTTTGATATTTTACAAGTGAAGCTATTTGGAGTTGGCGAGTTGCTAGTGCGTGAGCCGTGAAGTATTGAAAATTTTGATTAGCTTCTTTTATGTTTGCTGAATCTGAAAACTAAATTGCTCCATAATCAGGTTCTATTGTTCTAATTTTGAATTTTTTAATTTAAAATTTATATTATCTTTTAAGACATATATAGTTAGATTGACTCTATTTTGTTTATTGTAATTAGCTTATTGAATCTTTGATTATTAATTTTGTATTAGCCATTAAAAATATATAAAATAATTGTTATAGATACATTTTAATTTTTTGTATATCAAAAGAATTTAAATGTCAACTCGAAAATATAAAACTGGTTATTCAAAACTTCAAAAAAAAAAAAAAAAGAATTGAAAATTTAATACAATCTCAAAAAGGAGCTCTTGATAAATTCTTTACAAATAATAAAAATAAATCAGAAAATATTAGTGAATGTTCCTTAAATGAACAAGTTAGTAATGTAATTGATTTAGATAATAATAAAATATTAGAACAAGAAGATGTGATTGAAAAGACTCGTATTGATCCTCAAACTCATGATAAAGAGGTGGAGGACCAACCTGTTAATGCATTAAATGACTTTATTCCTAAAAATATTTATGATCCAAGTCAATAGACAAATATTGATATAAATTTGAGAGATTTATTAGTAGATAGGGGTCTAATTAGAGTTAGTAATATGAATTTTCTTAAAGATAAATTCTCAAGACATTTTTCCACTACAAATTATATTCAAAAGTTGGCAAATGGTAAAAAACATGCAAGAAGATGGCTAGTTTATTCAAATGACTTGAATAAAGTATTTTGTTTTTGTTGTAAATTGTTTAATAATGTTTCTAGTATAAGTAAATTAGCTAATGTTGGCACTAGAGATTGGAGAAATCTTAGTGCTAAGCTTATGAGTCATGAGACAAGTAATGAACATATTACTAATATGAGTTTATGAATAGATTTAAAAATGAGATTGTTGAAAAATAAAACAATTGATAAAGATATTCAAGAACAAATAAATAGAGATAAAGAACATTGGAAAAAAGTATTATCAAGAATTATTACTCTAGTAAAAACTCTTGGTAAAAATAATTTGGCCTTTCGGAAAAAAAATGAAAAGATCTATCAAGAAAGTAATGAAAATTTTTTAAGTCTAATTGAAATGATTGCAGTCCGGTAATGCAAGAACATGTTTGACACATTAAACAAGATGAAACTCATAACCATTACCTTGGACATAATATACAAAATGAATTGATAAATTTGTTAGCAAATGAAATTAAAAATAAAATTGTTGAACAAATTATCAAAGCAAAATATTTTTCAATAATACTTGATTGCACTCCAGATGCAAGTCATCAAGATCAAATGTCTTTTATATTGCGATATGTGGATGTTTTATCAAGTCCAATTACAATTAAAGAATATTTTTTAGAATTTTTAAAAGTAGATGATACAACTGGAAAATGTCTTTTTGATGCTATTGTGGATGAAATAAAAAATATTGGACATGATATTAATAATTTAAGATGACAAGGGTATGATAATTGATTTAATATGAAGGGCAAACACCAAGGAGTGCAAAAAAGACTTTTAGATATAAATCCTAGATCGTTTTATACACCATATGGTTGTCATAATTTAAATTTAGTACTTTGTGACATGTGATAACTGGTTAAAAAGTGCATATTTATCTTATTAATCCTAGATATTCTTGCACTTTTATTATTTTAATTTCTCCAATCTATATGCATTTGTTAGTTAATTCTTGTTTTATCTTTTTGCAGAGAAAGCTCGTCAAAGTTTATGATTTAATGGTGGATTTGGAGCAAAAGGAAAATATTGGGCTTTGAAGTGCTAAAAGAAGTGGAAAACAAGTGATTTTGGGTTAGAAGAGAGGCTTGATTCATATATAGGTGGACTAGGGCCCATTTTAGCATTATAGACTCTATTTTGGAACACTTTAGACTCCCTTTTTGGGCCCCTAATGCCTAATTACGGGATTTTATGTTATTCTCCTAAATTATTATTTTGTAAGGGTATTTTTGAAAAAAAGGGGATAATATTGTAACCTAGGGTTTTGGAAAAGGGAGGAGGCCGTCTTGGAGATCTAGAGAGGAAGAGAAGAAGGAAGGAGACAACTCAAAAGAAGAAGATGAAGAATTCCATGGCTATGGTCTCCTCTTCCACTATCATGGGCTAAGTTCTCTCATTCCTAGGGTTTAGATGAAACCCTAGTCAAGTAATATTGTTTCTTTGTATTTTATTTTTGGGTTAATTAGTCTTGGATGTTGATTGTATAACATTGGGATTTTATTAAAGCATTGATCGTATTATTCAATTTCACATAATCAATTTCTGTGATTTTGTTTATGTGGTTATACAATAGTAATATGTGTACATACATCAAAACCGTAGGACGAGTCATAACTCAGGGAAAACAAATTGTGACTATGACCTTAGAATTAGCGTAGACAATTTGTGTTGACCAAAGATGATTCGTGCTTAGGGTTTTGGTGCGTGATTTTCTTGATGATTGTATTGAGGCTTGTAGCCAAAATACGTCTTTTACATCCAAATTGAATGACCCAAGAATTAATACAATTGAAGCTAATTACAAGATTAGTGGTGGATTCAACACCCTAGGAATTCTCTTTTAATTTGATTCCTCATTAATTCAGTTAAATATTTGCTTTAAGTATAGTTTTCATTTAATTTTAGGAAAAATCAACAACAATCACTCTTTGTGAATTTCAATTAAAATTAATCTCAACTTTAGTTTTTAAATAATTAACAGTCTCTGTGGGTTCGACCCTTACTTCTCTACTATACTAGTAGTTTAGTTTGGTAATTTTATTGATTTCCACGACAGATCAATTTTTGGCGCCGTTGCCGGGGACTGTTAAATTGTTAAAAAATTTAGTAGTTGATTTTTATTTTAATTCTTTATTTATTTATTTATTTTATTATTATTATTTTTTTGCTATTATTCTTTTTTTTTGTCTTTGGTGTGCAGCAATTATAAAAAGCTAAAGAGAAGCGGAGTCGATTGGAACAAACGCGGGTTGATACAAAAAAAAAAAAAGAAGAAAAATTCTACCTGCTTTGCAATCTATCACGGTGAAATCTTTCCTTTCTCTTTGCATTTTATTTTTGCTACAGTTGGTATATTTGATTGGATAGGTTTATTTGTTTTATGTTTGGTCGCCGTTCGTGCAACCCAAACTTAGAGAAATTAGACCTTGAGTTAGAAAGAACCTTGAGAGCTTTTCGTAGTTTGTCCATTAAGTCTGAGGTTTTAGGAAATCCTATTTCTATAGACATGGCTGATAATGGTGGACAACAACAACCACAGCCTCTTAAGGCTCATTTTGTTCCTACAACATATACCAATCCTTCATGTATTCAAATGCCTATTGTAACTGGGCATTATGAAATTAGACCGCAAACCATTCAGATGTTACCATCTTTTTATGGGAAATCAAATGAGGACCCATACCAACATCTGAATGAGTTTTTAGAGCTTTGCACCACTGTCAATGTACAAAATTTGAGTGAGAATGCTCTTAAGTTAAGGTTGTTCCCTTTTTCATTGAAAGATAGAGCCAAACAATGGCTCGGTTCTTTGCCTACAAATTCCATAACAACTTGGACTCAACTCCAACAAGAGTTTTTAAAAAAATACTTTCCTATAGGCAAAACCAATGATATGAGAAGAGCCATCACAAATTTTACTCAACTCGATGGCGAGTCTTTTCATGAAGCTTGGGAGAGATTTTTGGACCTTCATAGGAAGTGTCCCCATCATGATATCATGCGTTGGCAGTTGGTACAGAGTTTTTATGACGGTATCACAGAACAAAACCGTCAAATGATTGACTCTGCTTGTGGAGGGACTTTCCTCAACAAGAATCAGGATGAGGCATGGAATCTTTTTGAGACCCTTAGTGAGAATTCACAGCACCATGCCTCAGCAAGTCGGAGAGCTCCACCCACCTCCTTTAGTGTCCCTAAAAGAGGTGGCATTTATGAAGTTGGACAAGCTGTGGATGTCCAAGAGCAAGTTGCGGCGTTGTCTAGGAAATTAGACCAAGTTTTGGCTAGGGGACAAGTTTCTACTTCTGCTCCTGCCACTCAAGAGGTGTGTGCTTTATGTTCATGCCCAACTCATTATGTGTTAGACTGTCCCTTAGCCCCGCAATATCCAGAGTTTGTGCAAGAGCAAGTTAATGCTCTTCAAGGTTTTTCCAAACCGGGTAATGATCCATATTCTAATCATTACAACCCGGGATGAAGAAACCATCCAAATTTTTCTTGGAGGCTTCAAGCCTCAAATCCTCCATTCTCCCAAAATTCAAGGCCAAATGTGCCTAATTCTTTTCCATCATCATCCTACCGTCCTCCTCCTCAACAATATCAACAACCACCTCATCCCCCTAGAAATTCAGCTTTTGAGGACAAGGTGTTGAGTGCTTTGCAAGCTTTAGAGTCAAATCATCAGTCTAACACTCAATTGCTCCACTCACACACTCAGTCCATCTCGAAGCTAGAATCCCAAATGGGACAACTAGCACAAGCTTTGAGTAGAAGAGATGAGGGACGTTTACCAAGTCAACCGGTGAACAATCCTAAAGGCCAATATGGGGTAGAGACTTCCAACCCCAATGATCAATATCATGAGCAAGCTAAGGCCATAACTACTCTTAGGAGTGGGAGAGTGGTAGATAACAAAGTTGAGTATAAGGCTGAGGGTGAATCGACAAGTTCTTCTAAAAAGGATGTAGTTGAGAATGAGAATTTACAAAAAAGGGATTCTTCATCCCCAAGTGATCCTTTGAGTATTCCTGTGGCACCCTATGTGCCCAAAGCCCCTTACCCTTCCTGTTTGGCCGACCCTTCTCCTTTTGGGAAAAAGGGTGCAAATATGGAGGAAATGCTTGAGATTTTTAAGCAAGTTAAGATTAACTTGCCACTTCTTGATGCAGTCAAGCAAATTCCTTCTTATGCCAAATTCTTGAAAGACCTTTGCACTCAAAAGCGAAAAGCTAAAACTCATGTGTCAAAGAAGGTCTTTCTGACAGAGCAAGTGAGCTCGATTCTCCAGTACCAAACTACACCTAAGTTCAAAGATCCTGGAGCCCCCACGATTTCTTGTGTTATAGGTGATCACATCATAGATAGGGCGCTCCTTGACTTGGGGGCAAGTGTCAATTTATTGCCATACTCTGTCTATAAGCAATTTGGGTTAGGTGAGTTGAAGCCTACGACGGTGTCTTTGCAATTAGCTGACAGATCCGTCAAGATACCTCGTGGGATCATTGAGGATGTTTTGGTGAAAGTAGACAAATTCTACTTTCCAGTTGATTTCCTAGTTCTAGATATGGAGCCCGCTCATGACCCTAAGCGTCAAATTCCCGTCATCTTAGGTCGACCCTTCTTAGCTACGGCTCATGCATGTATTAATTGTCGAACTGGAGTGATGGATATTTCTTTTGGGAATATGACTGTGAGGCTCAATGTCTTCAATGCTTCACAACAACCTCCACATGGGGAGGATTGTTTTTCAGTGGATGTGATTGATGGGATAGTTGAGGAATCTCTCCCTCAAATCTTGATTGAGGATCCTTTGGAGAGATGTTTGACTTACTTTGATAGTGATGCTTTCGATATTGATGCTTCTATTGAAGAAGTCAATTCATTGCTTGACTGTTCTCCTTTTATAAACTATCCTCCTTGGAAGTCTAGACCGGAACCCCTACCTAATCTTGCGAGCACTCTTGCTCCTTCATCTTTAGAGGTTCCTCCAAAGCTTGAGTTAAAGCAACTCCCGGCTACTCCTAAGTATTCATTCTTAGGACCTGATGACACTTTCCCTATTATCATTGCTTCTAATATTCCAAGTGAGCAAGAGTGCCATCTTCTTGATGTTCTTAGAAAGCACAAGGGTGCTATAGGTTGGTCCCTAGCCGATTTAAAAAGGATTAATCCACCTATTTGTATGCACCATATTCATTTAGAGGAGCTTAGAAATGATGCGTATGAGAGTTCCCGTATTCACAAGGCTAGGACTAAGGCATTCCATGATTCTCACATTAATCGTAAGTCCTTTGAGCCCGGTCAAAAAGTGTGGTTGTTTAACTCAAAGTTACGGTTGTTTCCTGGGAAGTTGCGGTCTAGATGGGATGGTCCATATGAGGTTGTTCAATCTTGGTCTCATGGTGCAGTAGAAATTCATAACCCTCGGAGTGGCCAAACTTTCAAAATTAATGGCCAAAGGTTGAAATTGTTTATTGATGGTGTGGAGGAAGGGAGTTTGATTGAGGAGATTGGTCTTGAAGACCCAGTTTATATTGATTGATGTTTTCTCCTCTTGCTGTGTCTGGCTGAAGACATTAAACTTAGCTCTTCTTTTGGGAGGAAACCCAATTTTATTCTATTTTAGTTTATTTTATTTTATTTTATTTTATCTTATTTTATTTTATTTTTGTTGTTTTTAATTGAGTTTTTTTTTTTTATTGTTTTGTAGGTGTTTAGTATTTATTTTATTCTTATTGTTTTTTTTTTTTTTTTAAAAAAAAGAGGGGTCTCTCTTTAGTCATATTTGTTTTCTGGACTAAAAAGCTCGAACAATTTCAGAAAGCTCGAACATTTTCTTATGTTTTTTTTTCCAAATGTTTCTGGTCCAGAAAGCTCGAGCACTGGCCAAAAAGCTCGAGCATTTTTTCGTCAAAAATGGGTTAAACATTCTGCCCCGAAAAGCTCGAGCACTCCAAGAAAAGCTCGAGCTCTTTTTCTTCCCTCAAAGCTCTTAAGGTGCTGTCCCAAAAAGCTTGAGCTTTTCTCAAAAAGCTTGAGCACTTTTAATTCAATTTTTTTTTAAAAAAAAAAAAAAATCAAAAATTCAAATTAATTTTGAAATTAAAAAAAAAACTAAAATTCAAAAAAAAAAAAAAAAATTCAAAAAAAAAATTCAAAAAATCAAAAAAAAAAAAAAAAAAAAAAAACAAAACTAAAAAAACCTCATCTCTCTCTCTCTGTAAATCCCTTCAACACCCAACGCCGCCATCACCAGCGCGCCACAATCACCACCGCCGCACCACTGCCAACTCCGACCACAACAACCACCCCAACCACAACAGCCTCCACCATCACGCACCACCCACCCTTCCACCATCATCACCACGTCCAACCATCACCGTACCTCCACCGCCCCGCCCGTCACTTCCTCGCGCCACCGCCCCATCATCCCCCATCAAAACCGGCGACTTCATCTCCCATAACCACCACGTCGCCACCATCAGATCGGTCGCAGCAACCACCAACCACCGCCGACCTAAGCCACAGATCCACCGCACCATCCATCCACACCCACCGTCAACCTCTACCTCCATCACCCCAGCCGCACCTCCATCATCAACCCCCCCTCAGCGCCGACCACCCCCACCACAGCACACCCACCACCGCTCCACAGCCACAACCGCCCGCCACCGCCGACCTCGTCGCTGCACCATCACTCCACCTCCACCCCCACCACAGACCTCCATAGCCACCGCTCCACTGTACTTCCCTCACCACCGACCATACCACCCTTCATCCGCCGTTCACCACCGCACCACCGCCCTCTCTCACGCCGACGACCCCACCTCCCTCAATCTCTCTTTCTTCTCATCTCTCTCACTGTTGCATCTCCACCCCCATCAGATCCATCACCCCAATAAAACCCCTAACCCTCCACCCCCGTCACCACCTCTCTACCTCCATCAGGCCCATTACCTCCATCAACCCACATCTATCTCTGTTCACTCCTTTGCTAATTTAAATTTTAAGATTTGACTTTCTTAATTTTAATTTTGTTAATTTTGATTTGTTGAGATGGGTTTGAAGTCTGGTGTTAAGAGTTTGTGGATTTGCCACCCAGATCACCCAACCATTGACTTTTTATTTGTTTATTATTTATTATTCTTCTATTTTTGTTTTATTTTATTTTATTTATTTATTTGTTTTTAGTTTTTATTCTTTTTCTGTTATTATTATTATTATTATTATTATTATTATTATTATTATTATTATTATTATTTTTCTTCTTTTATTTTTGTTATTATTATTATTATTTATTATTATTATTTTTTTTTATTTTCTTTTATTCTTTTATTTTAGTTTATTTTATTATTTTATGTTACTTTCTTTTATTTTATTTTTATTTTAGTTTATTTTATTTTTATTTTTCTATTTATTTATTTATTTATTTTTATTTTATTATTTATTCTAGTTTATTTTGTTATTATTCTATTTTTCATAAAAACAAAAAACAAAAAAACAAAAAAAAATTAAAAAAACAAAAAAAAAAAAAAAACATTGCATAGAAAGCCGTTCTAAATTCATTTTATTCTACTATGGATTTGGTTTAGTTGTTCCTCAGTTTGCACTGGCGCTTATTGGCATATTGATTTACTTTTTCTAATTTGTTTTGTTATGCCAATATTTAGATTCTATGTCCCTAATGCTTTTTATTGTTTAGCTTGTTATTGTAGGGATCCATGGGTCGCCCAAAAGTTTTCACAAGCCAGGCAATTGAAGTTTAATCTACTTCACGCAAATGGCCCCTTCAAACCCATCACCGTCACTACATTGAGCAACCAAATGAGAAATGGGTCACAAAACCTTCTTATTCACCAAGCTCTTTGCCCCCTTAGTTCTCTCCAATCAGGTGCACTCCTTCCTTTTACTTATTTCCTTCTATTTCATGTTTTTTTTCATGTCATATCCCCTTGAGGACAAGGTATCAAATAAGTTGGGGGGAGTTGCTATTATTTTGCCTACTTGAGCTCAATATACTTCATGATTACAATTTTATTATTTTGAGCGTATTCATGTATTTCTGAGCTTGCATGAGAATCATTGTGATAGTTGTGCACTGTTAGTGATTTGTCTTTCCCTAACTTTCATAATTGGAGACAAATTGGGTTGCTACTCTTGTGACTCTATGATTTGATGGTTAGATTATGAAACTCTAGTATCATGATGGCATTGACTGAGACTTATAACCCATACTATGTAGAATTGAGCTTGAACTTTATTTTGAGGGTTATACAGTTTGCATATCTCCATTCTATCAATTGTCATTGTCACATGTCTAAGGTCAGTCAGTTCAGATGTCGGATGACACTTCTTGCCTTTGGGGAATGAAACTAGGCCCTCTTTCTACTTTGAGCCTATTCGTTTGTTTCTTGCATCTTCACATTATTTATCTGATTGGAACCAAGTTGAGCCTTTATTATTATATCTTTCTTTTCATAACCAGTAGCCTCGCTTTGGGTGAAGAAGTTGGATGATTTTTCTTTGAGAAATTGGTGTTGTGAAAGTAGAGAAGTGAAGATGTACATTTTTCTTTTATTGTAATTTTATTCAGTATCAAAAAAAAAAAAAAAAAAAGATACAAAAGAGAAAAAAAGAACAAAAAAAAAATATATATATATATATATATTTCATTGCCTTTTCCTTTTCTTTTTGGTTTGCTCAAGTAGAAAAGTTGTGAGTAGTTTGGGAATGCTTGTATTGGAATTTTGGGAGTGGTGTTGCAATGTTCAAAAGAGATGATGAATTTGGAAAACTCCAATTTGTTCACTTCAGCTTCTTTGCTTATCACATGGAGATTATTGTTCACTTACCCTTACATTATCCTTGACCGTGACCTACGTTACAACCAGAAACAAAGACCTAGCCGACCCCGAAGGTGTAGTAGTTGATGATTGAGGATTTGACTGTAATGATCGTGTGACATTGGCAGTTGATTTTCGTAGTGGTTAGAATTCTCTTTATATTATTCTTGTTGTGCTTTCATTCATGTTTGCATGTGGATCATTTGATTTGTACTCAACAATTATTCTATCCACATGTATGAGAGGATACATATGCACCCCATCTCTGTGAGCTTCATTTGTGAGTGATATCTTTTGGTGAGATTTGGAGTCAAAGTAATGCCTAATTGAAAAAAAAAAAAAAAGGGTTTCATTGCCTAGACATCTTGTTATGGTTGTTGCTTTTATGCACACTGATTCTATCCATTTATGAGCACTTGAGAAATTCACAGGTTGCTTTTAGTGACATAATTGCTACTTTGATTCGATTATAACTCAGTTATACATTCATTAAGATTCATTTTTATTGATTGTAGAGTATATTGTGTTCAAGTTGGGGGGTGTCGAATTTTGTGGGTAGATTCACTGCAAACCCTCACGAGACTATAACTCGTCCACTAGGGTAACCTAGGGGTTTAAAGCCTTATTGCATATGGTAAATGCAATCGTGTATCCCACGAAAGAGGATTTAGTTAGTTGTATTTTTGTCTCTTGTTTCCTTGGCTTTGCTCGAGGACTAGCAAAGTGTAAGTTGGGGGGTGTGATAACTGGTTAAAAAGTGCATATTTATCTTATTAATCCTAGATATTCTTGCACTTTTATTATTTTAATTTCTCCAATCTATATGCATTTGTTAGTTAATTCTTGTTTTATCTTTTTGCAGAGAAAGCTCGTCAAAGTTTATGATTTAATGGTGGATTTGGAGCAAAAGGAAAATATTGGGCTTTGAAGTGCTAAAAGAAGTGGAAAACAAGTGATTTTGGGTTAGAAGAGAGGCTTGATTCATATATAGGTGGACTAGGGCCCATTTTAGCATTATAGACTCTATTTTGGAACACTTTAGACTCCCTTTTTGGGCCCCTAATGCCTAATTACGGGATTTTATGTTATTCTCCTAAATTATTATTTTGTAAGGGTATTTTTGGAAAAAAGGGGATAATATTGTAACCTAGGGTTTTGGAAAAGGGAGGAGGCCGTCTTGGAGATCTAGAGAGGAAGAGAAGAAGGAAGGAGACAACTCAAAAGAAGAAGATGAAGAATTCCATGGCTATGGTCTCCTCTTCCACTATCATGGGCTAAGTTCTCTCATTCCTAGGGTTTAGATGAAACCCTAGTCAAGTAATATTGTTTCTTTGTATTTTATTTTTGGGTTAATTAGTCTTGGATGTTGATTGTATAACATTGAGATTTTATTAAAGCATTGATCGTATTATTCAATTTCACATAATCAATTTCTGTGATTTTGTTTATGTGGTTATACAATAGTAATATGTGTACATACATCAAAACCGTAGGACGAGTCATAACTCAGGGAAAACAAATTGTGACTATGACCTTAGAATTAGCGTAGACAATTTGTGTTGACCAAAGATGATTCGTGCTTAGGGTTTTGGTGCGTGATTTTCTTGATGATTGTATTGAGGCTTGTAGCCAAAATACGTCTTTTACATCCAAATTGAATGACCCAAGAATTAATACAATTGAAGCTAATTACAAGATTAGTGGTGGATTCAACACTCTAGGAATTCTCTTTTAATTTGATTCCTCATTAATTCAGTTAAATATTTGCTTTAAGTATAGTTTTCATTTAATTTTAGGAAAAATCAACAACAATCACTCTTTGTGAATTTCAATTAAAATTAATCTCAACTTTAGTTTTTAAATAATTAACAGTCTCTGTGGGTTCGACCCTTACTTCTCTACTATACTAGTAGTTTAGTTTGGTAATTTTATTGATTTCCACGACAGATCAACATGGCTAATTCTTGTACTAAAGCTATATCATTTTTTGGAGTAGTACAAAGTATATACTCACTATTTTCTTCTTCTACCAAACGATGAAAAATTTTACAAGATAATGTACATGGTCCAACTCTTAAACCATTGTCACAAATACGTTGGGAAAGTCGTATTGAAAGTGTAAAAGCAATAAGATTTCAAACCCCACAAATAAGAGATGCTTTATTGAAATTAGCAAAAGTTAGTGAAGATCCTAAAACTAAAAGTGAAGCTAATTGCTTAGCAACATATGAGCTTGAAAATTTTGAATTTTTATTGGGCATGAATATTTGGTATGATATATTATTTGCTATCAACTCGGTTAGTAAAAATTTACAATCAAAAGATATGAGTATTGATATTGTTATAGAACAATTAAAAGGCCTGCCTTCTTTTTTTGAAAAATATAGAGAAGATGAATTTGCATCAGCTATGATTTCTTCTAAAGAAATTGCATTTGAAATGAAAATAAAACCTGTATTCCATGAAAAACGTATTATTCATAGGAAGAAGCATTTTGATGAGAATGATAATAATTAAACAACAAAATCACTTGAAGAAACATTTAGAATTGATTCTTTTATATACATAATAGATCAAGCAATTTTTTCACTTCAAAGTAGATTTGAACAATTTAAAATATATGAAAATATTTTTGGTTTTCTTTTTAGTGGTAAAAAATTGAAGTCACTAGACAATGATAGTTTAAAAGAACATTGTCTTAATTTTGAATGTTCCTTAAAATATAATAATTACTCAAATATTAATGGTTTAGATTTATTTTCAGAATTGAAAGTTTTAAAAGAAGTTATATAAATAGAAAATAATATTCCAATCGACATACTCAATCATATAAAAAAATTTGATTCTTTTCCAAATGCATATATTGCTTATAAAATAATGTTAACAATTCCCGTAATCGTTGCTTCGACGGAAAGAAGTTTTTCAAAACTAAAATTAATAAAATCTTACTTAAGATCAACAATGTTTCGAGAAAGATTAAGTGGATTTGTAATACTATCAATTGAAAAAGAAATGTTAGAAGAAATTCATTATAAAAACTTAATTAGTAATTTTGCATATTTAAAAGCTAGGAAAAAAAATTTTAAATAAAAAATTTATAAAATTTTAATAAGTAAAAAAAGCCTCATTTTACAATTTTGCTTTAGACCTAAATGTGTTAAGTCGCTCCTGATAAACGAGAAGATAATAAATACTATCAAAAAGTAGTTATTAGGTGATAGCTGTATAATAAAAAAGAGAAATTAAAAAAATAAAAAGATTTATTTATTTTATTATAATAAATTTTTTTTTTTAAATATAAAAAAAATTATGGAACCTAAAAAATTAAGGGCCTAAAGCCAAGACTGCTTTACCTTTTAGCCGGCTTGCATCATGCAAATGTGTAGATTAATGAATCATGTCGATGGTAGAGTCGTGAGACTTTTGAGTTTAAAAGTCAGAGAGAAGTTCATACATGAGTAGCTCTTCCATGTAAGTTGTAGAGGATATTCTCAGGGTGAAATAGTAAGGAGAGAGTATTACCAATCAAGGATGAGAGAAATTTTGAGAATGTGGGATAAACTTTGAAATATTTTAATACATTAATCACCATGTTACAAGACTACAAGTATCTTAATAAAAAAGAACTACAATGCAATGATTACACTATAACCGCATTACAAGCTATAGAATCTCCCGAGTATTGCCCCTCAAAAATTTGGGCAACCATAAAATGGAAAGACATATGAGCTTTGTGAAACTTGGAAGCCGTTCGAGGAGAAACTAATTAAAATATAGCTAATTTGTGACAGTATTAGAGAGGTAATGCAGTAGCTTGACCAAGTCTATCACGACCACGCCACGTCTGAGAGCTGGAGTGGCTCGACCAGGTTCGGCACAAGGTAAAGATTTTGTTAGCCAGTAGATACAGTACAATAGAGAGTTCCATAAGAGACTCGATGCATCGCGGGATTATCGTAACTCATAAGATGCATATGGGAGACAATCTTGAGAGTCACAATGTTATATGTGATAATGGATGGCATGCATACTGGAATAAGTAATGATGCGTACAACGGATTAGTTTATCGGATGACATCATTCATCATGACTCTTCTTTAAAATTTAAATAAAAAAACTAAACACATTCATTAGTTACAAAAAATCTATTGACACATCATCCGATGTACCCAACTAGTAAACGAAGAATTTTCTTACTAGAATAATACATAGCATCCGAGGAATTAGGATTCTCTCCATTATATTTTCTCCCAACTTTTCACTATAATTTTGAATGTATGGCACATCATGTATTTGCTTTCATATAATTAAACAATAGATAATATATTATACATTCAAGGTACTTTGAAGAAAAGAGTAATGAAAAAGAGCCTTATCCGCATCAGACCTATATTGAAGCAAACTTTCCCAAATAATAAAAAAAAAAAAAAAAAAAACAGAAGAAAACAATGACATTTTTGTAATTACAAAGTATATTAATAGGTGGTCTGTTGTGAAGTGATAGGTAATGAATAAACCATCTCATTTAGTATGAAAATTCTGTGTAGAATTTCTAAGTATTTGCATGGCATTACTCTCATCGGATGAGCATTAATAATATTAATTGAAATTATAAAAGACATCACCGGAGACAATTCAACAGAAACTACTAACCAGTTCCTCATAACATTGGATAAACTTCAACAATTGTCATAATGAATAGAATACCAATTCTATCTGGTTACAATTGTGAAGAACAAATACTGTTGATGGTTCCACTATGCCACCCAGTGGCGGAACCGCCAGTAGACAGGGTGGGCTACAGCCCCCCACCCCCCTCCCACCCCCGAACACATTCTGAAAAAATCTTTTCAAATTAATCTGCTCCAAATTCTCAAAATTTTAGCCCACTCCAAAAATTTTGCCAAGCTCAAAATATTTTCTACTAAAATGTTCCTCAAAATTTTTTCAGCCCTCCTAATATTTGTTTCTGGCTCTGCCCTTCGTGACATCGTGAAACAATGAGAACACAAAGGAGAAAGTGAAAGCATACAAATTTCCAACAACAGAGTAATGTTAGGTCCATCACATCAACTAATTTCAAAAATATCTAGATAAACATATTCAGTATCCAAGCATTTCTCATTGCAAAAAAGATGCGCAGTTAGCCGTTTTTGAAATAAGGGACAATTCATGACAGATCAATGCATAAACTTCCAGCAACGAGAAAAGAAAAAATGAAAGCATCCCAAGTCATCTCACAAAATCATCAGAATGATCCAACTGTTGCAAGAAAAATGAACTCATTCGGAATGGAACACGAAAGAAATTGAGTCATTTTAAATGCTATGAAAAATGCAGTAGAATTTTCGATCCAAATCTGCACCAATTTGAACGGTAATGGAATTTCTGGAAATGACAAATGCATTCTTTATCTTTCTATACACTGTATTTAGTTCATCAATTCAAAGATCAACTCTATAGTTCATGTGTTAGTTAAGCACCTTGTAATTGCTGTTCTATATATACTTGAAGCAACCTAAATAAATATGCCTTTACTGAATCTATTGAATTGGATACATTACAGCAAGCTGTGATCTTTGAACTTGATTCAAATGAAATAGTGAAAATAATAGAAATACTAGCAAACTGAAGTGGAATTAATATATGAAATATTTCCCTAACAATTTTCTTTCGTCCAGATATTACCCCTTATGATAATAGAATCTTCCTGTTACCCAAAACATATATATATATATATATATATATGTCCACTAATTAATTTGCTGATACAGAGAGAAAGCATGACTAATCATACCTTGAGATCTCTTCCAAGCTTATGAATGAAATATAGGAAACAACACATGCAAACTTTGTACATCATCACTTGCGCAGTAAATGAAATAGATTGCTTCAGATCAAGCCATACTGATACAACCCCGCAGTCCTCTAACAATGGTGCAATCCCATCTTTTCATATTCTTCTTCATCAGTCTGATAGTTAATCAAATTCCATTTCAGTTCAATCTAGGAGACTGTCTCGGTAATTACTAGATTACCATTTTTATGTCCAGTAAAGAGCTCTATAACTTGCATGGAAGCCAGCGTAAGAAATACCGAACCAGTTGATAAACTGTTTCAAAAATCAAACGAAAAAGGGTCTCCATAATCCCAAATACTAGTCGGCGGGTACTCATCAACGTTGGTCAACGGCCATAATCCCGGAGATCCAGGTCCACCGGTCACTGTCGGATCTGACACCACCGGTGCAACCACAGTTTGATAAGACATAGACAAGCTTGACCCAATTGAGCCCTCAAGCGAGTTGATTTCATCATATTCAGCACTCAGACGATGAGAGTACTGTTGATAACGTGGGTTTGGATTGTAAGTTGTTGCTGTGGTGGGGCCGGATTCAAGGTTCACATCGGACGGTACATATTGTTGGTGATGGCCGTGGACTAGTTGTTGAGGATTTTGTCCGATGTTAGGGTACTGGGTGTGTACGTTAGGGTATAGACCGTGCGGTATATAACCAACCGTCAGTGACGCCGCCGCAGACGGCTGAGATAGCGAGGTGGAAGAAGTGTAGGTGAGGCCAAAGCCTGAGGGACGAGGAAGCAGGGGGCGAAGCGTTTGAGTGGAGGACGACGACGAAGAGCCACCGCGCGAAGTGGACTGAGATGACGACGCACCAGTACCGGAGGGTTGAAGGTTGAGCTGAGCCCTTGAACCATGGAGAACAATGGCTGCACGGTCATACGCGCGAGCAGCATCCTCGGCGGTGGCGAAGGTGCCGAGCCACCGGCGTGTTCTTTTTCGTGGCTCTCGGATCTCGGCTACCCACTTGCCCCAACTTCGCTGTCTCACTCCTCTGAATCTAAATTTACTATTATCAGGCCCTCCTTTGCTTTTGCACTTCCTGCTATTGGTGGTGTTGTCACTGGCGATGGCGGTGGCGGTGGTAGGGTCTTCATTGGTCGTGCTGGGAAAAGAAGAAATAGGGTTGGTGGTGGTAAAGGTCGTGGCGGTGTTGGAATTGGTGTCTTGGGTAGGGCGATTATGACCTGCACTGGCCATAGTCTCTGCTATTTTTACAACGGAATAACCAAGAAAAAAAGATGGAGACCACCTCGTTCTGTGTTACCCAATTAGTCCAAATAGAGGGCTAGCTCTGAAGCTTTGATTTGAATCTCATCTCTGCAAATGGTGGATGAGGGCGGTGGTCTTTTATATATGTGCATTTATATATACATACATACATACATATATATATATAGACACATATTGGCTTGCTGCCCTATTAAGAAACAGATGGAATTCGTGCACATTGGGATGGTAATTTTGGCTTGACATTTGTTCATTCAAATTCTTTGAACTGGAAAATTTGTAATTTTATTTTTGGTGAAAAATTTAAGTTCAGTACTTTAACATTAAACATAAACCAAGGATTGCTTCTTTGCTTTCACATTGGTTTTTTTTTTCTTTCTTGATTTCTATTTTTAGGTTTCTTCTCAGAGAATTTACTTCTTTAAGAAGATAGAGAGCTGTTTCGTTGATCAATGATCTTCAGTAACTTGGTGCAGAACACCTAGTGTACACGAACATATATATATATATATATATATATATATATATGCATCTGTAAAGAACACACAGTCAGGTATCTTTCTTTAATTTTGTTTTATTTAATTTTTATTTCTTTTTTTTTTAACTCTCTCTACTGATTCTGTTTTTATCTGTGAATAAAATTCTTTCTTACTTCTCCAAAAAAAAATTATACAGATAAATTATATAATTAATTTCACTTGTTTTACATAATTCTATATCTGTCAGTTGAATTTGTACATGATTTGCATTTATATAAATACTTAAATAATTGATTATAATTCAACTAAAGAAACTGTGTGTATACATGTATTTAGGTTTTTTTTTTTCTTTTTTATTCTAATGCATGATATTTGTAGTTTACAAGTCAATAAAATATTTCTTTTTATGTGAAAAATATATCTTATATTTGTCAAATGAATTTGATTTTTTGACTCATGAAGGAATGTATTTATAGATTTTTACATTAATTATAAAGGTAAAATAAAAACGAGTAAAATTATAAGAAATATTATTTGTGTAACCCTAAAAAAATTTGTGTATAGTTTGCACTTGTATTAATATTTTATATTTAAATAATAAATAATAATATTTAAATTTATATCTCAAATAATATGTAACAATAAATTATTAAAAAAATATTTATAACATATCTATACTATAACATATATATCGATTTTTCTTTGACTCTGTCTACTTTTATCATTCAATTGCATGTAAATTTTCCTCCAGTAATAATGAATCATGACTTTATTAATTGGTCTGTTTATTATATGACTGCTGTTCTTGAAGTCGTATTGTCTCACCAAAATTATAAAAAAATTAAATACTATATTAAAATATCAATCTAATGTAAAATGAATTTTATTTACTAAAGTAGAATTATTTTATGAAAACGTTTTTTAAGAGATGTTTTCACTGTAAAAATGTTTTTTCAAATGATATTTGAATAAAATAATCATATTTTAATAAATAATATCAAAATAATTTTATTTTTGTAATAAAATATTAGAACAATCTCAAAATGATAATAAAAAAATTCTGAGAAAATCGTATTCTTGATTTTATTACTGTAGCCAAACAAAGGTCTGGGATACGTTGTAGTAGGCGAGATTGAGAAGGAAGATGAAGGGCGTGCATGCATTGAATTTTCCGTTTTATTGATTGCCTTCCATGGAAAAGAACAATTAAGGTGGCTTGGGAATGGAATTTAATTGAGTTTCCCTTCTTACGTTGGAAACAAGCAAGTCTTTTCTCTTTGACAGAACTCCAAGAAAGTATTCTCCTTACCTGTTTCCACCACAAACTGTAAGCCTTGGGAATTGATAGCACATTGACGGCTTAGTTTGGCTTATGGTGTTCTCTTTTTTTGGGTAATTGAAAATTGAAATTTTATTAGAAGGGCTGAGCCCAAAAAACAAACAACAAACAAGCAAAATATCAACTAATTACATGAGAAATTGTCAATAATCCTGGTTTTATGAAACCTATCAATTATATTCTATTATATAAATAGGAGTTATTTTTTTTTTTCTCTCTTTAAAATCAAACAATATATCTAAATCACATGATATTATAGGCTAAGCCCATAAATCGACCTGTCAGTACAAAAATTTCTCTACACGAGATGAGGAAGTGAAAAAAGAGCAACAAATGGTTTTAGTTTTTTATTTGGGTAAATTAAATTGACATTCCCCCAATCTAGTTTTTTTAAAATAACAATATTGTCTTTTTTATGTTTTTTTTTTTATATTTTTTAAAATTTTGACCAAATTTTTTTAACTAATTTTTTTATTTTTAAATAAATATTAATTAAAATTTTCTTTGACTAAAAAATATAAATTATTTATTTAAAATTTAATTTTATATAAAATGAAAAAAATTATTTAAAAAAAGTTAGAAAAATGGTCAAAATT
The DNA here is from genome assembly GCA_008638375.1 of Nyssa sinensis. Lineage (NCBI taxonomy): Eukaryota > Viridiplantae > Streptophyta > Magnoliopsida > Cornales > Nyssaceae > Nyssa > Nyssa sinensis. The sequence continues at coordinate 7,343,298 of CM018041.1, read as the reverse complement.
ATAAAAAAAAAAAAACACACAAAAAAATTGAGGGGGGCAATTTTGTCATTAAAAAAAATTAGACTAGAGGGGAGATCAATGTCGTTTGTTAGAATAAGTAAGGAAATTTTTTGTAATTTTGAAAATTTGAAAAGAAATTAGTGTAATTGTTAAGAATCTCGAAAGAGGTCAATATAATTGATTTTTTTTTATTTTTGATAATTGAATATTATTAAGAGGGTGTACGTGACAAGTATAAATTTTCTTTTTTGTATAAATTTAATTCATGAATCAAATCAATCACAATATGTTATGTCAGTTCGACTATAAAGGTTCGAAAAAAAATTTTAGCAATCTATAATTAGTTTGATTTATAAACTGTAGTTCATGTATCCCATATGCACAAGAATTACTCTCCAAGTACTATCATTTGCAAATGAGTTTCTATCCTTTTCAATTAAAATGAAGAGAATATATTCATCAGACGGTGTGGACATGAAGTAGAACCCACCTTCTCACAAATGAACTCTCATCGGACCTTATCAATTTTTTTGGGGAGCAATTATTCAATAATCGCTTAAAATTATAATTTCAATAATCAGATTAAATGTCATATATACAATAATATACTATAAATATACATATAATTTGTCATCTATTCATTAAAATTATTAAATCAATGTCATTTCTGTATTTCTTTAGTTACACTATCAATTAGCCGTTATTATTAATTTGGGCACCAAATTTGTGATTTTTCCATTTTGTTTTTTCACCCAACCAGTATAAAAGTAGGGAGTTTTAGAGTTCAAGTTTTTATTGTGCCGATCATTGATAATTAAAGCATAAATGATAGATCTAACTATCAAGAAAATTTTTTTTAGTTAAATACACGTAAACTAATTTAAGATACCTTTAACCGATCAATAAAAAAAAAGAGAGTTTTAATTCATTGCCCAACACGCCAAGATTGAACATTTTTCATCATTCTGTATTTCTCCTGCTATTCTAAGAGTGCATATGCACTATTCTGTTCTTTCACGTTGCTAGCATTCTGCTATTGCTTCTCTTTGCTAGCGTTGTGCTACTGTTTCCTGTTTTGGCCATTGTTCGTTTCGTAACAGCTTTTTTCTGTTTTTGTCTCACCAGAGCAGGGAAAGATTGTTCATTTGGTACAAGTACCTGTGAGTATACTATCACGATGTCACATCGGTTGTGAGTAGGGAATGATCTCACATTGGTTGTGAGTAGGGAGGTTTTTGGTCATATAAGCGGTCTGGTACCTCTATCCATCAGCTACAAGCTTTTGGGTCAACCCGACCTGTGACAGTAGTATCAGAGCCAACTCAAAACTCTAATAACCAAGTGGTAACCATACAGCCCGGCTCGCCCAGGGTTCCAACGGGCCTGAACCCGCCTTGAGATACAACCGTGCTAAGGACATTGCGGATTCGAGGTGAGAGAATATGTCACGATCCCACATCAATTGTGAGTAGGGATGGCTTGGGTCAAATAAGCGGTCGGTACTTTTGTCCATCAGTTGCGACTTTTGAGTCTGAACTTGCCTTGAGATCCGACAGTTCCAACGGGCTTAAATCTGCCTTGAGATCCAACCGCGCCGAGGATGTTACGGATTCGAGGTGAGAGAATATGTCACAATCCCACATCGGTTGTGAGTAAGAAAGTCTTAAATCATATAAACGGTCGGCACTTCTATTCATTAACTGCGACTTTTGAGTTAAAGTCCCGATCCATGACCGTAAGCTTGCTAGAATCGCTTGAATTTTTTTTGAAGGATGGAATGCCATCAATCTACTGTACCGAAATTTATCTTCCAAGACCTGTTGGGCAATGTTTACACACGCCGGCAAATCTTCTCTTTCTTTTCTTATTTTATTTTCTGTTTTGATTTATAGCTTTAATTTCTATTATTGCCTTTAGAAAAAGCAGTCTTCAAACTAGCTCTAAAATACGTAAATCTCCAAGAGAACAATCTCAATGTTTAAATATTAACCCCAAAAGTAATTTAAATACCACTTTAAGCGTTTTTTCAAAAGCAAACAATGTACAACACATCATTAAAAAACCATGCTGTGTGTACCCAACAGGAAATCCTTCATTTTCTGTAGTTGTGGTCTTGTTGAAGAGGATATAAAACCAAAAAGAGCTCGTTCACTTTCAGAAAATTGCATGAACAAACTGACATGTCTGAATGTTTGCATGTGCTGGCCAGCCAGTGCCTCGGAACTCGCACAGAAAACCAGTTGGAGACACATAAACATGCATATGTATATGTATATACACACATATATATATATAGAGAGAGAGAGAGAAACAGTCTGGAAGTCTGATCTGATTCGCAATTTGCCAACTTTTTGCTTCTTTTGTTTTTTTGCCGTCGTTTATCTAACATATGGACTAGCTGGGGAATGTAACTTGTATGGTTGGAGGGGAGCTCTTCCATTCAGGGCCACAACTTCTCTTGTAAATATAATTAAATAAAACACATTCAGGAGATTGTCTTGTTTTTCTCCTTTTCCTTTCACGACAAATATTGCTAGTATTAGTAGCTGTCGGCTCAATATAATTTGAGCTCTAAAGTAAATAAATTTAAATAAGACTTTTTATTTTTTAATATTTTATTTTATATTTATATATATATATATTATAATATTTTTAATAGAAAAGATATATATGTTTATTAATAAACTCTAATAATAAAATTCTTACACAATTGAACAATTATATAAATTCAATTAAATTCTTTTTGAACTCTTTTATAGGACTTTTTTTATTAAGTTAGATTTTTATTAACCTTTAACTTTTATTTGAATTATATTATAGACAGGTAAAATTTAAAGCATTTTTTATAAGTAGGACTTAAAGCGATTATTTTGTTGACTTAATGGTTGAATCGTCCCTGATAGTTGATGTTGAAATTTTTGTAATATTGTCAATGCGTAAAATCAAGTGCATATATTATAAGCATTCGTTATGTGTGTATTAATCACGTCGCAAAATTTTATCGGCCCTCCACCCAAGTAGTTCTCTTTCTTTTATTAATGTTTGTAATGCATGCATTTCAAGCATTACACAATGTTTAGTATTAGTCACGAAAAATTGTTACACGAGCATGTTATATAAGGTAATAACTTTTATAATTCGAATATTTTGTGAAATTTATGTAGGACCCACAAATGTGAGGGTTACAAATCTCCTCTTATATACAATTATCTCAAGATAAGATTCATTTTTTGTTTTAGTTATTTATGAGATTTATTTTTATTGGTATTGATATGCCATAAAGTGGCAGACCAATCTTTACATGACACGTGTGTCTACAGAACAGCCAAAGCACATTTATCCAGAGCAGTCTTAAACGTATGGCCTTCAGAACTTATTGATCAGAAGCTCATATAATCCTTAGATTCACCTCAAGCTCGGAAAGCACTACAAAACACTCATAAGAAGGTTCTGAGCTTATTGCCGCCTTAAGTACCCTACCGAGTTAAAGATAAAGAAACAGTATTCAATAAAGAAACTGTCGTTCAAGTGCAGTATTCAACATGGTAACTGCCACTCTCTGATGATCAAATCTCTACTTTCACGGCTCCAAATCCTAATCTACTTAGGAGATCCGTAGCCTATAAATAAAGCCCTAAGATACGCTTTTATTTTCTTGCTCATTCAATTACTATTACTTTCAGTCTTTCAATTTAGTTTTATTAATTTTATCATCAGAACAGCTACCGCCGAAACTAACCTGGTAGCCCTCTAATTTCTTTCTTTGAGTATTCAGCAGGTGCAAAGGAATGGAACCCCCATTAATCAGAAAATACAGCACCAGGTATCTTTTTTATTTTTAATTCCAATGTATATTTGTTTTAGTATACTTGCAATTCCATATCGACATGCAACTCTTATTATTTTAGGATCGAGAATTGATAGTTCTGTTACTTATTCTAAGAAGAATAAGTAACAGAATTATTCTAATTTTTGGTTTCATATCCTTCAAGAGGCCCTGTTTGTTTGTCACCTACAAATAAAGGTGGATTGGATCCACCTCCATTATTAGTAAAGGAACTATCAGTTCCGATTCCTGTTCTTATTAATTAATCTCTTATGAAGGTCAGAATATAATCTATATAACTATTAGTGTACAACCTAAATTAATAAACAAACATCCAATTACAAGGATCATTGAAATTAAATAATCTAATTACACTCCTAAACCGACAAACAAAGAGGACCATAATCAATCCTTATCCCGAATCCCATTCCACCACCACCATTAATGAAATCAAAACCTCAAAGTGCCTAGTTCTAGCCCACCTTTCCATACCCACAGCAAGCCCCGTGCTTTGTCCAACTCGAGCAGGCCTAGCCCAAGCCTGAGCTGACCGAGTAGACTCAGTTCAATTGTCCTCTCATTATTGAGATGTAATTAACTCAATCAAACTCTGTACTGTTCGTCACATATGCATTGCAAGACCTAAGAAAAAGCACCCATATTACTTTCTTTATTATTATTTATTTTCAAATTGAATAATGAGTTAATGAATAATTAGCTAATATTAAGTTGTTAATAGTAAGCTACTTTCACTATTTTCTTTATTATTTATTCTAACTTCTAAAAGCTTATAAAATTTATTGTATATAAATAAATTGAAATAGATTTTTTTGTATTAATTTATTAAACATATAAGTAAGACTAAATTAAAAGCTTTTCAAAATATTTGCAATAGTTATTTACCCTTTTCTTTTTTTGGCGATTCCCAAATATTAGGTTAATTACCGAGGAAAATGATAGTGAACAATCGTAAGATAAGAACAATTGAACCCACCCCCTAAGGGAGTGGCCGAGCGATAAAGACATTGAGAATAAAATTCAAGTGTCTTTAGGTTCGAGTTTCCTCTATGTCGATCGTTGGTAGTTAGAGTTTAAAGGATGAATTTGACTGTCACAAGAAGGGGGACATAGTCTGGTAAGCCAGAATTTAAAAGATATGTATGACTGTCACGGAGAGGAGTGACTGTCACAAGAAGGGGGACAAAGTCTAGTAAGCCAAAGTTTAAAGAAAAGGTCTAACTGTCACTGAGAGGAGGACATAATTTAGTGTGCGTAAGTGACTCATAATACCCTTAACCGCTCCATTAAAATTAAAAAAAACAATTGAACCCTTTACCGCATCCCTTCTTCTTTCTTTTTCTTTTTCCTTTTTGTTTTTAATCATTCTTGATAGTAATTGAACTCTTAATCTGACCCTTTTGTTTAAGATATCATGTCAGCATTTTATAATTATGCTGCAATGGTTTTAAACGAATAAAAATAAGAAATATAAAAATAATTTCCTTGTCATAATGTCGTAAACAATTTTTTTGGGTGGCATTGCATGTTTTTTTTTCAAAAGAAAAGTCACGATTTCGAGTCCGGCCTTTAAATGTTAAGATTTAAATTCTATGATCCTTTGTTGTGAATGGTGAAATTAGAGAAAATTGTTGTGTGGGTTACAAATAAACATTTTAAGAGAATTATAAAATTGAGGGACAAGAAAAATAAAATTACAAGATCAGATCAGCTACTCCTCTTTTATATATACTAAGAGATAGGTACATATATGTTTTTGGAATTGGGTTGGTTTGGTCACTTAGATATAGATCCAACGATGATTTTCGAACCTAAACCTCGGCCAGAAGTTGAAATTGGCCTGCCCAAGCCTGGTCAAAATTCAGATTGGGCCACCTGTTGTCCTAAAAACAAACATATATATGGTGTCATAATTTAAAAGTGATTGTATCACAGGACCATTAGTCACGATCATTATAGAGTCTCGTGTGCATAACATGTTAAACTTATAAACAAGTTTTATATTAATAAAAATTCATAATTGATCGAAACTATTAATCTGATTAATTAATCATCCTGAACCAAATCATATTTTCCCACCATAATGAACTTTGGGTGGTGTTCTGATACCTTAGCATATATCTTTGTGACAACTTAAAGAATATATATATATATATATATATATATATTATCTTTTTTACTATACTAGAACATTCAATTCTATTTTATATTTATATATATATATATATAATATTTTTTCCAACAAAATGGAAAGGTTATATTATCATCCATGATACAAGTAGAGATTAAGGGATAACATCTCCTCCAAAAAGAGTTACTCCCTCCCTTCAAAAATAAATATTTTTTACAAGAGTCTCTTAATCCTAATTCTCACCTTTTAATTCCTAAATCAATGATTTGGATTGGCCATTAACTATTATTACAATTTTTTTATTCTTTTCTAAGAGCGTCTCTAATAGTAAATCAAATCTAACATCAAAGGGTTAGTTGAGTGGTAAAGATTTAAGAATAAAAATTCAAGGTTTCGAATTCGAGTTTCATTTGGGACCACTGGAGGTTTATTCGGTCTTTAATTTCAGGGTCCTGAGATTAGTCGAAGTGTGTGTAAACTGGTCTGGATATCTAGTTATCAAAAAAAATAAAAAATAAACCAAATCTTTACTCAAATTTAAATTTGAGTAAAAATTATCAAAAATATATATCTCCAATGATTTACACAAATTAGAAAAAAAAATGTTCAAATCAGCAAAATAATGTTCATAGCTAAATTAAAAACATTTGAGATAAGATAAGAATTATTGAAAAAAAAAATTCAAAAAATTTAAATAAAAATTTGAATAATCATTAGAGGCTGTCTAAGTATCCAAATAAGAAAGAACTTTCTTTTCTTTTCTTCAAAATTCTAACTAATGCTCCCTTTTTCTTATTCTTTTTTTCTTTCTTTTTCCCCTTTCTAAACAAAACACAATTGGCAAAATATTCAGATAGTATCTGATGGATCATTACATGGCCTCCTAAACCTTGTAAAATTAAAAAAAAAAATTCAGAATTTCAATGTGGAATAAAACAAGAGATAAGATAAATTAAGTATCTTTTGCTAAGCATGTTCCTACATCTTCTAGTTAATTTAATTACAAAATTATTCCTTAATTTTTCTATTAATTCCATGCTTAAAGCTTGGAAGTGAGGGGACCACTGTTGCACACAACACAACCGGGCACGATACTTTTTTTTTTTTTCTTTTTCTGTTATTATTATTATTATTTTTTGTCGTGGCTGGCAAGTGGCAAGTAGCTTTAATGAACTCCACGTGTCTCAGAGAAAAGCTTGAGTGTAGACGACTACATTCCTCAGATAAAAGCTTGTGGATCAGACTTTAGATTTTAGAATCAATCAGTGATTAAAAACGATGAGGAACTAAATTAAATTAAATAAAAGTCAAAGTTATAAAAAAGTCAACCAGTGTGTGAAGATCACATCAATCTCAGGAGTATGGGTTCCTGAGCAAATATTCGTATTTGTCAACGCTAATAGTGGGGACCGCCACCATCACCTTCACAGCGTTCCTCTGATCGTAGACGGGCAGCATCAGACAGTATCTATCGCTACATATGGGCCCCACTTGCACCGGCCTTCCCATCCCAAAGTCAACCCTTTCTAGCCCTAGCCTTGACCACTGGGACACGATGAGTACACCCACTGAGTCCGGACTCGCCCGATTCCCGCTCACCAATTCCACCACTTGTCTCACGTACTCGTCTCCAACTCTCTCTTTGGCTCTCCTCACCAACCCTGAAGCATAGCCTAAACCCTTTTCTGCTAAGTCTTTTACGCTCGTTTGGGCGCAACCGAGCACGAACGCGTTGCCGTAGAACCCGGTGGGTAGACTCGGCTTGACTCGGTCACGAACATTGATGCTGAACAGAAGCTTTAATATCTGGTTGCCCGGCAAGTTCAATGCTCTTGCCCAGCTTCTCCATACGTGGGCACTGAGAACTTCAAACGAAGTGAATAACAACTCACTGGGTCGACTCGTGGATGCGGCATGCTTCTTTAGCTCGTTTAGAATTTTTTTATCGAATGTGATTGAGGTGGGACTGAGTCGCTCTTCAGAGAAGCGAGAGAGGAACCCACAAAGGTCAGGGACTCGGTTGAACTCTGGATGAGCCACTGAGTTATCTCGAGCTGAACCCAATGATGTAGGATTGAGAAGATGACGTTCCCAAACCGGTTTGGGTTTATAATCACTGAGTTTACTTCGACCAGTGGCTAACTCGGCAAACAGGTTGAGAAACTCAGCACTTCCAATACCGTCGCATATACAATGACTGAACCCAACTCCCAATGCGGCGGCGCCGTCCGCCATCCACGTCAGCTGGACCACCAGCGGTGGGCAACCTTTAAGGACATCCGCCACTTGTAGGGACAGAAGCTTCCGCCACTGCGTAACAAACCGCGGGGCCCTGTCAAAGTCCGACGCCGTATGATCGGAAACCGCTTCAATGAAAACGGCACCCTGGGCTCGACACACCACCTCGAGCCCGGAACCATCACACCGGGCCCTCACTCTGCCGGCAAGCGGGTAATAAGGCACCAAGGCTCGACCCAGCGCAGCCTTGACACGAGTCGTGGTCGCAGTCTTGTCCAAACTCTGCCGAGAACGGTACACCAGCAAGTACTCTATGGTGAAACGCAGAAAGAGCTGAGAATCTAACGTAGAGAGAGCGAGAACGCGAGACGGAGTTGCGTCAGAAGGGGTGACCAAGACAGCTTCTTTCACTTGTATAAAGCTTGCCTGCTGCAGCCATCATATGTTGTGTTGTGTGAGAGGTTTGTGTGATAAAATGATAATTGTTTGTTGGGTTGTGAAACTTGTGATATATATGAGGAAGGTGGTGGGGAAAGAGGGAGGGGGGGTGTGTCTTATTCTTATATGTCATTATAATCTAAGGGCGGACCATGTGTATCTTTTCTCTCTCTACTGTGAAAGATTTGTGCGAGATTCTCCGGGCATCACTTTATGGAAAAAAAAAATATATGAATTACAAAACAAATGAAAACAGGTTGGCTTTGCTTTCTGTCTGTTCGGCGGACTGATAGCTATCACACCTTCTTTGTCTCTCAAATCCTCCCTTTCTCTATCTACCTATATACGCTCTATGTAGATATATATAAAAATAAAGGAAAATGCTATACGAGTTAGACGGCACATGAGAAAGACAACAAACGGATTCGGGGTAAGTGTCTTTTTTTCAATCCAAGTTCTTTTTATATTCTTTGTTTTAATCCAATTTCACCTATCTAGAGGTTCATCAGAATCGGATTATATTTAAAAAAAAATTTAATAGATAAATTAAAATTTTATTATTAAAATAATCAATACAAATTTAAAAAAAGTATGATATAAGAAATCTTAAAATTAATTTTATATAATGTGATTTATTTATAAAATTAGTGTACACCAAGATTAAAAAAATCTTAATATATAAACGGGACTGGGTTTGGAGTAAGGTGTCCATCTCCAATCTCTAATCTCGTTCTGAACCCGATCATGTTTTCAAACCTCTCCCTAATCTCATTTATGAACCCCATACATTAGGAGCGGGGTTGGATGAGTCTCCGACGGGATGTAACAAATTGCTATCCTTATGCGCATCTTAGCCCCCTGCCTACGAGCCCTTGCGAGGTCGGTAAACATTATCCGTAACTAATGTGGGACGCCTAGGCATGATCCTCTCTGATACCATGCAAGACGTGCAACACGGCTCTCACCTGGAAGTATTGTCCTACTTTGGTTTGCCAACCTAGTATCAAGCTCTTATGAGTTTGTCTTTTTTAGCTTTTAGTTCAAAAAATGCCTCTTAAGTCTCATATAGATGTATCTTGTGCCGTTTTTATAAGTTTATCATAAATATCGTTTGCAACTTATGTATTCCTTAGTTATATTTTTCATATAATGTGCCAAAATACAATGCTTTTGAATCTTATTGGATGTGATTTCAAAATCACTATATCCTGAGATATTATATTAAAAATATATAATTAGTGAATATAAATTAGAAATATCCTATCACCACTTATACATAAAAGTATGATTTTTGTTAGCGCCTCTGGTAAAAATCCCACATTGCCAACATAATTTATATATACAGACAAAATTTCAGAGATTTCCATCTCAACAACCTACTAATATGATCTCATATAGGTAATACAGTAAATCTGTCCCATTATAGATGTAGTAAAGGATCATGCTCTTATTACGGGATTCGGAGAGAGTTAAATGTATTAATATAAATATATATCACTTGTACTATTGTTTTCATTCTTTAGTGAATCGTATATAAGTTGATGGACCTGATGCTGATACTGTCTAGGTCTTGTCCCCGGTATCATCTCCAAAACTTTGAGAGATTATACCCCTCTCTCTCTCTATATGTATATATAATTATATATTTACGGTAACTGAATGATATGATACAATATATAATATTGTCTATATATATATATATATATAAATGATGTAGGTGGCGTGCATCAAGATGATGAGAGCTTTTAATTTTGTCGGACCGAGTCACTTCAAGGAATTATCATCCCTTTCTGGACACAGAGTGCACCGGAAAATGGTATCATTGATGATGGTCCTCAAGAGAAATATAAAGAGAAGATTCGTAGCTGGGTACACCATAGATATACCATGTGCAAGAAGCAGCTGTGCGAGGACGTGACGTCGAACAAGTCGGGTTATGGACTTTTTTCTGGGTCGGTTGGGGGTGGCCCGGATTGGCGTGGCCTAAAATCCTCATTTCCAGCTTCGCCCCCCCCCCCCCCCCCCCTAATGCGATTTAGACAAACAATAGTGGCACTTTGATATCCAAATAAAAAAATAAAAAATGTTCATTCTTCCACTAAATTATGTATTAGACGACTAATGAATGATTGACAATTTTGACAATAATCTAAATAAAATAAAATAAACTTTGAAAATGACTACAAGCAACACGCATGTTCAAATGGGTAATTTGATCCCAATTCATTATTTAATTAGAATAAATAAATAATTTATATTTGACCAAAATAATTGAATTTTGACATGATGATAGTCAAGAAGTTCCCGGCCCCGGACCATAGTTTTTGGTTGGCATTCAAACCCAATTTGAGAAATTAATTAGAATGCAAATTTGCAAAAGTCTTTGGAGCAATATTGTTGTGGTGAAAAATTGATTTGATAAGATCATAATCGAGATCACACAAAAAAAAAAAAAAACTCTTACAAAATAAACAATGAAGAAGATTGATCACTTCAACGATGACGTCAAAGAGGGAGAATGATAAGGTTGCAAAGAATTTTCAAAGATAATTGTACTTCGAGTGTTAATGAATCTTAGAATCGTGATTTGATTTAGATAAGCATGAAATGGTAGTTTGTTGGACTCTAAAAAAATTTTAAATCCATAAGTCTAATTTTGTTCATCTAATGTCACATTGATTGATTAGTTTTGTTATTTCAAATAATTTTAGAAGAAATACCTTATTGAGCTGCCTTCATGGTCTGTAGAAATTCAATGACACGGATGTTTGGTTTTAACTTATGCACACATATACAAATACAAAAAAAAAAAAAATATATATATATATATATATACACACACACACACATATACAAACACACAATCTTAGAAATTGGACATTTAAAATATAATTCTGTATGTGATTAGACATTTTAAATATATTTCTTTTGTCAATGATAACATATATTTATAAAGATTTGTTCTCAAAATAATAAAATTATTATATGTAATAACCCTACCCGATTACCCTAGGACAGTAACTAGGTCATGAAAATTTAGGGAGAATCTATGGGGAGCTAAGGTACACTCTACCCTAAGCTTTGTCTTTTTAGTATTGCACTTTTGAAAATTCTGTATTCTAACTAACCATTGGATTTCTAAAAATACACAGCAAGAATATTATTTTTGTTTCTTTTTATATTTTATTTCTTGAATCTATCGACTGCAAGAATATATTTACCTTTGTTTCCTCTTCCCATCTAGTGAAGACATAAATTAAACAGCATCCTCTAGGGGTAATAGCTAATGTTACATATAAAACATGGTGGACCTTGAACTACTAGACATTCTTAACTTGATTAGTTAAATGTAGTGTTTGATGAAAAAAAGAAATTCAAGTAAAGGGTTTACTAATTCAATGGCCATAATTCATTTGATCAAACTAATCAATCATAGTGGCACTCAGATACCCTTATTCAAGAAGACTCGTATCAAAGTTTTCAATACCCGAGTAACATTTTGTGTCTCTCTTTTTCGAAGAAGTTACGGTTTCAAATCTCTCCAAATATGAAAATGTGATAATATGTTTATTTTTCAATCATGTGTTGAGCTTATAAGTGGTACGAGTAATTTTTTTTCTCCAATTATACTGACATGACAAAATTCCAATCCGTCGGTAAATTTAATCTTCTCACATCATTAATATCTTTTGTTTAATTAAGATAATTTTTTGTCAAATCAAATAAAGTTTAATTCTTCACAATTGATAGGAATATGTAAAGTGAAATTGGGTGGTTGGTGTCATATGAATTTTCACTTTATTGGGTCCACTAAAAATTAATAATACACAATTACTAAATTATTTCACAAGCTATATATATAGGGGAGATTTTGTGACAAACAACAATGCTTTTATCCAAATTTCACATGATGTGTTTTGGGATTTAAACAAAATGCATATCTTATCCCGGATTCATTAGTGGACCCTCTCTTAGACCTACTGTGGATTGCCTTGTGCATTTGGGAAGTTTGGCCTGGATTGGCACGCAATGTCGGCACTAAAAGAAGTACATAATGACATGTCTTGAGCTCCATAACTCTATTGAAATTTGGCATTCCATGTAGTGACACCACTTTGAATGTCACTCAAAGAAGCACAAAGAGTGGATTGTGGATTGCTCATGTATTCATAAGATTTTATATGCTTGTACTGGAGAGAAAAATTCATGATGACTAGGAGATGTTTTTTTTTTTTCTTTTTCTAATTTTGCCGGACTAATTCATTCTTGTACTTGAGATAACTTTAAAATTTTATAAGTTGAATGCGTAATGAATTGAACTCGGGAGAATTTACGACACATTTTTCAAGTCAACTCGTTCAACACTTAGACTCAACTAGGGATGTTTACTGCTATGAGTTTGGAACATGGCACTCTTATTTTAAGCTTGTTCCATTTTGATAAAAAAAAATTGTTGTTCTCAAACTCACATAGCTTAGCATATTATCTTATAGCCTATCTCATCCTGCACCATCCATTGTTTGCATGGAAATATTTTATTTATATTTAAAAATAATAATAATATAATAAAATATTGGGTTTTTTAGTATCGTTAATTCATAATCATATATAGTCGTGCATAAATATTTTGCCACTAACCCATTTAAATGCTTTCTAAACTCTCCTTGTTAGTATCCCTAGGTGTCAATTAAAACTAGTCTGATTAGTAATTCATGACCTCTCCAAGATTTCTCTCCTCACTTAAGAGGATGTGGTTTATTTCTTCTATCCCAACCATGGGTTGGGTGGGATGTTATCTTTAGAGCTCAGTATTTGTAAGGCTAGTCCGTAATTGATAGGTAATTGTTGAATTATCTCATGAAATCTAGATTTGAGAGATTTTTTTTGAATATGCCTTAACCATAACATGTTTACAAAAATTGCAACAGCTGAGAATGTTGACAATCCATTACAAAACTCTTAGCTTAATGATGTTGAACAAGCTAGTGTTCATGTGGTATACCAAAAAAATATATGACTTAGTTGATGAGATTATCACTTTTCAAAATAAAAAGAAGAAATAATGATAAAATAAAGAGAAAAAAAAGAAGGGTGTCACCAACATACTTCTCCCTTTCCCCAAACCCTGTACAAACACGAGAGATAGAGAGATAGTGGTCCAAATCTTATGTTAATTTATTGTGTCTATGTAAGTGTTAGGTGCCTCAGCATCTCAAATGTATATATATGTAGGCATCTATGAGCATGACAGCGATGATGACACAACTAGAGATGCCTGTATCTTGTCAATTGTTGTTGCCCTATCTCCAACCTTCTGTTAAATTGGAAAAATTCTTGAATCCGTGCAGTTTATATGTCAATATATTTTTTAAATAATATTTTATTATGTGTAATATGATAATTTTTTTAAAAAAATATTATATATAATAAAACATAATTAAAAAAATATATTAATACATAGTATATTAAATTCATGAAAGGATATATATAGTTAAAAGTGTGGATAGAGAGACTGGAGAGAATGAGAGGAAAGGACTAGGGAGACTGTGAGTACATATATTAATACGATTGCTAGAGAGAGAAGAGAAAGGGGAGGAAAAGTATACAAAGTTTTTTATGATAAGCACGAGTTTTTACGTCAGAGTTTTAGGTCTCACGTGCTTTTATATTTATATTATCTATCAAAATCATTTTGAGTTAAAAAGAAAATGAAAAATTGTTCAAAGATGTTTCTTTAAAAGATATCCTTAAAGGTTTTTCAAGACAGCTCTCAAAATAGCTGTAATAATAATAAAAAAAAAATAGTTGGTTATCCCAAAATAAATGCTCTAACGCTATACTAAAGGATGTTTTAAATTTTAACTTTGTCAAATTTATTTTTAATATTTTTAAATATAATATTTGAATAAAATATTAAAATATAATATTTTAGTACTGTAATATTGCGACTTTTAGTATTGGAGATATTCTTAAAAGTGTATTTTCAAAAGATATCATTTAACTTAAAATATAAACTTTTTGGTTAGCAATAAATTTTCAATGAAAAGTTATCAAAAAAAAAGTCTTTTATTTATTTATTTATATAACAAAGATAAATTTTATCTGCTTGTTCTCACTGGTTTCGGAATCAATACTTATTGTTTTTTTTTCAAAGTATGATTGAGAGACAAATCTCAAATATGTGCATTGATCACGAGTTCGCACAATGGAATTGAGTCGTACTCACACTTAAATCAGAGTATTAGTCATCACTAAAAGCACGCTTAACTATCTTTTTGCCCTTTGTGCCCAGGAGATCGGACCCAAAATTTGAAAGTTGATTTCAATACTAATTTGCCAACACTTATCCAACTCAACTAATACCGTAATTTAAAAAGGGGTTTTTTTTTTTTTTTGAATAACGTAAATATGATAAATAAGTAAAAATTTGCATGATGATGAAATATTTAAAATCAGGTTTGTTGAATCAAAATGGTAATTATAGGACTGTGTAAAAGGTATCATAGGTCAAACTAGGCTCCCATATATGCAGACCAGATAGAACAGATCAGATGGGATGCATTATTTAAATAGTGGCGTAAAGCTTGGATGTGCAATATGGGAGGAGATAAGAACATAGTATGTAAGATTAGTCTCTAGCTTTTAAAATGGATATGCATGGATGATTTGTTTGCTTACGCTTCTACATAAAAAAAACATATTCCTCTTCCTCTTTAATCTTTTATCTCCTTTTTGTATGTCCAGTTGGGTTCTCATAAAACCATTCACGTCTTTTCACATAAAAGCAAAAAAAACAAAGCAAAGATGTACTTAAGATTTTATTGGGGGACTTTGATAGGAATATTAGTTGTGATTAGGTTAACTTTTAAGGTAGGCCCTTCCTACATATGATTTGCTGCCTCATATCTGGCTAAGCAAAACTTTGAACTTTCATTGTTTAACCTTTCAGCTCACACCTTTGTGTGGGACAAGAGAAACCAAACACGGCACTAACTGAAATGTGTGGTTGCAAATTTTTTTTTTTTTGGGGTAACGACGACATCATAATATCGAAATCGATACTTATTACTATTTTATTGATGTAAGATTGCAGAAGTGAGTCACACCCATACCAAATAAATCGTGAACTCGTATTTTACTTTTCTGCCGCACTTTGCAGCTGAAAAATTGGCCCGGGATTCGAACACTAGCTTGAACACTGATTTGGCAGCACTTATGAGCTAACTCCGTGGGATGTTGTATGGTTGAATTGGTATATGTGTGTGTAAGAGAGAAAAGAGGATATTCTAAGGATTTTTTACATTAACTTTTCTAATTGCAGAAAGTTTTTTCTATGTACAATAAGAATATGGGAATGGGTATGTGTGGTCATATGCTTTTGAGGTGCAACTTCATCTACTCATATATAAAGGAAGTGTAAATAAATAAATAAAAAAAGAAAATGGAACATTAATCTTTGAAGAAAACGATGTTTATGGGCAGATATTTATTTTTATAGGGTAATATTATTCTTTTCGAAATTAAAATTTCAAATAATATGACAATATTTCATTAACCATATACCTATCAAATTATAAAATAATTTATAATTAATATAATCTTATAGATCACTCTAGAAATTACTTTTGATAAACTTTTTTTTGAGGTGAGCTAATAGAGGATCCTCACATGTTCACTTACATTCCAAATAATGTAATTTTGATTATTAAATAAATATTATTTAGAATTGTGATTACAAGAGAGTCTCGTGTATTGGTCTATCTCTATTATTTTTTTAAATGTTTTGTTTTTCAAATATGTATACCAAATTTTCGTATCTGAAATGAAATGAAACATTCATTATATTTTGTTTTTATAATTTTTCAAATGATGTGAAACTGTATTATTGATAGTACAATAAATCATATAATTCAGAGACCGTTTGACCAACTATTAAAAGACGTAAAATTGTGATTCCAAGCATGAAGAAATGCTGCTCTTACCTTTGTCGGATGGAATCATGATTTTGCACCACTGGGACGTTTGTCCAAACTACGTCTTAATATGTTTACAATGACAAACACTTACATTATTTGATGTACAAATTTGAATAGCGCAGCATTACGTTGTTTTTTTTTTTTTTTTTGAACTTTTCTTTCGTATATTGATTTTGCTTGATACTTGGAATAAATTTGATGTCTTAAAATGTGTGCTGGGTAAGAATTTTGGTGGGTGCAACCCAAGAGTCCAGAGCCTCCAGACAGCATGATCTCTTGCTTTAACTCATAGGATACCATGAGAAATATAAAGGGATTACGATACCCAATATATATATATATATATATATATATATATATATGTTGATGGATATTATGGTCCCCTCAAACTTGAACCTCTTATATCTAGAATTTATTAAATTCATTGGACCTGCTTGGGAAATACACAACACGTACAGAACCTGCAGATCATTGGTTTTTTATTTGGAATTAATGTGAAGCAGTACATAAGTTACTGCCTTGTTTGGGATTTTTCTTCTGAAAATAGATTGAGCTGTTTGCTGCTATTTCTAATTAGCCAGACAATTGCTCAAACCAGACTGTCCCACCTTCTATAATTTTTAAAGCAACCCACATGAAATTCCAGTCTAGCAGGCGATCTTTTATTCATTCATTTCATAGATGGCACTGCCGTATACAGTAGTTTTTGCCAATAGGCACAAGATCAGAGCTCCAAGCACTTCGATCTGTTTCTAATATGCATGTGTGTGTATATGTCGATGATATAGTTCTTACTCAACATGTGCGGATGGATAAATGAATAAAGAAACTGTGTGAAATTTTTATTATTGCAAGATCGAAAAGAATTAGATATACATAACTTTATTTTCAAAATCGAACCATCTTTTTATGAATTAAAACTATTATTTCCAAGTCTCATGTACAAATTGATAGGGACGGAAATAGGCAAGACTCGTAAGCTGGCCTGGGTAGAATTTGTTGGACTTAAAATATATATATATATATAAATATAAATTTGTAAATAGTAATTAATATGTAAATTATCTAAATTAGGTGGTCATTCAAAGAACATACCTAATCATAAGACAATGATGATTGAATTATTGTCTTTGTTATTTAAATAAATAATTAAATAATAGGTAAATCATTCTAAAGATGGATCATAATCATAACCCTTCATTGTCCGGATAATTATTTTCGTAGTTGAATAGTCAACTAGCAATGATTTAATATTCCATAACGATGCACCCGCCAACTAAAGACAGCTCTTAGGGTGTGTTCGGTTGGCATCTTGGAATTATCTTTAAAAATTATAAATTTGGTTATTGTAGAAATTTTTTAATAATTATCACTTAGATGGTAGAACTTTTTATTTTTTACAATTCTCTATTCATAAATTTTTACATACAAATGTTATGCAATTTTGAAAGAAATTATTCAAATTTAAGAGATATGAAACATGCATGCATCATAGTTCTTATATTAGTACAATTAAACTCTTATAGAATTATGAATGATTTAGGATAGTAAAACAGTTCAAGTTACTTAATTTAAAATTAATTAGTTTATTAGATAAATAAGTTTAGATTAAATATATTTTAAAATTTATTAAGTTCGACTTGAATTCAACTCAACAAATAATAAGTATTTTTAATGTCACATCAAAATCTAAATTACTTGAGTTTAACTTGATTAGAAACTCATTTGAGTTTGTCTCGAAATATGAATAAGTTAAGATTAAACATAATTTAAAACTTGTTACTTATAATGATTGAGCCAAAATTGACAGTCCTCCGAATTAAAGTTAAAACAACAGTCTGAAGCAAATATAATTTCTTACACACAAAAAATTCATAACAGATGATGTGGCTCAGTTGATTCTAGCCACTTCAATGATGAGTAATTCTAAACTTATCAAATTTATTTATTTAAATTCTAGTTGCCGATTGACATAAAAAAAACTCGAACTCAAACTTGAAATGTTTGAATTTTATCCTTAACCGTTCGGTCACAATTCTGAATAGTCCAAATTTCTTTATTAAAAATAGTCTATCAAATGATGTGATTAAATTATATTAAATATGCATCATTTCATGATTTGATATACTACAAATAATATCTTGTCATGTCATTTGAAAATTTGTTTTTGGTACAATAGTTTGATAAGAATAGTATCACCCATTTAACGATTACTAAAATTTCAAAGATATCATGATTTGGCACACCATTCTAAGTAAATATAATGTACAATAATTACGTTTGTAAATCATTTTTCAACCATACAAACACGAAGAGAATTGTTTGTTTATATTTTTAAAAACAGTTTTTTAATTTCAAAATGTAGAATAAGCATTTCAAAATATATATTTTTTTAATTTTTAAAATTTAAATTATCATATCTAAATATATTTTCATAATTTTAAAAAATTAATTACAAAATTGGGCCCAATATAAAGAGAATTGGTCTAGGCCATCTTGCTTTTCAATTTGACTAATTCCAAGAATATCATCACCTCCGGGTCTCAAAACTCATTATGGCCTCAGTATCCATATGTATATAGCGGCCCAAGCTACTGGTCATTGGGTTATATAATTCATCATGGCCCAGAGGCTTTTAACAATAACCCCGAGGCCTAGAACATGTGAGCCTTCGTAAAGCCAGTCCTAAGACCCCAAGCTCAACATCTCTTGGCCACATTACCTCTCACTTCCTCACCACCCAATACCCTAACTATGGGCCTGACGAGTCCAGCTCCGCCTCCGCCTCCACTTACTAAGATGACCTCATCAATGTCGATGGCATTTTCTTCGAATTTTTATATCCGATATGATAAATTTTTTAATAAAAAAATTTTTGTGTAGCAACCATGGGGCATTTGTGCACTGAGAATAATCTTAATTACCATTTTGACTCCCAATAAAATATTTGTTAGCCTCCAACCCAAGAGAGTAGTCATCCCTAAACTCATAATGGCTTCAGTTGATGAACAATGGATGACTGGTTACATATATGCGTATACTGGGAAGAGAGAAAAGGGAGCCAAAAAAAAAATATAGAAGGAGCCAGTTGTTATGAACAGTGGATTGTGTGTGTGAGAGAGGGAGAGAGATAAGATTGAGAGAGAGAGGTGAGATGGAGTTGATTATTTACCTTTAATGTCGTCATAGATAGCTATCGTCGTCACCATTGTTTAAGCCATCGCCCACGTCGTTTGAAGCCATCACCGGCACTTTTTGCACCGCCCACCCGTTACCTCCTTCCGTTTTGCCGAACCCCATTCTCTTTTATGTGCCCTCCTTCCTTGTCATTTGGATTTGATTAGATAAAAATAAATATTTATTTAAATATTATTATTAAAATGATGTATAGTATTTAGAATTGTTAAGAATTAATATTATATGCATAAATATTGTAAGCAATTCTTGCATTAAAAATGACTATCACTCTTGAAATTATTCTAAGTTATTATTTGCAAATTATTCTTATTCCAGTTCCGTCAAGTTACTTTTTAATGGGTAAATTGTATTGATTTTTTTTAAGATTTTTGATAGTTACTATTGATCTTTCATATTTTATATGACAATATACAGATATTCTTATTAGTTATTTTTTTTAAAATGATAAAATTATCTATTTTATTAATTTATTTTTATAATTTTCAATTTTGACATTTTTTTTTTAAAATTAAATATTTTATTTTAATATAAATGACTTATTTTTATTTTATATTAAAATAAATTTAAACTTTTTATCAAATATTTATTTAGAAAATGAAAAAAAATTAATGTTTTAAAATTTGAAAAAAAATATGAAAATAATAATTTTATTATTTAAAAAAAATTGACAAAAAAAAAATCTGTATATCATCGTATAAAACCTGAAAAATCAATGAAATTGTCTGGATGCAGGTCACTGTAACATACCGTTTTTAATTCATCCTATCCCTTGATCATATAATTTTCAAACCTGACCTGAGTGTCTTCTTTTTAATCGGCAGTTGCATACTAACAGTGTGGTACACAGTAACAATGTATTGAATCTAGAAGGTAAAAAATGGGAAAAATCGCAAACTACCGGAGTGCCGAGTCACTCCGTCCAACCTCCAATCAGGAATTAAGGCGCTGACTTACCCTCCGGTCAGATGCACGGCCAACGTCTATTCCTTTCCTCTTCCCCTCCCATTTCCGATGCTTTTTCATCCCCTCCACTTAACCTCCGGCGTACCTCCTTAAGCACCCTTCTCCCTTCCCAGCTCCCACGCAAACCTCAACGTCATATCTCGAATTTCACGATAATTGCCTTGATCGGCGACCGAACCACTTCAATCCATGGGGAACCAGGGTGCGCACACCTCCCGGCCCCACCACGGCGGCGGAAGAGAAGACTGCTGGAGCGAAGGCGCCACCGAGACGCTAATCGACGCCTGGGGGGACCGATATGTCCAGCTCAACCGGGGTAATCTCCGTCAGAAAGACTGGAAGGAAGTTGCCGACGCCGTCAACGCCCGTCAAAACGGCGTCAAGCCCCGCCGGACTGATATCCAGTGCAAGAACCGCGTCGACACCTTAAAGAAGAAATACAAGGCCGAGAAAGGCCAAGCCGGCGCCTTCAAAGTGGCCTTTTTATTATCGTCTCGATCACCTTGTTGGAACCAACGCCGTTACAGCGTCGAACAAAAAAACAACACCGTCACCGTCAGTTCACAAGCCCACCACCTTTACTTTTACCGTCAAAGCTAGGTCGAAGCCAAACCCTAACTCTAACCCTAACGCCGTTGTTTATTCCGGCGGCTCGTCGTCGAAGTCAAGGCCGAACTCAAGTGGCTCTAATGAGAGCTCTCTTGGTGGTGGTGGGAGAGACGATGATGTCTTATTTGGGGGCAGTGGTGGCGTGAGGAAACCTAGGATGGATTATGTGGATTTTTCAGGAGGAGAGCGCGTATAAGGAATTGGCTAGGGCGATTCTTCGGTTTGGGGAAATATATGAGAGGATCGAGAGCTCAAAGCAGCAGCAGATGATGGAGTTGGAGAAGCAGAGGATGGAGTTCACTAAGGATCTTGAGTTCCAGAGGATGAATATGTTTATGGAAGCTCAAGTCGAGCTTGAGAAGATGAAGCGTCCAACAAAGTATGCCCCCAGTGCAGGTGAATTTCCAAGCCTTAAAATTTATCACCTTTTTAAAATTTAGACAATTGGTTAGATATTGAAGCAATTGCAATTTAGACAATTTCGAATCGGCTGATCTATAATGAGATGGTTTTAATTTACACGAAGTTTAAGAAGGTGGGATATTAAATACGCGTCAATGGATTTGTAGGTCAAGGAATGGAAATCTTTGAAGTGTTGTTAAGAATTCTGAAGTATTGAAGAGTAATAATATGGACAACCTGCATTTGTTTGTGTGTTTTTTTTTTAATGTATCTAGTAATGGAAGTGGATTCCTTTGGTGTCTTATAGCCATAGGAGGTGGTGTTTAGCTCACAGAGTTTTGGAGCCCATTATTATCTGTTTGAAAAGATGGAAAGTTGGTAGAATTAATTTGAACCACAGGGTCAAAAAGTTCTTTCATTATTTCTTCTTCCTTGTTGCTTTGCGGCTGTGTGATCAATTCTGTATGCAACTTTTTCAACTTTGTCTGTTTAACTTGGTGTCATTTTTTAGATTTATTTCTTTGATTAAATTATGATGAGGACCATATGACCAAGAAGATATACCAAATTCAGGACTGTTTCTGTTACTTGTAATTTTTGTCAACAAAGGGAAAAAATGAACTCCGGAAGGGCCAAGGGGAATCAGTTGATACGTGGTTCAGGAGTTTCCATTTCTAGGGTTAGCTTGATTGATTTGTTGGGAGTAATTGGGTGTTTTCTTGTTAATACAGGTTTCCTATAACCTAGGGTCTACACTCTACAATCATGCAATGCCTGCTAATGTTTTTTGCCTTTCTAGTTGCTATGTTGGAGTTCTGTATAGTTCTGTTGCGAGGATTAGTTGTTGCAGTGTGCAGGATGCTCCTGGTAAAACATTCCATGCCTAAATTTGTGGTGTCTGAATATGTGAGGGTTGTAGGAAGAAATTTAGGAGGTTCATAGCTTAGTTGGTGCTACATAATTGTACATGTCTCTACCAATTCAGTTGGAAGAGATAAGATGCTTTAAATCGATATTTTTCCTTTGGCAGTTGCGGTTTTGCACAAGCCAGGAAAACCTGGGCTGAATATTCAGGTGTAAGAGACACGGTCGTAAACCTCTGTGTCAAAGTTGGGATCTCTTTCTTGACAAGTTTTAAGATAAATCATGACTTGAGATGCTCTTTTGTAAAATATAGGATGAGATGTCGAGAATTTGTGATTCTATTTAGTCATATCCGAATTATCGTGATGTTTTATTTTAACAGTCTTTTTTGCTGGCCAGCATACTGGCAGGTTGTGCATAGATTTTTAATGCAGTGATTCTTACTTATCAAAAAAAAAAAAAAAGATTTTTAATGCAGTGATAGTCATATGTAGGTGATTTAACTTGGCCACTTGTGTTATTTGACTAGCCATGGTGGCATTATTTTGACTTTTGTCTTTTCTGTGTTGTTATAAAACTTAATACTTGATTGGAAGGAGGCTACCTAGCTTCCTTATATTTTTCTTCCTTTTATTTGGATAAGACATTTTCTGGTACATGTCATTATTTCTAGATCCATATTTATTTAAGAGCCTAATTGAGTTGAACTTAATAAATAAGCTCAGGAAAGATTGAACTTAGACTTGATAAAACTTAGACTTCATTGAAAGGAGGCTACCTGGCTTCCCTATGTTTTTCTTCGCCTTTTTTTTTGGATGAGACATTTTCTAGTACATGTCATTATTTCTAGATCCATATTTATTTAAGAGCCTAATTGAATTGAACTTAATAAATAAGCTCAGGAAAGATTGAACTGTAAGCTCGAGCATTGTTTATTTGGCATGGTAAACAAGCTTGAAAGAGCTTTACACTAGCTGAACTCAAGATGTGACAATTAGCTCTGTTCGTTAAACAGCCCCACCATCAAATTTATACAGCAAATGCGATTGTAGATACATTTGTTGAATGCTTTATCTATAAAGCTCCAAGGAGGGTCATTTCCTTTGAGGTGTGTTGCCAAAAACATTTTATTAGTAATGAGGTAGTTAGGTACGTATAGTTCATTATGTTGTGAGGTGGGACTTGCAATGGGAATTTGCTATTTTCTGTCAACTGTTATTTTTGTTAACTTCATTCACCTCTGATGCAGGACTGTGTTTGCAAAAAACATTTGTCCTCATTTGAGCAAGGGACCTTTATAGTTCTTTCTCTGTCTTTGCAGGGTAGCACTAGTTTGGAAAGGGTAGTTCTGAAAATTAAGCTGTCCTTGAACCCAAATAAAATTGTTAGTAGTTTGAAAGTGTTTTAAATCCCATTCTATTCACTGACCCGGTGAGGAGAAAATTTTTCTCCAACCCAATATTTTAGTGGTGTTAATATTATTGCATATCAGTTACTTATTAGTCTTTAGCATCGTCTTTTCCATGAAACAAGTTTCACATGGCCTAGATGTTACTTCTTTTTCTTTTCTTTTCTCAACTCTTTTCCTGTTTCTTCTAAAGGAGGTTTAATGTGTGTTCAGCCACATGTAAAGCTTATAAACAGGCCCTTTAAATGAGATTATACTTTTAGATCGATTGATTAGTACAGTGGTAAATGCTCAGGTTTGGCTGCCAAGCGTGAGAATGCAAGTTCGAATTCTAGAGCAGCCTGGTAAAGCTTAAGTCTGTCACTACTCTACCCCTCCCAACACCCTATGCAAGCTGACCAACACTCTAATTATTTTTAATATATATTTGCCATTTTTTTTTTATTAACTTAAATTTGATTGACCAATGATTTGGTTTTTGGTTACTATAAATGCTCCTAGTTGTGGATAGCGGGAAGATCTGGATCTCCCAACTGTAGAGATATTTATAGAAAGTCAGTATTGGGAATGAAAATTACACATTCGATAGTCAAGGAATCTCTGAGAGATATGGAGGGTGAAGTAGAGGCAATTTAGAGAGAGAAAATAGGGCAGAGGATTTTGGTGTGCAATGCCTATGAGAGTATCAATCTTATTGCAAATGGTGAAGCATTGGTATTTATAGTAGTCGGCACCAGTTGGTGCATGTGATTAGCTCAAGGCACGTGATAGGTCATTAGGGTTGAGTGACAATCATGGCGGTAACACCACATGTCTAAGAGGACAATGGAAGAATATTTTCTCTCATTGTTAGAAGATCCCTTGGTGTTACGTGCATGGATGGTGCAACGGACACTTTGAGAGTTCCCAATACTTTAGCGACCAAGCCACGTAGCACTAAGAATCCCATGGAGAACTATGGTGCAACATGAGAGGCACACATAGTTTGCATACCGAGCTTCAGGAGCTCCCTAAGGTCTATTTCCAGCCTTAGGCAACCATTAGATGATTGTGTATGAAATAGTATGGGTCGACCAAAGAGTGGAGTGGCCATAGGAGTAGAGCAAGTCCAAGTGTAGAGTGACTTCAAGTGTGGATCGACTCTAAGAGTAGAGTAAAGCAAATCCAAGTGTTGAGCGACTCCAGGTGTGGAGCGACTCTATGAGTAGGGTGACTCCTAGTGTAGAGCAGCTCCAAATAGGCCCAAGATCAACCAATTACCTACACTAGTATGGTTTGATTTTTGAATGATTGTAGTTTGACAATAATATTGGGATGGAGAGAGAAGGAATAATATATGTCTTTGTGCGCTCACATGCATTCATACATGTGTTTCTATGTTCTTGTGCACTGGACACTGGGACAACTAGGGATAAGTTTTTTGACATAGGTTTTGACAACCCCTCAACAACAACCAAAAAAAAAAAACATCATAATAAATACTGTATGGGAAATAATTACATATTGAAGGCCTGTCATGTTAGGCATTTTCATTATGTAACTTAACTTCGGATTTATTTACTTTTCTAAAATGTAGGGCTGTTGGAAGCTGTATTGTTAATACCACCCTGTCGATCTATGAATGATGCAAACTTGAACAACTCTCCCTAACCTGACCCAGACAACAACCTGAGTCAAGTTTGAGTTGGGCTGATAAAAAGATTGCTTTGGGTTTTAGTCTTAAATTACTGAACTGAAATGACCTGAGATGCCCTTAATTACAAGAAACTGGCCACTCAAAAATTCCTTGGGGATGGGAGTGTCAGGTTGTAAGGAAGCATAACTTGGAGATGTACTCTTCACAGTCCCAAAAATTTCGTTGGGTGGTGGGAGTGTTAGGGTGCAAGGAAGCATACCTTGGAGAAGTACTCTTCATAATTCCATGGTGGTTTATTAATCCTTCTCTCTCTCTCTCTCTGTCCTTTTTTTTTCTGTGTCTACTAATTCCAACATTTCTAAATTCTTGTTTTAAGATACTTGAAGATTTATACTGACAGCACCTTCTGATCTATTTTTATAATGGATTTTTACTCATTCTTGATTATCCCACTGTGCTGATTCCTTCTTGCTTCCCTAATTGTCAAAGCCACTTTCCCAATTTCACTTTGCTCTTTCATACTGCTGCATTTTAATGTCATTCTCACTCTTACAATTAAATTTTTATGGATGCTGTATACATGCACAAGAAATGTGCAGACAGACAGCCCAAGGTGCACCACCACCACCACCACACATACATAGAGGTCTACTCTTGGTTGTTCATATAGAAAATACCCAGATCCTTTAGACATGTTTGCGATTTATTGACATGAAATTATGTCAGGTACTTCGCGGTGCATGGATATTAGTGTATTGCCAATACTATATTAGTGGTAACATGTCCAGTATTTAGTCATCCTTCTATATTGCATGGCTAATGGAATGTTCCCTGTATTTTGGTCTCTAGGATTTAGCTGCAAGCCTGTTACTGAATTTTGGCTTCTTTTGGAAGTTCCTGTAGAAATATTTTTAAGGAAATTACAAAGGGTATTGTTAACATGTCAACAATAAAGTATGTTGGAGACTATTTTAGTGGTAACATGACAACTTGAGACTGGCAAAATAAAGCTACACTAAGGCATATTGGAGACTAGAGTCTAACTTTAATAATTGTGGTACACATTGGTTGGTTAGGCACCCATCTTTATATTTGTATATTATAGTTGACTAAATGTCCCTACTTATATATTTGTGCAGAATCCTTAGCAATCATTAGAAAATCATCTGTAAAAATTCTTCAATTTGTTTTAATGAGTTACATAATTCTGTTTTAGAAATCAAAATGTTGGTGGGTAAATTAATCTACTTTACTTTTTTTTTTCTTTGTTTTTTATTTCAAATTTCTTTTCTTTTACTTAATTTTGCTGTATACGTCGGTTGTTGTAGTTCTAAACCATGCTTGTGTCACATGATGTTCGTGTTGCTGCTAAGTTTAACACGGCTTTCCTTTTAATCTCCCTTGCGTTTTCTGAACTCTACGTATCTGAAACAGGGAAGAAGTTATAGCTGAGATGGCCTAAACACTCTCCTCTGAAAGGGAAGGACAATTCGTAATTTCTCTGGAGCACTCTGTGGATCTCAGCTCCAAATTATTGTACACATCTTTCATTATACATTATCTGCCTATTCATGTTTGAAGCATTTCAAGAGGAAATGACTTGTATCTTTGATTGTCCTGTTTATTGTACATGTTTAGTTATTTTGCTACAGATTCTTGTACTCTTTTATTTTTTTCCGAACTGTATTATTTAGTATCTCCGTCCTTCACACAGCTCTTATTTTTCTCCTTGTTTTGTCACATGTGATTGTTGTTTCTTATAGAAAACAGGTAATATACATTAATATAATGATTTTATTCCAATTATGGCTCTAATCTGGTAGAGAATTTAGAAACTTTAAAGCTATCAAATATTGTATCCTTTTCTCTTCTGTTTTTTCTTTCTTCATGGGTAAAGAAAATGAAACAGGTTGGTGCTTTGCTGTGCGGGTTTTTGAGCTGGTTACCGTCCTAAACATTGTTTAGGAATTGTGAAATTAGAGATACTTTGCCGATTGTACTGAACTCATATGGCAGGCTCGTGTTTTGTATAAAATCTCCCAGGGTTCCATGTTATTAGTAGAAGTTACAGCCGAATTGAGTAGTGAATTATTCAAGTTTGATTCATTAAAATAAATAAGTTTTAAATTGTGTTCAAATTCGAACAAACTGAGTCGGCTTGTTAATTTGGTGAGTCAATATTGAATGAGCCGATTACGACCTCGAGTTCGAGTAGTTTGATTTTTTATATAGTATTAAATTACTTACTGGCTTAGTGAGTCGAGTTCGAGCCGATTTCGATAACTTAATGAATTTTAAAATATGTTCAAACTTTACTTGTTTATATCATAAGTTGATCTCAAATTGAGACGAGCAGAAGTCGAGTTTCAATAGCCTGGTTCGTTTTAAATCCTAGTAGCATCCTAATAGTAGATCATCTGTGTTATGTGTCTGATAGGTCTGAGACACAGCAACTACAGTCTGCAATTGATTTCTTCCAGTTTTTCTTCACTCTATTGCCATTTGATGACCATTTTGCCCTGGATTTTTTATTTTTTATTTTTGGCTGAAAAGTTCAGTTGTTTAGAGAATCCTATTAATTTCCATGAATGTCCAACTCAAAGCAAATTCTTGGTTGGAATCTTACAGTGAAAATCCTAATTCTTTAAATTATTCGTAACGTAATAGAGAGAGAGAGAGAGAGAGAGAGAGAGAGAGAGAGAGAGAGAGAGAGAGAGAGAAATTATGGAAGTGGGACTTGGCTAGATTCATTCATCTATCCACTTTGATTCAATTCCAAGAAATTTTGGCTGAAACTTGCAACCATTCCATTGTTTACCAGAAGGTCACAGAGAGAAGAAGCCGTGTCTACATGATTATCCAACAGTACTGGTGAAGGCTTGGCAGTGCAACAAGCAAGACGAGCTCTAGCCATGGCCAGATCATGTTGAAGCTCAACCATCTTCCTTTGCAGCATAGCTATGGCACCAATGCAACCGTAAATAGGGTCCTGAAGCCTCACCTCAGCCTCAAAAACCAGAGAATTCACAGCTTCTTCACGTTGTTCTTCCGGTACCTCTGTAAGAATCTTGCTCACATTGCTTGCTCCAAACACCTTGTGAACTTTGGCAAATCTTTTCGGCTCATCGAACCGGAAGTAGGGTGCAAACGCACAAGTGGGAGTGCATTTCCTCTTCAACAACTTACAAGCTCCACAAGAAGTGCTTGAACGCGATTTTTTAACTTTCATGTCTTACTTTTTCCTTTTTTCATCTCCTCTCTTTTCCATATTTATAGGCCTCAAAACACTCTTATAAAATATATAAAATGTTGAATTTGGAAGCCCGTGGTGGCCTATTAGCTCAGTTGGTTAGAGCGTCGTGCTAATAACGCGAAGGTCGCAGGTTCGAGACCTGCATGGGCCAAAACATTTTCTTTTATTTCATCCTTAAAACTGAAAAAATGCTAGTATTAATTTTTCTTCAATTAAATTTTATAAAAAAATTTGTTTCTGTAATTTTTTTTTTCTTAAAAAAACTAGCAAAGAAAATAATTAACCCTATTTACTAATGCAGAGATGATCATTATGATGAAACAGAAAGTAGGTGGAAGTGGAAATGATTAAAGATGGACTACAAGTGCATGTGCTCAATGGGTTACATTGGACAAGATAGTTCACAACAAAGTAGATCAAATATATCATTTGATTGGAGAAAAGAGATTGCAGAAGAAAACAAACCTCTCAAGAAAATTTGATTCATCAAGAGGAGGAAAACTTAGAAGGGTTTTCAAAGATCAGTTTGGAATGCACATTACAATGTGGAACCAAACAGACCGTTTGGCGGAAATTTCTGATTGATTTTCTTTAAAACGCGGATTCCATATATAAACTGTTGATATTTTGAATTTTTGTAGATTTTTTTTTTTTAGTTGTTGAATAATCATGATATATAAGTTTTGTATATGATATTAATGTAAAAGCACTTTTTTAAACAAAATAAGGGAAAAAAAAGAAATTGTCATTTCAAGAAGGTGAAAGGAGTAGAAAAGGAGGAAGAAGATAATGGCCGCCCAAAGTCCAAACAGGCCACTTGGAGAAGAAAGTGTGTGGACAAGAGAGAAAGAGAAAGAGGGAGGCCAATGGTGTCTCTCTCACGCGCAACCAACGGCCAGCCCACATAATGTATTATGATTAGAAATCAATCAAAGGATTCCCATTTTGGTTTTGATATTTTTGGTTTGGAAGGAATGAATGTACGAAATGTTGTGTCATTGTATAGTAACTTGACTTGCTGTTGCTCCACCACCATCTTGCACTTGTAAAGAAAAGCTATATTGACATTTCAAGTGAAACTTTAGAGGAGAGAGAGAGAGAGAGATGGGAAGCGAATAATGAAATGGGCTTGAGCATGCCTTCGAAAAATCTCTTGCATTTTTTCATGGAAAAGATAGGTTATAATGGATTGATGGGAAAGATTGTCACTTCTTCTTCCTCTATAGACTCTCTTTTTTCTTTTTTGAACTAATAATTTGATGTGTTGATCGAAGTCTCATTCAAGATAGTAAAATTCTCTCTTTTCGCATCCACATATCATGTTTGAAGTTCAGCGTATTTGCACGCACACACCTAAGTAAAATTTTTCCCTCACATTGTTATACTAAAAAAATACATGTTATATTAGATGAGTTTGTAAGAGGTGTGTGCCTTAAGTTTTTGGGCTCAAAACTCTTTCTTTTCCCGCGTTTGGGACAAAAAAAGAAAAAGAAAAGGCCATTCCATATCAAAAGGAAATGCCACTATAAGGCATATATATAATAGGAGACCCATTTTTAGCCTCATTCTTTGCATATTTATTTATCTTATAGCCTACTCATGTTCCAAATTTGTTAACTAGAACAAGAATTTTAAAGTATCCAAGTTCTTCACTAAGTCGAGGCTCATAGGGTTAGAAAACTCAAATTGAGATTCTCTTTAGTGCACTAGTTTTTTTTCCCACAAAGATAGTATTTTAATAGTGACTTCCGAGAGTCCTATCATGTGAGAGAGATAAATGCACCGAACGTTTCATGTTATGGAGAGAACATCTATCCAAGAAATTCACAATTGTTAATTATACAGTTCAACTTATGACATTCTTTTTTTGGATCAAAGAAAGTGTTATCTCAAATTTGTCAAACTAACTCACTTTATACTCATGAAATAGCCCAAAAACCCTCGTGAGCCTTAAGTTTAATAAACTTAACTCGGGATCTCTAGTTTGCAATACGTACTTTAAGCCAACTCATCCAATTAAAAAATTACGATTGAAATGTTGATTCCAAGCTTCGTTTTGTAAGAGAGAAAATTGAATGGAAGGTAGTATAAAAAGAAGGGTCCCAACGGATAGTAACCTAAGACTTTCTATCATGTTGTTTGGTGAAAAGAAAGAAAAAGAGAAAGGAAACCACCTCTTCATATAAGAGATTGATGGTTTAAGTTCCATCAAACCATTTTTCATGCTAAAAGTCATTTGACTTGAATTAAAGTTAAATTTTAACAGTGATATAATACTAAAATTTTGACAAAACAACAATTTTTTTCTCAACTATAAGTACTTTTTGCCTTTGAAATCTTTTAATCAATGAATTGAAAACATTCAAGTCATTCATTTGATTAGCAACCTTCAAAAAG
The DNA here is from genome assembly GCA_008638375.1 of Nyssa sinensis. Classification (NCBI taxonomy): domain Eukaryota; kingdom Viridiplantae; phylum Streptophyta; class Magnoliopsida; order Cornales; family Nyssaceae; genus Nyssa; species Nyssa sinensis. Next base: position 7,311,941 of record CM018041.1, on the reverse strand, counting down.
TCTAATTATATTTGAGAGGAATTTTGAAAAAAATTGAAATAACTTCTAGCATACCATTCAGTACAAGGAGACAAGTGAAGGTCATGACCTCCCCAAAATTTTAATATTTCACTTTTTACTCTTAATTTTATTAGTATAATATTTTAATAAAATAAGATTTACCCACATCCCAAAATTTTAATATTGCATTTTCTATTCATAATTTTGTTAAAATATTTTAATAAAATAATACTTGGCTTCTACAAATTTTATGATATATTTATTTTAATATCTTCAATTTGTCTACTTTTTAATTTTTTTTAAATCTACCATTTATATCATTAGAGCACTGCACTGTTTGACTACGGCAATATAAACATGAGGGAGTCCATTGGCACTTTTCTTTTCTTTTTTTAAAATCTTTGAAAGGAAAGAAAATAGTAAACCAAGATGTAATGGCTTCCTTTCCTCTCATTTTCTTTCCGTTTCTCTTCCTTCCATCTTTTTCTCCCTGCCAACGGAGTGTAAAGATCACTGCTATTTAGATGATATGGAGACAATGCCACCTTGAAATCCAGCCCATTGACGTGGTCTTTCACCTGACAAGAGAATGGACCCAAACGAACAATTGTTTTCAACATGTGAGAGATGACGTTCACTGTGTTTATTAATTTTTCTTAAGATTGGCTTAACCCCTTTGTCTCAGCTAGCATATTTGTCTTTTCCTTTGTTTGAGCAGCACAACTATAAAATTAAAAATTAAAAAATAAACTGTTGAACTGATAAGAAAACAATGCCGATTTGGCGCAGATAATCCAACCAGAAAAGTTCCAATTCTGGTGATGGCCAAGTCAATGGGCTTTTTATTCTACTCTTACACAAGAAAATTAATGGCAATACTTGATGATGCTAAGGAGCATCAACTCCCATGCTTTGTACATCTCTTTCCCATCTGATCACTAATCATGTACCCTTCACGTTGTGATTAACCCTTGAATATGTACTGAAAAAGATAATAAAAAAACAGATTTGAGTTTTGACACAATCTGATCTAGAAACTGACCAAATATATACATTATTTCATCCAAATTCTGTTGTGTTGGGATGATTGAAAGGTATGAATTTGCAATCAATTTTGCAAAAGGCAAATCAGTTCCAATATGGGTTTGAACTTGAAGAAATCAAATCATATAATACAGTTGTGCAAGAAATTACTGCAAGTGAAACCTCCACCTTACAAGCACCTTTCTAATTCTAACAGTAAGACTTCAAGTACCAAATAACCATGGAACAATGCATAATAGTAAAAATCAACATAATTACATACACTCCGCTTGAATTGAGGGAATTGAAAATAAAGGAGAGGAAAGGAAAAGGAATGAAATGTTATTTCGTGCTTGGCTTAAAATTAGAGAAGGAAAGATAAAGAGACAGAGGGAGATGGGATATGTGCGAGGTTCTTAATCTTTATTTTATCCAAATTACTCTCCTCCCGAAAGTGAACGGAGAATGACGGACATGAGAAAACTTTTTAATGAATTTTTTATAATATTAATTCTAACCTTAAAATTATAAAGAACAAAAAAATCCCCTTATCTTAGGGCATAATAGTAAAAATATATATAATACTTTCCTTTCCTTACTTTCTTTTGTTGTTTTCAAGCATGAATGAGAAAATTACACTATTCTTTCTTCTCTTCTCTTATTTCTCATAACTAATGTTATCATCTCTTCTCCTTTCTCTTTTACTTATCCAAGCATAGTATAAATCTTTTGTATAACCCATTTAACTAGGGTTATGGTAGGTAATTTTTTTTTCCTCCTATTTTCCTTTTTTCAAACTGCGGAAACAGTCTCTCCTCTCGAAGAGTAAGACCTCGTGCATTGAGTTAGTCGTTTTCCTTTTTTCAAACTGCAGAAACAATCTCTCCTCTCGAAGAGTAAGACCTTGTGCATTGAGTTAGTCGTTTTCCTTTTTCTCAAGCTCAACAAAAAGAATTAAGATGATTTTAAATCAATATGAGACTCAACTTGTGTGGTCCTATACCACTATACATGCTGCAGACTTCCAACTGCAGTACGTAAAAAAAATCATATTTTAAAGTCTGAGCTGCTGATATACGACTTAGCAAGGAGGCAGCTGCCACCCAACGCAAAAACTTTGACACGGCTCGTTCAATATACATAAAACTGAATATAAAACTGGTGGGGAATATAACTAACCCAGCAAGGCCGGTATGTCCTCCAAGTGGCAGCAACCCAGGAGTCCTCATCTCCCTCCTACCATCCGTCGTATTGTTGTCACCTTCGTTAACAGTACAAAGAGAAGCAGTCAATAGTCCATGACATTAATTTAATTTTTATCAAAACGTAGAAGGTTTTCTCAAGCAATCTAAACCCTTAACAAACCCTTAATCATGAAAACAACAATGAACAGAAACATAAACAGTAGAGTGAGAAACCATGGATGCATCTCCACCTCCTCTCATGGTCTCCTCAGGCCTTCTTCCGATTGGGTCTTTGCTAGAGTCATTGATCCACATCTCTAATGAAGTCACATCCATGGAAAAGCTTCCTTTTGTACAGGTTAAAAACATGTCGACAATGATAAGAAGGATCAAGCTTCTTACCTCACTGTTTGAAGAGATCCAAGAAATAAATAGTCCACTTCCTCCATCATCGATCCTGTGTCTCACTGAACTCTATTCTGGTATTCGAAGAGTGAAGTTTCTAATACAAGGGCGCAAGGAAGGTAGCTGTTTGTGGAACCTCTTGCAGATAGAGTTTGTATCCAATCAATTTCATGTGACGGTGAAGGAGATGGGGAAGGCACTTGATATTTTACCTCTGAGCTTGCTTAATTTAACAGCGGACACTAGAGAGCAAGTTGAGCTTCTTCACAAGCAAGCCAAGAGGGTCGAATTATTTGTTGACCCTCGGGAGATTCAAAGAAGAGAGGAGCTTCTACAAGTAATGGCTACTACGAACAAGAGGAACAGCAAGAACAAGGGATTCCTTGATTTTGGCAAAGTAAAAGAGATTTTGAGCAGCATTGGCTTGAGAAGCCCATTTGATTATGACGATGAAATTTCAAAGCTAGAGGCAGAGGCTGAGAAGCAGGCGGGCACAGGTGGACTCATTGTGGTTTCCAATATCAAAAATCTCATATCTCTTGTTTCATTATCCAAATTCATGATTTTCACTGAGGAAGAAAATGAGAGAACCAATGAAGACTTGAAGCAAAGCTCAGCCTCATTAAGCAGGCATCATGATCATTCTTCATCTTCTCAGTCAATGGTTTTCAACATCCCTGATGAATACCGCTGCCCAATTTCACTTGACTTAATGAGGGACCCTGTGATAGTAGCATCAGGGCATACTTATGATCGAAATTCAATTGCCCAGTGGATAAATTCAGGGCATCACACATGCCCAAAAAGTGGGCAGAAACTGATTCACATGGCCCTCATACCCAACTATGCACTTAAGAGTTTAATCCATCAATGGTGCCAAGAGAACAATATACCAATAACTGACCCTGCATCATCTTCTTCTTCGGAGTTGGAGAGAAGCAATAGCAAGAGGAAGTCATGTGAGAAAGCAATCGATCACATTTCTGCCACAAAAACTGCCATGGATGCTATCAAAATGACAGCAGAATTTTTAGTGGGGAAACTAGCAACTGGGTCACCAGATATCCAAAGGCAGGCAGTATATGAGCTTCGGTTACTCACAAAAACTGGCATGGACAATCGCAGGATAATTGCTGAGGCAGGAGCTATTCCATTTCTGGTGACATTACTTTGTTCCCACGATCCAAGAATCCAGGAAAATGCAGTCACTGCCCTTCTTAACCTTTCCATATTCAACAACAACAAGATACTAATAATGGCAGCTGGAGCAATTGACCACATAATAGATGTTCTACAGTCAGGGAAAACCATGGAGGCAAGAGAAAATGCGGCAGCAGCAATCTTCAGCTTATCTATGATAGATGATTACAAGGTGATCATTGGTGCCCGTCCCAGAGCCATTCCAACCTTGGTTGGGCTCCTGGTAGAAGGAACTACAGCTGGGAAAAGAGATGCAGCAACAGCACTTTTTAACCTAGCGGTTTATGATGAAAACAAGGCAAGGGTTGTTACTGCTGGGGCAGTTCCTTTGCTCATTGACCTGTTGATGGATGACAGAGCAGGAATCACAGATGATGCCTTGGCAGTACTTGCTCTTCTTTTGGTATGTTCTGAAGGCCTGCAGGAGATAAGTAAGAGCAGAGTCTTGGTGCCTCTTCTTGTTGATCTCTTGAGATTTGGATCTCCTAAAGGAAAGGAGAGTTCAATAACCCTTCTGATGGGCCTGTGCAAAGATGGAGGTGAGGAGGTTGCAAGACGATTGTTACTGAATCCACGAAGCATTCCTTCTCTTCAAAGCTTGGCTGCTGATGGGTCCCTGAAAGCTCGAAGAAAGGCTGATGCTCTGCTGAGATTGCTCAATAGATGCTGCTCTCAATCTCGTAACCCTGCAGGATAACAGGGACTGTAAGAAGTTTGCAATGTGAAGTGTAAATTTGTGGAAACTACATAAATGGAGATTGTGTTCATTTATTACTGTAGTTGGACCTCCATGCCTCCCATCTTTGTCTGATAGGGTCTCTTGTCCTTTGACAAACTCTCCTTTTTTGGCTGGATCAGACCAATGAACCAAGAAAATGCTGATTTCTACAGTTTATTGCTTATCAGAACTTGATATTTTCTCTTGCAAACAGTATTTTCCCTTGCCAAAAAAGTTGATATGGCAATAAAAGGAGAAAATAAAAGATTACAGGACTAAGAAGATGAATAGAAATATAACCCAAAAAATCATTTAGCAGCTTTTTCATGATTCAAAGCAAACATAAGAACGTCAGAAAAATAACAAACTGTATCAAAATCTACTTCAAGTCCCTGCTACCATGGAAAGCAGATTCAGGAGTATATACAGCACATTCATTACTGACAATTTCTTGATACACATCTTGTGAATTGGCACTCACTTCTGGTTCCCTATTTCTTCCATACAAAGAGAGCCTACATTTCATGATAGCTGTAGCATACAAAACCAGTTAAAAAGAACTAGTGTTGACTACATAAACCAATGGCTGATCATATAATCAAGGGCGACATCTGTGGAGTTGTGTTGATTGCCTGATCCCCGGCAAGTATGGAAGACTTCCTTTAATACAGGTGATCTCTGGACTGCAGGTATTTCACCCTGAAAGTGGGATAGCATTAAGTCCAGCCACATTAATAAATGAATTAATAAAAATAACAAAATAACGACGTATGAGTAAAAAACCTTGCACTGGCAAATTATGCAGAGATACTTGGGTCGCGATTGTAATGAAAAGGAAAATAAATTCATTGTTTGCATGAAGAAGTCGGACACCTCAAAAGAAGATTGTACTAAATAACTTTCATCACTTGAATTCTTGTACTATTTTTACACAATCTACATTTAAATTACATGAACTGAAGCTGGGGCCTTTTTGGTCTTACTAGGCTCTCATTCAACATATTATTTCAAAAATGATCTGATGGTGAAAGAGTTAAACTTCTGTTCAACTCAGCAATACGGAACAAACTGACAATACGGAAGTGAGCAGAGTCATTTGTGAACCATGATTCACGTGAGGTGAGGTAAGGTATCTGGTTAGTCTTCTACAACTCGACCAATTCCAGATGAATGTGTGCGCCCTTTATTTTGTAGTTCCAGAACCAGTTTCCGCTATCCATCAATTTCTCTTCAATAGGGTTTAACTGGACTGATAAACCTGAAGGGAAAATGGAAAACCACAAATAAATGAGCCAATTTGATGCTTTCAGCAGAAGCCTTATAAATAAAATATAAGATGAAAAATAATATGAACATGTGAGAGAGTGAGAGAGAAAGAGAGAGATGACAGAATTTTCATTGGCAAGAGAAATCAAACATAGGTGCTTCCTAAACAAAAAGGTAGGCTACACCATAAACAGCAAAGAAACAAGCAATGCAATATGGCAACAAAGAGTTTTCGCAACTCAAAGTCAACAAAGATTTGACAGTAGATAGATCTCACTCTAATCAGAGAAGAATGGGGGAAAAAAGGATTCAAGTGGCAGAAAACTTTTCTAGAAGAAAAATTAATTTTTGATAAGTAAAAATTTATTCAAAAGACGACCAAAAGGGGACCGCACCCATGTACATGAAAGATGCAACAACAATCAGATTTCAAAATTATTACAAGCAATAGTTTTAGAAGAAAACCAACATTAATTTGTAACTATGCAAAATTTTCAACATTCATGACAATAGCAACCACACAAACAGTGAAACAAATAGAAGCTCACCAACAGCAAAGAAACAAGCAACACAATACGGAAACAAAGAGTTTTTGCAACTCAAACTCAACAGGGCTTTGACAGTAGATAGATCTCACTCTAATCAGAGAAGAATGGGGGAAAAATGGATTCAAGTGGCAGAAAACTTGTCTAGAAAAGAAAAATTATTTTTTGACAAGTACAAATTTATTCAAAAGACGACTAAAAGGGGACCGCACCCATGTACATTAAAGATGCAACAACAATCAGATTTCATAATTATTACAAGCAATAGTTTTACAAGAAAACCGTGATGAATATGATAAAAAATACACTGGTTTAGCCTTAATTTGTAACTACGCAAAATTTTCAACATTCATGACAATAGCAACCACACAAACAGTGAAACAATTAGGATCAAATATTCAACTCAACTTAACAAAGGCTTGCAGTAATTGAACACCGACCACGGTACTATTCATTTAATTTGCAGGGGATTTATTTACCAAATTTAAAAATTACAGCAGGATTAAATTTTAGTATTACAATTTAAACCAAGGCTGGGAAGAAGAAAAGGAGATGCCCCATCTTTAAACTTAATGACAAAAAAATAAAAATCCCTGAAATAATTCTTTTGGGCATTGAACTATATAACATAATTATATTGGGGAAACTGCAAATCCATTAAGATCAAGACTGACATGTCACACAAAGTAACTTATCCTGAGAGATTTAAAAAATAAATAAATAAGGGGTAAATTACACTGACTCCTCTGAGGTTTCTGAAAAATTACATTAGCCTCCCTTGAAGTTTATGAAATTATACTGACCTCCTCTACTTTATCTGACAAACTACAAATACTTCTGTGAAATTACTAACTCATCTAAAAGCTTAAGTTGTTAGAGAATGTATAACTTTATTATTATATTTTCTAACAAGCCCCTTCATGTGTGACCAGTTTAAGCCTACACGTGACAATTCATATTATGAGAATGAAGGTGAGGTTTGAACCCAAAACCTTTTGCCTACTTCTGATACCATGTGAAATCATTCAACTCATCTAAAAGCTTAAGTTGTTAGAGAAGGTGTAACTTTATTATTATATTTTCTAACACCCCCCATCTAGTCAATTGTTTTTCAAAATGACAAAACTACCCTTTTATGTTTTTTTTTTATACATTTTTTCAATTTTTTTTTAATTTTCAAATAAATATTGATTAAAATCTTATATTTATTTTTATATAAAATGAAAATAAGCTATTTACTTTCACTTTCTTTTTATATAAAAAAAATTTTTGAAAAAATAAGTCAAAATGCAAAAAATAAAATAAAAAATGAAAGGGACAGTTTTTTCAATTTAAACAAAAAAAAAATTTAACTGGAGGAGGGTATTTGTAGTTTGTCAGTAAAAGTAGGAGAGGTGAGTGCAATTTCAGAAACCTCAGGAGAGGTCAATATAATTTACCCATAAATAAATAAATAAATAGCCCAGAAATCTCAAAAGGACCCTTTATCTTTTTGGATTCTCTGTGAGAAATATCTTAGGAGACTTGAAGATATGCATGTTTGGTAATAACAGGAAAGTGCAGAAGTTGACCACTTATCTGCAATGGGGACAACATAATACAGAGGTCTGGCAATTCACAAATAATTACCATGCTTTCCAGCATGTCATCAATATGAGACCAAGTCTTCCATTTTATGTGAACATAAAACAAGATAGAGGAGAGGGAAAAATAAAAAAGATAAAGGAGCAAAGAAAAAAATACATCATCAACTGCTTGAAATGTTCACATGCCCCATGAAAGTGACTGATATTAACCATGGTAAGTATCAAAAGGTCAGATTTCTCCCCATATTTTTGCCTGATTAGGATCTGACAATAAGCTATATGCTAATACAGACATTCAATTTTATTTGGAGATATAATGACTAAACTCAGTCATAGAGAAACGAATTATCTACAGATTCAAATTAATTTAACACTAGAAACCTGAATTTCCTGATGTAATCTTCAATTTGTAGCCATCTGGGACTTCGAAAACATGATTACCCTGCATTAGGAAAAACAAACGAAAGAAGAATTTCAGTATTTAAGTCATTAAGATAATTGCATAACCAATTAATAATTTCCATTTATAACTAGAGTATCAGGAAAAGGGTTCATAGTAAAACTCGAACCTTTCATTGACCAGACTCCTTCAAGCAAAGCAATTGTGTCCTGATTGGATAATTGCAAAGTTGCAACTATCCATTTCACACTAGGTATTTATGAATCACTTTTACTTTTGGACTGTACAATAGAATGTAGGTGATTGATAATTTCATTCTTTGTCCTACAAGCTACAGTAACATTTCAAGTAAGACCTATCACTGTAGGCCTAGTTTCTAGGATGCAACGATTCATGATATCCTGAAAAAGCTGTTGTTACCTTCCATGATTCCTGAACAATAAACCTAACCTACAAAGGCATATCTGCAGTGATCTCATGTCAAAATAACCTGTATGGTAACATCTGCTACTTCAAATTCCGCATTTCCATGCAATATGACCTTTAATGCCTCAAACCGTTGCACATCATGCTTCCAATATGTGTTGTCTCTTGAAGTCCAATCAATTCCTTCATTCCGTACTTTGACATTCTGTAACTTACATCTTCCGCACCTACATGAATGAACTCAATTTTAACTTGTAAATTTGATTGTTATTACTCTTCAAAAGTTCAAAGAAAAAATAGAAGGCATGATATTACCTGAGCCCATACTGTAGTATGGGTTCACCATTTTCATCAATTCTGGTTGAGCCCATGACATTTTCGGCCATAATGATCAAACTGCCATCAAGCTGGAAATAGAGGAACAAGATCAGCTAAGAGCACAATAATTTGCATGGCTTCATTTACTATGCATCTGTATATTACTACCTGAACATCCCTCCACAAGAACTCTGCGACCTCTATTTGTAACTCAGAACCCTTAGAAATAGAACCTCCATGAAACTGGGACATTGAAGACAGAAAATATAGTTAATAACCTGCTGCTTAACTGTTTAATTATTCAACCTTTGAATAATGAATTACTAAAGCAAACACTTCCAGCATGATCAATGGTTCAAATTTAAAACAGCCACTTAATCATTACAGCAAACTAGAGAAATAAACAGATGAACCATGTTTTCAAGTCACTATAGATCTGTATGCAGTCATAGGAAATGTAAAATAAGAAGAAGAAAAAACCTGTTTATTGGACAATGAGAATTTTCTTGTTCTAACTGACATATTCCATTCTAAAAATGTTTCTTATCTACATCTAGAACTTATAGTTTTTATAATTTTGAGAAACTGGCGAGTAATTTATTAATTAACAAGAAGGATAGGCCAGCCAAACCACAAAATACACATAAACTGAAAATTGTGAGCTTACTTTTTGTCTAGTAACTTCCCAAAGAGGCCCCAGAGCAGGATGGAGGAGGATGAGAAATGGGGGTCCAGAGTCAACATATTTGTCATTACCTTCAATCTGCAGAGTACAAAGAAAGAGAATATTATAACTAAACATAGCACAAAGATTGCAAACATTACAAATAAATTTAGTGACAGAAAAAATTTGAACATTCATCTTAAAACATCGGGAAGAGAGTTCAGCATCGACATTGTGGGATATAAGATGGTATACCTCGGGAATTTTTATATCACAATGGGAGAGAAGATCATAGGCATTGCGTATAATATCCAACAGTGAACCCTCCGGAGTCTGCATATGTACAAGTACAGAGGATAAATAATTCTCAGGTTAATCGGGTAGTTTACGTCACAAATTGCAAGGTTTAAACATAAGTTCCACAATCTAATCTAAGCACCAGGAATTGGAGATAAGTTGGAGAGGAGCTAAACCTAAACAAGTGAGTATAATTACAATAATATTTATACATCAATTTTATTCTGCATTAAGGTGGCCCAAGAAGTAAAAACACTTCCAAGGAAGTTGACATGTATTATAGGAAATTCTCGTATGGACAAAGGAAGACTGATGCTGGCAATTTGACTCTCATGAATCATCCCAAAATTTTATGTACAGCTTTTCATTCATTCTTTTTTTCCCTCCCTTAATGCAACTCATGTCACATTCTCAACTCAACACAATGAAATACAATTATACAATCCAAAAATATTATCTTTAAAGTGAAACTTCTATTCTATACAGTTTCAACCTTCAGCTTACAGTTTAAGTATTTTTCTAGTAAACAGGGGATAAAAGGAGGAATAAGGAGAGAGTTTCAGAATTTCAAAATTTAGCATTTAGAACATAAGTATGCCATGCTTTGATCATACAATTCAGATGGCAGATGACTAGAATCTCAGAGTTCCATAGTGAACCCAATTTTGAAATGCCAATTCAAGGCAACCCAAGAATAGAAGTTGTGAAGCCAAAGACGTTGGTAACAGACCAAGATATCCAAATAGAAGATCAAGTAGAAGTAGTTTGGATAACTGAACTTTAAACTAAAGGAAATATTCGGGACAGTATTTTGCTATTATATTAGTACAATAATAGGTTTAGAAGATACGTTTAAAAAATGCATTGACTAAAGTTTGTCATCACAGTATCACTAGAAAGCACAACAATTTACACAAAGATGCAAGAGGATAAGATAATGGAAGAATATTAGCTTTTGTATGAGTCTCTCACTCTCCTCATAATAACAAAGAAGGGCAAAAAAACCGATAATTGTAAGAGAATAAGAGGATGAAAAATTTAATGAGATCTTAAATGTGATGGCAGGAAGAATTATAATGACTTCCTTATGCACATTGACCATTCCCATGAATCCTATCACAAAATATGGATTTTCAATTGACAAAAACTTGTACACTCATACCACCAAAACAAATGGATTAGAAGATATACCTGCATTATTAGAAGATAAAAACCATTACCAAAAAGGGAAAAAAATAAAGAAAGAACGAAAAAAAAAAAAAACAGCTACGCATTTACACAATAAAAATATGGGTCGTCAAATGAATAACAATCCGTTTTGTATGAGGGATGGAAAAAAAGAAGGAATGGGAGGTAGGAGGAATATCCCTAGGAAAAGGGAGGGGCCTTTCCCTCTTTTGTTTAGTTGAGAAGGAAGTGAGAAAGGAAGGGAAGGAGTATGTTGTGATTTTATCAATATAACCTTACTTTTTAAAAAAATGGAGTTATTTGAAGGAAAAAAAATAAAAGAAAGGAGGGAGCCCTTTCCTCCCCTCCTCCATTCTATCAAACAAAGTAAAAACACCCTATCCCTCCCACTTTCCTTTTCCCTTCCTTCCACCTTTCCTCCCCACCAAGCAAGCACTAAGTTGTAGCCATGGTTTTAAATCACGGTATTAGGATATGTAAGGGTCGTGATTAACGATGTCAAGAGTATCGGTCGATACATAATGGGAATCAAAAATCCAACCCGTAAATTTTTTCAAATCACTAGCAAACTCCTTAAAAGTTACTAATATACATGTTTTACTCCAATTTATCACATTTTAATGTTTCTAATTATTCTTAAGTAATTTTATAGCTCTTATGGAAAAAAGAAATTACTTATTTTGTTGGACTTTATATTGGTATTAAGTCAAACTAAGAAGAAAGTACAATCAATTATAATGAATATTGTTTTGACTATGTCAAATAATAACAAAAAATGCAATTATAAGTAACTTCAGCAAAATAAAAAAATAAAGGAAAACATAGACAAAGAATAAACTGTAAGTGTGAATACTAATTGCTAAGTAATGGGCTTAAATCCAAATAAACAAATAACATAACAAAATAACAAAAATTTAAAAATATAGATGTGATGAATCAGAGCTCATTTTACAATACTCGTCTTTTCAACCACCCAAAATTTTTTAAAAAATCTCAAGCTACCATTATATGATTTTAGAGCAAAAACATTATAATACAAAAACAAAAATAGCAAATAAACAATTCTTAAATTTTTTTTTAAAAAAAGTTATTGTTGAAGTCACCTAGTGATCATTTCAAACTAAGATTCATTCATTTTTAAACATCAACTAAATCTAATAAGATAATATTTTAATTTTAAATTTGAAGTATCATACAATCAGATATAATTTCGGGACTTACCAAATACTTTGACCATATCCATAGTTCTAAATCCTGTGTTTAATAACTTTAAATCAGTAGATCTATGGCCAAAAATTGGTTTTTTAGCCCTTGAAAGAGAAAAAAAAATGTACCTTACTGTTAAGTATTGGTCCGTAACAGCCATTAAGTAATGGTGACAGCCAATATTTAATACCGTGGTTGTAGCCAAAAATGAGTGTGTTTGGCAAAAATCGGGAATATCCTTTTCATTATCAGAAAAAATCAGGAATATCCTTGAGAGGTTAAAAGAAAGAATGAGCTTATTCATAATTGAAATAATTAAGACACGTCCAGAGGACAGTGACAATGCAGCGACAGATGGACTTAGTTAATACAATCAAAGGAACGAACTGGGAGAACATAGTAATAGAAGTATATACATAAAGGAAAAGAAATAAAATTTTCATGTTTTAATTGAAGATCTGGCTTTTGACAAGGTGGAAGCTTAAAACAGAATCTACATACCCATCCCTAAAGAACAAGGATAAATAACATATTAAACAGAACCTGGTGTAAAGTCTTGTCATCTTGTCTTCTTTTCTTCTTGGCAGATGATGTAACCTTCCTTCGTTCATTATACACAATAAATGTGTCCAACACATCTGCTATTATTAGCCAAAATAGCTTCCATTAACACAAAAGGACATATGCGTAAGAAACATATATGGTAATGATGAGTACTAAACTTCAACTGAAAAGTAAACAATGGCATACCTTCAACACCTTTATAACATCGAGATGAATATGTATTGAAAAAATTATCAGCAATATTTTGCATTGTGCATTCCAGCCGGCCACCAGAGACACTACCACAAGTAATTGTGATCAGCACCCAGAATAATGTCATGATAAGTAAATAACATATGTAGAAAAACTATAATTTCTGAAAGAGGAAAGATTTCAGGTGCAAATTATTATGAGCTCTAAGAATTAACCTACCCATATATTTTCCACTAAAGATAATCCAAGGACAAGTCTATTGTAATTAGTAAACAATCAATACAAACAATTAAGGCAAAGAAGACCAAGTAAACATAACAATTATGTAATCAAACTTTGGTAAATTTTGACAAATTACAACCTCCACCTTTAAGTGATACGGGCTCATCAATTGACGCTTAAGATTGAGAAAAATATAAAGGATCAAAACAAAAACAACATATGTATTTTTGGCTTGGTACTAGTGGTAAAACATATCACAAAAGTAACACCAATACAGACACGCGACATGGCACAATATGACACAAATACACTGACACAACAAATCTTTAAAAGTAGGACATGGACACAGCAATATATACATATAAATTTTCATATATATATACATACAAAATATAATAAAAATATATAAATTTGACTAATGTTCTAAATTCTTAGTAGTGGCATGATGTCTCGACAACATCACAAGGATTATCATATTACATAGATTACTATTCTCTTATTATATTTGTATCTTTACAAATCTCATAGAAGTGTCCATTGCATATTTATTTTGTGGTAGCCATGTCGACAATGTTAAATTTTCTTTGTAAAAGAAAAGGTAGGACACTACATTACTCCTACGAAGATGTGTTAGTAAACATAGGTCATGTGCTAAGAAGCACGGATATGGGACATAGATACGACACGAATATGACACGACACAGACAAGTGGACACGGCATTTTTCAAAAAAGTAGGACACGGATATGTCAGAGACACGTTAAATATATGTTTATTTTTTTTATATTTTTTATATGACCATATAATAAAAATTTAATATTATTTCAATTAAAATTGGCATAAAAACACATAAATCACAAAAAATATTATTAAAATATTAAAATAACAAAATCATTATATAAAAATTTAAGCACTTCTTCTTCTTTATTTAATCATCAACATCAATGATTCAAACTATTACATAGAACATATATATGTGTGTGTATGTAACCATAAAAAAAAAATAGCTACAAACAAGAGAAAAAGAGGGGAAAAAAAACATCTCCAAAACAAGTACTAACATGTCTTAACGTGTTCAGAAAGTGTCTGAAATTCAAAAAAAAAATATAAAATTTGGACACTCCTTTTTTTGCATGTCGGACACGTATCCGGAAAGTGTTCAAGAGTGTCGGTGTCCAACACGGACACACGTGAGCCAAAATAGAGTGTCCGTGCTTCATAGGTCATGTGTTTGAGAGTGTCTCATGTGTCAACCAAGTGTCCAAAATAATGGATTTCATTTTTAAATTATAGATACATACAGAATGTGTTGGACATGTATTTAGGAGTGTCCATGACGTGTTGGTATCCAATGCTTGTTCGACATGGACACATAACCTTCGTAAAAGTGTTCATGCTTCTTATTATATCACCACTAATGTAGTTGTCCTTGATACCAAAAAAAGCTATAAGATAGTGTCATCAACTTAAATATATTAGGCCATGTTTGGTTTTATATTGAAAAATATTATTTTATTTTTGCAAATAATCAATGGAAACAACATGAAATGCACATTCGAAATTTCATCTAAGAAACAGTTTCAAAAATTTTCCTAAGATGGCTCTTAGGATTGTCATCTATGAAGTTCGGACACTTTATTTTGGTTCACGTGTCCATATCAAACACGTGTTAGACACCGACATTCTTGAACACTTTCTGGACACATGCAAAACATGCGATAAAAGAGTGTCCAAATTTTTTATTTTTTCTGAATTTAAGACACATTCTAGACACGTTAGGACAGGTTAGTATACATTTTCTTTTTCTTTTTTTGATTTTTTCCCTCTTTTTCTCCTCTACTCCTCTATTTTTTTTTGTTATAAATATATACATAGTAACATATATATATATATATATATATATATATGTTCTATATAGAAGTTAGTAAATTTATTTTAGAACTTGAATCATAGGATGTTGATGAGTAAATGAAGAAATTCTTAAATTTTTATTTAAAGGTTTTGTTATTTAAATATCTTAATAATATTTTGTGATTTATGTGTTTTATGCCAATTTTAATTGAAATAATGTCAAATTTTTATTATATGATCATATAAAAAATATAATATATATATTTTTATATTCAACGTGTCTGTGTCGTATCTGTGTCCTATGCTTCTTAAATTGTCATAAAATAATTTCTTGCTTTTGATTTCCAAGTTTTATTATTTTAAAGGAAAACCTATTCCTGAACAGAAAAATGCAAGAATTTAAGAACTTACAGACAACATCAAAAACATTAAAGACTCTATCAGGTTTACCTTAAACCTCTTCTATTAACTTGTACATTTTGAATCTTTAAAATGTGCTTAGAAATATGAGTGACATTGGCATGCATAATAATATAAGATGCAACACTTCTTTAATCCATGGGTAGATTGTACTCCCTTCAAATGTTGCTTCGACCTAGGATGTATTACTAGCATGCAACCAGTTAATATTAACAAGAAGAACACAACCACAAGTCAGACATGAATAATATGGAAGTGAGCAATTAAAAGTTCTAAGAATGTACCAATGTTGGATTCCAAACTGGTCCATATAGGTAATTGGCTTCTTTATGTTGAGCACCATGCCTGGCAAACAGGTTTCATTATTACTTGATCCAATAAGCTCTGCAGAAGGCAAATCCACATACATAATGTTTGTATTGGCTGGGAACTCTGCCTGCAAACTTAACACAATGAACAAGGTTCATGTTGGAAAAGGTTCTAGAATCATCTGCTAAGAGAAACATTAGAAAGGAAACATGATGGATGATTCAAAGGACCAAACTTCATAAAAAGGATATATGATAACCAATTATGAACTCATTGATTATACACAATCACATACAAACATGTCTCAACTTTACATTGAGTAAATTACCAAATATCATACGAGAAACTAGACAAATCACAGACCAACATCAACAAATTATTGAGCAACGAATTGGTTGACCTTTCTCTAGTGTTCTTACTTCTCTATGCAATGTGATGCAATCAGTGGTTCAGCAAAAAGTACTCAAAATTTAGTACTCTTAACACCAAACTGAAGAAGAGGCTTCAGTATAAAAGCGTGATGAATAGATATAAAGGGAAAGAGTTTAGAGAGTTGATTGAGTTTTGTAACTTTGTATTTCCATTTTCCACCTATGTTTCTGCAATTCATTCCTTAAGTGATTGAAGCTGATCATGTGGGAACTTGGCGAATCCAATCTACCATCAAGGTTTACTCTTGTGTTCTTTGGGTTAGGAGATTTGCCTTTTTTTTTTTTTTTCCTGCATATGACCCTGACCACTCCACATTGAAATTTGACGTCATGAAAGAGAATATAACAAACTCATACTGTTTATTCAATGAAGTTAAGAAATCGATGCAAAACTTTAGTCCATTGGGCTTCGTGAATGGTTCTATGCCCATGTTGGTTTACTTTGCAAGTAAGAAACATATAATAGTTTAGTAGTAGAAATACGTGGGATTTTCACCTGTAACATTCTTGAGAACTACTGATGGTATCTTCTCACACCAGCCATATACTGTGCTATCCAATATGCAAAATTAATGAGGAAAGTACCAGAAAGTTTTTATGAGGACACAATCTCTCCATATTAAATATTTGTGGACAACTGAGTTGTAAAAGAACCATAACTTCTGACTGTCAGTGAATGTGGGACCTTAAAGATTAATAAATCTATGTTACAAAAAAACTTCTCTTATTCCATTTTGACCAGGAGAAAAACACAGACAATCTTTAACCTAGAATAGTATTTTTTCTGGGAGTCTTGCGCACTAAGCTAGCCCTTACTACATTCCGAGTTTTGTACTTCCGTATCAATATTAAAATGACAATTTACTAAAACATATATGGAAAAAAGAGGTTCATTAAGTTATTATAAACACTCTGATGTACACCTGAATCTAGATATTTCAAATTGACCATATTGGCTTTCGGCAACTGTACCCATATCCATACCCATGCAACATGGCTGAGTTTGAGGTTATAGTCTATAATACAACGCAAATTCCTTGGATATCTAACAGGCATGCATTGGTTTTCTGAACATCATAATAATTTGAATCGGAAGGTTGGAATGCACTATAGAACAGTCAGTGAATGCATGGATAATCCCAATTATTTTAATGGAACATTCTGTGACATTGTTATAAAGGATATTGGAAAACAAAAAACAAAAAAGTATAATCTAATATGGAAATATGTAAGAAACTATAGATAGTGAACACAAACATCAATCATTGTTTTGCAAGTTCGGAGCATGAAGGATTTCAAACATACCTATTCGGAGATAGAGGTCCATCAGTGATACCAAACTTGTCAAACTCTGTGTATTCAATGCATGAAAAACCATATGCCCACTTTCCATCAAGAATCTTTTTCTCAATTAGAACATTTATTCCTTCTGTAGCCCCCGAGTTCCGCTTACATGATGCAAACCCCAGTTTCTGTAAAAATAGTATTTTAGCAATCAAACCATAAGGTTATATACTTCAAAGAATCTGAAATGCCTCCTCTCATTAAAGCTAGCAATTCCTTATTAATGTCAATACACGAAATACCTACAACTCATATCTAAAAAATTTAATTTTTCATAACACGGCATCTTTTGAAGATGCAATGTTTCTGTATATAAAATTTCAGAAATGCTTCCTTTATTCCTGTTGCTTACAAGATGGGTGACCATCTGTAAAGAAGACAAGAACAGAAGCACATGGATCCATGTCTGATATGTCAATTACCTGTAAGATATTAAATTCATCATGTAGGTGAACAACCAAGAGGGAATAAGTCAAATGATATTATTATAGATATAATTTATTAGGCATATGAGTAAAAGCTGAGAACAAAATGCTCAGAACTACGTATAAATAATTATGTTTACAAAAGCCAATGTGCCTCCAAGAAAGCGTTGGCATGTGTCTTAATCATGATTACACTAACACCCCCAGAATATTTAGTTCCCAGCTGGGGGAACTTGATTTTAGGTGGTAAATGCATTTCTCCATAAACCTATTTCAGAAGCAGGGACGTAACGTCTCTCAAATTTTAGGGGAATGCCTTGAAAACATGCTAGAAACAATGGGAAAACTGCGGGAAGACTTACAGAAAAAGTTTCAAAAACCCTATAGGAATGTGGTTCCCAAAATAGTAATCTATTTTTTGTGCTTGTGAAGCCCTTTTTTCCCTCTAAAATAATCTATATTCCTCTTATGACTTACTTCAAGTATTCTCTAGAGTTTACGGTTTACCATACAGCTATATTAGTATTTCATATTAGTTTTATCAAAGTGTTATAGTAAATTTTCCTACAAGGTTGGGTTTTTTTTTTTTTTGTGTTGATAATTATACAAGGTTGGTGTCTCGTTCCAAATCACTTGTCATTTCCTGTTCTGAATGATATATTTTTATCATGTTTCACGCTTTTATTTCTCTTGCCGTTTCCCACTTCCTCCTCCCACTCTAATACTTTGACTTAGTCGCTGCCAAAAGATATTTTGAACTGAAAGCCTACCTTCCCGTGGCGCAAACCAATCCCCGCCAATGCCAAGAGGGTCAAATCTGTAGCAGCCACAACATTACTGCAAAGTCATCAATGTCAACATATACTCCAAAATCTAAATATCTTGGGATGAAATATATACTAGTTAAGGCTAACCTGACTTGCCGGACAGTTGCACCTTTTCTTCCATGATCGTAAAACCATTGGAAAATGCCTTTATCATACGCAAGTTTCCATATCACACCATGACCCCCAGGCTTGCATACAGGCATGAATTGTCCACTGACCAGCCATTGGCCATCTTCTGCACCAACAGCTGGAACAAGAGGCTGGCAATTCACCAACTAAATTACAAAATGCACATTTGCATTCATAAAATCTAGACAAAGAAGAAATTCAGATGGGAGAAATAGTGGAAAGCATTGTAGTAGTTGTTCATATCAGACCTGTTCAAAAAATTGGAAACTTGATCGACCTCTTCCAAACCATCTGAGTCTTTCACAAAGTGATGTGATGCGTTCATGGTTGTTCTTCGCAGAACTTGTCATAATTGCAACAGGGGTGATGCATTGTTTTCCATACATCTTGAAATACAAGAACTCTCTAGCCTTGCAATGGTAAAAGAACTCCATTATTTTCAGTTTAATGCAAGTATGTAAAATTCATCATTCATAATCAGCGATGTCAATGATAACTCATTCTTATTGTCAAGCATCAAAGGCATCAACAAATATTCCAAGCTTGACAAACAGAGATCTTATACCTGAAGATCTCTTATAAGACCTTCCAATAAAGTCCGTCCACAATAAGGAAGCATTGCAGCAGGAAGACATTCACCTGTGTCAGGGTCGACCAAACCAAGCCTGTCTGCAGAGCCACCAAGAGGATAAATTTCGCCTAGGTCTAGCAAACCCTGGAAAGAATAAAATTTTATAATTTCAAAAACTGGCACCCCCTCCAGCATGTTGAAACGAAAACATGCTACAGGCACTGACCTCAATTCCCCATAGAGCTGCTTGATACGCATATTCTGTATCTTGAGAAAGGTCAAGTACACCAGGAGGATGAATTTCCAAAAATTGGCATTCCATTGATTCATTTATGTGGTGGGACCAATTTGTGGGCTCTCCTTCATATGTAGATTGAGTAAGAAGCTCTAGCGCCACTATCTGATATCTGCAACCAATAAATTGTGTCAGTTAATCATATAGATGTTTTAACTTTAGATGGTTTGGACTCGATAGTAAAAACAGCTCAACAACTCGATGACGTAAATGTAAAAGACAAACTTGAGCAAGAAACTCAATAACTTCTCCAAATAATAAGGGTTTTCACCATTGTTTGTTATTGCCGCATGTTCACAACTCAAACAAAATGCTCTAACATGAAATTGAAATAGATACAACCCTATATTGGGTTCTTAGTTTAAAAAATAAATGCAGTGAATTAAATGACAAACTGTGTGCAGAAAAGAGACTGGTTAGCTACGTCACCAACATGGACACTTACGAGAATAAATAAAATTCTCACTCCACTTGAAAATGCAGTCAAAATCCGATTCAACCATTCAAAATGTGATCATGATGGCAAGTAGCAAGTTTGCATTTACATACTATTCCTACTGTTTTTGACTCTCCAGAGCAGCATGGCTAATCTGTGTTCTTGGCCATACTTGGTATTGGAATAATGAGAATGTAATGAACATTGAGACCCTTTTTTTCCATCAGTAAGAATGAAATTTATTAATTAACTATAAGCACAAAACCGCCAAGGGATACCCTTTGAATTACAAATAACACTCAGCCAAACAAACTCTGAAACTCAAAACAAATTTTTGTTAATGCAATTGACGTATGAAGTATCAACAGAAGGTCACTCTTTCCACTCTATTAGTGTCAATCTTCAAATTTGTTAATTGCACCAGAAGTTTCTAGTAAGGCACACCAGCTCAATACCTCAATTTTCCCAAACTCAAAAAAAAGTCGAACTATAGATAATTAAATAAAAAACATGAAAACTAACAAGACGGAAGACTAACCCAATGATTCCTCCAATACAGTCATAGAATTCTTCCATCTCTCGAAGAGTCTTAAGCAGTGTTCTCAATGCCCCAATCTCTTCATCCCTAAACTTCACATCGAGCTTCTTTCCCAAACCCTCACCACCATTCACGTCCCACTTATCAATCATTTCCACCAAAGCATAAAGCGCACTCTTCAATGAAGCTCTCGAAGACTCGAATTCGCCCTCAACCGAGTTTGAAACCAAACCAAGAACATGTTCTTGGCCCGCCGCGACCACACATTTAAGCAAAAACAACTCATATTCATCCAAATTCAGGCACTCAAAAACCCTAGAAAACCCATTTTTATGTGCATTAAAAAATTCCTTCACTCTCGAGTCACTGTCAATTACTTCGACTTTATATTTTAGACTATTAGAATTCGAAAGCTTCGATCGGAGAGTTCGAAGCCGCGCAATTTCTTTGTGGAAATCGAAGTCCGGTACTGGTGGCACGCACTCTACGGGGACGGTGGACACGCGTGTTATTCGACATGGCCGCGACGACGATGATAACAATGAAGACGATAGTAGCGGGGGTGAAATTAGAGAGCAAGAGAAAGAGCTGAGAGGTTTTGTGGATTGGAGAGACTTGTGATGGTTAAAGAGAGAGTGAGAGGTTTTAGAGGGGAAGGTGAAGAGAAGATGGTTCCGGTTAGTAATTGTAATTGCGCGCTCCATCTATTACACACACACACACACACAGAGAGAGAGAGAGAGAGATTGCTTTGAAGAAGAAGAAAAAGAAAAGAAGAAGAGAGAGAGAGAGAGAGAGAGAGAGAGAGAGAATTTAGGGAGGATAAGACAAGATTCCGGAAGCATATACCGAGGTTAGACACAGAGAGAGAGAGAGTCAAACCGTGGTGTGTCTGTGTCTGGGTCTGGGCAGAATTTGTGTCCCCTAACTCCCCTTACTCGGAAAAACCTCATCTTCTATTCATATTTCATACTTGTGATTGGTTGCTTATCTCTGCGGGCTGGTCCTTCTTTTATTTTGGTAAAATAATCGTTTTTGTCACGATTCATGTGAGCTGCGTTTTTCTCACTTCGCTTTGAGGAGGAAGTAGGGCAGAGGGCCATGAACCTCCATGTCAACTCTCTGCAATGCAAGTGTCCATCATAAATATTGCTCTACTTGGGTTACCAAAGTATCACTTTAATTAGAAATGAGGCCCAATTTCATTTTTATTGCAGCCATAATATTACATTTATTATAAATTTTCAAAATTTCCGACATACAAAAATATCAAGAACCAACCAATGGCCGATGCAGGAGTACAGAGAGAGACTATGATATTTTAAAAATTTAAATATTATATTTTTTATATCTAATTTTATTAAAAAATTTTAACAAAATAGAATTTGATATGAGAAAGTGAAATAAAACTCAGGTCAATGACGTAGAGGATGAACATTTGCATTATTTGTGATATGACATTGGTCCTCTAAACTTTTAGAAATAAGATTTCGAGTTAGTTTAAAAGTCAAGTTTTAATTCATCATTAAGATAAAACGGCGTGCAAATGGGTTGATAGAGTATTGAAATAAAATATGATTTTTATTTTTTTGGAAGTGTGAAAATTAATTAATTGATTATGTGCCTGTATAATTAGGTTTTAATTTCTTTTAAAAAAATAAATTATTATTTGCTTTTATAATTGATTATGTGCGGATCTGGCTGCAAAATTAGGAGGAAATTAAGACTTGAAGCTTGTCACTTGGACACCCCCCATCTAAAGGGGAGCAACAACTTTTACATGCGGGCATTGCCTCAGTGGCCTTTATTAAGAATTGATAAACTGTCTTTGTTTTCTCTCTATTATTGTTCTGTCACTATATCATTTCAATTTGGCCTCTCTTTTCATAAAATCTCTCTTCCAATTCTCTTTCTTTCTGGGCTTCCAAGTCCTTTTTTCGATATTTTAATTTGAGAGTGAGGTGAAGTCAGATTTTTTTTGGGGGGGAAGACTACAGTTTTTTTAAGAAAAAAATTAGAAAAAATACTAAAAAGTCATTAAAATAAAATTGTTAATCTAAAAAACCCATGATAAAATTTTTCTCTCTAAAAGATCCAAAAAATAAAATTTTAATACAAAAAAGTTTAATTGTTAACTTTTAACTTAACAACGTTAAAAAATATTTCTGATTAGACTGAAATAACCTTTAATATATATTTTTTTGAAAATGCTAAATAATTCATAAAATAAACTCTTCAATTAAAAAATAATAACACTTCATAAAATATTGTTTTTTTAGATTGAAAAAGATTATATATATATATATATATATATATTATTAAATTTTTCTAAAATCTATATTGAAAGTTATTTTTTTTTAACGATGTTAAGATAAAAGTTAACAATTGTATTTTTTTTGTATTAAAATTTTTTTTTGAATTTTTTAGCTATAAGAAATATATCAAGAATTTTTTGAATTGAAAAATTTATTTTAAGAACTTTTTAGTATTTTTCCCTATATTTAAGAATGAATTTTGTTTTTCAAGTTGGGTTAGGAGATTTTAAGAGAAAAAAAAAAATTATTCTCAAAATTGGTTGTGAATTACATGTAATTTTGTTTTATTTTTAACAAAATTTGAAAGGAAAAAGAAAAATTCTTCTCAAATTTAGAGGGGGGTTTATATGTGAAAAAAAGAAATGTAAAATTTGAAAGCGGCTAGACTACATGTGCTTTCGCTCTTGTTTGAGAGCTTGGTTAGTCTGACAATTAAAATTATTTTATTCTAACTTTTTTAATTTCAAGAGGACAGATCTCATTTGCCTATTTTTTATGACTTTGAGATCAATATTTATTATCATCTATCACAATAAAATTAAGGGACAAAGTCTGAGAAACCCCACGTCTTGAACTTAGTTCAAAATTTATATAGAAACGTGGGCTGAGAGTAGGAAGAGATAGCTCATTTTCTAAACGGACTGAGCTTAGTTGGAGAATGGAGAGTGACTTTTTTCAATTCAAGCCAAGCTTGGTCTAATCAAACCTCAGCCTGACCCAAATGACACCCTTAAACGTACCCTGATTGTATTGTATATTATGGTT
Organism: Nyssa sinensis; assembly: GCA_008638375.1. Lineage (NCBI taxonomy): Eukaryota > Viridiplantae > Streptophyta > Magnoliopsida > Cornales > Nyssaceae > Nyssa > Nyssa sinensis. The sequence continues at coordinate 7,287,882 of CM018041.1, read as the reverse complement.
CAAATGATTAAATTGGAACAAAGCTCTTTTTTAAAGGGGAAGTCAACAGCCCAAAATTTAGACTCTGAAGGAATATTGAATTTGGATGTATCCACATTGTTAAACATGGTTTTTTTTTTTTTTTGGGGAATAGGCCAGTTGTAAATTCAGAATCTCATATTACATACTAGCAAAAGGGATTTTCATGCTTGTAAAAGATTTACATATTCCAATTGAAATGTCAGGATTTTGTATGATTTTTCAAAATTTTATTTCAGGACAATGCAGGCCCAAAATTTGAGCTTCAAAAATGATGTCGCGACTTTGTATTAGTTGCTCGCTCATTATTCATGTGATGAAGAATTCATAGAAGATTGTCATGTCATTTAGAAAGCCATTTTGGGCTCAAATTTTGAGAAATATTTTTTACGCTCTCGAGATATCAACGTGGCCATATTCCTATCTAATGATAGGTTGACACTATCCTAAGGAGGTAGTATAGTCAAGTGATAGTGAATCACATGATAAGTGTTTTACAAGGTCCCCGATTATGGGTTCAATATTCCATAAAAACAATGACACTTTGTAAGGCCACGTGCTCTAGATTAGTCTTACCATTGGCTACGCGATTGAAGATTGCAGTTGATAGATTGAATACTGGGTCATCAAAAAAAAAATTAATAAATTGACACGTGACTTATATTCTACTAAAATAAGTGAGACATATTTCACGTAACATTCCATTATTAGATGTTAGCATGGTGACCTGGTACCATGAATACTTCAAATTTTGAGTAACACAACTTTATGAACTATTTTGGATAAGTTTTGGAAGAACCTTTGTGGAATAGCCGGGTTGATTGGGGACATAAAACTCATAAGTGAGATTAAATGGGTGCCCCTGGCCCCCGACCCTCCCAAAACATCACCATGTTTTGCACACATGGTTCATCAAATCCCATTAGCGAAATAATCTTTCAGAGAAATTAAAATAATTTGCTTTGTCCAAATATATTTGACTTCTTACAAGCTTTTTCCATAAACACACCTCTTCCTCATTACCTAATATATATACCATATATATAAATGTTGCAAAATCCAATATAAAATTTTATTATTTTTACCAAACAATTAATAAAAAAACTGATTATTTCATAAATAATTCTCTAGAATCTATTTATCAATAATCAATTTTTTAGAATTAATTTAATATGATTTGTTAGGAACATATCATACTCTGTCCTTATTGAAACGATGTTAGAAAAAGATATATGAACTTCATTAAGATTTGGGATGGGGTTTAGGGTGAAAGCATTCTATCTTATCCCATCTCGTCTTAATTATATAAAATAAAATAATAACAAAATTTTGTGTTACATAATTAATATTTTAATTATAATTTTTTTGGTTCTAAATTAGAGTTTAAACAAACTCGATAGGATTCTTACTTTAAAAAAAAAATAATGTTATTGTAATTTCTTATTGATATTAATTTTTTTTATTTTAAGATATATAATGTCTTATTTAAAATGCGTTAATTATAATTAATTTAATAAAATAAATAAAAATTTAAAATAAATAAGGACTCACCCTATCCATTACGGAGTTAAAACGGATTTGGAGAAAAAAAATTTGGGGGGTTGGGAATAAAGTCGCCCCCACCTCCCCCAAAACACATCCTGTAGCAAATCACCAATATATATATATATATATTTATGCGCGCACACATATACACGTCCTCCCACTCTGAGCATTGCTCTCCCAAGAGAGTTAACACAGATGCAATTGGAGCTAGCTAGGGTTTGTGTGTGAGGCTCTAGATTGATTTTCTGCATTCCCCTGGAATGTAAACAACTTACATGAAAGGGAGTTTATTCATATATTGACCATTACACGTCTAAAATCTCTTCAATATGTTCTTAACTACTACATATATATATATATAAATATATATATATATATAAACCTAGTACCAATAATATCCTACATATATCATCATGTCACTTTTCAAATGATCGAAAACTTTGAATGAGGTTTGGTGGTATTGATTTGTTTAATTTATCGCAATCATTGCATGCAATGCTTCCTTCCCTCCATGGCAAGATAGGATTAGAATTAATTTCATGGTGAGTCCACCCCTTCTTTCCTTCTGTGCATGAGTCAAAAAGTGCCACAATGAAATCTTGTGTGTGTATTTGCCATGCTTGTGCACTCTTCCTTCTGAGTGAGTACTGTTATCTTATGGTTCCATTTTTTTTTCCCTTTCTTTCTTGTAAAAGTTGGATGGAATCTATTTATATTTCAGATTTGCCCTCCATTTTTCACTTGTCCTGAAATGTGTGAAGATTTTCATGGGGAAAAAGAAAATGTGAAGAAGTCTTGAACTGACGAATGGGAGTTTCTTAACTCTCTTATTATCGTCACTGTAACTTTCTAATATCTGCTTGCTCTAACTACATACACACACACACACACACATGTATGCACTGTGCACTCAGTGGCTAACTCATGGACCAAAGTGCCTAATTCCCACTCCAACTGGGATATTAGTTTCAATCTGGGACTTTCAAATTCCATTTTTTTCGGATTCATAGCAGGTTTAGTTTTCTTTTTGTGCTTGTTCTAGCACCAATGATTTTTTTTGGCTGAATGCAGTAAGGCCAGCTGCAGGTTAGTTCCTTTGTTAAGGCCCTCTTCTTCTCTGTCTATAATATACAACCTTTTCCAGAAAATTAATACACATGTACGCACAGTACACACACATATACAAACATGTAATATTAAGAAAAATACAGTAAGCTTATTTACTTTGATGCCTTAATAACAAACAAAATATTATATTGTATACATTTTACATCTAGGATCTCAAAAATGAGTAATGCTAAATTTCTCAAATTTTTTTCACTTTTGAGTCCCAAATGATGTGAAATAAAGCATTGTACCACATCTTTATGATGCAAAATTTAAGATAGAAATTTGAATAAGTATAGCTTTATTGTTTAAAGTAATCTGCTAGAGAAGGAGAAGGTTATTTTGCTTCACTCTAATGTATATTTAACCCTTATTAAGAAAATTTTTCAATTCCATTAATTTTTTAAACAAGAAAATCACAACCCTTCAAATCTACTAACAAATTTCTTTTAAATCAATTATGATTTTATTTGATTGTTATATTAATAGCTAAGGGTGATGAAATTTCACAAGTTTCAATCTAGCCTGTTATACCCTTCTTTTATAATTCGGAACCAAACCCATCAAGTGTAATCTTTAATCACGTGATTGGATAGTAAACTGGTTCCTTCTGCGATTATTTCTCAGAAGTCTCTTACACCCTTTTGCCTAGACTGATAAGATCTAAAAGGGAACAATAGTTAGCTGCTCTTGATCTCACCAGATAACGCAATTTAAATGATTCCAAACGTCTAATAACTTGTTTGTAGGATTTTAAGAAGATTAATTATTAAATATGTTATTGTTTCCAATATCAAGGTTTCAGTTTCAGAGATCACATAATAAAAAGTTTTTTCTACAGTTTAATTGTTTATGTTGTTCGAGAAAACAAACTGTCATAGATAATTATCATACTATATTTTTGTTTTTATTCAACCAAAGACTACCAAGAATGAAGAGCCATATTATCTTTCTGATCAAATCCCTATTACCTAATTTCCATATTTAGTGTTAAATATTATATTGTTTTTCCTTTCTTTTAACAACTTAAATTTTTTGAATAATTGATATCTAATATGGTACCTGAGTTCTAGATATTAGAGATCTTGAATTCAAATCTCTCACCTTGTTCTGTTAATAATGGCACATTCACTATCACTCATTCACTCTATTCCATTAGAGTTAGCAGTCACACTCTCTCTATCGCTCATTCATCCAACGAGATTACAAGTGAGAAAAGGTGTTAGATATATTGTTGGCCGACTCTATCAGCTTAAACTTTTACAGTAACCGATAATCTAACATTTAGTAATCATAAAAAGATTAATCTTTTCCTAGACATTCACCAATTGAGGCTAAATACTATTATTTATGCATGCTTAATTGCTCATAACAATAACCAAAAAACAAAACAAAGTGTTGGCTATTACCTTGTATGCTAATGCTGGGACATGACAATAATCTGTGCATTTCTTTTTGGACAGGTACCACAAGATCTCACTCAGAATTGTCTCATTCATAAAGTCAGATCTAGAGTACTTGCATTCCTTTCTTTCTTTGTTCTACCATCAGTTTCCTCTAATTTGCTGAACTTTGAGGTTGAAGATGAGAACAAAGAAAGAGATAAACTGCTATCAACCTCACCATCCTCCAACCCTTTTTCAAACCCATTCTCTTTTTGTGTCATTTTCAGCGATAGATTCAAATCAAGATTGCAATCTGTATCAGAAAGCTTCCTTTTCAGTGTGCTCTGCTCCTGCGGGATCACCGGCCGGTTTTCATATTGGAAGCGAGAGCTGTCCAAACAATTCACTTCATCTCTCCCTCTATCTTGCAATTGATCAGCGATGAGATTGGGTTCTATTGAGCTTGTTCTTCTAATTTGTGTTCGCTGTTGTCCATGATTTTGAAACAATCTCAGCTCTTCCTGACTTTCAAGGTTTCTCCGGCCGGTAGCTTGTCCATTGAAAGATGAATTAGCCATATGGAAATCACATCTTATTGAATGTGATCCAATATTGTTGCTCCCAAAATTAATCCTATCAACTGCTGAACCATAAAGTCCATGTCTGGCTCTATTGGATGAGGCCTCACCCATGTAAGGACTATAAATCAGGTTGGAATTCCCACTCCATAAAGCATCACCATACCTTAAAAAAATTCAAAGGAAAAAACCCAAAAAATAAATAAAAATTGACATCATATTATGAAACCAAACTCATCAGAAACCCAATTTAGCAATTGGAATTAAGAATTTACATCTTAATTTGGTACCTTAAACTGGAATTAGGCCTTTGATTAAAACCTTGTAGCAAGGGAAGTTGGCTAAAATTATAAATATGGTGATCCCTGCCATCAATGAGAAGCCCTTGCTCTGACATAACTGTCAAGAAAAAAGCAGTCCCATGAATTAGATGGAGATCTCAGGCACCATATAATAAACCCTAATTTTTTCACTATTTGTTTATGTACATATATAAGTGTTACCTTGATTGGGATCATCCGTCTTCTTGCTCCTGTACATCTAATAAAACCAAATCCAAAATGAAAATTAATTATAAAAACTTAACTATGGATGATAATTTAATTACTGAATTAGAAAGATGATCATCAGGAGAGCTAAGAAATTTTTTCTTTACCTGAAGATGGCTTTTGACATGAGCGATGCTAAGACCTTTGACGTTCATCAAATTAAGAACCAACTTTGGTGTTGCTCCTGCAATCAAAGTCATATTAATTATACAAATCCACCTATATATATGTGTATATGTATATATAATTGCTATGAGTAGGTAATGAGAAGGTGAAGAGGCTGACTCTCTTGTCCTCCAAGTCTTTCAACAGCATGAGCGAAGCAAAGGTGCAGATCAGGTGTCCAACGGAGCCTCGGATTCTTGGAGCGAATATACTGCCTTACAGATCCAGAAGCTGCCTTCTTTTCATTCTCTTCGACCGTGCTGTTGCTTGAGCTTGCTCCATTCTTTGGCTTACTATCATCCTCAGCTTCTTCTGATCTTTCATCTTCTTCCACATTCTTGCTACTAGGGTTTGTCTTGGAATCCTCAGAACTATCACTTGTCTTCATTTCTTTCAGCTGATTTCCTTTCCCCAACCCCAAGTTAATGATCAGGAAACAGTAATATAGGAATTATGGCCTTCTGGGTATAATCTAAGAAGCTCCTCTCTCTCTCCCCATTTGTCCACTTTTTTTCCTTTTTTATACTTAAATGGCTTGCGTGTATTATGATGTATTATACACACACACACATATATATATATAGGTATGTATGCATGCATGAGATGACATATACATACATACATATATATATATGCATGCAGGCATGCACTGATATATCGTGTGAGGTGTAATACAAAAATGAGCCGCCAGTAGTTTCTAAATATTCTCAATTTGTAGCTATAATATGATGTATTATTGGGGCTTATCGCTCTAAGTTTTCGGAAGCAACTGTAAGACAGACTGTAGAAATTTAGTCTGGTGCATTAACAAGCTGGTTTAGGATATTCATCATTTTCAAAATAAAAAATGATATATTACTAATTTGGTATTCGAAAAAATCATATTACGTGAGATCCAATAATACTACAAGATGTCCAAGGGTAGAGACCGGAAAAACAATTTAGGAGAAATCTTAGTGAAAATTTTTTGATCTAGACCAAAATTTTAGAGTGCAATTTTAGAATGAAGAATAAGAAAATTAAGATTAAAAATAAGAAATAATATGTAAAAATTGAATTTAATCAAAATTTTGAAATGAACTAAATTAAAAAGGACTAAATTTTAAATATAAATTTTTTTTTTTATCTAGTTTTAGAAGATTACGGTCCACTCAACTTACTTTTAAATTTATTTTTGAAAATATTCTATTATGTTGAGAATATAATTAAAAATATAAATTAAAAGATACCGTATTTTCCTATGAGCTATAATCTATATATTAATATATGTAAGTTCCACGGGAAGAGAGTATATCACACAATCCAATAATAAAATAAAAAAAGCAATACTTACTAGGAAAATGAAGGTAAATATTTGAGTGTATAGTGGATTATTAAATTTTTTACAAAAATTTCAGAGAGATAAAATGTGTTTAGGGCTGGGTTGCCTCTTATCAAAAATCAGAAAAATGCTACTGTCTGCCGAGAATCACGGCTTTGTCCCTACTTGGTACGTCAACGAAAAGTAATTTCCACACCCATACCCAAACCTCATCGTACCAATCAAGAAGTAATTTCGGGTGGGTCCCATGTCCTTATTAAAAAAAATGAGTTATATTATACGAGATTTTTTTTTTAAGATATGAAATATTACGTGATTTTGTGTCATTTTAATTATATTTTATCACATATATTATATTTTACTAAATAAGATAAGTTATATTTCACGTAACAAAATGAGAAAACATATTGCTACATCACTGTACGGGAACTTATTCAAGAATTTTTCATATTATACATGATAAAATATTATTAAATAAATATATTATCATCTCATTGTACCGACCCATTCAAAAAAAATTCATTAATCACCAAGGAAGATCATGTACTTTTTGACGTATTGTTCCTTGTATCTCTAGTTCAATATTTTTACATTAATATATTTTGAATAAATTATACTAACTTTTTTTAAGATTTTTAATAATTACACTAATATTTTTTTATATTTTTTAAATTATACTGACATCCTTTATTTATTTTAGTCGATAATATACAGATACTCTTTTTAGTTAATCTTTTTCGAAAAACTCTATACTCACTCAATTAGTTTCAAACTATGTGTCGTATAAATAATATTATATTAATGCCCTAATTTTAAATAAACTCTATATATCAGAAATTAATTGGAATGAATATGGAGTTTCTCTATCTAATCTTATCACTTGATTTTTTTTTTTTTAAATTCATCTCGTTGTCATTCTTACTTTTACAAAAATAAAAAATAAAAAAAGTATAGTGATAAAGTAACATGAAATTTTTTTATAGTCATATGAATTAAAATCTGACACGTGACTATATTTTGAAATTAAAATATTGTCATTACATTATTTTATGTCACATATTTAAAATTGATATATACTATGTGTTACTTTATCTCTAGACTTTTTTCTTATTTAATCACTAATGCAAAATTATGTACTTTTTCAAAATTCACTGATTCACCTATGCTTGATTCTAAAAATATAAAGCATAATGTTAGTTTTAATTTTAAATTTTATTAAAAATATTATTTTTATAATATAACATTCCATCTATATAATACTGAGAACTCATGAATATAAATATTTTAATATTATTTTAAATAAATTTAGTATTATTAAAAATAAGAAATATACAATCCATTCCATCGACATATTTGGATGGTGCAGATCAATCAATTGCAGATAAGAGACGCTGGTGGGGCCTACTATGTTGGGTGAATTTTTTTTTGGGGTAAATGTAGGCGGGCATCTTGCTACTTATGTCATTTTTCTGTCTCTCTCTGTCCTCTCTCTTTCTTTCTAGGGATTGTTTGGAAAAGATGAGGAAGAGTACTGTCTCAGATATGTCCTCGGAGTTTGTTTAAAACCAGCCGTGAAATGATTATGAAATGAGAAATTGCAATCTCACTTCCTGCACAGAAATTTTCCTAATATTTAAAAAAATATAATAAAATTTTAAAAAGAAAGAAGTTATATAATTCTCACTCTTCACCTACACAATTTCAATTTCAAAATTATACTTTTTATGCATTAAAAAATTATTTTTTAAGGGAAAGTGTATAAATGGGAGTATGAATAATTCTCTCATTTAAAAATACTGAGAATTAATAATAATTAGCCCTAAAACAAACTTCAATTTTCGAAAAAAATTTCAAGTATTTAAGAGGGGATTTGAACATTCTGACATTTGTGAAATGAAAAATGACTTTCACTTTGAATCAACTAACTAAAATGATGAACAAATTAGGCACATAAAAAATTATTCATGAATTTATAATAAATCGTTCATTGTGTTATTTGTTTCTTTAGCCTACTTATTTGGATTGAATAGCAGTAATGTAGAATAAGCAGTTGATGAGTTCTTGAAGTAATTAGAATGTCACAAGTCAAATAGTCATTGTAGATGCAATGAAGCTCATTATCTCTACTTTTGATTCGAAATAACGACATCGACAAACTCATCTGAAGTTGTTTTTGGTCAAATTCTTTCGTTTATTTCTTTAATTAACTGTTTTTACTATTTATAAAAAGTTTTAAATTATCAATTAATTCACCTAGAAGATTCAGAAGGAGATGTCGTTTGGGCCTATCTTTTTTTTTTTTTTTTTTTTATCTAGTTTCTTGTTATTCGTTCAATTATAAAAAATCTCAATTTTGATTTTTTTTCAAAGTTTTCTAGTTTCCTGATTCTAGTTTCTTATTTAATGTAATAGTTTTCTAACTCTATAAATATGATATAGTTATTTCTTATCATTTAATTTTTATCAATAATATACAGTTTCGAAGTTTAGAGTTTTTTTTGTGTTTAGATAAATAATTTGGATGATTAATTCAATTTAAGAAATTTAACATACTTAATTTCTTTTATGTTTCATGTTACATCAAACAGTACTCTCATAAAATAGTTTAAGACTGTATATATACATATACATACATATATATATATGTGTGTGTATGTATGTATGTATCAAGTGGTTGTAGTCATTCACACGAGTATTGACTTTAACCTAATTAGTTTCTATGAGAATTTATCCCCCCCGCATGAAACACCCAATATTCCATGCTCGTGTGGATTCTCATTGAAGTAATTGTACATGTGGACTACATAAAACAACAGCTCACAAAGTATTAGTACCATTTAAAGATTTTCTCCTTTCAAGCTTCCAAGCACTTCTCATCACGGGCATCTTGAGAGAAATCACAGCCGTCCAAAAAAAGCTAAGCTACCATGAAGACAAAGGTCACCTATTCCTGTGATTCTCTGCATGAAAAGAAAGTCACAAAAGCTAATCCTCCACCCCCTTAAAAAAAGGTGAAAATTACGGAAATTTTTTGGATACAACTGGTGCAGCGACGTCATAATTTTTTTGGATATAATTGATGCTGCGACGTCATAATGTGTTCTTCTAGTAATATTTTAACATGTGTGATATGATTTAGTTTTTTTTTTTATTAAAACATAGTACATATATATATGTGTGTCAAAATGTTATTAAAATGAGATATTGTCACGTAGTGTATTAGATTTACTGAAAAATATATCTAAAAATACACTTACAATAGTCAAAATGAGGTACATTTATACAGCAGTGGATAATCTAGACTATGGGCTTAGGGCAGAGGCAAAAATTCAAAATTTTAAATTTAAGAAGTATTTCAGTGAAAATATGGAAATTTTGGGAGACAAATTCTAATTTTTTACAAAATCTTTATTAAAATTAAGGGTAAAAAATTAATTTTTTAAATTTTTTTTTTGAAAGGGACGGCAATTTTAAGTACCCTCGTAAATTCCAGTATAGCATCATGAATACAAATATTAATGAAGATTCCGAAATAATCATTGCAATACTTGATATATCAAATTTAGTTACTTATTTTTTTTTTTTTTGCTTATATATTAATGTTTTAAAAGTATTTTTGAAATTATTAGATATATTTAATTTTTTTATTTTTATTTAAATAAGAATTATGATAATTCATATATGCAAATAATAAATTTGGCGACGTTTTTAAGTAGAGGTAGCTAGCTTGGCTCTATTCCAAAACCCACCTTCCTCCTCTAACTCATAAATTCCTCCAACAATGGAGATTTTGTGTGTATTTAAACGCTTAAAAAATGGGTGGGGAAAGCATTGGTAAACAATATATGGTGGGCTGGTATTTGCTTGTGAAGATTATTAAAGTACAGTTTGGTCTGCAAGATTCACTTCTCAGCACACAACCTGTAAAGTCAACCCCCAACAGTACCTCTGTTTTCCATCTTTTATTTTTTTTATATATGCATCAGAATACGTGACCCTATTAATGTGGATCTACCATCCTTTGAGAAGAATGAGCATGTCTGTCCTTTTCTTCTCCCTGTATCATCATCATCATCATCATTAAGGCCATCATGTATGTGTATCATTCACATCATATATATATTATACATAATGTCATCATTCATGCATGCATGCATATGTTATAGCTCAATATTATTCAACTCTCAGTTGACGTTTTCAAGCTTCAATGAAGCTTCTGATCAAGACTAAAGAGTCACAACTGCTCTCCTTATTATAATATTGCATATGGAGAAATATACATACATACACATATATATATATATATATATATATAAATTCCCGCTTATTCTAAGTGTCAAATCTTATGTTAAGAATATGTTAGGTTACTTAAATCAAAGTTTATGGAGTATCAGTGACCGTTGATTCTGTGGAGGTTGTTGAGATATCCAATGGTTAATTTGCCTGCATTCACATACAAATTAAATATACTCAAGTATGTATCCATTTTTTAAATCATGGGTTTATGGAATTTTGTTTAATCAAACGTATGCATGCATGAATGGACTTGATGAAGGAATATTATTGATTGGATTGATTTATTTATTTTTTAATAATTGAACGAAAGGTATTTTTCGTCTCTTTATCAAGCATGTTGTGTGCCCCACTTGAGCGACATCTTACCAGCCGTCCACTTCCTTTGATAAGCAAGTGGGTCCCATCCCATCGGTTTTGATGGTGAAACTGATGACTAAAGAATAAAGGGTGGTGATCATCATGTGCATGAATGACCGAGTAGAAATATCATTTTCTTAAAAGAGTGATCTATATTTGATCCAGTTTCAGTTGATATACGGGCAGATTATATGACTACCATATATATATATATATATATATAGAGAGAGAGAGAGAGAGAGAGAGAGAGAGAGAGAGAGAATAGGCACCATGCATGTTGCAAAATCTTAAGATGTCTTGTTAAGTGAAACATACTTGGTGAATCAGATGTAAAAATAATTTTACCATGGGAGATAGCATGTGAGATGTTTAAAGAGTTTATATTTGATCCATTTTCAGTGGATGCATAGGCAGACGTAAATGACAATCCCGTTTCATGAATTATATATATCTATATATATATATATATAGATATAGATAGATAGATAGATAGATAGAGAGAGAGAGAGAGAGAGAGAGAGAGAGAGAGAGAGTAGAAGGGGATAGACAAATCACATCTAAGACCAGTGTTTCAAGAAAAGCATTAACTACGTCTAAGACTAGTTTTTCACGAAAGATATTGTTGGACCTTTGCAAATAATAAGTTATTAAGATTATTTATTTTTAATTAATTCCTCTCTCTTCATATAATACAAAATTTAATCAAAGTTGTCTTCTTTAAGTAAGCCATAGATTCCATGTTTTGCTCATGCTGCTAGTGTTTTTTTCCTACCGTCATTGGTTCATTTTTCTTGAATTAATACATAAAAAACATGATAAGGTCTATTTAATAACTCATGATCATGTAGTAGTGATATGCCAGAATCTTACTGTAACACATTAATTATATAACTTAATACATTATTAATATTACTGTGTCACATCATTTAAGATGCAATATTTAAAATATATATTTGAAAAACATAATATTATTGTATATATACAATCAACAATTTTATAATTAATATACTTCGGACCCACAATTCATTGATTTCTCTTTTTACCCACCCAATTCAAATTCTAGACTTTTTAATCTATATATATATATATATATATAGACATGTCAAGAAACACAACCCCCCGACGACAATTCTTTTTTGGCATTCCGCAAGTTATCTCCACACACTGGTCAGCCGTAATCTTGAGCTGAGCTTTTGCCCCGCTTGTGTAGTGTGGGTGAAGATAAGCTTCCTGGCTCATTTTTTTATGTTAGGCTACAGGTGGGCTTGGTTTGGTCTCTCTTAACTCTAGAAAATGAAGATCTTTGAACCGGATCCATCAACGGATCAATCCTTTTACGTTATCCAGGTAAAGTCTTTCTAAAAAAGACCATATGTATACATAATATAATTAAATTAATCTTATTTATGCACTTGATTCATCAAAAAAACTTCTCTTACGCCTGGACCAGGTCTTGATTTTGGCTCAATGATAATAAAGCGGACTGAAAGGACATAGTAGTGTAAATTACTGAAGTAGCAATGTTTGAATCAACTTTTCAAATGCACTTAATGTGATTTAAGCCCCAAAATCAAAAATTGTTTGAAATGAAATTCCAAATCACATTTACTACGTACAACTTTTTTCATTAGATTAATCTCGAAAGTCAATCTTTTTTTCATTTGATAATTATTATACAGTTCATTCAAACACTACTTTTTTCATTAGATTAATCTCGAAAGTCAATCTTTTTTTCATTTGATAATTGTTATACAATTCATTCAAACACTCGACTGTTAAATTCAAATAACACTTTTATACAATTGTTTAACTTGAACAACTACTTTCACACCGTTCAACCAAACCGGACACTAATTTCGTGTACTGTAACAATCAAAATAGCTTTCGGCCTCCCAGATAAAATGTAGCAAACACTAGGTTCTTGAGTGCTCTAGCACTTTCTTCAAAATTTCATTCCAAACAAACGTGAAACTCTCTCTTCTGCCTCCATCTCAAACAAACAGGGAACCCTCTTCCCCTACCTGCAAGTGCACAAGTGCCTGACCAAGCGACTGGGTCATCTCAAAGTGAACCATCTCAATTTTTATCCGAGGAAAACAGAGAATCCTCACACCCACAGTTCTACTTTTGAGAACCAACCAAACAATAAAAGTAGTGCAATACAAACATGTTCATACGAGGCAGTGACATACCATTTCAACAAAAATCCAGCTTGTTTTGAGAACCAACCAAACAATTAAAGCAGTGCAATACAAACATTTTCATATGAAGTAGCGACATAGCATTTCAACAAAAATCCAGAAATCCAGCTGCTTGTGAATTATCAATCTGTGCAACACGCGTTGGAGAAAGAGAACAACAACATAGAATTTACGTCATTCAACAATGTGCCTACGTCTACAGGAGCAGCTGTATTTTTCACTATTCATAAAATAGAATTACAATGTATTTATATTGCGACAAAGTTAAAATCCTAACCCGGTACATTAAAAATTCTCCAATATACTCTTACCATACCAAGAGGCACATATTACAAAAATATGGGTGGTTCTCTCTAACACAGTTTGATATAATGGCATGTGATATTCAAGTTAAACATTAGCCACAAATTGGAAAGGAGAATATGAAACAAAATGATAAATGCAGTGCCTTCTATTCTCTCTCACAAAATCAAGAGGAACAGAACCGCATCAATAGAATGCACGAAACAGAATCCCATGATACAGTTTATTTTTAAAAGAAATAAAATTTCAGATGTTGGACCAATACCAACCAGGAAACAAGATAGTCAGATCCTTCAAAACTGTTTGGATATATAGACTACTCAACGGTTTCTTCAACCAAACTGCATCAGAAGTCAACCGTGTGTACTGATACCTTCGATGATATGTTATTTACCTGTATTCGAGTGCGAAAAAACCTGTCTAGGTTTTAAAATTACAAAAACCAAAGCACCATCTAAATTCAGATGCTCAGAGAAGAAACAATATTTTCAAATGATCCAAAAGACTAAAATGTACCCAAAGTGACAGGCTTCCTGTGTCAACTCACTGTTGCTGGACATCAAACAAGGATAAAAATGACTCACGAGATTTTATAATGGTGAAGAGAAGCTAAACTGCACGCCAGTCTTCCCACGATCATGCTCAAGTTGTTTCAATATGTAGCAGTAGTTAACCTGACAACATACGAGGTTCAGGGATTAAATCTGGATGGGGAAAACTAGCCATATAAGAATTAAGAAGAAATTCAATTTCAATAAACTGTCATGAAGGCAACAGTCATACAATCTAATGAATAGCAATATCATCTTATCCAATTACGAAGTTCTTGGAGGACATTACGAGAAATCAACCAAGCATGGGCACTTCCACGAGGTAGCCATGTCCATATCATATCCGTATTGGATACTAATACTCCTCGGATATTGGCGGATGCAAGTTTGACACTTAGATTTATCAGTGATTTGAAAATAAATTGTTTGCTTCTGAACACCAGAACATGTATCGACACTCTTGGATAGTTTGAAACAAAACTTATATGCCTAGAGCTCTAAGGTTCCACATTTCTAATATGCCATATGAATATAAGAAAAATATAACTAGACTTGTCAAGGTATACATATTTCATACAAGGAAAATATAATAAGAGTTGAAATTACATGGATTTTTCCGTAGATCAAGAGAACTGAGATATATTGAGGGTAAAATATGTTGAATTTAAGAAAATATAACAAGAATTTAAAATGCTTGGATTATTTCTTAGAAAAAGAAGAATTTAGATATATAGAGGGTAAAATATGTTCAATTCAGTCCCAAATCCAAAAAACCCTCATTTTTCATTCTTTTTTATGTCAAAGACCTGCCAACCACAAGTCCTTCACACGTGGTTGTTAGAACAAACTCTAGAGATACAAGAACTTTAATTTATAAATTAGGAACTTCAAATATCTGATCTGATAGATTCAGTTAAAAAAATTATTATACCATCAGGTCCTTGATAGATTCTTATCTTTTTTTTTTTTTTTGAAATTTGTCATATCAATGTATCCATATAATGTGGTACGTATACCCCTTATCTGTGTCCATCAATGAAGCACGGACACTCTATTTTGGTTCACGTGTCCGTGTCGGACACCGACACTTCTCGGACACGTGTCCGAACACTTGAATCATAAAAGTTGTTGATAAAATACAGAAATTTTTTATTTTTTATTTAATGACTTTGTTATTTTAATATTTTTCAAATTTATGTGTTTTATGTCAATTTTAATTAAAATAATATTAAGTTTTTATTATATGGTCATATAAAAGTATAAAAAATTTATATATATTCAATGTATCCGTGTCCTACTTTTTTGAGAAATAAAGTGTCTGCGTCTCCGTTTCGTATCCGTATCCCGTGTCCGTATCCATGTTTCTTAGGTGTCCATGCTTCATAGCCAACAATAAATTGACCCTTTCATTGTTTTCAAGAACATTTGAGCTATTGTTTTTTCCCCAAAAAATAAGTTTCAGTAGATTGTAAAAAATGATACAGTAAATTGTATCATTTAGAGATCATACTGAAAATTTCAAGGAAAACAAAAGAAACAACTGTAACCAAAAACAAATTGTATTATATTATCCAAGCACACGCCATCAGAACCCATCATGTATGGCATCTGAATTTCTTTTTCCAATCCTAGAATTTAGACCAGTGTTGCCCCATTACTCAGTTTGATATAAAGATCTCAGGACAGATAACTGACCTCCATGCGGAATAGTTTCGTGGGTACGATGATGCCAAATCCTGCAGAGCTTCGGAAAGAATCCCGGAATTTCCGGAAAGAGAGATCTCGGAATGCATTCTCTGTTAACTTGGTTAGATTCCCAGCACATGCAAAAACATGTCCATGGATACCAGCTTCTCTGAATACCCTCAATGGAAGATCAAAAGAAAGGTCTGCAAAGGCGGTAAGAGCAAGATCTCCTCCAAGAAAATCCCTTCCAGAATAAGTTTCAGAACTTTCACTATTGGAGTTCTCTTTAATTTGTCTTCTTGGCTCGGAAGGACCCAGTCCCCGTGACTTAAAGCCCAACAATGTCGTCGGGCCTCCCAAGCTGCAAACTGGAGAAGAATTGCCACCCAAGAAGAATCTCTCAGGCAAGGATGAGGGCATGTTCAAGAATCCTCTACCCCATGGAAATATAACACCACCAGAGATCCCAAAGTTCAGCGCAGTACGATAAAAACCCAAGGGGAAGGCATAACGAAGATCAAACTCCTGTTGAGAAAACCCGAAGGAACATAGCATCATAATATAAGAAGTTCGTCCAGCAGCATGTGTATAAAGAGAGATGAGCATGAATATAATAAGATTACATCAGGTTCCCAGTGTCATCATATGCTCATAGCACAGTAAATGCACATGTAACTGGGGAAAAATCTTGGGTTTAATTCTTCTTGGTAAAACCCCCAAGACCCCCCAACCAAAAAAAGAAAAAAGGTTCCAATATATATATATATATATATATATATAAATAATTTTATCAAAGAAGGTTAAGAACTATAATACTAAAATAACTATCTACAATCCAAGTATAAATAGATCAAGGTCCAGAAAAATCTTAGAAAATTCAACCAACGAAGAATAAATTCAATTATATAATACTAGGCTACATAGCCGTCACCGAAAAGTATGAATCTTAGACTTCCTGACAGAGACATCAGAAGACTGAGCTACAGAAGATATTTAGAATCCAGGAATCACAGAATGAAGCAAATATGTGTTTTTGTTACACAACTTTGTGCAGAAACAAAATACTGCATGCGAGCAAATGATTCTGGTATGGTGACACCGTTCAATAGATGGTGATGTCTCATGTTAACAAATTGTGAAAAAACAGCCCTTTTGTTTGGGGTAGGGGGAAGAAAAAGAAAGATAGTAATGGGGGCATGTTACTCTGTAGTAACACGTTATGAGCTGTGTTTTACTGAAGGAGTATAAAGTGACGCAACACATCTTCTGCGTACACCAAGAGAAGGGCTATAAAACAGTAATTAGATCCATGCTCTACAAAATTTGGCAATATCAACATATTGAACAGGTACAAAAAGAACATTACTCAACTCAACTCAACAAATTCTTATTCCAATTATTTAAGGTCGGCTACATGAATCCTATCTCGCCATTCTTCTCTATTTAAGGTCATTCTTTCCGTTAAACCACCCATTACCATATCTTTTTTAACTACTACTAATAAAATTAATTTTGGACCGCCCTTCCTCCCTAGCATGACCCTCATTATTAACCCTGTTGCTATTTGTTACTGATGCATTTATTGGCCTTTGTTTTACATTACCATACCACCTCACTCGATGTTTTCTCATCTTATCTCCTATAAATGTTATTCCTACCATCTCAAGAATATATTCATTCCTAATTTTATTATTTCTTGTCTTACTGCACATACATTTTAACATCCTCATTCTGGCTACATTAGTCTTATTAACATATTTCCTAACTGCCCAACATTTTATTTCATACGACATGGCTGGCCTAATAATTGTTCAATAAAATTTACCTTTCAATTTTAAATGTGTACGTTGATCACATATTACCCCAAACGCACTTCTCCACTTAACCCGTACTGCTTTAATTCTATGAATAACATTATTTCCAATTTCTCCCTATTGATTAATATGTGAACCTAGATAATGAAAATTTCTCCTTCTTATTAACTCTTGATTTTCAATTTTCACAACATCCCTATTTGTATAACTAGATTTTACTAAATTATACTTAAGATATTCATTTTTTGTCCTACTTATCTTGAATCTTTTTTATTCACTTCTTATTAACTCTTGATTTTCAATTTTCACATTCCTATTTGTGTTATTAGTTTTACTAAAATTACATTCAAGATATTCATTTTTTGTCCTACTTATCTTGAATCCTTTTGATTCTAAAGCTTTTCTCCAAATCTCTAATTTATCATTTATCCCTCTTTTAGTTTCATCACTTAAGACCATCATCAGTAAAAAACATACACCATGAAATGTCATCCTGTATATGCCTAGTAAGCTCATCCATTACTAAAGCCAAAAGGACAGAGCTTAATGCTGACCTTTGATGTAGTAGGCCTAATGTGATAAGAAATTCACTTGTTTCTCTAACAGTTGTCCTCACTATAATAACCGCCCCATCATACATGTCTTTTATTGTTTCGATATATCGTTTTGTAACTCATTTCTTTTCTAAAACCCAACATATTAGATCGCGAGGGACACTATCATAAACTTTCTTCAAATTGATAAATACCATGTAAAGATCTTTAATGATCATTAATGTTCCTTTTTTTTCCAGTATTTTGATAGGAAAATCACTAATGTTTCTTAATAGTATTAATTCAACTCAGAAAGTTGTATAAGGTCATATCCCAGTTCAGGTTTTGGGTTGGATCATTCCCTTGTCATCATTCAGCTCTTATCTAGGAACACGTCTTTCGTTAATTATAGGTTCTTGTGTCTACACCTTAATTGAGGCTTTCTTTGGCTTTCCTCTTATCCTAGAAGCATCTTCAACTTTTTCTATTGATAAGTTAAAGCATCTTCAACTTGAACCAAGCAACTCCTAACTAATGTATTTATTAGTCTATGCAATACAAAAATAAGCCACCTAGACTACCTACCCTCATCTTGTCCTTGATAGGTGTACTTATTATGATTGAGAGCTAAACTCAATTACTGCTCTTTTGGGTATGCTTTAGAGTATTGATGGGAGGAATAAAATGGAGGATGTTGTTAGATGGAGAATCGACATTAACGGAATGTTCTTGGATCAATCCTATTATGAGTTTTTTTATTAGAAAATATACACACACTTGTATCCCAACTAGGACTTGAAACTTGCACCTCTCCCTTTGGAAGTGGCAAGATATACTATTTAAGCTAATAGCTGGTGATAGTCCTATTATGAGGTTTTGGTTTGGGGGAGAGATTTTCTTGGAAGAGTATCTAGCATAGAGAAGGTCCTTTGAAGGTGGCCTTCTTTGCCTGTACAATAGCGTTACATGTAATTCTCACCATCGATAATTTAAAGGAGAAGGAGATTCCAAATGGTCAACAAGTGTTTTCAAGCAAGAGAGACAACTAGTCACCTCATTCCTTACAAGGTGGCTAGAGACTTAAAGAGTCTTCTTTTTTTGGTAAGTATTTCTTGGTCATTTCCAGGATCACTTTATGATATGATGGTTAGTTGGAAAGGGGATGCAAGATAAGGAGGGTGAGGAATGTGTGGGATGTGGGCATAAGACGAATAGGCACACCTTTGAAGAAGTTGAGCTTTTATTTTTTATTTTTTGCTACACAATTTTTTTTTTTTTTTTTGAGAAATTTATTTTTTGGTGTGTAGAAAGTTATATCAATTAATTCTTTAGCAGAGAATCTAGAGATTTTAGATGAGATGATTTTATATTGTTGATTTTTGTAAAGTTGTATACCTAACCTGCACATTGTTTGCACATCATTTGCGCAGCTGTTTTGATGCCTATAATGAACTTTACTTACGACTTCTAAAATTATAATGCACTTCCACATGACAGACTAAGAACTTACCCGTAAATATGCTCTACTTCCTATACATGTCAAGTCAGATTCCACTTGAATTTATAAAAATGTAATTAACCATTCTTGATATATTGGAAAGTTGTGCCACCAAGCGTTAGCTTAAGTGGTATCTCCTCCAACCACAAGAGGTTGAGGGTTCAAGTCCCAATTGAGTAAACGGGTGTCTTACCTATCAAAAAAATTAAAAAATAAAATGTTGGGAAGTTGTAAGCAACGGCGGAGCCAGGAAAAAAATTGGGGAGGGCTAAAAAAATTTAGTGGAGAAATTTGGGGTCGGGCCAAAATTTAGGGGTGAAAAATGAGAGAGATTATGAGATTCTTAAAAATTTTAGTAGGAAAAATTTGGGATGTGCCAAATGTGCCAAAATTTTGGGTGAGAAATGATGGGATTCAATGGGTATAGATTGGGCTTTGGGGTGGGCTAACTTGAAAAGGGCGTGAAATTTTTTTTCTAGAATTTGGGGTGGGCTATAGCCTGGGGCAGTCTACCTATACATCCATGATCCACCCTTGGTTGTAAGTACTAGCAATCACATATTTACAGTTGGAACTAAAATAAAAAACAAATAAATGTCTTAAGAAAGAAAGGAAATGCGGAAATAATATGGAAAGTGTGACAAAAAGCAGATAGTTATACAAGGTTGAAAGAAGCTTTTCCTCTTCACACATGTACCAAAACAAGAAAATAAACCATACATAGTAAGAACATAAGGTTTTTTTAGTAGAATATGATTTAACTGACCAAAAAAATAGTACCTTATATAGATCAGAGTCTGATCGAGTGAAATTCTCAATGTGTCAGGGTACAAGGCAGACAACAATGTCTGATACGAGTTGACTGCCAAGTGAAATACTCTTACATATCAAAACACAAACAAAAAAATGAGTTGACTGCCAAGTGACAGTTTAAGGTACTATGTCCTCAATAGAGCAGGTTCTCTCCTGCCCTCTCAATAGAATAGTTCACTACCTCAAGAAAGAGAATATTGTCCAATTCTTAAATATCCGTAACCATTATAAATTATAAAAAAAAAAAACATAAAATGAGATGTTTAACAAATTCATCACTTCAATTAACGCTACACCCCCCCCCCCCCAAAAAAATACACACACACTTAAACAACCAAACATACTTGTCACCGTCAGAAAACCCTAAACTTAAAAACTTCAGGAAAAATAATGTTTTTTTTGTTACCAATTATATTCTACATCAAAATAATGTTGTTTGCTGTCCCAAAATGAGAATATGGTAATTAAAGTGGCAAGGAGCATCAGAACGGGGTGGGTGGAGTTTGCTAGGCATATCGAGTTTGTGGTTGGAAAGGGTGAATGACTTCAATTTTGGACTGATCTTTGGTGTGGTACGTTTTCTATTTGTGATCAATTTCCACTCAGACTGCAGATAGTCAGGAAGTTTCTGTAGTAGATTCTTTTACAGTTTCGCATAATGGTGTTGTATGGACCCCTTTATTTCGACGTAATTTTCAGGATTGGGAAGTAGATTTGGTGCTTCATTTCATGGAGTTTTATCAACTTGTTAGGTGAGATTAGAAGTTGATTCTATTTCCTGCAGACATACTAGCTATGGATTGTTCTCAGTAAATTCTTATTATGCAGCACTTTCAAGTATCAACCAGTACGGGCACTTGTTAGTCTTGTTTTCCTTTTAAAATTATTTGGAGGTTGAGGGTCCTGTTAAAAATGGCTTTTTTTGTTTGGACAACTTCATGGGGTACTATTTTAACAGTTGATACTCTGCAGAAATGAGGCTTTCATTTAGTGAATCGATGCTCTGTGTAAATTGCATGTGAAGACTGTGGGTCATTTGTTGCTTCATTGCAAGGTGCCTGCATTTTTGTGGAGTTTGCTCTTCTCACTATTTGGTATTCAGTGGGTTTTACCCAATTTGGTCAAAGAATTGTTGTTACAATGTAGGGGTAGGTGGAGAAATGGGACTGATAGGCAAGTGTGGTTTTCAGCGCATATTTGTTTGATGTGGTGTTTGTGGAAGGAGTGTAGTCGTCGGATTCTTGATGGTATTGAGAAGACCCCAAATGAGTTAAATGGCTTGGTTTTTGCAAACTTTGCATTGTTGGATATTTAGATCTTCTTCCTCTTCTATCAATTCTTTACTTGAATTTTTGGGTGGCATGAAGCTTTAGTTGATCTTTAGTTTGTTGTTTAGGTTTCTTCTTCTCTTGATTCTGATGTACATCTTTCTTGTACAAGGGAGTGCTCCCTTTTAGCGCTTTTTCGTTTACTAAAATTTTACTTATTAAAAAAAAGGGCTTAAAACTGTTAACTTCCTGTGAGATTTGTAAAGGGTCATGACAGAGACATGAACACCCAAAACAACTCAGATAATGACACCAGTCATAATCATGTTATATCTATCCAAAAAAAATAAATCTACCAAAATTATTTGCATTGTAATCAGGATGGGTTCCAGTCCATGAATATAATGAAAGATGAAACATTAAAATAACAACTTTAACTCATTTACCCGGGGGGGAAAAAAACTTTAACTCAACCAATATGTGTTTCAATGTGATTCTCAATTCATCTTCATTGGCCTCAGTGGTACATATCAGTTTTATAAACACGTACAAGAATATGTTATCCTCTAAAAAAGTTATAAATCATTGGTGCTTTAGCAATATGGTTTCTCTTCATTCGAATCTAGGTAAATAATGTTAAGGCACTAAATTTAAGCACATTTTTTACTCCTACAATTTCTCAAATTGATTTAGAATATTTAATGAAGTATAAAAATCATAAAAAGAACACATTTTTTTATAGGTAATACACATCTATGTCCCATCATAAAAAGAACACTTTTTTAATCGGTACAAACAAGTGTCCCAGGGGTACACACCCATAACTACCCAAAAAAAGGGGGACCGACTGCAAAAAATTAATGCCTAAAATCCTCCAAAAAAGAGCTTAGAAACAAGGGGTATTCCTCCTTTATCAAGCAATTTCAAAAAATTGTCTTTAAAGGAGCTATCCTTGTCTCCTTCCTAAACCAGCCACCCGTCCGTCCCAACAGAACTGCCTTGATTGAGACCGGTATGACCCAACATTGCCCAAACAAAAAGAGAATCAACTTTCAGTAGTTCCTTGCGACTTCACAATGCACCAATAGATGATCCATTGTTTCCTCACTCGCCTTACACATGCAACAACGGCTAGGAAGTTGAAAACCTCTACGCCAAAGATTATCCGTTGTTAGGATGGTTCCCCAAGCTGTAGTCCATGCAAAAAACGCAGCTTTGAGAGGCACCTTCAACTTCCATACCAGTTCCCATGGGAACTCCTCTGTGCCTCTAACCATCAAGCCCTTATAGAAAAATCGAACTGTGAACTTTTTACTTCTATCTGCCTTCCAACAAATACCATCCTTGTGCTCCCCAGAAACAAGGACTCCAGCCACAAGGTTCATCATATCCTCCACTTCCCCTACCTCCCACTCAAAAAATTTTCTCCTAAACAATGGACTCTGTCACATTCCAGAACCCACCTCATGCGGATTAAGGATAATGACCGGCCAAATAGGAACATCGCAATACACTAACCTTTTTGTAGCGTATTGATAATGTGTCCACCCAAAGGCCTCTTAACATGTCTAAATAGATTGCATTTAGTTATACCAATCGTGCAACGGAAATTTGTGTCTGTAAAAATTTTCTTAAATGCAATCATAATTGGCAAAGCATAACTAAACTTTACATCAGAGTTACAATACATGAGCCCATCATTTTAATACATATAAATGTCTAAATATTACAACAATGATAACATTATACATGTTCTGTTCGCCTCTAAACTTTCCATTTTGGGGAAGAACTTTGTGTTTCTATCGCCTGCCTTAAGCCATAGTACCCTAGATTTTTGCCGCCATAATATCTCTTTAAGTTTCAAAATTTGCCCCAGGTCCCCTTTTTTTTTTTTGTTGATAAATAAGAAGTATATATTAGAAGCCCAAGAAGGGCAAAGGGCAAAAACCCCAAAGCATTACATCGGCCTTAAAGACTCCACAAAGTCAACAAAAGAAAGGACATTTACAGGAAAAGCCTCTTTGGCCCAAAAAAATAATAAACGCAAAAAAGTCTCTTTAAGATAAGGAGCAGGAAGCTCCCGATCTTCAAAGATCCGATTGTTCCTTTCGATCCAAAGGCACCATAAGAGACAAATGGGAGCCAATCTCCAAATTCTCTTAGTTTCTTTAGGAAGGATGCATCCTTCCCATGCCAAAAGAAGGTCTTTGACTGATCTTGACATGACCCATGAGATGCCAAACATGGAGAGAATAAGGTTCCAGCAGCTCCAAGGGACTTGACAGTGAATGAGAATTTAATCCAACCCAAGAGATTCTTTCCTACTTTGACAGCCCATTAGCTTGTTCTCTCTTATCCAACTCCTGAATCTCCCTTAAAATATTTTCCTTCCTAACTTGAACGTTACCAAAATCCTCCTCATTTCATTTTTTCAAATCTTCCTTGAGCATCTCTAATTTCCTAGCTATAACAAAGCTAGGATCTCCCACAACATTGTATCATCTCTACCTATGAAGCACGGATACTCTATTTTGGCTCACGTGTCTGTGTCGCATACCAACATTCTCGGACACTTCATAGACACGTGGCAGACATGCAAAAAAAGTGTCTAATTTTATTTTTTCTTTTTTAAAATTTGGGACATGTTTTCTGTTTTTCTTTTTTCCTTTTTTGGATTTTTTCCTCCTCTCCTCTTCTCCTTAGTTCTTTTTTTGGTTATATATATACATATATATATTTTATCTTCTATGTAATAGTTTGTAAATTTATTTTGGAACTTGAATCATGGATGTTGATAATTAAATGAAGAAGTTCTTGTATTTTTATTTAATGGCTTTGTTATTTTAATATCTTAACAATATTTTTATGATTTGTGTGTTTTTATACGTATTTTAATTGAAATAACATTAAGTTTTTAACAAATTTATAAATATTCAGCGTATCCCCGACATGTCCGTGTCCTAGTTATTTGAAAAATGACATATCTGCTTGTCCGTGTCCGTATTGCAGTCGTATCCATGTCTGTACTTCTTAGCTCTCCACCACCAAGCCACTTTATCCCTAAAACCCGGCACTTTCAACCACATGTTCTCAAATCTGAAAGGACTCTTCCCCCATCTCATTCCCCCGCAATCCATCAAAACTGGCAAATGATCCAAAACTGGCTTAGGCAAACAAGACTGAGTTGCACCCGAAAATCTGTCCCCCCAACGTGTCAAAGCAAGGAATCTGTCCAAACGAGACATAGCTGGAACATCACTCCTGCTAACCCACGTAAACCTCCCACCCTCCAAGGGAAAATCCACCAGATTATTGTGATCAATAAAATCAGAGAAGTCCCTCATCCCCTTAGTGATTCTTCCACGGCTCTCTTCTTTCTGATGGAAATCGAGTCACATAGAAGCCGCCCCCTATCAGCCAAGGAATATCCCATCTGTTGGCCGCCCCTTGAAGCTCCCCCCAAAAGAACTCCCTATCAGAATCTGAATTCGGACCATACACACCAGTAAAACCCCAATTGAAATTACCTGCCAGCATATTAAACTTGCAGGACAGAGAGAATCTGCTCTCCCACAAGTCCATCCTTGCCACCCTCCTTGAATCCCACATCAAAAGAATTCCACCAGCCCTGCCTCTTGCCCTCCCGAAATACTCCTAATGATACTATCTTCCAACCTTTTGATTTTTGTCTCTTTAAGACACACAATAGTAGGCCTCCACTCCTACAACATCCCTTTTATCACGGTTATCTTGTCTGGGTCATTAAGACCCCTAACATTCCAGAATCACATCTTCACCATCATAAATCACATACAGGTACCAGTTCCTTTCCAACTTCCATCCCCCTACAGCCCCCGTCCTCCCATTGTAATTACCAGTACATTCCAAATGACGCATCTCCCTCCTCAGCTTTCTTGCTGAAGCCGCCTTCACTAATTTCTTCACCTTTGGCTTGCTAATAATTATGCCCTTCCCGTTATTTTCTAGTATCTTTGTAAATAAATTCCTGACTCTTTCCTCGTACTCATGGCACAACACACCAAAAGTACCTACTTATACCACCTATTCTCCTCAAAACCCATGCTGAAACTTCCAGTCTCTTAATTTCTTTCAACTCAGAAGGCCTCTGCTGCTCTTCTGCATGGATGACTGCTAATGGTTCACAGATCAAAGGGTACCCGCCCCCATATTCCACAATCTGACCAGGCCACGTTGCATTCTCCACTTCATCCCTGTTAATGACAGGGTTCGTTATGTCCTGTAAAGGATGTCTCCTCTCCATTGGCTCATCATCGTACTGGCCCCTCCATGCTGACTCAATTGGAAGAATCCTGAATAACCATGTCTGGTAAATCACACCCCTCAGACTCCGTCCCCACCCTAAACATAGAATCCCAAAACATCTGTCTCTGGGACAACTGAGCTGTCGTCAGTATCATAACAGTCCTCGCCTGAAGCACTGGAAGTCTGGAACTATCCCCCCAACCCCTCGGCCTCTCCCTATCCAATTCCGAGTCACCCTCTGCAGCTTTGGAGTTGCTTGATTCCCCACCCCTGTTCAATCCAAACTCACCATTACAGTGAGCCAGGGCAAATTGATCCTCCACTTGGTCAATCTCGCAGCATCCAGCGCCTGACAGTGCATCGCCTTGAAATCTCTGATCATCGACCCCTCTGCTGAACACTCCCAAGGCTGCCTCCCTATTTTTCCTCTCTCCAGAACTAGTTGATTCTGGCAAAACTGCCTTGCCCTTCATCTTATATAACTCAGCATCCTGTGCGGCAGCATGTGTGCCTAATCGATTGGGTAATTGGGCCTGAAATTGGGCCTTTCTGAATCAGGCAAGGGTGGGTCCTATGTTGGGAAGACCACATATAAACTACCAAAACCCTAAATTGAACCTTTTTTTATCGGTCTAAATTGAACCATATTGCACAAAGAAATTGCATCAAGGCTACATTTGTCTGGATTATTTTGGGCTTAGGCTGATTTAACAGTGTCAATTTTTTCGTGTGAAAAATTCAGTCTGGTTAACTAAAAGAAAATGATTATTTTATATAATCCATTAAACAGTAATCAAGTCTTATGGTGATCATTCTTTACACATATGCACATTTCGAGATAAGAATCTGAAAATTCAAAGAAACTATGAGTATGTTTTAGGGCAAAAAGTTCACAGCAAATAATGTTTGGTTCTTATATTGATCTTTAATACACCAGTATCATAAAATGACATGGAGTAGGTCGCAATTACTGTATGAAGGGCACAGTCACCTATTAGAAAAAAGAAATATAAGTTGTACTGAAGTATATTCTTTGCATTT
The DNA here is from genome assembly GCA_008638375.1 of Nyssa sinensis. Taxonomy (NCBI): domain Eukaryota; kingdom Viridiplantae; phylum Streptophyta; class Magnoliopsida; order Cornales; family Nyssaceae; genus Nyssa; species Nyssa sinensis. The sequence goes on along the minus strand of CM018041.1, from coordinate 7,260,570 downwards.
TAAACATTAGTAATAGACTAAACAGTAGAACAAATCAGAGGTTAACATTAATAAGAAGATTAATATCCAATATTTAAACAAAGTGAAAAGCATATGGACAAGGCATGTGTAATGATATCATATAAAGTTATAGCATTTATAAATTCACTCTAAGTAAAGGCACCGGCAGATTATAAATTAAATTAACTATGCTGTTTTTGTTCATTTGCCAAAGATTACATACTTTACCCATTACTCTAATGCAGCATCCATCACATTCAACCAGAACCATACTTGTTAAAATAAGATTCTCCTATAGAATTATGATGAATGGAATTCAGAACATACTGGAATACAAATCATAAGCTTAAAAGATTTCATTTGTATCTTGAGATAATATATAGCATAAAAATTTTGTAGATAAGTAATATTATAGAATAAACATAAAAAAACGCAATGAAAAAAAAAAAACAATCAATACCAAATATGCTACTACACATTGCGAATAAATTAATATTTTTATTCTAGTCATCTTCGTTCTGCAGTATCAAGTGGGGTAAATAAGAGGGATCTTCTTACAAATTTCCAACATTACTGCCATCTGTTAAAATGACAAAATTCAAGTGTTTTTTTTAATATATACTGAAAGTTTACTAATCAAAAACAAAAAACAAAACAAACAAACGAGATATTGCTTCTGTCATATCCCAATGTACTTTTATGCATTCTATTAAATCAAAAATTTACACTATCATATGAATTAATCAAAACTTCAAAATTCCAAGTTCTCCTTGTATGATTACAGCATTTTAGTGATAAATTTAGCCATTATAGATGTAACAACGTTTAAAAGTCAAACATTATTAAATGGGAAGCTCAGAAATGGTAAGTTACATGCAAAATGACCAGAAATTGGTTCATTAAGCTCTTAACTACGACAATACACCCAAAAGTTCCACAAGGTCAAACAGCTAAAAGAACCCCGACGTAGAGTCGTAGGGTGGTCATATTTTATTTAATAAGAAAACCCTAGCATAAAACCATATATTAACACCCCATGGACCTAGTTGATGCTAAACGAGAAATGTTTTATAACAAAATATAAAATCACAAAGACCTGAGAGTAACATGGTAAGTAAATTTGTAAACAAAGTTCCAAGTTAAAAGTAAAACGAAACAAATTCAACAAAGTGACACTACACCATAAAAAATTGATGAGACTACAATGAATTGGGGAAAAATAGCTTGTAAGAAAATAAAATTAACGAGTAAAAGTTTACTCCACCTGACGAAAAAAGCGTAAGCTCCGATAATCAGGTACAAGACCACCAATGTAAGAAGTAGAAACAAAAGCATATCCTCGAGTTGGTCTCAAAGGCGAATTTCTCTTGTCAATCTTAAATGTGTACTTTAGAGATGAAAGTAAACCGTGTCCAAGCTGCCTCCTTATTGACCTGGAGGACATTTGTGATGGATCAGTTAAGGTACGCCAAGAAAGATTGTAAGCCAAATCATGGTTCTTCAATGATATTAGGCCGAGAGAGAGGCCCAATGATCGCTCTTTGTAAGAAGAACACTTTAGCCAATCTTGGGAAAGCAGAGATACTCGAGCTATCACGGGAGTTACCAATCCTTTGAATCTGGGCAAAGACAAGCCAGCACTAACCTCTGATGTTTGGTCCCAGCCATAAACCAAAGTACCATCCCAAAGGTCCCCATATCCAAACAAGTTTTTCAGCTTGAGTGATCCTTCAAGTGACCAAGATCTAGCCTACAAAAGCATATCACAGTTTTTTTTTTTTTTGGTAAGTAATATATTTCATATCATAATTTTTTTTTATTGGTAGTTTTTTTTATAAGCATTTCACAATATTAAAAACCATATAAGAAGGCAGAATGTTTATACGTCTGTACTTCAGTACACATTGTGTAAATGTACATGAGGGAGCATATTCAGATCGCACAGCAAATTGAGCAGCTGGGCTGCCTGAAGAAGCTAATGAAAGCCATAGAGAATCACAAAAATTATTATTTTTGATAAGTGAAAGAATTTCAATCAAGGCCCAATAAGGGAAAATGTACAAAAAACATTACATCATATTCTTAGGTCCCCCTAAAAATTTACAAAAGAATCTACACAATAGTGGATCACAAAAATTGATGAAAGGTTATTTGTGGGTCTACCTAAATACACAAGTGTAAGATAGAACGTGCATATCTACTTTCTTTTGTCGATACATGAGGACATAGGTGCCAGACTGTGTACTTATCAACGTTACCTGGAACATGGATCATTATAGTACGCGAAACGAGAACAGAATCACAATACACTACCTACTTTAAATGTGTTCTGATAGAGGATAGGCTTATGTAAATGATATGGGTGAAATATAATGTGGTAGTCCTAACTATAAGAGTGTTTTCTTCTTCTTTTTTTACGTAAATGTGATTAATGAGAATTAATATCATTAAAGTGTACATTTTCTTTTTATAGTTATGAAAATTTATTATATTAAAAGAAAACATATAAAGGTACTGACCTAAGCACACCTATTTATGTTGGTCTCTTTATTTGCATTGGTCTTTTCATATTACTTTTCTCTTAGGAGGAAAGTTGAGAAAAGAATTAGGAATAAATTTTTCAGATCACTAAATTTAGTGACCGGAACGTAAATGTAGCCTGTTCTAGAACGAGCATACCAAAACGAAATTGCTAAGGTATTAACGTTGTCTTGTAACTGTGGTACTTATACAGAGAGTGTCTAGGAATGTCTAGGTGATCAAGATATCATAGATAAGGCCTCGTCCAAATAGTGCAAATGCAACAAGGAAAACAAAAATATCTTTATGTCCTTACATTTTTACATTTTCAAAGAAATTACTAATGCGTGTTAAGGATATATGAGTTAGATAATATAAAAAGAATTAAAATGTGTTTCGCACTTTATCTCAAACTCTTGTGTCCACTAAAGTAATATATCAATTGTACCATATTAAGAGAGTAGAACAAGATTAAAACCGCAACTAATATGTTAAACGCACACTCATAGGGTGTTAGTTAATAGCAAAAATCTATTAGGTTACTACTTTTGTTTCTAGCACATTGCAATAATAATGAACCATGTTTCAAACAAGTGCCTACATAGCATTTATCACAGTACACAACTTTGAGTTTGTACATGGTCAACTTGAAACATAAATTATTGGAACCAAAAGGTGCAATCCGGTCAGTACAACCCAATATCCAATCTAACCCAGCCTATATATAGGTCAGCATGTTTTGGTTTATAAGTTTTCTCATCCCGGTATTAATTTGGTGTTTTGGTTTTCAAGTTTTGCTCATTTCAATATCATTTTGGAATGTTCAATGTTACCTGGAACACAGATCGATATAGCACGTGAAACAGGTATGGGAACGTAGATCATCAATTGTTATGGAACGAGGTACGTTAAGAATAGGTTTCTTCGCATCATTTTGTCGAATGAAATGTGTTTATTTCGAACATAGAACACTTCTTACATCATCATTGTAATATTATACATAAAACTCTTAACTCATAATAACATGAAAAATTATTATGTGAGTTAATTGTTGTTCAGATGCGTACATCTGTGTGTGTGTGTGTATTCATGTTGTATAAGTTGTGTCGAGTCTTTTAAAATTTTAGATCAAAAAGTCGATTTTTGCATTCCAAACCGCAAACCATTATTGGGATCGTACGATTCAAATTGCAATTCGTTATAGCGTGGCAAATTGTGGCAACTATGGTTGTGTTCATAATGGGACTTTCACTAAGACAGGACATCCTCAAGTACTTTCAGAATGTGAGTGCCTCAGAAGAGGTGTTAGTCTTTTTGCAATTTTATCATTGTTAGTTCTTCCATACAATTCATTTGATTGAACATCTTTACACTATTTATATATTAATAATGTGTAAATATATATATATATATAAAGAAAGGGAGGTGGGGAATGACACAATTATGCAATTACTAGAGAGTTGGGAAAGGATACAATTGCTAAGGATGTTTGAGAGGATAAAAGAAGGGGCGGGGGGGATGGAATAGTTGGATTAAATGGTGCATCTCTAATATCTCCTTCTCAGTGTGGGTTATTGGGACACCGACAGGATTCTTCTAGAGCTCGAGGGGGCTTAGACAAAGGAATCGTTATCGCCTTTGTTATTTGTTATGGTAATGAAGGCTTTGAGTAAGATGATCTGTACGGGGGGGCCTAATCACATGCTTTGAGGTACGAGACATGGACAAGGGAATGGAGGATTATCATTTGTTGTTTGCGGATTATATGCTAAATTTTTTGTGATGCAGAAGAGGGGCAACTTAGATATTTGAGATGTGCTCTTTTTGTGCTTTGAGGTAATATCGAGGTTGAGAGTTAATTTGACTGAGAGCAAGCTCGTTCTAATTGGGATAGTGGAGGATTTTGAATCCTAGGAATTGAATTCATAGTGTAAATTGGGGTCCCTTCTAGCATATTATTTGGGCATGCCTTTGGGTGCATCCTCGAGGACTAAGGCTATTTGAGATCCGATTATTGATAGATTCCAAAAATACTAGTGGAATGGAAGAGGCACTACTTTTCAGAAGGGGGGCAAACTAACGTTAATCAAAAGAACATTAGTGAGTCTTCCCACTTATTTCATGTCCTTATTTCTAATGCTAACCTTGGTTGAAAAAAAAGGTTAGATACGATTCAAAGGGACTTTCTATGGGAAGAAAATGATGGTGAAAAGAGGATGCACTTGGTGAATTGGTAAAGAATTTGTAATACGGTAAAGGGTGGGGGTTTGGGTATTTAGGAGCTTCGAGTATTCAATAAAGCTCTTTTAGGGAGGCGGTTGTGGCGCTTTGTTTGGGAGCAAGGAGCTTTATAGCGGAGGGTTATAGCATTAAAATATGGGTGAAAAGTGGATGGTGGGCTTCGAGTGAAGTGGGGTAAGCCTTTAGAAATATATAAGAAGGGGCAAGGAAGACATGTTCAAAAGAATCGGCTTCGGTGTTGGGGGAGAGCGAGTCCGTTTATGTGATGATTTTTGGTGTGGGGATGTTTCCTTAAAAGAGAAATTTCCCAGACTTTACCATCTTGCTTCAAATCCAGACGCAAAAATTTGGGATTATTTATCCTTCTTGGTGGAGGGGTTTATTTGGAATCCTCATTTTTGAAGTAATCATCAAGATTGGGAAGTGGAGGAGATGGTGGATTTTTTGGGGGGTGATTCAAAGTTGTTCGCCTAAAGGAGATGGAGAGGATACAATTGTATGAAGGAAAGATGGAAGCACGAAGTTTACAGTAAAGTCATACTATAAGGATCTTACGAGTAAAGGTGAATGCTAACTCCCTTGGAAAATTGTGTGGGGTACCAACGCTCCAATGAAAGCAGCTTTTTTAGCTTGGTCTCTTGCTTGGGGTGTAGTCCTCACCAAGGACAACCTTAAGAAAAGAAGCTTCCATCTTGCCAGAAGATGTGCTATGTGTTTGACCGAGGATGAATCCATTGACCACCTATATGTCCATTGCTCATTTATGAGGGAGGTGTGGAATTTGGTGTTTGCATTATGTGGTTGTTGTTGGGTGTTGCACTCTTCTATTAAGGATTTTTTGAAAAGTTGGGTAGGTGGTTGTGGTAAAGGGGAAGTAAGGGGAATTTGGAGATTAGTTCCTGTATGCTTTTTCTGGTGTCTTTGGAAGGAGAGAAATAAAGGCATCTTTAAAGGAGAAAAGATAGGCATTTGTAGATTAAAAGATAGTTTTCTGAAGCTTTCATACTTATGGATTTTGGAGCATACCCCCTCAAATGCACATAATTTTGTTAACTTTTTTTTTTGAGAATATGAGACTCTAGTTTTGGTGCGTTTCTTTTGTATATGGTTGCCCCCCTCGAGCTTCTTAATGAAATACTCTTACTTATCAAAAAAAAAAAAGGTAAAGAAGACAAAAGCAATTTTTATTGAGGTGAATATGGTAATATAAGGGCAAACATACTTATCAAAAAAAAAAAAAATATAAGGGCAAACATAAACCAAAATCACAAAATAACTCTTTAAGACTTCAGCAGAAATTGGGTTATTGAAGTATGAACAAGAAGCAAATACAGAGAAGGAAGACTAGTTGCATACACCATTCCCGAAAAGGAAAGAGTATATAGAGATCCCTACTGTATATTTTTCTGCCAAAACATAAGGATTAGGTGATGAAGGAGTTTCCTTGCCCCTCAGCACAAGTATGTGAAGTAGGGAAAATTAATTATGATTCTGCTAAAATTTTGCAGCAGGGACAAGTAATACAGTTATGTAGAATCTAAGGTTATTCTGCCGGTGCTTGCCACGTGCATTAGAGTCAGCCATAACACTTATCATCAGGGAGAGAGTTCCTTCTTCTTTTTTCGTGAGTGAGTGTAATCAACTCAACAAAACCTAATGCACGGTTCACCCAATAAACAGAATAATCATCCAATTCATTCAAATTATAACCAATAATCAACCAAGCCCAATCTCAAAGACCATGCAATCAACCGTAGATATATACACGCATATTTATATACACATAATGAAACTTTGTTTATAAAAAAAAAAAAAACCAGTGACAAAGGTACCTCTGGCTTCGAGAACATGCCAATGGTGCCAGTGAGAGGATTTTTAGTCTCGACAACCTCAACAATGACATTGGCAGTCCCTGGCAACTCAGGAGGTCCCGAATCGAGTGTAATGTTGACAGAATCAAAGATTTCGAGAAGGTGAAGCCGAGCATTTGCAATAGTCGCAGCCTGAAGAAGCTCTTGTATTGTGTTGACGTTCTTGAGGGCTTCGACTTCGGCTTCAATCAATGAGTCCTTTGTCTTAGTGTTGCCCTTGATCACCACATCGTGGACTCTCAGGGGCACTCTCTCCCTCGATATTCGATTGAATAGATTCTCCATTTTGGCTTTATAAGAATGCATTTTCGATTCTCCATTCAAAATTTCATCTTCTTCTTCTTCTTCTTCTTCTTCTTCTTCTTCAAAGTCATCGCCATCGTCTTCGTCGTCCTCGCCGTTTGAGGGTTTTACACCTTCTTCGTCAACTATTGATGGCTCTGACATAGGTTTACTTGGTTGCTCCTTTTGCTGTTCTTCGACCGAGACAGCCATGGATGAATAAGAAAAAGATAAAGAGAAGGCGAGAGCAGCAGTCGGAAGCAAAGAACTCCTCGGAAAGACTGCAAGGTGGAGGTGGTGGGAGGCTGGGAGCAGCATAATTTAGTACCGACAGGGTACCATAGACAATTATAAGAGTCTACTATCCAATCCACCTCGTTTGGTCTATTAGATTTTTCTTTTCTTTTCTTTTTTTAATTATACTAACCACTCGTAAAAAATTTTACAATTACCCAAAAAAAAACTTACTAATATTTTTAAAATAACACTAATTTTTTTTTTATTGACAAATTACAAACAGTCAAATTTATTTGAAAATGATAAAAATGACCCTTTTATTATATTTTTATCAAAATTTTAACTTTTTTTAAAAAAATTATTTTATATCAAAATAAATTTAAGATAAATAATTTATATTTTTTAATGAAAAACATTTAAATTAATATTTATTTAACAGTTTAAAAAAATTTCAAAATTTAAAAAAATAATAAAAAAAAAAAGACTAAACAAAAAATGTCTTACTTAATCAGTAAAAATAAAAAGGAATTATTTAAAAAATTTAATAAAAAAATCTTTATAATTATCATAAATTCTATTAAAATTGATACAATTTACCCTTTTTTTACTTCAATAGTGTTACACGCGTAGCATCTTTTTACTACCATTGTTGTCATTCTATCAATAAGTTAAACTCATCACTCATTAGTTACTGTGAGAGTTTGATAACCAAAAAAAGTAAAAAAAAGATGGTGTATTTAACATTAGTGTAGAAAGAGACTGGGTATCTAGTATTGATGTTTTTTCTCTAATGTGGTTAGGTTTTATTTTTTTATGAATTTTATTTTTTTTTTAATTTATTGCCACTGAAATATTATCAATTACATATTAATTGTGTGTAAAAAATAAAAGAGAGAGAAAAAAAAAGTAAAAGGCAAATCATAACAAGTAATATTATTCTTACCGTAATATTTTACCAAAAAAATTTACCTGCTGATGTAGTTGCTCTTCGTGTTAGTAAATTCAGCCTCTTGGTGCTAGTGAATTCAATTTCTTGGTGCTAGTCATGTCAGGTGAGTTCAAGAAACTTAATTGATTAACACTAAAAGGCTTAATTGACTAACACTCGCATATATCAAGAGACTTAATTGACTAGCACTCAAACAGCAACGTCAACAGGTAAAACAATTTGGTAAAGTTTTATAATATAGATATCATTACTCAATCATAATTTGACATTTTTAATTTTTAAATATTTGATTTTTAAATTTAGAATTAAAATTTAGGTAATTATAGGGAAAATAAAAAAAAAAAAAAACAAATGATGAGATTAATTAGAAGATAGGAAAAAAACTGAATTGTTAGAATATTCTAGATTACTCATACCCCTTTGTCCCACATCGGATACATTCCCACATTGTATTCTCATATTGTACTTATAAATAGACCTCATATTGTACAGTTTTAAACACACAGAAATAAATATAAATTCCTTTCTCTTCTTTATTTCTTCATGGTATCAGAGCCACAAACTTGTGGCCTGTAGTCTTGTTTTTTCAGCCGTTCTTTCGGCAAATATTGGGTGCTCTTCCTTGTGACGGTATCTTACCTCACGAGCTGCCACGCACCGCCATTCCTCTCTATTTTCCTCAATTTTACACTGTTCCGGTCACCACCTCACAAAGGTGCCACCACCATTGGACAGTCCATTCAGAGAGGAGTCCAACGCCGCCAAGATCGGCCCAATCGGAGCTGCCACGCGCCCTCACGCGCCACCCGAAGTTCTGTCACGCCGCCCACACGCCAGCCTTATCCTTGTGCTGCCACGTCAGCTCTAGCCACGTCACTGCCACGTCAGCCCTAGATCCACTTCAGCTTCTGCCACCACATCAGCATTGACCGTTAACTTTGACCGTTGACTTTGATCGTTGACCGTTGACTTTGACCATTGACTTTTTCAAATTAGGTGCATTCTGCTCAGTTTTCGTCCTGCTTTCCTTTTTTTTTTGCTATCTGCTTATACGTTTGAAGATTCGATATGTCTCAATCTGTATCAAATCTCGATTCTATTGTTCGGCCTATAGACATAATGTTGGATGGATCCAATTATAGTATGTGGGCTCAGAATATGGAGGTTTTTTTGAAAAGCCGCCGATTGTGGCGTTATGTGACTGGAGACCTTGCTACACCGACACAGAAGGCAAGTGAGACAGAAGAGGCGTTTTCAACTCGTCTAGAAGAATGGGGTAGTATGCACTACAAGATTTTGTCTTGGTTCATCAACAAGTCTGTTCCATCCATCAACAATCTCCTTCCAAGACTTGGGAATGCTAAAGTTGCTTGGGATTTTCTGGCCAAAAGATACAACTGCACCTATGATGTTTCCTTAGAGTTTCAACTGGAAGCTAAACTTTATCAGATGCGTCAGGACACAGGTCAGTTTATTGCTGATTTTTATTCTCAGACCAATCATCTTTGGGAACAATTATCTGCCGCAGATCCAAAGTTAGAATGTGCTCAAGACATTCAAACATTTGCTGCCTGGCTTGATCGACGGAAGTTTATGCACTTTATGATGGCTCTTCGTGATCATTTCGAGTCTACTCGAGCCTCTCTTCTTCATCGTCAACCACTTCCGACTTTAGATGCTGCTGTTTCTGAACTCATCTCTGAAGAAACTCGTCGTTCCACTATGAAGATGCAATCATCTGATATGGTTCTTGCCACTGCTTCTCGTGGTCCTTCACCATCTTCTACTGGCCGTCCATCATCACAATCCAACTCCACGATCCGTCTTTGCCAGTGGTGTAATTTCCGTGGTCACACCATTGATGAATGTCGCAAGTACAAGTCTTATCAGCGACGACAAGCTTCCCGACAGACAGCTACGGTCTCCTCATCTACTCCTGCTCACCAGACAGCTGCGCTTGCTTCCTCTACTTCCTCTGCACCCGAGTCTTCATCTCCATCCACTCCTCTCACTGCAGCTGACGTAACGGTCTTAATTCATCAGGTTTTGTCCAATCCTCCACTGCATTGTCCGTCACTCCAGGTAAATCTCAGTGGTTTATAGACTCTGCTTGTTGTAACCATATGACATCTGATTCCACCATCTTCTCTCATAAAATTGCTCTTTCTCCCAATCCTGCAATATACACTGCCAATGGATCTCATATGCCTGTTAGTCACGTAGGGTCTATTTCTACCTCTAATTTATCTGTCAGTGATACTTACCTTGTGCCTCAATTATCCTTAAATCTTCTTTCTGTTGGACAACTTTGTGAGTTAGGCCTTGATCTGAAATTTTCTAACAAGGGTGTTGATGTACAGGATTCACGGACGGGTCAGCTGCTTGGGACAGGCCGTAAAGTTGGACGTCTTTTTGAGCTCACATCTCTACAGATTCCTTCTTCCACAAATACTTCCATGGCTGCCATTACAGTTACTTTCAGTTTGTGGCACTCCCGGTTGGGTCATGCCTCACTTCCACGTGTCCAGTTCTTGGCTTCTCAGGGTCATTTAGGTCCAGTTAAATTTCAGTCTTTTGATTGTGTGTCATGTCATCTTGGAAAACAAACACATTTATCCTTTAATAAAAGTGACTCTTTTTCCGCAGCTCCTTTTGACTTAGTTCATTCTGATATATGAGGTCCTGCCCCGACACCGACTGAGGGGGGATCTCGTTATTTTGTTATCTTTGTGGATGATTACAGTCGTTATACTTGGATATATCTTTTGCAGCATAGGTCTGAACTCACCACTGTTTACCAAAATTTTCACAAAATGGTGCAAACTCAATTTTCTTGTACCATTAAAACTTTTCGTTCAGATAATGCAATGAAATACAAAGATAAATCATTTCTTGCCCTTTTACAGCACAATGTGACAGTCTCTCACCATTCTTGTCCATACACCTCACAACAAAATGGTCGAGCAGAACGTAAACATCGCCACATTCTGGATACAGTAAGAGCACTTCTCATCTCTGCCTTTCTTCCAAAACGTTTTTGGGGCGAAGCTGCTCTTACTGCTGTCTACACCATCAATCGTGTTCCCTCACCCACTATACATAATAAAACTCCTTTTGAGCTTCTCCATGGTACCGTTCCTAACTATTCATTACTTCGAGTTTTTGGTTGTGTTTGTTTTGTCACTCTTCCCTCACATGAACGCACCAAACTTGAGCCTCGATCCCGACTCTGTTGTCTCCTTGGTTATGGTCTCACTCAAAAGGGTTATCGTTGTTATGATCCCATTGCTAAACGTCTTCGTATTTCTCGTCATGTCGAGTTTTGGGAACATAAGATGTTTACGAGTATTTCTCCTTTTCCGCAGTCGTCTATCAGTTATGCTCCTATCTTTACTGACCCCTCTATTGCTTTATTTCCTAACTCCTCTGCAGAGATGCCAAGCTCCTCAGATGTTCCTTCTTCGCCTGTCTCAGAGTCATCTGACACGTCTGTTGATACTTCTGATCCATTAACTACCTCCGAGCCTATCCAGGTACCTGCACTTCGTCAATCCACTAGAGTAAGAGCTCCTCCTTCTCATCTTCAAGATTTTCATTGTTATTATGCTCTTGCTACCCTTCACGAACCTCACAGTTATCGTGAGGCTAGTGCTGACCCTCTTTGGCAGAAAGCTATGTCTGATGAACTAGAAGCTTTCACTAAAACTCATTCTTGGGACTTGGTGAATTTACCTCCTGGCAAGTCTGTAGTTGGATGTAAGTGGGTCTACAAAATCAAGACTCGGTCAGATGGATCAGTGGAACGCTACAAAGCTCGTCTTGTTGCTAAGGGTTTCTCTCAAGAGTATGGTATTGACTATGAGGAGACTTTTGCCCCTGTTGCTCGTCTTACCTCTGTCCGTTCCTTGCTTGCCATTGCTATTGTGCGTCATTGGCAACTGTTTCAGATGGATGTCAAAAATGCATTCTTGAATGGTGATCTTGCTGAGGAAGTTTATATGCATCCTCCCCTGGTTATGCCCATCCTCCTCACACCGTTTGCCGTCTTTGGCGTGCTCTCTACGGTCTCAAACAAGCTCCCCGAGCCTGGTTTGCTAAATTCAGTTGTGTTGTTGCTCAACAGGGGTTTACCCCTAGTGCCTATGACCCAGCTCTTTTCCTTCGGACCACTGGTGTTGGTATTATTCTTATTCTTCTTTATGTCGATCACATGATCATTACAGGCAATGATCTCTCTGGTATTCGAGATCTTCAGCACTTCTTGAGTCAGAACTTTGAGATGAGGGATTTGGGGCAGCTTAACTACTTTCTGGGTCTTGAGGTTACATCTGGATCCGATGGTTATTATCTCTCTCAAGCTAAGTATGCATCCGACTTGCTTTCTAAGGCCGGCTTGACTGACAGCAAAACATGCACTTCTCCGCTTGATCCTAATGTTCGATTACTTGCTACTGATGGTGAATCTCTCCCTGATGCTACTCTGTATCGACAACTGGTCGGTAGTCTCATTTATCTCACTGTTACTCAACCAGACATTTCCTATGCTGTTCATCTGGTTAGCCAGTTTATGAGTGCCCCTCGCTCTACCCACTATGCTGCTGTTCTTCGCATTTTACGGTATGTCAAGGGAACTCTATTTTATGGCCTTCACTTTTCCTCTCGCTCATCTCTTGAGCTCCGCTCCTATTCTGATGCTGATTGAGCTGGTGATCCTACCGACCGTCGCTCCACCACGGGCTACTGTTTCTTACTCGGCACCTCTCTCATTTCTTGGCGTAGTAAGAAGCAGACTGTTGTTGCCCGCTCTAGTACTGAGGCTGAGTATCGTGCCCTTGCTGATACTACAGCTGAACTTTTGTGGTTACGATGGCTTTTGACCGACATGGGTGCTCCTCAGCTAACTAGTTCTCCTCTTTATTGTGATAATCGGAGCGCCATCCAGATTGCTCACAATGATGTCTTTCATGAGCGCACCAAACATATTGAAATTGATTGTCACTTCATTCGGCACCATCTTCAGCAGGGCACCTTGGATCTTCGCTCTGTCTCGTCAAAAGATCAACTTGCTGATATTTTCACGAAGTCTCATCCTCCTGGTCGACTCCGTGATCTTGTTTCCAAACTCCAGTTGACTTCGTCCTCTCGAGTTTGAGGGGGGATGTTAGAATATTCTAGATTACTCATACCACTTTGTCCCACATCGGATACATTCCCATATTGTATTCTCATATTGTACCTATAAATAGACCTCATATTGTACAGTTTTAAACACACAGAAATAAATATAAATTCTTTTCTCTTCTTTATTTCTTCATGAATGATAGTGGTAGCTATTCATCTTATTTGAATAAATAAATATGAAAATGATAAGGTTCATCGATCAGATCTTGTGTCGTTGAGGACTCGTGGCCCTTTGTTCCATCGTCCACATCAGAAATCAATGGCTCTCTCTAACTTAACATCTCAGCTATCAATGAAAGTTTCTCTCTCTACTGACTACTCTAGTGAATCAATAATTCATCGCATAGAGGACCATGGAAGACATTGTTTCTCTCTCTAACATCCTTTTTATTGGAATTTTTCATAAATTAGGGTTTATAAAACCCACCAGTTAATTGCATGATTTGAGATCTTGTAATAGTTACATTCTACACACTATTAATGAATGGATTACCTAACGAATGGTTACTGCTACGTAATGCTGTTTTTGATTTGTGTATTAGTAACTGGGGAATTGATAATTGTTGAGCCATTTGTAACTTGATTTGGAATTGAGAATTGGTAGTTGAGAAATTGATAGTTACTGTTATTATGATTGAATGCAGGTAACTGATTTAAATGTCTTCAACAAGTAAATGCTCTAGAAAACAGTTCTGGTGATGTAAGATAAGAGAATAGGAATTGTGAGGTTCAACAATTTACAAAAGGTTCTACTTCCCATGTAAATGCTTTTGTATTTCCAAGTCCAAAGGATCTTCCATTAGAATGTTCCAGTGACATGGATGTAAAGAAGTCAGCTAGCAAGAGTTAGAGAAGATACAGTTGTTTGTAGGTTTTTGGGATCCACCATTTCTGACGAACCAGAGGTGGAAAATGTTTGCCATCATGGTATAGTAGACCCCACAATTAACTTGTAGGAGGCAATGGATGATACAAATAGCATGCGTGGGAAGCCGATAGATTTTGTAAGGACCAACAGATTGAAGAAGCAGGAAGGAAGAACCAGATAGGAAGAACAATTATTCTGGGTTTTAATACTTCCTGATGATGACTTGGACTATCAACTAAGGCAATCCTGGCCAAGCTTATCTGCCAAAAATGATTGAAGATTTGTTTGAGCCAACTGCGTGTACAAAGGAAGCCATGACTGAGATTAACAAAAATGTTTGGAATGCCACCGGACTTCTTGGCACAAGGTATGTTATTCGTGCTTTGATTATTTTGGAATTGATCTGGAATTGTTCGTGCTGTGATTTCCATCTGGCTCACATATTTGAACTGCAAAAATTCCAAGTAGAAGATGGATTTGTTGTTTGTTTGTCTTTTTGGTGTGTTTTGTGCTATCATATTGATACTGCAGTTACCGGACAGCAACTATTTCTGAATCATAAAATGTTTTTTATCTTTCAAATTATATAAAGCTTAAAATATATAATAAAAAAGTTGATAATGAAAGACACATAAAAAAACTAAAGTGGTGGAGGCGGGTGAAGATTATCATGCAATGCTGCAGAGTGCAGAATATTTCAGTTTATTGAGGAAATAGAACAAATTCCAAGCTTAAGACAGTTTAAGAATCTCTAAATCACCACTGAACAGGAAACAACATGGCAAACAAAACCGAAAACAAAGTAGCAATTTATCAGGAGTTAATGATAAATAATAGTGAAATCAGAGATGAGTGGTCGGAGTGCAGTGAGCTGGACGGAAAGCCAAGGGACCGGCGGCATAAATCACAGCTTCATAATTATTTCCAAACAATCTCTTGTTTTCATAGCGGAGTGGGGACCCGTCGAGTCCATAATTCACATTGGAGAGGAGGTTGCAGTTTTGTAGAGGAGATGATACGAGTATCACATGGCACGAATGGAGGGGATGGTCCAGTAAGTAGTGGCTCATCTTGAAGCCTACCATTTGTGCATAGAAGTATCCATGTGCATCTGTTTCAAATGCCTTGTAGAAGCTGACTCGATCTCTGTGGTCTTTGCAGATAACAGCGACTTTAGCTGCAGAGATGGGCTCGCCCCCAGCCAACGACCATGTTCCAAAGTGCTCACAGCTCTGGCAGTAGACCATACCTTCCACCACAACATCTACATTCTTCTCCACTGTGTTGTTCGTGGCATTTTCAACGGCGGCGATGGAGTGGAGGGCCAACGGTAGCAGGAGCACTGAGATGACGATCATGAGCTGGTTGCTTGCCATCTTGAAGGGTTGATTAGAGCTTTCGAGGCTTTTAGTAGGTAGCTCTGTTTGATGTAGAGATATATACTTGGATGGGGGTGGTATATATAGTTTTCTTGGTTAAGAGAACATTTGATGTTTTCTGAACTTCTGGGATTGACGTGGTGGCTACTAAGCTGCATTTTCTTAATAATTGTTGTGGACGTGGAGACCACTTTCTTGATTTCCTGAGGCAAAACTAGGTTGTTTTTTGGGGGTGGCGATTTTAGGTCTTCTTTGTGTGGCCTGTCCCGTATGAAGCTAGGCCAATGTTTAATGTTTAAAGTTTTGGTATTGGGTTGGGCTGGGTCCTGCCATAATGGCCAACTTTATTTTTAAGCCCAGCTTGGGGTTAGAAAGTTTAGATGTCCTTCGGCTTGAATGGATCTGTTTGAGAATTCATCAAAATGGATTAGGTCAAATTCACTCTACTTACGTTATATGATTTTTAAAAAACCGATCTTCCTTTGGTCTGACTTTATTCATGTATAAACTTTTAAGTATGTTTTCAAAGAAAATTAACTACGCTTTGGTCCGATTTTGTTTGAGTTTTAAGTATTATTTAGGAACAAAGAAAAACCACTTTAATATTAAAATTTACTTATCAAATTGGTAAAAATTTAAAATCAATTTATTTGTTATAAAACTGGTTCTACCCTTTCTTAAATATGCCCTAAATTTTTACCATTTCCTTCTTCATAGCCCTCTGACCATTCTCTCATCATTTTGTGAATGAAGCCTACAAAACCCTAGCTAATAAACTAAAGACTGGCCGTGGCGCAGACATAAATTAGGTTAGTAGATTAAGAATACTATTCACTAGGCTACCGTCAGTCGCGACGGTTAGAAACTCGTGATCTGATAATCGCAACATTTGAAAACTTGCAATCCAATTAACATGTACATGTCACGTGCACATATCATACGGATGTGTGCATTGCAAAACACTAATCACGTTGTAAATTTCTGATGACTAATTGATGGTAGCATTGTCCCATCAATTTCTAAAAACAAAAGTAAACAATTGACTAAATAAAATACAGTAAAAAATTAGGAAAATAAAATTGTGACTTTCAATCAATTCTGAAGTATATGTGCTTTTGTTCTACATCATAACATAAATTGTTAACAACAAAACCAAAAAAATAAAGAAGATTCACCAGCCTTTCCCCGTCTTATTTCTGTACAGGCACCATATCCCTACACTAGATAGAAGTTCCTACCATCTATGGGTAAATTCCTTTTGTGCCTTGTAACCTCAAGCTTCTGTGGACATAACCTCAAGCTCTGCCCACCAAAGAGGGGAGAGTTTTGGGATTGCTCCATCAGGTCCAATTCCTGTTATCTCTCTCAATCTAGCAGTAACTTCTCTCATGGCTGGTCTTTGTTTCGGGTCAGGGTGGACACAAGATTTAATAACTTCACCAATTTTTTCAAGCTGCTCCAGTTCAAAAGATTTGAGTGTTGGATCCACCATTTCCACAAGGGGCTGGTCCCCTCTCAAATAATCTGAAGTCCAACGGTCCACGGAGTAAGGTAGCCTACCGGTTATCATTTCGAACAATATAATACCAAAGCTGTAGATATTACTTTCTGGATGTGATTCCACATCGGCTGTGGCTACCTCATTCCAGAAATCAAAATCTGAGATTTTGGCTGCATAGTCTTCAGTGAGATTGACAGCTAAAGAGTTCAGGTTTTTGCGGGCTATGGGTGGCGTCAGTTGGTGCATGTGCTCAAGGCAGTATGCCATGCCCATTGCGATCCTCATCCGCATCCCCCAGTTCAAGTGTTCTGCTGCTTTTTCTGCACGACAAAGCAGGGTTAGAGAGGTCTATGCATAGTTTTTACTTGACGTCTCTTTTTTTATCTTCAACTTATTTCCCCTCAGGTACTTCTGTAATTGTATTCTATCAAAGGAAGTTTTCCGTGCTGTAAGCAGAGAAAATTCTCGTGTAGATTCATTGTATGCTCTGTTTCTAGTGCTCTAACATGACTCATCAGAATTTGACATGCATGAGAAGATTCTATGTCATACTTCACAGAAGATTAATCCTCATGGACAAATATAGAACAATTTGTTTAATAATCATATGAGACAAAGTCAAACGTATCCTAATCACTTTGCCAAGTCATATATGCCAATTTAAGCTTTTCAGACAACTGGTACCAAGTCATTTGGCAGTGATATGAACTAGTCAAACGATCAATTTCAATTTGAACTAGTCAAACATCAATTTCATGTATGTGTGTGTGTTTATATGTATGTGGGTGTGTAGACAGATAGATAATGAGGAGCCCCGCCATAGAATTTACCAGTATTAGTAAATTCTTGATGCGTGCAACACACAACCACCCAAGCCATGTACGGGTCAACCGGGACTCGAACCCTATTTTAAAATCAACTAGTCAAACCTGAATTTTAATATACATACATACTTATATATGAGTTTCACAGCTTTCACTAGATCTCTGATGGTCACCGAGGTTAAAACAAATTAATTGGTTTTACACCTCAAATCAGTTTAGTGTGGGGTCTCCTCTCACAGAAAAATAACATGGTGAATCATGAACCTTTGCTCATACACCAACTTCAATACTAAAGAATGCATCATGCTCTCAAGAACATTAACTATTTCTTTTCCGATTATTGTTAGTCTGTGTTCACAACTAAGCATAAAATAATAAGCTAAAATTAATTGATTCTAAATGGAAAGGAAAGAGAATACTTAGATACTCACTGTGTAAATGCTCAAAGAGTGTTCCATTAGGAGCATATTCGAAAACCATCATTCTAGTGAAAGGCTCCTCTTCCTCACAATACCCAATAAGGCTAACAAAATTCTTATGGTTCACTTTTGATAATGTGTCGATCTGAAACCATCACAAAATGATAAATTCAGGGACTGTCGGATTGAATTAAAACAGCATAAATGTTTAGTGGGATTAATATATGAACTGGATTACCTTGTTCCTGAACTGGGCTTCCAGATTATTTGACCAATCCTTGGCAGATATCACTGTAATAGATATCACAGCTATTTCAACTCCACTGGACAATGTGCCTTTGTATACTGTTCCAATTGGTGAAGAATCAATTACATTGCTGAAATCTTCACAAGCTGTCTCAAGCTCTGATCTCTTGAGCTTTGGCACACCTGAGATGCAGAATTAAAATAATTAATAATATTTATACCAAACTTATTGTTTAAATTATATTTGAATAGTGATGCAGGTGGCAAGGTTCTTGCATGGCAACTGTGAGAGAGGAAAGGATTGAGAATACACAGGATCTGTAATGGCGTGATGGAATAGTGAGCCAGTTAAATCTAGCCCAGGTATGCAAATATTTCTTGGAGTAAAATAACTGTATAAGAGGAAGAACAAGAAATACTTGTTATCTTAAATTAGATGGGCTGTAAGACTGATT
Source organism: Nyssa sinensis (assembly GCA_008638375.1). Classification (NCBI taxonomy): domain Eukaryota; kingdom Viridiplantae; phylum Streptophyta; class Magnoliopsida; order Cornales; family Nyssaceae; genus Nyssa; species Nyssa sinensis. Next base: position 7,241,597 of record CM018041.1, on the reverse strand, counting down.
ATATGACTCAAAGGGTTTGCATATGAGATAAAAGATATTCAGAGTCTGAATAATGACCCATTATTACTCTTAGGAGATTCTTATGGAAATCCTCAGAACATAAACTCATAAATCTGATTGTTTGTGTGAGAAAGAAAAAATACCAGTCACAAATGCTTTCTGCAGCTGCCCACTTAACCCTGTGGCCCATGGTTTGACAACAGCTTCCTTATTTCCTCGATAGAGGAATATGATGATAACCAGAATGAGAAGCAACACAGAACCCCCTATGGCTCCAGACAATATTAGAACTAGATTTGGACTAGATCCTTTACTTGATGCATTGGTGTCGCCTGATGAATTGGTGCTTCCTGATTTTGGCACAGTTGAGGGTGCAGGAGATGGGGATGGGGAAGATGATGGAGCTTCAGATGAGGGTGACGGAGTAGGGGAAAGTGACGGTGGTTTTGTACTAGCAATTCCCACTTCCATGAGTCTCCGTTGAGCAACATCCCTAATTTGGGCAATGTTCCTGTAAAAAATAAAAGCAGTTGGCACTTGTCATAAAGCTGATCAAAAGAAACCATTGTGGTTCATGATCGACCCTGTATATGACTATCAACAAGAAGCAAAATTTGTACAAGTCAATAAGGCAAGAGAATTTGAAAAGATTGTCCAGTCCCACTTGTGTGGTGCACAAAGGTAAACCCATGACTCAACAAGACACAACAAAGATATGCCAGGTGAGACCCATTGAATTTGACCTCTGAGAAAGAAAGAAAAAAAATTAACACTCAAATTGGCTGTACAGAATACCATAAGATGGATCTTTTGTTGCAAGATGGTCTTTGCACAGCATTAGATAGCCAATTCTCGTCTACTTGAGCTTCAGAAAGCATACTGAGCTCATGAATTTCAGGAGATACGCTACCAAAAAGCTCATTGTTGTCCAGTAGACTGCAATATAGCAAGAAAATGAGATAACATGAGCAGAAACAGAGAATATCATCAGAGAAAATCAAGCTGCTCATTAACACAGCTTACAGGATAGCCAGTGACAGATTATTGCCAAGGTTAGAGGGAAGTGGTCCGCTAAAATTATTATGTCCCAGGTCCAACACCTCTAACTCCTCCAAGTCTCCAATCTCTTTGGGAACAATTCCGGAAAAAGAGTTGTTGCGCAAGATACTGCAGAGAAGTGCACAGTAAAAACAATGCTCATAAGACAAAAGAAATGATATAAAGACAAATGATTCTACTTTAGATGAATAACAAAAATAAGTACTACTAAGTCTACTATCATTTGAAATTAAATTAAACAAAAAAAACTAACATATACTCACATAGACTTTATATGAACCAGGTTTCCGAGATCAGGTGCTAGTGTTCCTCCAAGACACAAATCTTTCAAATTCCTGCAAATTGTATAAATCCAACTTCAGAGCTGATTAGAACCCATAAACCATCAGAACTAAAACTCTAAAATTAATCTGAAATCATAAAGGTTTTTATTTGGTAAGTTGAAATCACAATTGACTGACATGTATATATATATATATATATATGTATGTATGTATCTGTGGATTTAAATTGAATGAATTTACTAAGATTTTGCAGATTTATGTGGATTTAACAAGTACCGCTCCAGCATATATATGTTTCTATACATCACTCAAAATAGTCTATAGCATACTTGTTATTCTGACAATTATCTATAAGCCCAAGAACCAATCCATACACCCTTTTTTTTGTGTGGTGTTTTAGCATCATGTACTTGGACCAGACTGCATTTTGCCCAAAATTCACCTTTTTCTAACCCCGACCCCATCATCCGCAACATTCAGTCGCATGGCCGGATCATAAGCCGGGGACCCCTTAGCCCTAGAACTTGCATGCAAGCTTTCAATGACTGGTATGTTTATTTGCCAAAGATCAATATTTTTTCCATGAACAGACGAATTAGAAGTACAAAAAGATGTAAACTGTAGCAAACAAAAAAATAAATCCTTTCATGATTATGCAAAAACAATATCTCACAATAAATATAGCAATTTGATATAAGAATTACTTACAAAACCATAACATTTCCGTCCGAACACTCAACGCCAAACCATGAACAAGGATCAATTACTCCAACATCATCCTTCCAATTTGATAAAGCCCCAAATGGATCACTCACCACACCATCTCTAAATCTCAACAGCGCCAAACCTGCACACTAACAATATTCTCTGCTGAAGTTTGAAAATGACATCTTCTGTAAATCTTCATTATGCTCATTTTGGCAGTCGAGGAAACTTCAGAGGAAAAAAAATGAACTACCTTACGTTTTATGTTTATTCTTTTTTTCCCCTACAATTTTCTCAGCAACCAAACGAAGTATAAAAAATCTGAAAAAGTCATTGCACGAGAAAATTACATACCTTCATTGTTGAGAGACCAGCACAAATTCAAATTCAGATACAGCAAACACGTGATCACCATCAACATCGCCAACCGATGCTCACCGAATCTCCATAGCTCGATCATTGCAACAGCAATCCCAACAAACCCCGAATTCCTTCTTTCAAACTTGGACCAATCAAGAACTGAGTTGACTTCGAATACAAAAAAAAACACAACTTCAACACATCAAACAACCCAAAATTCGAAGAACCAAGTAGAATATGCAGAGAGAAAAATAAGAGATAGAGATCAGAAGTTAGTTCGTGTACCTATGAACTAATTTAGACCAGAAAAAGAGAGTGAAAACGTGTGAAATAACTATTTTTTGACTAAGAAAAATAAGCTGATCATGAAAAGAAAAAGTTACCGATAAAAACACTGAAATATATATATATATATATATATATGCAGGTGAATGAATGAGTCTATGAAATTAAAGAAAAAACCAAACGTTACTCAAAAACTTGAGAACAGTGCAATGTGCGCGAAGGCGGTTTAACTTTTCTGAAGCATTACGGGGTGCCGCTTTTGATTAGTTCCCAGTTTCAACTTTCAAGCGCCGGCGATGACTTTTACAATAATATACAAATAGCATAACGTGTGTGTGTATATATATATATACACACATATACACACACACATACATACACACATATAAACACTGTTAAAGTGTAACATTGACTCAGTAAAGCAGTCATAGAAAGGTCATTGGTGGTGCTAACCTCGTAACTTTCTTTGATTTTTTTAATGGACAATTCTAACCCCTTCACATAATTTTATTTTAAAATCTGTTTCCAAGTGATTCATATGATGTAAATGATCACTCTAATTTACATTAAAAAATAAAAAATTATTAAAACCCCAATTGGTTGGTTTTATTGTTACATAAATTATAATTTTTTTTAGAAAAAAAAATACTAAAAGTTCTTAAAATAATTTTTACAATTCAAAAAGTTTATGATATATTTTTTCTATCTAAAAAATCTATAAAAAAAAATTAATATAAAAAAATTCAATTGCTAACTTTCATCTTAACACCGTTAAAAAATATTATTGATTAAATTAAAATAATTTTCAAAATATATTTTAAAAAATACCTAAATAATAGATACAACAAATTATTTAATAAAAAAAACATAACATTTTTTATTTATCTAGAATGCTCAAAAAATAAAATTTTATTTTGCAAAATATTATGATTTTTCTAGATTGAAAATTTTATTTTATATATTTTTTAGTATTTTTTTTCTAAAATATATTCTAAAGGCTATTTTAATATAATCAGTAATATTTTTTAACAGTGTTAAGATAGACGTTAACAATTGGATTGTTTTGTATTAAAATTTTCTTCTTTGAACTTTTTAAGTAAAAAAAATGTATCATGAATTTTTTGAATTAAAAAATTATTTTAAGAATTGTTTAGTAATTCTTCCTTTTTTTATGTTATAAAAGTCAACTGGTCGACAGAGACACCTTTTTATGTCAAAAATTAAATTAAATTTATTGATATAAAATAATATTTTATCAAATAAAAATAAGTGAAATTACAAAATGTATGTTTATTTATTTTTCTTTATTATTTAACAAGATTGTAAAATTTACAAAGCCTCTCTAAAGATTTTTTTACTTTTTTTAAGATTTTTTTTTTTTAACTTCTCTCTCTTTTTCTCTATAAATGTCTTGGCCTTTGTTTTATTTTTGAGTTATTGAAAGGCCAAGATGCTGATTAAGTTTCTGTAAGAAAAAAATTAAGAATATTAACAAATGAATTTATTGTATAAAACAATGATGTAAAAGACCTTATGATATGTAATAGAGGCAAGTGTAAATGAAATAGAAGTTAGTTTGTCTAATTGTTTTCTTAAATCAGCTAACTCAATAATTTTGATTAGGTTTTTCATTTGTGTAAAGTATGCATTTCAGGGTCATTTGTTACTTATTATAGTTGTGTGTGTATATATATATATATATGTGTGTGTGTGTGTGTGTGCACATATATATATACGTGTGTGTATATACAAGTGTTATTTTCTTAGTTACATTAATAAAAGAGTCATGTTGAGAATCGAGTTTCTCCTACAGTCGATCGTTGACAGTTAAAATTTATAGAGTAAATCTAATTGTCACAAAGAATAAATCTGATTATCACAAAGAGTAAAATTTCGTCTAATGTGCATAAGCTAACTGATCATATTCCCTAACCGATCTATTAAAAAAAATATTAAAATGGTCATCTAAGTTTCAAAATTTGCCAGTTCCAATTTTTTTTTTTTTTTTGTGTGGTTATTTCCAATGAATTTCTCCCACACTTTGCCAAAAGACTTCGGACACAACCATGTCGGGCCACCTGCGAGTGGCTCCTGCAATTGTAATCTCATAACCAGGCATACCACAAGATAAGAGTAATGGGAATTATAAAAATATTTTTTTTAAGTTTTTGAAATTATATTATCTTTTTTTTATTTTTACTAATAAATTATATAGAATTAAAAAAATAAGTTATTTAATTTAAATTTACCTTTATATAGAATTAAAAAAATCTTTAAAAAAAGTAGGAAAAGTTAATCAAAAATTGAAAAAAAAATGTAAAAAAATAACATGAAAAGAATATTCTTGTCATTTTTAAAAAAATTAGACAAAAAAAAAGGTATATATAATTTGTTAATAAAAATAAGAAAATGAAATATAATTTTAAAAAGTTTAAAAAAATCTTTATAATTATCAAATAAAGTCATAAAAAATTAATATTATTTACTATAATATAATAATTCGTTGTCACGTGACTTTACTATGACTCTATCAACTTGCATTACCAAATGCCAGTTGATAGCTCTGTCAAAATTAAGTTTGAAAACTCCTTGGATATAGTATTTGTTTTTATTGATTTTTTAAAATAAAAGTAACAAAAATCTAAAAGAATATTCTTTAGTTTTACATTTTCAAAAACGGTTTTCTGAAAACAAAAAAAAAAAAATTACTAAATTCATTAAAAAAACAAAAAAGACCTAAAAACGCGTGTATTTTTAAAATTCTTATTTTTTATTATTTTTAATTTCCTTCCCCAAGTTGACTTGTCATTTACGAGCAATGTTAGGTTTTCAAGAATTCATTTCAAAATAACTTTCCAAATGACACTATTAGATGTACGTTACAGTAAGACTTAATGTGTGTGTGTATATATATATATATATATATATATATATATATATATTTTTTTAAATGGATCGTTAAGAGATAGTTTACGGGCATTAGTTAAAGTCTTTCTCTCCGTAATAATCATGTCTATACTTTAAGCTACATTTGTCAGACTCAAACTCAAGATATTTATATTTTATTTTCAACGTTTTTATTACTCAATTGTGTCTTTAAATGATAAAATTTAATATATAACTAATATAATAATATCACATTATTTAATAAATAACTTTTGATATTTTTCTTTTGATAAGAGTAATTTTAGTGGGCATTGATGGCAAATAATTATGCCATGTGACTAATAATTTAATTTTTATTATCACGTGGAGACCTATATTCAACTAAGAATATATGTTGATGTAACAATAAAGTTGTTTTATAATAATTTAATTAATATGATTCAAGTTGTAAAAATAGTTTCTTCAGTCACAAACTAAGACTACATATATTTAACATTCTTCAAACTTTATAAGAACGAGACTTTGGTGTACTGAGCTAACTTTTTAATTAGACATACCGGGCCGAATTCAAAGGTGTTGATAACCCTCTTATAATTAATAAATACGAGAGATAGAAAATTTATTTATTATTGAGTTTTCTTGTAATTTTATTAATTAAAAAGTGTTCTTTACATATATGTCTATAACTTTCAATATTAAAAAACTTATATGCAATATTTTAATTTTTTATAAAAAATATATATAATGTTCAATTTAAGATATATAAAAAAAAACTCTTAATATTCTTTTAAACTAAAGAATGTATGTTTCTTGTACTAGTTCATTTTGTAATTTTTCTCACTTTAAATATTTTTAACTCTTAATTATGTAAAATTAATAAATACAACTACAAAGAAACTTCATAAATGATATATATCAGTACGTTTTATCTCTCTAATAATAAATATTATAAATACTTTTAAAAAAACATTAAATATTAAATAATTGTATTATTTATTATACACTACAATCAAATTAGTTTTTTTAAAAAATAATTAATTATTAAATATTAATTATAATATTGACAGTAATAAATTTTCAATATTCAACGGATAATTATTCGATAATATCTTAAAACTATAATTTTAAGAGTCAGAGCCACATGTATAACAATAAATTATATATATATATATATATATATGTATATCTGTGTGTGTGTGACCTATACCATTGAAATTCGACCATTGGAATAATTTCTCCTAAGTAATAAAGAAAGTAAAACCATTGGATGCAATTTGCAACTCAAGAATGGTCACATATCACCGGCCGTGGGCCCAACCAGGAGCCATGTTGCATGGCTTGTACATAAAAGGGGCCAATCAAACGCAAAGCTTCCACCCCACGTATTATATTGACTTTTAGAGAGAGAAAAGCTTTTTAACTCAAAGCATTACAGCCAACCACCCCAAAACAAATTGACTGACTCTATTGGATTTTCTTATAACGAGATTGGACCCACTTCTATTGTAACACTTTATTTAACCTAAAAGTGCACAAAATATTCCAAAATCTCATAATTGATCTTACCCGACCTATTGATTCGGGTTACTTCAGATTTAAAATCAGTTCAATTTGGTTCGATTCGGATCGATTAATTTAAATATCATGCTATAATTAGATGATTTAATAATTTCTCTCTTTACTTTTTGCTATTGTAAGACTCTTCTTTTTTTTCTTTTTCTTTTTTTTTAGGTTTTCAAGTATCATTAATGAATAAAAAAAAGTTTTAACAGTAAGATAATATAAAAATTTTTATATTCATACATATTAGAATTCAGATATGTAACATAAATGATGTCATAATAATATGATTATATCTTAATTTAAAATATATATTACATGCTAAAATTTAATATGCATGAACATAAAATTCTTTTATATTATTTTATTACTAAACTTTTTTTTCCTACTGATAAGGTTGAAAACACTAACCGTATAGAGTAAAACACTGCCAAAACGAAACCTTAGGAGTCATAACAAAGGAATAGTGACACTAATTTGAGACTAAAAATCAATTTTAGATTTAAACGTGTCAAATTTGAGTCCAACTTTCTTGATGTGTAATTTGTAAGTATATGCTTGAATTTATATAAATTGGTCTTAGTTTGGATTGAAGATGGGTCCAAAACAACCCATCACAAAAGAAGTAAAAAGAAGAAGACAATTTTATTTTTAATATTTGTTTTTGGGAAAAATACTAAAAAATTCTTAAAATAATTTTTTTTTAATTCAGAAAATTCACGATACATTTTTTTCGATCTAAAAATTTCAAAAAATGAATTTTTAATACAGAAGGTTTAATTGTTAACTTTCATCTTAACACTGTTAAAAAATATTACTAATTATATTAAAATGACTTTCAAGATACATTTTAGAAAAAAATACTCAAAAATCTATAATAAAAAAAAATTCAATCCCAAAAAATCATAACATTTTATAAAATAAAAATTTATTTTTAGACATTTTAGATAAATAAAAAAATGTTATGTTTTTTTTTTGAATTGAAAAATTTGTTATATTTATTATTTAGTATTTTTTAAAATATATCTTGAAAGTTATTTTCGATTTAATTAATAATATTTTTAACGGTGTTATGATAGAAATTAATAAATAGATTTTTTTGTATTATCATTTTCCTTTTAGAATCTTTGAAAAAATTTATTTAGTATTTTTTCTTTTTCTTTTTTTTGGGGGTCTTTTTCATCTCTAACCCAAGCTGTGAGTATGACTGGGCACTACCCAACAAAGTCTTCCAATTCGGCCCTCTCCCTATCCTACTTTTCTTCTCAAATGGACACTTGTATTTTTCTAATGGATCTTGTGCCGGATAGTTCTTTGGACATTAATTATAATATAATTAACTATAATAAATTTTCAATACTCAACAAATAATTATTCAATAATATCTTGATTTCAATAGTCAGAGCCAAGTCTCTCTCTATATATATATATATATCTATATATGACCTGTACCATTGGAAAAATTTCTCCTCAGTAATAAAGAAAGTGAAACCATTGATTGCAATTTGCAACTCAAGAATACTCACACATCTCTGGCCGTGGGCCCAACCAGGAGCCATGTTGCATGAGTCGTACATAAAAGGAACCAATCAAACGCAACGCATCCACACCACGTATTATATTGACTTCTAGAGAGAGAAAAGCTTTTTAGCTCAAAGCATTACAGCCAACCACTCCAAAACAGATTGACTGACTTCTATTGGATTTTCTTATAACGAGATTGGACCCACTTCTATTGTAACTCTTTATTTAACTTAGAGGTGCATAAAATATTCCAAAATCTCATAATTAATCTAACCCGACTTATTGATTCGGGTTAGTTCAAATTTAGAATCAATTCAATTTGATTCGATTCGGGTCTATTAATTTGAATATCATGATATAATTAGATCATTTAATAATTTATTCCTTTACTCTTCCCTATTGTAAGATCAAATGTCTAATGATTATTCACTATAAGGGTTGATTCGTAATTTTGGTTTTAGAGTGAGAAATATATGTATTCGAATTTTAAAATATAATTTTATAAAATTTTAACAACTTAATGGATAAATCTCAAAACTCCAAAGGAGGTTGGCGGTATGAACTTTCTCTTTTTCGCTTTTTTTTTTTTATTTTACGTTTTCAAGTATCATTAATGAAAAAAAAAAACAATAGCAGTAAGATAGTATAGAAAAATTTTATATTCACGTATATTAGATTCAGATATATGACACATATTAAAATTTAATATGTATGAACATAAAATTTTTTGTATTATTTTATTACTAAACTTTTTTTCTACAGTGTAAGACTGAAAACACTAAACGTATGGAGCAAAACACTCCAAAGCGAAACCTTAGTAGTCATAACAAAGGAATAGTGACACTAATTTGAGACTTAAAAATTAATTTGAAATTTAATCGTGTCAAATTTAATTCCAACTTTCTTGATGTGTAATTTGTAGGTAAATGCATGAATTTATTTAAATTGGTCCTAGTTTGGATTGAAGATGGGTCCAAAACAACCCATCACAAAAGAAGAAGACAATTTTATTTTATATATATTTTTTAAAAAAAATATTAAAAAGTTTTTAAAATAATTTTTTTAATTCAAAAGATTTATGGTACATTTTTTTTTTTTATCTAAAAAGTCCAAAAAATGAATTTTTAATATGAAAATGTTTAATTGTTAACTTTCATCTTAACACCGTTAAAAAATATTATTAATTATATTAAAATGACATTCAAGATACATTTTAGGAAAAAAATACTAAAAAAATTTATAAAATAAAATTTTCAATCCCAAAAAATTATAACATTTTATAAAGTAAAAATTTATTTTTTTAAACATTCTAGATAAATAAAAAAATGTTATATTTTTTTATTAAAAAATTGTTATATCTATTATTTAGTATTTTTAAAATATATCTTGAAGGTTATTTTAGTCTAATCAATAATATTTTTTAACGATATTAAGATAGAAATTAATAATTAGATTTTTTTGTATTATCATTTTTTTTAAAATACTTAAAAAAAATTATTTTAAAGATCTTTTAATATTTTTTTCCTTTTTTTAGGGGTCTTTTTCATCTCTAACCCAAGCCATGATTATGACCGGGCACTACCCAACAAAGTCTTTCAATTCGGCCCTCTCCCTATCCTACTCTTCTTCTCAAATGGGCACTTCTATTTTTCTAATGTGGCTTGTGCCGGATAGTTCTTTGGGCTCTACCAACCAATGTTTTCAGATCCAGCTCGTTCATCGAACCTAAAAAAATATTCTAAGTTACGGGTTATCGGTTCAACCGTCAGGGTCAACCAGAATCAAACCATGATGTCATAATTATGTAATTAATAAATTTAATAATACATATTATTGATATTTTAAATTTAAAAAATTATACAAAAATTACTAAAATTATATTAAAAAAAATTACAAAATATGAATCTTTTTAATATGTAAAACTTCAAGGAAAAAATGAAAAGAATATAGTAGACATACCTTATTACAATATTAAAAGTTGAAACTTCATTGCCATTCTTCCATAATCCCAAAGAACATAACAAAAATCATTTTAACATCCAATCCAAGCATAATCCAATAATTTAGTCTTCAATTACATGAAGAAAAAAAAAGATACAAACACTAATAATCATGCATAAAATAAAATAAAATACCACATGATACAAATATATAATACTGGAGTTTCAAACTTCAAGGGTTTAAAATTTTAAATACAATCTAAAATAAATTCAGCCAAAGACCAACTCAACTCAGCCAAAAAATTGCATGAAATTTGAGATTTTGAATATACAAAAAAAAAAAAAAAATCAACCAAGAACCGGTTGACCCAGTACCGGGTCAACCGGTTTACTGGTTGAACTGTATGGTTTTACCGGTTTTCACTTTTTAGAACGGTTTAAAGTTTCAAACGGTTTAATGGGCTAACTCGGACCGTTTTGTGGACCAGTCGACGGTTGAACCGGCCAATCCGGTCCGGATTTGAAAACATTGCCACTAACCAATACGGTGGCACCGAATTGTCATCATTAATTGTGGTGAAACTCAGTAACATTACTTACGAAAGAAAAAAAAAAATGATTCAAGTCATCACAAGGATAAAAAAAAAAAAAAGAGAGTAAGAGTTGGGATTAAAGATGGAGCCGAGAATTTAAACCGGACAAGGGTAATGTTAATCTAAAATATAAATAACTAAAATCAATTAAAAAATTTAGAATGAATTAGGTTAAAATGACAAAAAAATTAGGGTTGGCTAAATTAAAATAGGTTAAAACTTCATGTGTAAATTTTTTTCTCAAATTTTGAAGGGACTAGCTCCACGAGTCTATATATAGATCTGTCAATGGTAGGAATTAAAATCATCGATCTTAACGATTGACTAGACTTTTAAATTTTTTTTATTATTTTTAGGATGTCTTAAAAGAGATAAAAGAATATTACAATGAAGCAAAAATAGTTTTTCTACTTGCAAAACTATAACCTCGCCAATCTAATAGTAGTTCCGTTATGAGTTTTTGGTCTTTTTGTTGAGCTAGTTTGTGATGGTTCCTTGATATCAATGATGAGATGCAACGTGTAAAAGAATAGATATGTGACACTTTATCTCACCCTTAAAATTATAGTTCCAATATTTTTCCTTTATGGTTGGCCGTGCAGTTGAGCTTTTTGTCTTGTTGACTTTGTTGAAGGACTTGGTTGGGGTTGCTGTAACTTTTCTTTTGGTATTTTCCTTCTTATCATTTAGTCATTACCTCGTTATAAGAATATTTATGAGGGTTATTATAGAGATTTTAAAAATTTAGAAAGACAATTTATTAAATTATAATAAATTTTTAGTAAAAAAAAAAAAATGGTTTTGACAAACATTTGGAGGCGCGGTGCCCAAATCCGCTAATGTAAACAAAAGAAAAAAGAGTGTCGGTAAACTTAGCAACACGGGCCACAATTCTTGAAATACTGCTTGATTTTGTGTCCTTCCAATTATATTCTGCTACGTATACTGTGTCCCACTTAGGCTTATAAACGGATCGAATTCGGATTTGATTAGAGATGATTTGAATTCTATTTGTTAAGAAAATAATTGGATCGAATTTTCCGATAAATGTATAAGTCCTTAATTCATATCCGGATTTGTTAACTATCGGATCAGATCAAATTCGATTCGATGCCAATCCTATAATAACACTAATATGTATTATGTATATAAAATATTATGTTATAATATGTAAAATTTAAGATATATAAATTCAAGTCAATTTAACTTAATAAATTCTTATATAATTTAATATTTAACATATTATAAAAAATATAAAACTATATATCTTAATTAATAAAATATAAAATTAATATATGTTATATTTAATTGGATCGAATTATTAACGGGTCGACTTTACTTAATTCATATCCGACGATTCATTTAACCCAAGAAATTTTCGAATTCGGATCAGATCAGATCAGATCATTAGGTTAAAATCTTCGTACCATATCTAAATAAATAGATCTCATTCAAATCAAGATTCGATCTATTGAAACCCTAGTCCCACTAAATAAGATCAGCTATATTTTACATGACAAAATATGATGAAAAATATACATTATCACGTCACTATATTAGACTTATTTAAAAAACTTCTCGATTCTTAGGCCTTCGAAAACTTGGCCAAACTGCCTCTTAGTTGCTTTACGTGACCTGTGCTGTATTCTTCATTACTGTTTTTTTTTTTTTTCAATTACTTTGTTGCAAGTCTCTCTCTCTCTCTCTCTAATTGGTTGGATATTTTACAAGAATTGCTACCTCACTACGAGTACTGGTACACTATCCCGCGCAAAAACAATACCTCAAATAATGTGATAATTTAACTATTCATCACAGTATCACGAAAATAAGTATAGTGTAAAACTGTCAGACTATTCAAAAAAGCCTCTTTTTAAGCCCAAAATTTATAAAGGAATAGAGAAGAGGGAGAGATAATTGGAGTCCATACTAAATCTATTAAAAAGCATTTTATCCTAGGAATATTTGGGTATTGTTTTATAATTTTACTAGACTATACCCATATAATGCATGAAAAGTATGAGAAATAAATTATTTGTTTTATAATTTCATGAGAGTGTTTCTTGTATTCATTCAGATTCATAACATTAAGTTGATTGCTACCAAATTTTGTATTCATGTCTCTCTTTTTTTTTCTTCTTTTTTATGCTATTCTTTTTGGGAATGAGATAAATATTTATATCACCCCTAAAAGTTGTTAAATCACACAGCATAATCATGAAAAAAAAACATATATCCTTTCCTTTTTCTTTCTGTAAATTCTTTCCCACATTTTTTCCTAGTAAAACGACAGGGTTCATAGTCCTCTACAATAACTTGTCTATACTCTCAATAATAATATGCTTAAAAAGTATTGTATTAAAAAATTAGGTAAACTAGGCCCCCTTATCCGAGATAAAACGATTCATTTATTTCTTATACTCGATTTTTGTTCGAGTTGCTACACACACACACATGATATTTAAGACTTTCTCCTTCTTTACATTGTTTGTATCAAAAAGTGTTGTATACAGAAATTGGTAAGTCGTTTGTTAAAAACAAAGGATGATAATTTTCGCATGATATATTAAAACTAATTGTGAGAAATTTATCATAGAAAATAGAATCCCTAATATGAGATCCAACATAGTTGAAACATGATTAAAAAAAGGAGACAAGTCTTACCATGGTTTTAAAACAAAGGACACTGATTTTCACATGATATATTAAAACTACATGTGGGAAAGCTATTATAGAAAATATGAATTACTAATATGACCACTATTCAACATAATTGAAACATGATAAAAAAGGAAACAAGTCTGTGCAACATCTAAGAAATGCTCCTCTCACTTTGCAGAAATCAAAAACCTGTCCAAACAGGTACATAGAAGGGGGAGTCCAAATGAATAGCCCCCCCTCAAGCAGTAAATGAATCAGAGGCATTTTATCAATGAAAATTGAGAACTTCCTCATCACATTGGTGTAGCACTCTCAAGGAAAGTAACAATCAAGTTTCATAACTTACAAGCAAGGCAGCCATACACGCTAGTCGGTTATATATATATATATATATATATTTCTATATAGTTCGATGACATTTTTTTAAGTACTTTTATTTGGCTTATTTAAGGAAGAAAAAACTAAAAGGTAATGTTGATTTACTTCAAAAAAAGAAAAGAAAAAAGAATATTTACCTCTTACGTACTTATAGATGTCTTTATGTGCAAAGGTACCTATTCAAAGGATAGATTTTCCTTGTTACATATCATAATATGTATATGTATCATATACCTTGACCATGCCTCGGCTTGTATTCTTGACAACCAAAACGATAGCATAACTAAGATCCAGGTAAAATGTTTAGCTGGTTTTGGAAGTAATCACCAGAAGAGCATTTTAAGAGAAATGACTAAGATATCAGACTTTTCGGTTAGTTGGTCTATCTTCCAGCTGCATCATCTCAAGTCAGAGGTTTAGTCCCATAACAAATTGCTAATCAAGACTGCCCTTAGCCTTTCTGCAAAAATTCTAGTTCCCTCCGGCCATTCTCCCGAGAGAGGAATACATATGCCAGTTCCACAATGCAAGAAAAAAAACACTTGTTTCCGATTACACTGGAAAAATAGGACCTTAATTAACTAGAAAAGTATATACCACTCATATTCTTTCCCTACTTTCACAAGCTAACTAAATGTTCCTGAATAATCCTATCTTTGTTGTATGTCACAAGTTGTAACAGATAGAAAACTTTGCATATGTGATATATATCCAGAGAGAGAGAGGGAATACACAAGAAATTTATCCAACTGAGGTGTCCATCCTACCTGTCTCACATCTTTGCTCCTCTAGAGATGAAAATTTCCCCGTATGGCAACTTTTGTTCAACTTTTAAGAACTCACGAGAAGCAAGAACTGCATAAAGGAGAGATTATAAGTATTTATTAAGGATATATGATGGTACTATCAAAGCAAGGAAAAGAACACGTGGATATAAATACCACAAGTCTGATAGAAGAGATGGGCTGCTCTTTTTCTATTCATCCCAAGGGCTAGCTGGTCCAGGGATTCTATTTGAGGGGATCCTGTTGTGTCAAAATGTGTCTTCAGCTGCCTGTAGGCATCAAATCCAATATGAAGCATAAATAAATAACTAATTATATCATTGGAAATTACTATAGAACTGAAAGGAATCCAACAAAACTCAAAAGCCACAATACATTCTGATAGAATCAGTTATGTGGTCACTGGGCTGATTAATGATTGGATGTTGTGTTTGTGTGGGTCCAGTTTCCACCAAGAGATCTGCAAAAGCAAAACAACTGAATTGAATGCTCCTTTCCTTTTGCTAGAACAGGATTGAATATTCTAGCACAAAACAAAACTAGCCATTAACTATAGCTTGCAATTTTTTTTAAAAAAAAAAAGAAAAGAAAAAAAAGGGACGATACTAATGAGTTATTTACCATTCTCCGGTGTCAGGCCATTTTCAGATAGTTTTGTTAACTTGAAATTTGGATCAGGGTGCACCCATGAATTCTCCTCAGCTACAGGTTCAAGGCTATTCCCACTGTGTCTAGATGATGAATAAGGCCTTTTCTTGTTGGATCTGAACATTTATAACGTCCAATACTCAAAAACCAACCGAATTTTTCTTTGATGAAGCACTCAAATTTATTGGTCATTGCATGTGAAGATACAATAGTTATTCCGCAACCCCCCCAAAAAATCTCTCACTTAATTTTTTGTCCATCATCTTAAATTAATTTACTGTGAGACATATATTCTACTAACCTGCCTGAATTGACTTCTGAATTATGAGACAGGAAACCATGTCCAGATCCTGAGCTGGGGATGGATCTCACTTCATCTCCTGAAGTTCCACAATGAAACAAAAACCTGTTTATTTAAAATTCTCTCCTGAGGTTTCTCCCCATAGAAGCAAGAGATACATAGGATCAAGAAGGTCTAACATACCAGAATTTCCCGGCGTGACCATTAGATTGGCCTCACTTAACCTCACTCCATTGTTCAGAAGATGGGTTCTTAGGCTCCTCCATAAGGAATTCATTTCGAATCTCATTGTTGTTAAGATTTATCCGCTGCTTCTCTATCAAAACTCCATTGTTCATAAGGTTGGTTCTTAGCTCCTCCATGAGGACTTCATTTCGTATCTCATTGTTGTTAAGATTCGTACGTAGCTTCTCTATCGAAACTCCCAGTGATTGGGAGCCAACTCCACTGTGAAAATCTTCAAAAGGCTTCACATTCAAGTACTCTATCAGACATTGTTCTATCTTGAAGATACTAAAACAAGTAAAAGATTGAGAGATTGGCTTACAAATCCAACTGAATCTTGATAATGCACTCTAGCTGGTGGTGGTGATGATGACGATGGTTCAGGTGGCTGGGGTGGGGAGGTCCTCCCTGTATGCAATACCAGAATATTATTACTTTTATTCTTTCATCGAGGAGAATCTCAAAATGACCAAGAGAGAACTCAGACCAGATGGTGAATCATGGGGAGGCTGGGTACTTCTCATCCATAATTCCAAAAGAGGTGCTGGATAGTAGATTCCTCTATTTCCATTTGCAAATAACCCACAAAACAGCACCACAGGAGGCAGCTCCATGAGGTTGGCTATCTTCATAGTAGACATGGTATCCAGGTGCTGCAATGCCACAAACAAGAAAACCCTTTATTGGAGTAATGTATCTTAATTAAATTTAAATACCCTTGCATGGTTCAGAGTAATGTCTAAGTTTTTTGAGAAACTGAAATTGAGCCGGCAAGTCAACACACTTTTAGCTTACCCAAAGTCTCCTGATATATACTAAGTAATATAGTCTGCTTGACTCATAAATATAGTGGTTGAATTGTGCAACATATAAAATGGAACAAACTGAAGCATTCATATTAGCAATCAGGAGGCATACCTTTCTCTTTCTTCCTCTTTTCGAGACAATATCTGAAGCATTCTGAAGCCAAGACTGATATATATGACCGGGGATGATAGTTTGTTCATAATCCATGAGAAAGGCTGCTGGCCTTTTAGCTCTCTTTCGTGGTGCTGGCCCTTTCCACTGTTGATCCGGCTGGGGCTACAACATCAAATCCACATTCAAGATTGGTTAATTGGATTGTGAATCTTTTCAATTGTTTCATTCTTCAGATACAGCTGCAATAGTTACACATCTTTAAATTAAGCTACCTGACTAGCTTCCTTGCCTTCATCAGATTGTTGATTGACTTGGTCTTCAGGATGTTGGTCCGGGATTTCATTGTCTGCAAAAGGGCCACGAGGTTAGCCAACACAGGTTAGCATATTTAATCAGAACAATTTGTTTTCTCTCTTGGAATTACATTTATTAAGATAGATTAAAAAAGGTTTATCTATTTTTACCCTTTAGGGCATTCGTTCCACATCCAAGTCTGCAATTTTTTTTCTTCTTCTAATTCATAGGGAAAAAACATAAAATATATGAGAGAGCCACTGAAACAGTTAGCAGCTTAGTTAACCTATATTGGAAGGGCTCTGTCTAAGGAGGGGAGCATGCATGTTGTTCAGCATCTGAATTATATGAAAGGCTCTACTATGATTTAAAATAGATGAAAAAGGCTGCCCTATATGCAGATCTTAAAAGTGGAAGAGTGGCTTACTAGGCCTGCAGATACCTCTCTTAGAACTTATAAGGGTGCCCTTTGCAGACTTACAAAAAAAAAGGGCCCAAAACTGCGTTTGTCATGATTACCTATCACGTTGATATATGATCTAAAAGTTGCATTGCTGAAATGAGCAAAATGCAATGTCCTAATTCCTTCAAGTGCTCTGTCATTCATTAACTTGATTTTGAAAGATTTTGCCTAGCGACTACTAGAAGATGCATATCAATTTTTTCAATAGAAAAAACAATAAAATCTGGAATTCTTGCTACTAGGTATTCCTTCTACAAAGCTAGATAAATACTCCTTTATGAAACGTTGATGTTAATTGAGTTCAATGTTACCGACAAAAACGGAATAGCAAACTATCATTTTTCCCAGAAGGTTCTATACTTGATATAAGAGAGGTATTATGACAAGCTTAATTACTAAATTTTGCATGTTAAAATCGCCATTCATAAATGAAAATTCCTCATATGCTGTTCATAACTCAAAAATCTACATTGCATGTCTTCACCCATCATGCATATTGTTCATAATCAGAAAATCTGCATTGCACATTTTCATCATCCATTTTCTTTTTCCTTCCACAAGATCCAACACTTTGATGACATCAATTAGAAGAACTATTTGAAAGGAAATAAATCTGGTAATTAAATAGTTTGCATACCATCTTATTTATTTATCTATTTTTGTGAATATACCCACTTATATCTGTATTTCGGGTTTAATTTTTAATATTTAGCATATTATCATGCCCTAACAAACTATGAAGTCTTCAAATTGCAGTGCTTACAAGTATCAAAAACATTATTCTGATGCTTACATTTTTGAGGTTCCTCTTGACGAGGTGGGGAGGGTATTAGAGTACTTGGGATTTGTGTGTGATCTACTGAAGTGAAATTCAACTGCGTCTCTTCATCCCCTTCAATATCGAACCTGCCACAGCATCCACATTGAAGTCATTTGAATAAATCTCATTCTATAATAGTGAATTACCATAGTAAGGGGTTCCCCTGTTTTAAAATATGAACCTGGGATTTGATGCACGTAAAGTCTTTTGGAACGTACACTAAGATGACCAAAAAGTGCATTCTGTAAATCCTTAAACCAAGTTTTCTGCCAACATGTTGGAAATTTACCTTTCAAAGCGATTGTAGGTATTTGTGTCAGTCTGATGTGAATCAAAATGTTCAAATAAGGTGATATTAGCAGCATCAGCTGAGAGAGAGTGAAAGAAGGGAGATAGAGGTATCATAAGATGATATAACTAAAAAATCTTGCAAAATATATGACATATGCACAGCATGCATAACTGATCATTGAAAATGAGAGTTAGGAGAAACTAGAAAACCTTGATGGTAGTGATGGGATGGATCTTCTTCACTGGGATTGTTGTTGATATAGGGTTCATCCACATTATCTAGCCGCTGCAGGCACAGAAAGGTCCAAGGATCAATTTGCAATCACCTTACTTTTTGAACAATAGGAATTTAAGGATACTAATTATGCCATTTGAACGTTCTTTGTGAAGAAAAGCGAGAATCAGTGGTTATTTCTAGCTCACAAGAAATGCGAGACAGAGTGATTCATTGAATTGGGTGATTGCATCGGGAGTAAAAAGGGAGACGCATTGAAGGGAGAAGCATTGAGCGTTAACCCGTGTTTGGGATAGGGCTGCAAAAGCTCTCACTGGCTCGACAAGAGGTTGTTCAACTTTAATTTATAAAATAAATAAGCCGAGTTTAAATATTTTTAAAATTTATTAATTTATATTTTGATAAATTAATAAATTATTTAATATTATATAAAATATTAAATTATTTAAAATCGACTCACAATTAATTTAATTAAAAATTTATTTGATATTGACTCGTAAAATAAATAATATTTTAACGAGTTAAACTTAAATGATCATTACTTGATTTAGCTCACCTTGATTTATTTATTGGCTTAATTTAAAATAATTAAATATTTCATTCTTATGTTAGAACAGAATCATTCCCATAATATTAATACTGTGACATAATTATTGCAAGTCTCATGACCTTTTCTTTATTACGTGGCAAGAATTCACTAGTTTAATTGTTGCCTTGGATATGTTTTTATTTTATTATTTTTGTTTTTTATGTTTTTGAAAGTAAGATTACAATTTTGAAAATATGTATTTTTGGGTCATTTTTATTTTGTAATGAATTCAAAATTTTATAGAAAATAAAAAAACTGTTTTTATAGTTTTCTAAGTCCAAACAAATCATTTCTAGAATTTTTAAATATTTTTTGAAAATTTATACCAAAAATGCAGCAATTTTATTTTTTTCCATTTTAGAGAATAGAGAATAATTTATGAAACGTAATCAAACCAAACAGTAAATGTATAGAATTTAAGTGGCATTTCTCTCACATTTGAACTGCAAGACCTATATGATACACTACTTACCATTGCAAAATAGGCTGTTTGCTGGAACCCCATTATTGTAGATGTGTTGGAGAATTGAAGGGACTGCTCAATCTCCCCAAGCTCTGTTTCTTGATTATCAGGCAAAGTAACAGCTTCATACCTGCCAAAATGAATTGAAAATACAGAAGCTTCTGTAAATTGACAATCCAGTACCCTTCCTTGCACATGAACCCCACATGTTGTCCGGCTCAAGGCATCATCTATCTGTTTATGTGACATGTGCCGCTGAAATGCGCTGTTAATGGCGCTGAGTGGTCGTAACTCGTAACTAACTAAAAAGACGCAAAAATGCAGTCTCTGAAATTGAAATTTGTACCAATTTGACTGTAACTAAAACTAATCCCCAGTGAGCTGATTTTGAATCACTGTAATAAAAATGATACAGCACGGGGTTGATGAAACTAAGATTCGTATGAATTGACTCAAATATGATACAATGCGAGGAGTTAGAATCGCTTAAGTTAACATGCGCTTATTTTGAAGAAGAAGAAGAAGAAGAAGATTTGACTGACTTGGCCTGAGATTTGCCCTTCGGGAGAACCGTTGGGTCTGAAACAACTTTCGCCTTCCAGGCTTCGTTCATCTCCACCTGGGCGAAACAGTGGATCGCCATCATCTTCTTGTCATTCAAAATAATGAAATTAAACAAAACCAGAGGGAACAATATTGGTTTGATCGAGAAGTTGATGTGAGTACCATAAGACGAGTTATATCATCTGTAATGAACGCCAAAGGACCAAAAACACAGTATCAGAAATAGTTCTTCAGAATCTGCAATTGAAATTTAGCGGAGGAAAAAAAATATACCGAGGAATTAAAACTTACCATAAAGGAGTTTTACTTTTCGCTCATAGACGATCACTACACCACCTGAAAACGAGACAAGAAATAGCCACCGTCAGTCTCGACCAAAACAGAGCTTGAAATTGTTTGAATTCAAATAGCTTACCCATGAGAATTCCAGAGAGTCTCAGAGCCATTGGAACTGACGGATTTAAGATCTCCTCACTATAAAAGTATAAGAAAATTAGTGGAACCAAGTATGAAGTACCAAATTATTTGAAGTGAAAGATGGTGTAAGTTAACAATGGACGAATTAGGAAACAAACCAGATCTTAGTGATGTTTAGCTTGTCTAGTTTCCTCCTATTGATCTTCGCGTGCATCGTTGCCGCCATCCTTCGTTGCAGAGAGAGCACAGATATTAGAATCCATGTTACTCAAATTATGAAAACAGTGAGAGTTCATAAGAACTATAATCCATAGACGTTAATTTGCAGCCTCGAACACAGTTTAGAGATATTACAACCTATACTCGCATAAATTACAGTTTACAAACCATTTGAGTTATATTACAGAAACGAGCAGAAGTGAGACAAATTACATTCTGTAATTCATGTACAATCCATAATTGCATGGATTACGATCAGTCTGCGTTATTATATAGAGCATATAGCAATTACAGTCCAAAGTGATAGAAATCGCAACAAATGTACATGATTTCTATAAATAAACGTTGAATTACAAAAACAGAAACTAAAGCCAAGCAAATTTTGAATCACCATATCTGGCCAAGAGGGGCTTTTCGAGCAAGAAGCTGATGAGAGTAGAACATTGGATCGTTGGCGTGAGCAGAACACTGAACTTAGAGAGTGAAATTGATTGGTGAGAAGTAGCTGGGACAGAGAGAGAGAGAAAGATCACATGCAAAAGGAGGGAGCTGAGAGTGTTGGTGTGCGTCGAGTCTCCAAAACTGAATACCAGCCAGAGCAGTGCGGAATGCGCGGAGAGCATATGGGCCTGCTAGGATGGAATTTCCCATGTGACACAGTAACCGGTTACAGCATGCTTTTTGATGCAACAATCAATTTAGAGTGACATGTGGCCAATGGACTAGTACCCAAGTGGCATAACGTTGGTTGTTTCATAAGAAAGATCCAGAGTTCAACATCTCTGGATAGCAAGAATGAGGGATTTAATCCCCATCTATGATATGGGCATGAAGAGAATGGATTAGTAGGGTAGTGACCATCAATTTGGATTTTTTATCGATCCAAAAAATCTCAAAATCTCCTAGTATAGGCCCAAAAAAAAAAAAAAGTGTCACATAGGTACTTTTTGTGTGTGTGTAACCATAATATATTAGGTGTAATTGATTTGGGAATTGTATAATTAACTATGTAAAATATGTTTCATATGACAATGATGATATACATACATCATGTTCGGTTAGATATCTATACTTAGTACAAAATAGTTGTTCTTAAATTTGAAATCACATGAGACTTAATTTTGACATTACTTTGATAAGTTCAAATATTTTATGATGGTACCAAGTAATAACATTTTAAAAATGTTTTTATATAAATAGAATTTTTTATATGAAAAATCACTTTAAATCAAATGGCCACCAAGTGGGTCCCTTTTTTTTAAATTTTTTTTAATATATGATGAACATTACTATGCGATTATGTTTTTGTGAGTTTTAAAAGATGATTGAATAAATTAGTCACCATATGTTTATTTATTTATCAATTTGAGAATGGAAATTTGATAAATTAGTTTTCATTATCTTATAAAATCGGTGTTTGAAAAAAAGAACTCGCTAATAATACTAGAAATAAATAATAACTCATAGTATAAATAAAATAAATAAATAAAATTATTAATTTTATTATTATTAATAAAAAATTTATTTATCCTTTATCTAATTTATCAAACAAACACGACCTCAACAAAATCTCAGAAACAAGTATCTTCTTTTGCCTGCTCTTGAAGACTCAAACACCGTGAAGAGATCGAAGAAGAAGAAGCTGGTAAAAGTTGAAATGTCAACCGGAATAAAGAACTCATCCAAACATGAACAAAGTGACTTGTATCTCAAAATCATATGTTCAACTGACTTGTTATCTTCTTTGCAAATACGAGATATTTAGTATATGTTTATTTCAATAAAGTTTATAATTATAAAATTTAAAATACACAAATATCAGTATTAAATAAATAAAATAATATTTATTATATTTAATTTCAAATAAATTAGAATTATTAAATATAATTTATTCTAATCAAATAAAATAAATATTATAATTTTAAATAACTTCTAATGAGAAAAATAAATTTATGAAATATAAATTAATTAGTTGATTAATTTTTATACTGCAATATATTATATTTAGCATAAATAAAATTTATTTATTTATTTATTTAAAGCCACGGTCTAAACAGATCGATTATGGATATCCTTCAATCACTATCTTCCCCGACAAGGGAATGAAAAATAAAAAATCGCGTAAATAACGCATGTGGACCCAGGGTCACGTGTTGTCCGGGGCCCACAGGATCACATGTCCTCTATAGCCAGAGACTGCCAGAGTGTATATACTGCTAGCCATATGTATCTATCATCTTCCACTGCAATAAAGTTGCACCAGCCACACTCTCTCTCTCTCTGTGTTCAGCGTCCGATGGAGAGACTGGTGGAAGTTTCCGACCAAGAGTTGCGCATAGACTTCGTACTGGGCTGTAAGTGCCGAGTCAACGTCCGTCTGCGCTCTCTTAGTGCCACCACTCCAATAGCCTTCAAGGTCCAGACCTCTTCGCCTCACAAGTTCCTGGTTAACTCACCGAGTGGACTCATCCCTCCCTTGTCCTACGCCACCTTCCAAGTCATCCTCAAACCCCAATCCCAGCTCCCTCCAAACTTCCCACGCTCACCGTCCGATCGTTTCCTCATTAAAACAGCCTTAGCCCCTGACCTCTCTCACAATTCTTCCGAGTCAACTCACCCCGAGTTCATCAACTCGTGGTTCAACTCAAGCCCCCATGAATCAACCCAAGACCTCAAACTCAAGGTTGCCTTCGTGGGCCCCTTCCTTCTCCGTCATGCGGTGGCCAGCGGTGACATTGACGCGGTTAGGAACATAATCAAGCGGCAGAGAAATATCGTTGCCGAGTTCTCGACTCGGGAAGCCGAGTCACTCCTTCAAGTGGCGACCAAGTCCGATAACTCGGACGAAATGGTTAACTTGCTTGTTGAAGCCGGGTTAAAGGCTGACACGCCTGCGAGATTGGATGACGTCAGGGAATCGAGATGGGATTCGAAGGGATGGACGGATTTACACGTGGCGGTAGCGTTTGATCGGACGGACGAGATTTTGCGATTGATAGAAGTGACCGAACATGGGTCGTTGGATTGCAGAGACAAGGAGGGAAGGACAGCGTTGCATTTGGCGGCGAGTAAGGGGCACGAGAGGTGTGCTAGGATGTTGGTAGATGCAGGTGCAGACGTGGACGCTAGGAGTAAGGACGGTCGGACGGCGTTGTACAGGGCAGCCGCCAATGGGGACCGTCGGATGGTGGAGATGCTGATGGAGTTGGGTGCGGACCCCACAATCGCTTCAATGGATCGTGGCCGCTCGGCTGTTGATGTTGCTCGAGACAAGGGACATGTAAGTAGCATTTGCAATTTCTGTAATGCCCAAATTGCCCTTGCTATTAGACACTTTGGTTTTTTTATTCTTCTTTTCCTTGTATTTTTTAAAATGAAAAACGATGAGATTTTTTTTTGATGAGATTTTCCTTTTTTAAGGACAGTGCTGAGGAGAGAGGAATTATTCTAACTGTAATCACATCAATTATTTTTATTTTTTAATAAATCCAAAATTTTAAACATAAAAAAAATGCTTTTAGTGTTTTATTTAAAAGAGGGTTGTTTTCAAAGAAATATTCTTGAAAATAAATTTTTGAATATACCTTGTTTTCTGTCAACTTTTTTTAACAAATGGGTGTCTCAAAAGCTAAAATTTGTGCATCATGCATAATCAAAAGCTTTAGGCTATGTTTGTTTAGATTTTCAAAAATAAATTTTTAATTTTGAAACACGAAATATGTGTTTGATAAGTTATTAATTTTATTTATTTTTAATTTAAATTATCATATTCAAATACATTTTCACAGTTTTTAAAAAATTAATGATAAAATTTTTAAAAAATTATATCTGAATTACTATCTAAACACAGCCAATTTACTATTTCTGAAAAAGTTTATGGAGACTATTTTTTGTTTTTGAAAAACATCTTACAATATTATATTAAGAAAGGCCCCCTTTTGGTATGTTTTGCATGGTTTGGTATGTATTTTGTTATAATATAGACAATTTTGGTAAAAATTCATGAAGAGGAAACTGGAATGGTTTATTGTATAGAAGAAGATATGCAATGAGGTAACTAATACACACAGTGTGTGTAAATCCAATATGAAAATAATGGTTGGTGTGTGTGTCTCTGTTTTTATTCAAAATTTGTTCGTAAGTCATTTCTTTCAAAGTCAGACCTTGTTTCCAAAAACTTAGAAAAATTGTTTGGATAACTAACGAGAGACAAGACTCTCATCTTGATCAGTTAGAAAATCTGTTTTTTCTTACATTATGCTTAGATAAGTAGATGGGCAAGAAAAGGAGAGTAGAATATTAATTAAGAGGAGAGGAGAGGATAGTATAATCTTTCTTTCATGTTTGAAAAATTAATGACGGAAAAGAAAGAAAAATATAGTAAAATTCTCTCATCTTGCTCAAGAAAGATAGAAGAGGGAAAGGAAATGAGATGAGATGTTTTATATATCATGTTAGTATAAAAGGTAAAATAGGAATTCACTTATTTTAAAAAGTAGGAGTAAGGGTAGCAAGAAAAAAAAAGTATGAGCAAAATGGGTAATCATTAATTCCCTAATTCTTTTCTTTCGCCTCCTCCCACTTTCAGACTAAGATCAAATTGGATTAAATAAGGGTTAAGAGACCCTTCCGTCTCCCTCCGCCTCCTTTCTTATTTTTAAACCAAGTATGAAATAAGTTCTCCTTTTCTTCCAACTCCCTTAATCTAGGCAGGGTGTTAATGTATTGACAGTGCCTTTGTGTCCACCCTGCACCTAACTAGTATTATTGGTATACCAAAGCAAAGCCCAAATCAAGGGTTCAAAAGATTGATAAAGAGAGAGGGTACAGGATTGTCCATCATATACATACTAATGGCGGAAGTATGAAAAAAAAAAATCTGGTGTGACTGTCACACCGGTGTGATGGCCGCTCATATTTCAGGATTATGTGGGCCTCAAGTGGATCTTATAAGCTTCCTGAAATTTGAGGTTTCAATTTTTTTTTTTACCCTAATATCAACCATGTTCCAGATGCCTCTGTGGCCCTTACCAGGTTATTATCATTTTAATGGATTGCATTTGCTATATGTGATTCTATGCTTGATCCACTTTTCTCTGATGAAAAGATTACATGACCATGCAGAAGGAGGTGGTTGAGATACTTGAATGGGGTGAAGCAGTGCTAAATGCAGCCAGACGCGGAGAGCTGAAGCATCTTGAGTCACTTCTGGAAAAAGATGCAAGTGTGAAGTATCGTGATCAGTATGGTTTGACAGCTCTCCATGCAGCTGCCATCAAAGGGCACAAGGATGCAGTGATGATGCTTGTTGAGTTTGGGTCGGATATTGAATGGCAGGACACCGAAGGCCACACTCCGCTGCATTTAGCAGTGGAAGGTGGTAGCATTGAGACAGTTGAAGTGTTGATTGATAGGGGAGCCAATGTCAATGCCAAGACAAAAATGGGTGCCACACCTCTTTATCTGGCCAGGGCCATGGGATATGATGATATATCGCAGTTTCTACTTGAAAAGGGAGCATCTTCTTCAGTTCCTTCACCTTTGTCTTCTTCCTTGTCATCAATGCTGTAGAGGTGAGTAGATATTTGGAAATTTTCCTTGTATTCTCAATGAAAATGGATAATTATATACTAGTTTGATCTATTGTAGTTCACCATCTTTTCAACATTCAAATGGTTGAAATCAAGAAGTTGTTATTTTGACATTGTTGCCAAAATTGTTGTAGCAAGTGGTAGAGAGGAGCTGTGTCATGATATATCTAAGATGGAGAGATGAAATTAGGAATTTGATTATTTCATGTCCCCAAAAAATAAATAGTTGACAAAATAGTTTTTATTTTTTTTCTTTCTGATGCAGTATAATCCCCCTATATAGCCATTACTAATCACCTTTCAATTATCATCCCAAGACACACACACACACACACACACACACATATATATATTGATAGGTAAGAGTATTATATATAAAATGGGGTTCAAGGAGGTACATCCATTTACAAAAATGACTCAAATTAGAGTTGCATATTTTCCATAAATCTACAGAACTATGTATATACAAGGGGTATGACTGTGTACCAAAAAGACTAAATTTTCATTAAACTATCCTTAAATCTACTCAAAGACATCTTATCGAAGAAAATGCTAAAAGATGTGCCCGTATTTGATGAGTAACACTAACACTATACATCCTAAATTTATATTCCAAATTTTGAATCCTAAATGACGTGACTGTAGATCATTATCAGTGCAAATTGTTGTGCGAAAGTGACCAAACAAATAATAAATTGATCTCAAACGAGCAAAAATAAACAAAACGATCAGAGAAGACACAAGATTTAAGTGGTTCGGCAAGATGCCTACGTCCACGGGCAGTAATGATCAGTTCACTATGTATCAAAAAGATTACAAAGAGTAAAAACTCCCAAAACTCGAAACTCTTTATTCCCTAACGATGGCTCTCCTATCTTTGTTCAAAACCCTAAAAGATAATACCCTTATATAAGTGGGTTACAACATAAGAGAAAAATGGGCCCAAAAACAAAAGCGGGTCAAAAAAATTTTCTGGGAGCACATTGCCCATTTTTCGGGTTATCTTAAGTCACAAACGGGTCATCAAGAATTCGGGTGAATTCATTACAACCACTCAACACAAATTTAGTACAAATATGTGGAACACAACATTATTTGTATTTGTTTTATTAAGCCAAACTATACAAGGGTATGTGTCAAGACTTTGACTCAAACATCAACTCTTATAAGAGTCTATTGCTTAATTAGTTCATCTCTCTTTCTTTATTTATCAATGATATTGTACTATGCTTGTTACTAAATCAAATATAATTTAAACTTGTTATACAACTCAAGTTGGAATGAATCAAACAAGCTAAAAAAAGGGCCCAAGGCATGTGATATGCTTCTCAACTCTCAAGTCCTCTATAAATATATGAACTTCTCAAAGAAGAGCAGTTCCAATGATTGGGTCATTGGAGTTATTATAGTTATATTTTAGTAGCTCAACTGCAAAACAGTGCTCCAACGATCGGTTATTTATGCTCCCAAAATTTGACCAAGTAAATATTCTTTCAAATTTGACTTTTGTTTTAGTAGTTGTCATCCATTTTAATAGTTGAGATTGTTTCAAATGTATGGTTTAGATTTGACCAAGTTTTTTTTTGGTTTTAATACTTAAACTACAATGATAGTTAGAAAGAAAAATGATAGTTATACCAAAAAATAGCATTTCACTATTAGAGCAGAAATGTCAAAAAATAATTTTTTGGTATTATAGTAGCTTTAGCATGGTTAAAATGACTTTTACTGTTGAAGTTGCTCTAACGTCTCATCCATCCTGCAATCAAGCCATTTCTTGCAGTCTAAAACATGGCAAGAGCAATCCTCCCATTACTTCTACTAATCCTCTTTATCTTCTAGTTGCTAGCACGGCTGAATCCTCCTCCACCTCCACCTGTACCACCACCACAAACACCCGCTTTCCAGCATTTTGTGTGCAATTTCTTTCTATCCATGCTGCCAAAATCCAAGAAAGCCAATACCAACTGGTGCAGACCGCCTTGTCGGTGAGCTTAGCTAGAGCTAAATCCACCAAGGAATTTTTGTCAAGGCTAACTAGAGCAAATGGACCGCAGGCTAGGAAGGGTGGAGCCTTGAAGGACTGTTTAGAACAGATGGTTGACACCGTTGAGCTACTGGCCGAGCCGGCTCAGTAGCTAACTCTAATGGTGAAAACTTCATGTTGCACCAGAGCCAATGTAACGACTTGGGCCAGTTCTGCACTAGGTAATGAGGACACATATTGAAGAGCTTGAGGCATTGTTCCTTTTTGAGAATTTGAGGTTTGTTTTTATTTGTTTGACTTTGAATTTTTATGTACATCCTTAATGAAATTTTTTACAATGTTAAGAAATATATGGTTCTTTCCATTGGGCTTTGTTTGGGATCCTTATGTGGGAAAATGAAATTGGAAATTATATTCAAGAAAAGACTAATCCTTGCAATATATTAATCACTCTGTTTTGATTATATTAACTTGAAAACAATATTAGAGTAAAGGGAAGGAGAGTTTGTAAATAGTAACTGCACTATTTCTTATTAAAATTTTGAGTTACTTTTTTTTTTTTTGCAAATACACTTTTATATGATAGTTATTTAAATAATATTTTATTATATGTATTATGTTTTAATAAAAAAATATAAGATAAATTACATTAATCTTTCATGAGTTTTCTGATAATTATACTACTCTCTTTTATTTTTATCTGACAATATACAAAGAACCATCTCTAGTTTTTTTTTTTCTCAAAATGATAAAATTATTTTTATATATATATATATATTTTCAAATTTTAAATTTTGACCCCTTTGTTTAATTTTTTAAATAAATATTTATTAAAATCTTAAATTTATTTTATATAAAATAAAAAAAATATTTTAAAAATTTTTAAAAAAAATTAATCAAAATTAAATAAAATAGACAATTTTATTATTTTGATTAAAAAATTTGATTGAATAAAATATTTATATATTATTAGATAAAATAAAAAATATTAATATAATTTTAAAAATTCCATGTGAGTTGAATATAACTCTCAAAATTTTCAAAAAAAAAAGTTACTGTGCCACAGGCTCACCCAATGATTTCTCCCCATCCTCCGTACCGTTAGATCTGGCATCCCTAACGGCCTAACTACTACCGTGTTTCCAATGACCTGTAATCTAAACGTTAAAAGTCAAAACTGAAAATGAAATCCCGCTTTCCTTCGGATGAAGCCTCCCACAGCTAAATAAACAGCTCTACTTTTGCTCTCTTCTCTCACAGAATCAATGCAAAACAAACCTCCTCTCTCATAATGTCCCACTCTCTCCTCCTGATTCTCTCTCTTCTCATTCCACTCTCTTCTTCATCTACTCCGCCAGACCACCGTTTCATCAAATCAATTCCATCCTCTCTCCGCCAAAACTCAACCCAAGAGTACTTAGAGGTCACCCTCCCACTACCGTCCGATCACCTCTCTCCGTCATGCTCTGCCCTAATCTTCCACCACAACTTCGGAAACACGATGGGCCTCCCACCTGTCTCTGTCTCGTACTCCCCACCGTCCGGTTGCCCTGCTCCGTGGTCCCACGTTGTTCTCGAGCTCCGCGTCTCCTGCAAAGGCGATCAATACGACCGCATAGTCGGCGTCTGGCTCGACGGCGCCGAGATTCTCCGAACCAGCACAGCCGAGCCCACCGAGGATGGAATCTTCTGGAAAGTTCGGAAGGACGTTACGAGGTACACCTCTCTTCTGGCACAGTCGAACCTCACTCTAACAGTCATGCTCGAAAACGTAGTCAACGACGTCTACACCGGCGTTTACCACGTCAACGTCTCTCTCTTGTATTACAATAATACCGGAGTTAGGGTTCCGTCATCCGGAGTTGCAGATCCTCAAAATCTGAATAGAAACTTAGGATTTGTGAAGAATCACGAAACTGCAAATTCCATCACTGAAGAGAGCAAACTAGGGTCTGCCAATGTTGAATTAAGGTCTGAACCTGAGGAATTTGAAAAAAGGCCGGTGACTATGTATAGAAAAGCTATTGATATTGTCCACAGGCAAATAAGTTCATTGAATTTTTACGAAACTCCAGCAGATTTGATCATTCCGATATCAGGTATTCGTGACGAAGGATTTTGGTTTCGAATTCAGAGTGAATCGGATGTGCATTCAAAGGAACTTCGGATTCCTCCGAGTACTTGGAAAGCTGTGCTTGAGGTTTATGTGTCATTCCATGGAAATGATGAGTTCTGGTACTCAAATCCGCCTGATTCATATATTAGAATGAACAATCTAACTACAGGGCGTGGCCATGGAGCATACCGGGAAGTTTTTGCGACGATTGATGGTAGTTCTGCTGGGTCAGTCATTCCTTTTCCGGTCATATTCACCGGAGGAATCAATCCATTGTTTTGGGAACCCATTGTTGCAATTGGAGCTTTCAGTCTTCCTTCTTATGATTTCGATTTGACTCCCTTTTTGGGGCTTCTATTGGATGGAAAAACTCATACCGTTGGGCTTGGAGTGGCTGACAGCATTTCATTTTGGCTTGTTGATGCAAATTTGCACCTCTGGTTGGATCATGGTTCATCAGCAGTCCTGGCTGAAACTGTTGGTTCCCAATTTCCAGACTGTCTCGATAGAACGTAGTTCGGAATTCAAACAACTTGATGGGTCATTCAAGATAGAAGCGAAGAGGAAGATTCAGTTCGTGGGGTGGGTAAATTCCACCACAGGCAATTTAACCACCCATTTTTCACAACAATTCAAGCTCAAGAACTCAATAAGGTTTCAGAAAAATGGAACTTACAAATCAGTCAAGCAAAAAGTCAAGACAACGACTGAAGTGATGATTGTATCTCATACTGGTAGCTTGATCACTCGCGCCATTTTCAAGAGGAAATACCCTCTTACTGTCATCACTTCAACTCTACCTGGATCAGAAAAGGATACTTATTCAATGATCACAAGCGTCTCCCATGCATTGCAAGAGAAATCATCTAATGGGGGCTTTTCAGGCTCTGTATATAACATTCAAGATTCCACGGGATCAATGGTGGTAAGGGATCACTCTGTTCTCTCTGGTGGAGCAAACACTACTCAGAGTTTCAGTTATAACGATGAGTTTGGTTGCTACTCTCGGACTGTTGTGGCCGCCAATGGCAAACTCATCAAAGACAATTCTGGCCTTGTTTGTGCATCCTCCTTTTAATATCATTTCATTGTGTTTTCTTTTTCCCTATAAGAGTGCTTTGTTTTGAGTAGTCCTATATCAATCTTAATGTATTGTATGGTTTCTGAATCTCTCTTTGCCTTGTCTCAGTTACAACTTTGATAGCTGCTTCACTGAATGGACTTTGAATTTCCTACTTATTTGAATCCTCAAAGCAAACTACATCAACTGTGAAGATGCTGTATGAGTAAACATAATTTTGAATATAGTATCACAGATCAAATCTCCGATCCAAAAGACTAACGTATTTGATTGAGATACCATATCCGCTTTATAAGCCCCAGCCAAATACGCAACACCATCAGCATCGTTAGACCACGATCTACCCTAGAGATGAGTAGACTTGCTATCGGTCTAGTTTGAGGGTTTGACATGACACCAGATAAGGAACCGGGTCTATTCTGATACTTCTTGTCATGAGTTGGGTCTCCAACCCAAAAGATTCTGACAGGTAGAAATATGACATTCGTTTTATAAGTCTCATAACATTCTAGTGAAGAACCTATGAAAATAGGCTTAAGAACCAGCACAATCTTTACCGGCAGATATAAGAAGTTTCTTTTCAGCAGAAGGTATTTCCCGATTATGGGATAATAACGGTCTTGAACAAGGATGGTTCACGTTCCTGCACAGCAGGAGACAACTATGACCGGACTAGGCTAACATTCTGCAATGAAACCTCCTCATTTCAATCGAAAATTGTCCATCCAGGCTAATCCCCAAACCACACTCTACAATGAGAAATTCTAATGTCATCTATCAACAGAATAGAAGAATGTGAAGATTAGATTTTATGATCTACTGTGTTATTGCAGTTGTACTGGAATTTACAGGTGCTATGGAGTGCAACTATTTTTAACACTTCATTCTACAAAAATAATAGGAATTGGTGGATCTTCATTTGAAGAGGTTGGAAGAATCGCGACATATTTGGAAAACAAAGGTTGTGTAGAAGTTCCAAGACAGGGAATCTTTAGATTTGAGAGCCCATGATCTCTAAGTCATAATGGAGCAACCATGCACCACAGCTCGCCCTCATTTACTTGCAGTTCTATTTCTAAAAAAAATGATCTTGCAAGGATCCACAAAAATTAGACAAGCCAAAAAAGCACTAATTTTCTCCAAGAAACTTCAGAACCATCATTGCTTCTTCTTCGGGTAAAAGAAGTTCACTGACCCATGGACCTTCTACCTCCACGCAGCATTATTCCATTAGGTGAAACCACATGCATGATACCACATTGGACCCACAGCAGCTTCAGAACAGGAGTTCAGATCAAACCAATCTGATGTTATTCAACCAAAATGATGCAGCAAAATACAGATTTCAGTGACTAGGACATTCTAATCTACATGACCATATATAGCAGCATCTTGGACAATAAAATACCACAGTTAAACAATTACAAATGTCAAGGAAAATTACCAAGCCAAAGCTGAGAGTTCCCATGTTGCGAAATTCCAAGTCTAGAGAAATACAATTATATTAGCCATAAATTTTTCATATTAGTAATGACAGATTTGTATTAGCCATCAATTTATTTAGTAATGACACGTTTGCACCGACAGCCACATATATATGCAGTTGCATTATTAAATAGGCTTTTTCCTATCTCACCATGATCCAGAATAGGATTGATTTTCAGAATAACTAAAAAGAGCACAAGGAGAAAACAAAGGAAAATGCTGTACAACATGTAATTCTGATTTTGTTCTGCTCATGGATGATAAGCACTCTGATATCTTTAGGGGAAAGAAGCCACAGCAGGTTCAAAATGCTCATCTGACCACAGAATTTCAATTAATTGAACTTTTCAATATCATTTCCTTATTATTGCTATAAAAGCTGTTTTCATAGATTCATACATTTTTTCCCAGGAAAAAAAGGACATGAATTTATATCTTGCCAACATTACCAAAATTTGGACGGAGAAAAAAAAGGTCCTCAACCCCCTCCCCCGAGCAATTATTCGGTGGTCCCAAGAGTTAGACAACAGTATACTGTAGATACACATGTAGCACATCATCTAACCGTCGGGACCATTGGACCTAGAGGATTGAATAATTCTCCCCTCCCAAAAAAAAAAGAACTACATGCACCCCAACACAAATCACCTTTATCTGACACTTTAAACGAACAAAGAACTAGGAGTAAGATTATACAGGGAAAAAACAAGAAGCACCTATCTTCATATTCTCATTTTGCCATCAGGACGCCAAAAATCTTTCTTCCCAACAAGAAATTGTTCTTGATGTAAGGTTAGTGACCAGTGAAGTGAATACAAAATTGGACTAAGCTTGTCAATCATTTCCATGCTGTCCTGAACCAAAATATATCCACCTGGTCTCACTATGCGATCCATCTCCACGACTACATCTATGATATCACATCTGAAAATGTGCAAAAACTTGGATCACAAGTTACACCTAAAAACCTGCTTAACCTAAAATGTAAAGGTTACTAATTTTTGGGAAAATGCCAATGAATAAACATGCAATTTTGGTAGTTATATCCCAAGTCATAATATTTTCAATGCAAGGTTTGAATCACCATAAAACCAATAGGTTAAAACAATTATAGGCAGCTGTCATACCTTTGAGTTAAGTTTCTGAAGAGGAAACTGGAATGCAGAAGATCATAAGTTCGAGGGTAGGTATTAAAAGATTCACACCAGTCTTGATAGATTCCAATCAGTCCTCTATCAAAGATAACAGACAAGGTATCTGGATGATAAATGGGGATGACATTCATCACCCATAGAGGTAGATCAATAAGTGCTGCAGCAAATCTGTAAACAACAAAGAGAACACCAATGACAATTAATTAAAAAGAGAAGTAATAGCGATAGAAACTAATTAAATAAATTTATATTTACCCTCCATAACCAGCATTCATGTCCATTACATTTCGCACCCTTGACCAGTTTATAGCAAGGCCTTCCAGATAAACATCTGAGACAAGTGTGGACCAGTGCTTAGTGTCCTCATAAAAGATTTCTTCAGCATCTTGTTCAGTTGATAGGCTGGGAGGTTTACTGCTAAGCCTTTTGGGCCAAGTCATGGGCCAACTGTATGAGTCAGCCTGTGCTAGCTACTGGGATTGGGGGAAGACAACCGTCAAGGGGCACATACCTTTAAAAAATATATAACGTTATTTTAACAATATAATGACCATCAAATATGGTATATTCCAAAAACCTACCATGAACTATTCCGCCTATAATTCTGACCACACAACGGAGGATTATTTTCTTTGCGTTCTGCATAGCAGGTAGATGAAACAGGTTTCTGATATATAACTAGCCCAATTCCAGATGAATCAAGAGTCTTAGCCACTATCTTCCAGCAAATAGATTCAGCTAGAGCCACCATAGCTGCATATTCAAGTTAGGTTACAGTAAATAACACCATTGACTTTTATGGTGTAAATATAGTGCAAGAGCATAAAAGTCACTGACAAGATAGATACTGAAAGCTGCAAAGTAACGTCGGCTTGATACAATCAAATTACAAGAAGCAACGACCAATGCAGGGATATTTTTCAGAAAGGTGAAGATAAGAAAAGTTGTCAGATTACAAACCCTTCCATACATTCTGATGTTTTTCATCGTTACGATAAACTGGTGTAGCAGACCATATAAAATAGCCTCCAGGCCTAAGAATCCTGTTTAGTTCCATTAATGGTTTTCCACCTACAATTTTCAATTGAAGCAATATCACGGGATCCAGAACTCCAACACAGATAGACATAGAGAACAGCAAGTTTGATAAATTAAGTAAAAGAACTAAATATGGTCATAAAATGTACCAACAGCATCCCAGTGAACCCTGCATCGAGAACAGTGAATCAAATCATACGCATTATCTGGAAATGTCAGCCTCTGTGTTCCGATGACCGAAAGAGTAGCAGGAATTCCTCGCTCAAGAGCAAACTGTATCTGAGCCTCGTGTTCATCTTTTGGGGCAAATGACATGGTAATAACCTCTTTCTCGAGCAAATAGCCACCAAAGCTAGCAACACCGCAACCAACATCTAAAATAACCCTTGTGTGCTTCCCCCATTCAATCACTGGTAAGGCCTGGAGTAAAGTGAGATATCAAAATCAGAATAACGAAATGTACAGTCAAAAGTAAATAAGTCTAGATCCACATCAAATGACATGCAGAGATCACTGTTTAGCCAGTTGTAAACCAAATTAGATGAGCAAAAGATACATAAATTTCTCACAAAAAAAATGCTAGTGGAATTTAAGCCTCCATTGAAAGTTTTAAAAAAAAAATCCAGAAATCAGTATGAACTAGAGCACAATCTCATCATTCACTTCCAAACCAAAGAAAAGAAATAACTGGTGTTGCTTCTTGAATGAAGACTACAAGCATGAGAATATATCTTCAATCGTAAATTGTAACTATTAGTTGGTAAGACATGTGTAACAAAGCGTGCATATATAATATAAAATTTAATAAATTTCCATAATTGTGATCCTAAGTGATACTACAACCTTTCTCATTTTATAAATGTGACAACTTAACAAATTTTCAGTGCTATAGATGCACTTAGAGATATACCTTAAAGACAACTCTTAAGTATTTCATTTTGTTAGGTACTGAGCAGAAAGCTCTATTAAAGAAATCAACACTAGTGCTATCTTCTATTTATATAAACACTATACATGCTCAGCAAATATTTTGTTACTGAAGCATATAGAAATTAAGCAGGGAAACCTAACTAACTGCAGGTACAAATGATTTCCTCCTGCAATTCTTATGCAGCAAACCAGCATTTAATTCAAAGGCAAGGAGCGCGGCAATTCCATCCCCAGCCCCCTCAAAAAGAAAAAAGTTTAATGTAAAAGAATGGACATTTGTAAACAAAAACACCAAGGGGGAGTAACACATGTACAAGTATAAGAAAAGAAATCTAGGGGAGAAGATCATTACGATTCATTTCTCCCAAAAAGTCAACAAAAGAGTAAGGGAGATGGGAATATGGGATATTTTCTGGAACCCAAAAGAGAGAAGTATCAAGAATCTGCTTTTTTAATCTATGTATAAGTAACTCTACACCCCACGAAGGTATGCTGTTTCTGTTCCCAGCAAAAAAAAAACACAAAATACAAAGAGGCACCACTCTGTGTGTAGGACAGAGCCTTTTAAGTAGGCAAGCAACCACTTAACTAGCCAAAAGATTCCTCACTGACAATGGCATACCCAGACCACTTCAAAACATAGCATAGTCTACACATCCCTTCCACCAAGCAATGAAGGAGAAGATAACTGGGGACTCTTCCACTCTTTTGCACATACAATGTTAGTTAGGAAGAAGTAGACCCTTTCTCCCCAAGTAATCCAATGAGAAGATTGTCTCCAAAGCCGTAATCCATACAAAGAAAGAAACCTTCAAGAGAACATTAACCTTTCACATACCCTTGCACAAAAACCAACTTCATTGTCCCCACAAAGCACTGTACAGAAAGACTGAATGCTAAATCGCCCAATTGATCCCAACTTCCACTCAATAGTGTCATCGCTATCAAATGCCACTTGGACCCCTTATAGTAAAGCCAAAATGGCGTGATGAAGAGAGGACTGCAAATCACCCCCTGATCCAAGGAAATAACATAGTCCACCACCTTCGCCTCCCTGTCTAAAGCCATACAAAACAAATCTAGAAATCTTTCTTTCATTAGAATGTCCCCACACCAAGCATCGTGCCAAAAACACCCGATTCCCAATTCCCACAACCAAGGCAATATAAAAAATCCTATGTTGGAAAAAACAGTTTAAAGATAGTTGATAATTTAATAACTTCAGCTAAACAATATAGTTGGAATTGGTCTTTTTCAGGTGCCCTCATTATGGGTTATATATTTCGACCGAAAAAAGGAAGAATCAATCCTTTTTTTATTATAAATTTGACAAAATTTAAATCCAAATAAGGTATTGAGATTAAACTAAGGTAAAAAGCTAATCAAAAATTAAATTTGGAATGGAGAAGGAAAAAACTATGATAATAATTTTTTTTAATATAATTATGTAGTCAAATATTTTGTAATAACCAAGTAAAATAATAAAAATAAAATAGCTCACCAATTTGCACACTGAAAACCATCTCCATGAAATTGTAAACAGCAAGGAAACCCTTTCTTCACTTTCTTATAGTTATGTCAGAGACTGCCACCTTGTGTGGTTAATGTGCACACGTGTTTGGGGGAAGGCGGGTGTGTGCATTTGTGTCATCAGGTATGTCACATTACACATTTCTCACAGGTCTTGCGTCAAATGACAGGATCCTGCTGGATGTTAGATCACACCTAAGTTTGTGCTCCATTACATAATTATCAAGGAAACAACTGTGATGAAAGTACATTAATTGTAGGCTGATTGATGAGAAACACAAATGATAAGTCTATTCTCTCCAACACCAGAAAATTATAGGCCTCAATTGAAATTCCACTTCAATTTTACAGTGCACATGTTCCCAAGATATCTTCAATTCTTGGGGGAGAAAATGATAATCAATCAAGATTTGCGAAGGTCTCTCTTCCTTAAACCAGTCCCTTTAACCAGGATACTTTAAATTATAAAGCCATTTTCCATGAAGAGAACAGAAGAAATTCGAGTTTTAGTACACTTAATGGAAACAAAATCCTGTTACATGCAACAAATATATATACAATAAAAATTTATGGACGTAGGATGCATGCTATTACAGCTTTTAAAGAGAGTTGAAGCATTATGAGTTGATGAATCCAAATACTACCTTTTCTATTAAATTAATGTAGTGAGTAACTCCATCCTTAAATTGAGTACCACCTCCAGGAAAAACAAGAAAATCACCAGACTTCTGCACCCAATTTTGGTCCTTCTTGTATTCGACAAGCTTAGGGTGAGGAACATTGTCAAACCATATCTGGAAAACAAAAAATCTGAAATCACGAAACTAACTGACAATATTTTGACAAGTAAAGCTGCAAAGGAACATGCAAAGATGGTAAAACTTCCTTATGATAAATCAAGCAACTAGCGAGTATGGCATAAATTCAACTAGTGTACCAATTTTCCATCTTGGGGATAGACAACGCCCAATCTAAGGCAGTAACAGGAACAATAGCAAATGAAACAAAATGGCTCTCAGTGCTATTGTAATGCTCGGACACTGAAGCAGTGAAAACAAGGGTTGCAAGTCTGAGGGCAGCAACTTTGTCCATGTAATGCCAAAATTTAGGTTTACACCTTGTCTATTCGTTGCAGCAACCCCATACTGATGTGGTAAGATCACGGTAATGGTTTTTCTGGTTATAATTTATATAAATTCAACTCAACAAAATCTTATCACAACTTATAATTTATTATATTAGGGAAAATAAGATCTCTGATTAAAGGGTGTTTCTTCTTCACATTTACATTTTTGGTTTCCCTCTGGCTTTCCACTGAACACAGATTTACGCTTACAAATCTCCATGAAATTAATTTTCTCAGATTTAATTCACCAGTTTCTAGTAGTAAGGCTATAAATGTCTGTCATATATACTTCAGAGGCAGTGCTTTGCTAGAAGGTTGCTGTAGATGATGAAAGATTAGTTTATCAATAGGAAGTAGGAATTGATTCAAAAATTATAAGCAAACTATCGTATAATTTAGCTAAAACAAAGCTTACAATGTCAATAACTCAATAAGATTTTGTTCAGCGGAAGTATTACTAAATCCAAGAAATCGATACCGAAAACTAGAATTAAATCTTACCAAAGTATCAATCTCACCATGTCCCTGCTCTTAGGCCAGGTAATCGAGACCCTGTACCCTTGCGGAAGCGGCACCAAACACCGGGGACTTGGCTTCGGGCAATGCCGCTCTCTATGCTCCATATGCCTCCTCGATTTCAATGCCTTTATGGCCTTGAAGTTATCGAGACACGGTATGTAATCAACCGCCACAGTACCGACACAAATCTTCCAATCGAACTTCACATCACTGGACGCAATTACTCTAGCATTGGACGAGACGTCTTCGTGTTGAGGCGGTGTCTTCGTGTTAGGGTTTGAGATCGGAGGGCTTAAATCTGACGGTGGAGACAGTGAGATCGGCTGCGATTGATCGAGAGTAGTGGAGAAATAGATGGGGGATTGGGTGTTGGTTAAGAGAAGGAACGAAACAAAGATTAGTAAAATGAAAAAAGAGAAAATGAATGGATATCTTCTCTCTTTCAACAGGTTCTGAATTGATACAGCCATTGTTGTTTATCTGTAGATTGATTGCTTAAAAATTGAGAGAGAGAGAGAGAGAGAGAGAGTCCGCGAGAGAGAGCGGAAGCAGTAATCATACGCTCAAGGACGACTGGGATTTGATTGTTTCAATAATGAGAAAACTAATAAGCCGATCAAGGCACTTGAGAGAGAGAGAGAGAGTCAAATATGGCAATGGCATTGCGGTAATTTTGTGAAGGAATTTAAAATGTCGTTGTCGTAATTAAAAAACTCCCCGCGAATCTTTTTACGCGGTCTCCGTAACAAACCGAAGTGGGGGAAATATTGAGTGGTGTAGCCCTTAACTGTCACATTATCAAAATCTGAATCAAATTTTTTATTTGTACAGTGTCAAGATCATTGTCTTGATAAGCCAATCACACGACTTTAAAATAGGATGCAGTTCTAAAATAGGCTTACAACACTGTTCTGCATAGTCCAATTACAAACAGAAACTATGGCAACATATTTAGAACACAAAGTCAATTACTAGGAAAAACTTCAACCTTTTATTCACTATACTCATATAAGAATATAAAGGAATACAATCGGCTAAAGGTTACAATAGACTCTCTCCCACATATTCGTCTTCTCCACACACTCTTGTTCTTACCCTTTGTGTATACACTTGTGTGTCTGTCTGCAACCCTAGCATGCATGCATTATGTAGGCAGCCATGCACAACTGCCTAGCAGTTGACACCCTCTAACTGCCAAAGGGCTTGTTGGCACCAACCAGCCACTACCGCATACTTACTCTGCAATACATACACACACACACACACATATATTGACAGAATATATAGAATTGTCATGGTTTCTGTGACACGCACATGACAGTGCAGTTGACACCTCTAATTGCTAGGGTTGTCTGATCAAAGAGCAAACAACCACTTGTTCTAGCAGTTGACACCCAACTGCTAGGGCTTTGTCTGAAGCCACTGGATTGTTGCCACATAGGAACAGACAGTTTTGTCTCAATGCTGAAGAAGATCCAAGCCTGATGATTGCGCCAACACAACAACAGTTGGCCTTTGTCTGCCCCTAGACATCCTTGTCTTGTGCCAGACATTCAACTGCTGCCAACTACTGCCACATGTGTTGTCTATACTAATGCCACCCCAATCACTTAAGGGAGCTGTGAGCACTCAGCAAGCTTATCACTGCACATACAGCCATTCAGTCACTCACCACAAGTCATCAAGCTTCTTTTCTAGCCGCAATGCTAACCCATGCCCCACGCATGTCTTGGTCTTCCTTAGCCGCATAGGTCACTTGCCCATGGGCGCCTCAAGGAGGTACTCCCCCCTATATATGTCTTATGAAGATTTGTTCCTTTGACAAGAGTGGATACAACTGCTTGTAGAACTGGTTCTTCTCCCTGTGTGCATTTACTTTGCCAAAGGCAATCGATGCGGCAAACTGTTCATAAAACCTTGACCCTTGTTGTCTAAGGCATGCACATCAAATGCACCAACTCTGGATTGTCTAAGTATCCCTCTAATACTTAGCATATCTTCAACATATCCACAAGGATGCCCATGACAGGCCACCCTTGTTTTAGCCTTAGCATTGGTTGAGACTCACCAACTTAGCTAACTTCGAAATATCATTTCAACCCTGAATGTCATTCCACTCCTGAATCGCATTCCAACTCTTGAATATTATTCTAATAGCATAGCATGCTTCCCCCATGTCAAGCCATCAAGGCATGGCATGCCTCCCCATGCCTATGCTGCCGGGTCAAGTATAAAATGGTCTAACACTAACCGTAATAAGCCTCATCTACATGTAGAATACACTATTATTAATGTCACTGTCAATATAACTTTTGGGACTATGTGCTACTGATTCTATTCTCTTTGTCCCATTTGATCTCATATTTTTATACGAGTAAAATTTATTATTTATTAAATGAATAATATTATTTCACTTAAATAAAAAGATAAGATTAAAATAAGATAAATAAAATGAGATCTTTATTATTTTTCATTCACCGAAATAGGTCATGAAACAAAAAAAGTTAAAACCTCATACAGGCCGAGCTCTAAAATACGAGAAATTATTTGTTGAAACAATCATTTCACATCAACATCTAATATTGAATGACGACTTCTCATAGATTTTTAAATTTTTTTCTAAATTTATGCTAAAAACTCTCTTATGAATATAAGAAAGTGATCGTCACACCACATTAATTAAAATATGGAATGACTGTCATACTAAATAATTATTTCTTAAATACTACTCTAAACAACTAAAATTTTAGGAATTGCCTATGAACAACCATTGTTTATATGTGACCATGTAAATTTTCATAATTAAACATGTTACAGTCAAGCTCATTTGCAGTGATGGAGTCAGAAATTTTCTTTAGAAAGGGGGGGGGGGAGGGAAATTTTTTTCTTTCATGTTCAATCATAAATTTAAAAAATAATAAAATTTAAAAATTTAATATTAATTAATCATATTTTTTTTATAAATAATTAAATTTATTGATATAAAAGAAATTATAAATTAAACAAAGAATTTAATCAAAAAAATAAATTATGCAATACAAAAAAATTCTAAAACATTAATAAAAGTTTCATTAAAGGTTAGAATTAAAATAACAGTAAAATATGAATAATTTTAGATTTAGGGAGGGTCAAAAATAGAACCTAAAGGCTGTATTTAAATTTTTCTTGAAAAGTAAAAAAAAAAATTGCCCACCCCACCCCCACCCCCCCCCCCCAAAAGTCCTTTGCTAGTTTCATCCCTGCACTCGTGTATTGATTAATTATAGAGGAAGGTGCTTTAATACAAACAACACATTTTTTTCTAGTATATAACAATACTAGAATCTAAATTAAGTCAAACCGTCAAAAAAAATATCTCCTCGTATTAAAATACGTATTTCTATTGCAACTTGTCACTTATATAATCACATACACATCATTTGATTATTTATTTTTAACTAAAAATAAAAAAAATAAGTGTACATGAAACACACCTATTTGGGTAAAAAAGGTCCTTCAACATTATTTAGAGCCAACTATTATCACCTATATAATACAATGATTATAAATTTTTTTTTGGAAACAATGAAATATTACAATACATATATTATATATTGAAAAATACAAAAACAACACATAACAACCGAAGAATGCACAACTTAATAAGAAAAGGAACCTCACAAATATAACGTTGGACAAATAATCAATGCAGCCAATGATAAACGTGACTGATCTTTCTATTCCCTCTTTGTGCATACATGTTAAATGAAAACAATAATAGAAAAAGCAATAATACTACCCCCCCCCCCCTTCGTATAATTCATTGAGTTTTTTTTTTCTGTTCCCGCCAGGCGCCAGGTAAACCCAGTCATATGCCATATTGTAGAACAAGGACCTAGTGACGGCATCACCTGCCCACCCACACACAGATAGATATATAGATTATAGAGAGAGAGAGAGAGAGAGAGAGAGAGAGAGAGAGACGTTGGGATAGAGCAATCTTCTAACTGCAAAAATGATTTAAACATTGATTGGCAATTGGGAGATCCGCTCAACATATTCGGTGAATTGGCAAAAATCATTTTGCAACATGATGTTTTGACATTGGTGTCAAGTCCCACTCAAATGCTAATTTTTGAAAATTTACATAGTAAGCCGCATTTTCAATCTGTTATTCCAGAACCTGAGTTTTCCAAATCAATATCCCCCATCCCTATATCTTCCTCCTCTTCACTGCCTTCATCGCCACTAACTTCCTCGTTTTCACGACTCATCTCATCCATGCGTTCAGCAAATTGTTTATCCTCCCGTTCA
Source organism: Nyssa sinensis (assembly GCA_008638375.1). Taxonomy (NCBI): domain Eukaryota; kingdom Viridiplantae; phylum Streptophyta; class Magnoliopsida; order Cornales; family Nyssaceae; genus Nyssa; species Nyssa sinensis. Next base: position 7,197,277 of record CM018041.1, on the reverse strand, counting down.
CTCACCTATATCAATTCACCATATCAGATACACGAGAGAGAGAGAGAGAGAGAGAGAGAGAGAGAGAGAGAGAGAACCAATTTCTATGATAAATAAGAATTGAAATAAGAAAATAATTTTTGGAGCAAATTTCAGGAGTGCTTAAATGGAAATAAAAGAGTTCTCGCGTAGAGGAAAAGATCTGAGGCCAAGCTCCAGCAAAACAAATTGCAAAATCAAGATTAAAGTTAAATAAAAGAAAATTGATGCTCACTGCTCTAGGTGCCTCCTTTACAGTCAGTTTTCCCTTGTGACTGCTCTATTGCTTCTGTGCAAGCTGCTATTGCTTTATTAAGAATTAATATTCCTTGTTCCTGACCATTCAAATAAAAAACAATTGTATTAGGTACACTGAGGACTTCCAGTTGCAGTTTCACATGGACATAGGAGGTCAACAGCCAAGGACAATTGATAATATCTTTACATAGAGCTGGCAGATAGAACAGTAGCACTGATGAATTTTAAATGAAATGAAAAACATGAATGAGTGCAAAGAACTGGTTCATCTACTACAAGTTTAGACTCCAATCAGTCTTTGCACAGTGAATTTCAGGGTCGACCTTACAGCAAGTCTCAAACAGGTAAGCACGAACACAAGGACACACCAAAGCTATCGAGCATGGAACAGTGATTTCAGCATGGCAGCAGCACATGCAGACTAGCTGACTACCTTAAAGAAAAAATGTGACACTGATTGGCATGGAAGGCATATATGTTAGCAAGGGCTGAGCCAGAATTTTTTTTTGAGGGGGCTAGAATTTTTTTGGGGAGAATTTTAGGAGAGAAAAAAAAATTACAGTGTAAAAAAAAAATTCTTCTTGCAAAATTTAGGAGAAAATTTTTTTTCTGAAAATTAGAGGTAAAATTTACAAAAGGTGACTCCCATTAGAACAATGGTATACATTTGGGCAGCCACCAGCTCAGAATTTTTTCAGTTATCCAAAAAAGCGTGGACCCTCTGTTTATGATCATTCTTCCCTAACAAAATAGTTGGGTAACATGTTATTTAGAAATAAAACTTGTAGCACTAGTTTCCCAAATATAGAAACAGGGAAGTGGGGAGTCTGTCCCCTCATTTCTGAGGCACGGAGAAGTGTAAACAAGAAAAATCAGGGTCCATGATTGAGAAAACAGCCCCAAATTTTATTGTGATCCATCAATTCATAAAAATAATACAAAATAGACAAGAAATTAACCCATGAAAGGTGTACAGTGTTTGCCTGCTCTCCCTGTAGGGGGATGAGAATTGCAGGACTCAATGAGATCACAGCCTTTATATTTGGACCGAGTGTCACACAAATAAGGATTTAAAACGCAAAAACATTTAATGACCTAAAAACCACATAAGCACGGTGAAAAGGAAACGATAGCAATGTTTTGAGTAACGTTTGCAGCCATAATAATAATAACTGTCACAAAGACAAGTGTAACAGGCAAAACATAATAAACAAGACCACCGATAGCATTTTTTTTTTTTAACTGCACAACTCCCTAAAATTCTACCAATATGCATGTTTTAATAACATATAAAACACATTTTTAACACATAATTCAATGTATTTGGAATTTTAGTGATGTTTAATAAATATGATTTTATATAAGTAATGTTCATGTAAAACGAAGACCGATAAATGCACCAATAAGGAATAGCAACAAGATTAATATTAGGGTCATGCTAGGAGGCGACGGAGGTCAAAATTAACTTAAGTAGAAGTAGTTAAAAAAAATGTGGTAATTGGTAGTTTAACGGAAAGAATGACCTTAAATAGAAAAGAATGGCGAGATAGGATTCATGTAGCCGACCCCAAATAATTGGGATAAGGCTTTGTTGAGTTGAGTTGAGTTAATGTTCATAAGAAATCTGACAAGATTTTACTTTGGTTGTTAGCGATTTTATATAAGTAATGAATTTTATATTCAATTTTAAGTAGTTGCTACCAAGAAAAATGCACTAATTGTTTTATTACAACACTTTTATGCATACAAATACAATTAACCATGAAAATAATTTAAATGGGTACACTAAACTATAAATAAAAAGACCATTATAAATATTAAAAACAAAAAAAACTTGGGAGATCACTATGTTCTAATTCAAACCCTAACATCAGTCAAGTATACATCATAAGATCTAACAATTTTAAGCTAAAAGAAATGAAAAAAATAAAATAAAATATCCAAAAAAAAAATTAAAAACTTACCAATTATATCAAAGAACCAAACCTCTATATCCAAGATTTAAGCAAATATCCTCAAATTTGTGAGCTTTAGGCATTAAATCTAAGCAAAAATGAGATTTTTGGATTGTTAGAAAATCCTAATCTGCCAAATGAAATGGAAAAGATTGGGCAGAAAAGCGGCCTTTTATAGTTCTGCCACCAAAAGCTCGTAACGGAGTGATGGGCGTGAAATTAAGTACATGAAAGGATATATTCCTCCGTGCCTTCACTATTTATTTATTTATTTTTTTGGATAAGTAAAGATGTGTGTATAAAAAGGCTCCCGAGGAAGACAAAACCCATAAATACAAAAAAAGGGACCAGCACACAAAAAATAAATGCCTAAGATCCCCAAAAAATCCATATATGTATATAAATACATAGGGCTAGTTTTTTCAACCCAAAAAAATAATACTAATAAACTTAAGACACTATGCTTAAGATGTTCATTTTTTTATTTTGCATCCATGCCTTTATTATTGCAACTAGCATGTAGAAACAAGCAATGGATGACAGAATAGGCTGTACTTCCTAAGTAGTAAATGGCAGACAAATAGAAAAAAGAGCCCCTAACATATTAGGAAGGAATGGAAGCTCAGGGACACAACAATTTTTCTTTTTCTTCCTTTCTTTTACTGACAAGTAGGTGCAGCACACTGCTCATAAATAAGATTTTATGCAAGGAAGTGCAGTTACCTTGTCAAGAGTCTGAGTATTAAGAACATACGATGGAGGAGCAACCAGTTTAATTTTGACTGGGCAATCTTTATTACCAGCAGCTTCAGCTTTCAGCATGGCTTCCTGCAAAATCAAAGATTAAAACAAGTTCAAACAGGTTTGCACTTGCAGCTAGAATACCTTGCACACAATACAATCATGATTGTTTTAAAGAAATAATCTGATCATGGAAAAGATAATGGAGGCAAAAGAAGGAAGAAAGAAGACCTTAATGTGAAGAACACCATCAAATTGGAAACATTTCATCTCAATATCAGCCCGAATCTTCAATGGTTGTGGTGTCATTCGTCTCCTAATGTTTTTTATTAAAGCATCTTTAACTTCCTCTGACAGAGCAGGTACCACCTTAGTTACCTATAGAATGAGGAAATGCTAAGGGGCCTCCTTTACAAATGGAAAAAAGGTCACCAAGAGACCTTACATAAACAAATTTTACCTCCTTTTCATCAGGACCTATTTCTTTAACTTCACGGGTGAGAGAGGTAAGAACTGAATCAGGATCGCTAACAATTAACTTGAATGCCTGCATCAAAAGAGGGAAAAGGAAAAGGTATAGGTCTCCAATTAATAATTGAGGAAAAATAATACCTTCAAAGAATGGTGCACAATCTTACCTCACAAGCATGACCGTATTTCGGTAAAGGGGCCAGCCAACATGGATATAAAGATCCTGCCATGGTAATTAGCTTTTAGAAGTAGCACATGTGGAGAATAAAATACTAATTAATCAGCACTAGAGTCAGTAAATATATTTGGCTACAGCACACTATTTGGAAGGAATTTGGCATCATATAAAAAAATGTATAGCAGCAACCCCCCCCCCCCCCCTCTTTCTCCAAAAACAAAACAAAAAAAACGCATAGATATCATTTACAATCCCCATTTATCCCACTGTCTCTCCTTGCTCTAGTCACTTGGGATCTATCTAGCCATTTAGGCTTAATACACCTTATACATGTGATCAGTATAACAAAAACCAAAGTATCAGCAAAATCCAAGTGTGCTTGGCAAGCCCAAAACAAGCAAAGAAATAAAATAGCCAGATGTGGCTTAAGTCAAATAATGGCAGTCTAAGATCCACAAAAAGAAACAAGGAAGGAGACTAATGGCACTCCCAATGAACATTATTCCTCGATAAACTCCTCAAGCTTCACGATGATTATTCTTCATCTTCAAAAATCTTTTTCCTTTTTTTATTTTTACTGAACTGACTTTCCAAGCAGTCTCGCTATTCAAACTTCTAATCCACCATCCACTAAACAGGAACCATAACCAAATTTAGGGTGACCGAGAACACCGCAATCAAACTGAAGAGAAAACTTTGAATGTTAGAAGCTAGTGCACAAAATATTATTATGGAAGAGAAGAAGTGGAGCCAATTATGGCAATAAAACCTTATTGCAGAGAATCCTGTTTGGTTTTCATCTTACCAATTAAAGGGCCAAAAGACAATTTTGAAAAATCGACAATCTATTTCAGCATACTTACCTAATGCCATAATAATTGACCATTCAAAATGTATGAAGTACAGCAACCTGACCACAACATGCAAATGGATATATCTTATGCATCTAATATACCGGGCTGTAGAGAATAGATACCCACCCATCACATGTCCTAGAAAGGAAGGGAGGGACATGTAGCCAAAAACTTACCAACATAAACTTCCTTGTACTTTCTGTTTCCAATTGCTAGATTTCACATGAATATTTGAAGATGGACAAGGTACCTCTCTCAAACATACCATGCTACATCTATATTTCTTCCTCTTTTTGGTAGGTAACATTTATATTTCTTTTCTAACATAGGATATGTAAGAATAAAACTCTGCCTTCAAGAATTTTGCTGCAACCCTCTAGGTTAAGTTTGGGAATGACTTGAGGTTTTTCCAGATATTATTCTCTTCTGAAAACTATCCTTTACCATTTTTCAATAATATCCCTACTCAATGAACTACGCCCATTGTCCCATATTAAGAGTCTCTTGCGGGAAAACAAACTTTTAAGGGGAGAAGCATCTAATGCTTTCACGCTCGAGTGAAAAGTAAAAATTTACAAAACTAACCTCCTTTCACATTAGTTATTTACATTCTCATCAAATTGGTAAAAAAGGGTAATCTGGAGATTTTACAATATAAGTACATTGACTTGACTTTTAAACTGAACTTATATTTTGAAACATCAACCAAAAAAAAAAAAAAGGAAACTTTTAAATTGGGATGGAGGGAGTATCATTTTATTGAGCAAATGATTGCATAAGCAGGAGAAAATAACAATAATTTTTGTAAGACTTATATTCATTTTACATTCTCATTGGACACCACACATTTTCCACCACCACAACTATCTCTGTCGTTGCAGAAAAAACCCATCTCTACATTGATAAATGATTTTGATGGGGATATTGGTTATATAAATCTCAATAAACATTATTTTGGTACTCCAGTAGACTTCCCAATAAAAGCTAAACAAAAAAAATCCAATGCCACCACAACTACCAAAAATCCACTTGACACCACCACCACTGCCATCACCTAAACAACACCACTCTCTTACCCTTGCCATCATCATGATACTGCTACAACCACAAACACCTACCACATTTTTAGCAGCCCATCATCAACTTGCAACGCAACCACATTTCAAATAATTTTCATAACAATATGCAGATAAGGTTCCAGGAGATGGAACCATTATATATGGGTTTCGAGATTAATAGTGTTTTGACATTTCACTTTACAGCATCATTTATACAGAAACCAGTTAAAAACATATGCAATTATGGCTACAAAACACCAGTAAAAATTGCAAAAAAAAAAATTTCCATTTCTTCTACAGTTACTGAAACAGCCATGTCTTGTGTTAGAACAAATGCATACAAAATAATTCTTACATAGAACCCATCAACATGTCCTTGACAGGAAATTGGGCCTCAAACCCATATTTTGCAGACAGAGGCACACTGCAAAGGAAATTGCTCATAAGAGAAGCTAAACTTCAATCAAACCAAATTTACAGAACACTTTCCATTTGACCGCAAATTCTCTAAACGAGTTTTAAATCCTCTAAGAGAAAGGCAAACCCTAAATGATGTTGAGCTTCAAATAATTGAAATTTACCGCAAAGATTCTGGTAATCAGAAACCAGATTAGCCTCTCACTTCCAAAAATTCAACATAACTCAGTTTTCATCCCAAATAGAAAAAATTCCAAGAAATATTTCTCTTCAAAAAAAATATGCTTATTTAAGGCTCCTGTTAAAACAGCTTGATATACATTATTAGGCTCATTCTCTACGAGCTTAAGCTTTTAGAGCAATGGTGATTTAACATGGTATCAGAGCTCTCGTTCTAAGAGGTCTTGGGTTCAAGTCTCATCCCATGCATTTCTCACCCTATTACGTTAGGGGTTAATTCTCTCACCCTGTTACGTAAGGGTTTGCACTCTGTTCCACTAGTGTGCAGCCTACTACTTACTCTCCACATGCAAGACAGGGTTGCATGTGAAGGAGAATGTTAAAACAACTTGATATACATTGTTGAGCCCATTCTCTACTAGCTTAAACTTTTAAAGCAATTGGTGATTTAACAACTCCAATCGTTCTGATAAATAAGCAACCTATAAATAGGAAAAAATGTTATCACATCTTTTCAGTTGTCTCAAGAAACTATAAAAGAGTTTGTGCATAAAGCCATAGATTCACATATACATATATACATTGTCTCCTATTGGAACTTTATAAAACCACATCTTCGGTTAAAAGTTCAAACCAAGGCAACCATATCCACGATTCCACAGATATATCTATTGACATAAATAAAGATCATTACCCAATGTTTGTCTAACCAAAGGGTCCTAAGATGAGTAGATTACTAGATTGGGTATAAACCTAACTTTCGTTTTGCACAAAGCAGTTATCCTTTGATTTAAAGTTGCATTCTCACACTTAATAGCTTGAGATTTTAATGCTGCTAGAAAATGGCCTGATGTAAGGCCATTACCCATTATTGCTCCGTCTACTAGGGAGCTAGAAAAGATGGTTTGGAAACAAACCTAACAATTGACATTATTTTTAGCACAAAGAGGTTATCTTCAAACTCAAACTTGCATTCTCACGCTTGACAACCCAAGGTTTTATCATTACACAAATCAATAACCAATTTTATATTAATTTACATAAATATTTTTTATGACGAATACTTGCCAACCATAGGTTCTTTGGGCACATGGTTGCGAGAGCAAATACCGGATATATAACTCCACACCTGAGAATCACATATCAAGTAAAACGAGGCATGCCTTTGGCGTGACTTGAATTAGGACTCTAGGGAACATAAATATAGAAATATACATACAGACATATATAATATGTCACTACTTCATATTTTCTCCTTAAAAAAAAACCTTCATGAAACACCTTTTTTGTCAGAACAAACAAAACCTAAATGAATATATCAAAATAGAAAAAATGAAAATAATATAATTTGATAGACATTTTCACTGAAACTTGGAGCAAATTTGTCATCTCTCTTTGATCAACAGAAATAAAATAATAATAAAATATCTCTTTAAACATAATATTTTGTTTTTTTTCTTGGGAAGAATTTCAACAAACCTAATATAACGTCAGCACCATGACACCATCAGCCTTTCCCAATGGATTGACTGAGAAGAAACCACGTTGCACTATGAGGAAGTTCCACTTGTAAAATATCGGAGTCTAAGTTCCAACTGCTTGAAAGCAAGACAGGTCACGGAGGCCAAATCCATCCTATGTGATAGAGCAACAAAAACCAAAAGAGGTGATCAGCCAATGGGTAAGAGAACTGCTCATGAAGATGGCTAGGTCTGGTATCGACCAAGACTTTGAATTAGCTGACGGAATTTTAGCACATCAGTCACATGCTTGAGTCATTAATGTGTGCAATTTATGTAAGCTACGGACAGTTGCCAATATAAGTGGACAAGCCGCAGCAGGCCAACTCATATCAAAGGTAAAAAAGCTGGAATGGACAGAAGAAAGAAGAAGTAACAGAGAGACACCTGGCATGAAGCTAAGCAGAGCACAAAAGCTGAAGGTTGCCAAGCCAAAAAATGAGGGATGATTAGGGAGTAACTGCCACAAGTTCAAATATAAAGAGCAGGCAGTTAGCCAAGCCTTCCACCATTAGCACAGCCACAAAAATTAAATTAAGCTAAAGAGAGCTCTAATTATGTAGAGTGTTACTGTTGTCAACAGTGACAAGGAGTTTGCCTAGTTGATAAAGTGAGGATGAGGTATAGCACCTTGACACATTCTAAGCGAGGCAACTTTAACAAGGCATCGCCTAGGCAAAAGGCATTAAGGAGAAAGTCACGTTAACTGAAACTTATATTACCTAAATGTCCTTGTGTATCTTATCTTGTTGTTTCATGATTACAAGTATTTTTGTCTGAGCAATACTTGCATAATATAAAGAAGCAAAAGAGAGGAAGAAAATTATGGTGGTCTCATTGTTTAAAATTTTAATGTCATATGTCAGCCAGCCTTTACATTAAACTTTTAATATTACAGTGAGAATTATTATATAAGACATTATTTAATTTAGAATAAACAAAGTTTTAATTAAAAAAATTGTTATTTTTTATAAGTTGGTGCTTTACTTCATCCAAGTTGGTACTTTTTTGTCACCTTACTTTTCGGGCAATGTATAACCTTAGTTCTTTAAAGTTTTCTTTCGCCTTCAACTACACTGATTAGTGGCTACATCTAACCAAAGCTCCCGATCCATAATAATCTCTGGGCTCTACCTCCTTTCTCACAAAATAGTCAATTAGAGGCCTTAGCCGGCTATTCAATTTGTTTCCTCTCAACGGTGAAACTTATCCTCCATCATATAACTAGCTGACCTTGAACACCATTATTTCAAGATTCGAGTCTAGTTTTTAGGAGTTTGCGTTAGTTTGGTATCACTCTAGACCCACACCACAAGAGAGCTTTACCCCTACATTAACCCTAGTTTAGTGTCAGATTATTCCGATTTCTATTGTTTATATCCTCTTTGTCATTTGTTGTTGGTGACTCAACTTGTACTTCGTAATTTCAACTTCCACAACTCGTTTGGTTTAATTTCTCCCAGAAAAGCAGGTTTTACACCTGTACACGAAGTTTGTAAGCTGGCTCATCAATGAACAGACCGGCTTTATTATGAAGCGAACAAAACAATCACTTTAGACCCCAAATTTTATATGTTTATAATATAATATAAACTAGAAGTTTAAGGCCAATATAATCCAAACTAAAGTCTAAGACCAACTGCACAAAGAAGGAATATAAATGCTCCATGAAAAAAAAATCAGTTCTATTACTTTAAATAAAAAAAAGACGCGAATATTTTCTTTTGATAGGTAACAAAATATATCATTATAGGCCTGAGAAGGGCAAAGAAGATACAAAAAAAAGACCAGCCAATATTACTGGCTTAGCCTTCCCAAGAAATCTACAAAAGAGTTTATACATAGAGGGAAAGATTGCACATCCCAAAAGTAAAGTAAGTAGAATTTCGTATACATAATCGAACATTAGTGCGAATAGTTATTTTGTATTTTCTAGTTTATATTTTTGTAAATTTCATTACTAATAGTATTTCTGATTATGTAAGAACTCTGTTATTAGAGTTGTATTCAATATCTACATCTCTCCTATTGGGACAGTATTACAATTTTATATTTCTACGTATATTGAAAACAAGTTATCGAAAATGCTTATATATATTCATTAGAGGTTAAATTTAGAGCTCTTATAATAACATTGTTTAAATCACATTTTTGTTTAAAAAATTATCTTGCTTGCATCTCAAAGGAGCTTTAGGCCTCAAATTGTCTTGAGCAGACCTGACAATGAAGGCATTACAGGCTTTTCTAATCAGTTTACACACTTTTAAGTTATAATTTTCTGCCTTTGGTTACCAGTCCAGGAAATTAGAAAGCCCTCTTCCTCGAGACATTTGCAACCAGAAAGAACAGAGGATTCCCCAACTTTCTGATTGGAGGAACCATGGCTCAGTTAGTAAATAGTTTGGTAGCACAATAAGTCTAGCAGACTCAGGCATGCCCGCGTACCAACATAGACCAAACATAAACAGAGGTGAAAGGGATTTTTATATTCGTATACCAATACGAACGTACAACTATATATGTATACACACATACATATATACATATACATATTAATAAATAGAAGTATCATATAATCAATAAGGCATCATATACAAGTATGAAATATTTACATACATATGATAAAAGAACTGATGATTCCAAGTACCTCTAGATCGAGATTCATGGTCTCAGCCACGTGCCGCATAATCGAATGGACAAGCTTGCTCTTATTGTATCTCTCCTCACACACTTGAATATCCTCCTCGGAGACCCTCCGTTTGCTGAGATCGATATACCCTTTCTCTTTGTCGACCCGAAGCACCATGACGGGCTCGATGCGGCCGATCTTGATCAGACTGCTTACGCTTCGAATCCGACGGCGGGAGAGCTCTGAGAAAAGGATCATGCCCTCGATGTTGTTATACTCGAGCAAGGACACATAAGCTCCCATGTCGGCGATGTTCTTGACCTGTATCATCACCGCCATGTCCACCTCCGGGTACTTGGCTTCATACATGCGACACTCTAAATTAGGTGTGTTCGTCGCCATGGTTTAGGGGTTAAGATTCTAGGGTTTTTCTGATGGGTCGATTTCGGGGTATAACTGGGATGTAGAAGGAAGAAATGCGTTGAGACTTGGGAGAGACACGATCGCATAAAGTTCTTTTTTCGGGAAAATTATAGTTTGCGTACACTACATGAGAACCTTGGGAAAGGTGATTCGTTAAAAAAAAGTATTTACTAATAATAATGTTTTATGTCTTAAATTTTTATATTAAAATTTGAATTTAAATAATATATTATTAAATAATTAGTAATACTTTAAATAAATATTTAATTTTTATTACATTATTTAAAATATAAATTTTAATATAAAAATTTAAAAAATGTACGTATATAAAAAATTATACATATTATAATTGTTGGTGACTAGATCATATTCTACAAGGCTCTGTCACATAAATCATCTCTCTCTTATACGCCAAAAAATATTCCAACCAATTAGCATATGACACGTATCTAGTTTTATTCTATAAAACTCATAAGATAATCAGGTATATCGATCTGACATATGAAAGGGAGGCCAAGAATTGTAACCACCTGGTACACCGATCTCGCTCCCATCACTTCGATCTACTGACCTAAATGGTAATGGGACAGATATGGACAAGAAATGATTACGCGAGTAATTATAACAAAATTGTCGCCTTCTGACACACTGCATACTCTGGTCCTGCAAAAAGACGGAAAGGGTTCCTAGCCCTGCATAAACAGCATGGCCGGTGGCAATTGTGACGTATGTAATCATGATGAAATAGCTTCACCGCTTGACACTGAATTTGATATTCACAATAGCATATAAATACAAAAGGAGAGGTACATAAGAAGCATCTCTCGGTGATTCTTTTAATAGTTATCATACGGAAGTTCATATCTTTATCTCCCCTAATTTAACCATCGGAGTAGCTTCTACCAGAGCCCTACCCGGTGGCAATTTAATCTTACTTTTGTTCAAGATTCATATCAAGAAGGGATTCAAGCTTTGACGAAGTCAAAAAGTGCAGCATCACTCTCTAAGAAAATTTTTATCTCCCACTCTCTACGAACCCCTCCCTCACTTTCTTGCCAACCACACCTCTCTCTCTCTCTCACTCAAAAATCACTACCATCACCTTGTCGAACAGCCTTCACCATCGCACTTCTAACCACTGCCACAGCCCCCATCTCATGACCCTTCTATCTCAGTTTACAACCGTGCACAACCATCTCCACAACACTCACAGCCAACAGAGCCCATCAACCACCACAACTACCCATCACCCCCATCTTATAGTCCCTCTCGCACTTAACTTTGACAGTAGAGGGTGATGGTCAACCTGTTTCGGAGTTTTATTGAAGAGTCGCTTAAGGTTGTAACGATTTTCATCAATGAGCTTGTCACTAGAGGCGAAGACAGTAGTGACCGTCGATGTTTCATTGATGGAGGCAATGGCAGCGATTTCTCTCTTTTTTTTCTTTACTCTTTATGTCCCTGTGCATCCCCCTGCTTTCTGCTTCCTTTTTTCTTTCATTTTTTTTTCTTTTCTCAACCAAAAATCATGAAATATGGTATATGAATTTTGAAAATTTTGATGATTGTTTTTCGTTACATCTATATGTGTATATATATGAAATTATTTGTGAAACAATAAGTTTTTGGTGGATATGCATGTTCTTAGAATTTTTGAGACTTCATTTTAAGCTATTTTAAAATTACCCAGAAAAAACCAAAAAACAAAGAAAAGATATTATTTTGTCATTTTGTGTGAAAGATGATGTGACCCTTATCTATCTATATCTATGTAAGTGTATAAATATCAAATATGTTGTATTTATATATAACTAGTTTATTAAAATTTATTTTATTTATAATATTTATTTCAATTTTAAATAACACTCTCATTTATTAATTGTAATAATTTAATCTTTTAATCTTAAATTTTATTTCAATTGAAACCAATTATTTATGATCGTTAACAGATATCTCAAATTCTTAACAGCTATCGTTTATACATTAAAATTGTAAGATTTCATTTGAAATTCGTATAAAATTATAGACTCTTATTTGAAACTCGTATATAATTACAGAGTATTATTTTGAAACTCATATAAAATTATAAGATACTAAAAATTAATCAATTTAGGATGATTGTTTGCAATTAATCTCAATTGAAATGAAATTAAAAATTAAAAGACTGAATTATTATAATTGATAATTAAAAACTTTATTTAAAATAAAAATAAAATTTTAAAGTATTAGAATATAATTAACCCTTCAACAAAAGAAGTCAAAGAAGAATTTCACGTAACAGAATCAATTCTATAACGTATAAATCTATACACTTTGAGTTAATTTTGTAAAATTAATTTTTCAATAGTATTAATTGCGTCAAACATAAACTTCCATTTTAGTTCAAATATAAAATTGAAAGAAAAAAATTTCTCCCTAACATGTTAGTTCATTTTCCATTTGCACGTTAATTTTGGCTAGCTATCATCCTTCTTCTTCTACATTCCTTTTTGTACACTTGCAAATCTCTTTTCTTAAAAGGTTATTAAAATTTTAGCAATAAAAAAAAAAAAAAAAGGAATGTTGGAATTAAATATTATAGAAATGGGCTTTTGGTCAAAGGATTATTAAAACAATCAAAAGTAAAATTTTGACTAAGTTTGACTGGCTAATGATATTAACATGGTCTTAGGTAATTGCCGAATAGAGTGCAACAAGAATTACGGGATGGCCAGAGAGGGAATTATGTGAAGTTTCAGTGAAAACGACGTCGTATAATTAATTATTGGTAAATGGTATAACAAAAAATGACGTCGACAGCAGGATTCGAACCTGCGCAGGCAAAGCCCAACAGATTTCGAGTCTGTCTCCTTAACCACTCGGACATATCGACGGTCTTCGATTGCATTTGAGAATAAATGTTAATAATCCTTAATCCCAAATTATTCTATAAAAACGAAAAGGAGCGACATCGCCCACCGTGGGGCTCGAACCCACGACCACAAGGTTAAGAGCCTTGCGCTCTACCAACTGAGCTAGACGGGCACCGTGTCCATTACGCATAGGGTATATAATTTATTGTGAACAACCATGTTGATAAATTAAATTAATATAAATTAATTACCATTAATTTAGTAAACATTTAAAGTTACACAAGCAAGGGTGGAAGCAGAATTCTTTTTTCATGTAACTTTTTTTGGGGACTAGACTTACATGGTTTTTTTTTCTTTTGCAAAATTTGAAAGATAATTATTTTCTAAAAAAAATATTAGTGAAAATTACTTTTTTGCAAAATTTGGGAAGGGGTATTGCATCCGTTTCTGATTGGTACACAATATATCCTCTAATAAAATTATAAAATGAACAAATTACTATAACTTTACTCATATACCCAGTTCAATTAAAGATTTATTCATGGTCGATTTGTGAAATAAAACAGCACGTACTTTAATATTATATATAAAAAGTTACTAAAACTTGAATTGATTAAATACTGACTTGAGATTGAATCAAAATAAATAAGTACAATTTAAATATAATTTAAAATTAATTAATTTTAACAAATTAAACTTAAACAACATTGGTTCACTCATTCCACATTTTATTTGCATACTATTGTCAAACTCAACTCAATGAATGAATTAGGAATAATGTAACAATTATTTAAGAAGTCATTAAAGAGCATTAAAACAATTAAATTAATATTTTTTTATTTTTCTGAATTGAGTACAAAAGCATAGCTTCACAAGCTTGATTAAGGCTTTATCTCACACTTTTAGCCGTTAATCTCACATACACACTAATACAAACTTATAACAGCATGACGTTTTAAGGTTAAGGGTTTTCTTTTTAAATAAAAAGGGAGTAAATACTCTAGTGCGTGCAGGTTTCAACTTTCAAGTTGACCGATTAGCGGGGCGGGCGGGAGTTTTGACATAACACTTTAAAAAAAAATATTATAAAATTTTTAAAATAAATTTTTTAATTCAAAAAATTTATGATATATTTGTTCTATTTAAAAGGCTAAAAAAAAAAATTTAATACAAAAAAAGTTCAATTGTTAATTTCTATCTTAACATCGTTAAGATATATTATTGATTAAAATTAAAATACATTTTAAAAAATATTAAATAGTTGATAAAATAAATTATTCAATAAAAGAATAATAAAATATTTTTTATATATCTAGAATGCCTAAAAAGTAAATTTTCACTTCATAAAATGTTTTAATTTTTTTTTTGGATTGAATAAATTATTTTATATATATTTTTTAAAATATATTTTGAAAGATATTTTAGTATAATCAGAAAACTTTTTTAACGGCGTTTAAATAGAGGTTAACAATTGAACTTTTTTATTAAATTTTTTTTTGAATCTTTTAAATAGAAAAAATATAACACGAAGTTTTTGGAATGAAAAATTTATTTTATGAACTTTTTAGTATTTTTCGTTCAAAATTAAACCCGTTGCTCTGGAAATAAAAGTTTGATGATAAACTAATTTAAAGATAATTCATGCTCATACATATTGAATTCTGACATATAATATAAATGATGTCATAATTATATTATAATATAAAGTATATGCCGTATCATGTGATATGTATAATAATGAAAAATTTATTATACTATTTTATTATAGTATTTTTATATTGCTTTAGTCATATAAGTACCCTTTTTTATGTATTTCTATACTAAACTAAGGTGTTAGTGGATTCTAATCCACTACTCATATTTAATTCAAATGAATGGTAATTAGTTGGTGATTGGCTGAGTTGGCGCACTTATATAAGCATTGTTTGGTAGGATGGGGGGAGAGAGAGTCGCGGGAACAGTGAGTCAGGACCAGTGCTTTTTTCACGCAGTTATTTGCAATGGAGGGAGATTCTCTCATTGAGTATCACTGCAAAAACAATAAATCAAGATAACAATAACACCAATACCTTTTTTGGCACCCAATCAAGAGCGGCTGCTTCTTCGTAGAACATTCTGGAGCAGTTTAGAAAGTATGTAACGTGAAGTACATCAAAAAGTTCACTCTGTATACTGTACCCTTCCATGAAGACACACGTCAGTCCACTTCTCCGACGGTCCAAACCTCTTAAAGCGAACAAAGCAATGCCAAAAAGAGAAAGCATTAACAACCAAAGACACCAAAAGCTTTGGAAAAGCAGACACAATTCACTTCCTTCAATACTTTTTCCGGCCCTCTGCTTTTCTCTAGACGCATTTGGGGTTTTCCTTTCTCCTCGGGTTTCTTCTAAGCTCGCCGGAGGAACATGGAGAGCTTTGCACAGGCAGTCGGAGCGGACGCCATCGGTCTGATCAACCTGATCGTGGCGGCGGCCCAAAACGCCACCATGCACCGAAAGAACTGCGAGCAGGTGGCTGGTCACGTGAGGATGATAGGAAACTTGCTGGAGAAGCTGAAATTGACGTACCTAAGGAGCTTTCCGGCGACGGGAGAGCCGTTGGATGGTCTGGAAGAGGCGCTGAGGAAGGCGCTCGACATGGTGGAGAGTTGCAGAGAGAAGAGTTATCTCTACGTGCTTGCGATGGGGTGGACCGTAGTGTATCAGTTCCGGGAAATTCAAGACGAGATCGATCGCTATCTGAAGCTCGTGCCGTTGATTTCGGTGGTCCATGAGTATCAGATTCAGGTATCTGCATCTCCTGTGGAATCATGATCGGTTGAGAAATGGCGATACATGTCATTTTAAAAGAGTAATGGGTAGTTTAGTAATTATCGGACCAGGTGACCTCAAACTAAATTGGGTTCTCGTTTAAACTGCCACGGACCGGAAGCCGAACCGGGAATTTGGGAGGGCGGGGTTCAAACTAAATTGATGCATTCACTTGATAATCTGTAACTCTTTCTTCTGACACGATGATAAAGAAACATATAGAGACGCACTTGATGCCTTGTCCTATTTATAATTTCCAAGAGTAGTTTAAATTTTTGTCCCAAGTATGTGTTCTAAGCGTCTGAAAATACATCGGGATCAAGAATGATTCGAATTTTATTTGTTTAAAAAATTATTAGATTTGATTGAATTTTTTAATAAATCCGATTCAGATCAAGAGTAATATGAACTTATAAATTTTTAATACAAATTTAAATTTGTTAATTGTTAGATCGTATCAAATTTTTTATAATAATGTTAATATATATTATGTATATAAAATATTCTATTATAATATATATTAAATATATTATATAAAAAAAATATTATGTCATAATATAGAATATTTAAAATATATAAACTTAATTCAATTCAACTTTAAAAAACCTTATATAATTGAAAATTTAACATGTTATAAAAATTTTAAATATATATATAAATTTATAATATATAAAAATGAATACACACACATATATGTTTTATTTAATCAAATCGAATTATTAACGGATCGAATTTATTTAATTCATATTAAGCTCATTTAAATAAAAAAATTATTAGATTTATATTTGAATCGGATCATTAGATCAAATTTTCAGTACCATATTCAAATAAATGGATGGGTTCAGGATTAAAATTCAGTCACAAGGCATTTTAAAAGAAACTAGCTAGTCCCGCCCTTGCTTAACTAGGTTGGTTAATGGTTAGTTAAAGATTCAGTCACAAGGCATTTCGTATTATAATGAAGTTCAGTTAGATTTCATTAAGAAACTAGACTTCAGATCACTTTACATGAAGTTCAGTTAGATTTCATTAAGAAACTAGACTTCAGATCACTTTACATGAATCAATCAGAAGTAACCCAAGAGTCTTGTGATGATGATTTCAGAATTTGAAGGAGAGCTTGCAAGCCATTGAAGATGACCATCGAGAATACACCCTTGATGAAGAGGAGATGGAGGCCCAGAGTGTCATATTGAAAAGGGATCGTACTAAGAGAGATGCAATAATATTGGAGAAGTCATTGTCTCGCCAATATCCTGAATTGAAATTCCGTGAGGCTCTGCAAGAGGAGAAAGAGAAGCTGCATGTTGAGTTGCAAAAATCCCAAGTGAAAAATGACATCAAGCAATGCTGTGTAATTGAACATCTTATTGAGGTTACAGAACATGTTGTCAATGCACCACCAGAAAAGAATCTTTCCCTTAATGCAGATGCTCAGTGAGTGTTGGAACGCTATTGAGGGTCCAATTTGGTATTCAGTGAGTTTGTTGAATGATTCCATGTTGCAGGTATGTAACGGCCTCAAAATCCAGCCATGGCGCCAGTGGGTTACAATCTGAAGATCAAGCTAAATCTGAGTGGCAGGCTGATCTCTTTGACTGTTGTGCAGAGCCTTGTTTAAGTGTGTTCCTGAAACATTTTCTTCTTTCCAACCCATGACAATGCAGTACAAATCCTCTCAGACTCATAATTTCAACAAATTACTGATATCATTTAAAGACCATTCAAAAATTATCCCTGTACATAAATATATATATATATATATATGTGCATAATTATGATGTTCTCTGCTCAATTACTACAAACTACAAAGTTAGCTTAACTCCACTGTTCTTATGATTGAATCAATTGAAATTTCTATTTTTTTTCCTGCATTGGTCAGAGAAGGCATGCTAACCAGAGTTTTATAATCGTATTCCTGTATTCTTATGTAGATTTTTATAAATCTTCAATTCCCTCAATCTGGTTATTTTCTAATACAGGTTTGAAGACCTGCATCTATCCTTGTGGAATGTTTACACACATAGCTCATGCGGTATCAAAAGGAAAAATTAGTAAGCTTTCTAACACTGAATAATTAATGAAATAAATGGCAAGTTGAGCATATATTCTTGAGAAGATTGTTAACTTGGATAGCTCTGGTAACATCATCATCATCACGTTGTCCCTATTGAAACTTGTTTAAATCAATTCATATAAAATATATATATATATATATATATAGCAACTATGGTCAAATAGTATGTGCTCTGTCTCTCTTTTAACCAACTTTATTAACGATCATATGAAGATTTCTTCATGTAATTGGTGCCTCCAACTATTGGATCAATAATTCTCGTTACTCTGTGCTTTTTTGTTTGGAACTGCAGCTCGTGAACGTGCAGGAAGTGATCTGATGGCTTACTCTCTCTTCTGTGGTTGTTGCTGTTACACTTGTTGTGTGAGAAGGAAACTGCGGAAACTTTTTAACATAGAGGTATTTTCTACTCATTTCAAAGAGCTGTGAGTGTATGAACCAAACAATTTAATTTATTCAAAACGAAAAGGAAAGCGAGTAAAGCCAAAACTGGCATAAGAAACTGCCCGGAAGATTTCCTAATGGTTCTGTTGCTGGCTTCTGCTGTGTGGCAGAATTGCAATTTTGGTAGCTAGAAAACATGAAACAAAATCTCACCATATGAGAGTGGTTTGATATCTATATGGAAAACATTTTGTGCAAAGAATCACACAACACAATCATTTCATTATTGAATTAATTTCCAGGGGATATATATATATATATATATATATATTGCAGTAATCTTACACAACAGTAAACTGATATATATATATATATATATATAGTCATTAGAAGTAAAAGGGGATATTGAACTTGCTGTGAAGCTCTCAGTTTACTGTTGTGTAAGATTACTGCAATTTGGGGGTGATTAAGATGTAAGTTCTATTTTTGTTTTGCAGGGAGGTTCATGCGACGACTTCTCAACTCATCTCATGTGTTGCTGTTGTGCCATGGTTCAAGAGTGGCGCGAACTTGAGTTGAGGGGCTTTGAAGGTGGGTGCATTGGGACTTCATCTTCTAACCTTCTTTTTCATACTAATACTTAGGGTCTTAATACTGAACAACTAAGCCATTTTCACCATGATTTATATTGATTTTGTGCAACCGTAAAAATGATGCGCAAATTAATTAATATACATGTTGTTGAAGCGAGTAGTGACCCAGTAATATTATTTGCTCATTCCAAAATGGAAGAGCAAGGTTCAAGTCTCGGGCCTCTTGGCAGGAGCTAGGAGCTAGGGGAGAGTTTTCAAAGAAAAAATAACTTAAATTCGTGCCTAGACAAACAATGTGATTATATTTCAAATACAATATAGACCACAATTGAACAGTTTCATTTCCATGGGGTGTCCTAAAGTTCCCTCAATGTTCAACTGCAATTCAATGCATTGCTTGTGTTACTGATGAAATGGCTGATAGGAATCATTAATGTAGTTTGCCCCATAAACAGCAGCTTCTGCTCCTTTTTTAACTGCCAACTTTTTCGCAGGTTGCCAAGGAAGAAAAATGATTCCACCGCCGTACCAATATATGAAGCCCTGAATGCTTTATCAATGTTCTATATATTCAGTTCCCTATGTGCATGCAGCGTTCAGTCTCCTATTTCCAGCGTGCGTATATAGTTATGTATACATGTGTATACATAGATATAAATGAGAGAGGTCATTGTGTGACACACACACACACAGAGACACACACACATATATATATATAGTTAAATCTATATTTATAAATAGGTACAAATACACATGTATGGCAAATTATAGAAACAGTGTTGTTCGCATGTATTTAATATAGATCATATAAAACAATTAAAGGTATACTACATTAGTTTTTTTATTCAGAATCTGAACCATTAACCACACTAATAAAAAAACGAAGGTATACAAGGCAGATCCGTGCATGAGCATGTGGCTCTCACCATTGCAGAATCTGTAGAAGATTAGATGTACACAATTAACCACACCTATAAATCTGGCTAGCTACAAACTAAAACGGCATTAGCTTCTAATGATTCTTCTAGCCCTTGCAATGACAGCAAGCTAGTCTCTATTCCATCTCAGGTTTTTTTTTAAATAAAAAATAAAAAACTTAGCAGTAATGTCCATTTGATAATGCTTTTTTTAAGTTTTTTTTTGTGCTTTTTTTTGCTTAAATAAGAAAAAAAGAAAAGAAAAGTTATGTTTGATTTATTTTACTTTCAAGAAATGATTATCAAATATACTTTATTTTTTTACCTTTTATGTTCAAGTTAAACAGAAATTTGAAACAACTACTGTTTTACTTATTAAAAATACTTGAAAAACATTATCAAACGCATACTTATCTTCTTTGTCACTATAGTAGTAAAAGACAGAAACAATGAAAATCTCAAGCAAAGGTTACAGTGAAAATTTTGATTTGTCTAAGGGTATAATTGTAGTTATAGATAGATACCAATGGGCAATCTGCAAACACATTTGGCAACTCAGATCCATCAAAACGTGCAGTAACAAACAATTGAATGATCAGATCCCAATCTCAGATGCTCTAGAGCTAAAACTCCTAGAACAGATTGAGAGTGAACCAATTGTGACAAAATTCCATCCACATGAGCTATGAGCTTGATAAAAAATGCAACCCTTCTTGGAGAAAGTGCTGGCCCGTGGCTGATAATCAAGCTAAGACGAAAACATCACCAAGGAAAAAAGAATGTTAAAGTATTACTCCTCTGTTTCTTTGAAAAACAAACTATAGCTACCCAACTTTCTGGGACCGTTTATCATCATTCCTCAATGAAAAGGGGCAAGGAAACATTTATGATAACTTACCAGTTACAGGCTTGTATTCAGGTTGTTCCAACTTCACATTACAGACCGTATTATAGTCATGCTTTAAATGAGGAGTAACTATTTTTTCCTGAAGAAAGACAAAAAAAGCTGTTTTTACCCGAAATAGAGCCATAATCTCTATAACTAAATTGAGGTGTTAGGGATAAAACAATGGTACCTTGAAAACTTCAAACGGACAGAAATCAGAATTATCACAAGCCTATTCACAGAAACACAAAACATCAAGCTAGGAAATATATGTGAGCAAGAAAAAGAAAAATTGTACAAGAGCTTGTGAGGAAATGGCAAATGAAAGATATATCATAGAAAGCTGAGAGAAATTTGCAAATTCACCCGGTTTTAGACCAATACAAACCTAAGAAGCCAAAAAAATTATTTTTTTTTTAAATGTGAACGGGCATGTAATTACTAAAATTTTCTTTTAACTGATTATGATCCATCAAAATTGAAACCATTTTACAACCCAATGGTGGTGTGTGCTCCTCAGATAATTTTTTTTTTAAAATGGAATAAAAATAAAAATATTATACGGAGTATAATAATCGTAAAAGATACGTGACATCTTGAGGTATTAATCAAAATATAAGCATAAAAGATAATAATCTAAATATAAAGATGGAAGTATGAAGTTATGTGATATCTTAAGGCAATGATTATACCGGCACAGGAATGGGATGCTCATTGTGCAGGACATGCACAAAGTATTTGCTTGAGGCATTAGCTGGGCAGCTGTACAGAACCAGCATGTTATTCCCAGCAAAAGGAACCGCCGTGCTGCCCCTCCAGTTTCTTTTCTGAGGCGGCTTTGGAGGGAGTTGCAAGGGTTGTTCTCTTTGTATTTGTTCATATTCTGAAATATTCAGCAAATAACACCTAGTAAGAAAACACACATATATGCACATGCAAAAGCAGCTTATGCACCAAAGATTTGAAAATCTAATGATGAAAGCACTCACCAGATCCTTCAAGAAAGAGTCCAATCAGACATGAGAATGGAAGCAGAGTCTCTGCATGAGCAAACCGCATGCATGCCTTTTCGTAACTGCCAGGAACATGTTCTTCTAACAAAACAGAAGGAAAAGATTATAAACAATGCATAATGCCATTGATATAGCATCTTTGTAAGGTGAAAGATTCATTTACTGAATGTAAGACAAACTCAAATTGCAGAAAAAATTATGAAACAGATGCCACAGTGGGGAAACTACTCCTATTGATTGTGTTAGTGCTGCATTCATAAGTATTATGGAAAGGAATTAACAATAAGAACAATAACATAATTATTTTAAAATAAGATGCTAAGAACTAATACCCCCGTAAGACTGATTTATAAAACCTAGAGGTCAAAGTCCTTGAGTGACATCACTTGAGTTACCAGGTAACGTTTAGCCTACTAATAACAGCTCACTCCATGCCAAACCACCTAGAACCACCCCAATTCAATCTACCAAAAGGAAGTAAAAATAAAATCCCAACAATTCTATCAATCATATTCCTCCCATCTAGGGTTGTAAACGGATCAGATTCGGACCGGATCAGAGCCGATCCGAATCCGATCCGTTTAATAAGAAATCCGATCTGTTAATCCGATGAATTAGGCAAATGTTAATCCGTATCCGTTAATAACCGGATATCCAATCCGTTAATCTGGTCCGATCCGTTTAAAATTATAATATATATATATATATATATATATATAAATGGATCGGATTAGCCTATATCATATCCGGTCCGTTTATATTTGGGATAATCGGATTCGGATCGGATCGGGTCACATATCACTATTTATAAAACCATATCCGGACTTAACGGATCAGATCTCGGATCGAGATCCGATCCATTGACAGCTCTACTCCTATCCACCCTTTCCCTCTTAAAGTGAGTCAACTCCATCCAAAAAGGTTTTGCTATTGTGTGATTGGGGACAAGGACGTTGCATGCAAATATGTAAATAAGGAAACTTCAAATGTAAAATTCATATGGAATATTTACCTTCTTTAGCATTAATAGCTTCCTCCATGGACTGAACAACGTCTTCAAGCAATGGTACACCCATTCGGTAATTTAATGAATTACCATAACCCTTCAATACAAACGACTCCAAATCATCCGTCCACTCCAACAAAGAAACCTAAAGATGACACATTTTGCGAGTTAATAAGCATATAGCATGCAAGAATGAAGAAACAAGACATGGAACACATGGTTCTTTAATTTTTACACTGAACTAGCATTGTACTAGACATGTGCATGATTTGCAACTTAACAAGCATAGGCCTAAAAAAATCAAGCACATGCACGGTAAATAATCAATGCAGGACAAAAGAGATGATAATCACTTAACAATTTAATAAGCACCAAACGTCCATACCTCAGAAGGACTGAACAGAGCGCATGCTTGATCAGTTATGTCCAACAAGGATGCTTCCTACCAAATTAGAAATCCAAAGGAAAGATTATTAAAAGAAGACAATCTCAAACCGATCAGTAAAGAATAATTAGTCTAGGACTCATCAGAATACGAAGACAGATAAGCAATACCTGTTTGCATAGAAACCAAAGAGAAGAAGTATCCTCGCAAGTAAAATTCAGTTCATACCGCTTCATTAGCGCATGCGTAATTTCATTCAATATAGGTTCCTTGAGCTTATCAACAGCAGGCTCCTGATTTTTCCTAAAATTCTGCATCCACAGATTTAAACAAAATAAAAGACAAGGCAACAGGCTCTGTAAGCTTGCAGTTAGATTCTGACCAAAAAGCAATGCTAAAGCAAAATTTAAGTCATGGATAGCTTGTTTTAGCATTTGTGATATCTGGTTATCATATATAAAGTGATCATTCCGTTGTAACCAAGTAATGGGGAGTGTGATGCCTTGACAATCAATAAAGCTCCAAGTTGCTTGTCATGAATACACAGGAGGTATAAGGAATAAAGGTAAATTAATTAAAACTAGTTCCAACAAACACCGAAGTGAAAATACTATTTTTTTGTCCGCGTTAAGCAAATATACTGGGTGAAATAGAAAATGTTCATGAACAAGTTGTTTTTTAAAAAAAACTCTTTCAAGTAGAAACTGGAGAAATAACCTCTCTCAAAATTACTGCAGCTGTTACATCCATAATTACAAATATAAACATAGACAGTTACCAGAAATGTGATCTGCATTTTGGAAAGCATGGTTCAAATTTCAAAACATATAATAATACCATTCCATAACATCAAATTTAGCGATTCAAAAGAATTTTTTTTATTCCTTCTTGTGATTTTCTTTTATAAGCTGAAACATCAAGAACAATAAATAGAAATTCATTAAATGAAGAAATTTATAGGAGAAAAGTAAAAGAAAAGGGCCACAGCACATCTATTAACATGTATAAGCACACGGTTGAATGCTTTTACATAAATCTAAATACAGAATATCAATAGTAAAAGGACTAGTTAGCATTTTAATAAAACTCAAATTTGTTACTCATTTACTGATTGAAAACCATTCTTGCGGTTAGAACTTCCAATATGTGTTATATCTATGCCTACCCCTATTTTATAACATTTTAGAGTACGTGACATATAAGTCAATCATAAATGTGCCAAGTAGATTTTTTTTTCTCCAATTGATGGTAGGAATTGAATTTGTGACGCCAGCCTGCATTTTACATGTCATGTCAGCACTTAACCATTGTGCTACAATGACATTGGCAAAAGCAAAACGGGTCTTTCACTAAGCACACTGGTCAACCAGCCACCATGAAAGTCAAATTCTCTTGCTAAGAAATACCATTCCACGAAGGATTATAGTGTTAGACATACATTTTGCCAGATATTAGAATCTTCAACCGTAAGACTTCATCTCAAATCACTGCTGGAAACTGAGGATATGGTGAAAGAAATTCGGATAAAGGATCACAAATTTACAATAGATGGACAGTTTACACTTGAAAGGAAATGCATTTGGTGTCTAACATCCGACTTACAGGGTCAATGGTTCTTCCGGATGTAAATAAATAAACCATCACATGAAATAAGGAGACCGAAAGTTTCCTTTGGACTTTCCTGAGGTTTTTCAAAGCTTGAACGCAAAATCAATTTGGACAAATGAGCAAATTGTCCAAATAACCAAGGAATATAAAAAATAAAAAAAATTGTCTTCTATTGAAAAGCCATCATAGAGAAAGTAGACATATGAACAAGGAATATAACAGAATGTTCAGATTACAATACCACAATGTACAAAATTTAAAAGGAAGGAATGAAATTCTATACTGAGATACCGCAAACTATTATGAGAGCAAAAGACGTAAAAAATGCAATAACAGAAACTACCCTAGTCTCCACATTAAATATATAAGCATGAAACAATTTTAAAGTCTCAAAACCCAAGCCACCACACCACACCCCAGCCCAAAAATAAAATAAAATAAAAACTTTCAACATTCACCCCATGGAACAACTCCATATGGTTGCCATGTAGAAACTTTCTGCATCTGATGCAACCAAGAGTTACATGAGCTATAATCACGAGATGAAAATTATCATTTTTTCTCAGAGAATAAATAGATGAAGGAAAATCAACCACCCAGGAAAGCAACACCAAAAAGTTCAAGAAAGCGTGTTTAACATACTAAATATCATTACCAATATTAAATGAAGTGGTTTTACCCTAATATAACAACAACAAAAAAGGGTGCCTCACTCCTGAGAAGTGCATGGATTAGAATCCATATCAGGTTGATGTAAGGAATACAGTGAAAAACTGATGTGCTGGACATGCTAATTGACAGACCTCACCCACAAGGCTAAGTGAATCCTTGATTATTGATAGGGGTTTTTTGTATTTGAACTTGTAAATAAGCTCTATTCAAAGTTTTTCCAGCATTTGAGTTCTGCCTACTACTTATTTTGGCACTGCAGTTATTTGTTGTTGTTTTTTTTTTTTTTTTTTTTTTGGGGGGGGGGGTATTAATTTCTAGTACAGGGACCCCCCCCCCCCCCCCAATTGTTACAAATCTTTTAGTACCACTCATGCCATTTTATAAGGGCATTGAATAAGAAAACATCAGACAACTATATACATTTGCATATTTGTTGCCTTAGGTACCATCGAGCGTTTGCTTGAATGGTATGACCTTCACCTCTCAAAGAGGAGGTTGAGGGTTCAACTCCCAAATGGAACAAATAGTGGGTGCGTGTGTCTTACCTATCAATAATAATAATAATTTGTTGCCTTAACCTATATGCTGTTATAATCATAATTTTAAAAAAAGAAAGAAAGAAAAAGAAACTGTACATATTATAATTATTCCCTTCCCACAGTGACTTTAAAGTTTAAACCAAGATATATGTAATATTAATGGTTAGTGGTTACATAATGATGAATCAAGTTCAAACTAAATTATTCAATAATGATAAGTAAACAAGCAAATTAGCCATATCATTCACTTCTTAACACAGACAATACATATAGGGCTCAGTGTGCATCTCAATACCACTATTTTATACCATGAACAGTAAATAATCAACAAATTCAAAGCCCTTGCACATCACATGAGGATTTAGGGTGTCCATTATCAGGTAATCTATTGTCAGAATCGTACAAGGATCATGGTCAGAACCAAAAATAAAAGCTTGTTATTGTAGTTCTTCAGGTAGACAATTATTCCACCACATTACTGATGACACTACCAAGCCATGATGAATATGACAACTCCAGTGTGTGTCATATTATTAACACTGTAACCACATAACCTGCTTCCAAGTTTGTCCTCAAGCCTTCTACAGATATCTTAAAGTTATTAGAGTTTAAAGCATCCAAATTGAAATCAATGACTTATCTATTTAAAAATTGGAATTAATGATAGAAACCTCAACAAAATAGTGTACAAGAGCAAATATATTCTGAGTATGTGTGAGGGAGTGGGAAAAGCCAAGAGAGAGGCATACAGATCTACCTTGTAGTTCTGACAACAATCATGAAATCTCAGCATTATATCACTTGCACGACTTTCACTGGTAACTGCGAAAGCTCGATGACGGCCTGGTCCAAGATTTCCTCCACCACTAAACAGCCCCATGCCAAATGCTACTGCACTAGCTGATGCCCGAGGAATCTTTCTCATCACAAAGGAAAGAGAATCATAAGATTAATAGTTTCTAACATCCTAAGAAATAAAAAACTACATCACAGAGTGTGATGCAATCAACCTTCAATATCTCAAGAAGCTTCTTCTTGCATCAACCTTGAACCTAAGGGAATTTATGATTTTTTTTTTAAAAAAAGAAATTGATGGTCCCCAAACATTCAACAAGAGAATATCTAAAATGAAAAATTGATAATAAAGCAGCAGATAAAACAATTTGCACCAAAGTCCATGAATGAACAATTTTACCAAACTCCATCATTGTATCATCACTGAAGTTACATCTCAATGGAAGGTCCTTTGAGCAATTAAATAAAGAAAAGCTAAAATATGGCTGACCTGGGTTGTTTTTATTGCATAAACGTCTGGGTGGTAGTCCTCATTAAATAGTTCTGGATATTTGTCTCTGATTCTGATCCCAAGATGATAGAGCTCATCTTCTCCTTCACTAAGCAATTCTCCACCCCTGAGCTTCCCTTTCCAAGGAGATTTCCATCCCCAAAACCAGGCAGGAACTTTCTGCACAGACAAGTTTTGTTCTTTTGCATCTCGTAGAAGCCCTTCCAAGTGAGAGGACAAGTTGTCTAAAACTCTCATTTTTTTCTTGGTAGGTGCACGAGTTCCATGCCTTGCCTGTGAAAACACAAAAATTTTATCATACAACTCACCTATAAAAGTGCATACAAGCTGAACTCAACATTTAAAACAAATGGCACAAATGGAATTTTTCAAAGTAAGCCCCTACTAAATGAAAATAGTGAAACTTCATTTCAAATTGCATGGTAAAACAAGGCGCAAAAGTTTTCAGCTTTTCTAATACAGTGGCGTCTAATTATCATTTATATAACAAAAATACGAGGGTATATAATAAAAATGCAAAGTATGGAGATGATTGTAGCAAATAGCGCATTTGACAGACAAAAGTGTCTGTTGATGTGAGATAGAATGGGGGTGGGTCATGTCCAGCATGGCATTTACATGAAAGATGAATAAAGTTCCCAGGATGACGCAGAGGGTGAAAGTCGAGATAATTTAGAGAAAGAGTAGGGCAGGAGTTTACGTCTGGTTCAAGAAACACACAGTAGGCCGTAGAAGTGTACCTATCATGCATAGTATATAATGTCAGAAAAGTGCGAGAAACTACCATTTGTAGTAGTCAGTTGCACGTGATTAATTCATGAGAACCCACATGTGTGAAGCGATAATTATGCCAGTGTCTCCACATGTCTAAGAAAAAATTAGAAGGATCTCTATTTCTCTAGAAGGATTAAGGTCGACTGAGAAACCAGCTGCTGAACCTTGGTAAGCCCATGACTTTAGCCACAGGTCACATAACCCTATAAATACCTTTGAGAGGACTATGGCATAGCACAGGAGTTACACCATGACCGTGCACCAAGCCCAAAGAGCTTGTAAGTAGTAAGTAGTGTTCACATTGACTTAGATATGTATGGTGAAAATAAATGACCAAGTAAATAAATTTGTAATAGCAATTTGAGGTTGTATATGAGGATTACCACAAGATTTAAATGGATAGGGGTACATTGATGTGGAATGTTAGAAGGTACAAACGAATTGTCAGAAATGTCTTTCACAACACCATACCTGCACATAGAAAAACATATAAACAGGTAACCAATCAAATAATTCCATACAGGGACAAAAGACTATCAAGTTGTGTAATCTTTTCTTCTAACTACAGCGCCACACACATGCACTACCAATAAATA
Source organism: Nyssa sinensis (assembly GCA_008638375.1). NCBI lineage: Eukaryota > Viridiplantae > Streptophyta > Magnoliopsida > Cornales > Nyssaceae > Nyssa > Nyssa sinensis. The sequence goes on along the minus strand of CM018041.1, from coordinate 7,168,157 downwards.
ATAGTTCCTACAAGAAAACACGCACAAAATGTAGAGCAGCAAGAGTGACAATTTATGAAACTGCGCTCACTGCTCACGAACATAGGAGGAATTTATTTTCAGTGGCTATGGCTAAATTTATTATCCGTGTAGTTTGCGAGAAGCTGTCAGAGAGAAAAGAAACTAAGATTTTGAATCTTATATTTTCATTACTTGAGAGGTGAGAAAACGAACACCTCTCCTCTCTTAATACAACTGTTTTCTCACAGTTAAGGCGAGATTTTCATTTTCCTTAGGAACCAAACATAATCAATTTTCCAGGCAACCAAAGGGATGGCAGAATCAAACAATTATGCCGCACACAGATCTCTGATTTGATCGATTAGTATATTATTGAGCAGGTAAAAAGGATGGTCCATCAGAAAGTAATTAAAACCCTAAAAACATGATTGTTCTGTTAAATTATTTGACGGTATACGATGCAATTGAAGCAAATAAGAGAGAAACCTTGATACAGTTGAGAGGTGTTGCCGCACGTCGAAGGCTTCTTCAGCTTTTGAATGTACTACGGTTAGGCATGCCAACAGTAGTAGAAGAGAGGCCATGGCCTTCAACATTCTCTCTCTAGGATGGTCAAACTGAAAGAATTTATGTATATATACAAATATATATATACCCAAAAGACGAGCAGAGAATTTTTGTCTAAACGGTTCTGCGACTATCGTTACTTGCTTTGAGAAGAAGTTGGAATTGGCAGTTCGCGATCTACCGACGATGGTCCCAATTGCAATAAATTGTTATTCTCTTGAAATCAGGGTACAGTGACTACCCAGTAATTGCTCGAATTTGATAATCTTGCGTGAGGAAACAGCTGAATGGAAATGAAACGTGGATCTAACCTTTTATCAAATGAGACTAAAATTTCATCGCTGATGATCAGCATAAATGACCGTAGAGGGCTATTTAATACTGTAGCTCGCAATGGTTCGTTTTCTTATGTTTGTTGAACTTTGAACCGCGTCCTCAGTGACGAAATTAATCTTGTCTTGTGATGACGCGTGGCAACGATGTTTATTATGTGGACAATATTTTTTAGCTTTAAGTATTACACGATGTGACATTGTTGTCATAACGTCGGAAAGTAAAGTAAAAATCAACAAATTTACTTTATATTATCTTAAAATTAAAATTAAAATTAATTAGGAATCGAGTTCTTATTTAAATGCCGAGTGATGTAAGCGTCTTCCTGATTCTATTACAACTCCAAATGGGCCTAATCCATGTTTTTGGGCTGGTATCTGATGATTGCAGGGCCGAACCCACCCCAATTGCCAGTAAAAGTAGTTCATGTTTCTAGGGTTTCGAACTCACTCGGTGTATCGCAGGGTTGACAAAACAGTGAGAGCGTAGCTAAGATCTCCGGCGAAGAAACCCAAAATGGTCTGTGCACTGCACTTAACCTTTTAATTGCAATTTAGTTCATTGTTGTTGATCTTGTTAAACGAGATTTTGCCTCACACACACACGCACGCACACATACATATATCTGTATGTGTATTATGCAAGGGGTTTTGCTGATGATGCTCATAGTAACGATGGCTGACATGCATTCACAGTTCCAGAAAAAAATTATTGATTTTTTTAATGATTATATGATGATATGGAGTGTGTTCACTTTACAGTCAATTTTAAAGTGCAAGTCTTCAGAATATGTGTGTATGATTCAGATGTGGGTGTATAAAGACACTCAATTATTTACTTTTTCTTTGAACTTATACTTATCAAATCAAAATGAATCTATTCTATTATAAATACATTTCATAAAAGTTGTGGATGCATATAGAGCATAACACTTGTTAGACTTGAACTGTTGCACGTTTCTTATATATAACCTTGTACATAGGGTTGGAACTAAAACTTGTAACCTTGTTCTTCGTAATTCATACGCATTCATCCAACACAAGTCCTTTTCTTAACCACATGCCTAATGGAAACATTTAAGTAAGACGTAAAATGACATGTCTTCATTAATGATTGAGTTGGATGCTAGATTGATGAAATTGAGAAATAGGATGACTGTTGTGAGCATGCCTATGCGTGCCCAGATGTATTCCTCTGGGGACTGAATCCATCACAAATACTAATGAATTTTTGTAGTAAACTAGTAATTGAAACATTTTCTAAGCTTATCCTAAGTTCTTCATCTAATCTGTTCCAAAAGTAGTGAAATATCATATAAGCATTATGGTAATTAGTTGGATAATTGTTCAAATTTGTTTGAAGATTGTGCACTGTTTAAGTCTGATTGTATTCAAAAAGTGCCTCATGTCTGTCTTCATTCTTTGGTTGCGACTCGACTCATAAAGCTTCCACAAACCCCATCTGAGTATATATTCTCTCATTCTCTTTCAATACGAGCCTAAGAGCGCCTTCTCCCTTTCCCTCCCTCTCGAATTTCTTCTAATGGATTACAAATCTAAAAGACAGCAGGCTCAATAAACATGTAACTGAGTTATCTGCTTCATATAAATTTTATTTGTGAAAAATATCCGTATCAGATCTTTGAAAGTTTACTTACTATTATTGGGTCAAACTAGTAGAGACCTGTTATGGTGAGTGTTGGAGGTTTGCATAGTGCGTGTATATATTTTTCTTGATAATTCATTGAAATTTGCTACCTATTGACTGTTCTTAATGCTTCAATCCTTAGTTCCACTTCTGCTGGAGCAGTACTTTGAGGCTTCTAATCCTGTGTAATCCATGTTGGTGCTAGTTGTAATGTAATTATTTAGAAACTACAGTCAGAATAATTAAACAAATTATTAAAGAAAATGTGAAATGTGCAACTCTTGAGAACTAAAGTTAATTGTAATTAAAGATATTGGTCAGATTCCTTTTATAGTCAGCAAAATGATACATAATTTATTTTGTCAATTTGAACCTTATCAACTTTTTAAAATAACTAGCCATACTTGAATTCTTTTTTCTTTCCCCAGAAAATTCTATAGGGGAATTACATTTTTACTGATAATTTTTTTATTAAATACTTTTACTTATCAAACAAAAAAAAAGTTTTAATGATTTTACTAAGAGCCCTTAAAATGGTTTTCAATGAAAAAGTGTTTGTTTGAATGCAGTTTTAAATTGAAACAATACAAAATGTATTGACTTTCTTTCAACGAGGTCCATTTAGTGTTCTGACCATGTGGAATGGTAACATAAATTGTTGATCTCATATGGGTCAATTGAAGATACCAAGGATGTCTATTAGCTGATTTTATCTTCACCTGCATTATTAGTTTATCTTATTTGGTTTGTTGACTTCATGCTTATTGGCTATGACAGGCTAGAGGGTTGAAGAAACATTTGAAGAGGCTCAATGCCCCCAAGCATTGGATGCTAGACAAGCTGGGAGGCGCATTTGTAAGTTGAAATATGTGTACTTGCTTTCCCTTTTCTTTTGATGTGTAACATTTATATATCACATCCAGAATATTGAATACTGATCTAAAGGTGCTTCTTTGTATAGGCTCCTAAGCCATCATCTGGGCCTCACAAATCTAGGGAGTGCCTGCCATTGATCCTCATCCTGCGAAACAGGTTGAAATATGCCCTCACATATCGTGAGGTTATTGCCATTTTGATGCAACGGCATGTTCTTGTTGATGGGAAGGTTAGGACAGATAAAACATACCCTGCAGGATTCATGGGTACGCACATTCAATCTAGCTCCCTTAATCTTTTTATTTATTTTTGTTTGTTTGTTTCGGTGTGATCGAGTATTTTCCTTATGGGACAAATTTGGACTTTATGGTTGGGGATGAATAATTTGTTGATATGATGGTCTTAGCGAATGGCAAATATGAAAGTTACCCACTAATAGAGGTCAGAATTGTAATCCAAGGCCAAATTATGACAATATTTGGCTAAAATTTATATAATGAGATATCATTGACCATTAGTCTAACATCTATTTGATATTGCCACCATTATGGAAAGAAAATTAGTTGTAGATGTCAAATGATCATGTTCATCTTGCTAAATCACAAATTTCAACATCTTATTGGTGAGGTTGAGGCTGAATAATGCTAAATTATTCATGTGGCATATGCTTTGAGGGGTGCTTTATTTTTATTACCGAATACTGTCTCCCTTAAAATGTAATTCTTGATTTTTTTTTTTGGTGGAAATGTGATATTTGCTTAAATCGTACCCTCTATTGACAGATGTTGTATCCATTCCCAAAACAAATGAGAACTTTCGTCTCCTTTATGATACCAAGGGCCGTTTCCGTCTCCACTCAATTAGAGACGAAGAGGCAAAGGTCAGTCTTCCCTATTCTCTCCATATGGTTTATAACTATCTTTATCTTAAGACCAAAATATGGTTTATCTTTATCTTTATCTAATTTAATTTTTTTGAGGATGATTGTCAATGACTCCCTATAAGCATGGAATAAAAAATTGCAAAATATCGTGATATATCCATTAATAGAAGGCAGTCCTAGTGCATCAGACTCTCGCCAACATGGGGTTTGGAGAGGCTTAGTTGTACCCAGTTTCACCTCCAAGCAGAGAGTTTGTTTCGATATATTAATGATGTATCTTTTATGACTTGATAACTTACATACCTAAATATTTTTCGTGAGAAACCTAGTTAATTCCATGTTCTTAGTAGTTTTATTACTTAATAATTAATAATTTATCTAAAAATAATTTATATTATTAATAATTAGAACTAAAAAATATTTGTAATATTAATTTATGAATAATAAAAAAGGAAATTATGATATTTCTTAACCTAGTGTAGATATAACGACATTTTTAATTTTTAAAAAGTCATCATCTTTGTAAATATTTTTTTCTTTGATAAGTAAATGTATATATAGATGGTGCCCAAGGGGGGCAACCCCGGAGAACAAACTAAGCTAAAATTTACACAGGTCTTAGCGACCCTAAAAAATCAACCACAACAAGGGCATTTACGGGGAATTCTTCTTTGACTCAAAAAAATAGTAAGCGCAAAAAAATAACTTTTAAAGAAGTAATGGCTTGATCCTCTCCATCAAAGACCCTTCTATTCATTTTCTTCCATAAGCTCCACATGAGACATATAGGCACTAGTCTCCGTATCTTCCTTGTCTCTTGACGCATTTTTTACCCTAGGCCAAGCAAACAGAAGATCTTTCACTGAAGCAAGCATAACCCAAGAAAACAACAAAAATTGCTAGAACCTAGCTCCAAAATCCGTAAAATATGTGTGCATAATTTTTCTTTTGGAAGTCATAAATTTGTGAGGAAGCATTTGCAAATGAAATTTATATAGAATCTCAATATTTAATAGTTCTATTGATTAATATTTTAGGATATTCTAAGTTTATTATTTGTTTGATGGTCAGTTTTATATTCATCTGACGGTCAAATTCCTATAGGTATGACCTACAATATTGATTTTATTAAGAGCTACAATCAAATTTTTTTGATAGGTAAATCTCACAAACACACCCACTTTGCCCCTTAGGAGGACTTGAACCCTCAACTATGGGAAGGTGGAGGAGATACCATTCAAGGTAGAGCTTGTTGGTATATTAAGAGCTACAATCATCATCATAGTCAGTCCCACTGGAGAACTCTCCAGCCTAAAACTAGGTTTAAGTTCTGATCATATTATATAAAGTTGACTTTTGGGCAATATTCCCAAGGTCCCGGGTTCAACTTCCACCCCAAGGGCCACTTACCTAGCCAAAAAAAAGAAAGTTGACTCTTGTCTTACATCTCTTCTCTGCAAAGTTTGTGAGCACGTTGGAAGCTGAAGCATTTTTTAGTTGAGTTGCTGGAGCCATAAACCTAATAACAAATTTGTTATGGTTCTGTGAAATTTGGTCACTCATTTTGCACATGAAGGATCTCTCGTACCTGAATTGTCTGATTTGTTTAGTGTTTCTCTGCAGCTTAAGCTCTGCAAAGTCCGGTCTGTGCGATTTGGGCAGAAAGGCATCCCATATCTGAATACCTATGATGGCAGAACCATACGCTACCCAGACCCACTCATCAAAGCCAATGACACCATCAAACTTGACCTAGAGAGCAACAAGATAACTGAATTTATCAAATTTGATGTTGGGAATGTGGTGATGGTGACGGGTGGAAGAAACAGGGGGCGTGTGGGAGTCATCAAGAACAGGGAGAAGCACAAGGGGAGTTTTGAGACTATTCACATTCAGGATGCCACTGGGCATGAATTTGCAACTCGTTTGGGCAATGTGTTTACTATTGGCAAGGGAACAAAACCATGGGTATCCCTTCCTAAGGGCAAGGGTATCAAGTTGTCCATCATCGAAGAGGCCAGGAAGAGGCTTGCTGCCCAAGGTGCATCCAATGCTTAAACCTTTATGCTAAAAAAGATCCTTTGATGTAGTTTGGAATAGTTTAAGTAGACAGGTTTCAAATTTTGTAGTTGTGTCTCAAAAAACCTTGGGGTCTGTTTCCTTTGATTAATGGCGATAGTTGCCTTGCTCCTCTACCTTATTGTTTAGGCAATTATTGTTTTCCGGTTAATGCATCTGTTTCTTACAGTCTGGCCTTTTGACCCAACCTGGTCAGTAACTGGTTTTAAATGGCGAAGGGAATGAAACAAAGGAACTCACAGTTTAATGTCGGCAACACAAGGAATAAAAAAAATTTGGTACAAGGGGGGAATTTTTTTTTTCTCATAATTTTTTTAACAGGGTTCTTGTATGACAATTATAAGGGACTTTAACCAGTTACGCATTCTTCTTGTTTGGGGCCAGCCCATATTCTTCTTCCAATGTTTCATTGTCTTTATTTTGTGAAAAATGGTAAGGTAACAATGGCCACACAAATTTAAGGACAATATCACTTGAAATTTCCCTGCGAAAATGACTGAAAGGAAATTCCAAGCCACATATTGTGTTGATTATGACGCCTTCGAATTCTAACCAAGCTTTCTTTCTCACCACATGGACTCCCAAACACCATCCAATTTGCTCTTGGGAGAATATATGCGTAGTGTCCCTTTGGAAGAATCTGTGACAAGTAATAGAAGGGGCAAAATCAACCGAAAGCGATATCCTTGAACGTATCACATCATGGTCCCAACCCTGGGAACCACCAGCCCTCTAATAAATAGACTACAAAGTAGTGTCAAACCATCAGTTTGTTGAATGCCTGATCAGTCAAATTATAGAAACAATGGCAGAGGTGGTTATGCAGTCACAGCCTATTCCAGTGACTCTCCATTTCCTTCTGCATAGAACTACAAGCAAGCAATGCAGATAAATTTTGGTTTGTTAATCATCTTCAAAAGCATGAATAACCAAAATTACATTCACTTGTACTTGATATCTATATAGATGACTGAACTAGTTTCATATGCAATTTCCATGTACCATCAAAAGAAGTTCTATATAAACAAACCATACTCAAAGCAAAAATCAAGGAACATAAAGGACCGCATAAAACACCCTCCAAAATGGTAAACGAAAGAGGACCCAGTTTTATATCCTTCTCCATCATGCAACAGCTTCCTCGTGGAGCAGCATCTGATCGAAGTGCCAAACTCCTGAAATTCCACCGAAACAACTAATTTAAGAAAACAGAAAAAATGGAAGGATGAACTATAAATGGATAACAAAATATACAAGGAGCATGAGCTAATGAAAAAATAATTAGAGAGAGGAGGGATTCAGGGCTAAAGTGAGGATTATGGATTCCTACCATGTCCTTTGCCAACTCTCCTCAGCTGAGCAACATATTCTGAGATCTTTTTAATGGCTTCCACCTAAGGAGATCAAATCAAGGTCCAAGTCAGTATCGTGTTTATATTAAATCTGGATGTTTCTTCCATGCTCATGCTAATAAAGAATACAATCAAGACATCTCGAACAGGGAAAGTAAAATTGTACTTCACCTGCTCAGTCAAAAACTCGCTTTCAACGAAATCAGCCAATTGCACATCCTTGTTTCGATCGGCTACCTGTTTTCATTGAGTTAAGAACGTACATCAGAAAAATAAGTTGTCTCAGCTAAGAAAACTACATCTTTAGATGGTTTGCAGGTCCATACACTAGGGCTCACAAAGGCCTTGCTTTCAAACACGGGGGTTTCTTAGTTTCTAAGCCCCCCTTCGAAGGACCATGCCGTTTAAATCAAGCTGAATAATTACCATTAGCTTGAAATGAAATAATAATATAACAACAAACTAAGGAAACAAGATGAAGTAAGAAAGGATCTCTTACACTGTGCAAGTTCAATAGCTTCTCATTTGTTAACTTCTCCAAAGACAACTGCAAGCTCCATTGCTACATAATGAAATTAGAGGCAATTAGTGCTAACTAAATAGATAAAAAAAAAAAAATGCAATCCAATTAGTATTCCATAATCAGACATCAAACACAAGCAAAAATACACAAGTGGCTATGGGTGTAAGTAAACAAACAGAGCTAATTCGGCAATTGACAAAACATACTTTAACACATTATAGCCAGAAAGTCTTAATGATCACCAATTGTTCTTAGATTCATTTATCCGTCATATGACTCAAGCACATATACACAAAGTTACATGTGTTTGTAAATGATTACTGTATGCTCACATCTGCATGGACCATTTACATAGACACATTACATGCAATTAAGACCCTCCATTTAGGAATTTTTATACCAATCAGTTCAAGTAAAGGTTAATGCAAAAGTAACTGGATGCACAGATTGGTATAAAATCACTCATCAGATATAATTAATCGCAAGCCAATGCATCCCCTTCACGCTACATATATGCAAACATCTAGGACACACGGAAGGTCATTTAGATGCTTTCATGAACTCTGTGCGCATATCCAATTTCTCAAAAGAAAGAAACTATATAACCCGTTTCATTTAACATTAGTTCATAGTCACACAAGCATAATCACATAGGCATCAAGTCGTCAAGACGTCATGTACAGAGCTGCTTGTTTAAAATTACAAATAAATGTGCTTTTACAGATAAAAGATGTAGAGCAGAATATATCACGTTTTGCAATATCTACAAATAGACAGGAGCTAGTTACACTCACCATAGAGTGCATCCCCCTTCTCGGCGTGATCAAACTCAGATAGTGGCATCAGAATTGATTGCAGCTTCACTTTCCCACCCCTTTTGTTCTGAAATGTATTGAAATATTACGGATTCAAATCAATTAACAGATAAAAGCACTCTAAATTCCCCCCCCTTTTTTTTTTTTTTTTTGAAAAATCAACAGGAACAAACATATATGCAATTTGTCAAAACACCTGATACTCCATCAATTTCTCAGCATGGTCTCTTTCCTCCTCACTAGATTCCTTGAAAAATCTACATGTAACGCACCACAGATCAGATCAAATCGATACGTAATAAACCATAAAGAGAAATGTATATTGAGATTGAGAAATTTTGAAGATTACTTGGCAAGACCCTTCAGAGCGACGTTGTCCCGATCAAAGTAGGCAAACATAGCATGGTACACATACGACACATTGTATTCGACACTGTAAACAGCAAGAAATAGACATGAATATTTAGGAAGAAGATTAAGCAGATAAAAACCAACAATCCGAACTGAAACAGAGTTCTCAAACTCCTACCTAAAAAATATCAACACCAGAAAATAGTTCACCAAAGAAACTAAAAAAACTCAGGAAAACCAGAGAGTATCAAATATATATACAAATGGTAATGTGCAACTAAGAAAATATGCAAACCCGCAAAATATGAACACAAATATTGAGACAGAGGATATGGTAAACTGTGATAAGAACAAATGAAAACTTAGACATATATTTTTTATAATGAAAATATATCTCCTGTTATAATGAAAATCGTAAAAAAACACCTACGTAGATTAAAAAAAAAAGAGGGTTTTATATAAATCGAAGCGTAATATATAGCACAAGCATACGGTATATCGAATCAAAGGAACAAGACTTATGAAAACAAAAAACAAAACAAAACCCACTTGATCTGTTCATTGATTGCAGCTTCGCACTCATTAGAATACTTTTGGCGAGCAATAGAAGCTTGAGGGAGAGTAGGGACGAGCATGAGCTCCTTCTTCACCTCTTCAAAGGGCTCGAACACAACACCGGTAAGCGGCTTACTGTTCGAACCCTTGGATGCACAAACAACAAACCCATCTCCACTCTTCCCCGGAAAAAACCTCAGAGCAGATAATGAATAGGCCGCAGAGTTCAACGATGAAGACGAACAAAAAGACGAAGCAGAGGATGCAAAGGGGCTCAGATTGTCCCCGCGAGTGTTCAAAGTAGAGAAAGCCGGAGCAGCCCTGAGAATCATGGTTATATATAGAGCGAGTAACAAGAGCGACTTTTAGAGAGAGAGAGAGAGAGAGAGAGAGAATTGGGAAGAGTAGGACAGAGAAACAGGGGAAATGAGAAGAGGTTTAGGAGAGAGAGTGGGTGGTGGGAAGGAGAGACTATATCAAGTCATGTAGATTGTTGTGAAGATAGAGACTATTTGGGTGGCTAGGTATTGGGTGTGGGCCGTTGGATGGGATGACACGTGGACGTCAGAGATTGAGTGGCTGCAAGAGAGCGTGGCAGCCTCGTGGCTTCTCTGGAGATGCCCCCGGTTGTCTTGTGAAATCCCTGAAAAAAAATCAGGTCCAGATTCAGATTTCAGAAAGTTTAAAAGGTTGGGTTTGAAAATGATGCAAAATAAATAAAAAATAAAATGAAGAAAAGGTTGCCAAATATTTGGGTATCTTTTCTCTTTTGTTTGTTCATTTGTTGTCCGCTTGTTATGGACAAAGAGACAATAGGAAATAAATCTTTCTTAATTATGTTTAATTAAAATACATTAGTCACTAACTCTTGGATAAAGATGCATAATCATTAACCCATTTTTTATACCATTTTTTAAAACTAGGTATGTACTCACCAAATTAGAATAATTTTGATATTATTTATCAAAATAAAGAACGAATTTGTTGTACAACAGTTGCACTGGTATAGTACCGATATAATTATTGTTTAAATTTGAGTATTTTATAAAATTTACGTAAATTTTACATAAATATTTAAATTTGAACAATACTTTTTTTTAAAAAATACGATAAAGAAATTCAAGTGACATTATTCTCACCAATTTTTTCCCACTTAAATTAACACTTTAGATAAGGATCATAATTATTAACATTTACCGTCCACACAAATAAAATGTCGCCGTTCGAGATTAAAATGGACACCGTCTATTTGTGAAGAAAAACATGCCATAATTTTAAAATTAATGATGTATGATAAAAAAATTATGTTTTATTTATTTTTTTCTCTCACAAATGTAGACATTCCGGACCTCACTGTCAACCAAAAGAAGGGACAGGAAAGAAGTGTTGATATAGAAAAATTGACAATTTTATTTCACAGTGTAGTTTCTTATTTTCTTCCCTAGGTAAGACAAAAGAAAGTTTGAAATCTTGATCATTTGTAATATGCAATTTTTATTAATGTCATTTAAGGAGTTCAAAAAATTACCAATTAAAAGAAAAACTTTACTTTTATACTATAATATTTTTTTCTCACGTTTCATTAATGAATTTTGGAGTTACAATAAAATGTGTAATTATCAGGATAAGTTTTTTTTCTTAAAAAAAAAATAAGAAAATAAGAAAAGCATCAAATTTCAATTGTACAATTTACACCATACCCCTTTTATCGCTTATACATACTTCGCACTTTTATTATATAATAATCTCGTTAAATACAAATTATGAGAATAAAATAATGCTTAATTAGAATCACATAATCATCTCTAACTCAGTAAAATTTAAAGATTTGTTTGGTTAAATTTTCAAACGCAGATTTTGAATTTCAAAACGCGGAATACGTATTTGATAAGTTATTAATTTTAATTTTTTATAATTTATATTATCGTATTCCAAATGCATTTTCACAGCTTTTAAAAAATTATTTACAAATTTTTTTTAAAAAAAATTTAAAATTATATATGAATCACTATCCAAGCGTAGCCTAAGCTTTTAAGAAATTTTGTGCACTTTGGTGCCAGAAATACTTATTTTATCTTTTTATTTTACTTAAAAATATTTCTCTTCATGAATTGATAGTATCTTGGTACATTGATCGTGTTGTTGATGGTACCGTATGAAAAGAAAATAATAAGTGTAATATTTGAACATCTGTATTTTTGTATCACTTCAAACAATATTACTTTAAAAAATTATTATGAAAAATATCACTCAACGGAATGATGGCCAAAGGAGTTTTAAAAAAATAATATTTTGTCGCTCAACTTTTTGTAAGAGTCATTAATTAATAAGATATTTTTAAAAAACTAATTAATAATGTAATAATAATTAATGACGCAAAAAATAAATTGTCCAAGTATAAAAAACGTGCATACCACTTTTGAGTGGAAAACAGGGGGCATACAAACTGCTAAGTGGTTTTTGAACAATCATAGATTTTAATAATGTTTCTTTATAGATTATTCGAAGAAAAAAAGCAAGTATGGTTTGAAGGTTTCATTTTGACTTGATGTAGAGCACAAAAGGACGAGATGATAGGAGCGTTGAGCCCCTAATCATTATAATTTGATTAGAAAAAGGGCCCCTTGGATAATGAGATATCTTGGCCTTCCTTCTTTTACTCATTTCAACTTGGACTGAGCTGTTGAGTAACCTTTGTCAATCAGAAGGAAGTAACAATTCTAAATGAAATTTATTTTAAATATTAATATATATATATATATATTTATTTTATTCTCCCAAGCTTGTCATGGTGATGGCAAATTTAAATGGGAAAGAACTCAACTTTAGGTCTGCAACAAGCTAATCGTAGCTAAGTCTTCAAAATAGGGAGATTTGAATTGGGCTTGGGTTGGTCGCGCATATTGGATATTACTATTTGCTTGCCTTGAGCTTTTTGGAGTAATTCAGACCCAAATTCTGGAAGTAGGCCACAGGACAGCAAGCCCGTGGTTTGAAACAAAAGTTATAACACCGAATCAAGCCCATCTTAGGCCATGAAACGAAATCAATCTTGGGCAAAGTACTCCAGAATAGGCTACAGGAAGGCCAGATTCAGATTGTACTGTACTTCAATTAAGAGGCCGTTTGGTGTGCCGGAGGAGGAGAAAATTGCGGGTCACACCTGCAATTTTGACCCGTTATAAATAGATTCATTTCCAAAATTACATTGCGGCCCACAAATTTTTCCCCACCTGCATCGGTTGATGTAGATGTAAAATTAATACAATATTGTCATATTAGTTGTGTAAACACTTTCGATAAAATAATTTAGGTCAGCAAAACATTACTCTTAATAGAGAAACTCTCATCTTACCTGAGAAATATATAGGAGAGAGAAATGAAATGAAATATTTTATTATGTAAATAAAAATGGTGAAATTAAAATTCACTTGTTTTAAAAAATAAGAGAAAACTAGGTATCACCAATTATCCAATCCAATCCAATCCAATCATTTCATTTTATCTCCTCTTAAAGTTTGGAAGGAGAGAAAAACAGGTTTTTAAGTCCCTCCCTCTTTTTTCTTATTTTTAAAGCAAACATCAAATAAACTATCCTTAGTTCATCTCTAATTCCATCTCCTTCCAAATCCTTCAATCCGGGAGACATTGTTAGCTAGGCAAGTTTGCAATTTCATCACTTGATATCATAAGCTCTTAAAGGGTGTTTGGTAGTAATGACATAGGCAGCAAAAGGGTAGGTTGCACCCGCAATTTTGGAACGGATGTATAAGAGGCAGAGTCAAAATTCCTGTATCCGGCTTGCGATTTTGACCAAAGAATGCATGGCCAAACACAGAGAGAGAGACAGATGCAAGAGGACAAGTGAGGGCCATGATCGCCTCAAAAATTTTGATATTACAATTTTTATCCCTAGTTTTATTAAAATATTTAAATATGATTTGACCTTCCTAAAAGTTTTAATATTGTATTTTCTATCCTTAATTGTGTTAGAATATTTAAATAAAATTGGACTTACTCTTCTAATTTTTTTTGATCTATTCAGTATGAACTCTCTTAAATTTTAATATCTGTAATTTAATCATCTCTAACTAAAATTTTTGAATCCGTCATGGCCCAAGCGGGCCTTAGCTGAATTCGTCATATAGAATCAGCAATACAAGCATAGCCCATTTGAATGGAACCCATCCCAATTACAAATGCTCAAATAGAATGGGTTCAAGTTTTGAGCCACCTCAGTTTGTACTTTGTACTCATCAATCATGGAAAAAGCCTTTTGTGTGTCTCATGATTGGTCTTGTTCTGTTGGCCCGAGCCTCACCACCTCTCATTAAAGATACTAGATTCCAATTAGCACGCCAGATCATCAGAGTCCATGGGCTTATAATACAAAAGAAACCTTATCCTTCAAGGTCCAATTGATGACCAGATGCCTTCCCAATCCAAAGGGTTTTAATATTTTGGTTTCTTAATAATTGGAAAGCTTGCAATTTTATTTTTTATTTATGATTTTTTAGCATGATTTGAATTAGAAATCTCTTCAAAATATAATTCCTTTATTCTCGAAGTTTTATAAGTTGAATTAACCTCCCAAATTAGCTTAGATTTTTTTTTGAAAACCAGTCAATCAATAGGGTTAATGGTATTAAATCTCTACGTAACCCATCATCCCTTTGCCTCTCATGGAAACTTGAATCCTGCTTTTTTCTCTAAGAATAAGCAAGCAGGGATGGAGTAAGAAATTTATTTGAGAGGGGATAGATTTTGTTTTTAATGCTGAATCACAAATTTAAAAAATTCAAGAAGTATAAAAACTTAATATTGATTGATAATAATTTTTATAAATAACTAATTTTTTGATATAAAAGAGTTTATAAATTAGACAAAAAAAAAGGACTCTAAAACTTTAGACTATATAAAGAAATCTAAAAAAATTGATAAAAGTCTCATTAAGGGAGTCAAATTAAAATGAAAATAAGAATAAAGTGGAAAACACTTCAAACCTAGAGGGGCAAAAGTATAAATTAAAGGAGTATTTGATTTTTTTTTATTGAGAGTACAAGAAAATTTCTAAATTTTGAAACTATACCAATCTTATTCTCTCGTGCAATTACAACTAAAGCACACATTCAACTAAAATTTCAAATGTAATTTGAAATTCAAATTACATTATTTGTATTAATCTTCTTTAATTAATATTCGACTTGATTGATGATCATCTTCTTGTAATGTTTGAAATAATTTTTATTGAATTTGTGTTTTTGGTATAATCTCAATACTAAATAAAAAAATTTGAGGAGGGAAATTAATCGTCGGTCCAGGCTAAGATTGGCTCCGTCCTTGTAAGGGTTGCTCACATTGTGTTACGAAAAAAAGGGGGGGGGGGATATTGGGATTTAAAATTCATGGTTGGTGACATCTAATTAATTGCATCTACTCTTAAGGTTTGGAAGGAGAGAAAAATGGGTTTTTAAGTCCCTCCCTCTTTTTTCTTATTTTTAAAGCAAACATAAAATAAACTCTCCTTGGTTCCTCTTTAATTCCATCTCCTTCCAAATCCTTCAATCTCGGCGACATTGTTAGCTAGGCAAGTTTGCAATTCATCACTTGATATCATAAGCTCTTAAAGGGTGTTTGGCGGAACGACATAGGGGCAAAAGGGTAGGTCGCACCCGCAATTTTGGAACGGATGTATAAGAGGCAGAGTCAAAATTCCGTATCCGGCTTGCGATTTTGACCAAAGAATGCATGGCCAAACACAGAGACAGATGCAGGAGGACAAGTGGGGGCCATGACCTCCTCAAAAATTTTGATATTACAATTTTTATCCCTAGTTTTGTTAAAATATCTAAATATGATTTGACCTTCCTAAAAGTTTTAATATTATATTTTCTATCATTAATTGTGTTAGAATATTTAAATAAAATAGGACTTGACTCTTCCAATTTTTTTCGATTTATTCATATGAACTCTTTTAAATTTTAATATCTATAATTTAATCATCCCTAACTAAAATTTTTGAATCTGTCATGACCAAACGGGCCTTGGTTGAATTCGTCGTATAGAATCAGCAATACAAGCATAGCCCATTTGAATGGAACCCATCCCAATTACGACTGCTGAAACAGAATGGGTCCAAGTTTTGAGCCCCCTCAGTTTGTACTTTGTACTCATCAATCATGGAAAAAGCCTTTTGTGTGTCTCATGATTGGTCTTGTTCTGTTGGCCCGAGCCTCACCTCCTCTCATTAAAGATACTAGATTCCAATTAGCAGGCCAGATCATCAGAGTCCATGGGCTTATAGAAACCGTATCCTTCAAAGGTCCAATTGATGACCACTTTCCTTCCCAATCCAAAGGGTTTTAATATTTTGGTTTCTTAATAATTGGAAAGCTTGCAATTGTCTTTTTTTATTTATGATTTTTTTGCATGAATTAGAAATATCTTCAAAATATAATCCTTTATTCTCGAAGTTTTATAAGCTGAATTAACCTCCCAAATTAGCTTACATTTTTTTTGAAAACCCAATCAATCAATATGGTCAATGGTATTAAATCTCTGCTTAATCGATCAACCGTTTTTCTCTCGCGGAAACTTCAATCCTGCTTTCTCCTCTAAGAATAAGCAACCAGGGATGGACTAAGAAATTTATTTGGGGGTAGATTTTGTTTTTAATGCTAAATCACAAATTTAAAAAATTGAAGAAGTATAAAAACTTAATATTGATTGATAATAATTTTTATAAATAACTAAGTTTTTGATATAAATGAGTTTATAAATTAGACAAAAAAATAAAAATAAAAGGACTCTAAAACTTTAGACTATATAAAGAAATCTAAAAAAATTGATAAAAGTCTGATTAAGGGAGTCAAATTAAAATGAAAATAAGGATAAAATGGAAAACACTTCAAACCTAGAGGGGCAAAAGTATAAATTAAAGGAGTATATTTGATTTTTTTTTTTATTGGAGAGTACAAGAAAATTTCTAAATATTGAAACTATACCAATCTTATTCTCTCATGCAATTACAACTAAAGCACACATTCAACTAAAATTTCAAATGTAATTTGAAATTCAAATTACGTTATTTGTATTAATCATCTTCAATTGATATTTGACTTGATTGATAATTCATCTTCTTGTAATATTTGAAATAATTTTTATTGAATTTGTGTTTTTGGTATAATCTCAATACTAAATAAAAAAATCTGGAGGAGGAAATTAACCCTCGGCCGAGGTTAAGATTGGCTCCTGTCCTTGTAAGGGTTAAATGTAGGAAGGATTGCTCACATTGTGTTACGTAAAACAAGTGGGGGATATTGGGATTTAAAATTCATAGGTTGGTGACATCTAATTAATTGCATCTACTGTGGTGTGTTTATTGTTACAAATATTAAATAATCCAAGATTCCATGAAATAATTTGTAGAATTGGACACAAAATATAATAATAGTGAGATTACCAATGTAAAATAACAATTTTAATCACAACCATATTATGATAGAAGACCATCTATCTTGAAAATGAATCTTCATAATTACGATGCCCATTTAATGCTTGCATTGGACCTCTCATGTTTCTCCTTCTAAGGTGGTGAAAGATGTCTGTTTTTTCCCTCATTATATATATATATATATATGTGTGTGTGTGTGTGTGTGTCTCAAATTTTGAAAAGAAACACATAACCAAACAACAAGGTTCTTACCCTCTTTCCATGATCACTCCATCCTAGGACTTAGTGTTTTCAAACACAAATTTTATGACCATTGCCATTGATTTGGGCACTCTTATTAAAAAAAAAACAAATCTAGTATACGGGATTTTTGTCACTGTAAGATCTGAAAAAAGTTAGATATATGCAATTTTACTTTTGCAAATAAAGAGGTGGATTTCGTGATTTGAACCTGTAACCTTCAAGTAACAATGGAACAATCTTATCGTTGTGCTCAAAGCCTCTAAACTAGAGCAAGTATTGATAACGGGTCGAGTTCGGATAGTTAGGACCCAATGGGCAGTCCGATTCAAACATATAGATAGTAAATTTAATTAGATTTAATTTGAGTTTAGCCCAATTATTATTGAACTCGTGATATTAATGAGTCAAAAAACTCATACAGACTGTATTTCCCTTTCTCAAAGGGAAGAGGAGGTTAATAGGAATTAAAATCATTGATCTAATTTTGGGTTAATTTGGGTTGAAACCAAAAATGTCACAATAGCCCATGGAACACTCAAGTCAATCATTGATAAAGATTGGGATAAGTTTGTCATTTAACAACAAGATGGTCCATTTTACTTAGAAAGAAAGAGGGTGCTAAACTGTGACAATGTCATTCTTAGATCTTATAAGAACACACAATTAAAAATGGTTTACAATAGACCACCATGCATTAGAGAGGACAAGAAGACCTAGTTTGTTTTAATCAAGAAGACAGAAGAAAGAAACAAGGAATCATGTGAAAGGCAATTAATGCAGGAGTGAGGAAGGGACATAGGGTTCTACAACTATAGATTTCAATAAGAATCTCCCTTGAAATTAATGGGCTTCATTTTAATAGTCCCTAACAACTTAATTTCATGTCAGGAGCTCATTAATGATCTGGTTGGGTGTTTAAATTATTTTTGATTCTAATTATTATTAAATTTGTGATGAGATTAGCTTTGTTGATATATCTAATAATTTCTTTTTCTTGAT
Source organism: Nyssa sinensis (assembly GCA_008638375.1). Taxonomy (NCBI): domain Eukaryota; kingdom Viridiplantae; phylum Streptophyta; class Magnoliopsida; order Cornales; family Nyssaceae; genus Nyssa; species Nyssa sinensis. Next base: position 7,149,481 of record CM018041.1, on the reverse strand, counting down.
CAGTTGATACCATACATATATTCTATTTTTGTTGTATACCATGAGATGCACAAAGAAAATTAATGACTTTAGAGAGAAAAATAGATGAATTCTATGCTTTATTTTCTTGCAGAAAATAGATGAATTTTTATGCTTTATTTTCTGCAGAAAATATATATAACCTAAAAAAAGGTTGAATGTCACAACTTTTTGCAGTGACTTGAGAGTAATTTAGATTTTGTGGATAGAAATTCTCTTTATTGTAATACCGTTTCATCTATTTTTCTCTCATCACAAGATATGAGTTTCACATGCAAAAACTACAATGAAACAACTACCTTATCTGAGAGAAAAATAATGGACTCAATGTTCAGTGTACCGAATCACAGAGGGAGAGAGAGAGAGAGAGTCTACAGAAGTAGTTGATTCTTCATTGTCTTGAAATTTCCTTGATATTGAGGATCTAAATATCAGCTTTGTTTAATTATCTTAAGCTGCCAATCACAAAAGAAAAAAAAACATTGAATTTTAATGAACTATCAAGGTCACAGATATGGGTGCCTCATGCATACCCTCCTAGTGAAGAGAAATTAAATCATACTAATTCAATTTAATTCATGTCTTATCACAGGCAATAATATCTTTAGGCTTGCAGTTTTCTCTATTCATTGAAAGCATGCACCCAACTCTTGTGTGCATGCCTATGTTGTTTGTATACTTTCTAAGAGGTGAGAGGATCTTTCTTATGCATGCATGATATTCTTTCCCTTATTTCCCCTCCAAATGCAACATTTACTCTATCCTTGGAAAAATAAGAGGGAAATAAGAGAAAAGTATAACATTAATTGTAAGGAAAAGAAAATACGAGTGTAATCTCTCATTCAAGCTTGAATAATAAATAAGAAAAATGATAGTGTAATCATCTCATTTTACTTGGAAATAATAGAAGCAAAAAGGGGAAAAAAAAATTATATATTTTTTTAGAGTAAATTACACTGACTTCTCCTGAGGTTTATAATAATGGCACTGACCTCCTTTGAGGTTTCTAAAATTACATTGACTTTTTCTATTTTACCTGACAATATACAAATACTCATTTTCAGTCAAGGTTTTCTTCAAAATGACAACAAACTTGTCCCTTTAATTTTTTTTTTTCACTTTTGACCATTATTTTTTATTTTTTTAAATAAATATTTATAAAAACCTTAAATTTATTTTTATATAAAATAATAATTTTTTTAAAAGTTTAAAAAATTGGTCAAAATAGAAAAAATACAAAAATAAATAATAAAAGGGCAATTTTTTTATTTTGAATAAAAAAATTTAACTGCAAGGGATATCTGTATATTCTTAGATAAAGTAGGAGATGTCAGTGTAATTGTCAGAAGATTCAGAAGAAGTAAGTATAATTGTCAAAAATCGTAAGGGAGATCATGTAATTTGTCCATTTTTTTTACTATTATGCCCTAAATTAGATGTGTATTTTTTTATTTTTTTCTTTATAATTTTAATATTAAATAAAATAATTAAGGGTCAAGAAATCCCTCAATTTCCCTCTATTCTTTTTCCTTTCATTCTCTAATTTTAAAGCAAGTAAAAAATAACTTCTCCTTCCTTCCAAACCTTCCAATCCAACCGAAGTGTTAGAAAATATATGTTTTACTTTTGACACTAATAATTTATCAGTCCAGTGATACAGTGTTATATTCATGAAACTCAATTGATAAACGCATTGGAATGGGTTTAAGAAGTTAATTTTATTTTTTAAAATACAAAAAATGTATGTAAATACAAAGTTTATTTTTTGAAAAACTCTCCAAACACCTACTTATATCACCATCATAAAAGCCCTCAAAATGGTTATCACAAACCAACCAGGAAAAAATTGATCAAGCGAGCATTGGTCCAGTGATCAAAGAAAGTAAGGCTCAAGTCCCCCTAAGATTGGCTTAGACTTCCACTTAACAAAAAACAGAACTAGAAGTTAAGAAGACCCTAGTGTGGAGCCCCTCATCTTTATGTGCAGTGTCCGATGGCTTCCTTAATGCTAATATTATATGAATATGGTATATATAAACATAGCATTTTCCTTATATAATTTTTTTGACCGTTTCGTTTGATCAACGGTGCATTATTTTTTAAGCCCAAAATGATATATATATATATATATATGTGCGTGTGTGTGTGTGTGTGTGTGTTGAGAGAGAGAAAGAGAGAGAGAGAGAGAGTGGGTGAATGTCTGTTCAAACAAACATTCAGGTTGAGCCTCCTCATTTGGACTAGGCTAGGGTTTCGCATGGTTTTACCCTTGACAGCCTCATCCATTATCCATAGATATATACACACAAAGCCAAACAAGTGTCACCGAATGGCAACAAATGAAAAGCTTTTGGCGGCGGCCAACCCTAACCTACGTGTCTCTCTCGGCACCGTTGATCCAAGCGCCCTATTATTGGCAAATCACACATAATTCAATTTGAAGGAGCACATGTAGATCAACTTCATCACCGCTTCAATACTCTTTTCAGCGCTCTGTGTCATCCTCTAATCTAATGTGATTGATATCTTACAAAATTTATTATTTTTATTTTTTAAAATAAAATTTATTATTTTTATTTTTTAAAATAAAATTATGATAAATAATTTTTTATTAGTTTAAAAAAATTAGTAAAATTTGAGTCACAATTCAACCCAATTGAATAATAATATAAAGTGACTATTTTACTAAATATCTTTTCGTTTTCTAGACCATATTATTAAAAAAGATTAAAGATATGACTTAGAAGGGTCATTAATGACCAAACTGGCCTTTCCCCCTTTCTAATATAGATAAATGCTAAAGAATTAAATTACTATTATTATTTATTTTTTTATTCAATTTTTTTTTTTACTTATAAGTATAATTAAAATTTATAGCTGATTTTCCATATGTTGGTTCAACCATCTTAATATTACTTATGATATCCTAATTTAAATGGGTCCATGGGGTCCTGGCTCTGTGGGTCAGCCATTTTCTGTACAATTTTCAACTAGTTAGAATCTTGGATGAAGCCTTGAAGTGGTCATGCTAGGTACACTTCACATGAGAGTGTTCATATAGGTCTTTTGACTATTGTGGTGCTGATCCATCATATATTGACTTAAGAACAACAAGATCAATAAGACCAAAAGGGTTAAAATCATGTGTTGGGTCCTAGTTTTGGACTTTGGACCTGCCCAAACTCTGATCCAGCCATGACATTATTATGGTATCCAAAGTTCTCAAAGAACTGCTTAGGTACTCTATTCCTCTGCTTAGAAAAGTAAAAATTTTATAGTCATATATATTAAAATTTTACATGTGACATCTTTCATATCACGGGTTAAGATAATCCAACGACATTAATTAATTATTTTTTTAGATAATTGGGTGTTCAACTCAGCTTATTTGATATAGCTATAAACTTTTTCGATATTACTTTTTTTTTTTTTTCTTTTACAATCCCTTAACTGAATGAAGTTATTCTATGAATTAATCACATCTATTACATTATTTCATGTGAATTTTATAAAATATTTAAATTATATTTTATAAATAATTTTTTCCAGCAGGTGTAACATGGCCTTTGGCTCATTCCATTACTTTCTGCCAAATGATTAGAAACTTTCGTTTTTCTTGTTTTGTTTTTTTTAGAACTCCATGAATGCTAACTAGGTTCTAGCGCTTTGTTTAATCAAATTAGGCATTTTCATTTGCCTAAATATTAAAAGCTTTGATCTGATGTGCTTCTTTAGGTTCACATGTCCTTGCCTATTATAAATATCCACATTCCAATTCCACTCTCTACAACTCTTTAAGGCTTCGTGTTAAGTTAGCTAGTCACCTTCCTCTAAAACACATACCTCTCTTTCCTCTCCTTCTCCTTTCTTCAACTCCAGACTTTACCAAGAATTTCCATACAAAAATGGGTGGCAATTCGCCTTGCGCTTCCTGCAAGTTGCTGCGCCGTCGATGCGCCAAGGACTGCATCTTTGCCCCTTACTTCCCTTCCGATGACCCCCAAAAGTTCGCCATTGTTCACAAGGTCTTTGGTGCTAGCAACGTTAGCAAAATGTTGCAGGTCTCTCTCTCTATATCTATCTATCTATCTATCTATCTATATATATATATTTTCTTTGTCAATGTCAGAACAAAATGAACCTTGTACATATCTCTGTCATGAACAAAATGAACCATCATGACCTTGAGGTCATGGAGACTCTTGCCTTGCGGGGTAGACTGGTTATTCATATTCATTTCGTAACATTTATATCTGTTTGTATGTACATATATATATATGTGTGTGTGTGTGTGTGTGTATATATTTGGTTCTTTTTGTTCTGATATTTACAATAATATTTTGGGTCGTTAATGTATTTTACTTGCAGGAGCTTCCGGCTCATCAGAGAGTAGATGCAGTGAGCAGTTTAGTGTACGAAGCGAATGCAAGAGTGAGAGATCCAGTTTATGGATGCGTAGGGGCCATATCATACCTTCAAAACCAGGTTTCTCAGCTCCAAATGCAGCTTGCAGTGGCTCAAGCAGAGATTCTATGCATCCAGATGCAACAAGAGCCGGTGGATCATGATCAGATGGCAACTCAACAAATGGACATGATCATGACAAATGACAATAAATCATCATTTTACCTCCACAACAACCTCCCTCAGTACCTCAACTTTGCCCCTTCTACCAATGTAATCCAATATGACTCTGTTAAAAGAGAGTCTCTCTTTGGCCATGACATGGTTTCTTCTAAATAAAACTGCTTTCTTATTGTTTTACTCCTTACCATTTATTATTATTATTATACATATATATATATATATAGAGAGAGAGAGGTTAATTACTTATTATTTCTTAGTTGCAGGTATGATCAAAATAATGATGAGTTAGAGGAGCAGGGTGAGTCCAAAGACAAGGGTAATTAGTTGATGGGGGTCAACGCTAGCATGTGGGAATGGAGTAAATTAAACAGGGTTTTCTGAGTAATTAATTAACTTAATAAACAAATGAAGCTTCTGGTAGTATGTTAATTTATTTGTCAAAGTGCAAGGGTCGTTGCCCTCTTAATTAACTATATCAGACATAATTCTCCAAGTAATTAACTCAGTGATTAGCAATTTTTCTCTTCATGCTGTTCCAAATTACCCGGGGGGTGGGGGGAAGTTTCCTGATAAAATAGCATTAAGTTTTTCATAATTATGGTCACATATCAGATATTGACTTGCATTTTTGTGCTAACTTACCACTGAACTCTTTTTCCCAATTCAGTCAGAGTCACAGTCACAATGCAACATTATAGCGTAGAGGGACTGGACTGTCTGGGCATCCTGATTTAAAACAATTATTTCTGTTTTGTTATGCAGAATGTGAAAAACAGGCTTACCCTTACGGTTGCAACGCACTATGCTTGACAGTATTTTTAGCTTGTCAGGAGGAAAATATATTTAGCTAGGAACTGTCAGTAGCAAGTACAATCTCTTTTTGACATAAATAAAAGGCTTGTTACTGTTGTTCTGAACTTAAGATTTGGGAAACCGAAGATCAATTCCCACCTCATTTTTTTTAACTGTACCTGGATCAAGAGACTGTCCAGTCCAGTCCAAAGGTATTAATAATTGTACTATAAATAATTGAAATAAGACTCTATTAAATTAAGTTAATTAAAGTGTGTTTTTTTTTTTAAAACTCTCGTAAATGTCTCTTACAAATTTTATTAATTTTATGATAAAAAATTTTAGCATGATTTTCAGAAAAGTGATAGAATTTGTAAGAGTAAATAACATGATACGTAGCTAGCCACATTTTGTTTGTACTTTCCATTTTGTTGCCACGCTTTTTTCCTAGTTTCTACTAAAGGCGGAAGCACAATTAAGCCTCAACGGACTATAACTCACTCCAAATTTTGAAAAAGAAAAACAATTTATACATGTAAAATTTTTACACTTTTTAAGTTAGCTTACCCCAAAATTTTAGACCAACCTAATCTTTACCAATGAATCCTATCATTTCTCATTTTCCATAAAAATTTTCAGCCCAAAATTTTTTAGTCATCCCCAATTTTTTTTGCCTGCTTCCGCCCTTGGTTTCTACTCAATTTTAGGCTATGTCTAGCTTTCATGACGGGCCCCTCTTTCTTTTTCTTCCCTGTACGTAGCCTTTGTCATGTAGATTTTGCTTAACCAAACTATATATTACTACTAACCCTAGGGTTAAATAAGCCAGGCTTTCAACTTCAATATGTTGAAATAATGAAGCAGAAAATTAAATATAAAAGTGTCACGCAGCAGAACTATGTAATGTGATCACAAGTCTTTCTAGCTCGTTCACGTGGGAGGCAATTTGAGAAGTGCTCAGTTCATGGGAAGCATACATGATCAGGGATGAACATGTTTTATAAAAATATATATATATATATATATATATATATATAATGAAGTGATAACATGCATGTTTTTTCTAAATCCATTTCTCCATACAATTATATGTTGAATCAGTACTGTATTGTTTTAGATGGGAAAAAGAGGAGAAAACAAAGACAACAACTGATTTCAAAAAGATTCCTCAGTCACTTTGTTTAATGTGGAAGCATTTTCCCAAAGTCAAACTTAGTAAATTTTCTACTATCACTATCAACGTGTAGCTCTGCTGCAGACATCTCTAGCTGGATGGTATCCAAATCATTTAGTTTTTAAATCAATGGATACTCAACAGTTACTTCACTTTGTCATTTTGTTATTTTTTAAGAATATTTAATCTTCTACTGAGATCTAGTTGTTTAATTATTGGGTTTTAACACTATGTGGGAAAACTTTGTTTTGGCATATTCTGAATTTTTTCTTCTTCAAATTCATGCTCTGCCATTGAAAAAGCTTCAACATTCTTGGGATTTTAAGGGATGAAGAAACTTCCGAGTACAAATTGCAATTGGAACCCTACAAGGGTCTGCACATAAAAATTGATGCACGCATGTATGAATATATATCAATGGGATATCTAACTTTGTATGTCATTTATATTAATGTATAACAAATGACATTTAATTTCATGAATCAATGACAGCCTTTTAGCTACATAAATACAGTGTTTAGACTTACTATTATCCAGCTTATCAATTATATTTTAATTTCGAAATTAGAGAGTTTTTTCTTATTGGTTGAGAAGTCCCCTTTGTTTTTCAATTTTAAGTAATTCGATTCTTATTCACATTTCTATGTTGCATTATATATTTGTGATAATCTCTGTTTGATCACATGTTCCTCTAAAAAATTTAATTTGTTAGAGAATGCCAATAATGTATATCAAGCTTACACCCTCCCTCACATACAACCAAAATCTCTCATAATCAGAGATATGATATCATGATAGATAGAGATATGATATCATGATAGATAATGTAAATCAAGTTAACAATCTCGAATAGAAAATAAGAGAATTTGTTGATAAAATTTCATAGAAATCACTAATGAGTTTGATGGTCATGAATGTTGTGATAGGAAACACTTACTCAATGCTTTTGTGTAGTGGGGTCATGATCATGGTGGCATTTTGGAATTGAACAATGACAAATGGTGATATATTATGTACACAACGTGAGCTAGAAATGTGACCCAGTTAGGGTAAATGCATGAAACATCACTGGAAGCAAGAGGTACAGAAAGAGTCAAGTAGAGTTGGAAAATAATTTAAGAGGAAATGAAAAAGGTGATGGAAGGTTACAAAACAAGACAAAAGCACAACAATATATTCTATCAACCTCAATTTTTGATTCCTTTTTTATTTTTGGAGACTTGTAAGAGAAGGGTGTGTTTGATTTCTGAGGGCTCGAGGATAATGCTTCCAAATGAAGGTGGGTTTGGTTTTTTCTACTTTTTTTCTTCTTTCTTCTATTTCCTTTCTTAAGCGATTAAATCAAAGATACATAGGAGCACTTTGCTTCAATAAAAAATGATGCCAAAGTGATTAATAGGCCTTAATCATTTCATAATTCAACTAACACAAATCTGCTTTAGTAGGAAAGATAAAAGATCCCATGTCCCAAATTACCCCTTGCCTGAAGCAGCCTTAGCTCCAAAGTCAGGTTGATTAGATGGGTATGCTCTTAGTTTTCTCTTGTTAGATTCCTCTACTTTTCATTTTTTTCTTTCTCAATTCTACTTTGAAATGGCCCAAACAACTGTTAATTCAAACCAACTAGACTTGGCAGATCCAAGGGTGGACCGCGCCGGGGAGGGGGCATGGTCCTCTCAAAAAGTTGATATTGTATTTTTTATTTCTAATTTTATTAGAATTTTTAACAAATAGGACTTGGCCCTTTCAATTTTTTTATATATATATATATATATATATATTGATATAAATTATCCTAAATTTTAATACCGGCTATTTGACCTCTTCAAAAAAGTAGATATTGTATTTTATATCACTAATTTTGTTAAAGTTTTTTTAACGAAATAGGACTTGCCTCCCCCCTAATTTTGTTAGAGTTTTTACCCCCAATTTTATTAGAATTTTCTATATAACCCATTTTGATAGAGTTTCTCAAAATTACATAAATTGAAATACATGTTACCCTTCATCATATTAGACTTTTGTTTCCTCAACATACATACAAATTCATACATGCATATATTATATACATATATGTTAGCATGAGGATAGGCCATAGTATCATAGTAAGATTACTCTAGTGTGACTTTGAGGTCACAGATTGTTTTATAGAATTTCTGCACATTTAAAGAAAAAAAAAAAAAGAATTTTATTCCCGACAAAGTGGAACCAATATTGTTAGTAAGTCAATCATGTCTCAAGTTAAATGTTCTAAAACAGTAGTGTCTAATTTTACTAGGCAATAGGTAATAGATAGATGGAGTTTTCGTCACACCCATGTTCTTGGAAGAAATATTGGGCAATTTGATGCTGTTTTAAAAGTATTTAGTAAATGCATGTTAAATAAAAAGGTGCACTTGTAAACTGCGCCTTTAAATGCAATTTAATAAAAAAGTACATTTAAAAACTATACTTTTAAAATAAATATATATTTAAAAATCACGCCTTCAGCATAAAAATATATTAAAAGGTGCATTTTGTAATTACACTTTTATCTCAAATATGAATCTTTTAAATATTTTTAGAATAATTTAAAAGTGCAAAATATTATTTGAAAAGACGTGTGTATAGATAGATTGGGTAGAGAAGGATTCAAAACCCTAGGCTTTTTGCCAGCAATCATATTTTAGACTTTGAAAACACTGGCATCTGCTTTTGTCTGGCAATGGTCAATTATTACATTTTAGGTGTTGTACATCAGTGGGTGAAAAGTTGTACAAATTTACTTGGGAGCTTCAAACATAAGTAACAATTTTCTCCTTTTCAACTTTCTCACTTTCCACATGTTCAGAAAATAATTCACACTTGTTCTTCTCACATAATTCATTCCACATGAAAATGTCTTTGATTGTATTTGCAGGCAGAATCTAAAAATTCAAAGTGTTCAATGGGGTAACCTTCAATAAATCATATAATCATATTGAAGTGAAGGAGTTAGAAAGTGTAGCAGTTGAGACAGTAAGAAGAGTTAGAGAAATGCAAGTAAAGGGCAGTTCAAATACTTAAATTCATCTCTAGAAAGACATTATTATAGCAATATCAAGTTTGGGAAATAAGATATTGAAAAGGAAGATCTAATTATGATCAATTCAATCGCAATTTTGATTATTGAATATGCCAGATACAGGTAACATAATTCCCCCGTCCTCAAAAGAAAGACACGAAATCGGTATAATTTACGAACCTTGAACAGGCAACTGAAGAGATGGAGATTCGTCTAACTTCTGGCAAGTCCCATAAACATTGCACACTTGAATAATGAATCTGAGACTAGAAATGCAACAAGGAACTTCAAGATCAGAAACATAAAAAGCTTCCATGTGTGCCACGCCAAGATACTCATGCACATTTGCTAGTTTCTGGACATAAATATTGTACTCCGGGAACACAGAAGCATCTCCATTTTTTAATTTCCAAATGACCTTGACACTAAGAGTTTTGGATCCCTGAGAACCTGAAGTCCATTCAATATATTGACCCTCAACTAGCCATGAAGTAGATGGGGGGAAATCCGAGTTATGTTCAGAAGTTCTAACTGTGATATGACCAAGCATGGCAAAATATGCTGATGGAGTGGGAGCCAAGGAATTGTCTTCACCATTTGATCCAGATTTTAATCTCAGTTCATTAAGTTCAGGCTTTGATCTATAGCAAACAGCATGGATTTCTGTTAATGTGTATCCATTCATTGCAATGCTGCTGTCCTGTATGACCCATCCTGGGGCGGTTTCTGACTCTGTAACTCGATGAGGCATAATCACTTTACTGAATTTGCTTGAGAACTGGTTCATGGTAAGCAAGGTCCTTCCCCAGGATGCAAGAAGTACTGATGTTCTCTCTTTCATGGTAGAAGAGAACTCCAGAGAAAGGCCTACTAGAGAGCTCCCATTGGATTTCACCTGCATAAAATTTGTGGCATCAATAGCTGAACAAAATTAGAGTAGGAAAACACAACTGAGATACAAAATTTTCTTTTTCAACATTTGGGTACTGGTGCTGTTCCAGCAAGCATTAATCCAATGTTCATTCATTACATTACGACTTAATCTGACATGATTCTGGGGATCAGGAATGCTATTTGTAGACAAGGCATTCATCAATGGAATAAAAAACTACGGATAATCCATATATTATCTTGAGGGGGAAAACTTCCTAGCATTTTCATCAAGCAGTTTTTTTTTTTTTTAAAAAAGGTGATAGAGCAAAGCTTCCTCAGACAGATTTAAATGATAATGACCCATGGAAAATTAATAAAATATATCTATATATATATATATATATATATCGGGGCTGCCTCTGTCAAGCAGAACTGTTGTTTCACTAAACTGGTCTTTTGAATCAACTCTGAAGATATGAAACAACACTCACTGGTTCTACTTGCAGTTTACTTTAAACAGAGCAATAAAAGGAATGTAAATGACCTATTTTTTGAGTTTGTGATAACACCACAGGACTCAGGCTCAATTTTAGTTTATTAGGGGTCTCAGAATGTCCCTCAGCAATGGAATTGACACCCACTGCTAAATTCATTTATAATTGTCTCAAGAATAAGGAAATGTGATAATTAGAGATGACCGAAAAGGAAAACATTGAGCGGGAAAATGTGCTGCCTCCTGTTGTACTGGTAGAGGATACACTACAAATGAAGCTATCACTACAAAGGATCATTTTAAGGGACTGAAGAAGTGACATAAAAATTAACTCTTCATTGTTATTGGATCTGCTGGATCCATTTTCTAAAATAACTCATTGTTGTGTGGAAGGGATCAAACAAACAATAAATCGATCTCAAATAAGCAAAATAAACAAAATGTATACAAGATTTATGTGGTTTAGCAAAATGCCTACGTCCACAGGTAACGATAATCAATCCACTATGTATAAAGAGATTATAAGAGCAAAAACTCACAAAACTCAAAACCCCCCTTTTATCCCAATGGCAGCTATCTTTTCATAAGTCAAAAGATATCTTTGTATAAGGGGGTTACAACAAAAAGCGGATCAAAAAATTTTCACAGGGGCTTGGCGTGTTAGAATTAATAGTCAAAAAGTCACAAACATGGTTTAACTTATTTTCTTTTTTCAAACAAATTGGGACAAAGGCACTGTACAGTGTAGACTAAAATTGAGATAGCTAAGATTTTGTCCCTAAAAGGCAGGTAAGAGATTTTATACAATTTCACTTTTTAACAGCATTCTCACTGCTGCAGGAACTTAAGGATTTAAAACATAATCTTAACAATCAGGCATCACACAGTCGCGAACTAAACCTACTAATTGTTTGAGTTACCGTTCAGTTTGTGAGTTTAATCCCAAATGAGATGACTTACAGAATATATGAAGTGGACTGGTAAATCTGCCAAAAGAAGCTCTCCTTGAAAGAGTTTTGTCGTGAAATATGCATTGTCTTCAAGAGTTCCTTTAAATGTGATGTTCCCTCCTCCGCTATAAGATGCTTCCTTAAAACTACCATTTGAAAACATATGTTTAATTCAAGCAGAAGAATGATATTTGATATTTAATAAAAATACAGTAAAAAAAAGTGCCAAATATAGAATTTTATGAACTAGTGATGCACTATAGAGGTCACATTGCTGGGCAAGATAGACAAGCAGCTACCATGTGGGTTAGATCCACAAGCATGAAAGCTATTGACAGTATAATTCACTGTCTTGACTCATGAATAGGTCCCAAAAAGAGTGGCCAACATAAAGAAGAAGGGTTCAAACATCAAGTGCTTACCAATCCAAGTGGTGGTTCATTCACAGAATCGTATGAAAAGTGGGCTAAGCAATATCTGATGTAAAGAATCATTTTTTGATCCCCAAGAATATAGGACATTTGACTTCTTTGAAGGCAAAAAAGAAGAAAGTATCTGAAGCAAATGGTATGAACAGTGGGCTACGCAGTATAAAGTATGCATAATCATTTTTTGATCCTTGAGAAAATCTAACATTTGACTTCTTTGAGATGATCCAAACAGATATAAAAAAAGAAACGAAAACATGTGAAACTCCATTTAAAATCTAGATGTTTGAAAAGTATTTCAGTGACAGGTTCTCCAAAACTTCAATTGTTCTATACATATTACTAAAGATAAATGCTACACAAACAGAAACTTTGTACAAAGTTGTCCATACATAGTGATGCCGCGTGCGTGGGGGTGGGGGTTCAATGTGATTATATAAGTAGTTGGTATTATATCAGTCTGGACAGGGATTATATAAGAATTCTGATTGTACAACAGTTCATACAAGTAGTTTACACTTCCCAGTGGAAATTATGTTGTATAAAAAAGACATACTGGAAAGAGTTAAAAATACTTACTCAACAAGGACTTGAATTGTGTCTGGTGATGGGTCTCCAGAAAACTTAAGGAAAGGCTGCTACAAATAAGTCTCAGTTAGAAAAAGAAAATGGAATGCTAAAAATCCAAAACAACAATAACATTGATGATAATATCAATTAATAAGAATGCAAGGAAAGGCTGTTACAAATAAGTATTAATTAGAAAGAAAAAAAAAAGCATGCTAAAAAGCCAAACACCAATAGCATTGATGATAATGTGTTCAATTAATAAAATGATTTAACACTATTGTATTGCATACATAAGGATATTACATACATTTTCCAATTGATTCAGCTGTCGCTCTGTTGGACGCATAGGACAGGGGAAAAGCATATGAAAATAGACTTGAAATTCTGAATATTAAAATATTCTCTAAGAATCAGTTGTTGTGTATCACAAGCTTGAACTTTCTGGATTTTCAAAATTGATATTGATCTTTAGATATTTCCGACACCTTGTCCTTTCATGTGATCCTTAATTTCTCGAATTGCTAGCTAACTTACATGATTAAGTTTTCATTTACATAATTTCTTGTTTGACAAAGCCACTATAGCACAATGGTAAAAGTGATATTATAGCAAATTGGCAACTAAAATGAGGTTTAGGGTTCAGGATTCAATTCTCATTGCTATCAATATATATATATATATATATATATATATTCACATATTTTCTTGCTTACCTCCTTAATACTAAATTTGCTCAAATATTGCTAATTACATTCTATAGCTGTCATATTCTTTATTAGAAAAGCTTTGGAGACCTGTTTGGTATAATTTTTTGAAACCATCTTTTATAATAAAATATGGTTAGATAAATGAAAATAACACAAAACACACAGAGCATCTTTGAGCACTGGTTTGGCAATGTTTCGAAACAGGCCATTTCTAGGGAACTGTTTAAGCTTTAAGTAATAGTTTCATGCATTTACAAGAGTTTTCAAGAGCGTGAAAACAACCCAAAAAAGGCCACATTTGCCAAATTTTCATTCCTTTTTTTCAATTTCAATATTTCCAGAAATGAGAACTGAAAAGTGATACAAGTGTATTAATACACTATACCTATACAAACTCGTACAAATTCTAAAGTAAAATATGAATAATCGTGGCAGGTGAATTGGGAAAAAAATGATGGTGAACAGGCATACATGCACACGTGCATGCACGTGTGGATGATTACAAGGACAAGGGATTCAAAAGAAAATCCGCAGAATATTTGTAACATGATATGAGCATATGAGCATTTTTACATTTTCTCATAACTTCGTAAAAATATCAATATTTTTCTCAAAAATTTGGAACATTAACTAAAGAGAAAGCAAAATTTTGCACTGCAAAAATGTAAAAATGATAAGCTTTCATTGTGTGAAATGCAAGTGGTACACCTAAAGATTGTAGACCATTATCAACATTCTACTCCCCACATAGTATTGCTTATCAAATGCCTCTTAGGTACAACTAGAGGGGGAAAAAGCATTCTAAATGGTGCACAATCTAAGCTAAAACTGAAGTTAGAGAACACATACAATTGCAGTCCATCCATCTTTGATGAACCATGAACTCCAGGCATTTGTCGTAAAATACGTATTTTTTTTGTTTCCTTCTTTTTTTGGTAGTGAGGGGGTTCTTATTTCCTCACCATTTCCAATATTTTTCTTTTTTAGTACATAGCTTCCCTTTCTCATTGCTGGCACTCTTTTCATTACCGTGACATGCAATTTATGCTTATCAAAATGGTTTTAGCCAACTGATATTCCATGTCACAATTGTGAAATCACGGTGACATAAATTATGCAGTTCAACGATCAATGACCAGCTCATGATTATGGTTACACATGAGTTTCTGAGTGATTTTGGGAGTGATGGTATTGAAACCTTGATTATTTGAAAGATTCATGTTGAGAAGAAAAGTTAATCCATGAACATGTAAAACTGCATGTGGAAAATAACTGCATCTGATATTAAGTAAATGACAAGGCAAATAGCCACATCACCAGATCATAATGAAAGAAGGGGAAACAATGAGAGAAATCAATTGGGTGGGTACCTGAAAGCTCTGGGAAGATATGTTGTTCCAAGGAGCATTTAACACTTGCCCTCCATCAACAGAAAAATGGTAACCGTGACCCTAAACAATTGAAAGAAATAAGTACTTTAATATATATAGAATACATCACATGGGGTCTGGTGTCATATCCGGGGTTTTCTTTCAAGCATCCTGTAGTGACCCCCTCAGCACTTTCCGTCTTACCTTTCTCATAATGGATGAAAATCCAGTATCCAGAGGCCCTCACTTTGGAGAGAAGTGCAGAAAGCATTAGTTCAGTCAGATGAGTTTTGACCAGAATAATTAATCACACTCGCTAGCACTTTCCGTCTTGCCTTTCTCATAATGGATGAAAATCCAGTATCCAGAAGCCCTCATTTTGGAGAGAAGTGCAGAAAGCATTAGTTCAGTCAGATGAGTTTTAACCAGAATAATTAATCACACTCGCTCCTTTTTCTTTTCTTTCTCTCACCCTCTCTCTCAATTATAACATTTTCACAAGTTCTCTCATGGGTGAAATGACCAAACCAAACGATTTTTTGTACATACGAGTTCTAATAAATGGGTTTTGATATAGAACAAGTGGCGGATCTTTGATGACCTAAAGCGACATGATACAACCCGAAAACTGGAACCTGCAAGAAAAATTTTTGACCCGTTTTTAGAATATTTTGGTTTCCTAATTTTGTTTGGACTAGTATTAATAGTTTCTTATTCTACAAGAATAAGGAATTAGTAGTTTCTTAATCAAATTAGTAGAGGAATTAGTAGTCTCCTATTTGGATCAGTACATTTGGCCTTATAAATATGATGCATTCAGTCATTATTATACAGTTTTATCAATAATATTTCAATTTCGAAATTGGAGAGTTCTTCTCTTGTTGGGTGAGTAATCCCTGTATTACTTGGTTAGAAGAAATTCGACGCATGCGATTCCTTTTCACGTTTTCGTGCTACGTTAGGTTGATGATACTTTCTCATACTAACACAGATGACTTGATAAAATTTTACCCATCACTGGAGGATACTGCATCCACTGGATGATGCCAACAAGCAATAACATGGAATTCTGATAAGAGATAAAACCAATTTCATAAAACATGTTTGTTGAAGTTAAAATATGTAAGTAAGAATCCTTGTTAATAAAAACATCATGTGATACGTGATCCTTTGAGAATCACTCATCCTAGAAGCTTTGAAATGCTCTATTATCTGGAAAAGAAAAGAGGAAGAAGAAGAAAGGAAGAAAGAAGACCAAAGAGACATATGAAGTTAAAACCTGATCAAAATTTGAGTAGAATGGTAGTAGTCTGGGATAGTTCTGTAATGTTCCCCATGATTTCTCAACAAGAGCCCACCAACTGCAAAATCCAATGCAGATATGACAAATGAAGGCCATCAAACAACTAACAAGATCTACGTGTATCTGTTATCTGTGTTGAGGAATAAATGACTACAGATTCCTCTCTGTTTACAAATGTCTAAGGCAAATTTTGTATTTGTGATTTGCAGTTTTAACATACACACATGCAGAGAGAGAGAGAGAGATTAGGAGATGCCTTTAAGTTGGAGATACAGCAAAATTAGAAAGGAAGTGCAGTTGGTTGGAGGATGGCCCCTCTTTGTCTTATTTAGTATATATGGAGGGAGCGGAACAAGAGAATATTTGAGGGGTTGGAACAAACCCTATGGAGATTCAACTTTTATTTTTGAAGCTTCGTTTTTTTTTTTTTTTGGGGGGGGGGGGGGGGGCGCTAAGGAGAAAACTCCTTTGCTGGTAGATACTTTCATAGAGTTTCTTGGGGATCCCCGGCACATTCACTGAATGTTCCTTTTACTGATAAAAAAAATTCACACATGTTTTGAATTTAAATATGCGGAAAGACCACGGAGAATCAAATAGTAGAAATTTTGTAACTTTATAGTAGGTTTTACATTAAAAAGGCATTTATAGTTTGTCTAGTGCACTTAAGAACAAAGATCAAATGTCCATGAGTATCACAATGATGTTAGATGTGTGGCCACAAATGTTGTCTTGATAACTGTTCAAGTTCAACATGCCAATTGTTGATAGAGATGTGATTTGCATATGATAGCTTCCAATCAAAATTAAAAACCAACTAAAAGAACTGAAAATATTTCAGGAGTAAAAGATGTAAAACTTGAAACTTCACAAAATAGAAGTTCATACCGGTTCTGAGCAGTCTGAAAATTGGGTGGTTGCTTAGTCTCATAGACCCATCCAGGAGCAAATATGGCAGCTGACACATCATCTTTCTTCAGTACATCAAGTGCAACATTTGTCTGGATCAAAAGGTTATTAGAATTATATAGCATTTTAAAATCCTTCCACCACTCAAATTTTTTTAAAAAAGTTAAGATTAATTCAACCACTAGTATTTAGGTTCATAACATGGTGTTTCTTATGAGTTATGTGTTAAATCTGCCCACCTTGCTCAAAGGTTATCCCCCCACCAAAGCATAAAATGCTTTGCAGAGAAGCTGCCACCTTAAGTATTATTACCACGGGACCACTATAGTAGTTCCTAAATAAAGAAGTTCAGCCAGATACTGATGTCAAGAAAATCTATGCTAGCAAGGGAAAGGTATAGCATTTTCAATTTGATCACAGAATTTGAGCCAGCACCCAAGCTACTCTCAAGTTTTTTTCAAAAGAAACAAAAGAAAAGGAAAAAAAAAAACAGAAAACCTATATATATCCAGATTCTATACAATAGGATATAGAGAATTGGGTGAAGGGGTTGGCCTTCATTGCTTCAAGTATTTCCACATAATTCTTTCTCAAAAGACTTGACAAGAAGGTCACAGTTAAAATTCCAAAAGCTTGAAGGTAAATTAGGTAACTCCCACCCTCCTCTGTTCTCTCCCTCCCCCATCACCACCCCTACCCCCCCAGCCCTGCACAAAAAAGATTCGACAATTGTGTTGGTGGTTTGGTCGAGTTGTGTTGATGTGGCTTGGCTGAGGGACTGGTTTGTTGTGGCTTCAATGGTGTGCCAGCATTCTGTTTGCTTGTGGAGCTTGCCCCTGTTCTTTCTTAATAAATTAATTAATTACCCCAAAAAATGCTACATAGCACATGCATAGTTTAGTATTATAATGAAAGAGATCCACAAGGACCACATTCTCTACTTCACCCATATAAACTAATGGGCCACATTATCCAACTCTTTTCAATTTATAGGAATCTTGGCCCCTGTAGGTCAAAAAAGAGCAAGATATAATTACTTCCTTTTTTTTCTAAACATCTACTATTAAATGGTGGAAGTCATATTACATAATCTCTTCCCCTTGAAAATCTTGAATAAAATCAATGAATCAATGGAACAGAACACTTGCATAATAGCACAACTTGTTTCAAACACTTACTTGTTTCAAAATTTCCATGTTGGTGCCAAATTCAAAAGGTCTAAAACATCACCACTGACTACCATCACAACCACCTTACATATTCACTAAATGACCAAAGTACTACAACATTATCTCCTTCAACCATCTTTAAGCTTAATTTCAAATGAAATATGAACATTTTTTCCAGAATGCGAATTGAGCTAAAGAGTAGAACACCCTTACGTATCCTTACCTCTAAGAAAGCATTCTTATTAACATTTTTTCCAGAATGCGAATTGAGCTAAAGAGTAGAATACCCTTACCAGTCCTTACCTCTAAGAAAGCATTCTCATTAAATTTACCTCAATTAGAGGTAAATTAGAGAGCAATGTCAAAACGTGAAACCTCAATGATCTGGCAGTAGCAAGGTTGAAAGTGTTATTTACCGCTGTAGCATATGAGTAATTATCACGTATAATGGTGCCAACTTCCTTAATTTCTAAACTCTTAGTAATCCTACTAAAGACCTGGGATTGGATCCTGCTTTCATCTTAGTGTTTTCTTTTCTTTTTCTTTCTTTTTTTTTTGTTTGGGGGAGGGGTGGGGGTTGAGGGGTATGGGCTGGGGAGCACAACCTTAA
The DNA here is from genome assembly GCA_008638375.1 of Nyssa sinensis. NCBI lineage: Eukaryota > Viridiplantae > Streptophyta > Magnoliopsida > Cornales > Nyssaceae > Nyssa > Nyssa sinensis. The sequence continues at coordinate 7,130,485 of CM018041.1, read as the reverse complement.
TTGTGTTGCTTGACCATTGAAACAAAGAAACAAAGAAACAAAAAAAGATACTCAACTAGAAACAAAATATCAATAATCTTAATATCATAATATTCTGGTTATGTAGTAATACTTAATATCTCTTGAAATTATGTAAATATAGAGCCATTAGCTCAACTAGAAACAAAATATCAATAATCTTCTCATATTTCTGACTCTCTTTATGCACATGTTTCAAACCAAACACGTGTGATGTATTTTGTAGTCAAAATGATGCATAACTAGTTTTCCAAAACTAATGACTTCTAGACTTCTTTATGGAACTTAATCCATTAAAATACTGCAAGATAAAAATAAATATTCTGAAGAAGATAAGCTACAAGTTGGTTCCTTGAACCAAATAAAAATTATGTTGTTATCTTTGATGACTGTTAAGCTAAGAAGCACGGATATGGACACGGAACATGGATATGACATGTCACGGATACGTAGACACGTTATTTCTCCAAAAAATAGGACACGGACACGTTAGGGACACGTTAATATATATAATTTTTTTATATTTTTTATATGACAATATAATAAAAACCTAATGTTATTGTAATTAAAATTAGCATAAAACACACAAATTTTAAAAATATTATTAAAATAATAAAGTCATTAAATAAAAATTAAAAAACTTCTTCATTTAATCATCAACATCCATGATTCAAATGTCCAGACACGTGTCCGAGAGTGTCGGTGTCTGACACGAATACGTGAGCCAAAATAGAGTGTCCGTACTTCATAACTGTTAAGCAGTAGCATACTTGAACACATGTAAAGAAGTTGAAACACACATGCACTGAGTTGAATCAATTCGTGGATAACTCTCACAAGTTATAAATCCAGTCAAAATTCTCCAACCATTATGTTGACTTACAGTTTCCAACAATTCAACTCAACTTAACAAAGCCTTACCCCAACTATTTGGGATTGGCTATATGATCCAGTTTCGCATTCTTCTCTATTTAAGGCCATTCTTAGTTAAAACACACGCTATCATATTTTTCTTTACAACTTTAATCCAAATTAATTTTGGTCTCTCCCTTCCCCCACCATGATTCTCAATGTAAATCCTATCGCACTTCCATACTGGTGCAATTATTTGTCTTCGCTGCACATGACCACTTTGGTTTCAAACAGTTATATATAATATCTAATGCAGAATGCAAGATGATAAACATATCCCAGTACTGGATATTATACATACATTCCACTGTCCACCACCATAAGTTTTCCTTCCAAAAACATCAATACCCATGTAGACATCGAACTTTCTTTCGCCAGCAACTGCAGCTGAAAGTTTAGGATAGTCTTCCTGGATGATACAAAGAAAATTTGTATGCGAGAAAATTGGGATAGTGAAATCAAACTTTCAAATAAAGAACAAACAAAAAATGGGTAATACCAGCCATGAGTAATTTACAAATATGCCATCACATATATCAAAGAAAGGCTTGTTATTTGCATTCAGTTGATTTTGCCAGCTAAGGTTACCATTAACAGTAACACTATCATACCTGCGTAGTCAACAATAAAAAGAGAATTAATGTGTTATATGCACTTCACTAAAAGAAATCTTCAGTTATTAAGCAAGTGGAATCTCGTAACAGTTACCATATGACTAATGATCCAGACACTGAGGACTTCATTGTCTGGGTTAAATGGCTGACAAATTCTTTCAAATTGGGAATTTGCCCTACATCCAATTCGACCTCCATATTTATCTGCAATTAACAGTTCCAGTATCATTGATAAATAGCGAATACTAAATGACCCACATGGAACTATTCTGATACAAGGAAAAGGATTTTAAATCTAATCCTTTTCTGCTCTCTCTAGTCAAAAACACTAAATATGCAGTTAACAATTTATAAAATTCTTTTCTTTCTTAGATTTGCTTGAAACTCAAGTACACCTATTCATGTGGCTTGGAAAGTCAAACTCTTAGTTCAACTTGCCAGATCTTCAGGAATACATAGAATGTAGAATATAAAAACAATTATGTCCATAAAGAAGAACGAGTGAACTCTATCAAAGAATAGAAAAGAGCTCATAGATGGCAGAGGATGTATGCAAAGTAATTATAACTTGAACAGGCATTTTATGTCTGGCTGAGGCATTCAATAGAATTTGGAACTTGCCGATTTGAAAACGGTTAAAAAAACAAAAAAAAAAAGTTACCAGCCAGCCATCAAAACCCAAAGCAACAGCAAGCTCAGTCAAGCGCTCGGCATACATTTGAGCGGACTCTTTTGTTGAGAGCAGTTTCTTAGCAATAACTCTCCCTTCGTCCCATTCTGTGATGAAAGTCCCCAATACCTTATTTTCCATAGGCAGAACCAACAACATTATATTAAAAGATAACTTCAGTCCATTCTTTTAAAATCATGCATGATTCTGAAGTTAAATTAAAATCATAACCCACTAATTTATTTGTGCATGCTAGACAACTAACTCAAGAAAAATAAACAAAGAAAATAACAGAACTTAAAAGAAGATGGAAAAATAAAAATAAAGATAGACAAAACTTAAAAAGTAAATTGCACGTGTCTGTCACTCAATTTATCGCTTCATTTATTTAATACAATCCCTTTGCTAAGCACCAAACCAGTTCATAAGCGCGAGTAAATGTATATGAACAAGCCATTTTCATTCTTAACTATTCAAATTGCAACAGAAATTTGCTCAATTCCACAAGCTCTCTGAATCTCTTTATTTAAACCAATCAAATATAAAAAACATTGAATTCAACAAAGACAATTACCTTTTTATCCAACAATCATCCAACAAACTAATTCAATATTTTTCAAGTCCTATATGAACTTCAATTTATTGATCAAACCAGACCAAACCAAAAACATTTATACACTCTATACAACAATCCACGTACCTTGACGCCGTGCTTGTGCGCAGCATTAGTCCAACAAGGAGGCGGAAGCGTAACCAAAGTATGCGAAAAATAAACAAACACGTCAATCAAATACCAGTGCCATATCGCATAGGCATCGGCGTTGGTCCCGCCCTGCACCCATTTATCATCCAAGTACCCTCCGGCCATGTCATGGCATACAAGAATTCTCGGCCGGTTGGCCAACGAACCATTATCAGATTGAAGTGTGACCGATGCTTTGTTGAATGGGAAGTGAAATGAATCAAAATAAGACCTTGATTCGAGGTCTTCGAGGGTTTTGATGGGGTATGAGATTGGAACTGCCGGCAGTGATGGGTCGAAGGGCGGAGGAGGATCGGAGGAGGACTCGTCGTCCGTTGGGTTCATTGTCAAGAAGAGAGAGAAAAGAGTTTTGTGAGTAGATTTAAGGAGGCTTCGCATGGAGATTAGGGTTTGAAGGTTTATATAAGCGCGAAATGGAACGAGCATGGGAAGCTGTGACTGTCATGAGTTTAAGAGAGACGACGAAGACGAGAAGCTGTTTCGGATTTATTGTTTCTGGTCGTTAGCGTGGACGTTGGTTCAAAATTAATGAGTTGTCTACCTTTGACCTACGTACGGTTCGAATTGTACAGTTGATTAAGTGCACATGCCATGTCTTTTTTTTCTTTATTTATTGGTAGATAATTCCTTTTTTTTTTCGATACTTTAAAAAAAAATGTTATCACACTCCTATTTCTTCAATTTCACTCTAAAATATTAATTTTTTAAAAATAAATTATACTAATTTTTCTTGTCATTTCTAATATTTACTTTGAGCTAATGTTTCTTATTTATTAACAAATTACAAATATTTATTTTTAATTAATTTTTTTAAAAAAATTACAAAACAACCTTTTTTATTTTTTATACATTTTTTCAATTTTAATCAAAATTTTTGATTTTATTTTCATTTTCGAATGAAATTGATTAAAATTTTAAATTTATTTTTATATAAAATGAAAATAAGTTATTTATTTTCATATAAAATAAAAGAAATTCATAAAAAAAAGTTAGAAAAAATTAGTTAAATTAAAAAATACAAAAAAATATAATTTTTTTATTTAAAAAAAATAAATGACTAAAAAATATATTTGTAATTTGTTCATAAAAATAGAAAAAGTTAGTACAATTTTAAAAATCTGATAAATAAATATAATTATCATAAATCTTAAATGAGATTAGTATAATTTATCATTTTTTAATTGTTAAAATCATATTTTTTAAAGTTCAAGTATTAAAATGAGAAACGTGAATATGATTACCCTACTTTTAGTATAATTATAAAAATGAGTGATGAACGATTGCAAATCATAATAATTCTTGATACTACAAAAACATAAAACAAATAAACACAATTCTCAAAATATTTGAGTTTAATTCAATACCATTATTTTAAAAATGTGATAAAAAAATTAATTAAATGAATTCAGGAATAATAACTTTTAATATAAATTAATTAAATGAATTCAGGAATAATAACTTTTAATATAAATTTGGGTTTTATCACATTTTTAAAATAATGGTATCGAATTAAATTCAAATATTATTTCTGCTTCTTAGCGTGGTGGTAGGTTCAAAATTAATGAGATGTCTACCTCTCAACTACGTACGGTTCGAATTGTACAGTTGGTTAAGTCCACATGTCATTTTTTTTTTTCTTTATTTATTGGGGGATAATTCCTTTTTTTTTTTCAATACTTTAAAAAAAAATGTTATCACACTCCTATTTCATCAATTTGACTCTAAAATATATATTTTTTAAGAATAAATTATACTAATTTTTTTGACATTTTTAATATTTACTTTGAACTGATGTCTCTTATTTTATTTAATAAATTACAAATATTCATCTTTAATTAATTTTCTTTTTAAAAATAACAAAACTATCTTTTTTATTTTTTATACATTTTTTCAATTTTCATCAAATTTTTTGATTTTATTTTCATTTTCAAATGAAATTGATTAAAATTTTAATTTTATTTTTATATAAAATGAAAACAAATTAATTATTTTTATATAAATTAAAATAAATTCATAAAAAATTAGAAAAAATTAGTTAAATTAAAATATACAAAAAAATAAAATAAAAAGAGACAATTTTGTTATTTTGAAAAAATAAATGTCTTGAAAAATGTATTTGCTAATTTGTTAATAAAAATATGAAAAAGTCAGTACAATTTTAAAAATTTAGAGAAGTTAGTGTAATTGTCGTAAATTTCGAATAAAGTTAGCATAATCTATCACTTTTTTAATCATTAAAATTGTATTTTTTAAAGTTCAAGTATTAAAATAAGGAACATGAATATGATTACCTTACTTTTAATGTAATTATAAAAATGAGTGATGAAAATATACAGAGAGTCACTATTTAACTATTCCAAATCATAGTAATTCTTGATACTACAAAAAAAGAAGAAGAAACAAAGAAACACAATTCTCGAAATATTTGAGTTTAATTCAATACCATTATTTTAAAAATGTGATAAAAAAATTAATTGAATGAATTCAGGGATAATAGCTTTTAATATAAATTTGGGTTTCATTTGATATAATATAAAAAAAATAGATAAAACATTCAGTGTATATATATATATATATATAGAGAGAGAGAGAGAGAGAGAGAGAGAGAGAGAAGTTTCTGCAATCATATATATATATATATATAAATTTAATTTTATACAAACTTTTCAAACTTGAAAAATCAACAAACCACTTTTATAGAGTGACACAAGATACCACAACAAATCACTATTGAAAATTTTGAAAACATACTTTCTCATTTGAATACAGACATGAAATGTTGTTCGACTAATAACTAATAAGTGATATTTTTGAAAAAGTATAATTTAGTTAAATTAAATACTTGAATTATTTGTTTGCAACCAGAAATATAAGAATTTTCATATATTTGCATAATGCAGAAGAATTGTACATTACTAAAAATTCAATAATTTTTTTATAAATGTTTTTTGAATATTCAAGAAATTAATAACTATCAATCGAATCTACTCTCTCAGTAGCACCAAAAATTTACTCACCTACTTTCATTGTTATTTATATTCAATAATTTTTTGAACATTTTTTTTGATGCGGCATGATACTTAATAAAATTTTACTATCTTTACAAATTTCTCAATAATATTTTGCATCTTTTCAACTATTCATAAATATCTTTGATTGCGATTAATATAATTTTTTTAAAGTACCCTCTGCAGGTGTGGACGAGCGTAGTAAAGACGTTAAAAATAAAAAACATTTACTTTTAAGATTGTTTCGGAATCGGAGGGCATTAGTCTTTTATTGGTTAATTTTTTTAGAGATTGAGTTTTATTGACTGACATTGGCCCAATATTATATCATAATGTGATGTTAGACAAATATAACACAGTCAATTTATAAAAATAAATATATAAAAATTTTAAGTAATTCTAACATTATTAGGAGAGATGCACTCACAAGTGTCGTGTGAATCCTCTCAAATTTATTTCAAACTTATCCAAGAAGTTGTCCACGCGGCGACATCCTGTTGATTTGGTGACATGAGGAACAAGAGTTCGACCATATTAAACAACTTTAGTGTTTATTTATTTTTATATTACAAGATTTCTTAATTTGATGGGTTTTTTAACCCACATTCAAGATAGTAGTAAAACTTTTAAACTTGTTAAATTTTAATAAATTTCAAACTCTTTAATTTATTATTTAAAATGCTATGCTTAATTGTTAATTATTTTTTTCCCTGTGAGACGGACAAATTTTCATCCTTCCTGAATTGAATCCTGCCTTTAGACTGAGCGCGGGATTTTAAGGGCCAAGAGGAGAACTAGCTCATCGTGTAGCCCAACCACTGGAGAAAGAAAAAAGGAAAGAGGAAAAAGAAAAAAAAACAGAATACAACGGATAAACATCATAATTTCCATTGATCATGAACACATTTTTAAGTTACAAATTTGTCTTATCATACCTTAAACATATCTGTAATTAGGACAAAGAATGTCTAATGATAAATTATAAGAAGGCTGCCCAGGAAAATCAATATTCAATACATTCGGATAAAAAAAGGAAGAAGATCAACTGGAATCAAATTTACTTGTTAATGCTTAGCCCCAAAACAAGAATTGACAGAAGGAAAGGCTCTCCGTTGCCCGAAAAAACGTATCAGGAGTTTTGCTGCATTTGTGGGTGCTTATTCTCCAAAATGTCTTGATGCCCCGGCACTGCTATATTTACCGGCCAAATCCAAGTGCATCCATCTGTTTGCTCGGCTCGTGAACTGGCCCTTACCAGTCCCATTTAAACCACCAATATTGAATGCCTGAAATTGTTGCACGAACTACGTTTTTAAAGCAACTCTTCAGTTCCTGTTAATTTTGCAAATTCAATTTCATCAATGGATCCCCTTTTCAGCTTTTTCAGGAGGCAGTATTCCCTTGCCATCTCTTCTTCATCATCAACTGACTGAGCAGTACGTCTCTGCTTGGCTGTTTTCTTCTTCATGACAGAAGCCGCAGCATTTGGGGTTGCTTTGGGTTTCTGGGGCTTTGGTTCTTGCTGTTGTACAGCTTTCTTTGCTTGCAAGTTCTTCTTTCTTTGTTTTTCCCGAGATTTATCTCTAAGAGGTAGGGTTATTAGCCAGTAAGCAATGGTTATATTCGAAAAAAAGAATATCTAATACTATCAACAGCATGTGTCATTTATAGCATTCAAATGGATGAGGCTTATGCCACAGTAATTGTGTCAAACGATGGTCTGATCTTAAGGGACTTGTACCCATGGGGGGAAGAGAAAAACCATTTTGGCTCAAGTTTAGCCACAGAAAACGAATAAACCCAAGGTCAAAAAGATTTCAAAAGATGGTTTCAGATTCATTGGGAGCTAAGCAGCCCTCAGCTTCTATATACTCAACAAATGCATAGTAAAAGGATTAAAATCTTACTTGAACTTGATCTCCCCCAATTTGATATCTTCAACTGGAGTAAAACCCTCAGTAGAAAGTGAGTGATGCTTCAACTCAGGCATTGAAGGGAGCTGCAATAAGCCATATCCCATGCCCAACTTTCCAACCTCAAGTTCCTTCCACCTATGGAAAATAGATGATATAGTTAATACACAAAGAAACACTAACTGAACATTAACATATCTAGTATAGTGTGAGGCCTCACAAATAACCTGAAAATGTAAGAACAGTGATGCTCCTTGTAAGCACGGATGTAAGAGACAAATGCTTTGAGTCCTTTTTCCATAACGTCACGGTCCTTTTTTGCAGCAGACCGTATCTGATACAAATATTTATCACCAGTTGTTATATGATGTTAGATAAACTTACCAAAGGAGAAATTAAATCACCCTAGATTAAACAGTTTGAAAGCAAGGGGTGACAAATAATCTTATATAATGTGCAAGCTCCTCTTATGCAAGAATTTTTTTTGGTGGATAAGTCTTCCCTCTTATGCAAGATGAAAAAATAGAAAGTGAAAGTTTAAAAGATGAAGATGCAATTAGGAAGAAGATTGAAAGTTCAAAGAAACTCACGGTGCAATCATTCTACAAGGAGATGGCAAGGAAGGGTCAATCGGCTAATACTAATAGATGCTGCAAGTGTAAAGTAGGGGAAGAGACAGTCAACCGCCTCTTTCTTTATTGCACTTGTGCAAGGAAGGTGTGGTGTTGCCTCTTTTCACTCTTTGGGTGCTCGTGGGTAATGCTTGCTTCGGCAAAGGACCTCTTGAGCTGATGGCACATTAGTCGAGCTGGAAGGAATGTGAGGAAGGTGTGGAGGCTAGCTCCTTATAACAGTTGTGGTGTTAATGGAAGGAAAGGAATGGGAGAATTTTTCAAGGGGGAGAAGATGGCTCCTAGTAAATTTAAAGATAGTTATTTGAAAATGTAGAGTTCTTGGAGGGATGGAGACTATAATTTTTTTGAGTCTTTCCCCATTCTTTTGTAAAGGGGTTTGCCCCTATGCTGGTTTTGTTTATGATAGATTTTTTTATATGTAAATCAAACACACACACACACACACCCACTTTTGCCCCTAAGGGGACTTGAACCTTCAACCTCTCATATGGAAAAGGGGAGAAAATACCAGCAAAGCTACAACTTGTTGGTTATATAATAGATTAATATTTACTTATCCCCAAAAAAACAAAAAATAAAATAAAAAAGATGAGTGTTTGAATGGGAAGAGTGTGTATTACAGTTAACAGACAATTGAATTTCCTACTTCTCTCTCCCTCCCTCACTCAACAAATATAAATAAGAAAAACTGAATGATGAACCATATAAGCAATTTAATCACAGACAACATTTTTTTTTCTGGAATAGGTACTTATAGACTACTACTGTTACGCTGTGATTATTAGCATGAAAAGTAATCAGGACCCTGAGTGTTAGCTAGAGTGTCTCCTCCACCTTCTGAAGGACTAGTTGACGATTCAAGTTCCAATTGGGATGAAGTGATTATGTGTCTTATCTTGTCAATTAAAAAAAGAAAGAAAATATATAAGTGCATGAAAAGCAATTAGTAATTATGTCATGATTTTCTTCTGCTTACTTCACCTTCCTCCACTTTCCCACCCCCACAAACAGTGAAAAATAAACACCCATAAACAATGAACGTAGAAGAGAATTGATCGAAGGCTGGACCTTATTTTCTTGATAAGTGATTGAAGGACCATATTAGCAGTCAAACTGCAGTCCATAGGGGGGTGTTGACAGTAGTAGTATAAGTTGTCAGCCAGGACCATAGTTCCAAATGGATGCATTTGAAAGTAAACTGTACCAAACTTCAACAATTAGGCCCCAGGTTCAGTATCGGGGGAAGACCAGACTCATAATCTTTGTGTGTTGTGGAGTATGTGCGAGTGGGGGTTCCACTCCCCATCCCCCCACCCAAAAAAAAAAGGACGTTTCAAAAGCCTGATTAAATTAAGCAGGCAAAGTAAATGAAATAAAGGAATGCATGCATTTATTTAGCAAACATTTCTGATGCAGAATGAGGAAATAAGAAAACATCACAGAAATAGAATTTACAAGAAAAAGGGTAATGCTCACTTGAGGAACAATATCAGGGGCGTCATCAGAACAATCTCTTTCTTCAAGTGGGACCCTTCTTATACGTAGGAATTCTACATATTCTTCCTCCTATATGTGTATACACAATAGTATTAAATTTAGTAAATAAAAATCAGGAAACACTTCCCAATAGAGTTAAGAGGGACAATTTATTAAACCAGGAATCAACCATCAGAATTATTAATAATATCAGAATCAAACCTTTGGTAAGAGAAAAGCAACGGCACTTCCTTGTCGTCCCATACGAGCAGTTCGGCCAACTCTGTGTATGAACACATTTGGATCCTGAGGGGGGTCATACTGCATAAGCAACAGAGAAAGAAATTATCTCCTAGCTTTAAAAAAATGGAGTGCTTGCCATCCTAATTTCCTAAATATGATAATCTCTGATTTTATAAACAGATTCTATAATATCGAAAAATGTATAACATAATAAACATGAAGATACAGATGACTACATGGTAATATTTAAAAAGGAAGCTTATTATTATTTTAATTATTAGTCAACCACATGATTTACACACTAATTCAAGCAGTACTACAAGAAATTGAAGTATATCGTAAACATCATAGGGCATGTGCTCAAAGAATCATCTTTATTATTTTCCCTTTAGCAATTATTTATTTGCAACTCCTGCAACTATTTTCAAGTAACTGGATCTTCTGGATTAGTGATCAGTATGCTGTAATATACAGATTCGCAGAATTATATATTCAGGCTTTATCGGAGCAAAAAGAACACGTTTGGGCTCATCCAATATTGGCAATGATATATTTTTTAAAAAAGTAATATTGGCAATGATAAATTCATAAAATTCAACGGTCTAACCATCAACACTCCTGACATCTAAAACGTGACTAATTACTAAAATATGAACCAATATTATCCTGCAAAAGAATTTTTTTTAACATATTTTTTTAAAGAGAAATCATTGACACACTACACCTCCTATGTAGTTAATAGTTCCTAATCTACCCGTAATATTGACTAGCAGAAAATAAATAAATAACCACCTGCACAATACAATCAACACCCGGAATATCAAGTCCACGTGCAGCAACATCAGTACATAGAAGAATGCCACTTGAAAGAGATGTAAAGGACGCCAATGCTTTCTCCCTTGCATTCTAGCAGAAATCAAGTGAAAGAGTCAGACTGCTCACTCGGTTGGGTTATTGTAAAATGATCACTTCCACGAAATGATAATCTTAGATATTTACCAGTACAACAATCTCCATATATTTACCTGCTTCATCTTCCCGTGAAGAGAAATCAAAGAGAAACCCTTCAGAGCAGCAATACGTGGAAGAACAACTCCCCAGTAATCAACACAAGCACAAGTCATGAAATAACTGCGAAAGCAAGATAAACACGTGGAAACTTGAACAATCCATCTGCTCTTAGACATAATCAAATCATGCTAATCATCATGAGGACAATATCACAGGTTTAACTCACATTATAGTTTTTTTGGACTTGTTCTTAATAAGAAGATCCACAAGCTGAGATGGTTTCTTATCTGCTTCACATTTAAGATACTGCAAAATCAAACAACCGTTAATAGACAACTATTCTCACTACCTCAGATAAAGCATTACTTAGGCAAGCAGCTTCAAACAAATGGAAGAGCTAATCAGATACTCAAATATATAAATGTGGGTCAAACTAGATAATTTGATATATACCTCAATATGAAGACCTGAAGGCGTTTTTGAAGAGACTAATTGCTGTGATGATGGTGAATCATTAAGTGATTTTGTTTCTGCTCGAACTTCGACCCTCACAGGATTCCTCAATCCTGCTTTAGATAACTCTTCAACTGCCTCAGTTTGAGTAGCTGAAAAAAGACCAGTTCTACGAAGCTTTGGTAAGCGAGATATAATCGAAGTTATCTGCTTCTGGAATCCCATATCCAATAATCTATCAGCCTCATCTAAAATCAAAATCTGTCCAAGAAAAAAATAGGTATGTCTAGCATTGCTTGAAAATTAATAACCATAAATCTATTTCTTGCACCAAGAAATGAGAAAAACAAGGTTAGTACCATTAACGTTGGGCTAAAATTAAACATTCTTACAAGAAAAGATTTAAGGACATTTAAAGATATAAATGCTAAAAAAAAATACCTCAAGGTTCCGAAAGTCCAAGATATCCATGCGTTCCATTATGTCATTTAACCTCCCAGGTGTGCCAATCAATAAATTTGCTCCTTCCTCCTCTATTTTCCTCATGTCTACTTTTACTTCCACTCCCCCAACAAGAAGCATGGACTTAACACTTGACAACGTTGAAATGAAAGGTTGGGCAACATGGAATATCTGTGATGAAAGCTCCCTTGTGGGGGAGATGATTATACCCATCACCTGTGCACAAAGAAAAGAATAAGCTAACAAATAAAATATAAAAAACTAATAAAACAAGCAACCATTCTGAATTTGAAATTAAACAAAAGATATTGCTCAAAGAAGGCAATCACAACAAAAATAAAATAAAGTAGCAGCATTGAAGCACCATCAAAATTAACCACTGATTTATATTTTATTGCACTTATGATAGACAATTTATAATGTGATGTAATTTTTTCAACTGAGCATGTATGGATCTCCAAAGCCTTTTTTTTTTTTTTTTGGGTGGGGGGATTTCCAAAGCTTTAGTGTAGGCTATGGTTCTATATCATGCAAGTGAAGCATGCGCTTTCATATAACTCTAACATCCACTTACAGGGTCACTACAACCAAAGTGCTGGTCAAAATCACCTGTTGCAATCTTTTATCAATCCAAATCCGGGAAAGAAGCAAGATGACCTTCAAATTTAGATGTTATTGCACATCCTTTAATTTTAAGGCCCTGCTTAAATGAACATTTTAAAATAATTTTTATGTTTCTTAAAATTAATTAATGAAAATGTGATAGCAGCTGTGCACAAAATTGTGGGAAAAAATTGGAAGTTGAATTATAAAGAAGATACAGCATAAAAATTAGGGTTTTTGTACTAAGATCATTTCTCTCTTAAATAGTCCAAACAAGCTGAAGATGATCACTTTCTTTTCTTTTCTATTTTACCTTATTCTTTCTTTTCTTTTCAAAACTTCCAAACTAGCTGTTAATGTCTCTGTCATTTTTTTTTCCAATTCTTTTTTTAGTTCCAAACACAAGAAATGAATTTCTATCATTTATTGCAAATCCTTTCCTTTCTTTTCCAATTTTCAAATTCCATTTTAAAAGAATTTTTGGTTCCAAACATAGGTGAAGGAAACCTAAACTGATGCAAGCAACAACGCAGTAAAACAGTATAATTCTCTATTCCATGCAAACATAAATTTCCATATGATTAGATTGCAGGTATATGATGCTAATTATTATCCCAAGACATTGCAATTGTAATCGAACATTTAAATTTCTCTCAACATTAAATGCTCCACTTTATAATTAATAACAAAGTAGTATTTAGTGAATGGTCCAAGAAATGGCCACCCCAATTTCACTAGAAACATGTAAAATTTCAGAGGATCGTACGTTCAAATTACCCAGGCCAAGCTCAAACAACTATAACTGCATATGTATGTATACAATATAGATGTATGTGTTTGGAGGAGAGGGGGAACCTGGTGAGGTTTGGGGGGAGTGGAGCAGCGGCGGAGGATTTCAACCAGAGGGACGACAAAAGCTAGGGTTTTTCCGGAACCAGTGGCGGCGTCGACAGAAACGTCCTTGTAGCTGCAGAGTAAGGGGATGGTGGCGGCCTGGACCGGTGTGCAGAAGTCGAAACCGGATTGGGTTAGGGCTTCGAGAACCGGTTCAGAGAGTGGAGGTTTGAGATCAGAGAAGCGAGTATTAGTTAAGGCTCTGTTGGGATTGTGAAGGTCCGTCGACGCCATGTCTGTGGTTTCGCAGCACCGCCGTTTCGTTGCCTACTAGTCTGCGAACTGGTTAAGGGTTAAGGTTACATGGGCTTTTCATAACTTCGTTCTTCGCCGCTTACCCGCGCATTAGCGACGTTAGTTGGCTGCTGCTTTGGGCTGATTTTAGGGCCGGTTAAGGCTAGAACAGAACTGGTTCCGTACAGGATCAACGGATTTTAAATAGTACTTTTTAAAAGTATATAACGTTTTATCTTTTTTTCTTTAAAAATTGAACCTGACGTACTATAAAGTGACATTTTAATCAAAATTTGAAAGGTGTATGTGCAGAATTTTTTTTATGTGCATATTAAGAAATAATATAAAATTATTCAGATCAAACAACGATGAGAGATTCAGACGTTCTTTGTTTAGAATAGCGTAGACCCTGCCCCAAAGCTGGAACTGTAGAGCATTCACATGAAATGCCTCCAGAGTAGATCACCGCTTTCTATATCCTACCAATCTCAGAATAAGAAAACAGAGTTCAATATGACAACTACTACGTACAGATATCTTCAAATCTCTATTTTGATAGGTTTGGAATCGTGCTCAACTTAGGAGATTCTGAAGTTATAAATAAAGTCATAAGGTATGTCTTTAAATTACGTTCAATTAGTTTTTTCCAATTATAGTTTTTTTAGTTTACTTGGTTTTATCATTAGAGCGGTTATTACCTGGAACTTACCCGGTAACATCTGATTTTGAATACTTGACAAGCAACGAGAAACGAAAGTCCTCATTGATCAGAAAGTACAACATCAAAATCAAAAGCAAGTTTTTTTTGAAAATCAAACAACTTAAATTAGTATAGTTGTAACATAATTCAATTTAAAGAATTCTTAATTAATTTCTAAGATTGGCTAGGACTTAGCCAATCTTACAAGTGCAATTTTTTTTTTTCATTTTTGTCTTGTCCTGTTAATTAGTTCCTTAATTTTTTTTCTTATTTTGTCTCTCTAAATTTCGTCTCCACGATAAAAAAGTGCAACATCAGAATCAAAAACAAATTTTTTGAAAATCAAACACTTAAATGAGTATAGTTGTAACATAATTTAATTTAAAGAATTCTTAAATAATCTCTAAGATTGGCCTAAGGATTTTAGGACTCCAGCCTACCTTAAAAGTGCAATTTTTTTTTTCATTTCTGTATTGTCCAATTAATTAGTTCTTCATTTTTTTTCTTATTTTGTCTCCCTAAATTTCGCCTCCACGCCACCCGTCTCCCCCAATATAAAAGGGAGTCTTTTTTTCATTTCCCCCCAATATATATATATATATATATATACACACATTTAGATTTTTATAGATATGGATATTTAAGAGAATATAAAAATATTAAAAGAAATATTTATATAATTTAATTATATAATTAGAGTAAGATTGATATGTAAACTTATACGTGTCTTAAACTTGTATTGACTTTATACTATTTACTTTCTTATTAAATCCGTTCTATTAAGAATAGTAGGAGGCAAAGACTTAATCCGACAAGTTAATCTGTCATTCCTAGGTTGGATTGAAGCTTTAGACACTAAGTCTCAAGCCATTGTCGCGAAACCTTAACAATATTGTATCTCATAATTCTCATTGGCTAAATCGGGTGGTCATTGAAGATATGAAGTTGCTAGCGGGCGATAGTCCAATCCAAAATTTTGAATTAATATACATGTTGAATCTTTGAAGTGGCCCAATCAAAATTTCAACACGAGCCCAACTACTAGGCTGCCGAACTATATTTTTCTGTTTCTGCCATTGATTGTTATGATTAAAACATGACGATCGAATGACTTCTTATTCACCTCGATCAGCTATTTACTACATATGTCAAGAAGTTGACACGATATAGTTTGAAATGAAATCAGGTGTTCTTACTTTTTTTTGAAAGGGGAGACTTAGAATTCACGATGTTCTTTTTTAGAAAAAGTATGAATAATCAATTGCGTTAGACCCAGTTAAGCTATCCTCACTTGAAACTTGAGAATGAAGTTATTTAGATTGAAATTGATCAAGAAATGATCCAATTGAGATCCATATTTTGGTAATTCATCACGACTCAAAAGGGAAGGTCATGGGTTTTATTTTCATAGGTTATGCTTTCACTTTCTCCTTAACTTTGGGTTTGGTTTCCAAAGTTTAGAATTAAAAGACTCGTAAGCTTGTAAAGTAATGCTCGATAATTGTATAATATACTTTCCATTGACAAAAATAAAATAATATATATATATATATATTTATATTCTTGAAATTAGCCTGAATTAAATTTTTTGTATATGGTTCAGCCGTTCAGGGATTAAAATTCTGAGGACTTGAATTAACTTTACATATTCTTCACTACCGTTGCATTTGGTATTATGGAATTGGAGCTTTGGAATTCAAATTGGTTTGTATTTGAGGCATGCTAACTCAGAATTTGAACTACCATGCCTTAAATTTCAATTTTGAAGCCCCAATTCTACTCTGCCAATTATAGCATAAGTACTTAGAATTTTTGGTCTGATCTGATCTATATGTTTGAAGTATGAATAGGATTGAAATTGAGTCCCATATGTAGAGTTTAATCTGGGAACAAAATTATGCGTTAGCGTCTCTGTAAATTTGTACGTTTACAGAGCTATGAAACTATTAATACAAATAAAAAACTATTAATTCTTCTTACTATTCCGATTAAAAAACTACTAATATTAATTTAAATAAAATTAGAAAACTAAAATACCCAAAAAACAAGTCAAAATTGGGTCTAAAATTTTTTGGATTGTCTCTAGTCGTATTAGGTCATTAAGGACCACCACTCGTTCTATATCAGGAGAGGATGGTTGGTATAGATTTAAGACCATTGACTCTAACGATTGATTAGGCTAATCTAGGAGAAGTTGTTACAGGAACTAATCACATGCACGCGACGGCCTCTATGCCTCTATGATTTTAACTATATAGTGAGACTCACGTGAATCTCATAAACTATTGAAATCATAAAAGTCGTTATACCATGTAAAGAGCTCGTGGAATAATTTCTCCTAATCTAGGATCCATTCCCGCTTTCACAGGAGACCCAAAAAAGGAAATACGAAAATAATAAGAAAAAAATATTGGGGCAAAGTCTAGGGAACCTTGTGGCCCAGGCTTGTCAACAGCTTCGGGCTAAAGTGAGATCTACCTGCTGGCGGACTGGCAGTTTGGATGGTTCGAAATAATTGAAGGAAAAGAGCTCTTCGAAAGAGAGAATGAAGGAACTCTCGCATGCCATGAATGGAGAGAATGAACTCATTGTGGACAGCAAAGGAATAGCAGGGGGGTAGGTGATGAAGAGTTGGCAAACGCATTGTAGTTTAAAGTGTATTACTTGAACATGTTTCATATAGCTGAGTTTACAAAGCTGCAAAGCATAGAGGTTGGAGACAAGAAGAAAAAACCTAAAGAAATTGGCCAACAACCGTTGAAAATCAGGTTAGATTTGTTAAGTTGTCTTTGACATCAAGAGAAACTACCCTAGCACTTGGGCATCAAGTCCGGATTGTTATTATCTAATTTGCACAAAAAATAAGTAATGTTATATATTTTAAATGATATAACACTAATGTGTCACTATATTATTGGTATTATTTTAAATCGTTTAATTAATGTTGTGGGGTCACATTATTGACAAATTATCTAGAATACAAATTTACCGAGTATAGTACTATTGGGACAAAAAGTAAAGTGACTTTTTTCCCTTTCATGAGGGAAGAAAAACAAGAAAAAGACTAGCAAGAGGGTTTCTCTAAGGCCACCCGCCCTTGCTCAGGCTCAGGCCCGACTCGGCTCAGAGGCAAGTCGAGCCATGCCACGCTATGGTTGCCCTCCCATCACTAAGTCCAACCATGGCTCGGGCACTAAGCAGTTTGGGCTGACATGGCTCAAGCATAGTTAGCACAACACAAACTAAAATAATTAAAATTTAAAAATTGAATCAAGTTGAGACAAGCACGACCTAGGCGCCACATGTGTAGTGCCAATGCGTCGGACTAAGCTGAGTAATTTTATTGATAAGCATAACGTGGCACAAGAAGTCTCCCTTTTGGGCTCGGCTCGGCCCAAGCCTTTAACACTAATTGGCAGCTGGCCGTTTGATACCTTAAGCCACTCCCACCATATCATCTCCAAGAAGGGTCTCTAGCCCCTCAACTTGATCAAGTTCCATAGTTTGCTAGGGCATCCACACATGTTTTCTTGATATGCATCCAGGATGGCAGTCATCAGAAAGCAAAATTAGGAAAAGAAGATTCTGTACGGATACAATTTCTTTATATCATTCTCAAATTTGAAATTTGAAAACAAATATTTATGATTCTGTTTTCACATAAAAAAGAAGCATAATAAGCATCTCTTATTTTAAAAAAAATAAGGGCCTATATCCTCTGTTATTTATGCACATGTATGGGCATATTTTTGCTTAAGAAATGGGTACACGCCACGCGTAAAAAGAGAGGCAAAATGATAGAAGTTTGCGGGTGCGGATTCCTGAGCTGAACAACCTATTAAGAGCTAGAATCAGATCCATCCGAACAGGTAAGGTAGAGTCGACTTCAAATGGGTTAGTTGTAGCCCGGAAACAAATTAGGCAAGGATATATAAACAACATGAGTCCCTAAACTTATGTAGATTCTAAGACACAAAATAATCCCAATTCCACGATGACTGGAAGCACGACCTCAATAACGACACCATTCGAAAAGTCAACTGCAATTAAAAATACGTTATCCGTAACACAAAACTTACTTAAACCCCCACCATCCACACGAAAAAAGTAATACAACACATTGCATCAAAAAAAATTTAGCCTTCTTGCTTATTCTTTTGTTTTTTGAAGCACCTTACTGACTTGCTCATCGAAAAATTCTTAAGAAGCATCACACCGGTGTCCTTTGACCTATTCTATTAGACTTTTTTCATTTCACAAGAGGCATCCTTATTTGTGGATTTTCACCCCTACAAAACATACTAATGTATGTTGTACATCAAATTCAACAACAGTTTGATATCCCTCTTCTAGTTGTTACCAGCTTGTCCTTGATATAGACTTTGATAAAGATCTAGGAATACATTAGTGTAATATTACTCAATGCAAGCATTGTTGCCCCAAGATTTAAGTCATCATAAACAATCTTAATCAATAGAATTTGTTAGCAATTGTCTGTAAATTGTGCATTTGAGAGAATAGTAATTTGGACGCAACCTCCAACAACAAACAAAAATTGATAGAGTAAATATTTTCTTAATTGACAGAAAAGATCTTGCAATAGCTTTAGTGATGAAGAAGGGAAATCATGCTGCAAAACCAGGCATTAATAAAGGTTACAAAGCTGTAATTGCAATTAGAAAACAAACGTTTGGTATAGATGTTACATGTTTGTAATAACTTATTAAAACTCGGCCATAATCCATATTTTAGTAGCATAATTTTTTTTTTTTTTTTGGTACATTGCACTGAACTCTCGTAAACTTTCTAACAATTATAAAGATATTTTCTAAAATTTATAAAATGACACTGACATCTTCTACTTTTATTGACAAATTACAAATATTTTCCCTTCAGTCAATTTTTTTCAAAATAACAAAATTAGCTTTCATTATTTTTTTGCATTTTTTTTTTAAATTGACTAATTTTTTCTATTTTTTTTATTTTCAAATAATTATGAATTAAAATCTTCTTTGGCTAAAAAAAATATAAGTTATTTATCTTAAGTTTATTTTTATATAAAATGAAAAAATTCTTTAAAAAGTACTTAAAAATTGAAAAAATATAAAAATAAAATAAAATAAAAGAGATACTTTTGTCATTTTTAAACAAATTTGAATTAGAGGAGAGGTGTTTGTAAATTGTGAATAAAAGTAAGTGAAGTCAGTATTATTTTAAGATTTTCAAAAAAAAAAGTCCATTTTGTTAAAGTTAGAAAAAAAAAATTAATTACCTTAAATTTATTTTTTAAAAAGCTTAAAACAAATTGGTCAAAATTAAAAAAGATATAAAAATAAATAAATAAAAGAAACAATTTCATCATTTAAAAAAAAATAATGGAAGAAAAATAATTATATATTATCAAAATAAAATAAAAAAATTAATTGAATTTCATAAACCTATGATAGTGAGTGTAATTTATTTATTTTTTTAATCAACAAAAGTCTACTTAGTTTCAAATTTTTGAGATTGCAGTACCTGCTACCATGTGCATAGATGCTTCCCCAACTGCTGTGTTGAAGTTGCCACACTTACAAACAGCTTGCTCTCTTGATGTGTGTGTGAAATTTTATATATATATATATATATATATATATATATATTTATATTATTACATTTGCACGTAAACGTGATTATTGAATTCGAATATGTTATTACATTGTAATTGAAAACATTCATCGTGAATGAAGATTTTTTAAAATTTAAAATTTAAATATTATTAATAAAATATAAATAATAGAAGTTTATTATAATATATGACTAATAATTTGACTAGAAACTATAACTACTAAGATAACCCTAATAAGATTAGAAAAAATAAAAAAAATTAGGATTTTTGTAAATTGAACTTATAATTAAAAACTAAATAAGATAAGGAGAAAATAGGCACAAATGACATCCTGATCTAAATCTGAATTTTCTAGTCATATAATTAATAAATTAAAGCTTTTCAAAAATAGTATAAGCATTTCTTTGTGTGAATTTGATGTCTAAACGTGTGAATTTGATCGAAAAATAGCTTACATCACAACTATAAGGAGGTGGGTTTGGTTCATCTCTCCGTCTGAATTAAGTACAAGGATAATGAGCCTAAAAATTTGTCGAAAAATACGTTTGTTATTATTTTAAGGACAATGTTTGGATCCGGATCAGGTATAATGAATTTCTTTTTACTCACGTACATCTTATATGTAATGTGTCACGTATGCAATCACATGTAGGTCATGTGACTATTTAATTTTAATTTAAAAATAAAAGTTAAAAAATAGATATGCATTATATATGTAACAAATTATAATTAAGACAAATAAAAGAAAGTTTATCCTACCAAATTTGTAACTAAACATTGTCCCCACTTTTGTTTATAATGGAATATCCTGCATTTTCAATATTCCAAGAACCTTTTTACCATTTCTTCTGCATCATATGAATACCGGGTATTTGGACAACAATTCTTTTGCAAAAAACAAATAAAATGCAGAAAAGACCTAGTTTAATCATTGGGAAAAAAAAAAATAAATTTATGTAATTCATTTGGTTGATCCCTTTATTAATTAAAATTTTGGCATCTTTACTTACCAAATAAAAAATAAAAATAAAAAGAAACAAAGGAAAGAAAAAATAATAAAGAAACACATTCATTCATAAAAGACCTATTCCATGTATTCATTTGATTATCTCTAATTCGGATCATTGATAAGGTGATCTAAAAAATTAATTTGTCTTTGATGAATGTGTGTTATATGTGTTAGGTAGTTATCATGAATCCACCTAGATTTTTTATGACCCATTTGCGATTTGAGACGATCTGAAAATTTTTTGATCCGTTTTTGTTTTTGAACCAGTTTTGTCTCTTATGTTGTAATTCACTTATATAAGGTTTTTGACGTAGGAGAATATCGTTGTCGTTGGAGAGAAAATGGGTTTTGTGTTTTGGAGTGATTTTGTGCTTTTGTAATATCTTTGATTGATAGTGAACTGATCATCGCTATCCGTAAATGTAGGTATCTTGTCAAATTATATAAATCTTGCGTCTTCTATGTGTAAAGGCGTATAGAAATCTTACGTCTTTTCTGTGTAAATGCATGCACAAAAAAGCATATTGATTTATATGAACTGGCGCACATTTTAAATTTTGTCAAATTCATGAATTGATAAGACTTTATAAAATTCAATCAAATATAAAAAATTAATTTTTATATATAAACTCATAAAAAAAAGGGTACACAAGTGATATAAAACAAAAGTAGAGACTATTATGGTATCATACATGAGAACTTGTCTCATCAAGCATTGCTCCAAAAATAAAGTAATTAATTAATTTGAATAATCCCTCTATTAATTTAAATTTTGGTATCTTTACCAACCAAAAAAAATAAACAAACAAACAAACAAAGGAAAGAAAGAATCGGTATCTCATCAGCCGAATATTAGCTGCTCCACTTTCCTGGGTAAGGAATAGTGTATAGAAGTGTGTGTGTGTGTGTGTGTGTATATATATATATATAAATGCCAACCAAATGAAGTTGAAATGTTACCAGAAGTCGAATCACCAACTACCTAAAACCCATTAAATACTTCACTTTTTTATCACATATAATCATTGTAAGGAAGTGATGAAAATGATTTGCCATCTTTCACAACCACCCTTTTCTTAGAAGCCAAGTGACATCATAACTTCCTCTCAAAAATCATGCGTTACCTACTGCACTTCTTCACGCCCTTCTTTTAAAAGAAGAAAAAATATACATAAAATTAGCATTGCCATGATGCCATTGACTATCTTTTTTTAGTATAACAGATAAGCTGTTACCATGTGTTCTGATTAAATAGCACAATCAACACTAAGAAACCATCTGATCACTGATCAAAATATTTCATCAAATCATGATCTTGGTGTCTGTCATGAGAGTTGGGTTTTCCTTATGTTTTTGGTTTGGTAGAATGGTCCACATCCTCTCTTTTTTTATGAGAAGAGAAATATTATCGTTAGTGGTGATGGTTGAAAAGTCATAGCATGAATGTTTCTTATATTTTAATTTTTTGCATTACGCACTTACATAAATAATAAGTACCAATCATACCACGATTTTTCAACCGTCGTAATTAACTGTAACATTTCTCTGTATTAGAAATGACTTTAGTACATGAGAGGCTTGTGATCATGAACTGCTTTATTTTTCACATTAGAGAATCTTGAAATTTAGAAATTCAAGAAAATTTTCTCTCTCATATAAATTCACAAATAATCTAATCCATTACAGCAATTAAGAGGCCAAAGGTTTGCAATAAACTCTTGTTAGTTCTAACATGAGGCTTGAGGTTGCACAATGCATAATGATTTTACTGGCTAAATTTGGACAAAAGGACCCACCCATAAACCCATCAATCATTCTCATTGCAATCAAATCATCTTTCTTTTTTTTATAGAAAGATTTCTGTAATTTTTTTTTCTTTCAAACCTCAAATATGTATATGTATCTAACAATTGTTGAAAAGCCTAACTCAACAGAAATATTATGCAAATACAGCATTTATATAAAATAAGTAATGACATAACTAAGAAATTAGACAGTCTACTTGGACAGTAAAATGATAGAAATTATTCAATAAAATCATTACTCCACATCATCATTACATACAATGTGATTATTTCTTACAAAATTTCACTTTTCTAAAATTAATAATAAATGATTTTTCTAAAAATAAATTCAAAAAAATGATTAAATTTATGAGAAATTCCTAATACATTGAATAATAATGTGAAATAATGATTTTATTTAATAACTTTTCCTCTTGTGAACAAAATTCTCTCTATTACCAAAAAAAAAAATGTCACATCATTTATATAAATTTTTTTCTTCTAAAAAAAAGTCAACTTTAGACTAATCTGAATGTTAAAAATCAAATCAAACTCTTACAAATCTTTTTACCATTTGGTGCCCATATGAGTCCCTTTTTCTAAAACCTACATGCAATTCTTGGAAATAAAATAAGCAAACCTTAAAAATCCTTTAAAAAAAATTAAGAAAAGAAAGGGTCATGTCACTCAGCTGATTTAGTTTTTTAATGATACAAACATTTCATTGACTACTCCGACCTATAGTGATCCTGTATTTATTCTACCACACATCAGATGTTACAATGCCCTTAGCAAAACTCTTAAATCAAAGCCAAACAAGCCCTTCCAACAGATGAAGCCACACCTCTCCTCTTCTTCTTCCTCTGTTCTCAGACAGGCTCGTCTCTCTCCTTACGTCTTCACCTTATTAGCTTTCATTGTCTTCGTCATTGTCCTCTACGGCGAGGATTTCAATTGCATCTTCGGCCAACTCGACCTCGGCAACCCGGCCCGACCCATCTCCAGAACCGGTGAGTGACTCGACACACCACCTTCCAATCCTATTTCAAAAGTTCAATTCACTGAGTTGGGTTTTTTTGTTTTTGTCTTAGAGAAGAAATGGGAAAATTTGCCGTTCTCAATCGGAGAGACCCCAAAAGGATGCGATGTGTTCAGCGGGAAGTGGGTTTGGGACGATTCGACTCGGCCGCTTTACGAGG
Source organism: Nyssa sinensis (assembly GCA_008638375.1). Classification (NCBI taxonomy): domain Eukaryota; kingdom Viridiplantae; phylum Streptophyta; class Magnoliopsida; order Cornales; family Nyssaceae; genus Nyssa; species Nyssa sinensis. The sequence continues at coordinate 7,106,276 of CM018041.1, read as the reverse complement.
AGGCGGATTGTCCGTACATACAGCCGCAGCTGACTTGTCAAGAACACGGTCGGCCTGATAAGAATTATCAATACTGGAGATGGCAACCTCATGGTTGCTCTCTTCCAAGGTTCGTTTGTTTCCATCAAAAACAAAATAACGGATTTCTTTTTTAAGAATAATCTCATTTTTGATTCTGTAATTGAATTATTCAATTGTTTTTAGAACATATATATGTATACATATATATATATATGGTCTTGGCTTTTATAGAATGTACCGACCGCCGGCTGGGCGGCCGGCGCGTCGAAACTTCGTTGATACTGCGTTAGCTCAACGGTTCTAGCTGTACGAACGTTATGGTAGTTCGAAGAAGGGGTCCAAATCGATACAGCGTGGGTTCCACTTCAACAAGAGGAAAGGGAATATTAAGTTTAATTCTTTTTTTTTTTTTCTGCCAGAATGCCTTAAGTTCGTAGGATGAACATTATTTGCCGCTGTGAGTTGGACCACGTTCTTTAAAGGATGGACGGTTGAGATCTTAGAACTAGAAACTTGAAGTAGGGGAATCGTACTTATTGGACAACAATAAATTTCAACATGCAGATCACATGCAGCTAACAACAATCCCCACTACCTTACCAAAAGGCCCTCGGCACATTCCAGATGAGAAGGGGTAGTCATGTTTTGCATTGTATTGTTTGTTGCTGAGCTGTTAAGATATTAGTGGTAGAGTTAGTTATTTCTTTTTCTTTTTCTTTCGAGAATCCTCTGTACAGAAGCTATATATATAAGCTCCTTTTGTACTGTTTAAATACACAAAACGGAATATACCAAAATAAAAGGGAAATTCATCCATGGCTCTCTCTCTTCCCCTGTTCTGTTTTCAAATCTGATATGGTATCAGAGCAGTAAATCCATCCATGGCTCCCGACGATTCTGCCGTTCACGATCCAACACCTACTCTCCCTCCACCCAACCGATTTCTTAATTTCAATGACCCGACCAACCCTTTTCGACTTGACCATGGGGACAATCCCTCTGTTTCTCTCGTCCCCGATCTCCTTACTGTCGACAATTACACCACCTGGTCCCGTGCAATGCAACGTGCTCTTCGAGCCAAGAACAAATTAGGGTTCGTCAACGGTGAAGTCACTAAACCCACAACCCCATCTGACCCTCTATTTCAACCATGGGAACGTTGTAACGACATGGTTACTTCTTGGCTCCAAAATTCGATCTCTCCCTCCATCAAATCCAGCATCGCGCTCGTCGATGATGCCTCTGCTGTCTGGTTTGAATTGCGAGAGCGTTTCACTCAACAAAATGGCTCTCGAATCTTCCACCTCAAGAAAACACTCGCTGGACTTCATCAAGATCATGATCCGGTCAGTGTTTACTTTGGGAAATTGAAAGCTATTTGGGATGAACTCAATTTGTTCGACCCATTGCCTGACTGTTCTTGTGGTCAATTGAAAATCCTTTCGGATCGATATCACAGAGATTGTGTTATTCAATTTTTGATGGGCCTAAACGACTCCTACACCAATTCTCGTGACCAGATTATGCTTCTTGATCCCCTCCCCTCTGTTGGCAAAGTCTTTTCCCTGATCCAGCGGCAAGAACACCAACACATCATGCTTAACACCAACCCCTCCCCTGATTCCATGGTTCTTGCTGTCAAGAAGTTTTCTCCCACCTCTAAACCACCCCACAAATCTGGCCAAACACAAAAACCTCGTCTCTATTGTACTCACTGCCATTTAACTGGTCACACTCTTGAGACTTGCTTCAAAGTCGGCAACGCTGCGCCTCCCACTTGTACTCATTGCCACATGAGTGGCCATGTTGCTGAAAAATGCTATAAACTCCACGGTTATCCCCCAGGGCACAAATTCTTCAACAGAGCTAACTCCTCACCAGTGTTTGCCAACTCTGCTTCCGCTGAACCAGTTGTTGACTCCCCTGCCACGGTTGCCCTTACAAAGGACCAGTATCATCAACTCCTCAGTTTGTTACAGCATAAAGAGCATCTGCTGATGCCTTCTTCCTCCACCAACTCCTCCTCGACAGTTTTACATCCCCATGCTAACTCTGCTACTGCTCCCACTATGTCTGGTATTTTGGCTTCATCTCCCTTCTCATTGTCTACTTCTTCTCAGTACTCACACACTCCTTGGATCATTGATACGGGTGCTACAGACCATATGGTCTGTAGGCCCTCCCTTCTCACCACCATCACTCACAATGTCTCATACTCTGTCACAATGCCAAATGGAGCTGAAGCACCCGTCACTCATATCGGCACCGTTCATCTAGGACAGCACATTTCTCTTCATCATGTTCTCTGTGTCCCCTCTTTTACTTTCAATTTAATTTCAGCTAAACAACTAACCACCTCTCTTGCTTGTTGCATTCTTTTCTTCTCTGATTTTTGTTTTCTGCAGGACCTTTCGTCTTGGACAACGATTGGGAAGGGTGAAGTGAGGCGAGGACTTTATCACCTGTTGCATACTGCAGTGCCTTCTACAGCGCTTGTGGACTACCTTTCTACTCTCTCCATTCACCATGACTTTGTTTCAGCTTCAATACTTACCAACCAACAGATATCTGATACTTGGCACTGTAGGCTAGGCCATACCTCTTATTCCAGAATTTCTTTAATCAAAGATCCTATTGTAACTTCTCAAATTTCTAATACAACTGATGTTCCTTGTTGCATATGTCCACTAGCTAAACAGCACCGATTGCCTTTTTCCATTAGCACACATTCCACTTCTCGTTTATTTGAAATTATTGCTTGTGATATCTGGGGACCATACTCAGTCACTGCCCATGATGGCTCCCAATATTTCTTATCCATTGTTGACCATTTCTCCCGCAGCACATGGGTTTATCTTCTCAAAACTAAGTCCCAAACTCGCTCATGCATTGAATCTTTTTGTCAACTTGTGGAGACCCAATTCAATCTCAAAGTTCAAATATTAAGAAGTGATAATGGTGCTGAATTCAATATGACTTCATTCTTTAATCAAAAGGGCATCATCCATCAAACCAGTTGCACTGAAACACCCCAACAAAATGCCCTTGTGGAACGAAAACATCAGCATTTGCTAAACATGGCACGAGCTCTAAGATTTCAAGCTGGTCTCCCATTAACATTTTGGAATGAATGTGTGTTAACCGCTGCCTATATCATTAATAGAATTCCCTCCCCATTACTCCACAATAAAAGTCCATTCGAAATCCTTTTTCATAAATCTCCAACCTACTCCCATATGAGAATTTTCGGCTGCCTATGCTTCGCTTCAACCATTTCTACTGGCCGAACAAAATTCGATCCCCGCGCTAGGCAAGCCATTTTCATTGGCTACCCTTTTGCTGTCAAAGGATACAAACTCCTTGATCTACAAACTCACACTGTTTTCATCTCCCGGAATGTCATTTTTCATGAAACAATTTTTCCCTTTCTTCATCACTCCCCTTCCCTCCCTATTCCTCATCTTCCCCCTGATTCTACAGCTTTTTCACCTCCCCCCCTTCCGAATCCCCACCCAGTCCACACCCCTACTCCCACTCTCATTTCTCCTTCAGCTTTAGCCCAACCTGACCACATTCTAACCCCAACTAACCCTCCTCCCTCTTCACCCTCTCCCACACCTACCTCTTCCTCCACATCCCCACAGCTCCGCAGGTCCACCAGAACTCGGACAGCTCCTCAGTATCTCCAGGATTATCACTGTAATCAGACTTTTTTCACCTCTTCACAACCGTTGGCCAAGATGTCTACATCAGGTACTGTTTTTCCTTTAAACAAAACCCTTTCATATCATCGTTTGTCACCTGCATTTCATGCTTTTTCCACTTCCATCTCCTCCCATCTTGACCCACACACTTACAAACAAGCTGTTAAGGATCCGAGATGGTGCGAGGCCATGCAGGCTGAACTGGACGCTCTTGAGCTAAATAACACTTGGGTGTTGACTGACCTGCCTCAAGGGATCAAACCTATTGCTTGTAAATATGTTTACAAGACAAAATATCATTCGGATGGTACCCTCGAAAGATTCAAAGCCAGGCTTGTTGCCAAGGGCTATACTCAGCAAGAAGGGATCGATTATCACGAGACTTTTTCTCCTGTGGCCAAGATTGTCACTGTTCGCTGTCTCTTAGCTCTTGCAGCCATAAAGGGCTGGCATTTGCAGCAATTCGATGTCAATAATGCTTTCCTTCACGGGGATTTGGATGAAGACATATATATGGTTCCACCTCCCGGATATACCAAAGGCAAACCTGGTCAGGTATGCAAACTCCTCAAAAGTTTATATGGACTCAAGCAAGCTTCACGTCAATGGCATGCAAAGTTTTCCACTTCTCTCATTCACTATGGTTTTACACAGTCTACTTCCGATTATAGTTTATTTACCCTGGTGACTAAAGACTCATTTACAGCTTTGTTAGTGTACGTTGATGACATTGTTGTTGCTTCCAACTCTCTCGCTTGCATTGAGTCTCTCAAGACATTTCTGAATACTTGCTTCAAACTTAAGGATTTGGGTCCACTTCGTTATTTTCTTGGCATTGAGGTAGCCCGCTCTACCACAGGAATTCATTTGTGTCAGCGAAAATACACACTGGATATACTCTCCGACTCTGGTACTCTCGGCTCCAAACCTGCCAAACTCCCTCTGGATCAAAATCTCAAGCTATGTAAAAACTCTGGCACTCCACTCCACGATCCTAGCTCTTTCAGGAGACTCATTGGCAGGCTTCTCTACTTGACCATCACTCGCCCCGATATCTGTTACTCCGTTCAACTTCTCAGCCAATTCATGTCTCAGCCAACTGATATTCACCTCCAAGCTGCCCACAAGATTTTAAAGTATCTCAAAAGCACCCCAGGTCAGGGTCTTCTCCTCTCAGCTAACTCCCCTCTTCAGTTGCATGGTTATTGTGATTCTGACTGGGCTTCATGCCCTGATACCCGCAAATCCACCACTGGTTTTTGCATCTTTATTGGACACTCTCTTGTCTCTTGGAAATCCAAAAAGCAGTCCGTTGTCTCTCGTTCTTCTGCAGAGGCTGAATACCGTGCTATGGCAGCCACTTGTTGCGAGTTTACATGGATCCGTCAAATATTTCATGACTTACACATTCCACATCCTCATGCTGCCATCCTCCATTGTGACAATCAAGCCGCCTTACATATTGCTGCGAATCCCGTTTTCCACGAACGTACCAAACACATAGAAGTGGATTGTCACCTCATTCGAAACAAAATTCAAGAGGGCAGCATTGTCACTGCTCATGTCCCTAGCCACTCCCAGTTAGCCGACATCTTCACTAAAGCTCTCTCTTCTACCGTGCTTCATACTCTTCTTTCCAAGATGGGAATAGTTAATATCTATTCTCCATCTTGCGGGGGGATATTGGACAACAATAAATTTCAACATGCAGATCACATGCAGCTAACAACAATCCCCACTACCTTACCAAAAGGCCCTCGGCACATTCCAGATGAGAAGGGGTAGTCATGTTTTGCATTGTATTGTTTGTTGCTGAGCTGTTAAGATATTAGTGGTAGAGTTAGTTATTTCTTTTTCTTTTTCTTTCGAGAATCCTCTGTACAGAAGCTATATATATAAGCTCCTTTTGTACTGTTTAAATACACAAAACGGAATATACCAAAATAAAAGGGAAATTCATCCATGGCTCTCTCTCTTCCCCTGTTCTGTTTTCAAATCTGATAGTACTCGCGGGAACTGTATGAATGGGAAAAGTTCTGCGGCGGTGGGCGTAGACTACCTTCTGTCAAAGAACCCTCTTAGTAATCCTCTATCCTTCTAGATGAACTGCTGAGAATGGCTCTAGAAAAGAAAAGAATTGATCAACGAGAAAGAAAATTAGGTGGGTTAGAAGATTTTTGGATGAATTTTGGGTATGGCTAAAATTTTGGGATAAAAGAATAAGAGAAATGATGTCTAAAAATTGAATTGGACTCAAATTTTTAAGTATGGATTAAATTTTGGGTGGTGAGAAATAAAAGAAATAATAAATAAAAATTAGATTAGGTTAAAATTTTTAAGTGTGGGGTAAAATTTTGGATAATGAGAAAGGCAAAAAATAATAGGTAAAAATTATATTGGGTTAAAATTTTTAAATAAATTAATTTAAAAATTATTAAAATTTTATATATATAAAAAATATTTTTGAGTTGAGGGCGTTTAGTATCCGACCTATCCCACTAATACTAGAATTGAGAATTGAACTTTAGAGTTTTTAAGTGCATACCTAAAACTTTTATAATAATTTAATTTCCATTCCTGATAGAATTCTTTGGAGGGTGAATTACAGCTACCTATATCAATGTGATAAGCTTGAAATCACAATTTTTGTACTCAAGTTGTAGGAGTAAGAGCTTCAAATTTGAAGTGACAGTCATGTTGATAAGTCACTTCTATGAGGTAGAGCTCTTCGTTTGACTACTAAATTGACCGTGATAATAATAAAAGAGAAATACTCGTATTAGTCAAGAGTGTTCAATATTTACAGTCTGATTAATTCGTACAATACACGTGCAAGCATAATCGCATATGAAATAAGCACGTATAATATACGAATCAATTAGATCGCAAGTACAGTCTCGCAATATTCCTCCTTATAAAAAAATGCACCCTCATAATAGTATACTAAATCTATTGTGTAATTGAGTTTAATAGCCTTAGACGTGAGACCAAGCTGGTGTAATTACAGTTTTATTTTTTTGTAAAATTACATAGTCCTCTCTAATAATTAATATATAATTATATTTTTTTATAAAAAAATACCATTTTATACCGAATAGTTAAATATTTTTAGTTTTTCAAAAGAATTTATAATAATTATTATTAGGATAGAAAATACACACATATGTGTGTGTATTATAAAGATTATGATAATTGAAAAGGAGATTAGGATTTTTCTTATGACCTTAAAATAATAATACAGTTTTTTTATGAAAATTTTAAACGTGAGAAAAAAGACTTTCATCAATTAAAAAAATGAGAAACTTAATAATTGATAGTTTTATAATTAATTAATAATTTTAAGTCTTTCAAGTTTATTTATTATTATATAATCAAATGTATATACAAAATTTTAATCTTGAAGTGGCTGATCTATTTTCAGTCAATCTCAAATGACAAAAATACAACAATAATTGCCTTTGCAATTCTTAACCTAACAATCAAAAGCTCTGTTCTACTATCAGCTATTCTTTCCATTTCTCATAGTTTTTTTTAATCTATTTTTTTTGTTTTAAAAAAATCATCATGGTTAAATGTTTGCTATAAAAAAAAAAAAAAAAAAAAAAAAAAAAAAGAGTCTAAATTGTTATGCCAATACCAACAATAACATAGTTGCTAGGAAAATGTTAGACAAATTTAATTTTTATCCAAAATTTCTAAATGAAATTATGTGATATATATATATATATATATATTTGTGTGTGTGTGTGTGTGTTACTTAAGTGTGCATAACATAACAATTATGTTACAAATTCTACAGTTTCAATGCCACATTAATGCTGGAAACACTTCGAGGGAAGAGGATGATGTTTGTTGGCGATTCCCTCAACCGGGGTCAGTATGTCTCCATGGTCTGTCTTCTCCATTCCATCATCCCTGAACACGCTAAATCCATGAAAACTAATGGTTCACTCACTGTTTTCACAGCCAAGGTGACATGGGATACAACTCTCTCTCTCTCTCCTTCTCTCTCTCTCTCTCTCTCTCTCTCTATATATATATATATATATTATGACATTGTTTTGAAATCTTTACCACCTTTTGTTTTGTGTTTAGGATTACAATGCGACGATTGAATTCTACTGGGCACCATTTCTTCTTGAATCAAACTCAGATGACGCAGTCATACATAGAATATCTGATAGATTGGTAAGGAAAGGTTCAATTAACAAGCATGGACGACACTGGAAAGGAGCGGATATTTTGGTATTCAATACATATCTTTGGTGGATGACAGGCCTGAGGTTTAAGATCTTGTAAATTTCTTGCCCGTATAAGATGATCAATTCATCAGTTTTTTTGGTTTTCTTTCCTCTGCGTCCAAACAAGCTATTAGAGTTTAGTCTTCTAATAGCTTATCTTTAATTATATATACAGGCAAGGGTCTTTTGAGGATGGAGTGAAAGATATAGTGGAGGTGCCTACAGAGGAAGCTTATCGTATGGCAATGAAAAGTATGATGAGATGGATAAAGAAGAATATGGATCGCAAGAAGACAAGGGTCTTCTTTACCAGCATGTCACCTTCTCATCAAAAGTGAGTACCCTGTTTTCACCCCCTTTTCTCTCTCTCTCTCTCTCTGGGTAAGATAGTAAAATAAGATAAGTGATATTTTATTTTATGTTTGAATATTTGTTTGAGATGAGGTTAGTTATAATTATTTTATATTTAAATATTTGTTGAAGATGGAATTAATTATAATCATATCGCAGTGGTGATAAGATTATTTTAATCTTGTATTCAATGAGATAAGAAATAAAATAAAATAATATCATCAATCATTCTTTTATGACAAGTAAAAAAGAGAAAAGTGAGAAAATTACTTCTAGAAACTATTATTGACGCCACCTATATATATTTTCGTAACATATTATCATCACTGCTAATGATGACATCTTTGTGCTATTAAATAGATTTAAAATGTGCCACTTTTTTTTTTTTTACATCTATTGGTAATTATTTTTATTAATATTTGTACACAATAAATTATTAACTTTGTTGAACTCTCTTTTATTTATCTGTATTTCTCTATTGTTCCTTTTTTAAAAAAAAAAATTTAACCATTTATTTTGAAAAAATATTTTTTAAGAATTTGATTTTTTTAGGATCTCAAAAAAATGTTATTGAGAATACAAATATAAACCTCATAAATTTTTATTAATAATTGTAACGATCTAACTACATAATTGAAACACAATAGCATATCTGGCCTTGTTATTCGGATATGTTCTAAATACTGAAGTAAGATATTTAATATCCATAAGATTTTGTTTTCTATCCGATCCGAATATATTCTATTTGATCCGGCATTTTAATCTGATCGTCCAAATAAGGCTATAGGGTAAATTACACTATTACATTGACCTCTTATGAAGTTTTTAAAGTTACACTGATCTCTCTTAGTTTATCTGACAATATACAGATTTCTCCCTCCCGCCAATTTTCTTTTTCAAAATTACAAACTCTCATTTTTATTTATTTATTTTTTTAATTTTGACCAATTTTTGTCTAAGATTTTTATTATTATCTTATTTAAAAATAAATTTAAAGTAAATAATTTATTTTTATGTTATATAAAAATAAATTTAAGATTTTTATCAATATTTATTTGAAAAATGAAAGAAAAATTGGTCAAAATTTTAAAAATTGAAAAAAAAAAAAGACATAAAATTGATCAGTTTTGTTATTTTAAAAAAAAAAAAATTTGATTGAAAGACGGTATCTTTATATTCTCAAGTCAAGCAAAGGAGGTTAGTGTAATTTACTCAACCTTATAAGAATTTGACTCCGTCATCCATAATTTTTATAAAGAATTTTATTAGAGGATCAAGAGAATGAGCTTTTTTAAGTTTATTTCTTCAATCCGTTCAAAAGTGGATGGATTTGGATAGAAAATAAACTCATTTAATGGGTTAAAATAGCAAATATATATATATATATATATATGTTCTTAATATAAGAATCAAAACATATTGTTAAAAATGCCTAAAATATTGTTTAGCAATATCGAAGATTCAAAAATATCTGACATATAAATATGTTTTATGAAAGAGGAAAAGAGAATATTTGAAATGATTAGGAGAGAAAGTAATTCAGCCTCTGTGCTTACCTGTTCAATGCATCCAAAATGAACAGATTTGGAAAGAAGGGAAAGTGAATTTTGTAAAAATATCAAATATGACCTTAATGTAAGAATTAAAACTCATGACAACTAATCAAAAAATAAAATTTATACTTTCTTTTCTTTTCTCTTTTAGTACTGACAATCCAAACAAGAGAATAGTGAATTCATTTTCCTTTCTCTTCTTCTTCTTTCTCTTCTATTTTAAGTCATCTTTTTTTTTTTATCTTCTTTTTTTCTTTTCCTTTTAAAACTTCCAAACAAATTGTTAAATGATTTGGGGGGAGGGGGAGTTGCATATGTTACTGGGGACTAATATTTGAAGTTTGGCAGGTTTATTGATTGAAGAAAAATGTTTTATATATGTTTGGCAGGAGCATAGATTGGGGTGATGATTCAAATGGAAACTGTTACAACCAAACAACCATGATTGAAGATCCTACATACTGGGGAACAGATTCCCGGAAAAGCATAATGCAGGTGATCGGAGAAGTTTTTGACAAATCAAAGTTTCCCATTTCCTTTATAAACATCACACAACTCTCAAATTACCGGAGGGACGCGCACACGTCGATCTACAAGAAGCAGTGGAATCCATTGACGCCGGAGCAGCTAGCCAACCCTATTAGCTATGCCGATTGCGTGCATTGGTGTTTGCCTGGCCTGCAAGATACATGGAATGAGCTTTTATTCACCAAGCTTTTCTATCCATGAAAGTGTCATGTATATGAGTGATGAATGCAAGTTCTTGTAATCTACCATTTTAATTCTTTTCAGATGGCCTTGTTGTTTAAAGTTCTTGGGCTGCCATTTGTGGGAAAAGGAAAAAGAAAGAAAGAAAGAAAGAAACAATGAAGAGGACAGAAGGGCTGTTTAAAATAATATAGTGACTGTTGCAAACAAAGATGACAACAAGATTGCATTGATTCTTTTTGTAACTATCGTACTGCATTGAAAGAGAAAAAAATGAGTCATTTGGATCTGTATAAAAAATGATAAAGATTAAAAACATGTTAAAAATAATTGGTTAGTATTTTCCGCCCATTCTGTCTCACCTGCCTGCCGGCCGGCCCATGAATTTTTTAGAAGGGGCCGACAGGTTGGGCAGATACTTTTGAGGTGCTTTTAAGTAGGTCGAGAGCAGCACTTGGTAATGTATCCTTCTAACAATATTTTTTCATGTATGTTAGGGTCTACTGAAAGAAATGAGTCATAACACACATAGCATAGTTTTTTATTCAGGTTGTCTGCTGTTGCTGTTTTTGATGTAGAACAAGTGACACAAAAATTCTTAGAGCAATAGAAACGGAAAAAAACTTCAAATTAAAGCCAATTTCCTAGTGAAAGTAGTCACTTCAATATATTCATAACCAAAACTACCCTATTTTGATTCTAGATGACACAACGAACTTAACTCACTACTACATCTAGGAGTGACTATTTTGGATTTAAACTAAATTCATTTGTTTTAACTTTCAATTTGACATAATTAAAATTTTTTTTACTATTTATGATAAGTTTTATATTTTTAATTAATTCGTTTAGAAAATTTGGAACGGGGTGCCCTTTGTAGCTTCTTTTCCTTATTTTATCTAGTTTTCATGCAAATTTCCAAAATGCCCAAATTTTAATAGTCCTTATGAGTGTTGCTAAATAGTATTAGCAATACAAAAGTGTGGGCCGTAATGGACGTCGCTAATAATCGTATTGCTAATACTAATAGTGACATGCACAGAAATATGTGTCACTAATAGTCACTATTAGTGACGCACAAAGGGTGTCGCTAATAATAGGTTCCAGCGTCGCTAATGAAATGTGAAAAATTCAATAAGAGTTGCTATTAGTATATTATTAGCGACGCATGAGTCGACCTAGAGGCACTGTTTGTAGTTGTCAGATACTATAAGGAAGGTTAACGTAATTATTATTTTTTTCTCTTTCTCTTTCTCTTTCTCTTTCTCTTTTTCTTCCCCTTTTATGGAGAGTGTAATTATCCTTTTTTTATCTTTCTCTTTCCCTTTTGTGGAGATGGAAGAAGGACGCAGGATATGCAATTAGATAAAACTTATTATTATTATTTTTAATAAAAAATTGAACCTTTAACTTATTATATGCAGGACCGAGATCTTATTTGAATAGTATGAATGTCACTTCTTACGCAAATGACATGAGTATATATATATATATATATATATATATATATATATATATATGAGAGAAGACCTCTAACATAATCTCAAATTTTAAATGAATTTCTCTGCAATGTTTAATTCAATTACAACAAATCTGAAAATAATAGTAATAATAGAAGAAAAAAGAAAAAATGTTATTTTACAAAATTGGCAATTTTTCTTTTTGTTAAACAGCCAATAAAAATGCTCCTATTTTGAGAAAAATATTTAATTAGAACAAAAAATGCTAACTTTTTCAATAAGTACGGCTATACATATCAGAATTTCATATAAAATGGAGAAATTGAAGTGTCTCCCTTTCAACTAAGATGATCCTACCTACTTGTGAGATAAATGAAAATTGTCTATTTAAGTTAAAATAGAGATACACCCAACCCTAGAATAGAGAATCCCATAGAGTAATGCTAGTCTTATCTTTATGATGTGATATCCGGTTAATACAACACTGCCTACTCATAAAAATAAACACTTTTAATAGAGTTTTTAAGTAAACCTAACATTATTGAATCCAATATGACATGTACATCATTTCAACACAACATTTGAGATCCAAAATTTAGTATAAAAATTTAAGACAACTTTTTTTAGTATCACATATGTTGTGCACATTTATTTATTTATTTTTATTTTTAGTTAAAACTGAATAGTCACGTAATATTGATGTGATTGCATACTTGTAAGGAAAACACATACCCTAATAAGATTCTTTTTACCTAATTTAAAACCAAATATTTTTCATAAATTAATACACCCTAGATACTTCTTATGATATTTCAAAATTGTATTCCAATATGACATGGACAGCATTTCAACACAACATTTGAGATCCAAATTTAGTACAAAAATTTAAGACAACTTTTTTTAGATACTATCACCATTTTATCTCTTTATTTTATCGTAGTTTTTTTTTAAAAAAAACTTATTACATACCATACAAGTAAAAATTTAAGGACAATACTTCTAAGGAAAAACCTCTTCCTATTTGAGTATGCATCTCAATCACAATTTATCACATATGTTGTGCACGTTTATTTATTTTTAGTTAAAACTGAATAGTCACGTAATATTGATGTGATTGCATACTTGTAAGGAAAACACATACCCTAATAAGATTCTTTTTACCTAATTTAAAGCCAAATATTTTTCATAAATTAATACACCCTAGATACTTCTTATGATATTTCAAAATTGTATTCTAGAATAATCATACATGTTAGATTAATAATTGTGGTTAGACCTTAACCATTTTGTTGGCTTTATGGGGGCCAACGATCACTGTATGGATTCGTTGTCACATGTAGGCATGACATCGATGCTTGACAGTCTATTTCATTGGCACTTTAAGTAGTGCAATCCTTCATGTTCACATGTCACCTAGTGCACATGAAGTACAAAAAAATAAAATTACACTCTTGCTAACAACGATAACTTTTGGCTTAATGGTAAGGACTTAATCGCACAAGTAAAATTAGAACGAGGTCACAAGTTCGAATCTCCCAAGTGTTGGGAAGGGAGGGATTGTTGGTTTTATGGGGGCCATCGATCACTCAATAGACTCGTTGTCACGTGTGGGCCTACCTTAATCTCAATTAGACAAAGTAGAGAAGAAACAAATTTCATTGCCAAGTGCTAATATTCCTCGACACTATTAGCCAACTTTTTGGGCCAAAATCAGGCAATTAGGATTTAAGGTCAGCCTTGGACCAATTATTGGGGTTGGACTAAACCCAATACCATTGAACTTTAGTTCGAGCAAGGCTTAAACTGGATTGTTCGAGTTCAATGTCGAACTCGAGTTACTGTCTCACAACTTAGACTGAACTTGAACATGCCTCAACTCAAGCCGAGCCTGCCCGAATTGCATCCCTAATTTTAAGTGTTGCATCCCGTATATGATGACAATTTCGTGGCTGTATGTGGGTCTATATATATATATATATATATATATTATGGGAAAGTAGCGTTGATTTCTTCAGTTCTTGCAAATAAAAATCAGATTGCTCTGTTTGGGATTACCCTTCAGCTTCAATTGGAAGACTCAACAGTCTCATTTGAAAATTTTAGGCATTCATGCATAAATAGGCACTGGCTTTTGTTGATTCTTAGAAAATAGGCATGCTTACGGGTAACAATCCATACTTTTAAGGGTAAAATAGTCATTTAGAAGAAAAAAAATTCATAGGTGCCATGTCAACAACCGTGTCTTTCGCTCTCAAATAAATAAAACCCTAATGAATTTCTCCAAGATAAACAGTTTCACACTTGTTCTATCCTTGAAGACACTTATTTTGCGAGATCTTTTCAATAATTAACTCTAAATTATATATTAAACTTTTTACTTTTGTCTACCAAAAAGTACTTTTAGTTTTTCAAATTACAAATAAATTTACAATCTTAATCGATTATACAAATAATTTACACTAAAAATTATGATTAGGAATATACTAAATGAGAGACATTAACTTAAGAACGTTTAAAATTAAAATTTGATGCACAAATACAAATTGGTCCCCGAGAAATAAATAAAAAAACCCAGATCTGCCACTGTTGGTTGGCCCCTTGAAAGGGTGCATACAGTGACACGAAACAGATCGTCCAAGATGTAACATTAACTCATGTTGCATCAGAAAATGCTAAATATAACAGATTTTCTCACCCTATTTTCTTATTCTTAGGCACAAGGTGATGAAACTCACATGCACTTTTCCTCCTAGCATCGCTAAGAGAGGGTAAAATGGATGCAGGAAGAGTGAGGACAGCAAGTAGAGAGGAGGCTTCATTAACAGGACAAACGAATAGAGAGTGGATGAGGATAGAAAAAGTTTTCACATTTTGTTTATTACCAGATAGAAGTTATTATTTACCTCTAACCAAGCCATTTGAAGCCTTCTCGTTTTTCATGATCATATGGAATAATGTAGCTCGGTCCTCCTCCACTATCTCCCTCAAGATATCATCTTCAATCTTTTCCGCTTGCCAGTGAGAAGGATCCTCGACATGTTCCTCGCTAAATATCATACTTGAAACCCACTCTTTCCATGTAGTTCTACTGTGTTTCTCTTCTTCCAGTGTGCCGGTAGCCAAGAGCTGATAAACATAAACCACTTTATCCTGACCAGGCCTAAAAGCTCGCGCAATAGCTTGCTTGCTCTTGGAAGGATTCCACTCTGAATCCAATAAAATCACCCGCGATGCTGCAGTCAAACTAATGCCTTCAGCACAAGCTGTAATGGAGGCCAGTAGTACCTTTGAGGCACCCCCTGGTTCCTCAAACTTGTCCATTACTCTTCCCCTTTCAAAGAGCTCAAGATCTCCTTGAAGGACCAAAACTTCTTCACCCTTCTGCCATCCATAGAATGTCTCAAAGATCTCTAAAAATAGATTGATGGGAGCAATGTTGTGGCAAAAGATCAGAACCTTCTCCTTCCTAATGATACACCGAGGCACGAGGCTCATAACAAATTTCACTTTTGAACCTAACTTCAGGTCAAACTTATACTTGTCAAGATCCTCCAACTCCTTGATGTTGAAGTATTGACTGGCACATGCTGTAGTTCTGATCAACCAAGGATGTATGGAACCGAGTGTAATCAAAAGCTCCAGTTCCAGTGGAAATCCTTTGTATATAGGCCTTTGATTTTGAAGTTTCACCAGGATATCCTGTTGAATAGTTGTAGACTTCATCATTAAGGTGTAAGATTGTAAACCAGGAAGGTTGTCAGAGCTTCCACCTTCATGTACATCTATAAATCCACTGGTCAGATTCTTCAACATATTCAGTCCTTGCATTCTTTCCTTCGCTATGCCTGAATCAATCTTTTTTGCAATTTTATCAATGAAAAATTTTCTTGCTCGATTTTCAAGTGAAAAGCGTGTTTGTGCACCTTTCTTTCTCCTCTTGAACCTTGGATCTAATTCCCTCAACACCTCGTTGACAAAACTTGGTCTTGCCAAGCAGAGGGTGTTGAAATATTCCCCAAAATTATTTTGAAACAAAGTACCTGAAAGCAAAACCCTCAGCCCTGTGTCAACTTTCATCAAACCTTTCCTCAACCTTGATTTTGTGCTTCTTGGGTTGTGCCCTTCATCGAGTATTAGAATCCCTGGACTTTGCCGCAACACTTGGGCCATATATTGTCTGTGAGCAAACCTTGAATCATCTCGTGTTAATGTCAGAAATGAGGTATAACCCATGAGGAGGACACTTGGCTGTGAGAGCCACTTCTGTATTTTCTCTAGGCAATCCAAGATATGCATAACATCTTGGTTTATTCCAGGAGATAATTTCAATTGCTGCCTTAAGACTTGACCTCTGTAGGTTCTGCCACCATGGATTTGATAAACTGGAATAGGAATTTCCCACTTAATTATTTCTTTGTACCAGGTATAGAGTGTTGTCTTTGGAGCAAGGACCAAAGGCCGTGATCCCGGGAACAACTTCAAGTAGCTCACAAGGAATGCAATAATGAGCAAAGTTTTTCCAGCTCCAGGAGAATGAGAAATAACACACCCACCTCTATTCTTGGATGCAGGTTCCATAAGTGCTGGTACAATAGACCCAGCAATGTTTCGCCACAGAAATTCAAATGCTCTCTTTTGGTGGAAGCGCAATTTCCTTTTGAGATCAGGTATTAATGCCCACACGTTGTCTTTCCCTTCTGATAAGGGCATGTCAGTGGAAGCAGGAAGGCAGAGAAGATCAAGGCTCGAATCTCCATCCAACTTTTGCTTGGAATCTTCCAAATTGCGTCGTTCCATGTTCGTGATCCAGTTTGTGCACTGAAACTACAGAAATAAACAAGAAAAGGACAAATGAGGATGATTTAAATGCATTGGATGCCCCACAAGAACAAAGGTACAAGCTGAATATGCAGGAGCAGGACTATCACCTTGTGGACCCTTGGTGGTTAAAGACAATGGTCAACCTAGATCATTTTAACCCCTAAACTGTTGTTTATCTACAAATTATCAAGTAGGTATCCAAATGAAAAACCGGCCATATATATAAAAATACATCTATATGTAGGATCATGTATTTAGGTTAACTGTTCTCAGAGTTTCTAGTTCAAATATGTCACTTATTGACTCCATATTCACCATATGTAGCACCAGGACATTAAGAGTCATGAATACTCTATCCAGAATGCCAGATAGAAAACCAGTAGCAATATAGAAAAGACTTGATATCTTGAGTCCAAGCTTGACTTACAAAGGATGGGGAGACATCTTTTATTTCAGTGCTCACAAAGCCACATAATTGACACAGAATTCCAATTTCTTCATCAAGTTTATATTCATGCAGGCAAACTTGTCCACCATGTCTGCTTGATTTTTGCAGAATCTCAGCAGGGACTTCAATGTTGGAACCCTGAAAATCATTCTATCAGAAACTAAGTCAGCTATAAGGCATATAGATCCAGTTAAAAAGATCCAAACTAATGACCCTTATAATCAAGATTTTGAAGTTTTCTTCCATTATCAAGAAATTCTTAGTTTTTATAGTTGAAGCTTCAAGTTTATGCTTTCAACTAGATACACCTGCTCTTAAATTTATATCCCATACCAAACATCTAATATTAGGAATGGTGCAGATATTAATCTAAAAGCCATAGAACTTTCCACGAATATATAGGAGAATCCATCAACCAAATATATGTGCATAGTACCGGTCATGAACTAGATCCTGATATAAATTTAGAGATGTTACCTCATTGTCTTCAAGAAGATAACTTGATGCAATTGAGAGTTCCATTTCTTTCCACAACATTTCGATTTCCGAGTTTTCTTCCTCCTTGTCCACTGAGGGTGTGTCAGTACTATCCCTTTCGTTCAAAGTATTAGCTGCCCGGAATTCTTTCCACTGATCAATTATTAGTGGCTGTTCTTTATTGATCGTGGATTCTATGTTCTTCATGCATCTTCTTATCAATTCCCTGTACACACTTGCACTCATGGATCTCTTTCCAAAACTTCTTGTATCACGAAAATTCTCCCTTTCTGAATATATAGAATGATACCTTCTTCTTTGGTATCTTTTATGCGAACCTTTCCCCGCCCATCCACCTCCAAACTCCAAGAACTTTGTCTCAGAAGTATTCTTTCTGCGTACTTTAGGGGTTCCATTTATGTAAATATACTTGGAAATTATTTCACCAATCTCTTCTGAATGATTGCCAGGAATTTCATAATCAAGAGGATCCTCTTCAATGACTACATCATCAGCTTCAGTAGGCACAGGAACAATAGCAAGTTGAGATGATTCAAGTTGAGGATCCTCTTCTATTTGATTAGCTACAACCAATCTTCTCTCTCTCGATTTAATCTCACTTTGGCACAGAAGAAAATTCTCATAGAAATCTTTTTTATAAGAACGGACCCTTTTTCTGTCCTCAGTAGTCTTGTCTGAATGATATGCGTGATCAGCCTGGATTGATAGAGCCAACGGCATTTCTTCATATTCCCATTTCAATGTCTTGCATGTCCCTATTCGAGCCACTTCAATATCCGACTCTAACAAATCATCACAACCGAAATAACGCTCAGGTTGTACATATCGGCGCTTGGAGCGCCGCAAATCTGTTAAATCATAATCTGACAACGGTACAATTTCATGCATGTCAGAACCAAGTCCCTCTTCAAGAGTATTAACAGGAACAAATGGGACTAGGATGGGGATCGCAATTCCATTTTCTAATTTGAAATTTACAGCTTTTGAATGTTTATCTGAATTTGGTGGACACTTATCATGATCAGCTTCCCAAATGTGATAGACAATTTTGTTTTGTATTGACCTTACATCAAAGACAATTTGCTTCAGAACAGATGCCACGACTAACCATGTAAGGTCACATGAGAATCTCCCCGTAAACAATTTATATTTTTGCAGTGACAAGCAGTCCTCGGAGAAGTTCCAGCGGAAGTGCTCATTTTCACAAGGATTTCGTCCAAGCTTTTGAAGGATGGAAATTTGATCAAATTGCACCATGTTGATCTCTTTACTAAGTGTTTTCTTTGCTGTATTCTGAGGGCCTTGGGCAACATAGAAGCTAACATAAAACTGGCAAGCACATGTAGACTCATGAGGCTTCCTCTCAATGGAATTTATTTTAGCATCAAGCCAGACCTATATAAGAAAGTGAATTGGTGAACGAGATTAAAGTATGCCAAATACTGCTCTCAGAGCAACCCAACTATTGCCAAAGCAAACGTACACATGTCCAAGCATGAGTAATGTGTGAAGAAATAACTTAGAGCAACATGGTAGGCTAAGCAAGTTAGGAGACTTAAAGTGATAGGTCAACAGCAGGGGCGGATACACTTGGGGGCTCGGGGGCCATCCCCACCCAAATTTTGAATTTTTTACCACTTTTGAATGAATTTTATTTAAAAATTTCATAGTTGTCCCCCCCCCCCCCAAAAAAAAAAGTCAACAGTCTGTAAACACCACTGGTCAACAGGAACAAT
Organism: Nyssa sinensis; assembly: GCA_008638375.1. NCBI lineage: Eukaryota > Viridiplantae > Streptophyta > Magnoliopsida > Cornales > Nyssaceae > Nyssa > Nyssa sinensis. Next base: position 7,086,735 of record CM018041.1, on the reverse strand, counting down.
GATTTTTCTCGAATATTTCATATTAAGACAAGAACTTGGTGCAGTAACATTTCAGCATTTACATTTTCTCTGTCATGAGAATCATCTTATTTGATAAAGAAGTAAAACACTATGATCAGAATGCCTAAAGGAACTTTCAATTAACCTAACAAATAGGTATAAATATCATACTGAGCACTAATCCAGAACCGGAATCTGTGTTGTGAGAGAATGCAGACATAAAAATGGTCTCTGCTCTATAATCACAAAGAGCTAAAGGCTATATAAAAAATGCCAAACTTAATTCATGATTGCGAAGAACCCGGAACTACAGGAACTGTCACACTAAAAAAAAAAACAAACAAATTAAGAATAACATTGTGGGGGCACAAATTGCCCACAGAGACAGACATACACATGTATATTGCATACTAAACAAGAAAGATACAGTGATCGTCTGAAGATGTCATATGAGGAAAAAGAATGGGGCTGTAACCTGTATGTGTTGTGAAAGATATTTCTTCACTATCAGAATATAGAAATTCTGTGGAAATGTTGAGACTGGAATTCAGGAAGAGCTATGACATAAAACTACAAGCAGCGACTCACTTGATGTGAACTGGCCAATATATGTGTGTGTGTGTGTTTGTGTTTGTGCATGTGTGTGTGCGTGGTATACTGTTGTATATATATACATAGATAGATAGATATATGATGTTTAGTGCATAAGATATCAAACATTACCATGTTCAAAGCACCCAGTAATGCAGCTCCAATTAAAATAAATAGTGACTTACAGGCTCCAGATTTTCCTCTTCGCCTGAATTTTCTGCATGCTGAGGGGTTGAAAGCACACAAATATCAAGCCCCGGCCTCAAAAAGCAGGTACAATCAGACAAGGTTGCTCTCCTTGACCTTATTCGAAGGTTTGAGATGGGAATATTCTCCTCTTCCACAACTCCACTATCTACAAAATGCATAGTTATAGCCCCGTCCTTAATTCTTAAGCGCTCCACAGTTTTCCATGAGCCATAACAAAAGGCCTCAAAAGCTGTCAGATGGCAAATCGATAACAAATTTAGGACTCTGCAACAGAAACATCTTTGTATGTATATATAGTGGACCACCGGATAAAGGAGCACTTAACTTAAACAGCACATAAATATGAAACCCTTCTATTGTTTTCCATGGCAATTGAAACAGGCCTATTCTGTTGTGTTGAAGCATTGAATGGATCCAATGGTGTTTCTTACCGCTTAATAAAACAAGGTCATTTCAGGGATAAAAGCACTGACCTTAATTCTACTTTTTTTTACCAAATATGGAAAGCTGAATCAAATAATCTTACAAGTCAAACACAAAACTATTGAGGACATCAAATAAACCAAGGAGAAACTGAAAAGCTCATACTTTAACCCAGCATCATGAAGTCTGGATTGAACCAGTGGTCTGACCTTGTTTCAACTGGAACAGGCAGCTGTTTCGCTTTGGTTCAATTCGGAAACCATAATATTTTGAAAACTAATTCAACTGATCGAAACATCCAGTTCTACTGGTTTTTGAAAATCCTGTTAAATTCATTTATATTCAGTTCATTCAAAAGAAGAAAAAAAAAGTTTCCATTTGGTTCGATTCAGAAACCATATTATTTTGAAAACGAATTCAACTGATTGAAACGTCCAGTTTTACTGGCTCTTAAAAACCGTGTTAAATTCATTAATATTCAGTTCTTTGAAAGAAAAAACAAAAATAGAATTGAGTCCAACACGTTAAAATAAAGGAAGTTAAGATCAATATCTTTGAATTTCAGTGCAAACGACAAGGGAAAAGAAGTAAAAGAAGAAGAGCAAGGAAAAGGAGGCAGGGAATTCGTGCTTACGACATGCATCAAATGGATGTGTGCTTTGATGTAATTGCCTTTTCTTCATGATTGCCCACAACCAAGCTCAATCTTCTCAATAATCTCAACAAAAGAAATCAGTATGGAGTCCTGCACCTACAATTCATTGCGAACTAGGCATGTGTCAGTTCAGCATTCTGCTTGTTAAATATTAAGACTCAAATGGTGAAAAAAAACACTATATCCTAAACATAGTATTTAAAACCCCCCAACATACTAAGCCTGCACCACAATAACTACATTGGGAAGGTAAAAAAGTTTGCCTTTTTCTTTCCCATTTTGCAAAGACATATAATTTATGGCCTAATATATGCAAGCAACGTATGAAAAATCACCAAATTTGATTTATTCTCGTTCATGGTCTGTTACATTAAATGCTATTTGTGCATCCAAACATGGTTGGTTGATCAACAACAAACTCATTCTCATGATGCAACTTTCCAGAAAATATGATGAACATGCAACTTTGTTTGTCACGTATATTGTATTAATTTTCAAATAACATGGTCAACCCACATAAAATTCTTTTCCTCTCTTCAGTTTACCAACATCACATTGATCTTAATAACACGCAGCCTAATCCAAAAGAGTGGACTTGGATTTTATGACCAGTCTGGAAATTGCTTTTCCTCATTTTGTACTCCCACCAATGACTAAACAGACAGAGACCAAATGTGCAAAGAACCAAAAAGTATCATCTATTCATGCATTCACATATTCTTTTCCAAAAGCTCATAAGCTGCAGCTCAACAAAATTTGGTAGCTTTCCTAGAAATCTTTTCCTCAAAGCCATAGCTAAATCACTCTATTCTCTTCAACCAATCAATATAAATATAGAAATACCGTATGTAAATATATGGATACATATATATATATACACACACACACACTATAGAGAGAGGAACTTAACCTGAAATGATGCAAAGTTTACAGCAGATATTCACATATTTATATCTACAGTAATCTAAAACGGGAAAAAAATCACCTCGGGTTAGAAATAATGCACGTAAATCAGAAAGCCCCAAAAGAAGCGAAGGAATAAAAATGTTAAAATAAAATAAGAAAAACATAATCACGAATTTACCAAATTGAGATACCGAAGCTAAAAGTAGGTGAGATCATCCACGGCACAGGTTACTAACTTATCATCAGAGATTTTGCTGGAATAACAGTAATAGAAACTAATTATCTACTATGGTGATAAGAAAAATCAAAGAAAATCGAAGAAATGCAAAGCAAAAAGAAAACAGTTGAAGCAAATTAGACCTGAAAACAGCTTCAGTGAGTCAGATACCGCCGAAGTTAACTGATAGATGTCAGATTCCGGAGGATTTGTAGCCGGAGTAGCAGAGTTGGGGATGGTTGCTAGCAATGTATTGGATAATAGTGAGGAAAAAGTGAGAGTACCTTGGAGAGAGGGAGAGAGAGAGCACGGCGGAGAAATATATATCATATCATATACTGACTTCGATTCTCGGATTTCTGTATCGAATTGCTGAGTGTGTGTGCTTTTTTTTTTTTTTTTTTTTTGCATGAGAAGGAAACAGCAAGGGAAAAGGTTAACAGAGATGGTTGGGAAACGCGCTGTCAAGGACACAGAGTCAATAGTAAATGAGTGGATTCCGATCCTCTACGATTACTTCTCCTCACTTTAACAGCTAAGTGTGCTTAAAAAGTAATGTACACATTAGAGTTAATGAGATTTAAATATTTAATTAAGGATAGGGTTAAATGCACTCCCATTAAAAACTTTTTATGCTCTTATACTCTCGTTTTATATATAATAAATTGGAATGTATGAGTATAAAGAGAAACTGTATTTAATGTCACTTTAATTATATTAAAAATGCATTAATTTTAAAAGAATTACAATAAAATTAGGATAATTTTTATTTTTTAAGTCAAGTCGATCGTGATAGTTTTTAATTTCTGTTAACCATTCATTGTCTTATCCGATAAGAACTTAAATCATATTCTTTTTTTTTTAAGAATAAGTAGGTAATGTCTTACTCTTTTTTTGTGGATATTAAATTAATTTTTAGAGTATGACTTTTAACATCATCTAGAAAAATAATATTGAGATTTTCAATATCGAATCAAACAGTTTTATTTTTGCAAACACGAGCTCTATATGTCAATCAATCACGTGTTAAATTTGATTTACAATAAAAATGCTTAATTGTGACCTCTAAACCCTTATTCCTTATAATATTAACACAATTCTTTAAGATATTGTACATCTTCCAAGAACATCTTTTGATCCTCAATATCGTGTTAATAATTACCTTTGAATCATCCTCAAAATTCATTTTTTTACCATTTTGTATATCAATTCTTAACAACCCTTCTCGAAGAGCTAAAACTTCCAGTTATAGAACTGAGTAATTATTATTATACCAACTAAATAGAGCCCAACAAATATCATTTCCGTCATTCTTAAGAATTTCTCAAACTTTACCCGAGTAACTATTTCTCTTTTTAGATCCATCAAAATTCAATTTCATACTTTCAATAGAAGAAATCCACCTAATAAATCTCATAAATTTGGCCTTTATACCATCAAAAATATTCTAATTACACCAATCATCAATCTTATAATAATTTCTGAACATATTGGTAGTTTTTTATTCTATAATTTTAAAAGGATTAAAATTTTCCTCTCGAAAAATTCTATCATTGCGCTAACATCACAATTGCCAAACAAAATTAGCCATTTTTTTCCTAATTCCTCATTTGCTTTCATTTTATCTGTACTTGTTTCAGCCATTCGATAAAATCAATATCATTCCTACTTGGCTTCTCACGTGCCCCTGCAATTAAATGCCAACATATCTTGCACCTTTGCATTGTAGAAAATATGATTTTCATCTTCAATTTCATTCGGACGTAAATAACGTCTGACCGTTTTGATAGGGTAAAATTATTTGTACACTCTACCAATTTAAGAGATTGTTTGAGAATTCTACAAATAAGTTATTTAGTTTTAAAAAAATTAAGGTTGTATTTGAATAGTAATTCAGATAAAATTTTTTTAAAAAAATTGTAATTAATTTTTTAAAAGTTGTGAAATATATTTAGATATAATAATTTAAATTATAAAAATTTTAAAAAAAATAGAATTAATAACTTCTCAAATTCGTATCCCGTATTTTAAAATTTAAAATTTGCATTTCAAAACCTAACCAAACAAACCCTAACTTTTCTCTTACTTTGTTCAGGTCTTAAATATTTTTTAGAAACACATATCAATCACGATATTACTAAAAGCTACTTACCAATCAATAAAAAACTTAAACCGGTTCATTTATATTATACCGAACCAATTTTGACTTTTTCCAAACAAATTCTCAGAGTTTGTAGGACTTAAATTTTATCTACTTAAAAATCAATTGACCGTTTTAAAAGAAAAAACCATGAGTAATGTTATTTCTCCTAAATCTTTGTACCAAAATTTTTATTTTAAATGATTTAATAATAAATTATTATAAAAATATTTATAATATATCTAAAAAATTATTAAATGATACATTATCTAAGATGCAAAATGTATAGTAAAATTTGAGAGAGAGTATTGCTGAAAAAGAAGTTGGGGTTAGGATAGTGGAATAGCCCCACCCATAAAATAAGAAACCCTGAATAGGTGAGTGTAGGAAGGTTAGTTGGGGTCATCAATTCTCCATTATTGGTGCACTTTTCAAAAAACTGTCTTAAGCATTAGTTAGATCATGCACATTGGACCTGTTTTTTGTGAATCCTACGTCATTTGAAAATTTATTTTATAAATTTATATAAGTTTAAGTATTGTTTGATAAAAACATATTTTAAAAAAATTAAAATCTAAAATGTAATTTTTTAGATGCAACTGATTCCAAGTTTTTTTTAAATTTTAAGATTCAATAACTAACAATATTCAAACCCGTCATTTTAAAATTAAAATTTTTAAACACTAAAAACCGAGGTCTATCAAATAAAAATAAAATTTCAGTGTTTGAAAAATAATTGAAATGGGTTTGATTGAAAATAGTGAAATTTCACTATTTCTTTAAAATTTGAATTGAATTGAAGTTGGTTTGATTAAAATAGTTAAATTTTACTATTTTATTTGAACTTGAATTGAAGCGAAATTGGTTTGATTAAAATAATAATTTTTCCCTATATGTAACGTAATTGAAACTAGTTTAATTAGAAACAACAAAATTTCACTGTCGATCTCAATAATATTAGTAAAATTTTACTGAATGAAACTTAATTGAATTTGGTTAGATTGAAAATAGTAAAATTTCTCTATTTTTTTTTTAAATCGAAACTGAATTAAAACTGAGTTGATTCAAACATAAAATTTTTATTATTTGAAAATCAAATGAAATTGGTTTAATTAAAAGCAATGATCTTAAAAATTAATTAAAACTGGTTTGATTAAAATAATGAAAATTTATTATTTCTTTAAAAATCAACTGAATTGAAACTAGTTTAATTAAAACAAATGAAATTTTAGTACTTTTAAAAATTGATATAACTAAAATTTCATCATTTGATATGTCAATTCTAAAATTTCTTGTGCCATGTTTTGCCATTTATGAAATATAATTAGTATATATATCATACAGAGGTAGGATTTATACTATTTTATTAAATAAATTTCAAACATAGACGAAATTTACACTATTTTATAAATAAAAAAAATTATTGTACTAAAAATTAATATTTTAACATTGAAATAAAATTATCAAAATTTAGCATTTTTATAATATAACAATATCAAAATATAAATAAAATATTATTTAATATTGAAAATATTCTAAATACTTATTTTTTATATAATTAGTGTGAGTTACTTTCTCTCTCCCCTCAGTATTTATTATATATATATATATATATATATATTAATTAGTGTGAGTTACTTTCTCTCTCCCCTCAGTATTTATTTATTTTTTTATATATATATATATATATATATATACACTCTGTAATAGACCCACAATTTGGGGCGAGGTGTTAGACTATGACCACTGCACGTGGTACAAATGTCAGAAAAGCTGCACCCAGCGAATGTGGCACTTGCTGCCATATGTCCACTAGATTACGTTGGTCCATGGGCCACCTCACTCTGGGCCAATCACTCGTAGCAAGTGGACTGCCATTTGCAATAATGAATTCAACAATTTCCCCTGCCCTAAATTAGTCAACTCTACAGTTCAAAAAAAAAAAAAAATTCCACCGATAACTAAAATTTATGACAATAGATTGGTATTTTTTATTTTACTTAAATATATATAAATATATAAATTTTATTATTATTTTTTAAAAATAAAACTACTATTTTTATTTATTTTTTTTATATTTTTTTTTCTAATTTGATCATTTTATTATTATTTTTTAAAGATTTTTTATTTAAAAATAAATTTAAGGTAAATAACTTATTTTTATTTTATATAAAAATAAGTTAAAGGATTTTATTAATATTTATTTGAAAATTAAAAAAATTGTTCAAGATTTAAAAAATTAAAAAAAATGAAATGAGTAGTTTTGTCATTTTAAAAAACAAAAGTAGCTGAAAAGAGATATTTGTATATTATTTTGTAAAATATAAAATATCAGTGTAATTTAAAAATTTTCATGAAAAGTCAATGTAATTGTCATAAATTTCAGATAAGTTATTATAATTTATAAAAAAAAAAATATTCTAACTCCAATTGATTGGTAGGTTGATGAAGCTAAATTCTTTTAAAAAAAATAATGAGGAATTGTTGTATAAAGTTTAACTTTCATTTTGTTACATTAATTCCAATGGTAAAAATTATTTTACTTCTTTTACGGTTAAATTTTAGAAGTGTTAAAATACTAAAAAAATTATATTTTGACATTTCTACTATAATTGTGAAATGCTATTTTTTTAATAGAATTACTATTTTTTTTTCCAATTACCATTCTCAATCTTTAAAAACAAGAAAGAAATATCATCAAATCTGAACTATTGATATCTTTCAATATGAAACATTGATGTGAATAGTATTTACCAAAACAAAAATTATATTTAACCTATCAACCAAGATTTAATTTTGTTAGCTCATTTAACCTCAGAATCAGAGTTGCTTACATGTAAGATTATAAAGACTTATCGACCATTCTGAAATTAATAAATTTTAAATTATATTTTAAATAATTAATTTATGTTTTGAATCTATTTTTAATAAACTTTTTATTAAATTGTTACAAATAACTTATTTTTTCATATAATATTATAATATTTATTATTTTATTAAATTAGAATTAATAAATTTTAAAATATATTCAAATTTAATTTAATTATCTCACCACAAATCAATTTTGAGCAAATCTTTACTTAAGCCAATCATGAATTTGAATTTGAATAATTTGGTTTGTTTTACTATTTTAATTTAAAAGAATCTTAGATAATGATCAAATCAGGGGTGATTACCCATCTCATCATCTTAATATCTCTTTCGGGTGAATTAATCCATTGGCTTGATGGCCTTGGACGTGATCCCATTGTTCTATTCTTGGACTGAAGTGGACTAATCATACGGTCGTAAAACATTATTGTTAATTTTTATTCTAGGTTTTAGCCTAGGTTTTAAGAAAATGTCCTAATGGCCCATGAATTTTTTTTTTAGTTAAATAAATGAGATATTCAAATAGTCAGAGTTTGATTAATTTCTCTATTTTTTTCTTTTTTTAATGTAAGATCATCGTCTCATAGGATCCGAACTACTAGTCCTAACTAATAACTGGTCTTAGAAATATAGACGATGAGAATCGAACTTGTGAGATCGGACAAACCATTTTCAAGAAATTCTTACTCCTCTCGACTACCTCCTTTAGAATGAGCCCAAGAGATTTTTCATAAGATATTTTGGAAGTATAAACAACTTTACTTGCTTTGTTAAAAAAGGAATAATTTATTTGATGAAATTATGTTATTAAGTTAAATCAGTTTATCTTTTCAGTTTACCAATCAATTTTATTTTGAAATGACAATAATTCTCGTGAGTGGCTTGCATTTCTAGCTATTAAATCTTACAACCTCCCTTTTACAGTAACTTGCAAGAAGGATGATGATCCTTGCACTCATAGGAATTGAGCCAAAGATCTTCGAATGATTGATAAATTTATTTGCATTTCTCAGTGAATGATTTTCGTAATTCGAATTTATGCCAGTGTTGGACAAAGAAACTGTCATTACATTACCTTCTTTTAATTGAGAGAATTTTTTGTACTGGATCGAATCTACTGACCGTAACACGAAGTCAGCTTATAATATCATAGTCCTTTTGAATATGATGTTTACTTTTAAGAATATAAAAGTAATATATTACTTACATAATGAAGATGTGATCAGTGAAAAACTAAATCAATAACACATTTCAAGAAACGGAACAATGGACCAAGTTCATGTAAAAATTTTGCACTAATTCATGTTAACCAAAAATGGTTATTTTCTCTTTTGTCCACTTGAGAGGCATTAGCATTACTCCGATGGAGGAATAGAAAACACAGACAGTAGTTAAAAAAATTGAAAAAAAAAAAAAGGAAAAAGAAAGAAGAGAAAGTCAACTTTCTTTTAAATTTGAAAGGACTTTTGACAAACTACTATAATTTGAACCGTATAAATTCTTTCAATCTAACTGTTTCAAATTTGACCAAATCTATTTTTTACAGTAGAAATATGTAAAAAATAACTTTCAATTTTAGAAGTAGAAATATATAAAAATAATTTTTTGGTATTGTATCACTGTTAAAATTTAGTTTTAGCATGATTAAAATGACTTTTACTATTAGAGTTACTATTATAGTACTAAAATACTATATTTTGATATTTAGTGCTTTAATGCTATTTTTTTTTTTTCATAACAACCAGTTCTTTTCCCCGAATATAATTTCTAATCGTTAGATTTGAAACTTCTCAAAAAAATATAGGTCATTGGATCAAGATAACTTTTGGATACAAAATTTGTCCTTACTACCATATATAGTAACAAATAAAACTTAAAATATATAAACTCCTATAGCACGGCGTTAGAGAAGAAATTTTTACCTCAGAGTAACTCTAATGGTAAGAGTCATTTTAGTCATGATAAAGCTGAATTGATACAGTACCAAAAAATTATTTTTTGATATTTCTATTCTAATAGGGAAATGTTATATTTTGGCAGAACTACCATTTTTAGCTACCATATAAAGTTTAAACGAGAAAATTTTAACAAAAAAATATCAAAATTCATCAAATAAATAACTAGAGGAAATTTTCTTAGGCATCCAAACAAAGATTAAAGATGAAATTTTTGAAAAAAAAAAACACCAAAACCAATCAAATTCAATTATTAAAATTTAGGAATTAAAATAATTAATAAATTGGGCCAAAATTTTAAAATGAGAAATTTCACATTATGTAGAAGGATGAATTTCATCTTACAACATTTTGTACAGCTCCAACCCTTATTAATGTCTCGATTCACATTTTTACTATGTAAAATATTTATGCTCCATTTGATCTATAATTCAGTGAGAAAACGGAAAAAAAACTGATTTGGTATTATGAAAAGTAGGGGAGGAAAAATAAAAGGTGATAAAAATTAAGGAAAAAAAAATCAGAATTTTACAGATCATTTAACTTCTCATTTATAATTTCTGAAAAAGAATTTTTAGTATTTGATGAAAGTGAATTATGAGGAGAATATTTTTCTCCTTTCATTTTCTTTTGTACATCACTAAATCATCAAACTAAGTGAAATCTTGAAGGTCCATTGGGTGGGCCCCTGAATTGAATGGTTTCATCCATATTTCAGTGACATTTTAAGAGAATGATTCAGTCTTGAATGAAACCACTCATAGAAATGAAAACTTTTACCATATTTCTTCTTACATGATTATTTAAGAAAAATTCTTAAAATGACCAAATTCACATCTTTTTCATTTTTCCCCCCCAAATGTAATCACTCAAGTTCATATATTTTTATCTCAAAAATGCTAAATAAAATGAGCTAGTTCAGTTAGCCATTCACGTCTCTTTCAAAGTAAAACGAAATAAATAAATTATTTAATTCAAAAAACTAACCAAACTTGTCCTTAAGTTTCCAAAATAGGAACAATGAAGACACAGATTTTAACAAAAGAAACAAAACCTCGGATTAGTACAAAAATGCACCAAACAAAAGAAACAAAAGCATTAACAGTTCGTGTATCGGCCAACCATATTAGAATGATGGTGCTGTGACAGTGAGGGGGGAATCGAAAAGGGATATTTTTAGACAGGTATTAAGGTTCCTGTTTGGAGGTAAGCAACAACTGTAAACTCAACACAAATAGGAAAATTGTTTTATTGTAAATATCAGATTCGAATTTTAAAAATAATATTTTCGCTCCCAACAAGTCAAGCTTGGGATCATTTTTTGAGTTTTGAGTCCAAAATCAAAAGTTCAATAGTGCAACAAGATAAATTCTAGGGTTGAACACGATATACGTGCACTAATATACATGCATCGCAACAATTGTCACATGAGAGCAAAAGTCACAGCTAGAGAACAGAAGCCTCATTTGTTTATTCAATACATATTTACATATGTATATAACTCCAAATTTACATGTGATAACACTCTACAAGAAAGATCCACTAAAAAATTATCCCTAAAAAATTCTCATAACTGTACACGTAACACACCAACTCCCAATGCTTAGATGTAGGTAACAGGACAAATGTCAATGCCTAATTTCCCCAAACTAAAAACCCATAAAGAATTAGGCCATGATACTGGTTAGCTCCAAAAAGAAACAGAGGAGTTGAAGTGTCAAAATGAATACAAGAACCACAATCAACATTGCACTACTAGACTCTAGAGACAATTATACACAAAAAAATATTGAATCAATCCTAAGACTGTTTAAGTTCTTCCATAATGCATATTTAACTCTCTTCAAATGAGATGATGCTGCATATGGACCAGCAATCACCTCAAATGTCCTAAATCTGACTCCAATCAAAAAATTCTAGGTCATTCACCCCAAAATTGAAATCTTCCTGCCCCCCTGGTTTCAAGAAATCAAAACTATAGTCAACTCCTGAAGGCGCCTGCTCCATATGGTGCAAACTTCCCATCAACTTTGCATCTGGATTCTGCAATTGGTATGATAAATCTGAAGGCTTTTCATTTTGCAAATTACTGTAGTTGGAGGGACTGAACTGAACAACATCAGAGCCCAAATTCTGCATGGTAGGAAAAGAATCTAGAAATCCCAGTAACTCTTCCACATCAAACATTTCATCCACAGAAAAATCCTGCAAGTGATCCTGTCCGAAATGAAGCTCAGTTCCCCCCTCAAAATGGATTGGCTCATCATTTGCTTCTTCTTTCATAGTGCTCTCTGCTGTGCCAGCTTCATAAACTGACAAACGTCTATTATCCTCACCTGCAGGGTCTTGCTTCACTTCTTTAATTGTGCTCATTGGTGTGCTAGCTTCATACACTGCCAGAGGCCTATCATCTTGTTTTCTTGATCCACCTTCCCCATCTTCAGGTTTAACATCGAAAGAACTAAGCTTAACCTTTGAATCCTCGGCTGCACTGTTCTCGGAGTGGCTGCAAGTTGTAGTGGAATCAGAACCTGATGTTGAATGCGCTGAAGACGATTCTCTAAAGGAGTTGTAGTTCGGAAGGTTGAGGCGGGCACAACGACCATACATGGCCTTAGCAGCTTCATCATAAGCAAGAGCAGCTTGAAGGGCTGTTGCAAATGTACCTAACCAGAGCCTGCTACCCCTGTTTGGTTCCCGAATCTCAGCAACCCATTTCCCCCATGTCCTTTGCCTAACACCTCGATAACTATTATGTGAGTTCTCAGGTCCACCTTTACCCTTCATACATCCCTTTTTTGATCCCTTGGCAGGAAGTTTACGCGCTGGCTTGCCCCCATCATCCGAAGAATCTAGTTTGCTGTTGTACTCTTTCCACATTGCAAGGGTCGCAGCAACATTTTTAGACCCATCTCCTCTACGCCGTGACTTGCTCTTCCTGGAATAATCCGAGGGAAGAGAAGCCACATTAGAAGCTTGATCAAGAAGATCCATCCTTGAAGTTCTGTACCAAGACAAATGATAATTTAATCAGATTTGAAACAACAAACAAGGCATAGAAGTAAAATAAACCGCTAAACCCAAAAACAAAATCTGAACTTCTAAGGTGAACTATGATTCTCCCTATCTAGAATGCAAAATCAAGATTCCACAAAATTCCCTACAACCTATCCAACATCAATTTGTAACACAAAAATAAATTGAAAACAATTCCAGTTACCATTCCACCCTCCCCTTCTTTCTTTAAATGCTTCAAATAATCAAATTGAGCCCCCCACCCCCCAAAAAAGATAAAAAAAAAAAAGTAAGTCTGATCTTGAGCCTAACTAATACAGTGGGAACAGAGGAATAAAATTTTAAATCACAGGCTTTCCAAAAGGCAAAAGCAGTTGAATCAGATGCTTCTTCGGAACCAAAGCTATAGGAACAGACTGATTTCTTCTTATATCACATAAAATCAACATGAAATCAGATATAAAATTAACATGAAATCAGCAAGTTCTTTAGCCTAAAACTAATACCAGAACAAAGTTTTGGTACAAAGGAAAACAGAGTAAGGAAAATATAAGGCAATTGGAAACTTCTTAAACGATGCCCTATTTTCTTGGCACCCAAGAAGAAGAGAAGACCGAAATTCTAATTTCTGACGGCTATCATAATGGTCAACATTTTCTAGAAGAAAACAGATTATTGTCTGATAAGAAATTCAAAAACAAGCGAAAGACTGAACCTTGGGGGGACTTACAAATATATACATATATACCAAATTAAATACTAAAACCCTAGGTTCTAAAAATCGATCACAATAACATATAAGATGGAAAAGAAAACTTTAAGGATTTCAAGGCTTATTGAATTAAACAGTTATTCACTTACAACAGGAAACTCAGATAATATGCATACATTCACATACATATACATATATATATAGATGAAAGAAAAAAGGAAATTAAAAGTCCAAATCAACAAACCTTTCAATAATCTCCGACGATATGTGCGAAGAAGTGACCCCTTTATAATAAATATCTCTTTCTGAATCAAAGATTACTCTCTGCTACGAAAATGTTTCTGGTATCTGGTTCTCTTTGTTCTTGTATTATAGATATCTATAAGAAAATGATACAGGGAGATACAGAGAGTCGAAGAGTTCTTTGCGAGTGTGGTTTTGAAGGCTATTTCGCGAGAAAGAAAACAGAAGTCTTCCGGAAGCTAGCTGCGCGGGGTATTTATAATGTTCTTCTAGATATTTCGACCGGAAATATTTATGACTAAAATATCTCTATCTATGACCACGATGATGACGTGGAGATTTTCTAGTCGCTGCGTGGCGAGTCGTACACCGCAATATTGGCACGTGTCACCGGAAGTTTCCCGAACCACACGGACCCGGGCTTCCTCCCACCACATGTTTTCTTGGTGGCAGGAGAATTCCCCATTTTATCCCAACCCTGTTCACAGTTGCTCTTAAGTTCTCACAGAATTTCAATTTTGCCATCGATTAAGCTCCCTCCTCGAATTTGGAAGAAATTATTTTTATTTTTTATTGACTCTACCGAGTACAATCTCCGGTTCACAAATAATTTAAAAATAAATACATTTAAAGTTAATTAAAATTTTATTATTTTTCAAATACTTTTTATTAATTCTTTGCTCACAAATGATTTTCCTAAATTGAATTAAACTTAAAACATCTTCTTATATAAATATGCATATGCATCAGGGGAGATTCACCCTGCATGAAAAAAGAATCAAACATTAGCGTAATTTCTCTAACACAGTGTGCAAGTCAAATAATGAATTATAAAATTTTAAGAATATTTGAATATTCAAATGCATAAGTTGGGAGAGCTTCCCAGCACAAAATGCAATGAGCATATGTTTGTTCAAAGGGTCAAGTACTAAATTCGAGGAGCATTTGGATGCTCAAACGCATCAAGTGATGCTAAACCCGAAAAGTAATAAAATTTTGCTTTGCTTTGCTTTGTTTGATAAGTAAAGATATAAAAAAAAATCATCAATTTTCTAGTCTTTTTGGTTGGAAAAGATATAAATAGCATAGTTTTTATGAATTTTTTTTAATACTTTGGGGGTGTTTTGAAATTTTTTAATTAAAATAGAATTCATTTGATATTATTTATCAAAATGGATTTTTTTATTTATTTTAAAAGTAAAATTTCAACAAATGACATTTTTATGAAACAATTATACTTATATATATATATATATATATATATATAAAAGATTCGTTTTAAGTCATAATCATTTTAACCCTATTGGCAAAAAAAAATTTAATTTTTACTCTAAAAGCATAGTTCAAGTAATCATATTATAAAATAATCTCACTTTAATAGATGAGATTCATTCTTTCACTAAATTGAAATTCATGATTAATGTAATTAAAATTATTTAACGTATTTAATTCGTTTCATATTTAGTGTAACATCATATAACAAAAGCGTAACTTTCTTATACAGATTCTTTATTTTTTGCATCACAGTCAAATATCGAATCTGATCTCAACTCCAAAGGATAGTTTAGTGAATGAGCAGGTTGTAATAAGTGTCCAACCAACACAAATTGTAAATTTAATTTTCACAAAGTAGAAATTTCTTTTCAACCATGATTTCGAGATAATAAAATTTATTGTAAATTTCAGAATCCTATTCTATATTTGACAGAATTAGAGAAGAAAGTTTGCCAAATAGGTAGAAGTTGTTCAGACTAAATATAAAAAAAAAAACATAAAATACCTGTCCACCTTTTTACCAACCTTCAGACATATCCTTATTTGTATACCCTAACCTCACACGAGCTTTACCAAAATTGAAGACTTTTGTCCCACGTACAATTTCTAGTGGTCCATGCGTTGCATGTGGACTACGTGTGGGCACCCCATACAAGCAGGTCATGTGTGATGGTGTGCCTGCGTGTAACTTAACATGTCATTGGTGACCCTTTCTTTGCTTCGGGTCAAAGGTGCCTGCGGACCAATAAAAGCGCAAGAATGATGTATTAAATTAATGAGACATCCGGACAGGGAGCAGCCCCTGCTCACTTTCCCGGGCAGCCGAGTGCTACGCTAATGCGCACTCGCTGACGCACTCGCCCGGACAGGTAGCAGCCCCTGCTCACTTTCCCGGCTAGCCGTGTGCTACGCTAATGCGCACTCCGTGACGCACTCGCCCCTTCAAGGACAGCTCTGACTGTAACCGATGACAGTACTTTGTTTGATCAAATCTTCTGCTTTGCCTCGTCAGTACAGAACAACTCGATGAGTGCACAATGGATAAGGCTCACCGCATCATACAACATTATTGGGTGAATACACTATGGATAAGGCTTACCTTTTTTCTTTTATCCAAATTAAGAAAACGCATAAATTTTATATTTGATTTCTCGTATTTTAGTGCTCACGCGGTGTCGTGTCTTTAAGAAAAATTATTAAATAATTCTATTATAATAATTTTAACTCATGAATTATTATTCTAAATTTTAATTGTCATTATGCTTCATATTTATGCTTAGTTGAGGAGATAGAATTAGAATAGTAAATAAGTCGAATTAAATAACGTGTTATTCAAGTTTGACTCATTAAAATAAAAAAATTCACATTATATTCAAGTTTGATTTGTTGATTTTTCAAGTCGATCTGAAACAAGTATCTAATTAAGTTGATTGTGAATCGAGTTCGAACAACTTAATTTTTTATATAATACTATATTATTTTTAACTTAACGAGTCAAATTCAATAAATTAACGAATTTCAAAATTTATTCATGCTTGATTTATTTATCTTGCCAATCGATTTCGAATGAACTTCTAATTGAATCGATCACGAGTTGAACTCAAACAACTCGACTGGTTTAACAACTCTAAACAAGGTATGATACATTTTGTCTCGAACTAATGAAATAGTAAGTAATGGGAGACAAATATGTCTCTAGTGAAGAAAGAGAGTGATGAAAAAAGACAAAGAGAGAGGACAAACATAAATTTATTAAAATATAAAATAAATATTCATTTTAACTAATATTATTAAAGTACATCTATGATAGTGGGAGCAATTAGTGTAGGCATAACACTATAGTGAAAGACAAATGGAAATTTTGCATATGCAAATGCCTCACCCTTGTTAGAGAGGCTCTAAAAGTTGATTTTTTATTTTTCATGTCTTACTAATTTTATTTAAAAAAAGTATACTTAATATGAATTTTAAAAGACAAATTATAAGTCAACTCAATAATCTTAAAAAAATACATATAATTCTGATACGAAAAAAATAAATTGTACTTAAATTGACTTCGGTAGTTTAATTTTGTTGATAAATTTATTTTGAAGATTATTGCCCTCTAAAATTTATTTAAGTTTTGTAAGAAACCTCTAAAAATCAATTTTTAAAATTAAGTTATTATTTGTATAATTATATATGCATAAGGCTTCAAAAAAATAAGAGTCAATTTTTTTATTATTAAAAACTCTAAATTTTAAATCAAAAGTAAAATGAAAATATATATGTTTTCTAAAATTATATTTTAAAAAAGGGCAGCTTAAGATGTAAAATTGGACAACTCAACTACACATAACCATTCTATTTTATTAATGGAAACTTAAAAATTTAATTGTTTTATGTTTTATATATATATATATATATATATATTTCTTTTTTGCCAGGATCTGAGCATTTTATGCAGTAGCAAAATCAAAATTATATTTAGAATTTAGAGATTTTTTTATGAAATATTAAAAATTAGTATGGAAAAATACTAATTTTTAAATCTTTTTAAAACAAAATAGTAATAGAAAATGCTGAATTCATTAACCCCTCCATTTATCATTGAATTTATGTATTGGATGGGCCGAAGAAGACATCAAGGTAGTGTTTGAAACAATTGAAAAGCCCGTCTATGAAATATTAAATTGGGGTTGTTTGGTGAGACACTTCAAATGAACATTTGGCAAAAGTTCATTGGCCAAAAAATAAGGGTGTAAATTGTGGGGACGAGTTTGAGTTGACCCATGTTTAGGTCTACATTAAGTTGTGAGATAGTAAGTTCAAGTCTAAGTTCGAGCTCAAGTACAAGCCCTGCCTGAGCTTGATCTGGAGTCCAAACAATCTAACTCGAATTGGAGCCCGAGCTATAGTTCACCCAAGCTCGACAAAAATCAACTAATAGTGTCATGAAGTATTTGTACTTAGAGAATGGATTTTTTCTTCTTCTTATTTTTGACCTACTTGTTTGTGAGTTGATATTTATTTAAATTAAATGAAAATAGCAAAAAGAAATGTTTAATTGAAATTTATGATTGAATTGTATTTTCAAATTAATACATATATCTATACATGCCTCCGTTAGTCAAAGCCCAATATAAAATTAAATAAGTCAGGCTTGACTTTACGGCCCAAATCCGTCTTAAATTTAAAAAATTTTAGTCCAAGTACTAAAATCTTGGGCTGGACTCGAGTTCGTTTTGAGTTGGCCCACCAAGTTTCTCCCCTTCCGAAAACCTCCCAGTTTGGAATTTATTTTCCTAAACTGAGCGCGTAGCATCTGAGTTGGAGTGATGGACTTCACAAAATGCAATTTTTACAGGAGGAAGTTGCGCAGGTGAGGAGTGGACTGTGGAGGGGTCCGTTCCAGCTCTAGCCCTCCCCAAAATTATCAGAAACTGAACTCGAGCTCCCGCACTCCACCATCCATCTCTTTATTTAAAGGTCCGTTTTAACATTCTCCATAACCTTTAGTTTTGCCGTTTAATATATATATATTAGTATTTTTGGATCTATATTGCTTTTGTTTCTGGAAAACCTAGCCCTAATTTATACCCATCTATGGCTAATGCTAGTTTTATTATTGTCCTAAAAATTACCCTGCAGTTCAATTGGCGTGCTTTGACCTCAGTTTCAGCTTTAACTCTCGAAGATTTATCAATTAAAGTTAGAGGCATTATACATGAGATCCAAGTTATCTAGTTTAGAATAAGCACATAATTTCTTCTTTTTGTTTGGCCTGTCAAGCATAATCATACACCAAATTGCTAGTCAAAGAATAGTGAGATCATCTAGTTATGAATTTAAACCAGGGTCAAATTGTACTCAAGGCAGAACTGCATATCTTGAATAGATATATATGTGCATAGTTATTACTGGCCACTTCATTTTATGGTACAGTAATTCAATTTTCAATATGTTTGAATCTCCCATCGTGATGAAATATTTCATTTGTGTTTTTCATAACATTTAAAACAAGACTAGTATTCTGCTTTTCCATCTGTAAAATTGCTTTTTAAGATTTCTAGAAATAATCTATTACCTTGTTAACTATCACTGTTGTTAATGGTTCTTATTTTCTAAGTGAATTACATTGAATTACATATATTTTTTGCCCCAACAAACCAGCTAGAAAGCTTGCTTAAAATTTTATATTTCAATCATGCTTGTGTACCATTTATATATATATATATATATATATATTATAGCAGTTTATAACCAAAAGAAGCTGCCACAAAAAAAAATTTGAATAGTGTAATTAAGCTGGTGAAAGCACTTGAGAATGCAAAGAATATCCCAAGAGCTTTCATGTAAAGATGTAGTTGAGGAAGGGAATGCTTGGACCCAAAATAATGAAGTTATTAAAGTTCATTTTCCTATGGAATCATGAAAACAAGAATTGTCAACAAAAAAGATGAAACAAGTATGAAGTTATGTCTATTCTTGGAAACTAAAAATGATTCTGCACAGATAAATATAAACTACGTCATAGACTCATTAGATTCATTTCAAAATACAGATAAAATAAAAGAGGTTGTATGTATTTAGTTATTTGTAAAAAAAGATTGAATGGTTCGATTTCCTGATGGTGTGCAAAACCCCTCAATTGCCTTCTTGATTATCCCAGTTAATTTATCATTCTGATTAATGTAAATTTGAATTTATTAAATCAGCTTTGCCAAATGAAAGGAAAAATCAGAAACTGTTTTAAGAAAACAGAATCTGTTGTTTTATGTTTTACAGAAAACAGAAACAGAAACAGAAAGTTACAGAAAAAAAACTTACAGAAAACAGAAATGATTTCAAAGGAAAACAGTGAAATAAATTTCCAAGAAACAAAAGCAGAATACTGTAACACCATATGCAGTATCAGAAAAAATAAAAAATACTGAAAACACTTACAGAAACTGGAAAAACAAAAGAGGATCAAGGCTTGTGTTTAAAACAATGTCCTTAAGACGAATTACGGCCCTCGCAGTGGTGCTTACGAGTTCTTGGTCGTCCGTTCTCCTAGGATACAATGACCACTTGCACTTGAAAATGAAGCACTCAAACTTCAATGCACAACGAACCAAACAATGACTCAAACTCTCTCAAAACTGACGCACAGAATGTATAATTCTGAATGAATGAATATGCAATGAAAGTGTGTGTATTTATAGACTTCTTCGTGCCTATTTGGTACAGGCACGAAGGTTCTGTTGTGTCTCTTCATGATGAACAGATACAGTCGCGCATGAAAAAGACGACTGTTCAGTCAAAATTCAAATCAAAGCAATCGCAAAACGACGTCGTTTTGGATTTAAACCAACACCAAAAACGTACTCTCAGAACGGTGACGTTTTTAATTAATCTGGTAACTAAACGACAGTGTTTTGATTTGTTTTTTAACAGTAACAAAACGACTAGCGTTTCATGAAAAATTATTTAAATTAATTTTCTCCAAAAAGATATATATACAACAGCCCAAGCCCGACCCGGTTCGGTGCGCCGGCACCCCTTGGGGGTCCAAACCCTCCTCCAAGGTATGTGTATATATATATACTCTTTAAAAGCCTTGTACCCATCCTATGTGGGACACAAGCTTTTTGCACAAGCTTCAAGGTTTTGTTTCCATTTTCAAGTGGTGATGTTTGGAGGCAATTTCTCATTCACTCCTTAATGGTTTTGAGCAACCCAATGTATAATCTTAATCTTCTCATGCAGGAGAATACATTCCCATGTGGACCCACTAAAATTAATTTGTAGGACCCACTTTAATTTTAACTCAAAGATATCTAATGATAATGCTCAAAAAACCCATTTTTTCCAACAATTAAAACGTCCTTGCTCCCACATGTCTACTTTTGTTGAGGGGCATTGTTCCCCAGTCACCATTTCTGCAGTGAATTTACTGCCACTTATTAAAGAGAGGCAGTGGCATGAGTTCGAGTCCTGGGAATCAGTCTTTACAAAATGTGAATAAGGCTGGCTACCATCCATTTCTCCTAAACCCTGCCGACTCCAAATTTCTAGAATGTGGTCTACAATGATTCCCAAGTTTTTCATCAAACATTTTGGAAACTTAACCTAAACTTCCAAAACTCCTAAATTATCATGAACATCTAAAATATTGTGAAAACTGTAATTATTTGTAACATTTCGAAAAATACTGCACAATACCAATGTTATAGCTAATGTTTCTTTTGTTCTCATAATATTTTCCTTCACTTTCAATTCCATTCATCTGTTACAAAGTAGTCCTGAATCTCCTGATCATTCCCCTGCTTTACTCATTATTTCTAAATTATTCAGGGGTTGAATAATTTTAAAGTCCTGTTGTGACTATGTCAATGATTCTGTTGTGTGCCTATCAGAGCGGGGTAAGACCCTAGATTCTTTGGTTAATTTTAAATATGTCTACTTTAGTATGTAGTAAGTAGAGTTTTATTTGTATAAGAATGTGAATCCTTTGAATATTATTCAGATAATTAAAATTCTGTTGTGTAGCTCTGTAATTCTCTTGGGAAGCTCTGGCTAGGATTTGATTTTAATGTTTCATTTTTAATGCCCCATAATCTGCTTTTTTGATTAACCAAAGACCCTGAATTCTTTGGTTAATTTTAAATATGTCTACTATGCAGTACACACACATTTTGGTATGTAAACGCCAGATTGTGGTCCATGGGGGCTCTTCAAACACCATTTAGGTAACGCAGCGGCCTCTGATCTGCAGAGTTCCTTAATGTATGACAGCATGCTGTGAATGTCACTGTTTCTTTTCTAATTGTTTTTCCCACTTTCATTTCTCTCTCTTTCCTTGGTATACTACTATATAGTGATACAAATATTATGAAAATTTATAAATTTATTCAAAAAAAGTAATACTTTTTTCTGTAATTGGCTTTAGAACAATACAAATTATGATCAAGAAACATGTTGAGTCTGCTTCTAAAACAGATGGTACTTGGTGCTGCAACCATGGCACCACCTTTTCCTGACCCGGTTTATCTATAAAAAAGAAACAACAGAAGAAAGCAAGGAACTAGAACCCAATGTGGGTAAAACAACACTGAACTCATATACGAAGACCAGAAAAATAGTGACACCCCCCGTTATGGGGCATTATGAATTTAATTTTGGGCTGTCTTTCTGGTGGTGATATTAACACACAGGCAGATCTGCTGGAGGAGCCTGTAATGACTCCAATTCCCCGACTCCATCCTCCACGAGGAAAGCCATAGCCAAACCCCAAGTTATGTGAACATCCAAGTGACAGTGCATAAGCCAAATACCTGGTTTTTTCCAAACAAATTAATTGAAACATCAAACAATGAATAAAAATATGCAGAAACAATTGAATTATATATAAGAAATGAATTTTTTTTTTTTTTAGTTTTCAATATTTTTTACCTGGATTATCAGCGACGAATCTAATGGCTGCCCATCCTTTGACTGGTACACTAGCTGTATTCCTCATAGGTGGATCAACAAGGTTAAATTTAGCAGTATCAGTTTTGGGATTGAAGTTTCCGAAACCTTCTGCAATGATGTAGAAATCGTATCCGTGAAGATGGAATTGGGTGGTTCTCAGCTGTGAAGATACTTGTTCCCTGTAATACCAACTGCACTCTTGCGCCATACTTCAACTTGTAAATCTTAGTACCTGGAACGGGTTGCCAGAGTGACCGGCTCACGTTACCAGTGTAATCGAAATTTACTGGTGGTGCTGCTGGAAAATCGGTGCTGAAAACTCCAGGGATACCTTGGTGATGTGCTTGTAGTAAGGAGAAGTTGGATGGGAGGACAAAAGATACATTGTTCATGCTGGCAGTGAAGCGGGTTCCATTTGGACCCTGACAGTTGCTTGCGTTGGCACCCGATGGGCACTTGTTGAGTCCTAGACCAACTGTGAAGAGGAGGTTTTCATCAATGTCAGTGGGCACTCGGGCCTTTTGGGGACTTCTAAGGGTGGTAGTGAAGGCCGTGGCAGTGGCTGTGTCATTATACGCGGGTAAAGATTGCAGAAACTGGTTTGGCTGAAGAACCCTTGGCGGGGCAAGGGGCAGTCTTGTATTCGAGTATGGCTGTGGTGGTTGTATTGTCAAATGGTGCACCTTGGGCACTGGCATAGGCACGCGCTGCGATGTGGTATCGAGCTGGGGTCTGATCGGCGGTGATTAGAACATCTGTGGTCTGACCAGGTCCCAACATGATGACTGAGGTGGTGAAGGGTTTAAGGTAGAAGCATCAGCTCCAACAACTGTGAGCTTGTGGTTGGCAATAGTGAAGAAAAGCTGTTGATTGAGTGCAGAGTTGATAATCCGAAGGAGGTTGGTTTCACCGGAGTCCACTGGAACTATCACAGTGTCTGCATGGTAATGACATGAACATAATCATTTTCTTGAAATAATGAATCAAGCATGCGGGATTTGGAAACTAATTTTAGTCAATGTTGGGACAGCCATGGCCAGGCAGTTTGGTGGCCTGTGTCTATCTTTAGCAAGGCCCATGGATTCATTTGTCCCAACATGGTCCAAAGGTCTCTCTCTGCCCCTCTCATTGTGATATTTCTTTTTGGTGGTGATTTTCTCAAACTTTTGTCAAAGGAGAATTGATAATGAGACTCTCCTAATTCTAGGTGGTTCTCTCAAAGAAGTTTTTTCGGTCAATGGACTCGGCCAATTAAATCATGCCATGTGTACATGTTGTCTACTTTTTAGGAAATAAAAAAAAAAACATGTTTTTGTTGCATGGCTTAAAATGATTGGCCAAGTCCATTAACCAAGTCCATTGACCCAGTTCACCTAAAAATTTATCTCAAACAGTCTTTCCATGCATTAGAAGGTAATTGTGGTTCTAAACTATCCCCTGTTTCAGTAAATTGATAAAAATTCTAAGTAATTGAACTGGTCTTAGTTTACAAGGTATTTATTGAAAATAAAAATAAAAATAAAAAATATGGGAGCTCCTAGTTTGCTGGGCTGATTTCAATTTGTTTGTTGTTTTCAGAAAAAGAAAAAATGGTTTCTATGTAAGTGTGGAACAGATTAAAGAGCTGATGAATTTGTAGAAGGCAAACCATTGCTGGAGCAATTGTAGAAATCCCCGGGTTGACCATTGATGGTATATGCATCGGACACATTTGGAGTTGCTCCTGTTCTTAAGGCCTCTCTTATAACATCAATGGGGTTCGCATCCCACCATTCACCTAATCATCATCACTTTCAGTCAGCATCACATTCGTGATATTTGCATGATAAGGGACCAAATAACTTCATATCAGTGAAGAGTCATTTAGTTAAAGGAAGGGATCAATACCAAGAAGAAGAGGTGTTTCACGCGTTGGCTTAGCAAATGGGTAGGAAGATCCTTCTTTCGGATGAATAATAAGAGCTCCATAAACAGTTGCTCTGAGCCATGAGCTATGGGCATGCCACCAGAGTGTTCCTTCCTGTCCTTGAATTGTAAATCGGTATGTGTAACTCCCTCCTGGTCTAATTGGGCACTGGGTTATGAATTCTGGTCCATCTGCCCATGCTGTTCTCATCTGCCTAATACCATGCCTGAAGAAAAATAACGGTGAGGAAAAAAAAAATTGAATGCAATAGTCACCCTGTCTATATGAATATATATATATATATATATATTTGTTTGTATCTTTGCATATATTGACTATGTATATATTTGTACATGGACATGCATGCATGCATGCACCATGCACCACGCACCCAGGTTAGCTCATGCTTGATGCATTCACTAAAATTCTCATTTATCATTTGGAAAGTTATATGACATTATGTGTATAGAAAGTCCACATGCATCATCTATGCATGCTTGTATTTACCAGTGGATGGTGACATTATATCGAGCTTTGTTGACGACGTTAACCACTAAAGTGTCACCATCATTCACTTCCAGGGTTGGCCCTGGGTATTGCCCGTTCACCGTAATGGTGCTATGGGTTTTGCACAGCCTCTTCACTGGTGTTGCTTGAACCTATTCCATTTTAGAACAGTTAGTATCTAGAGAGGAAGAAGATAGTAGAGAGAGAGAGAGAGAGAGAGAGAGAGAAGACAGTACAACAAAATCATGGTTGTGAGTTGTTGCATTTGCCAATGACACTGCATTAGCAAAAAGAAGCAAGAGGCCTAGGATGAAGAAAGAGCAGAAAGGGTTGGCAATGCTGTTGAAAATTTCCATCTTTACTTCAAAGAGCCTTGAGACTTTGCTGAATCAATGATGGTTGAGGTGTTAATGTTTGTGGGAGTGAGTAAGAGGAGGTTTCTTTTATAGTGAAGAAGAGGGGGGAGAAAGGGTGGTTCTGAGTTTGGCAGATTAGGTTTTGATTCAGCATGATGGTCAAATTCCCGATAAAATCTTTGTTCAACCCTAAATAGTTGGTGCACCCACTAGCCTATTAGAAGTGTAACAATTTCTTGAATGCTTGCTTTGCAAGTCATTCCTTGGAGTCGAATTTCAACAAAGCATCATTAATTTAAGGTTTAGCTTGACATTAAAAATGGGTTTTATTTTTAGCATGTATCTCTTCATGTTCATATCCAAAACCTTAGTTTTTAGGACAAAATTAGCATATGTTTGGTGGGGGCAGTCGAGGAAGTGAAATGCAAGCTGGCCCTGCATTTCTTCTACTGCTCGTTAGAGTAATGTGGTAACTTCTGCCGGTTCCACACAGCCTCAAATGGGCCCTTAGACATCAGCCCAGTGAAGGCACTTTTTCATTTTTTATTAGATTTAATTTGTTGAATTGCTTGTTATAAATACAAATTATTTAAAATATGTTATATAAATAAATATTCATATATAATATATTTTTGTATAAATATAAATATTGATAAATTTATAGCAACAATATAGTTATAAATTAGTAATATTTTTTTAAAATTTTTTACAATGGGTTGGATATTCAACTAGTTAAATTCATTGATAATCTTCCTGTATGACTTAAACTGAAGTCGTTTATATGCCGGTTCGAGCTGAATTTATTTTTTTAAAGTATTTTAGTATAATTAATTAAATTAAAGAATCAAATTGATTTAGTGATTGATTAGTCGAACCAAATCAATATATTGATGGGTTGAGTCCGATTGTGATAATTATGCCCAAAATGAAATTTCTTACTCTTTCAAATCCTACCAGAAGCAAACTATTTAAACCTATGCTTTTCCATGAAAAAAAAAAAGAAAAGAAATTGTGAGCACTACAATTATTAATTTACAGGGCGCTCCCCTTTATTGAAAGCCATTATTACCCTTCTTGATATATATACATATATATATATATATATGCACACATAACACACACACACACACACACACAACGACCTATAAACAGTGATCCATGCAAGTTAGCGAACTCGCGTAATTCATGAAGGAGGTAATTAGCCAGCTCTAGTACGACGGGAATAATTTTCTTGCAAATGTATAAAACAAGGGTAGTTGTGAAAATGACCAAAATTTTGTCCTGAGAGGCTGAGAGCTCTCTAACATAAGGATATTGAGCCTCTCTCTCCTCATTTCATTTTTAACCAACTTGCGCTAGTC
The DNA here is from genome assembly GCA_008638375.1 of Nyssa sinensis. NCBI lineage: Eukaryota > Viridiplantae > Streptophyta > Magnoliopsida > Cornales > Nyssaceae > Nyssa > Nyssa sinensis. The sequence continues at coordinate 7,059,955 of CM018041.1, read as the reverse complement.
GAATTGACCACCCACAACTCCTCTGATTTAAGGCTAAAATTCTTTTTATAATCAGGAACCGAGTTAAACTTGTTTTTCAATACTAACTTATGTGATGATTAGAGTTATTTTTTATATTTGATATATGAATTTTTTAATATTTATTTGATGGAAGCGACAATAATTAAAATTTATAGTATTATATAATTATATAAGAGCACACAATTTCGAATAAACAAATCAACCAAACTTAATAACAACAATAACTTTTTAAATATGAATTTTGTATAAATAAATTTAATTTATTATATATTTTTTAATAAAAAAAGTGACACCTAAACTTATAATCTTCTTTAATGAGAAGGACACAAAGTTCGAATGCTAAAAAGAAAATCATGTGAGAAAGGTTTGGAAGAATGGATGGATGTAGGAAATTTCCTTGAGTTTGTTCCTTTTTGACCTTTGGCATGGCGCTTTCAAAAGTGACCCATTGATTGACGGAGCCATTGGACACGCCTACGGTTGGAGGCATAAAAGAGTAGAGAGTCCATTATTTTAGGTTAAACGAGAACTTAAGGACCCCAGATTAGAGCAAGTCTCCGCTACAAAGACAGCAAATAAAGTCTTTGTTTCATTAGTTGGCAGTGCCAAATTTAATAATTTGTTAGTGGGTTTGATTGGCTCCAACAACAATCAGTTAGAGGCACAAATTCAAAGGATGTTCGGATTAATCATATCTATTAGGTAGCCTGTCAGTGAACAGTTTAGACTTTTTGTCTTCTTTTTTTTGTTTTTTTTTGCTTTTTCAATATTTTGTTGAAAGTTTAGACATTTTTCTTTATACAATATGAAAGAAGACAATCAAACCACACTAAGTGCGTAGAGAGTGTCAAAAGTTTGGACTTTTTTATTTTCTGAATTTTATGTTTGATGGGTCAAATGGTTTTACAAGTTAGATGAAAAGTCACATATGTAACAGTGTATCTAGCAACCGAAACATTGAATCGGGACTATTGAATACTTTTTTTTGTCAAGAAGACTCAAATCCGATACGTTATGCTCTAAATGAGCAGCAATTATTCGGTGATCTTAAAAATTATAGATGAATAACTATATTAATAACAGTGTTTTATAAATGTATATGTCAATTATCATATAATTATTGAAACTATTGTACCAGAACCATTGAATATCTTTCCATATACGAGTGCTTCATTATAATCACATATTCTAGTATTATAGGTTCATAAGGGTTGACATTTTCCTTTTTCTCCTTAATGGTTAGGGTGGGTGGCTGTTATATACTGATTTTTTTTTTCTATATTTTTTTTGTTTTTTCAATATTTTGTTGAAAGTTTAGACATTTTTCTTTATACAATATGAAAGAAGACAATCAAACCACACTAAGTGCGTAGAGAGTGTCAAAAGTTTGGACTTTTTTATTTTCTAAATTTTATGTTTGATGGGTCAAATGGTTTTAAAAGTTAGATGAAAAGTCACATATGTAACAGTGTATCTGGCAACCGAAATATTGAATCGGGACTATTGAATACTCTTTTTTGCCAAGAAGACTCAAATCCGATACATTATGCTCTAAATGAGCAGCAATTATTCGGTGATCTTAAAAATTATAGATGAATAACTATATTAATAACAGTGTTTTATAAATGTATATGTCAATTATCATATAATTATTGAAACTATTGTACCAGAACCATTGAATATCTTTTCATATACGAGTGCTTCGTTATAATCACATATTCTAGTATTATAGGTTCAAGGGGTTGACATTTTCCTTTTTCTCCTGAATGGTTAGGGTGGGTGGCTTTTATATACTATTGTCTCTACATATTCTTGACATCTTTATGAAGTAGAGGTAGAAAAAGTAAGATGAATTTAACTTAAATTTTAAAAATGATTATCCACACTCCTAGGTATAGAGGTAAGTTTAATATTCCTATTTTCATATATTTTTTGACAAGCCAAACAAAGCGTAATATTTACGAAGAAGATGAAGAAAAATTAACATAAATTTAACTTAAATTTGAAAAAATGACTATCAACAGTCCTAGGGAAAGAAGGGTTAGTAATCAAACAAATGATAATCATCACAATTTGAAGAAAAACTTTTATTGGTCATCTGTTTGTCAAATTGTACAATTAGAAGGGAAAACGCGATTAGTGGCATGGTTAAATGTCACCATTTTCATTGATTATAGTTGGGAATTTTAATGCCCACAAGTTGCACCGAAAAAATCAAGTGGTGAATTCGTAAGTCTATTGAAGACTTGACATAGAACTGATATGTAACTCAAAATAGTCTATACATAGAGTCCATACGCATCTTAGTGTGAAATTATTGTTCTTAAAGCACAAGGGTAATGATTCATCCCTCAAGGACCGACCATGTTTATATATAGATCTTTGTGTGTGTATATAAATAAACAGTCGTTAGTCTCTTTGAATTGAAGCATTCATATATATCTATATATATATATATGTGTGTGTGTGTGTGTGTGTGTGTGTGAGAGAGAGAGAGAGAGAGAGAGAGAGAGAGAGAGAGAGGGGTAAATAATACTGATTTTCTTTGAAATTTCTGATAATTATAAATATTTTTTTCTGAAAATTTTAAAATTATACTACCCTTTCTACTTTTCCTGAAAAACTATATATACCTCTTTTTCGTCCAACTTTTTTTTCAAAATGACAAATATTTATTTTCATTTTTTTTAACAATTTTTTTTTTCAAAGTTTTGACTAAATTTTTCTAACTTTTTTAAAAGAAAATCTTCATTTTTTATATATAAAAAAAATTAAAGTAAACTTCAAGAATATCGGTATAATTTACCCATAGTATATATGTATACAATCAACTCTCTTATAATTAATAGACATGAAAGATAAAAAAATTATTAATTTTAGAATCATTAATTATTATTTTTTCTCATACTTTCATTAATGAAAAAGTATTTTTTACATTTAAATAATTTTCACTACAAAAATAAGACCTTATATGCAACTTTTCAATCATATTTTATTTTTTTCATTAAAAAATACATACAATACTCAACTTAAAACATAAAAACTGATAATTTCTTTTTTAAACAAATAAGTTATGTTTCTTGATGTCATTATTTTTCTCAGTTATAATATTTTTTACTTTAATTATATTAAATTAATAAATATAATAATCAAGATATGTCATAAATGAGATATATATAAGTACGTATATAACTATTTTATTTTTCTAATAATTAATATTATATTCTTTTTTAAAAAATTAGGTAATAAAATTATTATTAACTTATTAAATAGTATTAATTATAAAGAGTGCTGACGATATAAATGTGGAGAAAGAAGGGGATGGGAGTTAGAATTACATTATTGAAAAAAATCATTAAAGAAAGAACATAAATCAAAGTTGAGAAGTTTGTTAGCGACTTTCTGAGAACCTTCAGAAAGAATATATAGTACAATTATAGGAAGTTGTTAAGAAAAGTGTAAAATGAAAAAGTAACACAGTACAAAAATGTTTAAGAGAATAGAATATATTAAGTTTTTTAATAATTAAAAAACATGGGACTCTTCATTCAAAAAGAGAATATAATTTTAAAATTAAAATATTATTAATAAGCGAAATAATAAAAAGTCCAATATATCGTATTTATAAAACTAAAACTACTAATCCTAATAGATTACTAACTTCTCCTGTTAATATAATTAAGAAACTAACAACTCTTATTACTAAAAGAACGGACTTTGGAATGTTTTCATCGATCCATGAAATCAAAGATCATTTGTTCTGTATCGAAAAATAAAAAATGATTGATGAGCTGAAGGTTAGTAGTCAAACTTGTTAGTTGCTTTGTCTATCACAACATTGATTTTCACTTTTTTTGTGTTTTTTGGTTTCTTGAGAGTTCATTTTCACAGTTAGTTATAGGTGGTTGTTAAGTTCTATCTTGTTTTGCTTCCATCAATCCAAATCAAAACCAACAGTAAAGTGTCTTTTATAAATTTTTTCACACTTCACACTGAGTATCTTTTCTTCAATTGCAAATATAAGAGTCCCACTTCCATTTTAGTGACTGTCCTTGTCTAAATGAAGCAGTGTTTGGAAGCATTTGAGGGCAGCCATGATTGCTGGAGGTTGATGATAGTGAGATGAACTTTCCATCAATCAATCAGTTCATTACCGTTTGAGAAAGGCTTCGGAGTTGGGATTCCGAAGCTGTTTACACCTATTTTTATTTACTTCTTGATGTATCAGGATATTTTGAAATTAATTGATTTGTTACATCATTTTATTTAAATTTTAGTAGGTAAACAGATCAAGTGAACGTAGCATTACTCCATCTGTTTTCGTCAAGAAGGGTAAAGTGGTCACAATTAAGATTACCTTGATATTACATTAGTGAAGTTATAAGCTGCATAATTGTACAGAAGGGTCTGCAGTGAAGCTGTGAAGGTTGAGCCTAATTACAGGTTATGCAATTCCATGAGCTCTCATGTGCATTTTAGATTTTACAAACGATGGTTCACTCAATGAGAATTGGCAAAAAGAAGGGAAAGGGGAATAGTTATAGAAATGATTTTCTTTTTTTCGTTCCATAGATTTCTTAACAGCAACTCAACTCAACGAAGTCTAATTATACCAATTATGTGGAATCGTTACATGAATCTGTCTTGTCATTCTATTCTATTTAAGATTATTTTTTGTAGTTTATGTTATTAATCTCAAGATTTATGTTTATAAAAGATCTGTAAAAAATTTTACGTTCTCAGGATTTATGTTTATAAGAGATCTAATAAGATTTTACGCTGATTACTATCTGATACAACCCTTTTCTTTTATTCAATTTGGGAATCGACTATACAATGATATGATAATAATGTACGACAAATACATACCCACCAAAACATGTATTTTATTTCAGAGTTATTTTAAAAACTTATAATTTCTAAATTTAAACTTATCTCAAATTAATTATTTTAGGTAAATATATATTATTTTCCTCTATTCTGTTAGGATTATGATAAGAATAGGCAAGGATAGAACATAGGGGCTATAACCCCCACTTTTTTTTAAAAAATTATATATACATTTTAACTTTAATTTTGGGAGAAAAAGTTTCACTTTCAAATTTTTGCAAAAGAAAAAAAAATTCTTTACATGTAATCTAGCCCCTCCCAAAAAAAAAAAAAAAAATTCCATGACCTCCAAAAAAATTATTTAGCCCGACTCAATTTTTTTTTTTTTCTGACTCCATTAAAATAGTAGTATTCTAGTTTTTTCTTTTTCTTTTTTTTTTTCTTTTTGTAATTATAAAAAATTTAACAAATTCAACTCCTTTTACATTTCCATACTACGTTAGGTACTAAACACATCATAGAAAAAAGTTATAGAATTCGTAACCTATGCTCCCAAATAGTTTTCATTAGGCAAATTTTCCTAGGTTAATTGATTGCATCAAATCATGATGTATTGGAATCATAATAAAGTTATAGATTTCATAACCTATGCTCCCAAAAATTGTTTCCATTAGTCAAAATTTCCTAGGTTAATCAATTGCATCAGATCATGATCTATTGGAATAATTATAACATGGGTGGGAGAATGGACACATAATGAAGACTATGCTCTAGATCTGTATAATTTTCTTGGAACATGTTTAGCATTCACACACACACACACACACACACTCATATATATATGCATGCATTTTACATCCCACTAAATCTGAGTAGGACTAGGAAGTCCATCCTTCAAGTAATGATACATGCCCCTTTTCTGTGGGGTAGGGCTGTTTGGGGATATGTTTTTGAATGGTCGATTATATCTTTTTGGGGAGGGTAGCACCACCACATGCATTATTCCTTGGACAACATCCCCACAAAAGCAGCAATCAATAATTCTGCAGATTATGCTTTTCATTCAAATGATTTCTATTTGAGCAAATAAAGAAGAAGAGAAACACATCTGAGAGAGACAAATCAATCTACCTAGTCGAAAATATCTGTAATTTTTTTTGTTTGTTTGTATATACGAATACAACGGTATTATATATACAACCGATGTATTTCTATAACATTCTTAGGCCCATTTGTAAAATGCCCTATCCATTCTTTAATGAGAGAGATTTAGAAAAAAAAAAATAAAATAAAGTATGATGAGAATGAGGGAGATACTAAAACAGATTTGGGACGGGATGAAGAAGGTATCCCTCACTTCATCCCCATTATACCCTGTCACACTTGCTATATCTACTAACGCTTCATCTTACTTCATCCTACCAACTATACCTGATATAAAGGTTAACAATTCAAGACGACAAAAAAGCAAGAAAATGATAGAACAAGCCTTGGCTCACGAGGTGCTTTGAGTGATAGGGACAACAAGAAAGCAAGAAAACGATAGAACAAGCCTTGGCTCACAAGGTGCTTTAAGTGATAGGGAATTTAAACCGAAAGGCTTAATAGGAGAGGAGGGAGGGGGGGGGGGGGGTCAAAAGAAAGTCAGGATATGGCAAAAGCAATAATATTAATGGATTAGTTTTAATTTTAAAAATTAATTTTTATTGGACTAGAGGCGAGGTGTGCGGGAATGGGGTCGGGAGATGTTATTTTTAAACGGGATGAGGATGGAGTGATCAGAGGTTTCTTGCTGTCACAAAAGTTTAAAAAATAATAATTGTTTCATTGATTAAAGTAAGCTCTTCAACATACAACTAGATTGAAACTAGAATATCATGAGTTTGACTTGCCATCCCAATTCCCACTCTTCATCGTATCCTTCCAGTTCCTGCAATATTAGCTACCAAACAGGGATTTAGCAACCATGCCAAAGCAAGGCTCCTGTCCTGTCCAGACATGTACTCTTGGCAAATCCAGCTATATTATGGGAATGTTATTAGAGAAAACATTTTTAAGTTCTCAAATAATTCTAATTTTCTAATAATGATTGACTAATTACTATTTCACATAACAAAATCATTAAACTAAATATATAGAGTAAAAACAATATAAACATAGATAATAGGGATCATTTTCTAATAGCATGTAATGAAACATAGATAGAATAGTAAAAAAGACTTAAAAAGAGTTAGTTTGTTCAACGCGGTAATATTATCGTAAAATAAATTCAATTTCTTTATGTAAAAAGTAGAAACAGTTATAGCAGTTTCACGACATAATTCCAAAATTTTTTAACAGTCTTTTTCAAGTTCCTATAAATTAAAAGGACATATGACTTTCTCGGATTATTTATCAAAATATTGAAAGATAAAGAAGAACAAAATATGAATACATATAACAGAAAGATGAAAGGATTTTGACTAGTTTTTTTTTTTTTTTTATTATTATTATTATATAAAAATGTGCATCTGACTTTAGAAGAAAAGCCCAAGCCTTTTACAGGCATTCAACTCTTTCAGTAATTCCGTACTGTTAAGGCCCAATAAAAAACTAAATAAATATATAAAATTGAATTATTAAAAGGCTAATAAATATATGTTACTTATATATTATAAATATTTCAATAAATTTAAAACTTAAATGAGTTTTAATTATATTTTATTTTATTAAAATTTTAACAAATGTAACTGCATATAAAAGGAAGATGAAATAATTTGGACTAGTATATTATTGTACAAAAAATGTGCATCTCACTTCGGAAGAAAAGCCCAAGTCTTATATAGGCATTCAACTCTTATACCAATTCTCTATTATTAAGGCCCAATAAAAATTCTTTTTTTCTTGAAGAGAGAATTTTAATACTGAAAAAGTTTCTTAAATTGTGGATTTTAATATTTGCTTGAGTTTGATAAGAAAGATGCAATATATCCTTCTTTTGGTATTTAATTTTTTATTTACATGGGTGGGTAAAAAACTCTAAGATCTATTTTAGTAATAAGAATCATAGATCTTTTTTTGGTAATTCATAAATTGTTAAAATGATAAAATGGGGCCTTCAATTGCAGTCCTAAGGACATAACTCCATGCAACTATACTTTAAGATTATGTTTGGTACGTAAGAATAAAATAAAAATGACGTAAAATAAAAAAAAGATTACTCATTTAGGATAAGTGAATGCTTGATATAATTTTTTAATAAAATGTTCATTTCATAAAATTGACATTTTTAATTATATAAAACAAGAATAAAAATATTAAAATGCATATTCTATAGTATCAAACATGACGAATACCTTCTATTTTCATCTCCAACAGAATGATCAAGCTCAAAAGAATGGTTTCCAAATTCATTGTTTATTTATACAAGTTCTGCTAGCTACAAAGGACCCAAGAATGATTTTTTGTCACTCAATAATAATTATATATATTTGGGAAACCATCAATTGAAAGGATAGGGGATGCACAGTCCCTAATCAAGGAAGTGGTATATATATATATTTGGGAAACCATCAATTGAAAGGATAGGGGACGCACAGTCCCTAATCAAGGAAGTGGTGTATATATATATATATATATATATATATATATATATTTGGGAAACCATCAATTGAAAGGATAGGGGATGCACAGTCCCTAATCAAGGAAGTGGTTACGTCCAGTATGTTCCCTCGCTTCATTATAAATTAGACCCGGACCTTTTTTCTTCTCCCGCCGGCTTGCAACAGCTCAAACGGGCGGGAACTCTCTATTTGCCTGTAATGCAGCTGATGTTACAATAATACGTTGATGAGTTTTGATTGGTACAACCATTCTATTGTCCACTTCTACTTCTAGATCATCTTCTAAATCATATAACTGTCAAAAGTGAGTCCGAGATCTTTTGGAGAAGCAATGGAATCGACTAGGAATGATAACTGGAGCGGGTTTGGAATAAATGACTCTTCTCCAATCCTGACTCGTTTATATTCTCCGCCTCCGACTGGGCCTCGTCCTGTCCCATTTAGAAGTTTACTCCGACCCCGATCGCGACCCCGTTTATATTTTTTGACTCTACCCTATCTCGTCCCTTCCCGAATCTCAATATATATATTTTTTAATTAAGTTAAAACTTTTATTTTGATAAGTAAATTAATTTTTTTTTATCAAAATAACTAATACAAGAAAAAAATATATGAGTGTCATATAAAAAATCTTAAAACTAATTTTATATAATATTATTTATCGGTAAATATAGTGTATATAAGAATAAATAAAAAACTTAATATATAAATGAGGTGGGATGATTATCTCTCGAACTTACTTCCGAATTAAACGGAGTTTTAAAAGTCACATCTCGATCCTTCGTAACCCCATTTATAAGCACCATCTCTAAACCCGACAAGCTCATTCGCTATATATATATATATATATATATATATATATATATCATGTTATGTGAACGTCACACTATATAATGACCATAATAAGTACTATATCTACTGAGTCTCTCGACGTGACTCACTTCGGCCCAAATTGATATGCTATATGGAAAAAGTAAAAAGACTAATCTTAATCAAGGTGGCTTAGGTCCATTCTAACGAGATACTCCAAGTTATGTGGAGTGGAGGTTGCGGTGCAGGATTCATTAGAGTATGGCTCAAAGAACATTGATTCAGGCCTATTCTAATCCTTCTAGAATATGGGGAATCTTCTATTATCTTGCCTACTCTTTCAGTAACTTTCACTTGTACACCCGAAAGCTTTGAGTACAGTTAAAAAATGCACAAGTACAAAAGAAAGGTAGAATATGAAAAATTATTCAATAAAATCACTTCATATTATTATTTAATAGTTTCTATTCAAAATTTACAAGTACTAGAGAAAGATAAAAGATGAGAAATTATTCAATAAAATCAGTCACTCTACATTATTATTTGATGTGATGTGATAATGTCTTATAAAATTTATCACTTTTTCTAAGTTTGTAACAAATTTCTTTTCTATAAAATCAAAAAAAGTGATGAAATTTGTGAGACAGAATCCTACCACATTAGATAACTTGAGTGACCATTTCACCCAATAACTTCTCCAGAAGGGTCATCCTGTTGATATTCTCCTCCAATTCTCTCATATTTTTAGTTAGTTTCACCTTCTTCTTAGTCACATTATCCCAAGATCCTTATACGAACATTCATCACTCATAGCACAAACCTATACACCTCAAAGTTTTGTTTCATGCAGCCATTCTGTGAAAATATCACTTTTATAGGAGTATAACTCAGAAATGATATGTTCGAGTTAAGTTATATTTAAATATAATTTAAGTTCTAAAATAGTCAACTCGAATCTTCATTGAACCTGACATTGAATTCAAATAACCTAACTCGAGCCCGACTCGAATTAAAATTCAGTAGTATGGGATTCAATCCGAGTCCGACCTGAACCCAATTAATAATTCTAATTTTTAGACTATTAAAATAATTCTTTCAACGTAATTTAATTTTAAAAAAAATGTTAAAGTTCAATAAGTTTTTAAAATAATAAAAATAAAAATAGTAATTATTGTAAGAAATTCCTATTAATCTAATGATGGAAACTAAAGTATAAAAAATATAATATATAAAATATTAAATTCGAGTTTGGGTTGAGCTTGAGTTTTTAAAGTCTTCATTCAAGTCTAATCATAATTTAGATTAAACTTAAATTTTTTTTTTTAGCCCAAAACCAACTTAAAATATAAAAAATAAAACCCAAACTCTAAAAAAATTCTGACCAAACTTGAATTGACCTTCTCAAGTTGCACCCTATACTTTTGAGGAGTTGAGCAATTATTTCCAGAAGCAGAGTCTGTTTCCTACCACTACAAATTACAGTTTAATCATGCAGGGTCTGGAATCCAAGCTCAGGCTCTCGCTCTCTTGTTGAATCAGTTGATCTTTTCACCATATTATATGTCTAAAACTGATTATGCTAATCCAACCTTGTACCTCAAAAAAAAAAAAAAGAAATTGTTTAAAAAACCTGAGGTTTTTATCCCTATTTTTTTTTTATAAATTTTTTTAAAAAAATTATGAATCATCCCCTAAATTTTAATTTTTTTCGTAATAAACCACCTTAAATTTTATTTTTTTTATTGTTGCAACGTTAAATTATGGCAAGGTTTGCATACAACATTCATAATATATATAAGAAGGTTCTTAATATAGTTGATCTTTTTATAATTAATATTTAATAAATCAATAATCTTTTATGGACAAAGAGAAACATGACGGACTTCTTGAGCATGTTTAAAGGGTTTGTAGTTAATCAGGTATTTTTTCCTTCTTTTCTTGGTGCTATAAGATCGTTTCAAATTCCTGATGGCATAAATTTTGCTTGACAGTGGTCTTGATGAATCATGCTTTCTTCTTCATTAAACCAGTTTCTTGAGATAAGTTATTTCTGTCCAAGGTCTGGAGCTAGAAGATATTTTTTTTTTTGGGTATTAATAATTCACCAATCTCTTTAAATGGAGTTAAAAGATATTACTTGCATGGGATGAGGAAATTTTGGGAGCTGTTTGGGAATTTTTGGAAGTGGATTAAGTTGGTCCACTCTTTTTTCAAATAGAGCTTAACCCTGGTTCCAAGAAACTCTGGTATTCTACCTTTTTTTCTTCTTCCCCATATGAAAGATCATGTTGTAGCAGTGACCTTATTGAACAGAATAGAGCTGTTACCCAGTCAGACAATCCCTATCTGATTAGTTTTGGGGTTCCAAAACAGGCCCTTGTGGTAGCTAGACGTCACAGGGTCAAAAATTTCGAATCCAAATTTTTTCGCCTGTGCGGCGTCAGAGACCGCTGCCTTGACCAGCCAACCACACAACACCCAAATGAAAGCTGAATCCCTAGAATAGGATTCTAACACCTGTAGGGTCTGCACAATTCAATTACAAACACGAACTGAGGCACACTACAGAACACAACCATTACAGGAAACACATTCCCAATCTTTTATTCACTATACACTCATGAATACAAAGGACACCGGCCAAGATTACAAAGACAGACTCTCTCCCTCACAGATTCGTCTTTCCCCACACTTCTGTGTATATCTCTCTGTTGTATACATTTCTGTGTATTCATCTCGCAACCCCAAGCATGTATATATAGGCAGCCATGCACAACTGCTTGACAGTTGACACCCCCAACTGCCAAAGGGCTTGCTGGCACCAACCAGCGATTGCCACAGCACTCTGCAATACATACACACGTACATATATATTGATAGAATAATACAACCGCCCATGTGTGTGTGTGTGACACGCACATGGCCTGCAGTTACACCCCTAACTGCTAGGGTTTGTCACAGACTACCATCTGTGCCTTGCAGTTGCGCTCCCCAACTGCTAGGGCTATCTGAAGCCTTGGATTTGCGCCACCTATGAGAATCCGTGCATCCCATTGCCGCAAACAATGTGAGCACTTGGATCTATGCGCCAACACAACAGGCGGTTGCCTTGCCTGTCCTTAGCCAGCCTTGTATTCTGCCAGACCCACAACTGCCCCTGCAACTGCCATGCAACTGCCCCACAACTGCCTTGTCTGCGCTAATGCTAGCCCAAGCAACTGCTAGTCACATATGCTGCCAACGTTAATGCCACCCCAAGCCCTCACTTACAGACCATGGCTATGCAGTAGTTAGCCTTGGATCAGCGCACCACTTGATCCAACCCATGCTTCCTTGTCAGCCCTCATTGCCAAGCCATGCCCCCACATGCCTTGGTCTTCCTTAGCCGCATAGGTCACTCGCTCATGGGTGTCTCAAGGAGGTACTTCCCCCCTATATATGTCTTATGAAGATTTGTCCACCTGACAAGAGTGGATACAACCCCTTACAAAACCAGTTCTTCCTCCTGTGCGCATTTGCTTTGCCAAAGGCAATCCGTGCGCCAAGCTATTCACGAAGGCATCAGTTGCACCAACTCTGAATTTGTCTAAGTGTTCCCCCAACACTTAGACAATCTTCAACATATCCACAAGGATGCCCATGACAAACTACCCTCATTTTGTTGGTTGAGGACTCACCAACTTAGCCAACTTCAGATTGTCATTCCAACACTGAATGTCATTCTGCTCCCGAATCCCATTCCACTCTTGAATGTTATTCCAATGACTTAGCATTCCTTCCCTCATGTCAAGCCGTCAAGGCATGGCATGCCTCCCTATGCCCATGCAGCCGTGTCAAGTAGAAAAGGGTCTCACACTAGAAGCCTAGAAGAATGGTGAATTTAGTAGAAAAATAACTTTGTTTTTTTTTAGGCTTTTAGCCAGTTTGTGTTGTCAAAAAAATGTATAAACTCATGTAAGACATTTACCAAATTTAATATACAAATTAAACTATATGTTTATTTAGATAATAAATATTTTTTATTTAATATATAAGATCTATTTATTATATTAGTTATTTATTTAATATTTTTGAATAAACTTTATTATTTATATATTATTATTCAATATTATATTTTTAAATAATTATTTAACTAACATAACTAAAAAATCTTTCCAAACTATCTACTAAAATATAAAGGATAAAAAAAAAAACATTCTAATTTTAGAATCACTTATCAAGAATATTATCCAAATACTTTATTATTAATTCTAATATCATAATCATTTTTTCAAAAAAACATTTCTTACAAACCTGCTTTTCACTGAATCACTTCTCCAAACGGGACTCTGAGTCTTGGACGTAGTTGTAACATCTGCTTTGCTTTCTAATTTTGAGTTTTTCCTTATCGGAAATAGGGTGGAAAAACTAATTTGGTGAATAGGACGGCTATAACCTTTTATTTAGCTACAACCTCTTCTCTGTGTGTGTGTGTGTGTGTGTGTGTGTGATATTGCAATTTGTGATTGCCCTTCTCATAATGCCTGATCAAGAGGGGCTGTATCATGCTTAACAGGCCGGATATGCAGAAAAGCTGGCAAGTGTTTGGGAAGAGGTGGCGGAGGAAACAAGTGAATATACCAAAGATGGTAGCTGAAGTATATGTAGGCTGTACATTTTTTGGTTTCAGACATTTTTTTTTTTTTATAAAAAATTAACTTTTACATCATGTACACTAGTTGTAATTAATAATCATTTGTGATATAGTCAATTTAAATAATGCTTTTCTGGTATGTTTGAGTCTAGCTACCAGGTAGCGTAGGTCAGTAGAACATAAAGTTAATAAAATAATTATTTTAAGTCGTATTTAAAAAGATGTTTAATTTTAATTTTAATTTATAATATAATTAAATTAAAAATTAAAGATTAATAAAAGTCTAACATTTACAAAAAGAATCTAAAATTTATATATTTATAATACAATCAAATTTAAAGTTTAAGGATTAATAAAAATCTAATTTTACAAAAAAAAAAAAAAAGGTCCATAAAGATTCCCATAAAGACTCTATTAAAAAAAACTAATTCTATTAATAGAATTTTATTTTTATTGTACTTTAATTTTTTGTTTACTATCTATTTAGATTAAATAAAACTTATGCAAAATTTTTATTAATAGAATTTTATTCAATATATGACTCTCTTGTTAGAAAAACAATCAAATTGTATATTACAAAAGTAAAATATTACATTAATATTAAAAAATCTTATTTAGAGTTGTTACCTTTTAATTTTAGGCTTTTAATTATATAGAGTCGGTTCCTTAACTAGTAGGCAAAAGTTGCTTGTGTCCCTTGACACTCCGCTCTTGGATTGAGAGTTTTGAAAAGAAATGAGAGGAAAAGGGAAATGTTATTTTGTACTCAGTTTAAAATTAAAGAAGAAAATAAAGGGGACAGAGAGAGATGGAAGAGTTTCTTTAACCCTTATGTTATCTAATTTACTCTCCTAAAAATGGACGGAAACAAAGGAAAAGGAAAGAGTCTTTTAATGATTTTTTTTATAAGCATTAAAATTATAAAATAAAAAATAAAAAAGACATTACTATCTTAAGACATAATAAGAAAAATTACATAATCATTTTTTTCCTTTTCCTTCTTCTATTGTTTCTAAGGTAAAATGATTACGCCGTCATTTTTTTTGCATGATAAAGAAATTAAACTCTTCTTTTATCTCTTATAATTAATATTATCATATTCTTTCTAATCTCATTTATTATTCAAACATAAAAAAAATAAATTAAACTCTCATTTCATTTTTCTTGTAATTAATATTATTATATCTTCTCTCTCCTCTACTTGACAAGATCTTGTATACAACCCATTAAAACATTTCCCCAAGGCATTATGCGATTGTACTGTTCCAATAAATTAGGTCCATGGGAAAATTTCTCCTGCTGGTATTATTGACATCACGCTTTACCAGACTGACATCTGAACTACCTTGCTATTGGAAACTGGAAAGGATATGATCCTTCCCCCAATGAACCCTATCCCTATGCAGCACACTGAAGCAAAAATTTGCAACAGAAGAGTTACCAATCCACGCAGCTAATTTTTCCATCTAGTGGTAGAAAAAAACTGAAACTCCGGCAATGGCCATTGGAAATTGGAATCATCATCATCCAGATTCCTCGTAACACGCAGTAACTAGTAAGTCAATGAATTGCCAAATGCCAATGAAACAAAGAACGTGAAAAAATATTTAGTAAAACAAATTAAGATAATTTCAGACAAAAATGTTCTAAAAACAAATTTGTATTTACAGACACACTGAACTTTGTAACTCAAACGTCAAAATTCAAGAATGAAAGAATTTAGGAACTAATCTTTCCTACTCATAACATCCCTTTTATTCACTTGTTGAAGGGACTCCGGCGACATCATCGCCAGAACTGGTTGGAGCAACCATTTCTGGTCTAATCTCTTCCAGTTGCTGGAGAACTTGCTGAACTTCTGGTCGTGCTGATGGCGAGGGATCAACACAATGCAAAGCCAATTTCAATGTGTTTAGCAATTCATCACCTATTGTAGATGCATCCCTCATTAACTCCAAATCAAAAACTTCATTAGTCCACTCCTCTTTCACAATTGAGGCTACCCATTGAGGCAAATCCACACCATTCATCGCCTCACCGGGAGACTTCCCGGTTAAGAGTTCCAGTATGATAACCCCAAGGCTGTATACATCAGTCTTTGTGTTAGCTTTCTTGAGCTTTGACAGTTCGGGTGCCCGGTAACCTAGCGCTCCGGCGGTTGCGATCACATTAGAATTGGCAGCAGCTGTCATGAGACGAGAGAGGCCAAAATCTGCAATTTTTGCATTTGTGTGCTCATCAAGCAGAATATTGCTTGATGTTAGATTCCCATGAATTATGTTCTCATTGGTGTGAAGGTAGAACAAGCCTCTTGTCATGCCCTGTGCTATCTTCATCCTTGTTGGCCAATCAATGGGTGTATCAGGACCTCGAGCTGGAACAGAATGAATCAAATTATTAGCTGATCAGAATATTAAAAAAAGAAAAAAAGTTCAAAACCCTAGAATATAACTCCCTCCAAGACTTGACTGGACCCGAGGAAGTTATTTTTTGTGGGTCCTGTACTGGCCCCTCACTTGGTACTTGTGCAATGGCGGAGAGCTGAACACATATTTTGAGTATGGTTCGTCCAGCCCTTGAGGGTTTATTAGCAAAGAGTATCTCCAATGCATATGTCATTTGGGATGCCAATACTTAAAATTAGCACAAAACTCTTTTATGTTCCAACGGGTATGCCAATTTAGCAATGCCAAATCTTGTTCTACATGGCAACCCATTCGAGTGACACAAGACACATATAGGATATATTTTTTCAATGGTTGTAGAATGACTGTTGGCAAAAGAAAGTGTGTAATTTGTCTCCAAAAAAATAGCATTTTCTTGAAAGGAAAATTGCTAGAGATCCCTAATTTATTCCCAATGTGATATGATAATTTAGGTCCCACACATTGTGACACATCACATTGAAGATATAATTGGAAATCTTTCTCATTACTTATTTGAAATGATTTATTGGAGCGAAAATACTAAAATATAGTATTTTGACACTATAACTAAACTAAATATAGTATTTGCATGAAAAAAAATTGGCACAAACCATTAGAGATGCTCTGGTCAATGTAATTTTTAGTAATGAACAAGCTGGAAGGAAGTTTACTTACCATGGAGGAAAGCTGCAAGACTCCCTTTAGGCATGTAATCAAAAACAAGAAGCTTCTCCCCTTTGGGTCCCAAATAATAAGCCCTCAAAGCCAAAAGATTGGGGTGTCTGATTTTCCCAAGTACATTAACCTCAGTTTCAAATTCCCTCTGATTCTTAGTAATCTTCTCTCTCAGTCTCTTCACTGCAACTTGATTTCCATCCTCCAATGTAGCCTTATAAACAGTTCCATAAGTGCTCTTCCCCATTATCTCTGCAGTGGCACACAAAAGATCATCTGCTGTAAAAACCATCGGCCCATCAAAATGGACAAGCTTTCCTCCAGTCTCTCCACCGGCTTCGCCTTCACCCCCAGCCGTCGGGACACCCTTTTCGCCCCTTGCGCTGGCGGCAGCGGAAGCGGAAGCAGCTCTTCCTGTGTCCGGAGCATCCTTTCCTTTTGATGCAGCAGCCCTTTTCCTGATCAAACAGAAGAGCAAAATGCAGCAAAGTAAAAGCAAAACTACGAGGAGAGCACCAGCTGCAATGAGAATAATGTCTTTGGTACTTAGTTCGCGACCATGCTTTTTCTGTTGTGATGGAGTTGGGGTAACTTGAGAAGGTGCTGTATGACATGGAGTTGAGTCACTGTACCCACATAGCTGAAGATTACCCACAAAAGAGCTTGAATTGAATTTTTGAGAGAGTTGAGCAGGAACAGGACCTGAAAGGTTGTTATAGGAAACATTGAAGGAACGAAGATTTGGTAAATCACCTATGGTGGCCGGAATTTCTCCGGTGAGATTGTTAAGAGCTAAATCCAGTTGTGTGAGGGTGGATATGTTCCCAATACTGGCCGGAATGTGACCGGTGAAACGGTTTTCCCTCAAGTTGAGGACTGATAGGTTATGTAGGTTGTTCAGAGTTTCTGGGATTTGGTTATCAATTTGGTTGCTCTCCACATTCAAAACAACAAGGGAGGATAGATTGGAGAGAGTAATGGGCAAGCTTCCATTAATGGCATTGTTTGAAAAATCAAGTTTTTGAAGCCTAGAGAGCCCACCTATTTCATTTGGAATTGTTCCACTGATTTGGTTGTGGCTAAGGGAAAGTTCTTCAAGCTTGCTTAATTTTCCAAAAGAAGAAGGAATGGTTCCAGAGAAGAAGTTATGATCAAGGGTTAAAGACTGAAGTCGGAATAAACTTTCCTCTTGAGTTCCACCCCAAGAGTCTGGAATAGGACCAGAGAGATTGTTATATTGAAGAGCAAGAAAGATGAGAGATTTCGAACCAGTAAGACTAACGGGGAATGAACCAGTCAACGAATTGAAGCTGAGATTGAGCCTAAAAAGCTTACTAGAGTTTGCAAGACTAGCAGGGATTGTCCCAGTGAGTGAATTGTTGCCGAGGTCTAGAGTCTGGAGCAGAGGAGAAAACCCCAAAGAAGGAGGGATTGAACCCGAAAGCTGATTGTTGAACAATTGAACCCCTCTAAGGTTGGGTAGAAACCCCAATGATGAAGGAATTGGACCTCCAATGAGATTGTCATGGAGGCTGAGCTTTCGAAGTGCTTGAAGTTGGCCGATCCTTTCAGTGATTCGGCCACCCAACCCCTTCCATGGAAGCTGGATTACGATGACTTGTCCCTGAGCACATTTGATCCCAATCCAACCACCCGAACACGCTCCGTAGCGTGTATTATTCCAGCTTCGCAGGAACCCTTTAGTGTCAACCAGCTCGAGTTTGAAGGCTTGAAGTGCTTGGAAATCTGCTTGGGTGACAATTACACCATCCCAATCTTGGCTTGAAACAGGTTGAATGATGAAGCTCAGTAGCTGAAGAAACAAGAAAAATTGGGCATAGAGATGAAACTTTTGGGGAAGCCTAAAAAGAAGAAAAGGGTGGGATTGAATCTTCCATTTTTCTTTCTTTCTATCAGAAATCCGATGCCAATCAGCCGCAACTTTCTTCAAAAACTGAAAAATTTGAAATGGGTATGTGTAGAAACAGCTGAAAATTTGATTTTGACACTCCATGAACACTAACAAGTTGAAGAAGAAGAAGAAGAAGAAGAAGAAGAAATGTTAAAGATTATATTGTATATATAAATACTTCTCTCTCTCGAAGAAGAAGAAGACGAAGAAGAGGAGGAGAAGAAATTTTTTTGATTTTCTTCTGTTCTTGTATTAGATTTGCTTGTATATGTGCTAATTTGGACAGGTTATATGATAGCTACAGCGGACTGAAACATTGGGAAGGTTTTGTAGTGAGGTAGAGGTGGGGTTTTTCTGTGATGGAGCACGTGAAGATCAGAGAGAGAGAGGGGGAGAGAGAGATGCAGGAGTAACTAAAACGAAGGAATCTTGTTTTGGGAGACAAAAAAATTGTCAGGAGCCAAATAGGTTCAGAGGCTCTTCCCACAGTAAAGCCTAACGGCTAGTTTTTCTGATTAGTTGTAATATGCACACTAGTCTAGGGTTGATAAACGCTTTGGTGTTTTATTTTGCCAGCCGCTCCCCCAACGGCTATCTTTTTTTATGTGGGCCCAACGACTCTTTGGCGGATTGGCAACTCAAAATTATGAATCTACCCCTATGGTTATCCATAAAATGACCATAGTGCCCCTGTCAGTGCACGACAATCTTTCTTGCGTGGCTTCTAAGGGATGGTTTTGGTCATACGAGGTTAAATCGACTTTTTTTGTCCTTTTCCTGCAAAACTGTGATTCTGAAGGTTTTCCGACGATTTGGTGTTGCCGTCATGTCGATGAGTACGTCCGCCATTAATAAGCACCGTCGGATTGGATGACTCTGTAAACTGGAAGGATTGTGATTGGTTATCAAGTGGTGAAGGGGGGAGGACCACAGGAGATGTCATGTTCACCTTTAAATTGCCAACTCAATTGGGATAGTTGGTACAAGTCTGGGGACTTTTTGCCATCTACATTGGAGAGGGTCATCCTCACGTTATGCTGTGCGATCAGGACATGATGTGGTCCAACATGATGAAGATACATCATCCGTGCGGGATCTTATTGGATTTCAGGTTGACTTGATTGTCGAGAAAAAAAAAAACACCTACAATTACCTACTTAATTATATAAAATTACGCCGAAGCTCACTTAATTTCTGATATTTGAAATTATACTAGTTTCTTAATTTTCTTTTTTGTTGGTAAAAAATTTATCACTTGTATTACTAAGTTCAAACTATTTTTTTTTTTTTTGTGAATTATAAAAACTTTCTATAGAGTTCTTAATAATTCTACTGACATCTTTTAAATTTTTTAAAATTATATTAATATTTTTTATTTTATTTAACAAATTATAAATGTTATCTTTCAGTCAATTTATTTTTAAATGACAAAAGTGTCATTTTTATTTAATTTTTTAATTTTGACAAATTTTTTGGATTTTTTTATTTTTAAATAAATATTAATTAAAAACCTAAATTTATTTTTTATATAAAATGGAAAAAAGTTATTTATCTTAAATTAAAAAACAAAAGATTCTTTAAAAAAAGTTTTAAAAAATTGATTAAATTTGAAAAAATGTAAAATTTTATTATAAAAATAATTTACACAAAAACATAGTACGAGTATAGTGTGAAAAATTGATTTAGGACAAATTTGGTACTTTAAAAATATGAAAAGTTGTTTTTGAATTGTATTAGGAATGTTTAGTTTTTTATTTTAATTTATTCATAATTTTTCTAGTTTCTTAGTTTTATTAGGATTAGTATAGAAAATATAAGAATTGGTAGTTTTCTATTCAAATTACTAGTTTTTATTGTAGTAGGATTAGTATAAAAATAGGAGTTTTGGTTTCTTAGTCAAACTAGTAGTGTTTTAACACTATAAATATGATGTAATATGTCTTTATGTTGAAGTTTTTTTTTTATCAATATTAAATCAATTACGAATTTTGAAAAATCATTTCTCTTGTTTTATCAATATTAAATCAATTACGAATTTTGAAAAATCATTTCTCTTGTTTGGGTGAGGAGTCCCTATGTTACTTTGTTACTAAGGAATTCGATGTGTTCGATTCTTCTCTCATGTTTTCATTCTGCGGATTTGCTTGTCTCAATGGCAAATCGTGCAGACGGAATCAAAAATTCCATTGACGTTTGTCGGGGAATGGAGGTTGAATGGGCGGTAATTAATGAACATGGGTAACAGTTAACACATTAATGATCAGGTTTGGTGCTATACAACAGACACTCATGCAACTCAATTTTAATACCTCTAGAAAACCTCCAGTTGATAGGAACTGCGTCGGGAGATTTGCTCAAGGTCAGCTTGAAGACAAAGTTATTCGTAATTATAAAGACTTTCATATTTCGATGGTAATTTTTATCTTGAAGGCTTTCATGATTGAGTTTATGATTTAGATGATTGTCTTAATGATTTGAGACTTTCAAAAGAAAAAAAAATATTTTAGAGCAGAATATAAACTTATTGGCTTCGCAAAAAATGGTGGCTTGATTTACAGTCATAGACAATTGCAAATGAAATTGTTGATGGATAGATTTTTGCCAATAAATTATTTGCAAGTCTTATAAGATAAATACAGGCCAATTTAGGAAAAGTACTTAGAAAGAAATACGAGTGAAATCTAAAATTGTTGAGCCTACTTTGAGTGATAATGTTGTAGATATTACACCATTAGAAAATGTGTCCACCCCTAACAAAGAACGTGTCTATCTTTACAAAAGACTCTCTTATCATAAAAAGCGAAGATCCAATTATTCCATGCCTTGAAGACCATCACAAGGAGTTTGAAGAAAAAAAAAAAAAAGGAAACAGGTTCAGAGTCAATTGATCAAAGTGTGAATTTAGTGGAACAAATAAATTCTATAAGTTCTTTATTGACAGAGAATGAAGAAATCCCTATGGAAGTTGTCAATGCTAAAGATGATGATGAACTTGAACTTGTAAAAGATGATTATAAAGCTTCTAAGCATATTGAAATTGTAGTGGAACAAAAAGAATTTTTTTTTTTTGTTTCATTATGGGATCATTATTGTCATTAAAACAATGACCTCAAATTATAGATTTCATGAAAGATGCAGTACAAAAAATCTTTGAATATTTAATTGTTCTTCAAAAGATTCAATTATTATTGTTAGGTTACGGAAGAGTTCATGGTCGCATACATCCAGTTAACTCAGGGACAAGTTATTTTCAAGTGAGACAAACTGATATAAGATAGATTTGATACCTTAAAAATATGAAAAGCTATTTTAAAATTATATTAGGATTATTTAGTTTCAAAATTAAATTTTGAAAGGGTCATGGAAATTTTGTGTAATCCCCATGTGAACATATAAATATTGTCCTTTCCTTTATAAGTAATATCAATATCGTACTATCATGACCTACCCAACAACACATGACTAGCATCTATATCAACTACATCATAAATTACTTCATCATGATAATATTTACCAATGGAAATAGATGCGTACAAATTATCATGACTATCATACAAATTATTATTGCCAGGTTATGAAAGAATTTGTGGTCACATACATCCAGTTAACTCGAATATGAAAAATTATTTTAGAGTTGTATTAGGATTGTTTAGTTTTTTATTTTAATTTATTCTTAATTTCTCTAGTTTCCTAGTTTTATTAGAATTAGTATAGAAAATATAGGAATTAGTAGTTTTCTATTCGAATTACTAATCTTTATTGTAGTAGGATTAGTATAAAAATATGTGTTTTGGTTTCGTAGTCAAAGTAATAGTGTTTTAGCACTATAAATATGATGTAATTTTTTATCAATATTAATTCAATTACGAATTTTGAAAAATCATTTCTTGGGTGAGGAGTCCCTATGTTACTTTGTTACTAAGGAATTCGACAAGTTCGATTCTCCTTTCACGTTTCTGTTCTACATCATAAATCTTAAAACTTATTTTATATAGTATGATTTATTTATAAATATAGTATATCTTAAAGATAAAACCAAAAAAAAAATTTAATATATAAACAGGGGTGGGATGACCATCTCTCGACCCCATTCCAAATCCGAGCAAGTTTTCAAAATTTTATCACAATTCCATTTATGAACACTCTACATATCGTTTCATTAAAAACGGACGAGATGGGTCATTTTACCATTCCTACCTTAGAATGTCACCTACGGCTATGGCTATTGAAATGGCACTCAATAGGAACCATTAAAACTGGTAATGTCATTCGCATGACTTTCTTATGCTAATATATATACATGAATAATACCATTTAAGGCATCCTTAATTGAACTTCCACTTTCCTACATCTTATCTATTTTCCCAATCATGGAGCCTTCTATCATACAAATAGAATCAAGCAAGAAGGGTTGATTAATTTAACTCTACCAATGCAAATCTAATGGTTTAAGTAAAACCATGTCTAATAAAAATTGTTAGAAATTTTCGTTAAGCCTAGTTGGCTTCTCATGATTCTTCATGAATTTAAGTCTCAATCTTTTCAAAGGAATGCGAGGTTAGTTTATTTGTCCTAATCAAGGAATTAGGTTGAACTTACCTGTCTCATGGCACTGTGATAATGATAGTTAAAAGGTTTGGAATTTGAGGAAATTTATGGGGTTGGTTGTTTTGTTTTATATATTCTTTGCACAGCTATCTCTTTCGGTGTATGCCTCTGTCTGTTTTTATCTGTATATAATAAGGTTCTTATGGTACAAAATATTAGAAGGGGTTTATGCCAAATCCTCTGACAACATGAAGAACTAGTTTGTGCCACTAAGAGTTAAAAAACTTGTTTGAAATATCTTCCTTTGGTTGCCTTTATAATGCTTCAATTTCTTATTTCTCCTTTTCTCCCCCGAGTCCATTGAAGGAGCTAGGATGGGCCCCGGGTCCATTGTCCCCTATAATTTTTTTAATTTCAATTTTTTAATATATATATTTGTAATGAATTTTAAATATATTCTTCTAATTTATATTTTTGTCCCCTCTCAATTTAAAGTTTTCACACTTTACTTTTATTTTTATTTCAATTTTTGACCCTTTAATAGAAATTTTTTATTTTAATATAGTCTAATTTTTTATGGTGTTTTTTTTATTGGACTTGTTTTTCTAATTTATAAATTCATTTATATAAACAAATTGTGTTAGTTACTAAAAATAATATTAATTAATATTAAAATTTATATCTATTTAATTTTAAAATTTATGATGATCTAATATTAAAAAAAAAGTTTGTCCTCTCTTAATTAAATTTTCAGTTCCATCTCTATATGCTTTGGTCGATGGGTTGGATTGGGTGTGTTTACATTTCTCATGTAATAGAAAGCCTCTATTCGTCTTACAACTTAAAAAAAAATACAACTTTAAAATAATTTTTATTAAAATAAAATCAATAATACTATACTTGAAACTTTTACCAAAAATATTAATACAGTTGATGTGGCAGTGTTGTATTAGTTTCATATCACATGATCATGTGATATGAAACTAATACAATACTGTCACATCAGCTGTATAAATACTTTTAATAAAATTATTGAGTGAACATAACATTACTCAAATAAAATTATTTTCAAAATCACCTTTTTCCTCATCCACTCAGAGATCTCGCCTCTCCTTTTCATCACAAGGGTGAGACTCCAAATTCGCCTTAGTCACCTATAACCAATGACCTCCTTTTTTGTGGAAGACAATTAAGGATTACTTTTAATAATAGGGAGATAGCCCCTAAAATCATCACGGAATCTCACGTATTTATAGTGTGTGACTGTGTGTGTATCACAACTGAGAAGGGCAGCTTCTCATGAAAGGAAACATCTTAACGAATCTTGAGGAAAAATGGTAAAAAGTGTTGGCGAAAAGCTTGTCAGGACATGACTACTGATTCTTCACCATTAATAATACTTCTCAAAGCTTATCTATATAGGTGCTAGGCTCTGGAATTGACTTCCATTTAATAGCAATAGCGAGTAGGTCTAATAAACTATGATGATCCATTGGATATTTATCTTCTCATAATTTATAGTAGGGGTTTCTCATACTCCCGTTGAGAATTACTTTGGCAGGACAGGAGACATGAGAAATGCGGGCCAGTTACGGCTTTCTTCAACATCGAATAGAAGTCTTTAGAATGACAAAAAAATTATGTAATGATCTTGCGATTTGGAGCTCCTCATGCTATGACAAACCGACACCAAGGCTTGTTTTGGTCACTTCCACTGTCACCTATACTCTCTTTACAAGTTCCTCATGCTATGACAAACCGACACTAAGGCTTGTTTTGGTCACTTGCACTCTCACCTACTCTCTTTACGAGAGAAAGAGAGAGAATGAATGTAAATGCAGTTAATATTGAAAAGACTGTATAACGTATACTTCAAGCTTATCCATACGGGACAGTTAGAAGTAAATTTTTTTTAAATTAAGTTAAAAGAATGATTAAAAAGTACACATACGACACATTATTTTATCTTTAGAAGTATGTAATTCGAGCATATTAAAAATTTCTCATCTTAAAACGTTGATCTGATCATGATCATGATCTTGATCAATCATGAATTGACATGTATGCAACGGTCTTTTCTTTTCTTAAAAATTCAATACGTTTTACATATAATAACTCATAATTGACTGAATCCATTGATCACCGTGCTATATCTTCTTGTCTATGGGCAGCCATTCAAGCTACGACATCAGTTTAAACGGCATTCTTTGAACAAAGTGACATTATTGAACCAAACATATTCAACGTACAAATCAAACTGATTGGAGTACCTGAGTGCCTCCCACTGTTTGTTTGATACTTTGGAATATGCTTTACAACATTTCTATACATATCATCATAGTAAGCAATGTTACAGGAGATTGGTTACCAAGAATCTACTCTAAAGACCCAGTGACCAGTCGTCACCCAGCCTATGGAAAAAGCCTACAAAGATGACAGCCATCCGCGGCAGCTACTCATTGGCCAGTGACCAAGGATCTCAGCTGATTGAATGCGTCACTTCCGTTGCGTTCAATAACACCCTGCAGTCCTCAACGAATGCGACCAAACGACCCTCCATGGGAAATTAGACTTCAATTCCACAGAAATAAGTTAGTCTGAAGATAAATGTCCAAAAAATGCTCTCATTTCTTGTACCTGCCGACACTTGCAACGATAGGCCCTACAGCATTGAAGGTTTGAGCAACTGTTCAGATTCTTCCTGAACATACCATATCATTTTAAACGGTAGAACAAAAGCAATAAGAATAAGTTTTCGACCAAGATGGTTGAATAATCTTGGGAAACTGCTCGTTGGGATCGAAACCTAGGTTTAACTAACATATCAAAACATCAGCGGATAGGCACCATGATTACGACGATTCAGCGCCACGATGGGCAGTCTAGTTATGTTCCCATCAAGCACTGATGAGGGATGAAGAGTGACGCCAATTATAGAACAAATTCACGATGCCCCTGGGTGTAATCTTTTTATTCAAAAATAGATAGAATTATGAGAATTTGAGATTGTGTGATTTGGATTAAACCTTATGAGAGTGAAATGTAAAGCATTCCATGTTTGTTTGATGGATTGGAAAATGGTGAATTGACTATTTTTTTCACTAAGGATTACTAATCCCACGCCTCCTATCCTATCCCATCCCATTATTTTATCCATGATATGAATAATTATTTACTCCTAATATTATTAGTAATCTCTTTCATTTTTTTTTCAAACACCGACTTTACAAGATCATGAGAACTAATTTATCCGATTTTCTTCCCGAGCTGGCAAACAAACATAGCCTAAGTTTTTGGTTGGTATAGGGGTTGAACTAATGATGTAAATTGCGACTCTTACAAGTAAATTAAGACATTAAGTTTTTGGTTGGTATAGGGGTTGAACTAATGATGGGAATTGTAACTCTTACGTTACACTTGAATCCAGAGATTTGGAAAGAAATGAGAAAGGGTAGGAAGGAGATGTTGTCTCTTGTTTGGTTTAAAATTAGAGAAAAAAAAAAAAAAGAAATGGGGTAGAGGAAGATGGAAGAGTTTCTTAACCTTTATTTTATTCTCCCAAAAGTGGACAGAGACAAGGAAAATTGAGAAATCATTTAATAAATTTTTTATAATACTGATTCTAACATTAAAATTATAAAGGAAAAAATATATAATCATCTTCTTTCATTTCTTTCTTTTATTGTCTTCTTTTATGCTTCAATTGCAAATGAGAAAAAAAAATAGTGTAATCCTCTCATTTTACTTAGAAACAATAGAAAAAGAAATGAAAGAAGATGATTATATATATTTTTTATTGTTATACCTTAAAATAGAGAGGTTTTTTTTCCTTTATAATTTTAATGTTAGAATCAGTATTATAAAAAATTTATTAAATGATCTCTCATTTCTCGTTGTCTCTGTTGATAAAATAACAGTTAAGAAACTCCTCTCTCTCCCTCTCCCTTTACCCGATTTCCTTTTCTTCTCTAATTTTAAACCAAACAAGAAACAACATCTCCTTCCTACCCTTTCCCATTTCTTTCCAAATCTCTAGATCCAAGTGTAACGTAAGAGTTACAATTCCCATCATTAGTTCAACCCCTGTACCAACCAAAAACTTACCATCTTAATTTACTACTACGAGTCGCAATTCACACCATTAGTTCAACCCCTATACCGACCAAAAACTTACCATCTTAATTTACTACTAAGAGTTGCAATTCACATCATTAGTTCAACCCCTGTACCAACCAAAAACTTACCATAGTTCAACCCCTGTACCAACCAAAAACTTACCGTCTTAATTTACTACTAAGAGTTGCAATTCACATCATTAGTTCAACCCCTATTCTAACCCAAAAACTTACCGTATAAAGCTCTAACAGACAAAACCCATTGCTCTACCCATTAATCTCTAACCAGACCCAACCGATAGCTCTACCCATTAGCCTTTAATTGAACACCAAAACCTTAAAAACCATTGGTGTCAAGAGGTTCCAGCATGCATTTTTCTGAAAATCCTGCAACCTGTCACTCTAAGAACTAAGCCAATTCCATCTCGTTTTGGAGCCCAAACCATGAACCCTTTCTTCAAACTCATATCATATATCCCTCACAGTAAAAAAATTTCATAACCAAAACCCATCACAAAATCAACCCTATTTCGAAAGTTGATAAGTCTTTTAAGAAAAATGCCTAGCTTAAGTAGTCCCAATCAAGAATATCTTCTATACTACTTGACAGTTTATTATAGTTTTTTTTTGAAAATTAATATAGATTTAATGTTCATTGAAATGCAAGTAGCATATAATCCTCTGATTATTCAATCAAACTGTCAAGAACCTGATATGCCCACGAACTATAGCAGATCCTAAACTTATTTGTCCAAGAAATCTGCAGCTCATCAGTCTCTAAATACGTCTTCTCTCATCAAATAGCAGCTTGAGCAGTGCAAAATCTAATACCTAAATACCACTTCAATAGTCACGAAACCACAACTTATACCGCTCAAGTAATTGGACACTGCAAGAATTGCGCCCATGTCCCAATTAATCCCTATCCCATTAATGATGCTGCAAAGATGGCCAGCATGTTGTATCTCCAATTTTTCAGGATGACTTAAGCTTCAACCCAAAGTCTGTCAGTAAAACCTGTGAAACATGTTTTATTAATCCTTCCTTCCAATATCAACATTGTGTTGAATACTATTTCATCTACACTGTCATACTGAGATTTGTTCGCCATTTATACGCTTGCAAAAACCTGAGTCCCCAGCAATACAAATTCTAACTCAATTCTCCACTCTGAACAATAATGACATGAAACTCTCTGATTTCAAACAGACTATTTGATCTTAGCTCTCCCCAGACAACTTTCCTCTCTCAATTCCACAACAAATTGTTAGCATCTAATTACCTATCACGCTGAAACTGACTAATTGTACACAAAAATACAGATGGACACTAATGGGCAAATTCTAATTTCAATTGAAGAGTATTTATGAACTCCCTCAGAACCTCTAATTATGCCTCAACACACTCTTCGCAAACACTAAAATAGCAAATGGAAGCTCCAAAAGAATAAGAAACAATATGAGTAGCTTGAAGAGAGCTTGAAGGGTTGAAGAGAGAGAGAGAGAGAGAGAGAGAGATGGGAAAATCCTAGGTACTCACACCTTAGGAGAGATGATCACACTTCTCAAAATAATGACCCTAAAATTTGCCCAACTAGACCTACAAATAACAAAATACAATAATAAAGCCCAACCAGACCTATAAATTTGCCCAAAATACAATAGTAAAACGCACACTCAGAAATACCAACACGCAATCCACTCTATAACCCACACATCAAAATTACTAAAATACAAAGAGCAATGTAACTCCAAACTATTTAATCTCTTAGGCAAGTTCTATACTAGAATCTTGTCAAATAACAATATTGTTCTCGGATTTTGAATTTCCCCTTCCCTTATGGTACTTTCCAAATCTTCCCAGTATATCATTTGCATAATAGTTCCTTCATATTCATATTCTGATTTCTTCACAACCAACCATGTGACAACTACAGTTTCAAAAAAAGTTTATATAGTCCATAAACTAAAGCAACCAACCATATAATGCCCAGATGAGTTCCTTAACAAGCAGTGAGCTCATGATGACTAGAGCAGAAACTCGAATTTAAACTAAACACACAAATAATAAATCTTTCACCTCCATATAACGACCCCTAAAAGATGACTTTTCCTAGACTTAACAAAACCAGCCTATACTCCTAACTGATCTAAACAAGTTCACAACATAAATATTGCTCAATATAAAAAATTTACTCATAACTAGTTTCTCCTGTTATAAAATTCACATTCAGCAAGAATGTCTTCCAAGGAAGAATCACACTAATTGCTAAAATTAAACAGGAATTGAAAGCAACATGATCAAGGTACCCCTGAAAAATACAAACTAGACTAAATATTGTCCCTCAATAGATACTTTAAAGTTCATTGCTTTCTGTAAAATAAGGTAAACAACTCTCTACATTGATGAAAGAAGAACCCAGAAGAAAATAATGACTACATCAAAATTTGAATTATGAAACCAGACCACTAAAAAGATAGTGGAGTCGGAAAAAGTCATAACTAAAATTTTCTACACATGTAAATAAATAAGATATCAACACGTTGTCTATAGAGCAAATGATGATTTAGATCCTTCAGCAACTAAATTAACAAGAAAAGCAATCAAAGAGCGAACTAAAAGAGCAGGTTATAGATCCAATCTAGATACAGATGAAACAAAACCTTAACCAATTTCTGCAAAATCCTTGGAAATGAATCATCTTTCTACCTAAAAAAGTTACACTTCAATTGAAGAAGAGGAACCAGTGTTTTAATTCTAACAAAACTCAGTATACACCAACCACATCGCATTAGATGAGATCAGATTTAATTGCATCTTCATCATACGCGAGCCGCGACGGCGGGAGCAGCGGCTGCGGCCGCGGACGAGGCTGCGCCACCGAGGAAGGAGAGGAATCCAGCGTTGGCTGGCTCTTGCTCATCGAGGAACAGGTCCTCCGGAACCCTAAACGCGCCGTGCGCGCATACAATCGCCAATCCGACGAGGAGAGCGGAGATCAAAAGCGATCCAACGCTGGTGAGGAACACCACGACTATGGTGGACACCACTAACACGCCAAGGGTTTCTCGATCCGAGAACGTACGGCTGAACAGGACAATAGGCTGATCGGTCGGACGGAAGAGGTACAGGAAGAGCCAGGCGGCAAGGAGACAGAGGAGGACGAGTAGAGAAAAAGGGTGAGAAAGAAGAGAGAGAGCCAACACGAAGGCGATCAGAGTGACGTAGTTCACGCGGAAGTAGGACAAGTTCTTCCGGATGCGCGAGGCGGCCTCTGAAAGCGTATAGGGGCGGGCCAGAGAGGTGCGGTCCACAAGCTCAGACCAAGGGCGTCGTTGGGCCAAGCCGTGGCGGATGGAGTAGGACAGGCGCGTGATGAACGCGCGTAAGGCTGGGGTGGCGACGGGCGGCTGAGCTTGGCCGGCAGTGGTAGTCGACTGGGGACTTGAGATCGGAAGGGTTGCTGGTGAAGCCATAGATGAGGGTGAGGGTTAATGTTGGGAGGACCGGAGCTCAGAGAAAAGGTTGGAGCCGAAACGGAACAGGGACACGTACAATATTTTGACTCATTTTTTCTTAAAACAATATTTTGACTCATTTTTTCTTAAAACAAAGAAAAGTTTCTCTTCATTTTTTGACATTTTTGTAATTTAAAAATATAATTGATTTATTTTTTCTTACACCAAACAATAATATTCCTCCTTCCTAAAATGGGAGGGGCTAAGGCGTAAAATTGCCCATTAAATTATATTACACTACGTGTATAGGATGGCTTGTAAAGATCATATTATTTTTATAAAAAATAATTCAAACACATTATCATAGTCGAATAGATTATGAACCAATATGAATCGGTTCGAACTGTGGAACGGTTCTTCATTACAAATAGAATTAGGTTTGACTTAGGTCAGAACTTTAGTTTGGGCTTATCTTTCGTTCGAAACAATTTGACTAAGTCAACCTAAGTCAAATACCTTAAAATAAGAGGGAATTGTAATCCTACGATAATAAGAAACATAACTCTCATTATAAGTGTCATTTGTGGCCCTATATCCTATCACGATTAGGGAGTAACCCCCCAGGGTTCTTCATCACAAATAGAATCAAGCCTGGCTCAGGTTAAGAATTAGTCTAGGTAAAACTCTAGCTCGAACCTATCTCCAGTTTGGATAGTCTGACTAAATCAACCTCATTCAAATACCCAAAAACAAGAGAGAATCGTAACCCCAAGATAATAGAAAACATAACTCTCATTATAGGAGCCATTTATGGCCCTATATCCTCCCACGATCAAGGAGTTACCCCCTTTAAAGGACACTTCTTTACGTCAAGCAACGATTATTTAAACCCTAAACCACACAATGATGAGGTATGCAATCAATTGCATTCAAATCACATCTTTTGTTACTTCTTCAAGTAATCAACTAACTTGATCGTCGAAAAATCCTTGACAGACACTACACTGGTGTTATCAGATTTTTTCTGGCAATTTTCATTTGTCTTGTAAGAGGGCATTAAAGGAAAAGAGAAAAGTTTCCCCTCATTTTTGTACTTTAAAAATATATTTGACTCATATTTTCTTAAATCAAAGAATAATAACATTCACTCCTCTTAAAATGGGAGGAAAAGAAAAGAAAAAAGTTTTTATTCATTTTTGACTATTTTGTACTTTAGAAATACAATTTGATATTAAAAGATATAATATTAAAGTCATTCAATTTGTAAATAAGTTAGTTTTTAAGACTTGATTAAAAAAATGTGAGGATAGGGTACTTTGATGAACACAATATACTTAGTAATTAATGCTCGAACACAATGGGGCAGGAAAATATTACCATAAAGTATATTCATTTAATTTTTTAAAGATATAATGAAACTTTATTGTCTCAAATTCCCAATCCCATTTGTATGTATCTAAAATTAAAAATATTTTGATTCAAGTTTTTTTGTTTTTTATTTTATTTTTTATTTTTTGGGTAAATAGAGAATCCTCATTTATGGTTCAAGTGCTTTCTTATTAAGAAAAATACTATGGTGCAAATTTAGATTTGAGAATTATGATAAAGCTCACATTGTATCACAAATCTCGTATTACCACAAATTTGAACAATTGTCTCACAATACAACAATCGTGCTATACTTTTTTTCTACGAGGGTTAAACATGAACACGTGACAATATGGGTAACTTTGGATTTTTTTAAAAAAAGAAACGACAAGAAATATCATTACAAGAGAAAGTACATTTGACTAGAGAAATTTAACAATAAAAGAAGAAGGATCCTCTGGCCAAACAATAACATTATCCAACATCTTAGCATGTCTAGCAAATTCATGAGCTCCAGAGTTTATGGGCCTTCTCACAAAGTTACAAGTATAGTGATTGAAATTTTCTAATACTGATCTCACATCAACATGAACAATTCTCAAAGAAAAAAAGTCAATAGATGAATTACGAATACCATTAATAGATCTATTAGATGAAGAACTACCTGATGTTTAGAAGACTCTTTTTTTTATGGATCGATTAGGAGGTATCTTGAACCAGCTTATGCGCACTAGACTAAGTTTCCATTTCTGTGACAGTCAAACCCACTCTTTAAGCTCTAGTTGCCAACGATGTCATGACCTAAAACCTACCCTATTCGGATCTCGTGTCGTGGGGTTGACCCAATAGCTGTCCGTACTTTTTTCTTTCTTTGTATCCATGACAACAATATACGAAATATTGTTTTAACAACTGAAAATGTAAACCGACATAAACTGAACATTAACCACTCTTTAGGTGGTGAGTACATGGGAGGGACTACATTCACTTTTGTCAGACTCCTCAACTGTCCCCCTCTGTCCCCCTATGCTCCTGGACGCCTATTGAGGTCTTGTATCATTCTCACCTGAAAAATGAGTAAGTGGTGTGAGCTAACAACGCTTAGTAAGTAAAAGTCCATCTCCGACACAGGTTAGGGTTAACATAGAAAAATATGAACTCATAGGATGACCATGATAGCCAATCATGAAAACAATTACAGTTAATGGTAAAATGCCACAATGGCCAATGAACAGTAAGTCACAATAAACAAGTGTGAGTAATGGTATAACATGGATATGGGAAAGCTCAATAATTACAATCAACATAAAAATATACTGCCACAAATAACTGGTCAACATCAAGTCCAATAAATAAGGGAACTGTCAACATTGAATTATTCATAGGGAAATGACAACATCCTATGAATCCAATAAACATAAACATAACAACAGTCAATCATAATCGATGCATTTTTGTTCAGGGTTTGGCAGACCCTCGGTCTTTTGGGGCCCGGCATACCCCCCTTAAGATGAACGCATATAAAATATTCTCAAAACTCAGTGCATAAAAACGCCATCATTGCCATATGTCCATTCACAGATTAGACCCGTAGGTCCTGTCAATCGACCTGTAAGTCCTCTTAATCAGATAACATCAGATGGATATTGTGACAGCACAATTTCGACATTCATAATAAATCATGATTCTATTGTGATTCCATAAAAAGTGCATAAAGAATGGAATATCATGTAAATAACAATAGGCCTCTCAAGGCACAGTATAACATAGCAATCATGATATAACAATCAATAAACATCCATAAGATAGGACAATATCAATTGTGGAATAATAACAGTTGGTACGTTCAAGAGTACAAAATTGGCAGTAATAGAAGGAACGTGGCTTGGAAGACCACATGTAAGAGATAGGGGTTTACTTACCTTTAATCCGTATGATCTACTTTAATACTCCGTAAGTTTCTCCTTTCCCTTTGACTTGCCTATACATCAATAAACATCTCAGTGTTCTAATGTCATTTATCAAATTGAACACCTCATTACTCTAAGCATCTCTTTTACTAATTTAAACTCTATCATTGAGTCCACGATGTCGAAGAAAATCAGTTTAAGTTTTCACGATTTTCAATTTGAACTTCTATACCGAAAAAGGCAAAACGGTCATTTTACATGTCTCTATTTGAGTCCAGAAGGTTTCAAATAATAAAAATTACTATTTACTTAGTTCAATCGGAGTCCGTTTCACTCACATTTGACTCAGGGGTATTTTGGCCATTTTGGCATTTCTACGAGTATTTTATTTTTTGGGACTCCATATCGTAAAACGGACCTCACCATTGGGTCCAAAGGTCCATAATAGTAAATTTATACTATTCATTTGCTACATTTGGACACCGAAATTTAAAATAACAATTAATTAATTTACTTAACTATATATATATATATATATATATATATATTAGTTACACCTTAGAACACAAGTGCCCTTGTGGCACAGTAGTGGACTTAGTGGGCATAAGGCTTCCAGCCCTTGTGCACCCAAGTTCGAATCCCCTCAACACCTTCTGCCCCCTTTTTTTAAAATAAAGACAAAAGCCCCTTAGCCCCTTTCAATAGTGACGAACCGTTACTGGGCCTGGGCGGGTTCCAACCCGACCTAGTCCGCTTGACCCGCAAGTGGCCCCTCCTTCTTCCCCCGCTATTCCGGTGACCCTCAGGCAGTTTCCAGTCACCTGCTCTAGCACCAGTCGATCACCTGCTCTAGCGCCGGTGATCGGACCGGACTGCAGTACAGGAATTTTTTTCCCATTTTTTTAAGGTTTTAAAGTCATTATTCATTTTTAAACACCCTAAAACACAATTTGGGACCATTCTATAGCATTTTAAGCCTTTAAAACACTTTCAAATTCTAATTTTTTTCCAAATTCCACTTTCCAATAAATCTATTTTTCTCCCTCGTTTCTTCACCATTTTACTTGCGGTTTCTTCTTACGTGTTCCATTTTTCTCATAAAGTAACATTCTACTACCAAAACCAAGCTTTGAGCAACTCTAAATAAAAACCAAAAAAATATAGAGAATAAAAAAATTTAAGTTTTACCTTCTACGACTATTCTTCTCCTCTCATTTTCTTCCTCCTCTTCTCCTTCTCTCCTCATGGTTCTCTTCAGCAACCTGAACGCTTCCCAGTTACTACTTCCTTCTGGTTCCTCTCTTTCTCTTTTTTTTTTTTTTCTTTCCTCTGTATTTTTTTTTCAACCCAACGCATAGGTTATATCTCACCCTTGCGCCCCTTCACTTCCCCCCTTTCCATTCAATTTTTTTTTCTTCCTTCAATTTCTTTTCTTCTCTTGTAACCCCTTCCCCCTTTTCATGCACTTACCATATATAACCCCCTCCCATATATATATCTATATATAAATACTTACTGATATATATATACATATATATATATATATATTATCTATTATATATATATATATATTCTATTTTCTATTTTTATTTATTTCTATTTTTATTTTTGTTTTATTTGATTTTTTTTTTTTTATATTCGTTCCTGGCTTGCTCGGCATTGCCCGGGCATCATATATACATTCAAAACTATTGAGATTCTACAATCGTCCATTTCATTTAATGTCATAACATGAAACCCTATCGGCTTCGTTTACACGGTTCGCTCTGTTATAATTTGGGTCAGGGTATTACAAACGATCAACGCAGAGGAGATTCGAAACTCTCTTTTTTTATGGATCAGTTAAAAGGTATCTTAAACCAGTTTACGTGCACCAGACTAACTCCCACTTTCTGTGACAGTCAAACCCACCCTTTAAGTATTAGTGTCTTACTGCTCGGCCACATCTCCGGACGATAATAGTATTAGCTTCAAAAGGTAGAAAATAAACTTTATCAAATTTTCATTCCACCAAGGAGATTGGGAGCAAAAAAAATCAGCCACCATTGCATTTTGTGGAAGAGTGTTGATTGGAGAAATTACTTGGGAAGAAGTAGAGACAAACAACCATCTATCTCCCCATATCTGGATTGATAATACATCACCCACACGTTATCTCATTTCATGTACTAAGTGTTGGGAAAATAGATTATTGAGCAAGAATTTTTTGCTATTTTTGAGTCAAAATTAAAATGGGCCTCATACATTATTTTAGGTAGGTCTACATGGAAATATGTTCTCCTCCATGAGAAGATTAAGAACATATATTGAATTATTCAAAACCATTAAGGAGTAATTTAGAAATTGATTCTAAATATCACCACTTAAAAAAAGTAATAAAGTTTAAAGCTTGTGAAAAGTTTGTGTCTCACATAGGTTGAGAATAAAGTTTTTAAAGAGTATATATACAATTACCTTGGGTTGGGCTTGGGCGTTGACCCGCTGTATATATATCTTTTTTAGAGAAGATTTATTTATTTAAATTATATTTTTAAAATGTTACGTTTTTTAATTTTGACTAAACAGTCACCATGAACACGTGTGTGTCCCTTTAAATTTAAAGAATAGTTGCGCCCCTTCAGATTGGTGCGTCTGTTCACCAATATATGTATTTATTCAAATTAAAGTATTATATCTGCTTATGTGAAAACATGCACCAGTTAGGTTCGTGTTTATTTGAACAGTTACTAAGTCGCCTATATAAACCCAGTCTGCCCTCATCATCATGCAATTCATGAGTTTTAATCTTCAGTTTATTTATACTATGAGTCTGCATATTAAGAAAGTTCAAACACAAGTTCTGATTTGTTGTGCACAAAAAATTGAAGTACTTCTTCTACTATTCGTGACCATTGTATCATCAAAGACAATCGCCATTGAAAACTCAAAGCAACAGTGCGAGGGTGATATTGTCTTAAGGACATTGTGTAATACACTGACCTTAGTCAATCATCATTGCTATACTTCTAAAATTTTCCTGCAACCTATAAATTCTGTATTATGATTACTTTAATTAATTTATGTTTTCTATTATTATGAAATTAATTATACTTTAGTCTTAATTTCAAAACTAGTTTTACAAATACAGATTACAATGTAATTTTAAAACTAGATTTACAAAAATCAAATTTTATTACAATATTTTTTGAAGTACAATATTTTGTTTTAAACTATTGTAAATCTTTACTGTGCAATATTCTGATGAAATATAATAATTTGATTTAACACTAAGTAGTTCGTGGGCATTTAGAATGCTACACCACAAATAAGAAGGTTACCTTAGAAGTTCTATATTTGAATTTCGGAAACAAGAATCCACTTAGAGGATCCAAAACCCCTAATGATGGATGGTCATTAGCTAGGTGGGACACTAGACCGTGGTCGAAAATGCTCCAAAAAGAAAGAAAAAGGTAAATTACACTAACATTTTTTGAGTTTTTTTGATAAGTATACTAACCTCTCCTGCTGTTTCTAAAATTATACCTATTTTTCCTATTTTATTTGACAAAATACAAATACCCTATTCCAGTTAAATTTTTTTCTCTTTAAAATGACAAAATTTTTCCTTTTATGGTTTTTTTTTTCAATTTTTAAAATTTGACTATATTTTAGTTTTTTCATTTTCTAAATAAATATTGATTAAAATCTAAATTTATTTTTATATAATACAAAAAATTGGTCAAAATTAAAAAAAAAATACAAAAAAATTAAAAAAATAAAAGGAGTAGTTTTATCATTTTGATTAAAAACTTTGACTAGAAGTGATATTTGAATGTAATTTTAGAAACATCATATAACACTAGTGTAATTGTAAAAAAAATCATAAAATATCAGTATAATTTATCTAAAAGAAAAACATCCTAATGCAATATAACTTATCCGTTATTGGAGAATTTTGAAAGAGAGAATGTGTAATTTGGGTTCTAAGACAAGAATACGACGTGACGGCCCGTGCCATTCTAAAAAGTGGTAGTACGGTAAGTGTCTCATTGTGTTACTCCACATGGACAAGGCCCAAGGGTAGTGTACCTAAAGACATGTACAACTTAACATGGTGATACATGCACATTGTATAATGCCGCAAGGTGACTTTCTACCTAACAATAATATGGGTTTGGTCCTTCAATTGTACCCAAATTCCCATGGGCTTGGGACTCCTATAAAATTAAGAGGAGGGCCCGTCCACTCGAAAAGAGGACCAGGCTATTTCGCTCCTTCTCTAATCCACTGTCTGCAAAGGAACACTCCCTCACCAATATATGGGCATTCTCTATCACAGTTCTATTAACTTAAACAGTATTATAAATAAAAAAATATTTTGAAATTACAAAATAGGGCATAATTCTTATTATAATATCCAAGACAACATACATATTTACACACACACACACAATTCTATCCATTTGGCTTAAAAAGAAAACACCATTAGACATGCCAAAGGCATTATCTCAAAGAGGAAGCTTATTAAAACTTAAGTTGATTTAAAATCATCTTCCCATCTTTCTAAATTTAATTTTAAGCTAATGTTTTTGGCACATAGGAGGAATTAAGTACCTTCAAATTCTTAGAGAAGATTTTGTTTTTGTTTTTTTTTTCATAATCAACTAAATTAATTGAATTATTAAATTAAATAAAATTATTTTCTTAAATTTTATAATTACATAATAAATAATAAATAAACTAATAAAATAACAAAACACGATACAAATAAAATAACATAAATCAAACAAAAATGAAAATCAGAAAACATATACGTGAGATTGAGTGGCACGTTACTGGCATTGTTTTAAAGTCGTAGTGTTGTTATATATACAAGTTTTGATGATCACAAATAATTCTAAAATACAATCTAATAAAACTTATAATAGGGTTGAAATTGAAGGACTCATTTCGCTAGGGAGGTACATAGATTTAATTTTATTAAATTACTTGAAAAATACAAAGTAGAATAATAATAGGATAGCAATATTATAGAAAAATAAGAAAAGAAAAAGTGTAATAGACTTGTAGAATTATTGAAGAATGTTAGGGTCAGCGTGACTGACTAACACTCGTTACATGATTGGTGCGTCTAAGTCACTCGTTAGTATCACGCACGTGAGTTAATTACATGTTCGACTCTTGAATGACTTTGTTAGAGGTTTGTTTTTAAATATATTTCAAGGTTAATTAATTTTTTAGTTCGGCTTGGTAAATCAATAAGTGATCTAATACTATATAAAAAATCAAGATATTCGATTAGAGGCTCATTCAAGATTTGTTAGTAAATTAACAAGTTGAGTTTGAACATAATTTGAAACTCGTTTATTTTAATAAGCCAAGAATAAAAAACTGCTTGGCTTGACCTGACTCGACTCGGCTTAACTCATTTATGACCTTAAATGACATTGACCAATAGTTAACATAGCATAAAATGCATGTGGACATTAACTTACACTATGATTGGATGGAAGGAATTGGAAAGAAAGGGTAGGGAAGGAGAAGGAAGAGAGTTTATATCATGTTTGTTTTAAAAATTAAGAAGGAAAGGGAGGGAGAGCTTAATCTTCATTTAAGTAATTTCGTTATCCCTTTAAAAGTAGGAGGAAATGGAGGGAAATGAAAGAATGATTTATTGAATTTTTAATAATACCAATATTACCTTTAAAATTATAAAAGCTAAAATAAAAATGATACATCTATTCTATGGCATCCAAATACACGTCCAAATCCTTTCCTTTCCTTTCTCTCCTTTATCATTCTCAAACAAGATGAAAGGATTATATTAGTCTTTCCTCTCATTTCCTTTCATTAGTTATCCAAACATAAAGGAGAGATTACTCTCTCCTCTCCTCTTTTTTCCTTTCCCTCATAACTAATACTCTCTTCTCATTTCCTTTCTCTCCTGCTCATCCAAACGAACTGTTAGCTAATTCGAAAGAGATGCAAAAAGCATGCGTGTTTAAAATAGTTTAGCCTAGATTAAGTAAAAGTATAATCCATAATTAATTGAATGCTTTGAATTCTCCCAAGAAAATATTTAAATGGATACATGCAAAGGTTGATGCTTCCACGTTTTGTTTAATTTTAGTGAGAAGAGAATCACATATTCTCATCTTTTCCATTCAACCTTATCTACCCTTTAATCAACATGGAAAACTTCAAATTTTATTAATGCTAATTTGCTTGCCATGCTAAAATACCTCAAAAGATCAATTTTGGCTAAACCATTATCCACATTCAAATCATTGTTTATCGTTAATTACCAAACAGCTACAAACCATTTTCAATCAAAACATACAATCAGTTGACTTTAAGTTCCAAAACAAACTGTTAGTACCCGGATGATCTGGTCATTATAGGACAATCTGTTGATTAGTGAAAGATTAGGTTCACTATCTACTTCACGTAACTGGCCTTTTAGGATTGGAAATATGACGTAGGGTGCCTAACAAGATGAGATTAGTTAAGATGAGGTTTCCTTGAATTGTTGCTATATTAACTTTCAGACACCATTTGACATGGAAGATAGTCAAAAATCCTCCTTGTTTTTAGGAATCGTAATTTTTAACACGGCATGATAAAAGATTTAGGTTGAGTATAAATGAGTAGTATTTGAGTTTTGAAGGGATCGGTGTCTCATTTTTTTATAGTCATGACTCAGATTCAAGGCTCAGAGAATATATACACATATATTGGTAGAATTTTCTCTCCTCCATCATTGTATTAAAAAACAGTATTAGAATTTTAAAACATGACATGATTATTATTTTTTTTTAGTGATCGGAAACTGATCTTACCAACTACAACATTCAATTGTGGGACCGGATCATAAATTATTACAACTATTTCGCATAAACTTTCACGATTAATTATTATTTTTTAATGACCGAACTGATCTTACCAACTACAACATTCGATTGTCGGACCGGATCATAAATTATTACAACTATTTCACATAATCTTCTAATTCACATAAACTTTCACTTATAGTAATTGTATCGTGTACGTACCCAAAGGGAGCCTATGTAGTATTCTGTTATACCAAAATACTCAAACATTTATTGTCTATTATTGTAATGGTTATGCAATAACTGATAAAAAGAAACGTGCTATGTATTCTCCTACCCAACGAAGAGGAAACTAGTGCAAGGAGATCATTAACCATATATAAAACTAAAAAAATAAAAATAAAATATAAAGAATAAAATGGTGCAAAGAAATGTAAATATTCTTTTTCCTTTTTTCTTCCTTGAAGAACAAATTGAAAAAAAAAAAATTTCAAACGTAAATCTGAAATGTCAAAATGTACTGCTCTTGAAAAGAATAAGATTTTCCTTGGATTCCTTTGATTGACGACATTTTATTAATAGGAAATGCTACATTCATCTAAAATTTGATCGGATTTATTGATTTGCTGACATGAATTATTATAATTTTTTTAAAATTTAAATAAAATGATAAAATACATAAATTAATTTTAAAAATATACTTAACACATATAAACAAAAATGGATATATCAAGAATTTTTCTTTGCTAAAACTTATGACGCCAGCTGCTATGAAATGAGAATATTACAGGATGAGGATGCCGACAATATGGAATGCATCAAGGGAAATAAGGGAACGTCCTGCATGGATAGTCACGTGCAATGCACATGCAACAATTTTGACAAACTAAATTTTCACAGACGGAGAAATTGTTGAATTCATGACTGATCTACCTTAGGCTCAGAGGGTTAATTCCCCCCACCCCGCTCAATTTTTCTATCAAAGATTTTCTTATATAATTTTAATTTTAAAAAAAATATTCATCTAATTAAATTTTTTTACATTTTATCCTTATTTTAATTTTAATTTTAATTCAACCTTTTTTATTAATTTTTTTTTTATAGTTTTTTCAGTATAGTCTAAAGATTTTTGTGGGTCTTTTTTTTTATTAGACTCTTATCTAATTTGTAAATTTTTTATATTAATAAATTTAGTTACTTATCAAAAAAATTATTTATTAATATTAAATTTTTATATTTCTTTAATTTTTCTAATTTTGTCTTCCTAAACTAAATTCCGTCCTGGTTGAATTGAGTAATGTAAATCAATATGAACAAGTCATCTCCCTCACTTTACAGTTGTTATATTCTATACCATAATATTCATCTACTTCCACCTTTCCGAACATATTCTTTGTCTGCATAAGCATTCATTTATCTTATGTATTTGATTCCATGCAGAATAACGTGATTGACAAGTTAATAGGGATAGTAAATATTTGAAACGTAAAACGTTATAATATATGAAATGGAAATGAAAATATAATTTGTCACTTGTTATAAAATGTGATACATTAAGTGTAAAATTTTTTGGATTGCTTAATTGAAAGTGAATATGTTTATTCAAAACGTGATATATATTTTTTATTTTATTTGTGATGATTTTTTTTTTTATTATAATTTGGTATCCGACGCTTTGAGTTCATCAATTCTATCGTCCATTAACGGGGATCCGATTAAAGTCAGGGTATGATCCCATATGAACCGATCCAGAAAAAAGTGCATAACATCTATTGAATTTCGACCTAACAATTTTAAATTTGTAATAATATATGTATCTGTGTGTATATGTACATTAAAATTTTTTTTAATAAATTCAAGTAATTATAAAAATTAATGAAAATATGATACTAAATGAATGCTACTGAGCTAGTGCTGAGAGTAGGAATTCTATTATAACAGCACAACAGAAAAGAAAGGGGCAAACTCAAAATCAAACCACGTACTGCATGAGATCACTGGAAACCATCAGATTCGATCAACAGGAATTAATAACTGCAGTCCAGCTAGTGGTAGTAACACCATCGCTACCTTATATATAGGTTAAGAGAGAGCTGCCACTTTTGGTACGTTGCAAATGTTAAAGCAAAAACCTTTCTTCTTCCTTTTTTTTTTTTTTTTTTGTGATAAGTTTTTTTTTTAAAAAAAGGTAAGTAACCCTTGAGATGAAAGTTGATTTTTTTTTTTCCTTTGTAATAATTTAATTTTGTATTCTGTGTTGGAGGATTATAACCATGCATATATAACGTTATTATGAATGTCAGTCTTTTTTTTTTTTTTTAATAATTCGGTATTCGAGTTTTTGGACCAATTAATTTGAATGATCAATTATACCATTTACTAGCAGAGGTCCGATTAAAGTTGGGACAACGCCCGTATGGACTAATTTCAAGAGAAAGTGGCATCGGTTTCTA
Source organism: Nyssa sinensis (assembly GCA_008638375.1). Taxonomy (NCBI): domain Eukaryota; kingdom Viridiplantae; phylum Streptophyta; class Magnoliopsida; order Cornales; family Nyssaceae; genus Nyssa; species Nyssa sinensis. Next base: position 7,016,385 of record CM018041.1, on the reverse strand, counting down.
TCTGAAGACTTTGAAAGACAAGTTCCTTAATCGTTGTCTACCGCCTGCTCGGCCACCTCCTTGAGATTATTATGAATGTGAGTCTTAACGTAGCATCAAGTCGTAAAAATAGTTTCTATACTTGTGAGAATGAAGTTGTATACATCTCATTAAATTACTCATTATTTCAAAAGTTTAAATTGTTAGAAAATGATGTCAATAATATATATCAATATGTTTAACACATCTCTCACGTGCAACTCCATCTTCATCTTAACTTGAATTTATAACCTCTCAGAACTAAAATTCTAATATCATGCATATTAAATCACTAATTACTCGAAAAACTTAAATTATTAAAGAATAGATTAACAATAGTATATCACAACATTTTAAGACATCTAATAATCATTTCTAAACCCAGAGTGACAAGAATCTCATATATTGACATTGCCCGTCTTATACCATTAATTTCTCTGTATACATATCATCTTGTTTTGCACGCAAGAGTAATTTGCCAAAAAAAACTTCAACCCGATCTAGTTGTTTACCAATACCATGCATATATGGTGGTAAGAAATGAAGGAAGACGCAAATATTGGCGGTATTTATGACTTTTATGCCTATAACACTTCCATACTTTGTAACATTATCTGCATTTTATGGCAGATAGTTCTTCTTTTGTGAAACTCATCCGTACTCTATTTTGTTTACCTTATATATATATATATATATATATATATATATATATAAACATGCACGTAAGGATGGGAGAGATGAATATGAACATTGTCATCAGACTGATCAAGTTGAAGACTTCCTAGGTGGGTCCAGTCATAAGGCTGGCGCCAAAGTGAAGTAAGAGATCTGAATATATAATATATATTTATATACTTGTACGAAATTTATTTTATAAATTTCAGAATCCAACCAATAATACGCTTAAGATGAATGTTAGTGCCACTATTGTGTGGATTTGTTATTACGATTTGATTGATGTATATAATATATATTATTTATTTCATGTATAATTATATATATTATATATTTTAATCAGATTATAAATATTAAATACTGACAAGATAACTGACACTAATATTTTTCTATGCCTTATTTTTTGACTTCTCCTCCCATCAGAATCTTGGCTTTATATTCCATCATGCAAGTATTTTAAAGCTCAAAAAGAAAAATACTTGTACAAAATAATAAAATAATTTAATTCTTTTGTTTTCTGTAAATAAATTGGATGACTTTTTTTTGGTGTATGTAAAGTTACTCTCTAAGAAAAATATTACTTACCAAATTATATATACCATTTTTACTTTATTAATGAGGTGGTATAACGTTCTTTGAAAATATTACATCCATTTAAAAAGTTTATCAAATTTGCTTATCTACTATATATATATTATCATAACTTTTTTTAAAAAATCTAAATAAAAGAATAAAATATATCAATTACTTTTAGGCCAAGTAAATTACACTGACTTCTCCTAAGTTTTTTAAAATTACACTAACATTTTCTATTTTACCTAACAATATACAGATACTTTCTTCTAATTAATTTTTTTTTTAAAATGACAAAACTGTCATTTTATTTATTTATTACATTTTTATAATTTTGACCAATTTTTTAAACTTTTTTAATATTTTATTTAAAAATAAATATAAGGTAAATAACTTATTTTTATTTTATATAAAAATAAATTTAAAGTTTTTATTAATATTTATTTGAAAAATAAAAAAAATGGTCAAAATTTTTAAAAATTAAAAAAATATATATAAAGTGAGTAGTTCTATCATTTTGAAGAAAAAAATTGATTAGAGAATAGATATGTGTATATTTTCAGGCAAAGTAAGAAATGTCAATGTAATTACAAAAACTTAAAAAAATGTCAGTAGTAATTATTATACTTCAAAGAAAGTCAGTGTAATTGTTATAAACTTTAAAAAAAAACTTAGTATAATTTATCTTTAATTAAGTAACTAAATATGATATACTAAACATTTCTCCAAAACTATATTGCGTAAATTTTAAAGAGATCTACATTATATCACATCATATGGAGAACACAAATGAAAATAGAATTGGAAATATGTAGGCTATATACGGCTATATACATTACTCAAGTCTTTAAATATGAGTATCATCTTGGAAATTCATATAGCCAGAAAGAGTAATGGAAAGCTCAACTCGGACAATTATCATGGCTTCTTCTTCCTTCCCTAATGTATGGGCCTGGATTCAGAACCTTCCACCAATCACTCAATGGACAACAGATTCCATGTCCATATGCATATGTTCTTCAAATTCATCAGCAGCCATCTCTCAACCTCTCAGTAATAAAAAATCTTGAACCCTCCTCTTTCCTTTTCTCCATTCTTGCAGATTTCAATCTCTCCATTTCTCTCTGGACCTCAAAACCCTTCAAACTCAATTCCATTTCCTCAAAGTTATTAGATGAAGAAACCATTTCCATTCTCTTGAAAAATCTCATTGAAGATGTCCTCAGTTACTGCCCAAACAAAAACATTTCCTTTCTCAAAATCCCCAAACCAGATTCAATTCCCAACTTAGAAAACATCTTCAATTTCTCATTTCTTTCTCTCACTATCCTCATTTGCATCTATGAAGCTCCTGAAGATATCCGCTCGGAATGTCTTCATATTCTGGAGAATCAATTAGCATGCTCTCAAGCAAGAGAAGGATCAAAGCAACTTATGAAGCTCTTGGGATCCAATATGGAAGAACAATGGATGAATTCCATAAACCTTGGAATCACTAATTGGATTGCAGAGCTCCAAGGTGACAACCACATGACCCTCAACCTCAAAACACCATCTCCATTGGTTTCATATGCAATTTCAACATTTGGGTTATGGAAAGTTCAGTTATATTGTCCTATAATAGCCATGGATGTCACAAAATCAAGCAATCCTTCACCTGATGAGCGATTGTGGTTCTCTCTGAACCATCACCAACTGGAGGGCGTCATCCAATTAAACTATAAAGTGGATGGTTCGAGAGAAGTGGGTTGAGGTGATGGTTAATACAGACAACGTAAGGTAATGTTATATATTATTGGTACATACATTCGCTAATTCTTTTACACTAATGGATAAAGTGATGGTTCGAGAGAAGTGGGTTGAGTTTGATTTGACTGTAAAATTAATTTATACCCACTCACCCAAGGAGAAAACTAGGAAAAACTATTGGGCGCTAAATTTTTTTTTTTTTGTTGGAAGAAATCAAAATTTTAGGATGAAAAGTGATAAAATTAAGATGAAAATTTTTAGTTGGACCATAATTTTGGAATAGAAAGTGAGAGAAATGATGAGAATAAAAATTAGGTTGGATCAAAATTTTGGAATAGGTTAATTTAAAAAATGTCAAAATTTTATATGCATAATTTGTTTTTCATATTTTTGGAGCTATATCCCGCTTCGGCCCACTACACTTCCACCTTGACCTTGCACTTATCTTAATATATCAAGATTTAATGGCAGTCTTATGGGGGATTATTTACTTTTTTTACCTCCCTTTTCTATAGAATTTTTTAAAAAATTAGAAGTTGCCTTCTACTTTTTTATTTTATATTTTCACAAAATATTTTCTTAAATTTTATTTTTTATTTTTTGTATTCTCCACCACTATTAGGATCATTGTAGCTCTCCCACAATAGTATAAAACAGGAGTTGCATTGGGAGGGAAAGTAAATGGTATTATACATTGTTAGACTCATTTTTTCTTGTAAAACAACATAACATTGAGGGTGTTATATATTTTTGACCCATTCTTGCCTTAAGTTTTAAAACAATCAGTGATTTAACAATGAAGATTTTCAGCAAAATCAAGTTGATAATAGTGTTAGAAATATATTAGGGTTACCTATATATTATTGTAATACTAGGGTTAGGGTTAGCCGTCACATATATATTATTGTGAAATGCTAATAAGATTAGGACTCTATAGTTTATTTCTTTTATTTATATTTTTCATGTACAACCTCATAGCTCTCCTATATAAGGAGCTTTCTTGTTTAGTTTCTGTAATGAAATTCAATCTAATACAATGTAAGCCCAGCTCAAGTCAGCTCCTTAAAATCAGGTTTTAAAGAGAGGGGAGTAGGCCCTTATACATTACTCAGAGCAAGGGGCTAGAAAAGGGCAATGTGGGACAATGCAACACGCCCTCTGTACCACAAAGGCCGAAACGGTTCTTGACTGCGGTCAGGCCTCGTGTGTGCCCCGTTTGGCTCTGATACTATGTTAGATTTGTTGGAATAACATAAAAAAAGACAAAACAAAAAAAAAAAAAAAAAAAGAGATAGAAGGGAAAACTCAAATGACTACATTGTATTAGACTGAGTTTCATTACAGAGCTCCTTATATAGGAGAGTTATGAGATTGTACATGGCAAATATAAATAAAGGAAATAAACTATAGAACCCTAATCCTACTAACATTCCACAATTATATATATATATATATGTGATAGCTAATCCTAACCCTAACCCTAGTATCACAACAATAATATATAATTAACTCTAATATACTTCTAACAAATAGAGCCAAAGGATTTAAAAAATGAATTTCACTTCAATTTGTCCTTCTTTTCTACCAGGTGTGATGTTATCCGACTTGTAACTGAGACTCTCATGAATGAGCGAGGAGCAGGAACAACTGAAAAACATTTCCCTTCACGAATCTCATTGCAGCTCACTCCAACTCTTCAAAGCAATGTCTTGAGCATATCAGTTAGCAAATCTTCTGAGAACCCAACAAGAGAGATTGGCTTAGAGAGGACCATTGAAGGCTCGTTTGATCCACCCAACTCCATCGGACTCAAGGTTTCAGCTGGAGAGAACGTGACAATGAGCTTGAAGCCATGGAAATTCGAGCAATCAGTTTATGGTGACACTGCAAATTTAAATTGGTTTCTTCACGACAGTGAAGATGGAAGAGAAGTCTGTTCATCAAAGCCTTCAAAGATTGCATTGCTGCTGCCCAAGACTTGGTTCAAACACCGATATTCGAGTGTTTACCGGCCGTTCACCCGGCAAGGAGGGGTGGTGTTTGCCGGAGATGAATACGGAGAGAGCATATGTTGGAAGGTGGATAAAGGTGCCATGGGAAAGACGATGGAGTGGGAGATAAAAGGGTGGATTTGGTTAACTTATTGGCCAAACAAGCGAAGAACATGGTACACTGAGACTAGAAAGCTGGAATTCAGAGAAATCCTTCATCTTACCCTTGTTTAGCTAATGAAATCATTTTCATAATTGTTCGCAGAAATAAAGGTGTTGACTATCTATATAATTATGGATATTGAAATTTAGTTTTTGTTTCGTGAAGCAAGGATTTAAACAAAACAAAACTATGGAATGTTAACCGTCATATGTGGTCAAACTCTTCGTTACAATTGACTTAACACGTATCTCAATTATATTATCAGGGTTTGGTACGATTTGAACTCACATGTGTATACGAGTGTGTTAACACGGGGATCAATTATATTTATCAGGATAGGCAACAAGGTTTGAGCTCTTTCGCTTTGCATGGATTCATGATGATTTACATTGGCTCATCCCTTTAGCAATGGGATAAAATGTTATCTGATTGGATTAAAGATAATCGGAAGTTTCCTCCCATTATAATATATATATATATATATATATATATATATACATTAACTATAATTATCAAAGTGACAGTTAGATTTGAATTTTAAACTCAGAATATTTGCATGCTTTAATACTATATTAAACTATCAATTCATTTAAAAGTTAAAGCTTATTTTTTTCAGCGAGGTATCTAGAACTTTTTTGGACGACTACTCTCCCTCGATCGACTAGAGATTAACGTTCTCACAGCGTAAGTAATCTCACTGAAGTGATGTGATGAAAGGCCTCTAAAGTGAATGGAAAGTGAAACCCGAAATCTTTCATTAAGCAAATACTTTGAAAGAGGCTCGACGGCCAATGGATCTACTCATCGGGATTAAGTTTAAACAATTAAAGAGACTATAATTTAACTATTTAATGTTCTAATATAAACTTGTTTGAAATTACAAATAAACTAATTTAAAATTTGAACTAAATTTTCTTTAATTTCAAAGTCTCAATTTTATGACTAGTTAGTGAAACGGAAACGTAAACGTCAAAAAAAAAAAATCGAACACGTTGAATTTCTTAGAAATCAAGTAATATGGGAACTCTTCACCAAGGAAGAAAATAATTCTCTTGAAACTCGTAATTAAATATTGTTAATAAAAATAGATAATCATAAAGACTTAGTATATCATATTTATAATATTAGAATATTACTATTTTGACTAAATAATCATAATTCTTATTTTTATTCTAATCTTATTTATAATAAAGATTATTAACTTGAATAAGAAACTATTAATTCTTATATTTTCTATACTAATTCTAATAAAATTAAAAGAAATAAAGAAATTATGAATAAATCAAAATTAAAAATTAAACAATCTGAAATACATTTTTAAAACAAAATTTCTTATTTTTAGAGTATCATATATGTTCTATATTATTTTCTCTGCAAATTATCTTTCTATATTTTTCTTTCTCTTTTTCTATGTTTCTTGTTTTTTTCTTCTCTTCCCTTCACTCTTTCTCCTCACTTTCTAAAGACATGACAGCCAATTACATAACTTGTGAATAAGGCGATAGATATAGTTTAAATGAAAATAAGACGTAAGGTTTTGTCGTTGTATTTCAAGACAAATATTGGCAGAAAACAGAGATATGCTCTACTAAAAGAGGAAAGAAAAAATTCCAAATGTTTCCGTCTTGAATCTTATCCTTCACTTGGATAGGTTGGAATTGGTTGACACTAGTAAGCAAAATTTCAAGACAAGTATATTATTATTATTATCCGCGTCTCTTCTTCACCTATGACTTGTTACAAGTTTTGTAATTTTTAGTCTAAGAATCAGAAGTTTTACCAGATAAATTTGTTTCACAATGACTCTGAATGAGTAAGACACAAGTAGTGGGAAAATCATTTCATGAATTTATTTTGCCTTATGTTAGAGATTTTTAAATTTATATTTTTAAAGAAAATACTTGATTTATTAGTTCTATACACTGATTTGGCTTACCAAATGATGTGTCAGTGATTTTTTTTTTGTAAGAAGGCTGCTCTGGAACATTGCGGATGTGAGATTCCTGCGACCTCATTGATTTGTGTAATACACTAATAAGGTCACGGAAATCCCACCTTGCGATTATCTTTAACAATTTTTTTTTGTAATTAATGAATGTATTTTATCTTTTTATTTAAATTTTAAAAAAAATATAATGAATGATGCCATCCCATATATCTAATCGGTAAATGAATTCAGTATATCTATCATTATTTTATTTTTAATTGTATTTCTAATGAAATTTTGGGTGGATTGAGGTTTGTTTTGGATACATATTCAAATACTATGGTCCTGTTTGGTTATAAATTCAAAAACAGATTTTTTGAAAATCATATTTGAAAACCTGTTTGTTTAGTCATGTTAAAACAAAATTGAATTATTTTACAAGATTCTAATATGCTCAACTTTTCATTTTCAAATTATTACTATTTTTACATAACATTTTCAAACTTTAAAAGTATATTAAATGCGTATTCTAAAAATATGAAATGATAAAATAATAATTTTCTATTTAGTATTAATGAAAAAAAAGATTACATCTATTATTAGGGCTAAAATTAATGACGTTATAACATAAAAATAAATTTTTGGTGTTACCCTATATTAGTTTGTTTCTGGTTAATTACATCGATTCAAAATAAAAATTCTGTCATAAATAATAAAATAGAATTTAATTTATTATTTTAAATTAAAAAAATTATACAAAAATTACCAAAAATTATATAAAAAAAAATTTACAAAATATGAATTTTCTTAATATGTAAAACTTCAAGAAAAAATTGAAAAAAGTATAGTAGACATATTTTATTACAATATTGAAAGTTAAAACTTCATTGTCATTCTTCCATAATCGCAAGAACCATAACAAAATTTATTTTAACATCCAATCCAAGCATAATTCAATAATTTAGTTTTCAACTACATGAAAAAAAATATATAAACACTAATAATCATGCATAAAATAAAATAAAATACCACATGATACAAATATATAATACTGGAGTTTCAAACTTCAAGGATTTAAAATTCTAAACATAATTCAAAATAAATTCAGCCAAATACCAACTCAACTTAACCAAAATTTAGCCAAAAAAATTGCACGAAATTTGAGATTTTAAATATACCAAAAAAAAAATACAACTAAGAACAGGTTGAACCGTCTGGTTTTACTGATTTTCTTTTAGATGGTAATAAATATTATATAATTATAACATATTAATTACATAATTTAAATGCATTATTAGTATTATATTAATACATTATGTCAATGAAAATTTTAAAATTCATATTTGAGAAGTGACATTGTCTTAAAGAATACATAATGTTACCGCCCAATAAAAATTTTGCACATGAGACATCTCTAACAAATTACATAGATATTTTGGAAAACAGCATTGACTTAACCGAAAACAACCCTCAGGAATAAGAGCAATTATTCAGTGTCGCACACGTGTCATCCATCCAAAAGTTGAAACCATAGTCAGGCCATTGAATATGCGGTAGATAAGAGCCACGTACACAAACAATGCAAGGTGCACGTTAGCGAACTTAACGGAAACGATAACGGTGGGTGGAGAAACTGACCAGGGAGGCGGACATTTCGAGGAGACACACCGCACCCAACTCACAACTGTGCTAACCAAACTCGTATCTTCTAGCGCCCCCAGTTTTCAGCTATAAAATTTATCTCTCCCTCTCCCTCTCCCTCTCCCTCTCTTGAACTTAACTTCATTTCTCCTTTCATTTTTTTTGGAGATCTCCACCAGCTGCATTGGTTACGATTTCGATTCGATTCCATTTGGTTCCCTGCAATGGAGTCCGCTGCTGTTCTCCGTTCACTCAACTGTAAGCTCCTCTCTCTCTCTCTCTCTCTCTCTCTCTGCACACGCACATAGATAGTCATATACACATGTTTGCGTTCATGTATTTATATGTGCACGCTTATGCATTTATACAAAAACTATTGACAATCAATTGCTTTTTTCTTTAATGCGATCCCTAGCTTGGAGCTCTCTCTCCTCTGCTGTATTTGATTATTTGCTTTTAAAGGTGCATGATTCGAACTTCATCATCATTTTTTTGCATTCTAATTACATGTTTCAGATCCAATGAACGGAGATTTCTGTTATCCCCTGTCTCTGGTAGTTGGATCTCTCATGTTTCTTGCTCGTTTTTTTCTTTTTAGCTGCAGAAACCTATTTTAATTTGGGAAGACATGCTATATGTGTGTTTGTTGTTATTTTTTCTGATCTAGCAGGATACGATTGAAGAAAAAAGTTTGTTGTGTTTTACTAAGCTAAAGAGGATATAATTGAAGAGTTTATATCTTATCTAGTAGTTAAGGAAGGTTTGTACGTTATCAATTTAATTTGTTGCTACTATCTGTAGCAATATAACAAACTCTTTAGGTCTCCATTTGTCTATTTCTTTCTTTCTCGTACCAAGGCAATAGGACTATTAAGATGCATACGCCAAATATATTAGCTCATTTATATAGTTTTACTGGTCTCCCTTTTGTAGTATATATTGTTCTTTTGGTTCCCTAATTATTATGGCTCCTCTTTAGATATTTTACGATTAATTTTGTTTTCTGTCAGATTATCTTATGTATTCAGACCATGCAATTTTAAGAAATATTGTTGAAGTGGTTGTTAGTGCCTAATTGAAGTAATGTGAACCATTTCACCTAGATTTGGCTAGTCAATTGATGTGACCTGTGTGATCTTACGACGGCAGCTCCCTTTGATTTTCTTACTTATTTTTTTTTAATCAAATACACACATATATTTTGTTATTTTCCCAAATTTGTTTGAATATGAAGCTCACCAACCAAAGTTTGTGCTTAAGCTTGAAACTCTATTTGCATGTCATGTGTGTTTGGGCTTTCTATGCATCTATGTTATGCCATACTTTTTGAGTCTCCTTATCTATTTATGTTTTTTCTAATTTTTTTTCACCATAAAGCTTGCCAACTGTAATTAAGTATTGGCTACAAATTTGATGCTTTTATTGAATCACTGTATTACAGATTAATGTAGGCACTATTTCACATGGGCGTTCTGTACTTGAGAGGCATGGCATGATTCATGTGTGTAATGCTTCCTGGCCCACCTCGAGCAAATTGCACTTCCAAGGCTTGACATTTGGTGGAAAGCTTGTTTTTTCTCCAAAAAAGTGGGAAGGAACACTAGTATCTTGTGTAAAGACATCTGAAAGTGCTGTGACGTCTAAGTCTGACGGTAAGTTGTTTTCCTTTTAACTTAGGTGTTGCTTTAGTTTCTTTCTGCCAAAGAGGCTTGCAATTCTCACTCTCATTTCACCCTTCGATATTTCAATTTTCCTGGTTTTAACACATGCTGTGTTTACATTATCTGTTTTCACCATGATTACCACCAAAAAAGTTGAGGCAGTTGGTACATTAGTGAAATTGGACTGTATTTGAGTTTTCATTCCAAGTTCAAGATTGAGGCAGTTGGTACATTAGTGAAATTGGACTGGATTTGAGTTTTCATTCCAAGTTCAATCTTGTCACTGCACATTTTGTTTTCTAATTCTATGTGTTTGGTAATAAAGAATTTTCGTATGATTCTTTAATAAACTTGTGTATATAATAAGTGATTATATGGTATTCCTGAGCATTTTATCTGGACCCTAAAATTTGGCAACCATAATGGAGCAGGTTCATCAGATGGCCATCCACAAGGATCATTGGAAAAAAAATCTCTGCGTAATGTAAAATTTCCTGATGGATTTGAGGTGACTTTATCTCCTTGAAAATCTCTTTCTTTCCTATTTGTATTTTAACTTCTTAGGCCTATTTGCCTAAATTAGAGCATTAATTGATGATTTTTTTTTTTTTATAAATTGACCATTGTGCTACTTTTGTTCATTTACTTGCCTTAGTTTTACACTTCTTTATTGTCCTTTTTTTTCTTTTTCTTTTTTAAGCTCTATTTTTTGCTGAAAAAAAAAATTACTAGTGCAAACACTTTGAAGGGTGAAATCTCCAACACACACACACACAGATCCGCTTGCATATAAAAGCTAATAGTTACCACAATTCCTCCCCCCTCCCCGCGCAATATTTTGAAATTTTACTTTATAATGGCTTGGATTTATTAAAATTTTTGTTGGTGTATATATACAAACGAATATTATTACAAATACAATAAAAAACATATCACGTTCCAAATAAACGTATTTCGTTCCAATAAAGCGATCCGAAGAAGCCTACTCCTAATGTACGACGTTCTATAATAAGTGACGATCTATTTTCTCATTCCTGTTATCAGTTCCACATTCCAAGTAACACTATACAAGCCCTGGACAAACTGGCTATCCTATCTCAAATAATTCAGCCCTATATAGACTTATCTCGAATTGACAACCTTGAATCCAGGATGCTATCAAAAATTGAAGCAACAATCTCTACTTAGCTTGTATAGCTAAATTTGCTGGGTTATCTTTGATCTCTGGAAAAGGCACAATTTTGCTTCCGACTATAACCTTCGAAGCAGCTACTGAGCCTACAACTATGTTTCGAAGTCATTGAATCGATCACTAATTCGAAAAGCCTTGAGACAACTTGGTCACGACATTCAGTATTGGGTGATAAAGTAAACAACACACTAGATTTAAGGCTTAAAATTTTCTAAAACATCGTGGCAAATTTAGAAAAAAAAGTAAGAATAACAAACATCAAATAAACAAAATACCCCATCTAGCAAATACTGGCATGGTCTAAATGATCAATACAATGCTTTATTTGAAATAGTCTATTGTAATATTACAGAATAGTTGACTAATAAATATTCGCACATAACAAAATGTATAAGAGTGCAAATTTAGCTAAATAAATGCAATTCTTAGTTTTATATCCTTTATTAATTTTTTAAATGAAGAGAAAAGTGTAATTAGCTTATGTCAGAGTACAATAATGGAGTTTCTTCATGGGGGGGCGAGGATGCTGAGTAAAGATAAGTGTTAGGAAAATTTGGGATGTTGCACCTTTGTGTCTTTCTTTGGGGCCTTTGGTGTAAGAAGAATAGTAGCATTTTTTTAAGTTGAAGAAGTTCCCCAAGTTAGGTTAGAAGTTGTTTTTTTTTTTTGAGAAATTTACACTTCTGGGTGGGTGAATCTTTTCTACCTTGTATAGATACTTTTATAGAGTTTTGTAGAAGTTATAAGCTCTAGCTTGGAGCTATTTTCTTTTGTATATGTGTTTGCCTTCCTTAGGCACCTTATAATGATATTATTACCTATTAAAAAAAATGCAAAGAAAACTCAGGAAAAGTAATAAAAAAAAAATCAAAATTTTAGCACTTTCATGAAAAAAAAAAAATCAAAATCTAGCCATGGGACTTGATTTCTAGTTTTCCTAATTAACCATGTTATAAATTTGTAAAAAATTAATGAAATTTAAGTATTTTGTTTACTTATACACATATACATATACTCAGTTCTAGCATATTACATTTAGATCTACAACAATTTCTCAAGTATGTGAACAGTTATACGTATTTAACTTGAAATTTGAAGATATATATATATTTGCAATAGAGAAACCACATCCCAAGTATGAAGCCTTAATATGTGAATATGATGACTAGGAAGTAAAGAAGGAGAAAGACGAGTCATGTTTGAGTTTGATGGCTGGAGGATAAAGGAGGAGAGAGTTGTAACTTGTAAGTGGGTTTGGGAGGATGCTCAGTTGTTACATTATATTTGAAATAGTGGCAAAGTGCTGAATGAATAGCTGGAGGGTGCCAGAAGCACTTCTTTGCAAGATGATGTACTGTCTTGTGGAGGTATTGTGAGATACCTCGCACAATTTTGTGTTACCTGGCATCTACTCGGATGAGGTGAGTGACATGTCTCATGATATAGGTGCCATATCACTTAATCTATGTATTTTATCAGGTTATCAGTTTGGTACCTAGCGAGCTGGAGACAATTTGACTGGGGCATTGCAGTCTCAAGCATGACGTCTGACCCTGGCTATAACAAAATGCAAATCTTTAAAATCATTATGAGAAATGCTAGCATTTCTCTCTTGAAGAATATGATAGACTAATGCTGCTAAACAAATCTTTCTCACCATGGTAATGAACTTCCCTTTCAAAGTGGTAGAATCCAAATTAATAACATCCTGCCAACTCAAAATGGATTTGTGTATTACAATTTTTAGCCACCTCACTCCAAATCTTTGCTTGTAAAAGGACAGCTAAAAAATAGACGTTCATGGGCTTCCACTGGTGATCTATAAAACACAAAATTTATTTGCCGAATACTCACAGATTTCACAAGCCTATCTTGACTCATAAGTACTGCTGAGCTTCTCTTTAACGGGAAGTCATAATATGAAGCAGTGCATACGACCTTCGAAGACCACACCAACCTGATGTCACTGAACATTAAGAATTTTTTTTATATAAAAGACTTTCAGCTGATGCAAGACTATACTTGCCATTTGAAGCAGGTCCCTATATAACTTCGTCACCAGAAAATCAGGAACAAAATTTGCAGGAATAGAGTTCTTCATTATTCTATAAATTAGGTCTTTCATGATAGCATTGATTTGCTTGTGTTGGACACTGGTTACAAACATTGACCTTGGATCGAATTCCGTTTACTCGATGTAGGAAGATATCCTAAATATCAAGTCTAGAGATTGTATTTCTTAAGTGTTGCATGTTGACACTCTAGTCATTTAAAAGTTGAGGATTAACGTGTGAAAAATTAAGTGGGTGGTCTTTGCCTTTGAGCAAGTTCTTAAACTTAACTTTGGGCTAGATTTCCATTCAGTCTTTTATTCAAATGAGTTTGTAGAGTTCAGGAAAGTTTGAAATCTTATTGTCGAGTCTAGGCATAGGATAAAAAGATCCACAAGTTATGTGTCACTCCCAAAAAGTAAAATTAATTTAGGTAGGTGTTATGGTTTTAGAGCATTCATGATTTAACTTTTTTTCCTCTAGGGGTGAGTAATTCTTATTATAATTGAACTCATGACTCATACACGTGAATGGCTTACTGAATTCTCGTACTATAATCTTCCTAATAAATGATGTAATGAATTTGCCAAATATTCATGCAAGCTACTTTTAGCCATGCCTTGATGCATGAACTCATATTTTTATCTATGTAAATGGATATTTGAGTTTGATTTGATTTGATTTGATGAATTCATACATTGTTCCTCAATGTATTATGTTCATAATTAATTTTTCCGTAGAGTCTTGCATAAATTTCTTTATCATATGCGTTTGATAATAATTACAACTCTTGCTTTTGTCACCTTGAAGTGTATACCTGGGTTCTATATATTTTGAATTGAACTCTGACTAGCTTACTTATTGATTCACATCAGGAATTGATCTTGAAGGTTTGTGATGAGACAGAAGTTGCAGAGTTGAAACTGAAGGTAAAGTCCTATATGCCTGTTGGCCAATTTGCATGTGTTTATTTAAAGAAAAAAATTGTTTATGTTGCTTTTTTCTCCCTCTTGGATAAGTATGACACAAACCTATGTCCCGACTAGGGCTTGAAACCCTATACCTCTCTCTTATGTGGTGGCAAGAGCTAGAGATAAGAATTATTGTTGTTGCTTAACAATGTGCTTGGGAAATGCTTTATATTGCAGAAATTGAATGTCAGAACGTGAATAGGAATTGCTTGTATATAGTGCAAGAGAGTGCGGTGAGTGAATGAAAAATGAAGCCTGAATGTGCTGGATAGAACTGATATGTAGAAAAGCATACATCACAACGATCACATACACTTAGCATATCCCAAAAAGTTGACCTTATTGGACCACAATGGGGCAATGGCACTCTACCTCATTATACTTAATGAATTAAACCAGAATAACGAGCAATGGGGTTTTAGCATGAGAAAAATGACTTTTTGACCCATGCATGGGACTAACATTGGTTTCCTTGTAGGGTAAATTATGCCAAGCATAAATAAAAAAAGAGAAAATATTATAGTATTGCATCTCCTTAAATGATTGCCTTTAGCAGGTTTTCATTCTACCAATATAGTTTTGTACATTGTTATATTTGACTAGGCATTTTATACCTCGTGATAGGTTGGTGACTTTGAGATGCATTTGAAGCGGAATATTGGAGTCACAAAAGCTGCCATGGCTGTAATTTCTCCCACAACACCACCACCTATTCCAACTAAACCGATGATTGAATCAGGCTCCTGCTGCCCCACCATCATTGCCCCCAAAATCCTCTCCAGAAAAAATCAGTCCATTTACAAATGTCTCTTTAGAGAAGTCGGCAAAGTTGGCAGCACTCGAAGCTTCTGGATCCAGGGGATATGTTCTAGTGTCATCTCCAACAGTACGTGTTTCAGAACTTTCTTGTCATCCATGGAATAGTTTTTATTGAGTAGCTGATAGTCACTTCCCTTTTTTTGCCAGGTTGGTTCATTCCGAAGGGGCAGAACATTGAAAGGAAAGAAGCAACCTCCTATTTGTAAAGAGGTATGCATTGCGCACCTATTTATGTTTTTTGGGCAATAGTGGTAACAATTGAATCACCCAGTGGCAGATCCAGAAATTATACTTAGGGGGGGGGAAAGTGTAGATATCAAAACCTAGAGGAATTTTTATGAGTACATAAAAAAATTTGGGGGGGCCAAGCCTAATTTTTTTTAAAATTCTAACAAAATTTGGTCTAAAAAATACAATTTCCAAACTTTTGGAGGGGCCATGGCCCCCATTAGTCCCCCCCTCCCTCTGCCACTGGAACCGCCCTTCCTTTAAACGTCATGCCTAAGATTTTTTTTTTGTTTGCCTCCTTGGAATTCATGTTTTTTTTTAAGTTCTCAAATTTGTCCACATTCATCCATGTTTTATATTTTCAAAATCTTCATGTACTTGAATTTGATAGTGATAAATTTGAGAAAGTATCATCCACAGCTTTTGTATGATGGGACAAAATTGCAGAAGAAATATTATGAATACATGAAAGATGAAAGGTGATTGTACAAGAAGCTTGGCACATATAGGCTACATGATCGATCCAAACCTTGAGATCCTACATGTAAAAAAAAAAACTAACTTTATAAGCTGACAGCTGCTTTATCTATTGTGGCATGCATGTTTATGTGCATTTAACTAATTATGCTTACTATTTTTCCTTTTCAACTTTTATAAAAAAAAACCAGTGCCATTTGCAGATGTTGTTCACATCATTTTATCATAATCCAAATACTGAATTAAGATAGCATTTTCTTGGAGTGCTACTTTGCTGCATAATTCTAATTGGCTTTTTTAAAAAAATAAATAAAATTAAACAGGGTGACATAATCAAAGAAGGACAAGTGATAGGCTTTTTGGATCAGTTCGGCACTGAGCTTCCTGTGAGGGTGAGCCCTTGGTTTTTAGCTCTTTCAGTTGTTTCTCTGCTTTCATGATAGATGTTTCTCATGATTGTCATTCAAAACATTTCTTGAGCAGTCAGATGTGGCCGGAGAAGTCTTAAAGCTCCTCTTCAATGATGGAGGTATGATGCCTGTGATCTTTTTATTCTTGTTCTGTTGGATTTTTTTGATGTCTCACACCATTTCTTTGTATTTCCTCGCAACATTTCTCATGACTATCCTTTCATAAAATAAAAGTTTGTTGATTCATAAAATAATCAAATGATAAAACAAAGTTATGACTTAGTCAAGTGCATCCATCATTGCTCCACTCGGTCTGTTGGTACAGGGATGACTGACATCCTTTGTCTATCTTGGCTTGTTCGAGTGCATCCCTTTGCTCCACTCAGTCTGTTAGTACAGGGATGACGTACATGCATTGTTTATCTTGACTTGTATAGAACCCGACACTGTTTTGTGAACAATGCCAGTTACTTTATGGACTGTGTACTTGATGCATGAAAGCTAGTTCTCTTGCACTTGGGCATTGGTATACTTAGAAGTAGTTTTTGTATCTCACATTGTTTTTATAGGTCTATGATCTTGTTCATTATTTTAGTTTTAGAGCATATTATATTATTGAGGTGATGCGGTTTACTTTTTAACTTCAGATTGCTTCCAAGTGCATGAAATTTATATATATCATACCATAGTTTTACTCTCAGCAGTTGATTGCATGGGGTTTGTAACATGTCTGGCTGTAAAAAGTAAAAACCCTCCGCTTATCATTTTCTTGATACTTTGTGGTCTTCAGAAGCTGTTGGTTATGGAGATCCTCTTATCGCCTGTCTTGCCATCATTTCATGGTATCGAGTGAATTCAGTCTCCGATATGGATAGTTTCGTGGTTATCTTTGTTGGAGCGCCACAAGGTTTGCAGTTTGTTTCCTCGAATCCTTCAATTCTTTCCATCTCTATGTGTCTCTTTGCTTTGTGCGAATTAGGGGACACAAGGTGTAGGTGGTGATATGTACTCTGTATTACTTGTCTGTTAAAAGGACCGTAGATCCGTAAATCCTTGTTCTTTTTTAAATCATTCAGGAACAATCGTTTATGCATTAGAAATTGAGAAGCTTATCAGATGTGTTAGATATGCTTTTGTGCATTGGTCAAGCTATAGGATCTTTGTTGCAATTGGTGTCATACTAGGCAAACCACACACCCCCCCCCCCCAAAAAAAAAAAAAAAGGAAGTAAAAACAAGGGAGTTGAACTGCTACAGAACTGTGCGGCTCCAAATTGGAAATGTGCCATTAGAGTTCTAGAAAATATAAAGTTAGTGCAATCTTTTATTTGCGCTTGAAACATGATTTTGTTGGAGGCATTTGATAATTTGAACTAAAATCACGAATGTCCTCAATAACTCTTTCCCATTGGCTCTTGCTTTTTAAACGACGAGTGCTATTCGAATTCTCTTATCTCTCTGCTATTTTTTAACAGTAGTCTCTATCTCTGCTATTTGGGTTCCCTCCTAACTTTTATTTTAAATGTACTTCTTCAATTTTGAATTATTCTTGTTTTATTATAATTACTTACAAATACATTAACTTTTTCCTTGTGTTCTCTAAAATTACACTGCCCTGCCTTCAGTTTACTTGACAAGCATCAATGATGGTAATGAAAAAAGCATATGACAGCATTATTTTTTTTTAATGCTAGGATAGAACATCAATTTTTGTTAATGTGTGTCTTCCAAGTTCCAATGGGGATGGTGGGGAGAGGTCCGTTTAATTATTCCTTTTTTATTTGTTTATTATGAGTAAGGGGAAGGGATAGGTATGAAGGTAACGGCTATGACAATGTCTGTGAATCTGCAATTTGGACTCCGAATGTAATCACATGTCCAAAAAAAAGAGAGGGAAAAATGGCATAGCATCTCGAACAAGACTAGCAAATCAAACTTCAATCAAAATAGA
This sequence comes from Nyssa sinensis, assembly GCA_008638375.1. Lineage (NCBI taxonomy): Eukaryota > Viridiplantae > Streptophyta > Magnoliopsida > Cornales > Nyssaceae > Nyssa > Nyssa sinensis. The sequence continues at coordinate 6,997,889 of CM018041.1, read as the reverse complement.
GAGTTGAAGGGAAAATAGTCTTAAACTGGCTAGGCATATGGGCAAAATGGTAGCCTATAGTGAACTGATTCAGCTCAAGTGTAATTTATTTTCTTTCATGTTAGTATAAGTACAATTTTTTAAAATTATTGCGCAACTTTTAATTATTTTCTCTTGGAGCTCATGTTAAGTATATTTGTCTTCCTTTTTATTTTTTATTTGTTTTTGAGTGTGAGCAAGTTTTGAGAACATTTGTCCACTATAACGAAAAATGATATAAAAAAAAAAAAAACGCAGTGAAGTGTTGTTGGAGTTAGAATGCTGAGCATTGTTGGAGATCTCTTCAAAAAGTAGTATTTTAGCTCAATTTTGAAGAGTCTGATTGCATATGCTCTCATTCAAGGCACTCAGAAAGCAATTCGAGTCTTAGAATACAATTATTTGCTTCTTGTTCTTGAGCTTCCAAGATTTTTTGGGAGTTTACAAAATCTGGATTCGAATTATTTGAATTAATTTGACTGGTAAGAAATGGTTTAGTAGTCAGAAATAATTTTGAAAAAATCGAGGGGGTGGGGGGATAATAAAATCGAGTCTTACAAATTCAGCATAGAAATTTGTTGAAAGTAGGCACACAACAGTGTTTTTAAAAAAATATTGGAATTTTCGAATTCTTAAAAAAGTCAGAATTTGAAAGATTCAGATAAATCCATAGGCTAGGAAATTCTAAATTTGGATTGAATTTCTGAATTAGCTGGAAAAAAAAAAAAGCTCTTTTGTATATTGGTTCTAGTTCTCCCCGACCATTTTATAGATACCTATGTTGAAAATACTTACTCAGCTTCTGAACTTTTCAATATTCACTTTCTTCGGATTTAATCTCCAAATGTGTATTAAAAGATGAATTAGATAAATCATTTCAATGTACAATCTTGCTAGGTTTAATTTCAGCTACAATATAAGAGGCAGGATTCACTCAAATCCTATATATATATATATATATATATATATATATATAGAGAGAGAGAGAGAGAGAGAGAGAGAGAGAGAGCTCGTCTCAATAATGCATAGCAGAATCAACATCACTTTATGCACTATGATCAATGTGATACTCTCGACTTGGTCTTCCCATGGCCTCAAACAACTCAATTATGACATCGCATTTTCAGATTTTTGGAGGTCACAATTTGCACCTCATATGTCAAAAATGAGGCTCAAAACCTGGGTACTTGTATAGACCATATAACTATTAGTGGCCTAATAATTCAACTATCCTTCTCCTCTGTTCGTAGTTAGAATGTCAAGTGTGGAACCACATTAAGGAATGTCATCACACACAGCATCTAGTATTTAACCTTGTTAGTAGCAGCCATACCTCAAGTTCCAAGTTTTGACCAAAAAAGAAAGAAACTGAGAGAAATGTACATTCCTTAACTGCTTTCGTTTTCTGTTATACCGCATCTATATGCACCCCCAAAAAGCCACCTAGAGATATTAACATATGGTCATTAGAGAAGATTAGGTTATACGTGCCAGAATGTGCAACATATAGTTGCCGAACTCATAAGACAATGGCAGAGAAGAAGGATCTTCTCCCAACAGCTTTCGAGTCGGTTACCTCCCAACCATAACCCTCCTTGTAACATTCAACCTGCCATTATTTCAACAAAATTATGAGAAAGAAAAGTAGGATATAGTAAGAGAAGGAGTTTAAAGATTACGGAATATGAATGTTGTCACATACCGTGTCTAAAATGACCTCGTCCTTCAGCCCACCAATGACGTATATTTTATCTCCAATAACAACAGAATCAAAATATCCCCTAGGACTATTCATGGGATCTCCCATCATCCACGAACCAATGCGAGGATCAAAAATTTCAACATTTGAGACCATACTTGCTCCATCGTTGCCACCCAAAGCATATCTACAAAGAAATTTTGCAAAACATGATCTTGAATATGATGACTAATTTGAATACCATAAGAAAATGGGAAAATTTATCTGGTGGCATTCCTATTAATCTATTCTTCGATCTTTTCAGTTATTTTGGCTATTAGACATGAGAAAATCTGAATTAAATTTAGTCTAATCTAAATCGCATGAGGTAATTTTTCCTAGTTAAAAGTTGCCTCAGAATCTGGTATTATTTCTTCTAAATCTGCATTAAATCTATCCTAATATAAATGACATGCTGCGATTTTTCCACGTTAAATTCCCTCAAGATCTATAATAGCTGAGTTAATAATGCCAAAAAACAAAAAACCAAACAATTACACAAAAGAATGAGAAGAAACCAACTTACAGCTTTTCATTCAGTACAGCCAAAGAATGACACCCCCTTTTCGTGCTCATACTTCCCAGCCTAGTCCATGAATGCTCTCGAGGATCAAATCTTTCAACAGAACTGACATCAGAAATAGGAAATGTGTCGGTCAGGCAATCAAAAGTATTTCCAACTACTTTTAATTAGAATACTTGTAGGATACACAAATGTTTTGTTGCTATAATGATGAACAAAGGGAAACCTTTGATCCAACTCAAATCAGAGTTGTAAGAGAGGAAAGTAAGCCAAGTTATATTGTTCCAAAGCGCTACTTGAGGATGACCAAAGAGAAATCTACAGAAAATGCTTATAAGGTTTCATGAATTGATCACCTTTGACATTAGAAGTATTGGGCGTGATACAAGGATGGTTGCAAGTTGAGTGTTCAAAGAATTTTTTTTTTTTTGATAAGTAAGAGTTGTATATATAATGGTGCCCAAGAAGGGTATCAAGGGCAAAAATTCCAAAAGATTACATCTGATTTAGAGAACCCAAAAAATCGACAAAAGAAGAAACATTTACAGGGAAAGCCTTTTTGGCCCAAAAAAATAATAAGCGCAAAAAACATCTTTAAAGAAGGAAGTAGAGAGCTCCAAATTTTCAAAAACATGGTTGTTTCTTTCAGTCCAAATACACCGTAAGAGGCAAATTAGGGCCAATCTCCAAACTCTCTTAATCTTATTTGGGAGATTGCATCATTCTCCAAACCAACAAAAGGTCTTTTCTGAGCCTAACATAACCCATGAGAAATCAAACAGAGCAAAAATAATATTCCAGTAGCTCCACGAAACATGACAGTGGATGAGCACGTGATCAACACTTTTCTCATCATTCTTACAAAAGTAGCATCTACTAGCCAAAAGAAAGCCTCTTTTTTTTTCAAGTTATCCACAGTTAAAATAGCCTTCCAAGCAACTTCCCAAGCAAAGAAAGAAGCTTTAAGGGAGACTTTTTGAATGCCAAATGAGCTTCCAAGGAAAGAGAGGGCTATCCAAATCGGACATGCTCTTGTAGAAGGATCGAACAGAAAAATATTTCTTATCCAGCCTCCAAACTCTCTGATCCTCCCTATCTTCCATAGCCCGAAAATTGTTGAGGTAACAAAAAAAAGAGGCCACCTCTTCAAGTTCCCAATCAAAAAAATCTCTCCTAAAGCGGGGACTCCAGATAAGCTTGTTCTCAACTTTCTCCAACACTCGCTAGCCCAAGCCGCCTTATTGCTAGCCAGACTATATAACATAGGGAATTTCGCCCTCAACGACTTGTCTCCAGTCCAGACATGATCCCAGAATTTCACCCTACCACCATTTCCTAGAACAAAACTGCATCTTTCCATGAAAATCCTCCAACCACCTCTAATGTAACTCCAAAGACTACATCCCCTTGGACCCTCCGCATTGCCCGAGCACCAGCCCCCATTATCACACCTGTACTTGGAAACAATTATCTCCCTCCAAAGTTCACTGTCACTTTCACCAAATTTCCATAACCATTTACCTAAAAGGGTTGTATTGAAGATTCTCAAATCCTTCACCCCTAAACCCCCGAGAGACGCTAGCTTCTTTATTTTATCCCAAGCAACTAAATGAATCTTTTTACGATCGCCGTCGTGGCCCATAAAAAATCCTTTTGAATCTTCTCCAATCTTCTACTAACTGTCTTTGGCATAGTGAAGAGAGACATGAATTAGGTAGGGAAGTTTGCCAAGGTACTTTTAAGAAGGGTTAGCCTACCTCCCTTAGAAAGGAGTTGGCCTTTCCATCCTCACAGCTTGCTGAGAAATCTTTCAACTACTGGATCCCAAACCCCAATGGAATCTCGATGGAGCTCCCAACGAAGGCCCAAGTAAACCAGGGGGAGGCAAGCCCACACTGCATCCCAAAGTGCTAGCTAACATTGTCCATCTCTTGGATCGACCCTACCGGCGTAATGCTTGCTTTTGGCAAGATTGATTCTCAAACCTGACACAGCTTCAAAACACACTAAAATACATCGGACAAAGCGAAGCTGCCGCACTGAAGGGTCACAAAAAATGATCGTGTCGTCGGCAAACAACAAGTGTGAAATGGCAACGCCTTCACCCACTCTGTCCCCCAGCCTGGAAACCTTTGATGAGGCCAACTTCCTCAGCACGAAGCATGAAGTGGCTCAAGGCCTCCATGGCTATCACGAAGAGAAAAGGGGATAGGGGATAGAGGATCCCCTGTCTCAATCCTCTAGAAGTATGGAAGAAACCTGCAGAGGAGCCATTGACGAGAACTGAAAGAAAAACTGTGGATATGCACGACTGAATCCACTTCCTCCACTTGCCCCTCCAAGCCCATCTTAGTCCAACATACTCATTAAGAAACTCCAATTAACATGGTCAAAGGCCTTTTCAATATCCAATTTGCACACAAGCCCCTTCCTTTTCTGTTTAATGCTAGAAGTCAATGCATTCATTCGCAACTAGAGCCGCATCCAGGATTTGACGACCCTCCACAAAAACATTTTGGCTAGGAGAGATGATACTGTCCCATAATCTTCTTCAGCCTTAAAGAAGGAACCTTTGCAATTAGCTTGTAAACACTGCTCACTAGGCTTATAGGACGAAAGCCCTTGATACTATTAGCTCCCTCCTTTTTAGGAATGAGGGCAATGAAAGAAGCATTGAGGCTTCGCTCAAAGCCCCCCTCCCTGTGAAAAGTCCCAAAAACCGCCATCACATCCACTTTTAACACATCCCAACATTTTTAAAAAAGGCCATAGTGAACCCATCTGGACCTGGAGCTTTATCCCCATTGCATGCCCTCTAAAGCTCTTACCACTTCATCTTCCGAGAAAGGGATCTCTAGATTAACGGCTTCATCACCATTCAAGCTTTTCAAGAGAATGTCATCCACCCCGGGTCTCCAACTACACGGCTCAGTGATCTTTAAACCAGACAACCTTTAATCTAGTGATTCTTTGACAAACATTTCACTATGGTTTTTGAAATTCATTGCTTATTACCGTAAGTTAAAAAAAAAAAAAAGAAAAATCAGGGAAGGATCTTCTCAACTACTTGAACATTGTAGTTGTACGAATGAATTAGTTCTACTTCCAAAATTATGAGTTGAGAATACAGAATCCTTGATCTAAGGATCAGAAGTAAACTGTGGAATGATCTAAACAATCCAAAAGAAACACAGCCAGATAAAAAGCCTGAAAGTAAGCACACACCAGGAGGCTGCTGTTTTCTCGCCGAACTCTTGTATGATAAGAGGTCAGGATACTCATGCAAATCCATGATGCAATTCCAGACACATAAGCCAATGAACAAAATATTTACAACAGAAAAACAGAGATTTAAAAAAAATGGGAGTTAATTTGATGGCTCAGCAAGAATGTAAAACATCTTTAGTTATCACACAAATGGAAAAGAAAAAGAAGTAAAGGATAAGACTAACAAACTGAATTCTGTGAAGATGTAGTACAGTAGTTAACAGCTGGGTTCAAATTCAAATGGGTGCAAAGCTTTAGTATTGCTAAAAACCTCAAAGGTCCATCTGTTAATGCTCCACTCCATTTCTTACTACTGACTTTTCTCCTCTAGAAACTCATTGAAACACATCCATCTCCATTTAGAGCCCTCTTAAGCTCTCTCACCGCCTAGACTACGTATTTGAATGTCTTTATACAAATTTTGGCAAATGAAAAAGTACCGCTGCAGCCACAGATGGAATCCTAATTGACTTGACAGATAGAAAAAGTTGACACTTCTGATATTGACGAAATTTCATTACACAAATTGTTATTTTGATGCACAGCCACTTCTAGCATCCTAATTAGTTCCATAAAATAGTTCTAGACATTTTTTCTTATAAGTAAGAATAATTTTAGACATTTAAAACTTGTTTTCCCCTGAAAATAAAGATAGTGAACCTGAATGGAAGACACCTAAATTCTTTCAAACAAATTGTTCGAAGTGAGGTGCATCAAAATGAAAGAAAAGATCATTGACACATCGTATCATTTAGAACATCACAGAAGTTGAAGCTTCAATGCATCAATAATTCGCTAGGTGGCAGGATATACATGTGTTTCTGTGTTGTGTAACTTGTCTGCTGTGCAATAAAAAATAGTGGAGAGACTGAACAGAAGTTTTTTTTTTCTTCCTAGTTCTTCAAACAAATCTTTGGAAATGTGAAAATGAAAGCCAGATCATTATCAGATCCATAATTTGAGAACATTATAAAAATGGATTCAATGTATCAATAAAGCACAAAATAACAGGATGCATGTATTGCCATGTATATAATAAGTGTGTCAGTTTGGTGTACACATGTATGTGGAGTAATCTATGTTAAGGCAAGGATATTGTGCCACCATGAATGGGGCTTCACCCTACAAACTCCCAATTACCAAGGAACTATATTGCTCAAGCAAGGATGTTTGAGGATGCACACATTCAATATATCTGTATTGACCAACCATTTCAGATAGGGAGGATCCACATGAGCTAGCATGAGAATTGAATCTCTCCAGCCAAAACAGCAATAATGCCTCCATCATCACTTATTCCAAATTAAAGAAGGAGAGAGAGGTTAAAAAAAAAAGGCCGTAGTTCCACTTCAAGCTCATCTTACAAATAATAACTATGAGATTCGCTAAAAATTTATAGAAGAACCACAAGGGGAAAAATGGATTCTATAAGGGTTGAGCTATTCAAACTGTAATGTATTTTAACTTCTATTTTCACGGAAAACAAAAAAAGTATTAAATATAATAGCACAAACTGCACTTATTTCTTGGAAAACTAAGATCACAAAAATTTAGAATTTTCCTTCACATCAATTAAATGGTCTAGAAAATCAAAAGGGCCTACTGTCCACACCAGTTAAACATCATAAAAAATGAAGCTCTACCCAAATTTGACTTCTACACATATATATGGAAATTCATTATAGTATGTACAAACATAGCCAAAAGATAAATTTCCAAAAGGCCAAACCAGATCGACTACAGTAAACAAATTATGATATATCTTTGCCCTCATAAACTGTAAATACTACACATCCCATAGAAGAAGAGAATGAACAGAAATGATATCTTACTTCAAGTAATTTCTTCCATCATATCCACCAACAACATAAAGTGTGCCATTTATTTCTGCTGCCACAGGAGCAAATCGCTGGGAGGACAAAAGAAGTAATATACCAATGTACTCAGTTTTAATTTATATCTTAGCTAGAACACAGAACAATTAAGAAAACTCCTGAATCTCATATATATCAGTAGATGAATTGCATAATTTAAACATAGCTCAAAACACATTATATGTTTTCTAACATAGCCAACATTTATCTGTTAGACAAGTGAACAGTTCCCAAAATTATATCAGCATATATATATATATATATATATATATATATTGGATAAGTAATGGTTACTATAAACAGAAGATGCCTAAGGGGACATAACCCATGTACAATCAAAAGCAACAAGAGCTAATAGAAGCCCATATAACCTCTAGCTCTACAGCCTTCACCCTCATTGTTATATGGGGTTCAAGTTTCTACTTGTGTTGTCCCCCAAAAAAATCAACAAAAGAATTAAAATGTGTCTAAAATCTGTTTTTTTTTTACCAGTTAATGATCCAAGCTTTGAAGGCTTCAATGAGGGTGTTACAACTTAAAATATACTGTCTTAAAGGAGAGCTTCAGTTCTTTCAAAAGGGAAATGTTCTGAAATGCACAAAAGGAGGAACTCCAAGAGGACATTTGGAAAAGATAAGAACGAAATATAAATCAGTATATTAAAATAAAGACGATTATAATGACTTACACAACAATGCACCACCCATACAGTGATGCCATACAATAAATGTGTGGCTGTGTGCATCGACAACACAAGTAGAAACTTGAACCCCATATAACCTAATATCAGAAATTCAATGTGAGCTTCAAATGCATTTATGCCTATACACATCATGACAAATTTATAGTTTGCCATGTCATCACCTTGTCTATGTTCTAAAGTTTCATGATTTTGTTATGAAATCATTTCTGCAAATGTCTTATCTGAGAATGCCATATATGTATCCCATGTTAGTATTTGTGCAACATGAATGCAGAGCTACTCTTTTGTTGCATGAGTTTAAACTGCATAATCAATAAGGTAGAATTTCTTTACCTGCCAATTGGTGTCAGCAAATATTCATGGAAATTCCTGCCACTAACTTGGTTTCTAGAATTCTTCATCAATTCAGAGGGGGTTGGTGTTATGCTAAAGCCACTAGTAAAATAATCACAAACCTTCATGGATCATAATTTAATCTGTTTGGAGCAAGGGTTCAAGTTCTTTTTCAACTCCTAAAGCATTTTAATTTGGTCCTTCAATGTAAAAAAATCTCAAGAATCTATGGTGTTCATTTCAAGATTAAAATATGAGTTCTTGCAACATGCATTTTTTTGGATCCTTCCACTATTTAACCCAACAATATATATTGTGTTCCACTATGCCACTATTATAGTTGCAAGCAACCAAGTAAAAACTACAAATTACCTTATGTTGCATTGACCTAGTGGGAATCCACCTCCCAATAGTTCAAATCAAACATTTCCACATCTGAGTAACATTCCACTCTATTTCCACCACCAACTGCAAAAATTTTGTCGTTTAAAGAAGCTCCAGCTAGACTACCCTTCTTTTGATTTAATGAAGGACGACTGACCCATTCATCGCTCAACGGATTGTAAGATTCAACTTCAAACAAGAAGAATTTCAATGTTGTTACCATGACCAAAATAATAATAATAATAAAAAGTTGAACAATATGAAGTTATCAAAATAAAATAAAGAATTGAACAAGATGAAAAGATCTAAAGAAAAACCTAGCAACAACTACCTGTGTCATACCACACATCACCACGACCACCACCACCACCACCAAATATGTAAAGTTCACCATTCAACTTTGCTGCTGAGAAATGTTGACGAACAAAGGTCATAGGCTTAAGAGATTTCATTGTGTCCCGAGTAGGGGAATAGGAATCCAAAACTGACAACCACGAAGAACCATCAAATCCTCCAACTATAAGTACTAACTGATGAATCTCTGAACGAGGTTCATTGAACGACTCCAATGTTGCTTCCCCATAATGCTTAATTGAAGACGACGGCTCAAATTCCAACACATTATATTGGTTTTTCAATCGTTGGATTTCAACCTTTGCTTTAACCTGATTAGCAATTCAAAAGAAGTTTCTCATCCACTAGATCATGACAAAGGATGGATTAAATTGAAGGCATGAACACAAAACTTAATTTCATGCACTTGGTAGTAATTCAATAAAAATGATAAGCTAGAGGGCCCTCTTTGAAGAATGACGCCAAAAAGTAAAACCAGTAAGTACTATAATAAAAGTATAAAACATTACAGACAAAATATTCAAAACCACTAGAAATAAATAATTAAAACAAAAAAGCATTGACATATGGCTCCCATATTAAATGGGAAAACAAATCAAGATGTATAAAGAAATATTCGTACAAGACAATACTTACAATTAGTATTGATAAAAACTAAACGCAACAACCTGATCTAGTCACCTTCTAAAATTTCTTTCAATGAACAAAGATAAAATTCACAATAAAATGTAAGTAGTACTGGTGGTGGCAGCAGCCACAGTAACAAATATAAGATGAAAAACAACAACAATTATCAATGCCTAAAGGTCCTTTTAGCAAGTGGGTAATTGCCACTCAATTGTAGGCAAAGATTTCTTATGATCGTAGTTATGACTTTTGATAAACATGCTTATTGATAGGGAAAAGGTTGTAAAACACGATAGCATTTGGAAGTCATTAGTAATAAGCATCTGCAACCCCCTTGTTAAACAATTACTTGCCCTAAAAACTAAAGGTATTAGGAAATAGATCAAACAATGTAGTGCAAACCCCTCTCGAATGTGATGAGGAATATAGACAGATAGAATGGAGTACGAACAAATAAATAAGAATGGAGAGAAAAAAAAAAGAAGAAATATACTCAAACCTGAGACCTCCACTAATAGTTCTATAATTATGTTAGCAACAACTTGCTCCAAAAAGCTTAAACTATTATGAAATTGTCCAAACAATGTATATCAAGGTCTCACAACCCTTGCATGTTAGTAACTATGGTACTGTTACAAGTACAGATTAGTTGTACTGGGAGAAATCTAAAACTAGGAGGGGGGAAATTGACTCCAAATGTGGACTCCTTCTGTCCACATAACTAGGATTTGCCTCTGAGAGCACCATGTAAGTTATTTTCAGTTTGGGAACTAGTAGTAAAGAGAAGTCAAAGGAGCTAGCAGCAAAGTAAGGGGAACAATGTGCTTCTCAAAGTTTCATTATCTAATTTTTATTGCTTTTCACTATATTGCAACATAGATTACTCAAAGATTCAAAAAAAAGAAAGAAAAAAGGGGAAAAAACTTTCTATAGGCAGGAGTAAGTGATTGTTTTAATCTTTATTAAGTAGCAACAAGGAACCATTTCCCAGCAAGCACATTTAGGAATTCCAATTCTTCCTAAGGTGGCTTTCTTTGTATGATTAGCAGTGTCAAACAACACCAAGCCTATCCTTTGTAATAGGAACAATAAGATTTTAAAGATCACCAAAGGCAACGCAAGTGGATTACACGCGCCGGGGATGCGCTTGAGATCTCAAAATGATCCTGTCATGACAGGGATAGGGAGCCGGTCAGTTTAACGCTCCTACACGCAAGCTCATTTCACACTTCAAATCCACCACGTTGGCAGATTGGCCGGTTGGCATACAAAAGAAGCGTCCAGAAGCTCTGAGATCGTGGGGCTTCGAAGCGCTCGCAACTAGGTCTACGCACCGAGATGGGCTGAGCAGATTGGGCCTAATCCAAACGGATGGAGGCTTATAACGGTGGTTCGGGCCATGTGTTCGGGCCTGGGAGGTCATTAAAGGGGGGCTCGCATAAGGGGAAGGACAGATGGGCCCAATCCAGAGGGGCGGTCCAACATAGTTATGAGTAAACCCAAGGTAAGGCGCCAGTTCAACAAGCCCAGCTCGGGCCGCCCAGCAGGCCCAATATGCTATGATTAAAACCAAGGTGCGAGCCCAGCCCAACAAGCCCTAGTTCGAGGCGCCATTCCTCCGTCTTTCATAAAACAACAATCACATACCCAACGAAGGCATCGTCTGTAAGCGCCAGGGGCTGGTCGTGGGAAACCTAGAGAGTCTGTTTCTGAAGCAACTAGTAGGAGAAGTCAAGGGACGTCACAAAAGGAAATCAAAGGAAAAAGACGAGGGGACGATTCCGGCAACACACACAAATTCTTTCCCAGCAAGGCACTGACTCAGATTTCAGTAGTACGGTGGATGAGTATGAATTCCTACAGTATTTGGAAAGTAGTTTCTGCAAGGATGTCCTACAAATTGATATGGCAGCAGGGGAGCTCATTTGTAGCAGATGTAGAGCTGGCTACACCTCCGGAAATGGCAATTTGTCCAATCGACAAGGGGCTAGAAGAGGAGCTACGGCTCCAGACAACGGCTGAAAATACTGAGGTTTGTAATCCTCTGGCAATTGTTCTGCCGGAAGGGGATCTAATTGATTTGCCACAGACTGAAGGGGAGTACACAACTGATCTACTCCGTCATCAACAGAGATTATCAGATGGGTGGGTCCTCAGAAAATTGGGGAAGGTCAGTAAGATACTCGGGGTACCATGCTCTGGTTTTGAGGATCAGCTGATAGGCACTATTCCGAGACATAGTTCTGTGCAATGCTCGACCATGTTCTAGTAATGCCTCGGAGAAGGATAGGGAGGGTTAATCAGCAAAAAGGCTGAAAAGAGTTATGAAAGAATTGTCTTGTACAGTCAATTATAGGGGGGAGTAAAACAACGGAGGCCTCGGTGGAAGGACATTGACAGATTATAACATTTTCTTATGTTATGAATTTAAAAATTTTATCTTGGATGTGCAGGGGATTAAATGACCCAGACAAGCGAGCAGTTATCAAAGGTTTATTGCGTGAATGGAAGCCAACTGTAATTTGCCTTCAGGAAACCAAATTGGCAAGTATCACGAGGAGTTTTATCCGATCCATTTGGAGTCCTAGATGGATCAAGTGGGTTGCTTTGGATGCCTAGGGGTCAGCAGGAGGTATCTTAGTGGCATGGGACTCCAGGGTGGTTACTAGCAGTAGAGCACAGAGTGGGTGAGTTCTCTATCTCCTGCAAATTTAGTATGGCTCCCAATTCTCTGGTCTGGGGCTTTTGTGGTGTGTATAGGGCCAAGTTATTGATGGTGTTAGAACTAGTTTTTGGGAGGAAGTGCAGTCTTTGTTGCCCTCTTGGCAAATCCCCTGATGCATTGGGGGGGATTTTCATGTTGTGAGGAATCCAACTGAGAGGGTAGGAGGTGGGCGGTTGACCTCGGACTATGAAGAAATTCAACGAGTTTATCAACTTTCAGAGACTTGTGGACTTGCCTTTGGAGGGAGGGAGTTTCACCTGGTCCAGAGGAGGGCATCAGTCAGCTATGTCTAGACTGGACAGGTTCCTGGTGTCGCACCAATGGGAGGATAGCTTTCCAGGCATCTCCCAGAAGTGTCTTCCTGCGGCCTTGTTCTGATCATCACCCTATCATGCTATCTTGTGGGGATTTTAGCGCTGGAAAAAGCCCATTTAAATTCGAAAACATGTGGCTTGAAAGTGATGGTTTTGTGGACCTTGTGAGACAATGGTGGGAGTCTTATGTTGTGACTGGGATCTCCTAGTTTCTATATTGCCAGAAAGTTGAAACTTCTTAAAGAGGACCTCAAAACATGGAACCGTGAGGTATTTGGTCTTATTCAGGAAAGAAAGCAATCTATTTTGAACAAGCTGATGGAGCTGGACAGGGATGATCAGTTGGGACCCATCTCTGATGATAAAAGGGTGGAAAGAGAGGGCCTAAAGGATCAAATTGGGTAGATTCTAAGGATGGAGGATATCACTTGGAGGCAGAAATCTAGGGCAATTTGGCTTAAAGAGGGTGATCGCATCACTAAGTTCTTTCATAGAATGGCCTCAGCCCACTACAAGAAGAATAGAATCTCCTTTATTGTTGTTGATGACCACATTCTCACTGAGGAGGAGCCCATCAGAAAGGGCATTGTTGATTTCTTCTCTAGACTTTACTCAGAACCGCGCACTTGGAGACCTAGGTGTGGAGGATATTTCATTAAAAAGCCTGAACGGGGAAGAAGCCTCTCTCTTGGAGTCTCCCTTCACAGAAGATGAAGTGGTGAGAGCCTTAGAGGCGTGTAATGGGGATAAAGCCCCTGGCCCAGACAGGTTCACTTTGGCTTTTTTTTTAAAATGTTGGCCTGTTTTGAAAGCGGACGGTGATGGCAGTCTTTGGGAGCTTCCATAGGGAGGGGGGTTTTGAGAGAAGCCTCAACGCGTCTTTCATTGTCATCATCCCTAAAAAGGAGGGGGCTGCTAGTATCAAGGACTTTAGGCCCATAAGTCTAGTTAGCAGTGTCTACAAATTGATTGCAAAGGTTCTTTCCTTGAGATTGAAGAAGGTTATGGATAGTATCATCTCCCCTAGTCAAAATGCCTTTCGTGGATGGAAGACAGATTCTGGATGCGGCACTCATTGCTAATGAATGCATCGACTCTAGGATAAAGCAGAAAAGGAAAGGGTTGATTTGCAAGTTGGATATCGAGAAGGCCTTTGATCATGTTAATTGGAGCTTCTTGATGGGTATGTTAGCAAAGATGGGCTTTGGGGACAAGTGGAAGAAGTGGATCCAGTCGTGCATATCCACAGTATCTTTCTCGATTCTCGGTCAATGGTTGCCCCGCGGGCTTCTTTTGCTCGTCTAGAGGTTTGAGACAGGGGGATTCCCCTTTCCCCTTTTCTCTTTGTGATTGCTATGGAGGCTTTGAGCCACTTCATGTGCCGAGCTGAGGAGGTTGGTCTCATCAGAGGTTTTCAAGGGGGGGAAAGAAGGGGTGAATTTTCTGTTGTCTCCCATCTTTTATTCACTGATGACACTATTATCTTTTGTGACCCCTCAGTGCGTCAGCTTCGTTTTATCCGATGCATTCTTGTTTGCTTTGAAGCCGTCTCAGGTCTACGAATCAATTTGGCTAAAAGCAGCATTACGCTTGTAGGGGCCATTTAGGGGCTGGATGCTCTAGCCAGTACTTTGGGTTGTAATGTCGGTTGCTTCCCCTCCACATACTTAGGCCTTCCGCTAGGAGCTCATGCGAGATCCATTGGGATTTGGGACCTTGTGGTTGAGAGGTTCCATAGCAAGTTGTCAGGCTGGAAAGGCCAAATCCTTTCTAAGGGAGGCAGGCTCACTCTTGTCAAAAGCACCTTGACCAATCTCTCTACCTATTTCATGTCTCTTTTCCTGATTCCGAAGACAGTGAGCAGAAGTCTGGAGAAGATTCAAAGGATCTTTCTTTGGGGCCACGAGGGAGACTGCAGAAAAATCCACCTAGTGGCATGGGATAAAATCAAGAAGCCCCTGTCTCTAGGGGGCTTAGGGGTGAAGGACTTGAGAATCTTCAATAAAGCTCTGTTAGGGAAATGGCTCTGGAAACTTGGGGACAGTGATGAGGATCTGTGGAAATCAATCATTGTGTCCAAGTATGGGTGCGTAAATGGGGGCTGGTGTTCGGGAAGAGTAGTAGGGTCGATGGGCTTGCAGCCTTTGGGGTTTCATTAGAAGAGATTGGAGATGTTTTAAAGAAAGATGTAGTTTTGTTATTGGTAAGGGGGATAGAGTTAAATTTTGGGATGATGTTTGGAATGGGAATGTGCCTTTGAAGGAGAAGTTCCCTAGGTTATACAGTTTGGCTCAAAACAAATCGGCTTAGGGTTAGAGATTACGTGGAGAGTGCTGGGAATACGTTGGTTTGGACTCCTTCCTTTAGAAGAAACTTTTTGGATTGGGAGCTTGAGGAGGTGAATTTATTTCTTAGTCACATCAACAATTTCAGGGCAGTGGAAGGTAGAGAGGATAAGAGGATTTGGATGCCGGGAAAGCTCTCTTTTTCTGTTAGTTCTTTTTACAAGAGCTTGTTTGATCGGGAAAGGTCTCTCTTTCCTTGGAAACTCACTTGGCACTCAAGCCCCCCCCTCCAAAAGCTTCTTTCTTCGCTTGGGAAGCTTCCTGAAAGGCCATTTTATCCACGGACACCATGAAGAAAAGGGGATTTCTTATGGCTAGCAGATGCTATTTTTGTCATAATGATGAAGAGAGTGTAGATCACATTCTCATTCACTGTCCTCTTCCTTGGAGCTGCTGGAATCTTATTCTTGCTTTGTTTGGTTTCTCTTGGGTCATGCCAGGCTCCGTCAAAGACCTCTTGTTGGCTTGGGAATAGTGCACTCTTCCTAAGGATTTGAAAAACATTTGGAGACTGGCCCCCATTTGCCTCTTGTGGTCCCTATGGATTGAAAGGAACAATCGTGTCTTCGAAAATCAGGAGCTTCCTTCTCCTTATCTCAAAGATGCCATTTTGTATTTATTATTCTTTTGGGCCAAAGAGGCTTTTCCTGTAACTGTCAACAATTTTGTTGACTTCTTGAGGTCTTTAGGGCTGATGTAAAGCTTTTGGGGTTTTTTTTCCTTTGCCCTTCTTGGGTTTTTATATATACTTCTTACTTATCACAAAAAAAAAAAAAAAAAAAAAAAAAAACCTCTCCTCTCAAATCCAAAATTTTGTCTTAGTTTTCAAGAGATTTGATTTGTCTTCCGTTATGCCTCAAGCAAATGGGATCGTGGAGAATTAGGTTCATAGTGCACAGTCATCAAATGGAAGAGTACCATCGACATTGTCTTTACTGGCCTTCTTTCTGAACGATATAGAAAGAAAGGAACCATCTTGGATACCACAATGGAGGCCTATAAGTAGCCGACAAGATTACCTATTTGGCAGCCTTTCTTTGTCCATATATCCTGCAACATAGATTGACTTCCATATCAGAACCTAATAAACCATTGAATTCCGTGTATGTAGTTGACCATAAAACGTGTCTGATCACTTTTATTTCTTGTCTACCCTTGAACATCTTGTACATGGAAACTTGTTTATTATATCATAGCATTAGTGCTTCATTTTTCATTTAAAAACAAATGTAGACAAGGGTCATAAAAGTAAAAAGGCAATCCCAATGCACGAGGCCCCGCCACTGCAGTATCTCAAAAGGATTAAATCTACTCATCCTAACCACCAAAAGCAGAGATGTTGTTTCCGCGACTCAAACGTGTGACTTCCAAGGCATAATAGAACAACCTTATCATTATGTCAAGAACCACCCTCATGTCCAAAAAATATAAAGATATATTAATATTTCCACGCTTAAATAACATATAATAAATAAAATAACCAAAATGAGCACGATTCATTTGATAGGAGTAATTACATGGACATTAGACCACACCCACAAAATTGGTGCGCCATGCCAGAGCATTACTTTAGGCCTGTTCGTTATCAAATTTGAAGAAACTACTTTTCTCGAAAAGTAAAAAAAAAAAAAAATGAGCAGAGCAGAACCTGTTTGGTGGGACATTTTTGAACATAGGCCATTTTCAAGAAACTGTTTAAAGTAGTTTTTCATGTGTTTCAAAAAGGAATGGGTTAACTAGGAACTGAAATAAAATAAATATGGCTTCCTGTTTGAAAAAGTTACATTGCAATTTTTAAATGAAATCTGAGAATGAAATGAATTATCCAAAAATTATAACAAAATGGGTCATTAAGAACTTTGCTAAGAAAAATCACAGATGCGACCGTAGAGAATGTGGACTTCCAGAAAGATACAATTAGAATCAGAGATCATACCAGCTCCTGCTCTAAAGAACTGATTTTCCGATTTTGTTCCAGCTGAGAGGCCTTCAACCCTTCAACTTCTTGCATAAACTATAACAACAGATCACGAGTATATAACAAAAGAAAAAAGAAAAAAAAAAAGGAAAATATAGCTGACAAAAGCGTAAAAATCATAGAGAATATAGGATGATGAACAACTTTAGTTACCTTAGCTACATCAGACTGAAGATCAGAAGATTGTCCTTCTAAAACTGGCATATCTGTCACTGCTTCAGAAAAAGATCCATCCTTCAAATGTACCCCAGCCATCACAAAAGGAGCAGAGTCTTTCACATAATTATCCTCTGAGTTCATCTCTTTTGTTACTGCAGAAGAGTAGGAACATTTCCAATCTGTTTTTTGGAGTACAACTTCCTCGTATGCTGCATCATTGTCTGAAGCAGATTCTGAGTGCTGGCTTTCTCCATCTACATGTTGAGTAAGACATGCGGAGCCCCATTCTATATTGGACTCATCTGAATGTTGAGGATTAACATCTGAAGTTAGAGTCTTGATATATTCACCTTCCTGTCTTGTATCAGCAGGGAGTAGAGTCTTAAATGAAGTGCCCTGTGGGAGGGAACTAGCTGTTTCCGTCATGGCAGAAGGGTACAAATATCCACCATTTGATTTAAAGCCCACATGTTCCTCTTGTTTTCCTACAACTGACTCACTCACGAAAGCTTCCAGAGGTTGGCTCTCTCTGTCTGGACAAGGCACAACACATGAAGACTTCCATTCCATATTGGATTGAACAAAATGAGTAAATGTTTGATCTGAATCTCGTGTCCTCGAGTCTTCATTTTCCTTTATCGTATCAGAGGTGGTTGAAGGTTTGAACAAAGAACTCCACTTCTTCAGTGGAAGGAAAGGATTTGTGTCACTCACAGCAGAAGAATATGAGCGTGCTGGTGGTTCCGGTGGCTGGTTCTCTCTCCCTGAACCAGAAGCATCCCACAAGCCCCATCCCATGTTAGACTGATCTGAGTGAGCAAAATCCTCCTCTGAAACCGGGGTATTAAACTCATCACCTGTCTGTCTCCTGTTAGATGTGGATAAATCATTCAATAGAGCATTGCATCCCACTGTAATCTGCATGAGAGATGTACTTGGAGGAACTGGTGAAGATGAAAACAAGGAGATCAACTTGTGGGTTTGAACCTTGTCTAGCTCAAACCAGAAAAGCCTCTCCCCATAGTAGTTGTCAGCAATTATTGGCCCAAACTGGTCTTCAATCAAGGGTTGGCACTGCATCCGTATTTGGACCCGAACCTAAGAACACAAAGAGCACACTACAAATAAGTAAAAACATCACTTTCACTGTGACAACTGAATCCTCAATGTAAGGATAAAACCTCAAAGATGGTAACTATGTGTCTATACCTGTGCAGCGTATGGTGTATAGTTTGAACCATCAGTCCAACCATATGGATTGATGTTCATTTGTCCCGGGCTTGCAGCCTCATAGATACCGTGTAGCTTCCTGTCACTATAGTTGAACAGGAATAATGGTATACCAGGCTTGATGTTCTTCACATATGCAAAATGCGGCGCTGGCAATCCTGTTCGATAATTTGAAAATACATTTACAAGATCAGTAAAACAACACAATTGAAAAAAAAAAAATTAATAAGCAGTAGAGGAGAGATAGCCAACTGACCAAACAACTGTTGAAAATGACATTCTTTGAATGTGTTATGCTTGCATCCGAAAATAACTGCACCTAGATCACTCTTCCTTAGATTTCTAGCAGGTGCACTGCAATTCACTGTCCACGAAGGTTGAGACTTTTCTTCTTTCAATGTGAGCGTCTTTTTCTTCCTTCCCATTCTGTTATCACAAAAACCAAAATTTTTTTTTTTTTTTTTGATAAGTAAAGGATAAGATGTATATTAATAAAAGTGTCCAAGAAGGGCAACTAGGGCAAAAACTCCAAAAAGCTTTACAAAGGTCTTAACGACCCCAAAAAATTAACAAACGAAGAAACATTTACAGGGAAAGTCTCTTTGGCCCAAAAAAATAATACGAGCAAAAACGCGTCTTTGAAAAAGGGAGTGGAGAGTTCCATATCTTCAAAGACACGGTTGTTTCTTTCAATCTAGATACACCATAACAAACAAATAGGGATCAGTCTCCAAATTCTCTTAATCTCTTCTGAAAGGTTGCACTCTGCCCAAGCCAACAGAAGGTCCCTGACGAAGCCAGACATAACCCAGGAGACACCGAAAAGAGCAAAAACAATATTCCAACAGCTCCAAGAAACATGGCAGTAGATGAGAATATGATCCACCGTTTCCTCTTCCTTCTGACAAAAATAGCACCTACTAGCCAAGATGAAACCTCGCTTCTTCAAATTATCCGCAGTTAAGATGGCCTTCCAAGAGGCTTTCCAGGCAAAGAAGGAAGCCTTAGGGGGGGGCTTTTGAGTGCCATATAAGCTTCCAAGGAAATAGAGAGTATTCCAAATCAAACACGCTCTTGTAGAAGGAGCTGACGGAAAAAGATTTCTTATTCGACAGCCACACCCTCTTATCCTCCCTCCCTTTCGTAGCTCGGTAATTGCATATGTGACCAAGGAAGGAGCCCACCTCATCTAACTCCCAATCGAGAAAGTTTCTCCTAAAGCGAGGAGTCCAAACAAGCTTGTTCCCAACTCTCTCCAAGTACTCGTAAACCCAAGCCGCCTTGTTGCTAGCCAGACTGTATAAAATAGGAAATTTCACCCTGAGCGGCTCGTACCCATTCCAAACGTCTTCCCAAAATTTAACACGGCCACCATTCTCAATAACAAAACTACACTTTTCCTTGAAAATCCTCCATTCGCTTCCAATGGAACCCCAGGGAACACATCCCCGTGGCCCCTCCATACTGCCCGAACACCAACCTCCATTGTCGCACCCATACTTAGCAGCAATGATCTCCCCCCACTGCTCCCCATTACTCTCACCAAACCTCCATAACCATTTTCCTAAGAGAGCTGTGTTGAAAATACCCAAGTCTTTCACCCCTAGCCCTTCGAGAGACACTGGCTTCTTAATTTTATCCCAAGCCACTAAATGAATCTTTTTACGCTCCCCTTCTTGGCCCCATAAGAAGTCCCTTTGAATCTTCTCTAACCTTCTGCTAACTGACTTTGGCATAGGAAAAAGAGACATAAAATAGGTGGGGAGGTTGCCAAGGTGCTTTTTATAAGGGTGAGCCTGCCTCCCTTAGAGAGAGAACTGACCCTTCCATCTTGACAGCTTGCTGAAAAACCTTTCCACCACAGGATCCCAAACCCCAATGGAACGCGAAGCGTTACCCAGATATTTATCATAGAGGGGGTGAATAGGATATTTTGCAAATATTTGCGACTTTTATGAACTTTAAATATGAATGTTAAATATGCACAAGTAAAGAGTAGAGAGAGATAGAGAGCAAACATAGCGATTTACGATATTTGAAGAACTTTCTATGTCCTCGACTCAAGTATCCCCACTAGAGTTTTTCCACTATCTTGATCTCATCGCAGGTAGAGGTCAAACTTTTACAACAAGAACTCCTCATTCTTTTTTCCAGCAAAATATATCATTTTACCTCACCAGGTAACACCTACTCACAACTCTCACTACAATGAGATGATACAAAGATTTTTACCAAAGACTACTCTCTTAAGAGTTGAATGGTACAAATAAGTTCACTCTCTAAAAATTGATCAATAAATGTTTGAATATTTAAGAGTTAAGAGACTTCTGAGATCTAGATCTGAAAATAAATGAGATCTCAAGTCACTATAAAGATTTGAAAGTGAAAGCAAGCTTGTGAATGTTTAGGATGGCAATAAATGCTTACAACAATCTCTATTTATAGGCCTTATAAAAATATAGTCATTTGAATTTGAAAATAGTCGTTTCACCCCTTTAGATTTGTTTAATATTTGAATTTGAAAATGCTAGATCGACAAATTCAATCGACCGAGTTTACCATTCAATCAACTGAATCATAGTTAAGTTGACTGAAGTACTCGACTGAGTTGTCCAAAGGATAGAGGCTGTTCTTTATAAAAAAAAAACCATTCAGTCGATTGAATCTTAAGTTCAATCGATTGAATCTTCCAGTGTCATTTTGTTAAATAAAAAGGCATAAGTAATTCAATCGACTGAATGTATTATTTAGTCGATTGAATTAAACAGTTTGTTGGAGTCTTATTAACAAAATGCTTGTTCAGTTGACTGAATCTTGGATCCAGTCGACTAAATCTTCCAGAGACAAAATAGGCAATTTTTGTGATCATGATTCAGTCGACTGAATTCATCAATTTAACTTCAATGTCTATTTTGTTCACTGTTTTCTTTTTCAAGTCTTCTGATTTTTCTCAGTTTTAGTTTTTAACATTGTTATGCTTTTAAAAAATCATTTGATTGATTGATTTTAGTTGATCACTTAAATACTTAAAGCATTATGTTTTGATCAATCAATCCTAAATTCTTTGAACATGAATGCTCTCTTGACTTTGACTTGATGTTTTGTTCTTGTGAGCATGATTCCATGATGTTGATCCTCTTTATCTTTAGTCAAGCCTTGGTAAGCTATCTTTTGAGTTTATTGATATATTTGCTTTAGCACTTCAGATAAAACATTAGATCACATCATCAATATTTTGTTATCACCAAAATTACAAAAATGCCCTTGGTTGAAAAACTTTAGGGCCAACACAAAGTAACAACTAATTAACGAAGCTAAATAGGGAGCAAAAGTATCTCTTAATAGCATCCCTTCAACACAACCCTTGGGGTAAGCTCAGCTAATAAGCCTTCAAGCTAAAAACTATAAATGTGTGCCTCGTCTTATCCAATATATGGCAAGCCAGTTACAAGAGACATCAATGACACTAACGCTATGCGGATAAGTAAGGGGGAAAGAAGATGAGAGGATAACATTAGTTATGTGGAAAAGGAGAGGAGAGTGTAATCCCGCTTTCATGCTTGGATAACAAATGAGGAAAAAAATAGTGTAATCATCTTATCTTACTTGAGAACAACAGAAGAAAGAAAGAAAATGAAAGGATTATATACTTTTTTACTATTATGCCTTAAGATAGAGGTGTCTTTTTTATTTTTTCCTTTTTAATCTTAAGGTTAGAATTGATATTATAAAAAATTCAGTAAAAGGCTCTCCTTTTCCTCCGTTTACTTCTAGGAGGAGAGCAAATTGAATAAAATAAGAATTAAGAAACCCCTCCCTCCCCCTCTATCCCCATTCCTTTCCTTCCCTAATTTTAAACCAAACATAAAATAATGTCTCTCGCATTCCCCTTTCCTCTCCTTTCTTTCCAAATCCCTCAATCCAAGCTAAGTGTAAGAATATTTGAATTGAATTACTGACATTTTTTTTATAGGTAAATCTCTCTCACACACACACCATTTTGTTCCTTAAGGAAACTTGAACCCCCAACCTCTGGTATGGGAGGTGGAGGAAGCACCAACTAAGCTAGAGCTTGTTGAATTTAATTACTAACGTACTAAACATCTAGAAATACAGAACAAGAATTAAAATGACTTTGGCAGGACAAGAACTAGCTTTGAAACAAAAATTAAACAAATTAATTTAAAGCGAGAAGGCGAGAACACTCTGCACACTTCCAGAGGACTAGAAATAGCTTGATGAAACCATACTATAGTCTATAACCAAATCAAAACGAAACCAAGAAAAATTAACAAATTAGGAGTAGCTTTGATGAAAAAAAAAAAAAAACAAAAACCACATCAAATCATAACTAGAACACATTCAGAATATGTGTGCTTGTCGCTCTCACAGACTTACGCATGTGTGCGCGTGTGAAACACAGCCGAAACTGAAAATACAAAAGTTACAACAATTTTGCGTCGTGATCTCATGAGAAAGTGAATCACTGTCTATTTCTGTGGCCAAAAATTGGCTTTTGCAGGACGGGAATACCTATTAAATGAGGGAAGCAAGCATTTGTCTCAGTTGAACATAAAATTTAAAAGAAACAAAAATTACAAGTAAAATCGTATCTCTTCCTCTTCAAAATTTGAAATAGATAAAAAAAATTGCTCCAGATTTCTCAAAATAACGAAAATAATCATCGTAGAATCAAGAAGTCGATCGGAACAACTTCGTAACTCTGCCTCTTCAAAATTTGAAATAGATAAAACTTTGCCAAATTTCATAAAAATAACGAAAATAATCATGTAGATCAAGAAGTCCATCATATCAACTTCGCTCACAAAACATTATCAAAAAGTATATATAAATAAACTAAAAATGAGTAAATAACCAAAATGAAAAAGTGTGTGTGTGTGTGTGTGTGTATATAGTTTACCCTAACCAATCCTTCGCATTTCGCATAGTCTGAAACTTAAAATACTTTGCTGCTGTCTCTCACTGAATATGATTCTACTACATTTGAATCGAAATCATGTAAACATTTGTGGAGTGATTAACTTACTTTTTTGAGTTCGAAGCGGTGCAGTTGATCGACGAATGAGAGAGAAATGCTCTGCCAGTGACTTTCTGATTCTGTATTTGAAGGCCGAGTTTGAACAGAAGGAGAGAAAAAAAGTGAAGAAGGAGAACTCACCAGCAGATATTCTAGGGCTTTGATGTTTTTTTGGAACGAGGGAGTTCAGAGAAGCAGGAGACCACGGCAAGAGAGAATGTCAAGAACAGATGTCAAGAACAGTACCCACTCCCCGAAGAAACGCATGAAGCGCGATTAACGTACTATGTATGTTAATTTTTATATGGTCCGGTTTATATGTGAGGACAGTTGATGGTGCAAGGGTGACGAATGTAAAATGACCCCATTACCCTCCAACAGTGGCAATAAAGTCTTCGCGTCGTGGCCCACATCTACTGAAGATTCCGGGAAAAAAAAAAAAAACAGGAAAATAAGTTTTGATAAATGTTTTTCCCCTTCCCTATTTTATGGCAATAAGTAGTCTAATTAAGTGATAATTTTAAAAATTACACCCTAAAATATTACATAATATCACATTTTATTGGTTGGGAGATGGGGTTATACATGGCATTTTACTTTATTTCTTTTTATATATAATATAGAGAAAAATGGAGAATTAATCCATTTTAATTGCATTAGAAATGTTCAGTTATACCACTAAAAAAAAAAAACTTTAATCTTACATAACATTTTACTTGTGAAATGTGAAATATAGTCATTTTAGTATACAAAATAGAAATATTACTATCCAGTTTATTGGGGGTTAATATCTTCTACAATAGTTCTTTTAAAATCATTATATTTTATAAACAATATTCTTCATTTAAAAGTAATAATAACTCATTAATTTCTACGTACAATACTTTTCAAGACTCGTGAAATTTTAAAATATGAACTTTTCAAATCAAATAGTATCCTCTTTTTCGTTGGTAAAAAAAAATTCAGATAATTAAAGTCAAAACATTTAGAGTTTGTTTTTGCGGTTAGATGCTTTCCTTTTTTTTATTTTATTGTCTAATCACACTTAACTGACTTATAAATTGTTTGAATAATAAGTGAAATTGAGCTTTTGAATCGCAATTAACCTCTAACTCTAATTTGACAATTGAATCCATAACATAACTCTAATTTCTAAGACAAACATTTAAGGGTAATTAGCATTTTAAAAAAATTATTAAAAAAAAAATTCTCCAAATTTCCCTACTTTTGGAGAGATTAGAAAAGTGATATTTATCACTAAGTCTTTCTCTCCAAATCTCTCCAAACAAAATCTTTGTGTATCATTTCACTTTAATTTTTTTTTTCTCTCCAAATTTCTTGATCCAAACAAACTGTTAGGACTTACCTCTACAATAAAGTTCATGCAATTAGTTTTAAATTATTATATCATTTGAACATTGTTTTCCTTTGTTTTAAAAAAGTGACTCACAAATTCCTTACTTATAGTATTTTTTTAAGAGTATTATTACTAGAAATGTAGAAAAACTATTGTAGAGAATCTGAGTTCTATATCTATCATTTTTTTATCAATAAAAAAAAGAGTTAATTGAAGTTAAGTCTCTTAAATTGATACTTTATTATTATGAAGTTCATTCGTGAACCTATTTTTGTGTAAAGTCCAGGTGGTTTTATTATTTTTTGAGTTGAGGTCCTTTGATAGATTTTTATTTTCTTATGTGACTATTGTACCCTTTATTTTTTAAACCCTAACTGTCTCTTCTTCCCTGCTCCTTCCATACATGCAAAGAATGATCAACTTACCTTAATAAATGGATATAAGAATTCAAGCAATTTTGGCTAGGGCTCTAAGATTCCTCTTACTCTTAGAAGCTAAAACTCTTAACAACTTCCCACGAGGTAGAACTCCTCCACAGGTCGGCTTTACGGGAAGAACAGAGCCTTCCAATCATTGTTGTCTTCTTAGATCTTCTCATAATCACTGCCCACCCCCTCTTCCTTTCACTACTCTCCTTTATTTTTATTGATAAATAACACATACCTCCCCTCTTGTCTATTTTTTTTTTTCAAAATAACAAAAATATTCATTTTATGTCTTTTTCTTTTTACATTTTTTAATTTTGATTAAATTTTTCTAACTTTTTTAAAGAATTCTTTCATTTTATATAAATATAAATTTAAAATAAAAAGCTTATATTTTTATTTTTGATCAAAAATATTTTAATCAATATTTATTTGAAAATAAAAAAGTTTAAAAGGTTGTTCAAAATTAAAAAAATGTAAAAAAAAAATAAAAAAAATGGACACTATTGTCATTTTAAAAAGAAAAAATGGATTGGATAGAAGGAATATGTAATTTGTTAGTAAAAGTACATAAGAGAAGTGTAATTGTAGAAATCTCATAAGAGGTCTTTGTAATTAGCATAAACTTTAAAAAAAATCAAAGTAATTTACCCAAAATCTTATATCTACCCACATATTTGATTTGTGAATTTTTTTCCCTCAAGTCTATTAAACCTTCTCCTTTTAAAATGTCATACCAATAGTTTTGACTTGCCATTGATTAATGTTGAAACTTGTCATTGGACTCTTGACTATCTATATGCATTAATCTTTATCATTGAACGTATAACAAATGGACATCATTTTCATATACAAATTGGATTAAATCCAAACATCCAAATCAATTTCTTCTTGACTGAGTAATTTCTAAAAAAGGGTTTGTTTCTATTTACAATTCTTAGCACTCAACATCAAAAGTTTGGCTTCAATCTCACGCATATACCATTTTAACCATTGACAATAGTGGTGGATGATGAGGACTCAAATTATGAGCATCCTTTGATATCAAAGGCCAATTTATGGGCTTCACAATGACACAACTTTTTTCCTTTTTTTGCTCAATTTTCACACCTCATGCTTGACCTTGTGAAGGCTAGCTGGATTTGAATTGGATCAGTTTTCGAGGGGGTTGCCTACAAAGATTAACATTGGATGAAGACGAGTTAAATCCAAACCAATAATACTACATTTGTCAAAAAAAAAAATTATCAAAAAGTTATCTCTC
Source organism: Nyssa sinensis (assembly GCA_008638375.1). Lineage (NCBI taxonomy): Eukaryota > Viridiplantae > Streptophyta > Magnoliopsida > Cornales > Nyssaceae > Nyssa > Nyssa sinensis. The sequence continues at coordinate 6,971,233 of CM018041.1, read as the reverse complement.
AAATAATGTGATAGACGTATATTTGTTGCAATCGAATCATGTGAGTATTGTATAACCAATGTATGAATGACACATCAATTTGAAAAACATGTTTGGTATGGATAGTATTTTTCTATTGAAACCTGATGTAAAGTAAACGACCTTTTACTTCATAGATCAATGAGAGTGTTTTCAGATCCATTCAAAGTAAAAGACATGAGTGGATTGAGGATGATGCGAATGCGACCTGAGAAAAAAAATTTCACCCGATTTGACCTGTTTTCTTAGATGTTATGATTTTATAATTGTGTTCGGATTAATATTAATAATTTCTTATTCTGCAATTATATGAAATTAGTAATTTTCTAATTATATTAGTAGAATGAATTAGTTGGCTATTAGAATTAGCATTTTTAGTTCTATTAAGTATTAATAAGTTGTATTAGACTCTTTTCTTTTGTTAGGTGAAAATTTTTCAAAATTATTTGATTTTTAAGGAACTCGACGTATTTAATTCTTTCAATAGTAAACAATGGAATTTTAAAGTACAATCTTTTTTATCTTGATTTTTTTATTTATGATGAATGTATACCAACAATGAGTTATTTGAGTGTTTTGCTGTTGGAACAAACTTCGAAGATGTGACCCATCTCCCTAATAAGTAAGACAAACCATGCTTTAATGTAAGTCGAAGTGACAATTTCTAGTGAACATATTCCTTTATTCTTAAAACTTTATCAGCTAAATTAATCTCTTGGTTTTTTCTATCAAATTATCAATCTAACACTGATTGAATTCTGATTTGAAGAGGTTTATATGATCAAATCCGAATATAAGTAGCATATATGTTAAAACTAACATTTATGCTGAAAGAAGGGCAAGCATTTTCCTTGTTTAAAGAGATTATGTAAAAAAGGAAGAAAAAAAATTGAAACAAAGCTCTAATGAAAAATAAAAACCATATATCAATAATTTTTAGGCAAAACTATCAATATTTCTTTTTTCATTTTTGTACTTTTCAAACAACATCATTTAATTTTCTTGTAACATTTTAAGTTTTTTCTCCATAACCAAATAGATATATAAAAAAAAAAAAAAAACTATTTTCAATTATTTTCCTTTTACTTTACTTTTTAGTACTTTCATTTTCTAGGATTTATTTTTTCCTGACCAAACGAGCCGCATCAGTTTCATAGACTTAAAATGATAAAATCAAATAATAATCAGGCAAATCCTTGGCTAAAATAGGTGGGTACCCCAGTATCCACATAGAAGCACATGCGTTGAAGTGTCATTTAGAAACGAGTTTCTTGGGAAAAAAGTTTAGTAGAAAGGTGTCATCAGATAATTCTGTGCTCAGATTTAATTATTTTGTGTGATTTTATGTAGGTCTCACATGAATATTTAGCTGAACTTTTTTTTTTCAGTTCCTAGATTTCATCACGATTGAAGGTCCATATGGAACAATTAAGAAAAAAATTAAATATTAATGCCACTCCTAAGTGCTATGTTTGTAGATTTTGATCATGGCCTGTGCACAAAGATGAACATTATGGGAAAGCCCTTCTTGTTAATTCACAAGATGTTCGAGATCGCCCTTATGAGAATGGGATGTGCGAAAACCTCCTTTTGATCAATAGAAGTGAAACCACAAGAGGTTGGTTGGAGCAAGAGAAAAGATTTGCTGCGATCACCCTTAACAATTTCTTAGAATGGGACATGAAAGTGGAGAGACTAAAAAGGATACAAGAACAAAGGCTACAAAATAAAGGCCCATGAGGCTTTGCCGAGATAGGATAGGATAGGATCGGATAAGTCACTCCTTACTCCATTCTTTTCACAGGTCAGATTGAAAACCGTTTGTGACTCGAGACGACAAAATTTTTTTATCCACTCTTGTTTTTGAGTCAATTTTATCTCTTATGTTGTAATTTACTTCTACAAGAGTATTATTTTTTAGGGTTTTGATTGAGGAGAAAATAGTTGTCATTGGAGAAAAAAAATGATTTGTTTTATAAGTTTTTTGCTTTTGTAATCTCTTTGATACAGAGTAAATTGATCATCGTTACCCAAAATATAAGCATCTTGCTGAACCACATAAGTTTTATATCTTCTCTGTGCATTTTATTTATTTTTACTTATTTAAGATCGATTTATTAATTGTTTGATCGCTCCTGCATAACAAAAATTACAAATGATAGTTACAAACATCAATCATTCACAGCATGTAGTTGTCCCAAATGCAATTTGACTATTCAATCATTGCATTAATAGGGTACATGGCAAACAATGCTTCCTACGATATGTTTTGTGTACAGGAATAAAATGGTCATTTCATGAAATGAAATAAGAAATAAAATAGAAATAATATGGAATAGAAAAATGATTACTCATTTATGCCAAAAAAATGCTTTAAATAATTTTTAATGCAATACTCATTTTATGATATAGGGAATCCCAATCATAGCAAACAAGAAAAAGAATAAATATTCTTAAAATATTCTTTCTACCATATCAACGTAACGAAGTAATATTCCAAATTTGTCACAAAAGATTATTACTAATGCAAATGTATCTTTGTGATACCAACAAGTGGCTGTAAGGTTTAAAACTTAGAGAAATTATCCTTTGGTTTTGGTACATCATATTACCATGTGTATAAAAAAAAAATGTATGTAGATGCTAATTTTTTCAAGTACCTTTTTGTTGAACATTTTAATAAAATAATAATAAAATAAACAGCTTTTGTCTTTCAATTATATAATGTTATTAAGTTACATAATGTTATTTTTTCAGTTAAATATATCCATTTAGGTTCATTATTATTTTTTAGTTATTGATACAAATTTGGAAAAAGGCAATAAATTGATAAATGAAGAAATAGAAAATTAATTTAGTGCCATACTTGTATTTGTTTGGTTGAATTGAAAACAAAGTACGATTTGAATTAAGTTGTGATTTGAATGAGGGCAAATGTATTCCAACTTGCTACTAAAACTTATTTGATCAGTGTAACTTCTTTTTTTTTTTGTAACAACCTAAAGAAGATTATTATTTCAAGAATCAACAAATACATACATTAACCAACAACAGAGGTTCCAACCATGAAGAAGGATCCTCAAACCAGACATCTTCACCCGAAGAACAATAAGAATTTTGAGCTAACTAATGGGTTACAGAATTAGCAGACCGCCCTATATATCTGAACTGCAAAACACCCACTTCCATCAAGTGTTCTTGCTCACAAAAAGACTAGAAATCATTGTAGTCGGATGCCCAAGTATAGAACTCATTTTATGTGAATCTTATTGTATAAAATTAAAATAAATTAAAGTAGACTTTGAGAGAGTTGAGAAAGAGAATGATGAATCAAGAATTGAGATGATTGTTGTGATTATATAAATAAATATTTATAAGAAAAGTGAAAAACATAAAAATTATAATTAAAAAGTATTTGAGCAAAAGAATAGAAAGAGTTGAACGTGGAAGAGGATTTGCGATAAATGAAATTAAAAATGATGCTTTATAATTTATCAGAAAGATGTTGGGATATCATATCAAATAGAAATAATGAAAAAAGATTTGAAGAAAAAATTAAGAACAATTCAAAATTTTACTATTTATCAAAAAGGAGGGGAAAAAAAGTGGGTCGTTCGGACCAGTTTGAAAATAGTTGTTACGAGATACAGTTGACCATCTTATAATTAATATTTAATAAATTAATAATTAATAAATTTTAAAAAACCAACTTGGTTTTGTAACAGATAATTAATAATTTTATTATTTAATAATTAAATTTTTTTTTATCTTTAGAATAACTCTTTATAATATTAATTATTAGAGAGATAAAATAATTATACATATACTTATATATATATATATCTCATTTAAGACATGTTTCAATAATTATATTTATTAATTTTATATAATTAAAGTAAAAAATATTATAAATGAGATTCACATTATAACATAAGGAAACACAATTTCTATACTTAAAATGGACATTAAGAATTTTTTATATCATAAGTTGAATATTATATATATATTTTTAAGAAAAATTATAATGTCATTAAAAAATTGCATATAAAATATTAATTTTGTTATTGGAAATTAATTATATATAAGAAACACTTATTGATTAATTAAATTATAAAAAAACTTAATAATTAATAATTTTAATAATTAATAAATTTTTAATTTTTCATATTTATTAATTATTGGACGATCCACGTATGTTAGGATAAAAAAAAAAACAAATTGTTTCCCGTGGACTGGATTTCCGAGTCAGGCTCATGTTCCATTCGGCTTTAAGCCAGGTTGGGCACGGACACCACCCATATACCCCAGGGGGTGGGCCTAAACCAGGAAAAGTTGGACTCAACGGATCAGACCGTGGGCCATTGGGCCAAATTGATAAAGGCAATATCAATGTTTTTTTTGGATGGCCCAATATCAATATTAAACAGGGGAAAAAGTGTATATTAGGAATTTCATCCGAGGTGAGTGTAGGACGTAGGCATCTCAATTCTAAATTAGGGGTCAACTCTAACCCATATAGTTAACTAGTCTCCTCAAGTTTCAAAATTTAAACACGATTGATTTATTAAAGACGTGATTAATTATTTTTTTTTAAAATTTTTTAGATAAAAAAGTTATTTGTTTTTTTATAAATATAAATAATTTTTAATTTTGATAAATTTCGGACACGGGACAAAATAAAATGAAAATCTCTTATATGGGTGATTTTTTTTTTTCAAACTTTGATAAATTTTTAATATGACACAAATTATCTTAACTTATTATCCATATCTATCTATATATATATATATATTTATAATTAAGTGCGCGGATCTAGATCCTTAAGATAGGGATGTAAGAATATAAAAATTGAAATTTAAGGAAACTATTATAAAAATATTAAAATTTTGGGGCGGGGTTGATTCTTAATTTTTAAAAAGAATTTTATACAAATTAGGGGTAAAAATTCAAAAGATAAATTACACTGACCTTCTTTGAAGTTTTTAATAATTATACTGATCCTTCTTGAGATTTTTAAAATTACACCGACCTCCTATTCAGTCCAATTTTTAAGAAAAATGACAATATTGCACATTTTATGTCTTTTTTTTTTTTTTGTAAATTATTTTAATTTTTGACCAATTCTTTCTAACTATTTTTTTATTTGAAAATAAATATTAATTAAAATATTCTTTGACTGAAAAATATAATTTATTTATTTAAAACTTATTTTTATATAAAATGATTTTTTTTAAAGTTAAAAAATAGTCAAAATTTTAAAAATACAAAAAAAAAAAAACATGAAGTACGTAATTTTATCATTTTTTTAAGAAATTAGACTGGATGAGAGATCAATATAGTTTGTCAAAAAAAAATGAGAAGTTAGTGTAATTTTAAAAATCATAAGAGAGATCAGTATAATTATCAAAAGTTTTAAAAAACGTAAATATATTTTATCTAAATTCAAATTTCTAAAAATTTAGGAGGCCATCGTTACGTGTCCCCCTTGCCCCCCTCTTGTTTGTCACAGCCTGTTAAGTCTTGTTAAAATGTTGATATTATTAAAAGAAAATATTATATTTTTAAATTTATATTTTAAATTTTTATCTCAAATAATATGTTATTAATGTAATAAAATTATATTAACTAAATGATTTAAAGTATCACGGATAATTTAGTATTATATTAATATTATATTATATAAAATATAATTTTAAAAAAGATAGCATTGATAAGAGGATTGTGATGCGTCGGAATTTCCCTTAAACATACATTTTAAATTGATGCTTTTACGACTCTTTTGGTTTCTTCCAGCCTTTTTGTCTATGTGACACCAAAATAATAAAACCAAAAACAAATGCATGGTGACGTTAAAGAACTCGAACCGCAAGTTCTTCAGTAAACATGACCACTAAAATCGTGCATATCCGACACGTCGAAAATTAAAAAATAAAATTATCCACAAAAAATATAAATATAAATTCTATCGAAATTTCAAGGTGGAAAGTAGTCGTCTTGACGTCCGTGCTGCTGCCAGGAAATGAAGCCCCACCACACTCACCGCGGCTTCAGTTGCAGACCAGTTGTACAGATATACCCCACTCACCGTCGTCTCTCTGTTCTACCGGCACGCAACGTCCGGCGACCATTATCGCCGGAAAATCATGTTTTGCGGCTGTGTTCAACTGAAAAACACCGCTCCATCAGCCTCTCCGCTAGTCACCGTGAAAACGGGGCCGAAAACGCCGAATACTCGGCCGGAGTATCTCAGAATTCGGTCCCAGGAAGGAGAGATGTGTTGGTCACGCCGTTCTTGGCGGTCGGCGCGTGCTTCCTTCGATCGGCGATAGCGAGAGCCAATGAGAAGGCACCGGAGAGTGCGGCACCTTCGCTGGCGACGGTGACAGAGACACCTTCGACGGCGAAGGTGGATGTGATAAATTCGAGAATTTACGACGCAACGGTGATTGGAGAGCCAATGGCGGTAGGGAAGGATAAGAGGAAAGTTTGGGAGAAGTTAACGAATGCTCGGATTGTGTATTTAGGCGAAGCTGAACAAGTTCCGATTCGCGACGATAGGGAATTGGAGCTCGAGATTGTGAAGGATTTGAGAAAAAGGTGTATGGAAGCGGAACGGCCGATATCGTTGGCTTTGGAAGCATTCCCTTGTAACCTACAAGAAAAGCTTAATCAATTCATGGATAAAAGGTTTGATTTCTGACAAGGAAATGTTTTTTCATGACTAACCGTTTTGTTTTGATAATTTGTGGTTCAAATTAGCGTTTACCACTTGTGATGTTTTAGTGATTATTATGACTGTAAAGTACTTCGTGATTAATGCCTTGAAAGATTACTTTTGAAGATCGTTTTGGTAACTTACCAAGCAATTATATTCAATTGGGAGGACTTGTGTGTGTGTGTGTGTGTGTTTGTTTGTTATTCTTTATTTTATTTTGCTTGGGGAGAAGGGAGTAATTGCTTTTGTTGCCTTAAATTTATTGTTTTCTTACTTTTGCTCACCTAGAATTGATTACACCATTGTACCGCTGGAGAATGTTTATGACATCTCCACATATAGCATTCAGTTTGCTAGGTAAAACATCTCTACTTCATGCCCATTCTACTGAATTTATCAGTAAAGTGAAGTTTGTACTGCAATTCAGATGGACACTTGAAATGAGTGAAATACTGATGTCTGATGGACTTAAATACTTCCGGGCTTTTTCTGGAACATTCGTAAAATACTTTACACTAATAACTGATTTAGTAATAACTATAATGCACTTCAAATGTGACTTACCAAAAAAAATAATGCACTTCTAATGTGTAGGAGACATTCCTTTGATAGATAATGTATAAAATCTTTATGTTGCTCGATATGAGAATATAAAGGTATTTATGGATTCATATTATATGAATTCCTCCTTTGTGTACAGGTTCATATTGTATGAATTGCTTCTTAGACTGTTTCATTGGATGCTTCAAATACGGATTGCAATATTTGGTCCCCGGATCCTAAGTTGTATTCTTGGCCAAGTTCAATTTTAACGCAATGCATCTTACAGCAATAGAGCATGATCATTTCATCTTGTTGCAATTGGTCTGTAGTTTATGCATGAAATGATAATATATGTTCAAAGGCTTATTATATGAACAATTTGCTATATAATTCACCTCTAGTTTGAATTAGATTACAACTTTCCATTGAAAGGGTGGATGAAAATAACTAGAACCTTTGTCAGAAAGAAGAGGAACGGTGGCTCATCTTCTCATCCATTGCCCGGTTTCTTGGAGTTGTTGGAACATTGTCTTTGCCCTCTTTGGAGTTTCCTGGGTTATGTCTGGCTCAGTCAGGGATCTTCTTTTGGCTTGGACAGGGTACAACCCTTCAGCAGAGATCAAGAGAATTTGGAGGCTTGCCCCTATTTGTTTGTTGTGGTGTATTTGGAGAGAAAGAAACCACCGCGTTTTTGAAAATGAGGAGCTCTCTGCCCCCTTCTTCAAGGATGCGTTTTTGCGTTATTTATTCTTTTGGTTCAAAGAGGCTTTCCCTGTTAATGTTTCCTCTTTTGTGGTTTTTTTGGAGTTGTTAAGACCTTTGTAATCTTCTTGGGCTCTTGCCTTTGGTGCCCTTCTTGGGCTCTCTTAATATACTTCTTACTTTACTTATAAAAAAAAAAAGAAAATAACTAGAACCTTCAATCACTCTCACAAAATCCTCTTTCTAATGCGTGAAAGATGTTTGAAGTTTAATACCTCTAGAAGGGAATTTACCTTGTAAAAAAGAAAACCTAGTTGAAGGGAATTTTGAAATTGATTTTAATTTTGGATGATGTTTTGTTCGGTTGAGTTTATTCCAAAAAAAATTTCTTTTTCCTTATTTATTTATTTATATTACAAATTGATTTGAGCTTATCCATGTAAGGCAAAAAAAAAATAAAGGATTTAAGGATAATTTGAAGAAATGATTGAGCATCCTTGTTAAATAGTATACTTTGGGACGTATTAGAAATCTCCTTGTGTTGATAGTAACCTAAGAAGCATGGACACATACACAGATACGACATGACACAATACGGACATGCAGATACGACGTTTCTTAAAAAAGTAGGACACAGATACGTCAGGAACACATTGGATATATATATATATGTATATATGACCATATAATAAAAATCTAACATATTTCAATCAAAATTCAAAATCATTAAATAAAAATTCAAAAATTTATTCATTTAATTATTAGCATTCATGATCTAAGTTGCAAAACAAATTTATTAATTAATACATAGAACATATATAGGTATAAATATAACAACAAAAAGGTAGAGGAGAAGAGGAAAAAAGTGAAAAAAAAAATTCAAAAAAAAGAGGACATAAATGAGTCCCAAACGTGTCCATAACATGTTCGGGACTTGTCCAAAATTCTAGAAAAAAAAATTAGACTCTTTTTTGCGTGTCTTACATGTGTCCGGGACGTGTCCGGCACTTGTTCGACACGGTTACGTGAGCTAAAATAAAGTGTTCATACTTTATAAATAATAACTTTCTATATATATGATTCTCCCCGATCTTTGCTATCATCACTTTCCTCCTGGGGGATTAGTTGAGTTGGATTAGTGTCTCTCATGCCTTTATCTTGCTGCAATTTTTGTTTATGGAGAGCCCTTGTTATGTGTATTTTGAGCCATCAGATATTTATGTGAGAAGGTAAGTGGTCAACCCTTTTGCTTTTCTTAGAAACCCTTCATGCTGATGTTTGCCAAGATTACTGTTGCTTTATTCTATGCATTCCACACAATGTGTATTTTGTTATATTCATTAGGTTTGTCTGAGGCTCACCTTCTTGAGCCAGATATTGTCTTGATGTATGCATCCCTGAATGAGATTTATATAAAGCATATTCATTCCTGTTGTGTATTGCCTCCCATAATTTTTGTTACTTATGTTAAAGCCCTGATGGCAGGATTGATGGGGAGACCTTGAAGTCTTTTGCATCACATTGGCCACCTCATCGCTGGCAGGAATATGAGCCTCTCTTAAGTTACTGTCGTGATAATGGAGTTCAGCTAGTTGCTTGTGGTACTCCACTTGAGGTGCTTGTACACTTCCATATGGATCTGTGGATGTATTTGCTAGAATGTCCATATTCTGTACAGTAGGTTATATAATTAGGTAAATATAGGGCATACAAATACGTGCGGCTTAAGATCAAATAAATACAAGATCTCAAATTATTCAGTGGTGAAGCCAGCAAACTTATTGGGGGGCCAAGGTTACATCAAAAGGCCTGAACTTCTAATTTATGTTTCTTTCATTGGATTCATTTACGTTTAAAATTTTTTTGTGCAAAATTATGATTAACTAATAGATGCAGTGCATGTTATAATGATTATATCTCGAAACAATCTTTTGTAATTTTTATTTCAAGAGATGTTTTTTTTAATGATAGATAAATGGCCCTTAGAGTGGGAGTTGAGAACTGGGACCTTGGGAATATTACCCATTCGAGAGAATTTTAGTTGTCAACTGCATTTGATTCCACCTAAAATTGATGTGATTCAACTAAAGTTATCTGTTTCAATTTTAAATGTAAATGATAAGAAAGAAGGGAAGAATAGTATTGAAATATAATTCTGAAACTCTGTGATTTATCCAATCAGTTTTTACTCATTTCTATCCAAATATTGAATTTGCCTGATTAATCAAGACAAACAACAAAATTGTAAACATAGGCCATTACCTAGTGTTGGTCCCACTTATGAGTGTTGGGAGGGGTAGGCCATAACTTTTGGCATTATTTTTTGCACAACTCATACTATAAGCACCTTTTTTTTTAAACCCAAATTTAATGGGATTTGGTATGTATAAATGTAAAATCTAAAATTGTAATACAATCAAATAGAATTTTGAAGGATCACTTCATTTTTAGCTTTTGGAGAAGATTTGGTGGGGTTTATAGTTTAAATAAAATAATTTAATATTTTTTTGGTCAAGCAATAATGTAAATATTAGGCCCCCTACTAGAAAATGTTAGGTCATCCTTTTCAACTTTAAGGGGCCAAAAATAAAATTTGGATTCTTTTTTGGGGTGGGGTGGGGGGACAACCTAATTACTCTAGGAAGGAAACTATAAAATATTAGAAATAACAACAACAATAAAAAAAAATCAATGGGCGAGGGGAGAAGTTGGCCCCCTCCTGCCCCTGCTTCCCTCAGCCACTAAAATTATTTTATCAAGCTCTACCGTGAAGGATAACTCAACTCAACAAAGCATCTGAACTATCAAGGACAATTTTTGTTACTTATCGAAAAGAAGGGACAATATTTGCATATAAATATGCCCTTGGAGTCAGAGTTTCTCTAACCTAAGGGGAGGATTGAATAATCTTAATTATATGTTCTTTACTCTTTAGGGGGCCTTTAATCTTTGGATTAGAGAGCAAAGCAGAGCATGCCACCCTGCCATAGTCGCGAGTGCGATAATTTATGCTAAAAGTACCTTTATTTTATAAGAAGTTTTGGCAACCATGATATTGGCACATTTTCATAACTAATGACACTTTTATCCAACAGATTTCTTTTAGAAGAAGTGCCATCATATTTGTTCAATAGGAACAAAGTTTTTTTTTTTTTTAGTTATTAACTTTTACAATTTTGTTTACCTCTCAAGCTTTCAGTGTTAGTTTTGTTGAGGACTGCGTGGTTCCATATTAAGGACATCTCCAGTTTAACCAAAAGATTTGACATTTTTTATACTTATTGTTCTATTTTAAATGTTTCCATTATTTTTTTCATTATTCTAAATTGTTCTCCTAATCTGTCAGTTTATGCATGACTACATATAGTAGTTATGGATAGCTTTCTAATTGGTTGGATACAAGTGTTTGACTAGGTCCTGAGGACTGTTCAAGCTGAAGGTATTCATGGTCTTTCTAAAGCTGATCGTAAAATTTACACTCCTCCAGCTGGTTCAGGCTTCATCTCGGGCTTTACTTCTATTTCGCGTAGGTCGTCAATGGATATGAACTCTCCAAATCAGTCTGCTCTTTTTGGGCCAAGCTCATATCTATCTGCTCAAGCAAGAGTAGTTGAGGATTATACAATGTCCCAGATTATCTTACGAGCAATGGTAGATGGAGGTGCCACTGGTATGCTAGTAGTGGTGACAGGGGCAAGCCATGTTATGTATGGATCAAGGGGGACTGGGCTGCCAGCAAGAGTTTCAAAGAAGATACAAAAGAAAAATCAAGTTGTTCTTTTACTTGATCCCGAAAGGCAATACATACGAAGGGAGGGAGAAGTTCCTGTGGCCGATTTCCTGTGGTATTCTGCAGCTAGACCGTGCAGTAGAAATTGCTTTGATCGTGCTGAAATTGCCCGAGTGATGAATGCAGCTGGCAGGAGGCGGGATGCCCTACCACAGGTCAGTTTTTTTGATAGTCTTCTGAGATTAGGTGGCTTCTACTCATTTTTATTAGTTCAAGAGTTCAGCTTCTTTTAGGTGCATAGCAGCAAAGTTTAGAACCTATTGTCTCAGACTCAGGTGTCAAACTTTTGTTGGCTTGAGCCGCTTTTTTGGTGACTGAACTTATTTGTTGCTCAAAGTTTCCTTACTTTTTCATGTGAAATATAACATTCGATTGAGTCATTAGTTGTTCTCTTTTCTTAATTAATTTTTTTGATCCATTTTTGTTTTTTTAGTAAGATTGACAGTTTTTGGCTTAACAATCTACTCTAAAATTGACAAGTAGACAGTGGTATGCAAACTTGATACTGCAAATTCAGAAATAAAAGCAACTGCATAACTTTCAAATTGTGGTGGGTAGAAGATGGATCCATTTTTATTAAACATGCAAGCTGGGTTTTGTTTGCATTTCACTCTAATTGTCCTATAGGCTATTCTTGAAAGCTAACATGGTTATTTTTGATATAATGTGATCTTCACTAGCATTTTTTTAATGCAATGAAAATATCAAATATATCGTTGTTTTGATATCCTTGCACAGAAGCGCAACTGTCCAGTAGCATTCTTGTCCTTGTAAAAGTTCTACTTCCTGATATTTTAAGAATGAGAAACCACTTTAATCAACATTTTGATGTGCCTTGGATGCATGTGTGTGCAATTTCGTGCTAAATCTAGATGCAGTGAACAGTTAATAATGATGAAATTCAAATAAGAGACTTATTTTTGGACTTGAGCCCCATTATGAGGGTTTGAACTGACAAGAAAAAGAAGGATTATCAAAGGATTTGGGCAAATAAATTATGAAAGCTTACGAGTTACCTGATTAAAAATACTTGATATTTGAATTAAAGAAATGACATTTGGTCTTAGTTGGAAAGTCTAGGGTCCTTGAATGATCATAATTTAGTTTGTTATCTGTAATATGTTGTTCATGCCTTTTTTTTTTTCGAAATTAAATCAAATGTTATGCTAGCTATATAGCCTGATTTTATGGAACTAATATTTTATGCTATCAATGATGGTGAAATCGGTAAGGTAGGTGTTATACAATGGACTAATGTTGTGACTTGCTCTTATCAGGACCTTCAAAAAGGACTTGATCTTGGTCTTGTATCCCCGGAAGTATTGCAGAATTTCTTTGATTTGGAGCAATATCCTGTTATTTCAGAGCTCACTCATAGGTTCCAGGTAAGCTTGGTTTCTGGCAGTTAATAATATTTTTATTTTTGGCACTCAAGGATTTCAAGCTTTTATTTATTTCATCATGTATGCTTGTAAGTTTAAACACATTGTTCATGTGGGAACTTCAGTATTCTCTGCTTTGTTTTGTGATGTATGGGAATAATTAACAAATGATAGGGAAAGTACAACTAACTACTGCTCAAAGTTGATGATAACTTATCTTGATGGTACAGGGTTTCAGGGAAAGGTTATTGGCAGATCCCAAATTTTTACATAGATTAGCTATAGAAGAAGCTATATCCATTACAACTACTCTTTTAGCACAGTATGAGAGGCGTAAAGAAAATTTCTTTGAAGAGCTTGACTATGTTATTACAGATACAGTCAGGGGATCAGTCGTTGATTTTTTTACTGTTTGGCTTCCGGCTCCAACTCTGTCTTTCCTTTCATTTGCTGATGAGATAAATACACCTGACAGCATGGAAGCACTAAAGGGTCTTCTTGTATTCATCCCTGATAATGCATTTCAGAAGAATCTTGCTGGGAAGGACTGGAATTTGAGTCATAGAGTTGCTTCGGTGCTTCTTGGTGGTTTGAAACTTGCCAGTGTTGGATTTATTTCTAGTATTGGTACTGTGGCTGCCTCAAATATTCTGTATTCAATACGCAGATTACTGAATTCCACAATTGCTACCAATCAACGGAATAAAAGATCACCAATATTTAAAACGGCACTTGTATATGGATGCTTTCTCGGAACATCAGCAAATCTCCGGTACCAGGTAGAGCAAGCAGCATTGCATGTATATATATATATATATTTTCTGTGGTCATTTGTTGAATTCAATAGCAAATAAGTTTCCAGAGAGCATAAGATAGTAGTGATTAGTATCAACAGTGTTGTTAATGGTGTCACGGAAATTTTGGCTTCCATTCTCTTGGGGATGGGCTGGATTCACTAAGGATGGTCCCACTAAGGATTTTTGTCCTGAAAAAATGACCTGAGCTGGTGATCCTTATCAATCGGGGATTGACAAGAAAACATATGAGAGATTGACGAGCTAGGACAGATGGTTTATGTCAGCCTTGGATATCTAGGTGGTGTGGCTCATCAAATGATGATTTGCCCCTTTAAGTGTTTTATCATCCTTTTTAAGCCATAATCTGCTTGGTCTTCTAACTAGCGACTTCGATGTTATATTTTCTTATATGAATGAGTAATTGAATCGTAGTAAGTAGACATTAGTCATATCTATATGTTTTTGGTACTGTAATATATGTTTGATATTGACATCAAAATAAATTCCAATGCAGGTTATTGCTGGAATAGTGGAGCATAGGATTTCTGACCAATTTGCTTCTCAAACATTTCTTGTAAATATGCTATCTTTTGTTGTTCGAACCGTCAACTCCTATTGGGGGACCCAGGTTAGTTGCATCTTAGTTTCCTTGAAATTATAGCTTTTTTCTCTATGCTTATTTCATTCTCCTCTCCTTTTTTGGTTTATTTTATATTTTTCTGAGAATGATCACATTAATTTGCTATAATACTACCCATACAATGATTATTTTTGAGGGATCTTGTGACCTTTGTTATGTCATCATTGCATTTTTGGGAAGTTTGTAAAGATGATTGCAATATATTTACTCATGATAAGAGGAAAGCAGTTAAAATGCATTGGCATTACTTATCTGGAACTTCTGTAAATTGTTTGGATTGCATATCTTAGTCTTGTAAAATTAGTGGTGGTGTTGCAAAGGGGAGTTGGTGTTCATTCGTGATTCTGGTGTTTATTCATACCTGCTTAAACTGAGAATTTTCACATTTTAAAATTATCATCTATTGTTGATCACTGAATTTTCACTAACACCACCATTAATGTAATTGAATTATTTCTCTTGCTTAATGTTGGTTTAATTTTTGTCTCTCAAATGTTGCAGCAATGGGTCGATCTTGCACGGTTTATGGGACTGCAGACTCGGAAGAGCGAAACACCCTCCTACCAAACTCCAGATTCTCCAAATCATGTTGCTCTGGAATGCAACACTCAAGAAGAGGCTGGTATTGATGAAACCAATAATCAGTGAGGTGATACTTTTAGCCTAAAATCTGTAGTACCTGAATTTCAAAGCCGTATAAGTATCTTTAGGTTGGCCAGGATTACTACTTGTTAGTTTTTACGAGAGTATAGCTCTTTCCAAGCTAAAGTACATTCATTTTGCCAAAAGGGATTCTGAATTATTCACCATTGTTGGAGTTTTATTACTACCATTAGGACATTAGATTGGTAGAGAGAAGGGAAATGCATCTCAACATGCAGTAGGATTGTACTTGAAAAAATTAACCGCAGTATCATAAATGAATTTTGGTGTTCTCAACTTTGAGCAATCGTGGAGGTTGATGACTAAGACTATAAAGCATATCTCATTTTTCTGTTTTGAGATGGTAGAATTTCATTGCATGTGTGTGGCAGACAAGATGTGTATAACTAGATGATTGATTAGAACACCTCAAGATATGTGCCAATTGGTGAAGGATTGGAATTCTGGTTTCAAGTTTGTTTCATATATTACTTGCTAGAGTGCTGCAAATTCAAAAATGGGTGGATCCACTTGTTATCAATTTGAAAATGCGTACCTGTGTAGTAGTACCTTTTTTATTTTTTCTTTTTTCGGTAGAAGGAAAAAAAAAAAAACAAAGAGATAGAAATAAACAAATTAAATTACACCAGTTAAAAATTATCATAACATTTGTGTTGTCAAGGTCCATCAGTGGTTAGACCACTTGGATCGGGCTACTCATTCGTCCTCTCTAGCAGCTTCTGTTTCACTTTCTTGAGGGCAAGTTCTAGATCCTTAAGCTGTATCATGACTTGACATTTCGATCTTCAGTCTCTTGAAAAAATTTATGCAAATAATCTTGTGTTAGTGTCATTTACCATACACATGTATGTTCTTATTCTCATAATTAATACTATAAATGATTTTTTTTAAAAAGCATTATTATTTATCGAGTAATATAATTATAAATTGTTAAATAATGGAAGTTGGTTGTTCAAAAAATTATTAATTATTAGTAATTATTAATACTAATTGTTAAATAGTAATTTCTTCTTCTTCTTCTTCTTCTTTTTAATGTAAATGAGAGTAACTTGTTTTCCCTACTTCCTTGGTGTGGCTGTTGAATTTTTTTTTTCCCACTAGAAAACTTTATAAAAGGAAAATTAAGATTTCTTTTATAAACAAGAGAAACAAAGTAAAATGACAAGAAGTCATGAAAATGGTTTATGAGCTAACCCTGATCCCTAGAAATCCTATCAACTGAAAGAGTCCATGACCTGTTACTACTATTGCCTGCCTGAGTGCCGACGTGCTCCTGCAGCATGGTTTAGGAAGGAGTAATTCTTTTGCCTCTTTACAGGTAGACAACAATTTGTCTATATGACATAATTTGAACAGTCTGATTCTTGCACCAGTTCATCCAAAAACTTCTCGGCGACCAGTATCATTAAACACTTGTTTTGAGGAGTGAGCAAGCAACTTCGCTCCCACTTTTTGTTGTTGCACCACCAAAACTGATGCTGTGCTGACATGGTCAGGTGAAGCAAGCATATCTCCAATAACGCCGAGTTCAGGGCACTCACTCCATGCATCGAGTCCTAACAGAAGAGGGGACTCCTGATGGTGTCTCCCAACTACTATTAGGTCACATCTGTTTTCTAATGGTTTAATAGATGAAGCTAGTCCTACTCCATCTCTCACAACCTCTTCTTTGTATAAGAAACCCTTATTTCCCACGTTATCATAGCGGACTTCATCAATCAAATCGTTGTCAAGCTTTCGTTCTCTAGCGTTATGGCATCCAAAGAGGAGGAAACGGATGACTGTTAGAGTGACATATCTGTGTTTCGCCATGCGAGCACCGTAGCACAGTGCTTCTCCATCATCTGCACCACTGATGTAGATCACAGCAACGTGATATACTGATCGATTGTTTAGAATGGTTAATGAGCCACTTAGGATTCCCCTGTCAACGAGGATTCCAACCGAGCATGGTGCTGTGTCAAGGATTTTGATATTCATGGTTCGGATGGCACGGTTCACTGAACCAATGGAGCCATCGATGGCCCATTGCTTGTGAAAGGGCACAATCAGAATGGTAGAAGTCTGATCGTTTGCCACTCTGTAAATGTCTTCGTGCATTGTATTAAAATGTGCGATGCAACTGAACGATTGAACGCTGGCGCAGCCTTTGTTCTGAAGCTCATACTGTCGCAAGGCGTTGATGATGTGGTTGGACCAGGAGTTACTTGTCTCAAGGGTTCGTTGTGGTTGGTGTTGTGATTGGTGCGCTACAAGGACAGGGGGTGGTCCGGCCAACAAGCTTGATGAGAAGAAGTGCTACGACTGCAATGGGGCTATATTCAGTTGCACCAGAAACTTCTAGCAGGTTTATAAGTGAAGGGACATTGTCTTGGTTATGGATGCAGACCATTATTCTTAGCTCTGGGTCACGCCTGGCTTGTTGGATGGTCCTCCTCTTCGTTGGAACATGTAGTTTAGA
Source organism: Nyssa sinensis (assembly GCA_008638375.1). Lineage (NCBI taxonomy): Eukaryota > Viridiplantae > Streptophyta > Magnoliopsida > Cornales > Nyssaceae > Nyssa > Nyssa sinensis. Next base: position 6,953,522 of record CM018041.1, on the reverse strand, counting down.
AGGATCGTACAGGTATCTTATTAGTGGTGTTATGATCGCTGTCACTCCTATCACCGAGATAACGGCCAGAGCAAATTCTTGATCATTCAGAATCTGTCACATATAGAAGAAATTCAGATCATTGCAAGAATAGCAATGACAATAAACAGAGAGAAAAATTAGCTAAATTTTGTTTCACACATTTCCTTTCTTCCACAAGTTGTACACCATGAGCTCGCAAATGCCTCTTGCATTCAGCATTAGCCCAACTATAATAGCTTCTCGAACGGACATATTGCTGCAGCATGCTGGTAGTATCACTGCTCCAATCTTAACTAGGCTAGCGAAGAAAACCATAGCAAACACAATCCATGAAGATTGAAAATTAATTTTGAAAATATTTGTTTGTAGTCCGCTGACAGTGAGGTAGGTCGGATACAGCAATCCTGTCACAAGAGAATCTAGTTTGGTAGTCAAGGCTGATCCCAAGGGTGGTCCATCTGGGACAGCCAAGCCGAAGATTAATGGTCCCAATACGAAATGCTGCCCGATGGTCTCAGCTCATAAAGCCGACCACCAGAACAGTTGTGAAAATGAAACTAATGAACGCCTCTCCTACCGGTTCCCCTTCTGGTGTGCGTCTTAGAATCCATAATACTACCGGCCGGATGACGTACACGATGGCAACCAGAAATGCAATTATTGATAAACATGCCAACACTGAAGTTTGTACGCTACCATCTGCACTACCATCTGTATTGTGCGCTAGTGCAAAACCAACTGCTGTCAAGGAAATACCAAGTATGTCACAAAACATTGCTGAAGAGATGGCTAGGCGGCCGAGGTCGGTGTTGAGGATCTTAAGTTCAGTCAGCAGGCAAGCGATGTTAGGAAAAGGTGTTAGACACTGCGATGCAGCTATGAATGTAAGTGATTGTGCAAGGCTGGCATCCATGGTAACACACTTCTTTAGGACAACGGATAGCAGAGATGTCAATGCCAGTGTAAAGAAGGTTACAGAGATACTTATGGCCATGGCCTTCCGCTCCGGTACCACCATCATCCCTGTATCCATCTTCACTCCTACTGAGAATAGGAAGAACATAAGACCAAATGTTGCAATTGTCTCGACTAGCATGTGGCCTCTTGGAGGGAACAGACTTGATGCCAGGACATTTTCATGCCCTAGAAGTGAAGGGCCAAATATTATACCACCCTGTTAGGCATGTACACAAATACATTGTTAGTTGCATTATGGACATAGTTTGGTTATGACCTTTCTTGATAGAGTATTCGACCACTGTTTGATGTATATGTTGATCAGATTTATGACTACAATTTCATTGAAGTTGTCAAGCTGTTAATTTTTTTTTTTTTTAATCAGTAAGTGTAAATATAAAAATTAACAGAAGCGCGAGGGAGAGCTAACCCATAGAAAGGGAGGAACTTAAAAAATTAAAGTCTCAACTCTCCCAAAAAAGACAAAAAAAAAAATCTAAACTGTTTGGGTATTAAAAAAAAAAAAACCCCACTGGGTAAATAATAGATATATGGGTTCAACTCCACCTCTTCACACACAAAAAAAAAGGGGAAATCCTCAAAAAAAACCCCACTGTGTAAGTTCCTTATCTTCAAAAATCTGCCGCACAATACAAGACATAGCGGTGCAATCCTCCAAATCCTCCATATATTGTGTCAACTCTCTAATATTAAATCTTTTGAGAGACTCAAAAACTATTAAATAATAGAAATATTTTGTTATTGGTAAAAGAGTATAACTATATAGAAATAGAGCTTGAGGGGGGTGAACTATGTACAAAAAAGGATCAGCTACAAAAATTATAGCCTAATTTCACAAATTTTTTAATTTATATAAACATTAACTCATTAGATATTAATTATAAAAGAGTCATTTGAACATCGTATTTTCTATGATCAAGGAGTGTGAAATGAAGTCTGGCAATGTTTAGGTGTTACTATTTGGTAGAGTCTGTATTCAAATATAGAATTATTCAAGGGATGATTTGAATATATATATATATATATATATATATATATATATATACACACCATTGTGAATGTCTATGTTCCGCAGATTACACACATTTGAGATTGCTTCTTGGTACAACTTTTGCATTTAAATATGCATTTTTTTTCTTTTTCCCTTATTGGTTCATTTTGGAATTGGGTTTAGGAACTTCTTAATCACAATTTCATATTTTTATTGTAACCCATTTAGGAATTTACATGTGCTTAAAACTGTAACCTGTCTCAAAAAGAACTATAAAACTACTTCAACGTGAAAAACTGCCATGAAAGTCATGCAAGATAATTAGAAAAGAAAAAGATTAACGCTTACGAAAATTTGTGAGACAATGGTTGATTGTCCAAGAGGCTGGAGGCAGAGATTGATCAGCGTGGAAGTTACAGAAATTATGGAGAGTTGCAGCAGGAGAAGAGGGGTTGAATAATACATAGGGTTATGCTTCAACCAGATACCCTTGGAGGCGATGTGTCTTGGGTCCTGGCACATGGGAGTGGTGTTCTCTGGTTTTGGCACGATCATCTGTCGGTCCAATCTAGATATCCCTGCAACCATTGCTGGAGTTTATGCTAAATTCTTAGGTGAGTAAGGCGGAAAGAGAAGGAAGAAGGAGAAGAAAATGTGAAAAAGAAACTACAGACCTATCATTAGGAGAGAGAGAGAGAGAGAGAGAGAGAGAGAGAGAGAGAGAAATGGGCGGTGGCCAACCTCAAGTTTTGGAGACTAAGGTGGTTATGAGCAGGTGGTTTACATATGCTATCACAAACCTGTTAGGAGGAGGGTATCATATTTTCTATTGATTTATTATTATTATTATTATTTTTAAAAAAATACTTAATTCCAAACTAAATAAAAAAAATACGTATCTTAATTATAATTCACTACATATGCATTACATATGTATTTTTATTTTTATTTAAAATTAAAAAGTCATGTAGTGACATGTATTTGGATAAAAAGAGATTTTTCTCATTGATTTAGAATCAAGTAGTATCTTTTTTTAAATAAATAAAAAAAAGTACTTAAATGGTTTGATTTTGTGTCTCGACTGTTTAGTCATGCTTAATCGATTTATGAGTTATTTGGATAATAAGTAAAATTGAATTTTTAAAACATACTCTACTTCTAAATTACGCTTGATGAAATAGCAGACCATGACAACTTAATTCTAACTGCTTTAAAAAGGTTATTACACACTTAAGGCTGTGGATCATGGTTTTTTTTTTTATATATATAAATATTACGGTCAATAACAATAATTTATGGTCATATTTTTATTTATCTTTAAAATACCCAATATATCTTTTATCTCAAAAATAAATAATATATATTTAATATTAAAATAAAATTAAATTTATTTTTATTGTTACATATTTTTTAATTATATAGATAATGTAAATTTAATTATATAATACATTGCTAAACACACGATTTATTATTCAAAGATAAAAAAATATTTCATATACTTTTTAAGCATTCATTAATAGCTTAATCAAACAGTTAACATAATTAATTATATTTTGGCTTAATTGCATATTTATTTGCAAAATATTTAAAGTATTTTTCCATTTTTTGAAAAGAATAATAATAATTTAAAACAACTATAATGGCCAGTTTAATTTGTATTAGTATATTTTTTTCACATTAAAGAGCTCCGGAATCTTATGGGCCGATGAAAGACCCAACCCAATTGTTAGGCACCTAGTTATTAACTCAATTCATCCTCGTCACACAATAAAATGGAACCTGTGATTGAGAAAAGTCAAAGTATAATGTTGTGATAGATATAATCAAAATATTTTTTTGATATCTTTTATAATTGTTTTGTAATTTTTTTTATATCTAAGTTAGAATTTGTTCCCTCGAGCCCGTTCTTACTTCTATAGTTAAAATTGTGACTAGTAGCAATACTATTTCCCTTAAGACTATATATCTTTATTTTAATCTCATAAGGAAACTTTTATTAATATTTTTCAATTACTCAATTCCATTTTGGATACATTTTTAAAAATTTATTTTTATTTTCAAAGCAAAATATGAAAGTATAAAAAAACGCTTTCGTGTGACATTTTTGAAAGTAACATCCTTTTTAAGAAATAATTTAAAAACTTTTTTGGAAATATATAATAAATTTATTAAAAAGTAAAAACAAGATAAAAATAAATATTTTTTAATTTTTTTTATTATAAATTACACCCATCTTCTTTAAATAAATTAGAAATATTCTTCCATTCAATTTTTTTCTTTTTTATAAAATGAAAATTTTATTCTTTTTTACTACATTTTTAAAATTAAAATCTTAAATTTATTTTTATATAAATAAAACTTTAATAAAGTTAGAAAAATTATCAAATTGAAAAAAAAAAGAGTAATTTTATTATTTTCAAAAAAAAAAGAATTTATAAAGGTTTTTATAATTTGTCAATTAAAAAAGTTTGAATAATTTTAAAAAATTTGGATTAATATAATTGATAAAAAAAAATTGTAATTTTTTTTAAATTAAATTTTATATTTTAGAATAAATTACAATGATCTATCCTAAACTTTCTAATAATTATATTAACGTTTACAAATATCCCATTTAGTTAGTTTTTTCTTCAAAATAATAAAACTATCACTTTCATGTTTTTTTAATCAATTGTTTAAATTTTGACCATTCTTCTATTTTTTAAAATAAATATTGATAAAATTTTGAATTTATTTTTATATAAAATAAAATAAGTTATTTATCATAAATTTATTTTTATATAAAATAATAATAAAATTTTGTTTTAAAAAAGTTAAAATTAAAAAAAAATGTAAAAATAAATAAATAAATAAAAGAGATAGTTATGTTTTTTTAAAAAAATAATTAACTAAAGAGATATTAATGTAGGTGTACTGTTAGTTAAAAAAAAAAAAATTAATACAATTATTAAAATAAATTTTAAAAATTAATATAATTTATCTTTATATTTTAATGCCAGAAAAATCAAATACTATAAATGACCAAAAAGCTTGTCACGTCAGTGTAGACAAGACGTGGGCAAGTGGGGTTAGGTATGGCGCACGAATTTCAAAGTATCGTGATGGTGAGTCGTGACTTCAATTAGACATGTCAGTTAATGGTCCAGATTAGATCAATTATAGATTGTGATATATATAATATTAGTTTTAGGTATATTATATGTTAATATATTTTTAATAATATTTTATATTTTATTTAAAATAATAAATAATATTATATATAATATGTTATTATTAAATAAATACATTAATTAATAAAATATTATTAAATAATCACATTATCAACTGACTGTGTCGGATCAATCCAAAATTTTCTATTCAGGTAATTAGGTAAGAACCCAGCTGCTGGCGGACCTGGTTTTCTCTGGGCTACCTAGTATTTTATTCTTCCACATTCAGCTAATTTGAGCTCCGACCAAGCCGCCCTTCTTGGCAGCTTGGATAACTCTCCCTTCACTTCTCTTATTTGATATTTGAAGAAGTTATTTTCTTAGGCATATAAAAATAACAGTAATACTCTTCTCTCAAATTTTTATTATCAACCTTTTTATTTTATATAATATGACATTTGATTAGTAATATTACTTTAATTATATTATAATTTTTTTATTAACACATCATTTGGAGTGAGTTTTAGTACAAAAATTTAAAATAATTAGTATTACTCTAAAAATAAATTATCTCTTAGTAGACGTTTGAGGAATTTTTTTTTAAATTTAAAAATATTATTTTTAAGAATATTTCTATACAATCTAAAAAAAATAAAATAATACAAAAAAACAATAGTATTAAAAATAGTAAAATATGTTTTTAAAATAACATTTACAGACATAGAAATAACGCTAAGTAACTCTCCGTTCCATGCTATCTTGTTATAGTATGCTTTGAGTAAATGGATGCTAGGTCATTTTTATCGATGATTTAAATTCAAATTTAAATTTTATTAAAAATTTAAATAAAAATTAAAATTAAATTTCATATTTTTTTAATGGTCTAACTCCGAATTATATTTGAGTTATAAATTTAAGTTTACAATAAATTTGAATTTAAATTTAAATAAAAATAAATTTAGTATGAATTTAAGTTTAGAGTTAGAGAAGATTTTACTCAAACTCAAATTTAAATTTGAGTAACTACTAAAAATGTGTGAATTTTTTTTTATTATATTAGTAGAGCCTTAAATTAAATTTGCCATAATCATTTTATTTTGATCTTATTTTTCATGTTGTTTATATAAGTATTGTTTTTTTTGTTTTTTTTTGTTTTTGTTTTGATTGGTGTTTATATAAGTCTCTTTAAGAGATATTAGAAGTGTAATTGTGTAAGATTCTATAATTTCAATCAAGTAATATTTTTTTTTAAAAAATAATTTTAAAAATGTCTCATAAAAATGCATTTATTTTTTTAAATTTTTTATTAATAATCGTCTCTTTACCAATAACAGTGATAATAGTACAATAATATTATCCTACCATTAAATTTTTTTTCTTAGAAAAAGAATCTGATCAAATATGAGCCATGTTGCACTCAATTGAGCTGGGCTTGAAATTAGCCGAGCCGCAGGCACATAGTAAGGCAGGCAATCAACCTTTAACAGCCACGTGTGAGTGATGTATATTCTATCCTCATCTCAATGACACGTCGTTGTTCTTATCTCTTTGCCACGTGGCTATCATTTAACGATACAACAAGAAGAAAATGAAATAAGTGCGATGTTATTTATTCCACGTGATCTGACATCCTCGTCTAAATAATATTCATTATTTATTAATTTATTATATTATTTTTTTCATACAAAAAAAATAATATTATTTAGTTTATGCATATTTATTCAAAACAAAATATATGAACGATATGATTAATGTAAGAATTATTAATTAATGAAATAATTTTTTTTTAAAAATTAATATGATAATAGTAAATAATTATTTTTATTCGAATAAAAATACGAACAAATATATAATAAGTCATAAATTACTATGTTATGAAAAATGTAAAATCAAAATTAAATACAAAATGTGACAGTCTTAGCATTTTTGATAAAATAATTACAAGAAAAAAAATTACTATGCACAGGTTCGAAGGAAAGACAATCAATCTTGTTTCTTCCTAATTATATAAAATAAAATATTTTTTATTAAGATGAATATTTTTTATTTTTATATATATATAAAATCTTGTTTAAAATATATTAATTATAATTAAAATAAATAAAAACTTCAATGAAACACTTCCCTTATATTACAAGATTTAAATAAATTAAAAAAAAAACTTTTTTTTTTCGTGAACTGAATTAGAAAAGTGATTCGCCTTGAAGAAGTGGGACCACCGGGCCGTCTGAATTGCTTTCATTGTTTTGATTTTTTTTTCTTCTGTTTTTTAGTTCATGAAAAAGCAAACAGAGAAAACGACACGAGGGCCAGTAACGTTTTAGTAATATTATTCAAATACCTGTCCTTTTCTCTATCTTCAGGGTATATATCGACGACTCAGGGTGGCAGATTTTTAGCATTCGCATTATAACTCACGCCTCCACTCAAAGATATTTTTTCTTCTGCAGGTTTTCTCTCTCTTTTACGATTGTGCGGAAACAGCTTCTTTTGCAAATTGTGGCAATGGTTGTCATTTCGCGAACTACGTTTGCATCAACTTTGAATCCCAACGCTCCGATGTTCGTCCCGTTGGCGTATCGGGCGGTGGAGGACTTCTCCGACCAATGGTGGGCCCTGGTCCAGTCTTCCCCCTGGTTTCGCGACTACTGGCTTCAAGAGTGCTTTCACGATCCCCAAAACGAACCTCTCTTCCTCGACAATGACGACGCTGTCCTCCCGGACGTCGATGCTTTCTTCGACGACTACACCGTTGAAGGTAATTCGGCAGAATCCCCCGAGTCAAATCTGTCGGAGTCACCGATTTAACTAACTCGCTAACTCAGCCCTTTATTTTTTGGTTGTACAGAGGATGAGAGAGATTATCAGAGGGCTTTGATTTCTCTGGGAGCGTTGAAGGGGCGCAGATCTCGTGTTTTAGCGGAGACGCCGAGGTACATCAAGAAGGCTCCGAAGATTGTGAACGTGAAAGTGAGTCCTAGGCCGATTCAGCAGCCGAGGTAGAGCGAGTCGGAGGAGTGGCTCAGTGAGATCGAGGATGGCGGATTTAGGGTTTCTTGGTAGAGAAACCGTTTTAGATTGATGTGTTAAATCTCATTTCGTTTCGTTTCCCTGTACAGAGTGGGCTCTTTAACTTCTGCTGTAAAGTGTTCTTCAGATTTCCGTTTTTATGTCGTGTATTTGCATTTACATTAAAAGTACAAGGAAAAAAAATAGAAAATTGATCAAATACCATCTCCATCTCTAACTTGTTTCCTTTGATGTCAGGAAGCGTGGTTGAACCATTTCTATTTAATGGGCATCCAAACAGTCCCTTTAACAGAGAAGCACTCATACCTTCAATCTTCGCGATGGCCTTCAAGATTTTCTTGATACATTCCTCCGGTGTAAATTTGTAAAACTACATTTCCACCACCTAATGCCCAAGACAGACCATTCATTCAATTGACACCATATGATAAAGAACAGAAATGGTGTTGCATTGAAACTACTTGAATTATGTTATTAAAAAAATTCTAATGGAAAATATAAATGAAAACTTTTTTCTCTCAAAATTAGAGAGAAAATTTACATATAATTTTTTTTTTTATAAAATTTGGGAGCTAGCCTAAACACACGCCCTTGTGGATTTGCGAGTTCAAAAGAACTTCTGGTTGCAATTTTGCCCAACATAGCCTCTCACAGATAATAACTATTAATATTAGTGCCAGAGAGGAGGAGAAGAAAGCTAGCTAGTTCTCTAGATGTTTGGCTTTGTGAATCAATACACTTAAATGAACAGATGTGAGGATTATGTTGCTTTCGGGCCTTTCCACTATGAGCCATCGAGGTGAAAGAAGTATGCTTTCCTTGCTTGGCTTTAGTAAGAAAATTCTTTTCCAATCCTGTATCGAAGTCAGCCGCCCACCCCCCAACGATGTATGCTTTTCCAATCCTGTATCGAAGTCCCCCCCCCCCCCCCAAAGTAGAGTTCTGTTTTTTCATGTGCCTCCAGCTTCCCAAGGTAGTGCCCGGTCGACTACCCCATTTCTTCTATGGAGAGATGTCCCTTTTGCTTCTTTCTTCTGCAGCTAGTGCTAAACTAAAGGCGGGGTCGGTTTTGTTATGCTAGACCTAGCTTCTGCTTTCCTGTAATCTTCTGTTGATAGGAATTTTGCTTTTTTTATATATATATATATATTCTCAAATCCAGAATATGGAGAGCACTAAACTCTCCTGTTCTTCCAAACTCAAGTAAAGTTTACCTTTTTCATAGCACTGAAAAATGTCATTTTAACATCATGTAAAATAAAATAAAATAAAGGAGTGAATGAAAGGAAAAAAAAAAAAACATGAGTTTTACATGGTTCAACTATCTACAGATTAAACTTTTATAGGATTTTTTTTTATTTTATTTCTCTTATATATATATACAATCTTTACAATGAGAAGAAATATAAATAAGAAGAATAATAAAATTATATAAAATAAGATTTAATCAATCCATCGAATCTAGAAAAGAAAAATTTTCTAATCATAAAGAATAAAAATTTTCTATTTTAAACAAGAAAAGTTTTCTTTTCTATTTGAATGAGGAAAATCTTTCTATTTTTGAGTAACATCAATACTCCTCCTCAAGTTAGAACGTGAATATCATGAACGTCCAACTTGTTACCAAATTAAGTAAATTGCTCCATTCCGAGTAATTTAGTGAAGATATCTATGAGTTGATGAGAATAAGTAACATAAGATATTTGAATCAACCCAGTTTGAAATTTTTTCACGAATAAGGTGACAATCCAATTCAATATGTTTTGTTCGCTAATGAAATACAAGATTGGTAGCGATGTAGATAGCAGCTTTATTATCACAATGAAGTTGCATAGGCCGTAAATGATTAACTCTCAAATCATTGAGTAAAGATCGTAGTCAAATTAATTCCCAAATAGTAGAAGCCATTGTCTGATATTCAGCTTGAGTTGAGGAACGAGAGACAGTGAATTATTTTTACTTTTCTATGAAATAAGACTAGGTCCAAAAAAAAATATAATATCTAGTGATAGAACGTTGAGTAGTTGGATAAATTTTCAACGGTATTAGTTGGAGAAATCCAAAGGACTGCTTGTTATTGTTAATATATAGCTGAAAATGCTAGTAGGATGCAAAAGAAGTGGAGCAAAACAAGGCAGTGGTTTTTCTTGAGACAAATTTTGTTTTTAAAAATAGGCCACTACTTGGTGCCAAATAAGCAAGGTTGGAACTAGGAAAAAAATTAGGGTGAGATTAGTCAAAAATTGTAGAAAATTTTTTTGGGTGAGCCAAAACTTTTGGGTAAAAAAGAGAGAAATGGTGGGTAACGGGTAACTCGGACAAAATTTTTTAAAAATGGGTTCTAATTTTGGGTGAGAAATGAGAAAGATATTGGATAAAGATTAGTTAAAAAATGACTAAAATTTTATATATATAAATTTTTTTTCTAAATTTTGAGAGAGGCTAGAACCCGGCCAAGCCCTTAGTAGTTCTGTCCTTGCAAATAAAGTAGGAATAATATCTTCGTACTCAGATACGTGTCACAATATTAATGTCATATATATATATATAATTACATGAATATTATGTTACTTTTTAATTTTATTTAAAAATAAAAATAAAAATAAAATAAAAAATGCATGAATTATATACATAAAAAATTATGATTAAGATAGTGTTTAGATAAAATAAGATTTCTCTTACTTAGTTGGACAGAAAAAGTTTTACCTGCCTACTTTAGAAATAATTATTATTCTTAAATATTTAGTCAAATATAAAATTAGTGTCTTTGGAGTAAGTTAACCTATTTTACTAACCTCGATAGACATTGATGCTCAATTAAGTAGGTAGAGGTAAGAAAGAAGCTTTATTTTTGCAGCATAAAGGTGAGAACTTTAGTCACGCGCGACCCCAGAACGCTCCTTTTTTTTTTCATTGAACCAATTGATAACTTACTTTTTTTTAAAAAAAAATAAATTATATTAACTTTTAAAAGAGAAAAATATGATTGAGCGAGGAAGATATTTGAATATAAAATTCAAGTGTCTCAAGTTTGAATTTTTTCTGCACCTATCATTGGTAGTTAGAACTTAAAAAATGTACTTGATTATTACAAGAAGAGAGACTTAGTTTTGATACATGTAAGCTGACTCAAGATACTTTTTATCGATTCATCAAAAAAAAATTGTGAAATAGAATAATTTTTTTTTCACCGACAAATTATTATTATCAATTAACGTAAAATCATTCTTTGAGAGTTCATCAAACATCTTCATTAAATAAAAAGAATTAAATACACCCTGTCATTTAAATAGCTTTCAAATATATTATTAATATTATTCAATATTCAATTCATGAAAGTCTTATCCAAATTTTATTAATATTATAAAATATTACTCAAATATTTAAAATTACAACAAATAAGAAAAGATAGATGGAATTTGGAGTATTCAATTATTATTCTTTATTTAATAATTACTAGGTAATATTGAGTAGTTGAGTCACATTTTTTTAAGAAATATGTCATTTGTTATGAGTAATTATTGTTTGATTTTTTGAAAATTGATTGTGATCATTGGATGGACATCATGTGTATGCACTTTATGGGCACATGACCTCTAATTTAATATTTAAGGACGAAGTTAAAAGGGAGGTAGTTGTTCCCTTAAATATTTTATCTGATTTTTTTTATAATTTTTAAAAGATTCTCAAATATACATTTTAATTTTGTTTTTGCGTATACTAATTTAAAAAAATTTCACATTTTAATCTTATTTTAATTTCAAATGTTCTACATTTAAGAAGTTATGCTTTACTTAGAAATTAATTAGACTTAAAAATAATATCAACTCATTTGGACAAGCAAATGATGAAAGGGAAAAGGAGACGAGACATTGTTACGAGAAAGAGAAGAGGGTAAGATAAATTTTCCTTTCTTCGTGTTCAAATAATTAACTAAGAAAAGAAATGAAAATGTGGTACAATCATTCCATATTGTTTGAAAAAGATATTAGAAAAAAAAGAGAGAAACGAATGAAATGTGTATTTACGTGAGTATAAAAGATAAAATAACAACTCAATTCTTTTAAAAGAATGAACAAAACGAGTAATCACTAATTCTTTAATATTTTTCTCTCATTTTTTTTGAAGAAAAATATAATGAGTTTTTAAGTCCCTTCCTCTCTTTCTCTCACATTCCCTCTCCTTCCATACAAGCTCCTCTCCATTATTTTTTTTCCTCAATATTTCTTAATTAATATACCTTGAATGAATATCAAATTATCTTTTATTTAATTATTTAATAACATATACGTAATGTGACATACATTCAAACCTATATTAAGAAAAATTAAGAGGATCATAACCCCTCTCATTCTTTATATTTAAATCAAATATAAAATAAACTCTTATTATTTTACTTTTCTTTCTGACTTATTCTGCATGCATTATTCTCTTGGCCTCTTCCATGAAAATCAGGTTAGAATTATTCATTAAGTTATCTAATTTTTAAGAAAAATTAAATTTTTTTAATCTAATTTTATTTAAATTTTAAATATTTTTTAAAACTAAATATTATTCAATGTTAAAAAATACTAACTAAATAATAAAAATTTTAAAATAAAATTATCACAAAACAGATTCAGTTCGTCAATATTCTACGGAATAGATTCTAACATTTCTCAAAGGAATCCTTAACACGCGTAAATAACGCAATTTCACCGGAAGCTAAATAATTTCTCACATTGGAAAGCAAACCCCACAGCCTATTTCCCTTCTCTCTCTAAAAAGTCTTTCTTGCTGCTTTAGCTTCAATAATTCATTGTTCCAGGCGAAACTGAGTCTCAGATTCTCTCAAAAGAAGATAGAAGTCTCCAAAAATGGGAAACGCCTTGAGGTTTTTGTGCTGTGGCAAACCCTCCGCAGACTCGGAATCACTCGGCCCTCACGGCGTATCGGCAACCACCGTCGGAGTTTCAGCCCTCGCACACGATCTCTTTAACTTTCAAATCACCTCTCAGGTAGTGTTTGTTTTATCACCATTACTGCTCTAGTTTAAGCCTGGTTTTACACTGTTTTTATGCTTAATTTGAGCCATGATCCAAGTTTAGGAGCTAATTGGGGATTTGGGTTTTCTTAATTTCATCTCCATCTACTGAAAATGTTTAATATTTTTGCTTCAAGGTTCCAGAGGGACTAAGTAGGCATGTTGTCTCATCCAAGAAGGCTCAGGCTAACTGGTATTTGAATTTATAGTCTTTTCAGAATTTGAATTAAAAAAGAAATTCTCATTTATGAACTAAATTTCTTCCGTAATTAGCATGGATTAGCTATAAGCAAGTTAAATATGTTCATGTTTGATTCACCCATCTTCTTTCCTAGTTTAATTTCTCTGAATTTCAACAACAAATGAAGGTATAAGAAACTTTTAGCCGCATGGAGAGAAGCAAAACCACCACCAAAAACACAAGAAGAAGCTTCAAGGTTGGTTATTCAGACCTTGGAGGGACATCAAAAAGGAGATGTGGAGGTATAAACATAAACTTGGAACTTGCTTTAAACTAATAAACTTTATATATAAATGCCATATTGCTTCTTTGCATTTTTTTAGGGTCTGTTGGCTTTCTATGGTCTTCCTCTTCTTCTTCCTCCTACGCCGGTTGAACTCGAGACTGAGGTCTCCTATTCACTCCCTGAAGGAATCAAATTTGAATTGCAAACACTACCAGTAGGAACAATTTTCTTTTCAAACTCTAAATGAATTCTCATTTTGAGAATTGAATTAAATTAAATTTGACTCGAGTATATTAATGTACTCAGGTGTATGCAAGGGCTGTAGGAGATGGGGATGGCATGACAGTTTATGTTAGCACCGCAGACCCTAGGGAATCGTCATCTGTTCCTAGCGATGTACAAATCGCAGCCATAGAAAGATCAGAAGCTCGTGCTGTGGGGAATAAGGCAGTGGCAAAGGCACTACACGATAAAATTGTTGAAGCTGGATATCGGTTGGTCATCAAGATAATCTGTATTGAATTCTCATTTCTGGGATCTTGCACTTGCACTTCATCATTTTTTTTATTCCGTTTTTTTGCGTTGGTCTTTCAAGGGTAATTTATTTTCAAAATGAGGAGATATTGGCTCGAAAGTATCGGATTCGACTAAGGTATACTGTACCCATGATAGCTTAATCTCTTTTGTACAAATTGGAGTTAAATAAATGCATTTTGAAAAGGAAACAGGGGAATAGATGCACCAGAGTGCGAAATGCCGTATGGGCAAGAGGCAAAGGAGGAGCTGACTAAGATTGTTGAGGGAAAATGTTTGAGAATCCTTGTTTATGGGGAAGATCAGTTTGACCGTCTTGTAGGGGATGTCTATTGCAATGACATCTTTGTACAGGTACTGATTTTAATGGTGGCCTCTTAATTACACCATTGAGTTGATCTCTCACTGACTGAGCATCCTAATGTCACACTGCAGGAGGTAATGCTCAAGAAGGGGATGGCATGGCACTTTGCGAAATATGACAAACGCCCTGAACTAGCAAAGGTGGATCATTTTTTCTTGTTTAATTCCTCTCACCAATTATACTAATCTCTTTTTCCATATGCCAATCTGCACTATATCAGTGGGAAAAAGCTGCTCGAGCAAAGCGGATCGGCTTGTGGGCAGATCCAAACCCTCAGATGCCATGGGAATGGAGAAAGGAGAGAGGTGGAGGCAGGTAACCTTAGTGTAATGGAAGCGACCATCTAGTTGAGTGATTTCCTACTGTCTTCCCGAACCTAGAGCACAAGCACATCCAAAACGTTTCATCCATGAACCATGCGAACTTAATAGAGAAAAACACAATGGGAGCTGTATTCACCTTCCAAAGTCTGTTCTATTTAAAATTATTGTTTACAATCACAGTTAGGGTTATTGTAAGCAATATATGTATAGTATGAGTACTGAACTGAAAGGCTGGATGCAATCATAAATTCCTGATCAAAATTGATGGAAAATCAGAAAATATAAAATAACAGAGATCAAAGGTGCTTCTTAAACACAACTGAAAGTGGACCAAGTGAGAAACGTTATTTAAGGTTATAATTCAACCATGTTAAGCATAAAAGTGTTTTAACAAGTGTAGCAACAAGAATTAAACAAGCAACTGCCAAAGTGACCAAAACAGAAACATCAGTTGAGAACACCTATCAGATTAACAAATCTCGATCCTACAGAGTTCGTATATTTCGGTCATACAGAACAGCTACAAGCCTTCGGGGTATTCTCATATATGTCTATCATACAGAGCAGCCATAAGCTTTCGGGGCATTCTTATTTATATATCATTTAGAACCGATGAACTCGGTCATACAGTACAGATGGAGCATTCAGGATATTCTCATGTACATCGTCCAGACCTCCTGTTCTGGACAGTATTTATTCGACACTGCATATATGGTTCCTTAACAGCCGTTAAGCGGGGAATAAGGAAACAGCCTTCAACACGGAAACTACTATCTATGGTTATCTCCATCTACGATTCAATGCTCCACAAGGTAACTGCAAATCTCTGATGATCAAATCCCGATATTCGTGGCGGCAAAACCTAATCAAAATTAGGAGAACCACGGCTTATATATTAAACCCTAGAGGTACGCTTTGGATTCTTATGCTCATTCTTTGACTTTCAATACAGTCTTTCAATTCCCTTACTTACTTAAGCATCGGAGCGGCTACCGCCGGAGCCAATCCGGTGGTCCTCTGATCATCTTTCTGAGTGTTCTACAGGTCACGGAGCCCTCACGTGTTGCGAGTCAAAAAGTGCAGCATCATCAATGATTCACCTAAAAACATCAGTATAAATACAGTGACACTTAGAGCAAGAAGTACCAGGAGGAGGAGGAGAAAGTAAGAAAGAAAACGGGGTTGCAAGCAGAAGCGTTATAGATGCCTTTTAAGGATGGGGACTTGCTCAAAGGAAAATGTTTTGGCACCCATACATTCACATAAGAGTGGGATGATCACACATACAAATGATGATGAGTCCCACCTTTGTGTAAGTGTATCTTCTCGAACTCTTCGTATGAAAGGTTGGAGATTCAAGTTTCTTAAAGATCAAGTGTGAGATTTATTTATCAAAAAAAAAATTTAATAAATTAGAATTTATTTTTTTATTCTTACTTAACTTTATCTTAATTTAAGTCATAATAAAAATTATTAAAAAAATTAAAATTTCAAACATAGAAACTTTGTTTTTTTCTTTGGACAGTGTGGAGTACACAACTAAAAGTTGCCTTCTCCTTACCTATAAATCTACATATCCCCCTATAAAGACCTAAATCTTACACCTACTTAAAGAAAAAAATAAACATTGCCCTCCTAAGCTAACATGTAAAATAGCTTAAGACAAATCAAAAGTTGAAATTAAACAATTGATTTTCAAAAATTTGAAACTACAACTTTTATTTTGAACTTTAGAATTGTTTCTAATTCTCCAAAACTTTTTATCACCTTTTACTATAACAAGTTGATCTTTTTGATTAGGCTACCAAGGCCAAGTGTAGGAGTTGTAGATACTTGTAGAGTATTCTAGAAGTGTGTGGAGAAGCCTGGTATATATAATATTTTCCTAGAATATTCTAGATAGGAATTCTTTATAGTCATGGAAACTTGTATAAATCCTAGTCATTCATTGTAAGGCCAAAGATCTATATAAGGAAGTGGAGTCTTATTAGCCACCCAACCAAACAAGTTATAACAATCCACTTTTGAATAATAGGAGCTTTATTAACTGATTTAAAACTACAAAAACTATTGAGAGTTGCAAACAAAAGTACAGAGTAAAACTTCAAGCCCGTAGATACGCAATGCGGTTTGAAGTTTTACTACTTGGAAAAAAAAAAAAAACTCACAACACATAAGACATGTTTGGACAATGGGATAAGAAAGTTAGATAAGATAAATGTTATCCATACCATGTTTGGTGTCTTCCATTAGATTGAATATTGTATCCCGTGAAATATTTATATCCCACTTAAACGAGATATAACCTACGGTGATATTAGAGTTATCTCATTCTACTGAAATAAAAATATAATGCCACCTCATCAAAAAAGAAATTACAACGCGTAATATAAAGTGATGAATATGTCGAAGAGTCTAAGTTAAAAAATTATATTTTTCTTTTTTTTCATTGTTCAGCTTTTTTTTTATCTACCTTAAAAGTGAAAGACTTATATTTTGAATGATGTAAAGACGTGAATAATGCAATGGAAGCAATTATCCACTAAAGTATATATATAATATGAGTACGGAAAATTCAATTGGATACAATCTAATAAATTCCAGATCAACTCTTATCTAAAATAACATGGATCAACAGTTATCCTTAAAACACAAGTGAAACTGAAACTGAAACTGAAACCAAGTGAAAAATATTGCTTAAAATTCAACAATGCTAAAGAATTAAAATGTTTTAACTAGTGTAGCAACAATAAATCTATTCATTAACACAACAATAGCTGTCTCATTAGCACGAAGAAATTAGCTTATGAAAAAAGAAACATCAATGATTCACCCAAAACCATAGTATAATTAATTACAGTGACACTTCCAACAAAGAAGTAGCAAGAGGAGAAAGTAAGAAAGAAAAAGGGGAAACCAAAGGAGAAAATTGCAGCCAGAAGGGTTACAGAAACCTGCAACAAGGCAAAAAGACCAATAAGCTTATCAGTATTATATATATATATATATATATATAATACAGTTTTGTAATTTAAGATTGATATAAGCTCATCCAATATATTATCAAGGTTTGGTTACAAGAAGTGATTGATTGTGCATATTAAGTTTTGCTGCTACCATTTCCTTTTCCACTGAGTGAATTTGATGTCACCAAGAAAAACTCTCACTGCTAAGCACAATAAGATCACCCCTATTTGGGTTCACTAAACTAACTTTATTAGGTCATTGTGAAACCTTTTCTTTTTTGGACCAGTAGGTCATTGTGAAACTTATCCACACAAATCAGCTTTCCTGCAGTTTCGGCCCCCAGATTAGCCATCATATAATCTAATGCCCAATTTTCTTTCTGGTAGTTGACTACTTGCAGTAAAAAAAATACAAAGTCAATGATCTCTTCCATTTTTTATTGCCATTGCAATGTTACATCCAATCTCGCACTCATTAGTTCTGTGGGTGCATTAAAAAAATTATTTGCAAAAGAAAAAATCACCAGACAATCTTCAAAATTATTTAACAATACTGCCCACCCACCTTACTTTAGTCTTGAAAGCCACTCGGCCTCATTACACTCATTTTGAAAGATTATTTATTCCCTCTGATTTGAAAAGTAAGCCTCAGACTTGTGCAGGACAGTTAGCTGCAAACCATATATGAACACTATGGAGATGGTTCTACGAAGGAACACATTCTATCATATTTACCAAAGAGATTTAACTCACACAGCTAAAATTTCAACCCTCTCCAAGAATTTAAGAAATAAATAAACATCACAACTGAATAATGATCCAGCATACATTCAAGTAAAATTGGAACAGTAAAATTCATAAGTATTGGAGTCCAGTAACTTTACTTTAGAGTATCATGACTGCTTTACAGTAAATGTCACTAAGCAGGGGAGAATAAAGAGTAAATGTGAGGGCAACTCGTGATTGCTTTAGAGTATTTTATAGAATCTTCTCATAAAATTATTACTACATGCAAACATTGATTTGAGGGGAAAAAAGGGATTATGCTCACAAAACATGAATGCACTATCATAAAAGTAAAGGTTCTATGCAATCACATGTAGTGAATAAATTGAAAATTTGCCTTGGTTTTTACTCAATAATTCTCCTAAGCATAGTCTATGTGTGTAAGCACATATTTCTTCAAAGATTATGATCTGAAGGCATGGAGATGGGGGGATGAGATGAGCAATCAAATAAATTACATAACTTGGGTCGATCAAGCATTTTGTGCTTCCCCAAACTGATTTGAAAGGAGTTCTTGTAGAAAATGATTTTGCATTCAAGTAGCCACAGCAGTAATCACAATGTCTTAACCAAATTCCCTCAGCTAGTGTTACGGGTTTGTAATCAAATTCACCATTTACTTAGTTATCCATGTCATGGACATTCCCAGGACATGGAAAACTACCTAGCTACAAAGAAGCAAAAGAAAATACATGAGAACATTGCATTTTTCTGATCATGTACCTAGGACACATGTCAGAAAGTAGATATGTCAGGTGTCCTGCATCTCCAAAAGGCAAAACTAGTCGTATACATAGTTTCAGTGCATGAGTTTGTTTATTGTATCTTTGAATTGATGAAATCCAGCTGAGTTTGTTGAGATCAAGTTTATCTTATCATATAATTGAAGTGGAGATCAAACCACCTACCATAAGTCTAATGATGGAATGCAGCCAACTTAAGTTGCAACAGCCAGTGTTGGTACACACTTGGCAAGAGCCAAGTGTTCAAAAGTATAGGTGTCCAACACGTCAACCATCAGAAATTTATGCATGTGCCACAAGTCACAACTATAAAAAAATTATTTAGTATTCTAAAAACACAATAAAAAATATTGATAAAAGCATTTTAAATACAAACGAAAATATTTGTACTAATAAATAAAGAAACAAACTGTCATCTCAGCATGCTTTCCTTCCATCTCGACAACTTATATAGACTTAGTAAAAGTAACACCTCTAGATGTCAACTCAAAACATCATTGTGATATTACAAGGATGCCATACCAAGCGTCCAAGATTTCAGACACTTGAAAGTGTCAAACAGCTAGAGCCTAGAATCCTTAATTTTGAAGCACTGATGCTCTGTAGACTTGCTAATGTTACTTGAATATACACCAACTAATGTTTTTTTTTTTTTTTCTGTGAATATCCACCAACGAATGTAGCCTTTCCTCTTTTTCAAAACAAAAATAATCCTCACAAACTTATCAAATTCAAATATAATCTCACCGCATGAGCGGGATATGATAATTCAATATAACAAATACAGTAAGAATGTTCCCAGGTGCATTATCTCAGATTTCAGTATACATGATTTTGCATATACCTAATTACTAAAGAAAATTCATTTATAAGAAGAGGATATAACGAAAATTCTTTTATAAGAAGGGGATAGAACTTAAACGCGTAGTTAATAAAGAAAAGCAACAAGGTTGTCCATGTCAACTTCAATTAACATTTCAAGCTTCGTTTGTTTCAATGGAAGCAATTCCTATGTCACATGTTCCAACTTGCTAAATCGTTAAACAAATAGAATTGATGGGTTATCTATTCGCTTACTTGAGAATTAATAGTGTGGAAATGCATTCATTTCCTCAGCATCGACATAATCTATGACACTATCGGAGTGAAATCTAAAGAAGAACAAAGTATGTGGACCCAAGCAATGACACGAAATGCATGTCATAGTGGAAGAATTTGGGCATGTATATCACCGGACGAACCATTTTGTAGTATGACTAACATGTACGGGTTTAGGGAAAAGGATCCCCCTTAATATTGGGTAGCTTTTGTTAAATTAGGTTGAATACTTTATGAAATGGGCAGAGTATCCAAGAAATGTGATTTGCATCAACTGCATAAAGATAAAGGCGGCCTTATGCATAATGTTATATTGGGTATTGTTTTAGGTACTTAGGGAACTGAAATCTCCATCCAAAAACAGTGGTAAGTAGTGGGTGACAAAGATATAACCTCACAAGAAGTAGGACTACTATTTAAGGGAATCCACAAAACTCAGTGTTTGCACCTAAAGAAACACTAACATCGTGGTAGTGATGATACAGTGGAGGATATTTTGATAGACATCAGACTTAGGTTTCAGTGAAGCACCTTACTCTTGCACTTAGAGATTATGAAAGTATTTTATACGATCATAACCAGAAGAGTTCTTCAGTCAACTCAATTTTGTTCACACCATGAAATGAGAAGGTAGAACAAGAAACAAGAAGAAACAATCACATATCTAGTCACATCTCAAATTCATGTAAGATCCTGTCAAATTTCTTCCATTATATCCCACAACACAACAAAGGAAAAAAAGTAAAAAAAAAGAAATGGAAGAAATTGTACTCACTTTGTCATTGTTAATTTATCCAAGGAAGCAAATTTAATCCTATTTGGCATCCCCTTTCATATCATCAGAATCCGAGTCACTTGCATTATAACCTAAAGGGAGAATAAATTAACATCAACAACCCCAAAACAGAGCCAGAAGCAGTGGTCCAGTGAAAGAGAGATCACCTGGATGTTTATCACTCACTTTCCATACAGAAGACCGATTCTTTGAAGCTTTACTAATCCAAGCTCTTCCCTGAATTCCCAAAGCAATTAAAATCATTACATCCCACAATCTATTTCATAGCCAGGAAAAAAGGGAGCATAAACACAGCTCAAATTGCAATACTTAATGACCAACAAACATAAAAGGAAAATTAAAAAACCCTAAGAGCCACTGAGTAACATAATTTATCAACCAAGTTCAAAGTACCAGGCAATTGCCCCTAATATAGGATTTTATATATATATATATATATATAGTAGATAAACAAGAAGAACAAAGAAAAGAATAAGCTATATCACCTTCTGGGCATCTCTGGGAATACCATAGCCACTGTAATACATCTGACCCACCAAGACCTGCATGGCGCTGTCGCCCGCTTTGGCCTCCTTGAGGGTGTCCTGAAACCACCGCTTCACGCAGTCGGAAACCACCTCCGCCAGCGGCACTCGGCCCTGCTGCTCCCCGTTCTCCGAGTTCTCCTCCATCCTCACCCTCAACTGCTACCAATTCCCTCTGTTTCGCCGGTTCGGGACGACGACACGACTCGGGTTCTCGAAACGGGTTTGGCGTCTCTTGGACGTTGGAGCTTGTCTGAGGTGATGGTCCTGGCAAATTCTTGGAGCTTTGTTGCAGAGGAAAGTGATTTTCCCATAAAACAAACAGAGCAAGCGTGCGCATATGTGTGTGTGTGTGTATATATATATATATTATATGTGTGGAGATGACCGTGTGAGATAGAAAGTGATGGGAAAGACGCAAAGTTCGAATTTCATTTTCCTTTTCTTTTTCAAAGGTTTGCTTTAGGGCGTGTTCGTCTTATCCTTGATTCATGGTGGGGTTACTGCTGGAAAAAGTGACAAGCTTCTGAAATCAGAATTCAGTAAGAAGAATTACAAACAGCTGAATTCAAGGAAAAGTTGGAAATCTTGAATCACAGCCAAACAAAACACAGTATCCCCAAAAGCACATGGGCAGACACAAACCAGAGGTAAAAACAGGGCTGGAATACATATATAAACGGAAGTCAATTGTAATTGTCGGGTCAAGTTGCGGGCGTCTTTAAGAAGTTATTGCTTTAGTAAAATGTGAATTTAGAGTATAATGTAGTAAATACCTACCTTATTATTCGCTACCATTTCAGGTAAAAATTTTTACTAAAGGTGTTACTTTTATGAGTTAATAATATTGTATTAATTGAATATCATATTATATAATAATATTAATTTATAAAAATAAATATTTTTAATAAAATATAAAAATAAAACTAGCATTACTCCCATCTCAAGTTGACAACTAATCTCTTGAAGTTTATGTTAGACTGAGATCATTATAGTAGAATTTGAATAATTTTCATTTCTCTCTTAAACATGTATGATTCCTTTTAATCATGTAAAAAATATTATAATTTTAATATGTAAAATCTCGTTCTTGTGAAAGCAATGTAAATTATTTTTTTATATTGAAATAGACACTTTTAATTTATATAATTCGAGTATGAGTTGGCTCTATTTGAATTTACAGATGATGCAACCATGGAGCATTTTTTTTCCAGTAAAGCTATACATTCTAAATCATGAATCACTATATTATTTAATAGTGTATTAAACTATGGATAAAAATTTAAAAAGCGTAACATTACTTGTTTGGACTAAAATTTTGAAAAGTATAACATTATTCGCATACTCTTTATGTTTGAGAGAGAGAGAATAGAGAGATATATATATATATATATTTGAGTTAATTTAACATTGATCATTCTTTGTTTCGTTATCAATATTCTCTCAATTTTTTATTCCCACAGTTGAAACTACTAAATTGAGGATGAAAATAGACATAAATTCCACAATTTTGAAACTATATGTTTGAGTACCTTTGCTAAATGAAAAGTACAATTTTGAAATACACTCTTCTATTTTTTATAATTCATCATTTTATTTATTATGGAGGTAATAGAGGGATGTCAATATGCACATACTCTTTGTCTTATTTTCTGTTTTTCTTTATGTTTTTAATTAATTTTCTATAATTCTTTTTTTTTTATTCAATTGATTTACTCTTCACTTCTGGTAAGAACATTTAGTCACTTATTTTTATCATATCTCATCAAAAAGCAGTGATTGAAGGCAAATGGATTTTCATTTTTTGGTTGATCATACAATAGAAGAATGGTATACTCTCTTCATCACATTTCCATGTTTGAACCCTCAATTGCCATCAACCAAGGTGTCTTAAGCTCAATGAGTGGGTGATTATGGGAGATTTTTCAGACACATATAAGTGCATTTGCAACAAAAAAATAAAAAAAAATAGAGTTTTTTTTTTTTTTTCACAAATGTACTTTTGTGCATTTAAAAAACAAAATCAACACAAAAATAGTTTTATTTATAAGTCAACTTACAAGTAATTGGGCTTTGCATGGGTAATCTTAGTTTATGCCATGCAAACCCCTTTTGTATCAACTTACAAGTAATTGGGCTTCGATGGGTTAACATTTGTTGTAAGCTGGGTTCAAAAGCCCACTTTGGAACCCATTATCTGTAAACTCTTATTGGGCTTGAGACACTACTTTGCTCTATACTTATCCGGACTCCGGAGCATAAAACTAAATAAATACTACAAAACATTATTTATTTATAAGTCTTCCAATTGACATATCCACAACTACCATTATCCATGGTTGCTAATTATTGTATAATGAAAGAATCTCGGTTGTATTCAAGTGGTATAAGTATCCAGTTTTTCACACAGTTTACATGAGTTCAAATCTCTCATTCTGCATCGGTTGTATTAAAATAATTATTAATGAAAATCTGGTAAGTTGTTCTTGTATGATGAGCATTTCTTTTATCAACAGAACACTGAGTGCTTTTGTAGCTGGGTGTGTGTCCCTTTGTGTGTATGTGTGTGTGTGAGAGAGAGAGAGAGAGATGATTGTATAGTTGAATTTGTCGAAAGATTCTTGAACGGGATTGGCCGAAACACTGTCACATCATGTATGCTATGGAAATTTTTTTTTATTACACCAGTATCATTGCATTTTATGATTGAATGATATGTCTTAATACATATACAGTTATAATGGACCCATACACATGTGATATATGTTCTAACAAGCGAATATCAACTTGTATGTTATGCCTTACTTTTCTTATGATGAGTCATAATACACATAATATAATAAAAGAACATACTGCCGCAATAAAGAATTATTCCTAATTTGCCAAGGCATCTTCAAATATTGTTGTTTGGCACTGTCCTTTCTCACAGACTACATAGGCAAAAAAAATGAATGGAAGAAGTTTGGTTGGCTCAACCCAGTCCATAAATATGGCACTAGGTCCAACCTTTCAATTATATCAACTGGTTCAATGAATCTTTCATTGATAAATGATGCAGACAGGCAAAGTGGCAAGGACAATTAATTCATATCATATTAGCATTTCATGGAAGTTCTCCAAATCCCTGTTAGACAACTAGGACATGTACCCATCAATGATAATGATGGCTATGGTATAGGATAGCTTATGTGTAGTCCCCATCGCCTGGTCCAAACTGTGTGTGTTTGTGTGTGTGTTTTGGATCCAACTGGCAACCATAACTGACAAAATGGAAGGGTACAAAAGATGTTACTATAAAAAAATATGAAATAGGTGCCTGTAAAACCTAATTTTAGTTCCAATCACATAATATATATACGTGTGTGTGTGTTTTGCTCTTTCCAATTCAAAATGTTGGTGACAAGCATACAACTATATTAACAGGGGAATTTGCAGAAAGTCTCATATTGGGATTAAAGAAATGGTGAAATTTCTCTCTTTCAGCATTGCACAAGTTTGAAAAAACTTCTTAAGAGACAATAAAAAAATTGCAAAAGTAAAAGGCTGATCGGAAAGTATGGCATTACTCGAACTATATAGTTTTGAGCATCTTTAATGATCATCTTATTTAAGTTGTTAATATCAAATAATGGTACAATCATCATAAGAGGATAACTCTAATATTTTTATACTTTAACAATATCAAAATATAACTTGGTACGGAAAAAAAAAAAAAACATTTTACACCAAAGATGCTCTTACTCAATTATAAAAGAATGTAGGTTTATACTTTATAGTGGCAGTTATATGTATGCATCACATTAGCATAAGATAGAAGTAGATTTTTAAGTCTCAAAATTGATGTGACAATATATATATATATATATATATATATATATATATATATATATATATATAAGGAGCAGTTATTCCCACTCCCCTCATCTTATATTTGAACTTTACATGATGGAGATGTTGAGTGAAAGTGCAAGTGAATAAAAGATGAGATATTGAAATGGGAATGACCCCACCCTAGATATATATTCCATGTCACAATCTTTCCAAAACCATGACCACTCTGGAGTCTGGATGTATCTATCAAATAGTATATATCATGTTTAGTAACAAGACGGAAAAAAAAAGAAGCTTTTATTAGAGTCAGAATGACACGTCTCATAAGATAATTTCCTACTTTTCTGAAGGAAAATTAAGAGATTCTGAATGGAAAAAAGAAGAAGAAAAGAAAAGTCACTAAAGCTTATAAGGACTCCACCAGCATATCAAATCAAGGTGTATTTTCCACACTGGTGCTGATAAGGTAGCAATTAGCAAAAGCCACTTGTTTTTTCAGAACTTATATATTCCACTGCATAGGAGTCTTGCTTATCATAATAATGAAAACATTTTGCTTTGGAAAAGTCTTAATCCAATTTTAAAAAGCAAGATTAAAAATCAGTGCTTGTCATTTTTTGGTTGAATTAGCTGAAAGATATAGGAAAGAAAGTGACTGATAAATGGTATTGGAAAATGAAGTTTAATTACGTGACACATTTTTTAAGTCTCTTATCATGAAACTGTTAACAAAAAAAGATATGGGAGTGGTTTTCAATGGAGGAATAGTTTGGAGATAAGGAATCCCAAGTTGAATTGTTTTTGTCAACATGATGCACTACGTATGGGGAATTGACAAAGACATATGTTAATGAGGTTACAATTTGAGGAATCAAAGAACAAAGTGGAATTCCTATTTTGATCTACCGAAACAAAAAAAAATAAGAACAAGGTGGAATATTTATTTTATATATTTATATATATATATATATATATATATACACACACACGTATATATACCTATGGGTATTGAAAAAACATATGTTGTCAATGAGTTTACAATTTGAGGAATCAAAGAACAAGGTGGGTATTGAAAAAAAACATTTGTTGTTAATGAGTTTATAATTTGACGAATTATATATATATATATATATATATATATGTGAGTTTACGATTGTGCAGCATATTCCCAACTTGGACCTACATTCCTCTCATCTTTTTCCTTGTGTTTTTACTTAATAATAATACGGTGATGGTGGTTGTGATTGTGGTTATGGTTATGGTTATGGTTATGGTTATGGTTATGATTGTGATTGTGGTGGTGGCGCTGGTGATTTAAAACACTGTGACATATTGTGGAATATTACTTATGGAGATTCTTCCAAGAATATGAATGCTCACAATTCATATTTCCAACTTGGACTTTTTTCCCCCTCTCTCACAAAACTAGACTTAAAAAATATGCTAGCATTGGATATATTACATCACTTGAAGTCATAATATTATCTTTCCCACAAAAAACAAGAAATCTAGGGAAAGGAAATGTATAAATTCTTATATTTAGAGCTTGTTAAGGAAAGGAAATGTATACATTCTTATCTTTGAGCTTGTGAGGAAATTCTTTAAATTGAATTAAATTATAATGAGTAAAAAGAGGAGAATGATTATGTTATAAAAATCATTTAGAAGTTGAATAATAGATAATCAATCTAAGCATGTTTTCCTTGATGATAGAAAAAAAGGGTAAGAAAATCTGTAATGTTTAGTATTTTTTAAAATTAGAATAATGATCAAAGAGTTTTTTTTATAATAGACTTTTTTTGAGAATATATCTTACTAAGTGTTGAAAAATATATTAACAATTTGAATTAATTTTTTTACTAATAAATTAAAATTTTAAATTAAGGTGATGCGGACTTACAAATTGGTCCCATCACCTTGTTTCTAAGAATAATAAAAAATGAGATAATGAGAATCCGTTATGTTTGGTATTTTTTTAAAATTAGAATAATGATCAAAGAGTTTTTGAAAATAAATTTTTCAGATTTTTTTTTTTTGGATTTTTTAAATGCAGATTCCATTTTTTATTTTTCTTTTTCTTTTTTATAAAAAAAAGAGAGAGAGAGAGATAATGATAAAGGATATATTATACGTTTGAGAATATATCTTACTAAATGTTGAAAAAATACATTAACAAATTGAGTTAATTTTTTCAATAATAACTTAAAATTTTAAATTAATAACCATTAATTTTAAAATAAATTTAAAAACACACGTCAATACTAATACAAGTTATCTGAATTTCTAGAATTTGAATATAAAATTAATATACATGCAATATACATTTTTTCACATAATAATTTTTTATTTCATTAATTTAAGTTTTTTTTTCTGTTGTTTTTGTCACAAGCACGGATTCAATTAGTATATACTATATATATATATATATATATATATATATATATATTAAATAAATGGACGTTATATCTGACAAATTTGACTTAAGTTTGTCACGCAAATAAGGCCGTTGGATTAATGGACCAGTCACAATCCGAACTCTTTCCAGATTTTGATGTCTATCCAAAAGTGCGACCCGGAACCCGGATTTGTCCCGTCGGTCGTGTCATTATCTGCCATGTGTTTTTTTTTTGCACGTGTGCTCTTCCACTGGGTGACGGTCAAAGTGAGTAACCATTGGGTACACGCGGCTTAAAAGCAAATCGTTTTTTTTTCCCCCAGCAAACTGTGTGCCAATTTTGAATGTTGAATTATTATTTTTTAAAAAAAACAACTTATATATGATATAATAATTTAAAGTTAATTGTAAAAAAATTCATTGTCTACAATATGAATCGTGGAGGAGATATTAGACTCATATTTTTTATAATAATTTATCAACATTTTTAATAATAATATGTTTTAAAAAGTATTGTATATAAGAATTTGATGACATCATTTTTAAAATGAATAAAAATAATTTTTATTAAGTATAATAATTTAAAACTAAATTTTATAAATATGAATTTAGGGATATCAAGCAGAATCAATGTTGCACTATTTTGAACGCATCATTGCTTTTGTCCATAAACTTAAAACTTAGTATTATTACATTTTACTTCTTTATTTTTTTTTGTGGCATTTTTTCAACCAAAAAAAAAAAATCACTGCCAGAGTAAATCTAAATTTTATTCGAGCAATTGCTAGAAAGTGATACTAACTATTTCCAAATAGGACCCTTTCAAAAAATTCAATTACTATAATTTCAGGGGATAGAGCAGTAAATGAATCGAGTCAATTCGATTAGTGAATTGTGTGAATTGTTCAAGTTCAACGTGTTAAAATAAACGAGTTTCAAATTTTGTTCAAGTTTGACTTGTTAATTTTTTGAGTTAATTGCGAACATCTAATCGAGTCGAGCTCAAATATCTTAATTTTTTTATATAGTATTAGATTATTTTGATTTAATGTGTCGAGTTCGAACCGAGCTCAATAAATTAACGAGTTTCAACATATATTTAAATTTGACTTGTTTATCTTGTGAGTCGATCTTGAACAAGTTTGTAACTGAGCTGATCATGAAACAAGCTCGAATAACTCGGCTCGTTTTACAATCCTATTTAAAAAATAGTAATTGTGTAGTTTTATTTGAAAAATTAGATAAAGTAGAGCCCTTGACAAAATGGGAAGTGTGATTTGGAAATCTCCATATATATTCCGTTATTAACTCTTTTTTTTTGAAGAATCAGTTAGGGTATCCTGCGTCAGCTTATACGCACAAACCTGAGTCTCTTTTTCTGTGATAATCAGACTCACTCTTTAAACTCTAACTACCAGTAATCGGTGCAGAGAGAACAGAGCCGCTATTAACTTATAATGCTATTGTACTCTACCAAGATTATCAAAAACTAACTTGATATAATAAGCTTAAACTTTATTTTCACAATTAGGCAATGGTTGGAGGGATAGTAAGGGGTTTATGACAATGACATACAAAGGTTAATTAACAGAATAATTAGTTTTATTTGAATAATTAACGGTTGATGTTGAACTCCAACTTTATCCTTAATTCTCAAGTTCCACAATTTCATACGTAACCTCTCTTCTTTGGTGTAGAAAAAAACATGCCCTTGTCATTATCAACTTTGTTTTATTATCTATTTTTTCTGTTAAGATCAATTTATCGATCAGTTAAGCTTCAATCTATAGATATAATACAGTTAATACACGTCCTTGTCCAAGACTTTCATGCTTACCTTGTCAATTGTCAAACTCATGCTTTGGATTTCAAATGTTGATGTATGCACGCAATTTATGTATGTAATCATGAATGTATGGACTTAATCATACTCATTCTATGGAGCATCTCTAATGGACATAGTGTTAATGTCAAATAATGTTATAATTATATAAATGGGTATTCTAATGATATGCTAAAACCTAAGCATATGTTAAATTTTAACATGTTATGTGACAAATTATTAGAATGATATAAAGGAATTTTTTTTAATGAAAGTTATAAAATGATGGTTAAGAGTAATGATGCAATTGTATTAAAAAAAAATAGTACTTTTTTAGATACGTACACCATTAAAAGTAAAATGTTAAAATATAATATTTTGACGCTCTAACTTTTTTTTTTTTATTGAAACGATAAGTATTACAATATTACAATCAAATTAACTAAATTCAACAATATTACATAATTATAAACTACAAACCAACTAAACTTAAGAGCTTATCATATATGGGTCCTGACCAATAAATTAGCCTTCTAATGAAGGGAGTTAGACTCGAATTCACAACCTCCTTCTAATAAAGAAGACATGATGGCTAGCTAAGCTAGCCCTAGTTGGTTGACACTTTAGCTAGAGATGACAAATTGCCTTGTCCTGCTCTACCTCGCTCGCTTGAAAAGGGTTTGGAAAGAAAATAAATAAGGAGGGACTAGAATGGAGGAAGATAATAAAACTCGATACGATTTCGGGACGGAGATGGAGGAAAGTACCCTTGCCTCACCTCGACTTGATTATATATTTAGATTATAAAATATTTTTTAATATTTTTATAATTCATTAAATACTCTCACATAAATAAATCTAAATATATGTATATGTATAATATGTACATACACACATTCAAATTTAAATTTGATTCATAAATTACAAAAAAACATTTTCTAACCCTAAACTCAAACTCATACCAAATATATTTTTACTAAAATTCAAATCCAAAACTGTGTACTATTGTTTATAGACTCAAATTTTTAACAATAACTAATTTTTTCCTATCTAGCCTCATCTAAAATGAAAAGTTAAAAGGAAAAGACAAAGAAAATAAATGCAGAGAATTGGGCTAGAAAAACCATTATGGACGACAATGACGATCGACAACGACAATGATAATAGCAATGCATATCGAGGCATCGTGAGAAAATGATCTCGATAGGCAGGAGGTAGGCTAGGCATCCCTTTTTTTTCACTACCAAAAAAAAAAAAACGACCTAAGATTTGGGAGAAAATAAAAATTGAAAATTAAATAGGTTCGGACGAAAAAAGTAAAGAGAAAATGATTTTTGAGAAGAAATAAAATAAAGTAACATTTAGAATAAGGTGAAGATTTAAAAAAAAAAAAAAAGATTGAGTGAAAACTTAAGAAATTATTGGAGAGCATGAAACTTGAGTGAGTAATGTAGTTAAGTTTAAAATTTAAATTGTAATGTTATATTTTTGCTTAATAACACTGTATGGTCTGAATCCTCTACTCATTGTCAATATTCTAATGGTTCAAACGAGTTTCTCTAACAATTATAAATTGCCCAAGTTTTTATTGACTATTGAGGCATTCCTAACCAAAAACTCAACCAATTTTCAATAACTTCAAAACTCAACCAAGTTTCAATAACTTCATTCCATCCTCCTACCTCATTCTCTTCTCTGATTTTCATGGATTCTTTAATTTAGCTTTAACCTGAAGTCCAATATATTAATATAATTACTTAAGATCATTCAATGTGATATTTTACTTTTAATTTTTAATAAAAAAATATATATTTTTATCACAACTTTGAATAATTAATTCCTCTCAAATGTAATTAATTTTTTTATTGATAATCGAGTGTCCGAATCAGTTTGCACGAACCTCGACTAATCTCTCATCTCGATTAATATCGAAGTAATCATTAGTAAATACAATCCAAAGAAAGGATCTCCTACGACTCCTCAACACGGCCGGTATTTATTTTCAATGTAATCTTTTACTTTAATTTTTAATTAAAAAATTAAATTTTATTTTTATCACCATTTTAAATAATTAATTTCTTACGAATGTGATCATTAGTAATTACAATCCAAAAGAAAGGATCTCCCATGATGACCCGATATTTCTTTTCAATGTAATATTTTACTTTTAGTTTTTAATTTTTTCATAATTTTTTTAAAAATATTTTTATCACTCCTTTGAATAATTAATTCCTCTCAAATTTGATCATTAGTAATTACAACCTAAAAGAAAGGATCTCTCCCAAGACTCAACATGACCCGATACTTATAACAAAACTTATATATATCAAATAATATGATATTAAATTATTGACAAAATATAGAATAGTTATTTGAAATATTATCAATATTTTAAGGTCACGTTATTTAAGATGAAAACTTTAATATAACAAATTAAAATATTAAATATTATTGTTTTGAAAAAATAATAATTGTGGGGCATGCAGAGGGGTCATGTGGGGACAAGTGGGGTCATGTCCCTCCAAAAATTTTGATATTGTATTTTTAATTTTTAATTTTATTAAAATATTATAATAAAATAGGATTTAATCTCTTCAAAAATTTTAAAATTGTATTTTCTATTCTTAATTTTGTTATAATATTTAAACAAAATAAGATTTGATCCTCCTAATTTTTTTGATATATTTATATGAATTTTTTTAAATTTTAATAATTTTATTTTGGCCCGTAATTAAAATTTCTAGATCATGAATATGAAATAACTTTTTAAAAAATAAGAGACAGTTAGAAAAACATAACGAACAATTGAGGATTCATAATCCAATCACATAAAAGCATTTTTATTAAAAAACAAACACACCATATAACAAACACGTCGGGAAGCAACAAAGGTCTCCCTATCATGATTCCCTCAAACACTACAGCCAAACACTCCCTTAAAGTAAAACACACAATAAAGTAAAAAGAGACACAGAAGACACTACAGTTGCAGAACTTCAGCCCATATGGAAATGGATTCACACGCTGCAACGTGTTGTACCCTTTATCATAAACCTACGATATTATCTAAATTAACGCTGATCGGACTATATATATATACATACACACACTATATTGCCAGCACAAGACCCGGCACAGATTTTCCGACCTGATTCGAGAGACTGCTCTCCCAAACGGACGGGCAATGGAGGTACGTGATCGAAGATGATGAGATATCAGACGTCGATGATGGTTGGTTTGAGTTCCCGAGGCGGGTCACAGTAAGGGATGTGTTGAAGTACTCCCTTACCTGGGTAATTATCCCATCAGTGACGGTCCAGGCGTGAACCCAAGAGATTGAACCGCTGTGGTCGCAGCCCTCGACGAGAACCGTTGATCCGAAAGCGGCGACGGATTGGGGGGTGAATTCGAAGGAGTCGTCCGGCGAGGCAGCAGTGCCAGTGAGCAATCGCATCATAAACTGGTGTGACGGCGGGCCATGGAACCACCACTCGAGGTCGGCGGCGAGAAGCTTGTGGACCGTGTCTACGTCTCGAGCGCTTAACGCTTCATACAGGGCGAGTACCACCCTTTGATTGTCAGATCCCTCCAGAATTTCCTGTGAGTTAGCCAGTTCTGACACACAAACCCGCCGAGGCCTAGAGAGAGAAAATGTAGAGAGGCAGAGAAAAAACAAAAGCTGAATAGAAATGGTAGTGACTCCATTGATATGCGTCTTATATAGAAATGGAGAAGGGTAAAACAGTCGTTTCATTATTAACTTTTTTATAATATTCAAGGTAATTAGTGTCCATATGACGTGAATCGTGGACCGCTTAGTCATTGACTGCGTACATGCATGCAGGAACCGGCGGACCCCGGGGTCCGCCGAAGGCGACGCCGAAACTTGGGAAAAGGTCCGTTCTGCGTTTCTATATTTGTATTTACTATTTTTTAAAAGTGTAACTCAATTTTATTATTTTTTTTATTTTTTCAAAATAAATAAATAATTACATTAATTTTTCATGTGATATTTAACAATTATAAAAATTTCTTATGTAATATTTGGTAATTTACATGAATTTTTTTTACGATCTTTGAAAAGATAAAAACTGACAATGTAATATATATATATATATATAAATATTTTATTCATATAAATTTTTTTATTGAGATTCTAACAATATTAATAATGAATTTTGTATGGAATGAAAAATATGTATATTATCAATATAGTAGAAAAAAATTAATATAATTTTAAAAAATAGAGTAAAGGTTCTTGCAATTATCAAAAAACATGTTAGTGTAATTATTTTACCAAAAAAGTCAGATTTAAACCCGTATAAAAATAAGGAAAGAAGAATTAGTAAGAATTTAAAATTATCGTCCTAGTAATTGGTTAGGCTTTAAAAAAACAAAATTTAAAAAAAACGTGTTGTGTGTTGATTTTATTTTTATTTTTATTTAAAATTTTAAAATTATTTTTATATTGATTTCATTTTCTAAAATATATTTTTGTAGATTTGCGGATAAGTAGTTCTAGACTGTTTTTTTTTTTTTTTTGGTTTTTAAATTTCAAACGTAGTTCTATCTCTTTGAAAAGATTTTCTCAAATACTTACTTTATCTTTTATTATTATATTAAAAATAATATTTAGAGGGAGAAGAAATATTTTCTTATCCAGTACCCTGTATCATGGTGATTATTATGCGATTAACTCTTTTATTTTAGTAATACTTTCTTGTCCTAATTTTTTTTTATTAAATTTTAGATTATTGGTGAAGTTTTAGATACATGATTAAAATTTTGTCAATAATCTACTATCATATTATTATTTTTTTGTCGAAGAAAGTGTTATCTTAGTTTTTGTCAGACTAATACACTCTCTATCATTGAGATAGTATGAAGATTTTATAAGCAAATAAGTGTGGTAAATTGTACTCAGATTAGGAATGGCAACAGAATGGTGTGCCCTTTCTCTAACCTCGATTCTATTTATATTTTTAGCTTGATCCCGTCCTATCCCGACATATCTTGAGCAAATAAGTGTGGTAAATTGCACTCAGATTAGGAATGGCAACAAAATGGTGTGCCCTTTCTCTAACCTCGATTCTATTTATATTTTTCGCTCGATCCCGTCCTGTCCCGACCTTTCCCAATTAGAAATTCATTCTGAGCCTTTTTATATTTTTCGAGTTCAACCTTTACGAGCCACGATATTTTTCTCCAAAATAAGTTAAAAACTTTTTGAACACTCTATAATCTATATCTACTCTAATATTAAGGGTGAGATGAAAAAAATTGTTATCCTACTTGGAATTTGACTTTACCATATGTCGTTTCAATTTATTTGACTAAAAATGAGAATTCATCGCTGCATATTGGGGACTTTTGTTAGATGATAATTACTGTGGAACTTTATTATTGATTTATCATAATTTTTGTCAGCGTTTGGTTGAGGATTTTTGACTCAGTAGAAATAAGCGGAAGAAGCTGTCAAGCCAACATCTTTGACTCCATCTGCGAATTTTGCAACTTCAATGTTTTCTCTGGCTTCTTGGGGAATTCAGCAACTGCAAGGATGGAAAATTATTCAAATGCCATGTCAGGTTAGACTTCTGCAACATCAAATAATTGCAATTTATTGGTTAAGAACTTAATTTGTTTAATTAGTATTATAATTTAAGCTTCAACTGAGTTAACTCAGTTGACTACTATGATATTTTTATTGAAAAAAAGTTGTGAGTTCAAGTCTCACTTTCTTTGTTAGTGGGTTGTGAGTTTTGAGTTTGAGTAGTGGGTGAGTTAATTTGATGCATGTGTATTATATTCATACATTCCGTTTGAGTGGTGGGTGAGTTGGTTTGATAGATGTGTATTATATTCATAAATTGAATTAGTCCGATTAAAATTGAAATACTACTTCTTTTGAAAAATAAAAAATCTGCAATCTTCCTAAATTTTCCTGATTTCAAGGATGAATTAGTCTAATAGAATTAAATACAACTTCTTTTGATAAAATATAAAATCTTCAATGTTTTTAAAATTTCATGATTTCAAAGATGAGATGAAAAGTCACTATGTATAAAAATGTATTGTAAATAAACATGTAATTTATTATCTGATTATTAGAAACATTAGTCAAACAGGATTATACACTGTTTTATGAGTAATGTTATACCAACTCAATAATTCTATAAAAAATGTTTACACAATTGATGTGACAGTGTTGTATTAGTTTTATATTATAACACTGTCACATCAATTGTGTAAACACTTTTGATAAAAGTTTCAATTAAATATAGCATTATTGCTTTTATTACTTGGTATAATGATAAAATACTCAAATTCTTAATATTAAAAATTACTTATATATTAATTTTAATTTTCAAAAACGGCTGCTTTTGTGTGCTCAGATAAGCCGCCAATAATTTGTTGCCTAGCACCTTGGTTAACTTAAAAAATGTGAGAAAAATGAAAAAGGTGCTTGAAACTAAACGTCAGCCATAATGCCACACTGTTTTCTAGTGCAGAGAACACCTTCATACACACTCGGCAAAAAAAAATTTATTAATTAGTCTCGATTCAGTGTACTTAATAAATTTATTAATAAAATTTATATATTTTATTAATATATCAAATATTCATGAATTCAGATATATTATATTCAAAATAAATACTTAACAAATTAATAAATTTATAAATAAAATTAATATATTTTATTAATTTATCAAGTATTCTGTATTTATAAATACAAATACATTACAATCGAAATCAACGAAGACTCAACTAAAGTTGCTGCCCATTCTTGAACAAAACAAAGACAAAATCAGTTTTCGATGGAATGAATGTATGAACTAATTATTCTATGAATCCTTGTACCCAAGACCAATGACCCTGGACCCATTCTGCAACAAAATAAAGACAAAACCAATTTTGTTCGGAAAGATAGAATGAATGTATGCAACAATTATTTTTAGTTTTTTAGAATCATAATATTAAGAATTAGATAAATAATCATATTAATAACATGATACTGTAACACTATGTTTGGATGGAAGGAATTAGAAAGAAAAGGAAGGAAAAGAGAAGGAAGAGGAGCTTATATCATGTTCGTTTTAAAAATTAGGAAGGAAAGGGAGGGAAAGTTTAACCATCATTTCAGTAATTTTGGTATCCCTCCAAAAACGAGCGGAAATGAAAAAAAAATTTAATGAATTTTTAATAATATCAAAATTACTCTTAAAATTATAAAAGTTAAAATAAAAATGACACTTCTATCGTAAAGCATCCAAAGGGTATAATAATAAAATAATATAAAATTATTTCCTTTCCTTTTTCTCCTTTATCATTCTCAAACAAGATAAAAGGATTATATTAGTCTTTTTTCTCATTTTCTTTCATTAGTTATCCAAATATAAAGAAAGTAAGGTTATGTTTGGATAGTTTTTGAGAGTTAGAGTTTTAAGAAATTTTTTTGAGAAGTGTTTTTAAGTAATTTCTTGGAATTTGAACCATTGCTTGGATAGTTTTTGAGAATTTGAGTTTTAAGAAATATTTTGAGAAGTGTTTTTAAGTAATTTCTTGGAATTTGAACCATTGTTTGGATTGATTAATTTAAAAAAAGATAAAAAAATGTTTGGTTATGTTTTTAAAATAAGATTTTTAATTTCAAATTACAAGATATGTGTTTGAAATTAATTAATTTTTTTTTTAAATTTAGATTATCATATCGAAATACATTTTTATAATTTACATGATCTTTATTTAGGAAGATCAACTGCTTTCCCAACGAATAAGACCGTTGACGGATTTAAGATCAATGTCCTATTCGCTTGGGATGAGTATTTATTTTTTAAATATATGAAATTTATATTTTTTATTATTTTATTATAATATTTTTTAAAAATAAAAACCGCCCCCCTTTATTTGTTTAGATTTTAAAAAATAAATTTTTAATTTTAAAACGTGGGATACGTTATTGACAAACTATTAATCTTAAATTTTTTTACTATTTTATAATTTAGATTATCATATCCAAATACATTTTCACAATTTTTAAAAAACAATATTTTGAAACAAATTATATCTAAATTACATTTTCACAATTTTTAATATTCTTAAAAAATGTGATCGGAATTTAATACATTTAATTAAATATGATATAAAATATTTAATTTTATTCAAATTTAATAAAAATAACAAGATTTAACAAATTTGATTAATTAATATAACATATATTAATTATTAAATTATATAATATTTTTTTAAAATTAAAGTTATATATCATAAGTTTGGCATATTATAAAATAATATTTTATATGTATAATATAAATTATAATATAATATTTTATAAATATAATATATATTAATATCATTGTCAAATCAAATAAAATTTAATTTGATAATTAATTTCTTAAAATTTGAACCATTGTTTGAATAAGATTTTTTGGAATTTGAACCTTGTTTGAATTTAAAATGAAGTTTTGGATTTTGTTTTTTTGGTGGTTAAACAAACAAGTTTTTGAAAATTTATTTTTGAATTTATAAACAAACAAACCCTAATTAGTCTCTCCTCTCCTCTCCTCTCCTTTCTTTTTTCTCATAACTAATATTCTCATTTTCTTTTCTTTCTTTCTTACTTATCCAAACGAACTGTAAATATATATGTGACTCATCGTCTAACTATTAAAATTTTAATCATTTAATAAATTCCCGAATGCATGATCCTCTAATATTCCGTGGACTCTCAGACAAAAAATCAAGCCATTTTGACCGCACACATTTCATATGTGCAAAAACTACATAATCCGCCGTTCGATCCAAATCGACAGGCCGGAAATGCCTCTAGTTTGCTATAAAGTGTATTCACAAGTTGGTGCAACTGCTACCTACACTTTACCCCCCAATGGGGGGGGGGCGGCAATCACACTCAGGGAAAACATTAAAATCTAAAATGGCGTTTTATAGTTGAAAAAGATGGAACTAACAACGTCTCTAACCCACACTTTTCATTTTCATCTTTATTTTAGTATATTTTTCAAATTTTAAAATAATGGATTTCGCATTTTAATGCCAATCAACCTATCTTTAAATTTACTATTCATTTTTTATAAAAACAAATCAGTGATCACATAATAATCTTCATAGTTCATATTTTGATATTTCTAACATATTATTTTCAAATTTATCTTCATTTTGAGATAAATAATAATTTGAAAACTATTTTCAAATTTTTAAATTTGAAAATGAAATGGAGATGAGTTGAATTTATATTTTTTTATCCCCATTTTCAAATTTGAAGTTTTGAAGATTGATTGGAGATGCTCTAATATGGGTCTTGAAAGCCAGAGCTGATTAAGAGGCGTTTGCCCACTAAAATCATGATTTTAATGCATAAAAATGTGTAAAATCAGTTTTTCATGAAGTGTTTTACTATATTTTTCAAAAATATACACTTTCTCATACATGAAAACTATGGTTTGAAGAAGCTAAAAGAATTAGCTTTCGATAATTCGTTTGACTTTTTACAATTTTTATTTTTGATTCGCCGCTTACATATTACTCAATATATACAATATAAATGATAAAAAAAGGGGTAAATTACACTAACCTCTTCTAAAATTTTTATAATTACACTGACCTCCCTTCAGATTTTTAAAATTACACTAACATCTCTTATTTTTTCTGACAAATTATAATTACCTCATTTTAGTCAAATTTTTCTTTAAAACAACGAAACTGTTTTTTCATGTTTTTTTTTTTTTTAGTTTTGACTAATTTTATCTAACTAGAGAAGGGTAATTATAGTTTGTCAAAAAAAAAAGGAAGATCAATGTAGTTGTCAAAAACTTAAAAAAAAAAAAATCAGTATAATTTATTCAAAAAAAAATTAATGATTAAAATCACTTCTACATATTTTTTACCAAATAAAAAATTGATTATATTTTTCAAAATGCATTTCTCAATAATCAATTTTTTTAAAATCTAAAACTTTTTCAAATAGTCTCTAAGATCGGCACCAATTTTGCTATAAAGATTATAGGAATGTTATATATATATATATATATATATATATATAGAGAGAGAGAGAGAGAGAGAGAGAGAGAGAGAGAGAGGGAAAAAGAGAAACATATATTCACACACACCCCTATATATGTTTTTATACAATGATAAGATGTGAAAATAAACATACATCAATTACGTAAGAAAAAGACATTTGTAACACTTCTTATTTGTGTGTGTAAAAAATTGTGTGTGTGTATGTATGTATGTATGTATGTGTATATATATATATTTTGAATAGTTTAGGGCAGTTAATCTGTTAAAGGGAATCAAAGATGGGTGCATTGTGGTTGTAACAAGTGGTGCTTTCCAAGTGAGACGAGTGCTTTGAGTGGAGTCTCATGATATCCCATTTGTCTTACCCACGCCAGCCTCTATATTAAATTATTAAAGTATGCTGAGTTGTGCAATGACATAATCTCTAACTGTTTACCTTTGTCAACATGCACCAGCAATCGGACCCCCACCCAAGAATAATCTAACAAGTGTCTTATTCTACTTAATTGTATATTTGTTCCCTATAATTTGAAAGTAATAATCATTTTGTAAATTAAGATTGCCTATAAACTTTGTAGTAACAAAAATTTCGTCCAATAAAATTGCCTCTACATGTCTTATTTTCTGATGCCTTATTACCATTTGTTATATTTTAAATGTTTTCATTATGAGTTAATTCAGATTAGTTTAGTTGATCATTTTCTTTTATGATCATATTTTTTTTTTAAAGATAAGGACATAAATTTAAATTTTATTTTTTTATTAGCAGATGTAAGTATTTATTTTTATTCAGTTATGAGT
Organism: Nyssa sinensis; assembly: GCA_008638375.1. Lineage (NCBI taxonomy): Eukaryota > Viridiplantae > Streptophyta > Magnoliopsida > Cornales > Nyssaceae > Nyssa > Nyssa sinensis. The sequence continues at coordinate 6,912,839 of CM018041.1, read as the reverse complement.
AAAATTGGATTGTTTGTACAAGACTCATAGAGAAAAAAGAAAGTCATAATTCGAGTCTCACCTTTTTATCAGGAGATGTGAATATTTATTTTCGTCTAGTCCAAAATTGGATCAGGTTGTTTATACTGGACTTGTTTAAGAGGCTTCATTTGCTATACAATGCCCATTTTTAAGAAACTCGTATTACTGTTACGTTATGTAATATTCAGTTCCTTTATAATATTATAATTATATTGTTTAACTGATTATAATACATGAATTATAACATTCCATCACTTTTTTTTATTTAAAAAAAAAGTTTTCATTATGGATTTCAAGTTATCAATAGAGCACCTTTTACATTAAATCAAATGTTTAAACACAACTAGAATTTTTGTTAAGATAAAATTATTAAAAATAAAATCACAAACTATTTTTTTTTTCATTCAATGGTTTTGAATACACAATTAAAAGTAGCCATTCTTTTGCTCACAAACTAACATATGAATTAGTTCAACACAAATCAAAATTAAAATTAAACAATTGATTTCAGAAAAGCTCGAAACTATTAACTTTTATTTTATACTTTTAAAATTGTTTCAATGTTTAATTTCTTTTTGTCTAAACTTTTTTTTTAATCTCTTTTTAATTTTACAAGTTGACCCATCTTCAATTTCTTAAACTCAAATAACAAAATTTAGTGGGTTCAATTATAGTATTTCATAACTTTTTATTCAATACATTAATAATGTTTCAAAATTTGGGTGGGGTCAGACCCCACTGAGAGTCATGTAGGTCCACCCACGTTGGGTGCTGAGTCTGCTGACCAAGAAATTTAATCAAATTTCACTACTGTTTTCTGTATTTTGATTGTATTCAAAACAGACAAGTTAGTCCATAGAATAGATTAATTATCATAATTAGCAGAAAAAAGGATGATCACTGTGATGATTATCATAATTGGAATAGATTAATTATCAACTCTCGTGTGTATGCACTACAGCACTAGTGCAATTTTATAGAGGAGAGCTTGAAGATTAGGCATGATGGTGACACATAAAGACTTAAGAAACTCATCTATCATCAATACCTAAAACAGCAAAACCTACCATCTAAATTATTGCTAATGAAAGAAACCACTACCACTAAAGATATGGCCCTCGTCATTAATTATATGACTAGGAATTAACTAAGATAAGTGGCTTCTTAACTACTTCATTGTCCTCATTACCAAAAACTAATCTCTGTTGTGTGTGTGTGTTTAGGCAAAGTTAGGTAGGAAAAAAAAGTAGAGATTAAATCTTTCCCCCTCAATAGACGATTACTTGGCTGATGTATCACAAAGAAAATAAAACAAGACTACGTAAATATAATCTAGCTCAATGTACAAGACTCACCATTGTGGAATCTGAGAAGGGTTAAATACATGCAGTCTCAATGACTCGCTCAAAAATATTCATACTACTATCAAACCCTCGCGAAAAGAAATACTGTTTCCGTAACTGGACCCCGTAATCTTCAAATCACAATAAAAGAATCTTACCGTTGCGCCAATGACGAGAGCAACGAAAGGATTTAAGCTTATCCATTAGGTAATCATTTCCATCATCTGCTAATGTGTAATCTAAATCATCAGGCATTAGCAACATGTAAGTTTTTGTGTGTTCAATAATATCACAGTCAATGCTTTTCAGTCACAAGCATGCTATTGATTTTTCTACCTGATTCCACTTGTGTCCTGCCCTGTTTCTAATTGAACACACTGTTCAATTAGTGCAAAATGATCAAAATGCCTCTAAAGAGAAACGTTAAGGATGCAAGAAAACTAGAAGAAAGGTTCAGATAATCCTCATCCCAACTCAACCCTAATGGCCTGAATCAGCTAAGAAATGGCCATAGCACAAGGATTTCCTCTTACAGGAACAGCTCGATATACGCAATACTTTTCGTTTGCCAACATTCATACCAATAATTCACCCCAGCTGGAAAAAGGAGGAGGGGGAATGGAAGAACCACATACATAAATCCACTTCAAATGTAGTTTTTAAACCTATAACTTGATGTGATTCTTTTCCAAAAACTCCATACCCTACCATGAAGCAACTGTAATAAGAATGCTAGAAAGAAACAAGTTTTCAGCAGATATGCTAACACAGATATGGTGCAAATAAACAAATCATAACTGATGTATACGGAGTTCATGCAAAGACTTTTAACCTCCAACATATCTAACATCGCCCTGTTCCTCTACAGTTTTGCACTGCACTTTATGTTAAACTGCCACCTTTTCATAATCCATTTGACTTAAACTCTTCACTTCTTTATTAACTCAGCTTTACTTCAACAGAACAATCATTGTTCCGGTCAGTATAACCTCAACACAACAAAAATTTAAGGGAAGAGAAATGAGAGGTCTGAGATAGGATTCTAAACAATTGCATGGCATTGAACCAGCTCTTTAGTACTTGTAAGTTGTAACAATACCTATAACACAATGATAATGGCCCTAAAATTTAATCCCACGGATTAGGGCTTCGAAATTGGAACTAAAATTGGTTTTCGTTCAAAATGAAGGGGGTAGCTCAAAATTTGAACTCTCTAGTCTCCAATTCCAACCAAATTCAATTCTATGGCCCCAATTCTATGCTGCTGAATATCAATCCGGTTATCACCTTATTTTGGTTTTTTGGTTCCTTTCAACATGCGGCGGTTTGCAAAAGAAAACTACAAGTGTATTACAAACTCATGAATCATGACTAATGAAAGTATACTCACTCTCATTAACACCCAAATTTAGTACACACAAAAAGAGTGTAGACAAGTAATGATGAACACAACCACCCAATACAATGCAATCATCTGAGGGAGATGCAAATGAAATAACAGCCAAACCAATAAATTTAGGTAAGATCGTCCTCCTCTAGTTCTTTATTCTTCAGTGATTCCTTCACTCTCAACAGAAGCGTTGTCTTCCAAGCATCCTATGGACCAAAATATATCAAACAGAAACATAAGGAAATTGCAATATTCACAAATTACAATAAAGAAGTAGCAAAACACATAAATCCTCGCAAGGACAACAGTTCTCTCAATTAGATCAGATAAGAGGTGTGGAAATAAGTAAATCATTTACATATCGAACAAAAAAAGTTATATAAGTGGATTATGATATAAAATACAAAATCAACTGCAACTAAAACCAAGAATGCAAATCAATTTGATTCAATAAAGCCTTAATACAAAGAAATTACTTTTGAGTTGATTTCATGAATCCTTTTTTACTATTCATCCCTGTTAAAAGTCACAGCCTTCACTTAAGTTCTAGCAATCTTGTCCCTCTCACAGCCTCAACCCATGTTCTTTCTTCTCATCTTATTCTTTTGGCCCTCCAACTCGAATAGAGTTACACACCATACAGGCAGAGCTTTTGGAAGATAACACAATGGATTACTACAAATAACTACAGAATCACAATAGATTACAATTTACCTAATGTTGTAAATCATGATCTAAAACCATTCCACACATGGTACAATGTCCATATCAACAAAGAACTAAAAAATACAACTGATCATTGTTTACCCGATATAGTAAAGTTGAAGAGACTGTACATTTATAAATTATAAACCTAAAATTAAAATTTTGTTTCAGAGAGGTAATTGCAATGAAGAGTATAATTTTTTTTATCAGTACAATGAAGAGTAGAATTGAAGGAATTTTTTTTGCATTTTTTTCATTTTTAAACCATTTCATACTTGGTACACTATACATTTTGTTCATTTTTAACCCTAAATGTAAATTGTACATCACATTGGCAATAGCAACACCAGAGCAGAATCAAATAATTTTTTTTGCTTTTTTCAATTCTAAACCATTTCATACTTGGTCCTCTTTTCTATAAATTATGCCTCCATAAATAGTCAATATTATTGAACACCTTCCTTTACAAAAGAACCAATTGTTCCTATCAAACCATCGCAGTGCAGGAAGCAGCGTATTAGATGAAAATTCTCACTCCAGTGTGTCAGCAGAGTTGTTTCAGCAACCAGAATACAACAGAAGGAATAAAGCAAACCTTAGGCAACTAACTACTGGGGGGCCTTTCAAGGAGATGCACAAATAGTCTGTTCTCCAAAATCAAAAGCAATTTATAGACCTCCCCTCAACATCAGCCTTTTTAGGTCTAATCAGTATAAACTTCCGGCACAACAAGAATTTATCCCCTACCAAAATGCTATTTACTAGATTGGCAACAATTAAAAGCTCTTGTTATCATATTTAAGGACAACTGTTCTAATAACATATAAGGATCTATGCATAGGAACAAAGGAATTGAATAATAGACAAGATTAAACTTAGGGTTCACAAATATGGCCTCTGAAGCACAGACACTATTTTGGTTCAGGTATCTGTGTCGGACATGTGATGAAAACCGACACTCTTTGACACTTCCTGGACATGTGTCAGACACGTGAAAAAATAGTCCATTTTTATTTTTATTGTTCTGAATTTCGGACACGTTCCGTAAACATTCTCTTTTCTTTTTCTTTTTTTTTCTTTTTTGGATTTTCCCTATTTTTCTCCTTTTCTCCTTAGTTCTTTTTTCAGCTATATATATATATATATATATATATATATATATGTTCTATGTAATAGTTAGTAAATTTGTTTTGTAACTTGAATCATGGATGTTGATTAAATGAAGAAGTTCTTGAATTTTTATTTAATGGATTTGTTATTTTAATAATATTTTTGTAATTTATATATTTTTATGCCAATTTAAATTGAAATAACGTTATGTTTTTATTATATAGTCATATAAATATATATATATATATAGATGGGCCATATCATAAGTAGCACGGATATGGACACAAGACACAAACACATCAATGACACATTGAATATATATATATATATATATATATATATCAAAAAATCAAATCATGAAAGTAAACTCTTATATGCATCAGCAACCAACCCAATTTATACAATACCTTTACTTATCAAAAAATAGTATTAAAATTTATCCACTTATATGCAAATCGTCCCAGGAAAGTCAACTCAGATATGCATCAGAAGCCAACCCGGTTTACTAAAGACTTCTACTAGTAATTAGAATCCAAAATTTGAGAAGAGTTACAAATGTAATTAAAAATTCAATTTACCAGCTGGGTCATGCTATCAAATTCCTTCACAGCATCAGTAAACTTCATGACATCTTCCTCATCAATTGCAGCAGCCAAATCCTGCCATAAGAAAAGCAATCTTTCATATTAAGCCAATCTTATGTTACCATAATGAAATAGAGATAAATAATAAGACTATCAAAAACCAACAAACAGAGGAGGTAGATTAGGAGTACAGACTTCTTTTTAATAGGTAAGACATACCCACCCACTATGTCCCAACTGAGACTTGAACCCTCAACCTCCTGTTTGGGAGGTCAAGGAACTCTTGAGGTTAGATTAGGTGTCAGGCTGTTGATAACAAGCCATCAAAATATGCATTTGAAATTAAAGAATCCAATGAGATGTGTTCAGTATACCCAATCAAATTCATTTCCTAACAACTACATAGAATGAATTCACCATTTCAAGAGAAAAATCTCAAAGAAATCAGATGGGGGGAAAAAGGTGGTTTTACAAGCTACAACGTACCGCCAGCAATCTGTACTCACGCGTTCCTGAAAAAGTTGGATCCAGGTCCTGCAAATGCAGTTGCAATGTTCATACAACATACATGAGCCATAGGGTAAAACATCAAGATGCTGCATCAGAGGCAAACTTAAACCTGATAGCGTTCTAATGCATTAGTAATTGCAACAATGTCGCCTTTACAGAGTTGGCAAATGCCAGCATTAAGAAGATGTCCTTTAACTCCATACTTCAGTAAGTTATTGTTTAGTGAATGTCGTGCTATCTCTTCATAAATCTCAATCGCTTTCTGATATCTGGAGAAATATTGTGAGCAAATTAGATCCCTACCGATACACTTCAGAAGTCATATAACCTCACAAGAGATCACATCTACATTCTACAGTTCGTGACAGTCTTACTGTTCCAGTTGGGCAGCAAACTGTGCAATTTTCTGCTTGCACTGATTAGCAGAAGTTGTTACGTCTTCACTTTGGAAAAGATCAGCTGCTTTTTCATAGTAAACAATAGCCTGCTCAAAGTTTTGTTCAGCCTCGTACAATTCAGCAATTTCCTGCACATGAAGAAAGTAATTCCAAGTCATTTGTCTTTTACAATATTGTCCCATGTTATGACCTATTGGTATATTTCACATAAGCATCAATAGTTTAATACATCACTGCCAGGAGTCTAACATTTATGATTAAGCAATAATGATAGAATTAAGGGAGATATTATTAAAAAAATTGGATGCCATAGTCCAGAGGATTCGTCTATATATATGAGAGAAATAGTGATTCCAAATATAACAAAATATGAGAACGTAATAATTTGTTTTGATAATTATATCAAGTTACTGTTTATCGACAAAATAGTATAAATTGTACCTTGTAATATCTTGCAGACATGTTAAGCCTTCCAATATCCAAAAACAGATTCACTGCTTGCTCTAGGCAAGATATGGACTCTGCAAAGCATCCAATGTTGACGAGGATAAGTTTCAAAATTTTAATAAAAGAAAAAACTAGAAATTTTATGTGATAATACTCATGAAAGTTCAAAAAGAATAAAATATAAAAAAAAATACCACAAGGCATCTGCATGAGCACCGACATAATAATGTAACAAACTATATGTTCACTACAATTACGAAAATTGTGCTCATAGAGAGCATGTGAAGGGCCCAAATTCCTCTGGCCAAAAAAAATAAATGCAAACATGACTCCAAGGTTTCAGTCTACCTTAACTAGTATATCTATTGAAACCTTCCAAAGAGAGGTATGGGACTACAAAACGTGAAATCGACCAACCACCAATAAGTGCTAACGCAGGAATTGGTTGACAAATTATTGTGTAAAGTTTTCATTGTAATTTTAATATTTTTTCAAAAAAATAAGTACACAAACACAAAAACATGAATTCCCATCGTACCTGCAGCTCATTTCAAAACACGCATGGGCTTAACCTTTTGATTCATAGCAAAGCACCATTGGAAAAAGGGTATGCAAATTTGCTTTTCTTGCATTTTCCCCAAATGATGGAGTAATAATCAGAATAAGAAAAATTAAGCGAAACATACAATCCAAATCACAATAGGCTTATTTTAAGAGTTGGACTTAAGCATGTCTTTTTTTGTTGACTATGATTGGATAGACAAGAAATATCTAGGAAAAATATCAAGGTTTGATTTTCATGTGATCTATATACAACCGACGGATCCCTGATCTTTAGAAGATTTCTTTAAATCAAGATGCTTTGATGGGGGAGTTTGTTCAATTCCATGCTAGGAGTGTGGTCTAGGATCCTAAGTTTTCTTGGGCTTTTAATGATTGGGGAGCTATCGTCTGTGACTATGAAGTACAGACACTATTTTGGCTCAAGTAACTATGTCAAACACATATCGGACATGGACACATCCTGAACACATGTTGTACACGGAAAAAAAAAAAAAAAAAAAGATTGTCCAATTTATTTTTATTTTTCTAAATTTTGAACACATTAGATACACGTTTTTGTTAAAAAAAATCATTTTCTTTTGGATTTTTTTCCCTCTTTCTCCTCTTCTTTTCTGTTTTCTTTTGGTTAATAGATATATATATATATATATATGTTTTATGTAATATTTAGCAAATTTGTTTTTAGAACTTTGATCATTTGATGATTAAATGAAGAAGTTCTTAAATTTTTATTTAATGACTTTGTTATTTTGATATCTTGATTATTGTGATTTACGTATTTTTATGTCAACTTGAAATCATGTTAGTTTTAATTATATAAGTATATAAAACAATAAAAAAAAAAAAAAAAGATCAAAGTGTTCCTAACATATCTGTATCCTTTTTTTTATTTAGAAATGTTGTGCCTGTGTGACCAATAAATGTACCAATAAGGAAGATCAACGTGATTCATATTAAGAGTCGTGCTAAAGGAAGGGGGCAACCAAAATTAACTTTGGTATAGGTAAGTAAGAAAGATAGGATAATGTAAGGTCTAATTGCGAAAACGGTCTTAAATAAATTAGAATGGCGAGTCCGGATTTATGTAACCAACCCCAAATAACTATGATAAGGCTTTGTTGAATTGAGTTGAGTTACACCTTTTTATAAGCAAGTGCGTAAATATGAATTAATTTTTATAATAAACCCTATATAAGTTGATTGTATGTTCACTCATATTCCAACTTGACAAATTATATACTATTAGTTAGAAATTACACATTTGACAAATCAGTGAGTATACTCTAGTATGCTAGTACCTAAAAGTAGTGAGCTATTCTAAAAAAACTGGTTTAATTTACAAGAAATGGTGTAGGAATGTTCCAAGGACACCAATGAAGACATGATAAAGTTACAGAAGAAACCTAGATGGTTCCATCTCCGAGAAGGTTTCCATTTAGCTTGTTATTCTTGGCATCCCTATGAACTGGAGTGGCATACCTTGCGAGCCACCAAGTAACTTGTATTATGAATTCCAAGCAATAAGGGTATACGAAATTCCAATGGTAATTGTTTTAGGTTTCATATCTTCCTCATCATATAGACATCTTTTTTATGTTAAACATAGCACCATAGGAGTGGACAGAGGTGGGTGACAGTATTCTAATTGTTGCGGACTCGTACAAAAATGCACCAAGCACATGATAAATTCCTTAGTGGTTCATACGAAAATGTGCATTACAGAGCATTCAATCCACTAAAGAACCACATATCCAAATAAGTGCCCCTAGGCACTGGCCTTGGTAAGATTTTATCAACTTACACATGCTTCATTGTGTGGCTTTGACACACACTAAAAGATACCTGACATGGGGAGCAAGAAAAACCAAGAGCATCTAGAGCTTATATTTAGCATTAAAAAAGAAATTAGAATCGCTTAATGTGTGTTCAACATACCCATCTTAAATCTTGTAATTTTGTTTATTCTATCACTACTTTTAACTGCATGCTAGATTGTCATAGTCATGGAATATTTCTTTTGCAAAAGAAGCAAAACTGGTGGGACAAATTTCGGGAAGGAATTGTTACATAGATTGAAATTTCATGGGTATGGAAGTTAATGCCATATATACCTTTAGTATTGGTCTTCTTGTAGCAATGAGCAGCATCAGCATAACCATTAGCAGCTTCATGTTTGCTATCCAACTATTATAAACACAGTGTCACATAGGCTTACACTAAAATAAGATTTGGAAAAGCACAAATGACAGAAATAAAAATAAAAAGTCCAGGCCCCTGTAAGATGAGGCACTTACCTTTATATGACAGTTCGCTAATTTGACATATGCAGATCCAGCTTGATCCCCTAAGAAACCATATGTCATGGATATTACTAACCCATACTACAGGCATACAAATGCTAATGAATCTAATTTAAGCAAAAACCTAATTCTTCAATTAATCTGATCCTTTAGTACCAAAGTGACTGTAGTTCTTCTCAAAATAAAACAAAGCATACAGAATCAAAAGCATTAAGATAACTTATAGCAAGTGAGGGAAAAAAAATTGTATTGAATTTTATAAGCTCAAGAGCCGGAATCCAGAAAAGAGGATGCAGTGCTCATCAATAGGGTTTTTTTTTTTTTTTCATCTCCAGATAAAAATCTGCTCGTTCGTGTATCATTAGGGTTCCTAAGTGTACGACAAGGATAGAGTGCAATTGGGTCGACCCCCAATCTTGTAACCCATGTATACATAGACATACGTATATACATTTCTCCACAAAATCATTATCCAGTATTTGATAATCTTACAGCACATAGTCTTTAGAAAAAGTACAAGTAGCCTCCAAAAAAAAAAATGTAAGACTGTAAATAAAACCAACAATAATTGAATTACTCTTATCATTTCCAATCCCAATCCACCAAATCTAGCAATCGAAAGACTAAATCAAACCATCATTCGAATCCGATTCAGAACAAGAAGAAGAGGAAATTGTTCTTCTTCTTTTATAATCGCATTGAAACAATGGTCAAAGAACGATAATTGATGAATATAAATGGAAAGGAAGGCGGTTTAATTACAAGATTTGGCAAGTTTGAAACAATTGGCGGCTTTATCGAACAAATCAGCGGCGTCTTCATATTTAGAACCAAATAAGCCCCAGCCATTGAGCTTCTTCTCCGCTTTCTTCTCAAATTCTCCCCCTCTCGCTATTTGATCCGCCATCGTTAGGTTTCTTCTGTTACTGTGTTGAGGAGACGGTTGAACAAATGAATAGAAATATCAACGAAAAAGCAAACGGTGGGAGTCGAGGACGTCAAAAAAGAAATGTTATCGCCAGGTTTCGATCATCCAAGGAAAAAAGGCCTGCGGAGTAAATAAGTCAGAGTCAATATATTGTGTCGTTCAAGTTTAAAAATAAAAGAATTTTAGATTATATTTAAACTGCTTAATATTTTGAATCGATTTTAAACAGTATTTAAATAAATCGATAATGAGTCGAGTTTTAATAATTTAATTTTTATATAATATTATATATTTAATTTAATAAATTAATAAATTTTAAAATACATTTAAATTTAATTTATTTATTTTTTAAATAAATTTTTAATTGGTACGATCACGAAGCGAAGCTGGCCTTTTCATACTCGCTGTTGTTGTTTGAAAAAAAAATTAATTGGGTAAAAGTGATTCTAAGATAATCAATTTGGTGCTTTGATAATTGTATTTCAAAAATAATATGACGCGAAACTTGATTATTGAGTGTTTTAAAAATATTGTTAAAAAATTGATTATGAACTATGATTTTTTTTTGGCCTTTTTTTTTTGGTATAAATGGTTTTGAGTGTGTTTAATTATGTGATATGTACATAAATTTTGTCCATATAATAATAGTACATAACAATTAAATTAAATAAAATATATGATTAAAAAAGCAAATATATAAATTCAACATAAAACAATAAATATAGGTCGGCACTATTCGCACTTCCTCAATTATGTTGGAAAAATAGGTTATTTGAGCATAATTTTTTGGCCATTTTTTAGCCAAAACTAAATTGGGTTTCATAAATTATTTTAGATAAGTCCGCATGGAAATGTGTTTTCATTCATAAGTAAATTAATAACATATATTAGATTACTCAAAACTATTAAGTAATGACTGAAAAATTGCTTCCAAACATTACCACTTGTAAATGATAATAATGTGTGAAAAGTTTATGTCCTACATAGGATAGATACTAGAATTTTAAAAAGTATATATAATATTACCTTGAAAGGGGGTTTGGGCCCTTAAGGCACCAAAGTTTTGTGGAACGGAGAAGACCTAACACATGTTTGGTTTATTACACACGCGCATGCGCACCATCGCCCCTCGTACCAAACTAGGCTAAGTTTAGGTTTGGCCTTGGCCCGCACCGTATATATCTTTTTAAACAAAATTTATTGTTACCGTTTTGGAAAATTTATAAAACGCTATCGTTTTAGAATGTGAGCAACCTTTCACCTTAAAGAGATGCATCCATTGCAATGTTTGTGTTTGTCTGTTCATCATGAATAGAGATGTCTTTTCTCTCTGTGGTAGTACCGAATAGTCACGTAGAGTTCTATATAAACCAATCAACCCCTCATTTCATATGATTCATTCGTTTAATTTATGCATAAGTTAGTACATGTACATAGATTCTGAGAGAGAGTTTCAACCACAAGTTGGTTCACCAGGCACGCAGATTGTAGTACTTCTTCTACGTGAGTCAAGATCATTATATCGTGGGAAGGAAATGTCTAATGACTTGTAAGCACCACTACAAGGGGCATAAATTGCTTTAAGGATATAGCGTCAAACGCTAATCTTAATCACATCTGAATTTCAATTCTGCAATCTTACTGTAAGTCAGAATTTTATTGTTTTATATTTTATCAGTAAGTTCAATTATGTATTGACTTCAATTAAATATTGTTTTCTGTTTATCAAAATTAATTATGTTTTACTGTAAGTCAATTAGTTTTTTTCCCAAATAAATTTGATAGAGATATTTATACTAACAAACAATTAGTCAAACTCCTCATTTTTCACAAATATTTTGAATGACAAAACTATTCTCCAACACAAGTAAAATTGTAGAACTTAGAGCATCTCTGATACAAAATGTTACTTGGGTCATGTCAAATTTATATTTTGACATTATTACAGTATTAAAATATTATATTTTGATAAATTTATTTCAATATTAATATCATTTTTTTCGACAATGAGTGATCCAATAGTCAATAAGTGGCTTTTCCAAGTAATTAGGGACAAATTGATCCACTCCCCCCTTAATAGATCGAAATTGGGGTGATAATAAACGGGATGGGATCGGGAAGGTCCCTTCCGATTATGTTATAAAAATACAAGTTTACCCTTATGTTTTACCATATTTACAAAGTTACCAAATTATCTAAATTACTCTTACAGTTCGTTTGGATAAGTAGGAGGGAAAGGAAAGGAGATGAGAGTATTAGTTATGAGAGAAAGAAAATGAGAAGAGAAGAGAAAGTAATCCCTCCTTTATGTTTGCATAACTAATGAAAGGAAATGAGAGGAAATATTTCTTCTTGTTTGGGAATGATAAAGGAGAGAAAAGAAATGAAAAATTTTTATATTATTTTATTATTATACTCTTTGGATGCTTTAAGATAGAGGTGTCATTTTTATTTTAACTTTTATAATTTTAAGGATAATATTGGTATTATAAAAAATTCATTAAATCCTTGTTTCTTTTCCTTCTATTTCCTATCACTTTTAGAAGAATAACAAAATTAATTAAATGAGGGTTAAACTTTCTCTCTCTTTCTTTCCTAATTTTTAAAATAAATTTAATATAAGCTTTCATTTTCTTATCCAATTCTTTTCATCCAAACATAGTGTGTGAGGCTTTGGTCTTTCTGTATTCACTGTACCAATAGCCGCAAGACGGGCTTGCGCCTTTCTCTCTATCTAAACTCGTCGCCGGTAGCCGTCTCCGCTCGTCCTTGGTCGTCAACTTCATTTTGCTTTCGAATTTCAATCACACGTTCAATTTCTCTTCGCCTCATCCCTAGTTTCTGTTCTCATCTCCGTGAAACGCGATCTCATGTTCTGCTTTAATGTTGTTTGTATCCGATCTCAGATCTCCGATGGCCTTTTCTCTGCACCTCCCATCATCAGCTCTGCTCCCCATTTCTCCACTGATCTTTGATTCAGTGCTAGACTTTTTTTATTTGTTAACCCAAACATAGATTACATCTTAGTTAGTACAATCTACTGTTGTTAATTGTTGATCTGCCATGATGATTGACGATATTTTTTCATTTCTCCACTGAATCTGCCATGATTATTGATGATATTTCTATATTTCTCCACTAAATATGCCATGATGATTGATGATATTTCTAAATTGTTGTTGTTATGACTGCTAATTTTAGGGTTCGAAGATATTAAATACAGTATTTTAACATAATGTAGACAATCCATGATGGTTATGTCTACATTTGCAGATTACACACTAAATTGCTAATGATGGACTTTTTTTAAAAAAATTTCCTTTTGATTATATTTGAATGTTTCATTTAGTGATTTTAGTTGCTATTTATTTTTAATTGATAATGATTTGAAGCTAAAAGATGGATCCATTTGATGGAAGAATTGTTTTTGATTATTGTTATTTAACTGATAATTTTTTTTCACCTTTTTACTCTTTTTTTCTTCTTATTTATCAAAATAATACTGTAGTTGGATTTTTTTTTTATTTTTTAGTAAATGGGATAGGGTAAGGAGTAGGGGTGTCAATTTTTAACACGACTCGAACACGACATGAAGTTAACGGGTTTGGATTTAGCATAAATGGGTTTGGGTCATAAACGGATTAACACGTATAACATGATTAATAAACAGATCGTGTTTGGGTTTTACTAGTGTTAACCCGTTTAACACTATTTAACACGTTTAATTATAAAATATATTATGAGTTAAGGTAATTCATCTCACATCAAATATTTATCAATGTTTTGATATTTTTTATTTATAAAAGAGGTTTTTATTTTGATTTGGCCCATATCCAAAGTTACTAAACTTGAAAATTATTTATACATATTAAAAGATAAATAATTTTTTTTATTTAAAATTAAAATAAACAGGTTAAGTGGGTCGACACTTGTAACCTGTTTAATAAATGAGTTGGGTTTGAGTTTGGATTTGAGTTTTGAAACTTGACACGATTAGTTAATAGTCTCGGATTAGGGTTCACACATATTTTCGAATATGTATGCCTTGACACGAACCGAACAAGACACGATAACACGAATTAACGCCCCTAATAAGGAGGGATAGGTACGGGTTGGACATGTTAAACGGGTTAGGATGAGGTCGGGGACAGCCAATGTAAATGAGGTCCGCGTTGCCATTCTTACAAGTAGTTCAAAACAAAATAATGAAATCCTATTATCAAAAGATAATATGACATGAAATAGCTTGTGCTATTTTTCATGTCAAATCTTGGCAGGTCAAATGACACATTAGAGTAATAAATTTTATATTATTGTCAAATTTTAAAATTAACATGACACTTGGACACATACATTGAAGATGTTCCTAGAAGCAAGGTTTTCTAAAGAATCATGTCCTCATCCAAAATCATCTCTTGGTCCCACCGGCCTAAGCGAATGAAATTAAAGATGTGTCTAAATTGGGTTTTTTTTTTTATATATTTGATATTTGATTCAGTTTATGAACTGTACTTTTGAAAAACTGTTATAATCTAAAATAGATATTTTGGTTAAGTTATTGGGAACAGCTTTTTGAAACTTCTTTTTCTATTGCTAATCCAAATGCTAAATTTTACATTTTGATTAAGTTGTTGGGAATGATTTCTTGAAACTTCACTTTTCTATTGTTCATCTAAGCACCAAATTTTATGTTTACCAATTTTTCTTTTCTTTTTATCAAAAGCAGTTTATCAGAAAAATTGACAGAATTGTACTAAATGTTCATTCTTTCTCGATTTGTTCTGCAACAAATAAGACTTTGTTATGTGATTTGAGATTTTATTTTTGAAAAAGAAATATATATATATATATATATATATTTAGGAAGAGTATATTGCTCTTTAGTCTCATATCTATTTGAGGCTAAATAATATATTTGAGTGTGAGGATGTTTATAAATTATTTTTTATTATGTTGCAAACAAGTAGAAATAATAATTTAACTCAGTTTGTTGGTAATCCGTTACACTCTACTCTTAATGAGATGATTTGAGAGAAGTTATGTAAACTCGGTTAAGATTTGGGGTGAAGACACTCGTGTCCCGATTTTATAAAATAAAAAATATTTAAAGAGCTTTATATTACATAATAAATGTTTATAATAATTTTTTTAGTTTTATCTAAAAAATTTAGACAAATTTAATAAAGTTATGCATTTGAAAAAGAATAAAATATAATTCTAATTCTCCGTTAACGAAAGATTAAAATATCATTAAAAATGTTCATGTAAGGTATTCTTTTGCCATCGAATGTCATGTACATATAAAGAAAATATTTTTGATTAGTTAAAGTATATAAAAAGTTAATAATTAATAAATTTTTTATCCCTTATGTTTATTAATAATAAAAGGGTTGATTATAATTCTATATTTTTTAAATTTTTATCTTAAATAATGTGTCAATGATATAACAAAATTATATTAATTACATGATTTAAAATATTGTCATTAATACAATGCCACATCAGTGACACATTACACGATTTAAAATTTTGTCATTAATACAATACCATATCAGTGATACATCATTTGAAATAAAAATTTTAGAAGTGTAGCTATGTTAGATTACTATTATTTATTTTCTTAAAGAGAGAGAAGTGTCTCTTCCCAAAATACTAATGCCCTATTTATTAAACCATTACTTGATATTAAATGTTATCTTTACAATACAAACCTGCATGTATCAATATTCCCTGTCCCATATACAATAATGGTTCTTTTTATATGTTGCATCTTTATCTTATTGATTTCTTTTAGCTATAATATTAGTGGCAGGATTTTGGCATTGGCAGTCTCTATTTTTTATTTTTGTTTCTTGGCTGGAAAGGAAAAAAAGGGAAAAAAAAAAAATTAAAGCTAGAGACAGCTACCACCAAAACGTGGAAATAAGGGCATGTTTGGCTTAATTTAATAAATAAATTAAAAACTGAAAAAGATAGAAAATCCTTTTGATTTATTATTTTCAGAAAATTAAATTGAGAACTTAATATTTCAAAAACTAATGATTTTTTAAAATAACTAAAAACATTGTAGTCCCAAAATTTTCACTTTTTGTAGAAAGTATAATAATAATGACTTTTGGTAGAACAATTGTAGTATTGCTTCAACATTTGGGATTGTTTGGTCAAAGGATTGCCTTTTTAAAAACTACATTTCTAAGAAGTGATTTATGCAAATAAGGCTATGTTTTGTCTTCTCAATTTTTTTAATCAAATTTCACATTTCTAAGAGCAATGTTATATGTTCCAGATTTTAGTACGAAGACTTGAATTTTAAATAATCTGATAGTAAATTATTTATAAAAATATTTCTAATGTATCTAAAACATTATTAATAATCTAATATCATAGTATTTGAAATGCAAATTTTAGTATTAAAGTTCTAAACAAAGAGTATTACTCCTATAATGTGTCAATATATGTGTCAAATATACCTTCAATGATCTTATGTTACATCATTTAAAATTTGGTGTAAAAATTTTGAACATTTAATATTATTGTAGATTTTTTAATTTTAGAGTTTTATTTTGCATACTTACTATAATTATATCGTATAGACAACACAAACATAGAATAGTAACTCAAGAGCTTGTTCTTCCTTAGATCAATATTACTATAAATTCGAATTTAAATGAGTTGAAGCATCTTTTTAACTATTAAACAACTAATTTTTACTCATTTTAATTCTTTTATTTATAATTTTTAAATTATTTAATAGATAACATGCTATTTTTATATAAGTTTGAGTTTAAAGTAATTTTGAGACAATAGGCCGAAAAAATATTAAATGATCTCAATAGTGAGATGACGTGTCTGATGATATTTTGAGTGATTCCAAATAAGATAATTAAATAACTTTTTTTTGAAATGATCATTTAGGTATATTCTGGATTCGCTTACGCTCATCAGACTAAATTTTTTCTCTATCATAATCATGTTCACTATTCTCCGTGAAAGTTAGATTCACGTTTTAAACTCTAACTGTCAACCGCATAGAGAAAATTCTAACTTGAGACATTTGAATTTTATCCTTAATGTCTACTTATGTTCATCAGATTAAGTCTCTTCTTTGTCACAGTCCGGTTTATCATTCTCTGTGACAGTCAAGTTCACCCTTTAAACTTTAACTATCAACCGTGCAGAAAAAATTCAAACTCGAAACACTTGAATTTTATCCTTAATGTCCGCTTACGCTCATCAAACTAAGTCTCTTCTCTGTCACAGTCAGGTTCACCATTTTTTGGGACAAGTCAGATTCACCCTTTAAACTTTAATTATTAACTATACAAAAAGAATTTAAATTCGAGACATTAAAATTTTATCTTCAACATTTTTATCGGATCAATTACATTCCTGAATGATAAACAAAAAAATAAATAAATAATCCAGGTTCACCGAATAAATTCTCCAATAAACCAGGCATGTACAAAATAGATTTCAACCATTAGCTATTGCTGCACCATGTGGCTGCAGTCGGGCAGAATTATTGTCGCTATGAATAAGAAGGCCACATTAATGTAGCACACGACAGATGCACAACTAAGCTCTGTCCACACCATAGCATGAAGCCAGGAGAGACCGGTGCCGGAGTTCTTGCTCCGCTGCTGCCGGAAGTCCAGCCAGTAGAAGACGAAAGGGCAGAGAGTGGCGCATCGATTTCTGGTGCGGTATTCAATGTTTCGACGAGCATGGTTGGGGCCGGAATTATGTCGATTCCGGCAACTCTCAAGGTGTTGGGCATAGTTCCTGGATTCTTTGTCATCCTAATTGTTGCTTTCTTGGTGGAGGTCACGGTGGAGTTCCTTCTTAGGTACACGCACTCCGGCGAGTCGACCACCTACGCCGGCCTTATGGCGGAAGTCATTTGGGAAGTTTTGATCGGTTGCCCTCCAAATTTGTGTCATGATTACCAATCTCGGTGCTCTTATCGTTTATTTGATTATAATTGGTAAGTTTCTATTAGGTTTAAATTGATATTCCATTCACAAACTCTGTTTTCTCTGGATTGTGCATATTATTTTTCTTCTTCTTTCTTTCCCTTTTTCGCTTTTGGATTACGCGAATTTGCTTTCTCTAGATTGTGTGTATTATTTCTCTTCTTTCTTTTCCTTTTTCGGTTTTGGATAGCGTTTATGTTGAAGAGTTATCTGGTCACCAGAGCCATTTCTTGATTCCATTTCCTCACAGATGGTCTATCACTAACAGAACCATCTGTGAAACCCTCGTCTGTAAGAGAAATAAATTCTTCTGTTGAAACAGAGATTCCCGTTTCCTCTCCATCTATGGGCTATTACTAGGTTATAACAGGAACAAAATTATTAGAATTAGACTCTTGATTAATTCAATTACAGACCCATTCAAAATCGGTTAAAGAGATAAAAAAAAAAAAGAAGTGAAACTTACACACATTTTAAAATTAATTAATTAATTAATTTAATTTTAATTTTAATTTAATAAATCAATAAATAATTTAATATTATATAAAAAAATTAAGTTATTTAAGATAAATTCGCAGTTAAAAAAAATTAACAAACTGAAATTTAATATAATTTAAAATTTATTTATTTTAATAACTCAAACTTAATTACTGTTACTCATTTACAGCACACTATTGTGGTTGCCCTTTGATGGGGACATTGTGGCATCAATCAGTTCCAAGTTATAGTATTTTTAAGATGTGAAGTTTGTGATCATTCTGTGGGTCAAAAGGAAAAACGAGGTGCGGTGCGTGGGTCCCTTGCCTTGCACTAGGAGCTTCCTGTTCTATTCAATAATGGGAAAATGTTAGCTGCAGTATTGCACCGCTTAAACTTCACAATAATCGATGTAGTAGGACACGATGAGCAGACGAATTTGTTTTTGCATATATCAAAATTCATAAAGTGCGTTTTAGCAAAACAACTCAACGCACTTTTGTGTTTGAAGAAGATACTCCAAAGTTCCAAACATCTAGTTAATAAAGAAAAGTTTAGAAGAACAACAAAAGAAAGGAAGGAAGGATAAACTGAAATTACTAATTTCTTGAATTTGCATTTGGGGTTGAAATAACCTCCATAGAGAGCACTGCTAGGTAGCTACCACATCCAGAAAAGGTCACACAAGCAAGTTGCTTAACAACACCTTGCTAGTTGATTGGCCAACATGGGGCTTCTACGGAACAGAGTCTAAAGTTCAAACTCCATTACTTCTCTGAAAAAGGAAAGAAAAAGAAAAATACGATTGGGAGTTGCCTAACATTCCTAACAAGATCCCAAAAGAAAGAATGAAACAAGTCATCCTACATTGGGCCCCTCCTTGAGTTGTCAGTAGTACTTAAGGTTAAGTCCTTTTACGTAGGTTATACCTTCAGGTACTCTCCCTCTCATCCCCGTGTGTCTTATATCCGTAAAGAAAGAACAAAAACATTAAGGGTTGGCAAACCCTAGTCCGATGCATAATTTGGGTTTGACAATATTTTAATAGGTGCATTTTCACTTCATTTACTCTTTTGTTTTTATTCCATTTGGAGTTTTTCATATTTAATAACACACATTCATATCTTGTTACTCTCATGCAACTTGCCACACCTGCCCACTCTTTCATGAGGTTGGCACATACTCTATCGAATGAAGACAGATTTTGCTAGGCAGAATGGTTATGATTATAATGTTGTCAATGAGCCGTGTATGATGTACTTCCAGTTCTTTGTATTAATGCTATTCCACAGGAGATGTTCTCTCCGGAAATCAATCTGAAGGAACATTGCACTTGGGCATTCTGCAAGAATGGTTTGGAATCCAATGGTGGAACTCACGTGCATACTCACTCCTCTTCATTCGTGCTCTTCATTATGCTTCCGTTAATCTTGCCACGTCGTGTAGGTCAGTAAAAATTAATTTAGGATGCATGTGAGACCTGCCGATGTGTGACATTGGGAGCTCCTAACTTTTGACATTATTTGTACAAAATAACTGTTTTTAGACTTCAACCCATGTTCTTATGCTTTAAAGTCCGAGCATTTTACCATTGCTCTAAGCAAAGACCCTTGGCATTCTTAACTCTTTTAGAAAAAAGACCATCTGCATCCAAGGAAAAATCATTTTTAATTTTTAATTGAATACTTAATTGAACTAAAAAAGTTCAATAATTAATGAGATTAAACTTCTGATTATATGATTAAGTAGAGGCAGTCAGCAGGCTGTGCATGTTACCTGATAAGTTGCCTAAATGAATTACTTGGATACTTAATATGGCTTGTTACCTAGTAAATTGTGACTAAATGAAGTACTTGGATACTTAATATGGTCTAAAGGAGCTCTTCTGGGAAGCTCAAAATGTAGTTGCTTTACTTTTCTCAGTTTAAATTCTTTCTGATCACTGCTCGTCACCAACAGAATCACTGAAGCACGCTTCAGCAGTATCCATTCTTCTGGCAGTGGTGTTTGTTGCCATATGCTCGGGGATGGCAGTTTTTGCATTGTGGGAAGGGAAATCACAAAAATTAAGACTAGTACCAGACTTTGCGAGTGGAGTCTCCGTCTTCGATCTTTTCACTACTATTCCAGTCTTTGCAACAGGATTTGGATGCCATGTCACTGGTGAGAACACATCAATTTTTGGTGCCATATCATACTTTTCTAGTTAAATGTTATATTACCATGTCACAAAGTTTAATTACTTGGATTGCTAAATTTTTAGAGAGTTTACAAAAACAAGTCGTTTTTTTTCTTCTTCCAGCTTACCATAATTATTGTCATGACCAAATCATAATTATTATACTGGTTTTATGAGCAGAGAGGCAAACTTTGAAATGCAATTGCTATTGAATTATTTGGGGGGAAAATTATGTCATCTATATCTTGTTTATATGGTCCAATTTGCCAAAATTAATGGAAAAGCTATATAAACTTGTAACTTCTCATTTTCTTCTTGCTGAACAGAAGGCCATCTTCTAGAAATATACATGAAACATGTACATATATACAATCATTTATCAAAATATGTTATGTTAATGTATGCAGTTCATCCAATAAGAGCAGAGCTTGATAGACCTTCCGATATGAGCTCAGCAGTCCGGATTTCTCTGGTACTCTGTGTGGCCATCTACTTTGCCGTTGGCTTCTTTGGGTACCTACTATTTGGGGACTCGATCATGGCTGACATGCTTGTCAACTTTGATCAAAGTTCTCATTACGTGATTGGTTCAATAATCAACTGACATTGTTCGGTTAAGCTACGCTGTCCACCTAATGCTAGTGTTTCCTGTCATCAACTTCTCCTTAAGGGCCAATGTGGATGAACTATTCTTCCCAAAGAAACCTCTTTTGGCCGGAGACACTTCAAGATTTGTCTCTCTTACCTGTATCTTACTTGCATTCGTATACATGGCAGCAGTGGCCATTCCAAACATCTGGTATTTCTTTCAGTTCATGGGAACCACCACAGTCATGTGCCTCATGTTCATATTCCCAAGCTCAATTATTCTTAGGTACGAAAATTTTATTTTTCATGCGACATAAATCATGCCTCTTTTAAGGTATTTGCTGATCACTGAAGGTTTCCTTTGTTTTCTTCCTTCTGTTTTTTGTTTTTAAATTCTTGACAGGGATGTTCATTGTATATCTACAAGAAAGGATAGAATTATGGCAATATTGGTGATCATCCTGGCATGTTGGGACAAGCTTAGTTGCCATCTCCACTAATGTTTTCAATTCGATCGGCAACAAGAAATAAATTGCTTTTGTTTTTGTGAAGATGGGATTGATTACTGGCAGAATCCTGCAATACTCACAAAAATACCCTTTGACTAAGAAAATTATGATTACTTGTGTTTTTGGTCTATAGTTGAAATGTGGGTTTAATTTTCTGGTGTTTAGTCCATTTGCTGCATATATAGAATTGTATCACCTCTCTCTCTCACACACACAAATATTCATTTTGGTGGATGGGGTGGGGGCTTTGGGAAGGGGAAAAATATCTGTTGGAAAGCTCCTCTGATTTGATCCCAATCAGAAATACTGGTTTTAATTTTTTTTTTTTAAAACCAGCTTCAAACTAGACTTGAGCAATTGGATTCTAGAATCACTAATTAAAAACCATTAGCAGAACTATTGATGGTGGATTTAATTTATCAGTACTTAAGAAAATAAACACAGCAATGTGAAATCAGCAGAAAAGGTGCCCATTTTCATATTCACTTCACTGTGGGCTTTTATGACTCAGCTGACTAAACTAGAAGGAAAATAGAAATGATAACAAATCTTCCCATATTATCATTGCTAATGAAATTATCTTCCTGCATGTTAGCTTCTAATTTTTTTTTATGGCAAAAGGTGGGCAGTTCACACCTCTATTAGGTTATGAATAAAAATAAATGTCTCATCTTATTGGGTGAGATTCACGGGTGGGTTTTACCTTTGTGAGAAGGTGGATTATGAGGTGGGATGATTAAATTGGAACGTCTATAATTGGTGTTACCTTGTATGTTAGTTTGGTTTGAAAAAAAGTTCAATAATACTGTCACACCATACGATGATTATTATGATGTAAGATTTACATGGTTTCACATCAATACTTAAACACAGTAGTCGTCGCACAGTGTAATGACAGTACTGAATTTTTTTTCCAGTTTGATTTGATCAACTCGTATCCTTGATCTTTCGTATGTTTTATTGGATAAATTAATAAATAAAATAATAAAAATGAAAAAATATTATTTTTAGAATATGGATTCTCATGTCATTTTTACATTTTAATATATTCATTTTTAAAAAAATACGACAAATTACTTTTAATTGTTTTTTTAGAAGATATTGTTTTCAATTTTCAAAAAGATCCTACTAAACAAGTTTCTTGATTTTTTTTTTAAAAATTTTTAAACCTATCCAAATACTTTATAGTATTATTTAAGTAAAGAATTTTATTAAATCAATGATCTTGTGGTGTGTCACAATCAACTGTAATTATGAGGTTAGCTGGGGCTAACCCATATTAAAATCCAAAAGCTGATGCAAGGGAGGACCCCACTCCGTCAATTATTTTCAACCCCACAAACTACTAGTAGTGTCATTTCGTATAGGAAAAATATTTAGTGCAAACAATCCAATCATATGACCCCAATATTGAACAATTAATGTAATTTCATTGAAATGGATAAAATAAAATATTAAAATGGAACAATTATTCAGTTGCGTCTAAATTATGATCTCTTAAGGACTATAATCTCAAGAGTCATATAAAAATTATATATATAATAATATCAATTGTATATACATATGTAATAAATCACCTATTTTAAATTTAAACTTACTTTTTTGAATTGAAGTCTGACTTGTATTAGTCCGAATAGTTAAAAATCCAGAACCGACCACTTTGTTAAATTCTCATCAAAGCACAATTGATATTAATAACAATTCCTTATACAAAGAATGTGACTGGACCCAAAATGCCTTTCTTGAAGAGTTATATATGCTTTTCATAGAAATTTCCACTATGAAAGAACATTGTGCTGGAACACTCCCTGAAAAGTGAAATCTTAGTTTGGAATTGATTTTTTATCCCTTCGATACACCTATTTTGTTTGACAATAGACAAGGGTCTGTGTGTGTATATAAGATATTAAATACAACTCTGTCCTTGAGTTTTGCATTGGTTTTCATTGTCCTCATACATCAAAGGAAAAAAAATGATTGGACTCATTTTCTGGACTAAAATAGGAAATAGACCCATGCAGAAGCTGATGGAGGACTTTGGTTGAGATTTAAAGGCCTTTACTTGCCACACCCATGTTGAACTCTGTTATTTATTATACTTTAACATTTTACTTGCTAATTATTTATTAATGTAATGATATGTAATTAATTTTATTAATTTTTTTATAGAATATATGAATTTTCTTTAATTTACAATAAAAAAAGAAGTCTTGGGTCTGCAAACCCGCCTTAGGTGCTAAGGATGGGCTAGGACCATATTCTTTGAGCTCGGTCTAGTTCCGACCTACTATTTTGATAAGAGTTAACAATAATCCGATTTAAATATACTTCTTAACTAGTTCTGATCCAATTCCGTAACTTGTTTTGCACCCTTGCCTAGGACACCATGTGGTCATACTTAAATATTTGATGGCTAAATGATAAAGCGATTATTTGTTGGTCCTGTGTGCAGTGTATTCGAGTTAATAAACATCTGTTACATCTATATATAACTCACACATTTCGTATGTATGAAAAGTGTTCATTAGTCGAAGTACACAACTCCGGAAATAATAAAGAGTTTTTCTTAAATAATGTCCAATACTCATGTGCAGTGCACCATACTCAATAAACATTTATCATACCTAAATCTAACAAATACTCATTAGTTCAGATATACTTACTAAGAAGCAACGTAGAATTTTATTTTAAAATATTATCCCATACTCACATAAAATAAGGCTTGTCAACATCATTTAAAATTACTTTCAACCAATAATAAACTGACATGTAAGATAGGTCCACATAGTATAATGAAACATATTGCACGTGTCTGCCCATTACTAAATAGGGAAATGCCCACCGAAAATATTTTCCCACCGTCCACGACACCATCACCCATTTTCGCGTCCAAATACATCTTAAATTCTGGTTTATTACTGTTTTCGCGTCAATATACATTTACATCTTCAACAATTATATATATTCATCCTTCCTGGCATTCTCCAACCTGTCTTCTTCAAAAGTGCTCCAGTGCCTGCAATTCAAATTCACAACTTTACCCTTCATTTCACCTGTCTGGACTACTAATCTCTCATCACCAACCGGACATTTTCGTAAAAACACATACAAAATTTAAAAAATTGTCCAATCCAAGTTAGTTTTGATTATATATACTACTCATATACAGTCAATAAATGTATCATTATGAGCAAGAAGACAACAATCTAACAGACACCGGAGCCGCCGAGATGAAGTTGGAGACGAACGATGCCGGTGCACAAGCTCCGCTGCTCCTCCCGGAGCATAATTCACAGCCGGAAAAGCGTGCATCGGTTTCCGGCGCGGTGTTCAACGTGTCGACGAGCATAATCGGCGCCGGAATCATGTCTATACCGGCGACTCTCAAGGTCTTAGGTGTACTTCCGGCTTTCGTTTTAATTGTAATGATCGCGATCTTGGTGGATATATCAGTCGAGTTTATGACGAGGTTCACGCACGCCGGCGAGTCAACTACTTACGCCGGCTTGATGAAGGAGTCCTTTGGACGGTTTGGATCTGTTGCCGTGCAGATTTGTGTCATGATAACTAATTGTGGCTGTCTGATTATTTATCTGATTATTATCGGTAAGCATAATATACTATTTTCTTATGTTAAACTAGATTAAACGGTTGATTTTGTTTGAGCAATATGAGCTAGGTTTTTCTTCTTCTTCTTTTTTCGATAAGTTCAGTATGAGCTAGGTTGATAAACTGCTGAATATGAATATATATATATATGAAGTTCAGGACACTAATATGATACCCATGGTTCTGTAAACAACGAGCTAGCTGGAAGTATTAATAGTCAAAATTTTCAATTCAAATCCCTGTACGTGAAAAAGACTTTCAAAATGGAAAAGTAATAACAAAGATTGTTATAAGTAAGCTGAATTTCTCCACTATATTTTTTTTTTGTGTGTTGTGTGTTTTTAAAATTTATTTCAAAAAACGTACTTTTATTGGTATTTATAAAATTATTTTGAAAAACGTACGTAATTGTTTGACTTATTTATAAATTTCTTTTGTGATTCTGCTTTTTAAAATACTCAGAATGACTTAAAGATGGTGGTGATAGTTTGGGGAACAAATCATTGATAAAATGCGATTCTGTTTTTCTGTTTTGTTCAGGGGACGTTCTCTCAGGAAATGAGTCTGAAGGATCTGGGCACCTGGGCGTTTTGCAAGAATGGTTTGGTGTTCACTGGTGGAATTCGCGTGCCTTTGCTATTCTCTTCATTGTTGTCTTTGTCATGCTTCCGTTGGTCTTGTTTCGGCGTGTAGGTCAGTATAGTATCCCCTTTTTCTTTTTCTTTTTTGTTTTGCTCCTCTTTGCTGGATCCTGTACGAAATTTCCAATCAGAATTGTTGGATCTTGTTAGCATTGAAATCTCTCATGGACTCATCAGTAGTTGTATCGGTTGAGTTCAGTAGGAGCTTTGTGATTGCAGAATTTAAAGATTTATTGGTAATTTGGTATATATGCTTGCACTGATATTGTCTTATTGTGTTGGATTGAATTTGTGATTCCAGAATCATTGAGGTTCAGTTCAGCAGTCTCAGTTCTCCTAGCGGTGGTGTTCGTCGGCATATGCTCTGTGATGGCAATCTCTGCACTCTTGAAAGGGGAAACAAAAAGACCCAGAATGCTACCCCAGTTGGACAACGAAGCTTCCTTCTTCAATCTCTTCACTGCTGTTCCAGTCATTGTTACAGCATTTACATTTCATTTCAATGGTAAGAACATACCATGTTTGGAAATGCTACTTTATGAGATCCAAGAAAATATAAATTTTTTTGTAATGCTAACCAATATCATTGAACGAATGTATGAAGTTCATCCGATTGGAGTTGAGCTTGGCAGGCCTTCTGACATGAAGACAGCCGTTAGAATCTCGGTAGCACTTTGTGCTGCTATCTACTTTGCTGTTGGCATCTTTGGGTACCTTCTGTTTGGGGATTCAATCATGGCTGATATACTGGTAAATTTTGATCAGAGTTCTGGTTCAACAATCAGTTCATTACTAAATGACATAGTTCGATTAAGCTATGCACTCCACCTTATGCTGGTGTTTCCTCTCCTCAACTTTTCTTTGAGGACTAACATTGATGAATTCCTTTTCCCCTAAGAAGCCTTTTTTGGCAAAAGACACCAAAAGATTTCTGGTCCTCACATTTATTCTTCTAGCCTTCTCCTACCTAGCAGCAATTGCCATCCCAAATATATGGTACTTCTTTCAGTTCATGGGATCAACTTCTGCTGTCTGCCTTGCCTTCATCTTCCCAGGTGCAGTTGCTCTGAGGTACTCTCTCTCTCACACACACACACACATTTATGTGGGTAATGGTATTATATACAACCTGCTTTTTGGAGATATCTTTATTTCTCTGTTTTCTTGATGACAGAGATGCTCATGGCATATCCACAAGAAGAGACAGGATCATTGCTACCACAATGGTACTCTTGGCTGTAGTAACGAGCTCAATTGCAATTTCCAGCAACATATATAGTTTGATAGGAAATAAGTCCTGATTTTTTCTTTTAAATTTTGTATGTTTTTGCTATTGAGTGGATGTATTGTTGTGAAATCTACATAATTTGTTCATTGCTGTCTGTATCTTTGGATATGATGAATTGTAATCCTGGTTACACTTCAATTTTATCTTTTTTCCCTTCTTCAAAGCAGAAAATAAGTTAATGATGTGCCTAAATGGAGCAAATTGTTCTAATATGGCTATTTACTTTCCTACTTTTTTAATCAGCAGTCGGAACACTTTCCTACATCAGTAATGGTAATGATCCACAAGCCCTGAGAAATACAATTTGCTAGATTATTCAACTTCCAGAGATTAACATGCATAACATTATACATTTACTGTTTAAGCAGCCTTCAGCATAGCCCATTTGAACTATTTTTCATTTTCTTTCCATTTCTTCTCTCAATTCTCTTGGTTTTAAACATTGATCTTTCCCTGGATTGTCAACTTAAGGAAGAATCAATGTTCAAGAAAAGGGGTTATAAGATTAAGAACTATGAATAGAAGAATTGTTAAGTCAAACCAAAATGTATCCATTCTTTGCTTTTAACAGACATTGAGTAATAGATGCGTAAATCAGCTAATTGGTAAGCTGAATCCAGATTTGACGGGAAGGAGATGACTATTCCCCTCAAGCTTCAGACAATTTTCAAGCCCTCAACCTTTTTTTTTTCCTGTAAAAAAAAGATAGATTTCATTCAACTAAGAATCTTGAGGCACAGCAATCCATATTACATCTTGGTACAAGGCTGCCTTGATTACATCAGGTGAACGTGAGAGTACATTCAGCCAGCATTCTAAAAGAAGCCCCACATTAGCCTCAATATATCCTCTCCTGTGAGGGCGAGCCACGATGCAATAGTAAGGTTGCTCCATTGTGACCTGAAGGTCACGGATTCAAGTTGCGGAAACAGCTTCTTTACTTACGAGAGTACGGCTGCACATATCTGACTCTCCCCAGATCTCGCAGTGCAAGAGTCTTGTGCATTGGGTTTGCCCCTTTATATCCCTTCCTGTGTTTGAAATGCTGTGCCTAGAGTTCAAATTTTTCTTTGTTTTTTTGATAGTTTACTCAAGTAATGTAAAGCATTTCAAAGCTATACAGTGGGTAAATTAAAACATGCATACACCAATTTCCAGATTTAAATTAGTTTTCTAATCAGTGTAGACCATTCTGAGCTCCAATCAGTTTTGAACATACAACAATTTTTAGCATAAATAATGGTATTATCATAACAAAACATAACCTAACACATGTTAATTCTTAGAGCAACAAGCATAAACCTCAGAGCTCCTACAGAGAACTCCTAACCATAAACAGTATACTATTTATAAATGCAATAATGTATAAATTTTGGTAACTAAACTAAAATATCTGAACATCCATGAAATGGTTTAGCAATCTAATCTAATCATTCAAACAGAAGAACAATTTAAATAAAAATCTATGTACGCATTTGACAGAAATATAATTCAGAGTGAGCTCGTTTGTGATTCCATGAGATGCATAATCACTGTCTTAAAGCCATTGAATCTCGTCACGTGAAGGTAAAACTGGTCATCAATAGCTTCAAGATCCAACTCAGATGCTCACAACCACATTTCCTTAGGGTTCATAGCATGCTGGTCTCTACTGATTCAACCACACTTACATTGATGTCCATTAATGTAGCTGCACAATCACCTCTCAAACTTGCAGCAATGAAATATCCCCTCATGGCATGTACAGGTTCAATCGATCTTCTTCTCGAGTGTGACTTAATGGGCTAAGTTGACGGCTCTTTTTCATGCCCATTGAAGACAATAATGAAAGATGAGCGACAGGTCTCACCGAACCCTGCATACAACCATTGGCTACTGACAAGACCAACTTTTGTTACATGCAACTCAATTCCCTGGTTTTGTTGATCATCAATTTCCTTCTCGTGTTTGCTGGCAAAGGAGCACTTTATAGCATTAAGCAGGCTCCTCTTGCCTAGGCAAGAGGAGCCTGCATAATACTAAACTCTTCGTAATGGGTTGCCACAGGCCAATGCTATTGAATTTCGGAGTGTCATTGGTTCTTTTCAAATCTTTCCATCACTCGGCTTGACAATGCATATTCGGTTAATAAACTTTCCCAGTTCTTGCGTCCATCTTAGCTCTATTGGCAAGTAACTAAACGCCTTCTTCGATATCTCAAAGGTATATCACAGAAAAATGCATAGCCACTCCATTTTTGCATGCGTACTTTGATGTCGATTGGGCTGGAAATTGTGATAATTGCACCTCTATCACTGCTTATGTTGTTTATTTGGGTGGAAATGCAATCTCATAGAGTTCTCGTAAGCAACGCTCTATTGCTCGATCCTCCATTGAAGTTGAGTACCACACCACTGCCACGACGGCAACTGAACTCGTCATGGGTGGGTCCAATCTCTTCTCGATGAATTGGGTGTGTTTTTTCTGAGGCTCCAGAGAATATAAATGTAATCATGCGGGTACTACTTATCTTTGTGCAAATCCAGTTTTTCACTCTCAAACTGAAGCACATTGCCATTGATTATCATTTTGTTCGTGACAAAGTCTCCAAGAGCTTACTTCAACTCTCTCATGTTGCTACTAATTATCAATTTATTGATACTCTCACTAAACCTCTGTCTCGACAACATTTTCTCTTTTCATGTTTTGCAGTCCAAGTTTCGTGTCTCCAACGGAAGCACCATCTTGTGGGCATATATGTGACCGTGATTCTCCACCAGCCGTCAAGGAAAATAAATCCCAAAATACGCTCCTAAAGTTTAGCAACTCTCCTAAGGCTAGACTATGATTGTGAAAATCCTAAACTTTAGCTATTCTCCTAAAGTTTAGAATTATTTTGAATTGAACATGTAGATTAGGATAGTGAAAATATTCTTCCTATAGTTCACTATTTATTTATTTTTTGATAAGTAAGAAGTATCTATGAAGGTGTCCAAGAAGGGTAACAAGGGCAAAAATTCTAAAAAAAGCTTTACATCGGTCTTAAAGACTCCAAAAAATCAACAAAAGATGAGACATTTACAGAGAAAGCCTCTTTAGCCCAAAAAAATAATAAACGCAAAAAAACATCTTTAAAGTAAGGAGTAGAAAGCTCCAGATCTTCAAAGACACAATTGTTCCTTTCAATCTAAATGCACCACAAGAAGCAAATTAGGACCAGTCTCTAAATCCTCTTTTGAAAGATTGCACCCTTCCCAAGCCAGCAGAAAGTTTTTGACGAAACCTGACATAAGCCAGGAGAAATCAAACATGGCAAGAACAAGGTTCCAACAGTTCCAAGAAATATGACAATGGATGAGAAAGTGATCCGCCATTTCCTCATCATTCTTGCAAAAATAACATCTGCTAGCCAAAAGAAAACTTTTTTTCTTCATATTTTTCGCAGTTAAGATGGCCTTCCAAGAAGCTTCCCAGGCAAAAAAAGAAGCTTTAGGAGAGACTTTTGAGTGCCAAATGAGTTTCCAAGATACACTTTATACATATCAACCAAATCAATACAAATTCAACAGTTTTGGTTTACAATTTTATTGGAAGAATTTGAGAAAATCATCGAAGTTTTTAACTTCCTTTTTAAAAGTTTATGTAAATGTTTATATATGTGTGCGCGCGCGCACGCGCAGGGGGGGGGGGGAGCGCTCAAATTCTAACAAGAAAAGGGGTAAAATGGTCTGTTCCTAACTCAACAAATTAAAAAAAGGGCAAAAAATATCCTTATGAAACAAAAATTGTAATGCATAAGCACGTACACATGCACACATTAGCATACACAAGGATCAGTAAAGGTGGATGTATATGGAGAACACTAAAAAACCAATCACTTAGATATATATATATATATATATATATATATATATATATATACCCTTATGAAAGAAAAATTGTTATGATTTACTAAAACATTCTCACACAGAGACAAAGCTTGCACATGAAAAACAATGTCTAAGAAAAAGAAATGAATTTCAGCACCTTCAATTATGTTGAACAAACAAAATACATACAGTACACTTTCCATCTGTCCTT
Source organism: Nyssa sinensis (assembly GCA_008638375.1). NCBI lineage: Eukaryota > Viridiplantae > Streptophyta > Magnoliopsida > Cornales > Nyssaceae > Nyssa > Nyssa sinensis. Next base: position 6,881,216 of record CM018041.1, on the reverse strand, counting down.
ATTGACCGAAAAAAAAACCTGCATCATTTAGCAAGTTCAGGTTTACAATTGAAAGAGTTCTACCTTAATCACATCTCAAATCTTCGAATCTCTTCAGCAAGTTCAACTTGTATTTCTCAACTTCCGCATCCTCAATGGAATCTGGGGTAGATCTAATAACTGAAATTCCTCCAGCGTGGTGTAAAACTCCAACAGCTTCATCTGCAATAAGAGATGACAACAATAACATAACTATGATGCCTGATGAATGCGAATTAAAGCAACATCTTGGGGGTGGGAGGAACAGAGCCAAAAGCAGAAAAGAAATCTAGCATTAATTTGGTTTCTGATTGATTTGCAACAACTTAAAAGCTGAGTCCGGAGCAGAAAATACGAGAGAGAGAGAGAGAGAGAGAGAGAGAGCTCTTGGAAGGTCAACAGTAATTGAGCTGATGAAGTTAATGCAAGGGTACCATTGACGTTACTGTCAACACTATACGTATATTTACTTTTAATCACCCAACACCATACATATGACCTCTAAAGAAAAATGGATATCCTATTTGAAAATCAGATGTTTTCCATATGAATTAGAAGGATTATTTTAGTGTTACTAAAGACATAGCTAGGTTTCATAAAGTGTACCTGCTACGAAACAGTCCTAGGTATAGACAAACAAACAAGCAACTGTTTGTACAAAGATGAAAAGTCTGACCTGAGGGTGAGAGGGCTACAAGAGCCTTTAAAGCTTCCTTGCGTGTGCTGGTCATCCTTCGCAGATCCCAACATATTCAAAAGCTCTTGAGCTCCACCCATCTCCACTATCTTCATCCTTCTTTTATCTATAAATCAATAGAGAATCAAAATTATAATAAGAAATGTAGAGAGAACAGGACTTCAAATTTCACCCTTGCCATGGTGCCCCATTAATTTCTCCAGCTAGATTCCATAGCTTAAGATTGGAAACCTAGAGAGGTACCAATAATTTGAAACATTAACCACTACTGAAAAACAAATGGTATCAGATTTTCCATCTCTCACAGAATTAAATAAATGAATGAATACACACACCACACACACACACACATATATATAAAACAACATCCCATCCATACATTGTGGTAATATAAAAGGACACTGGCAGGGGAGTAAACAGACAGTTGCGTCTGTGAAAATTAAATCTTATAACATTTTGGGGCTCGAAGTGCAGTACAGTCTAACACTATAATTCAACTAGATAGAATACTAGTAACTATATCACATTCAATTCATGGTAGGAGAATAAACGGAAAATTTTGATCGAATCCAAACCACATGGGTCTTTTTAATCTTCAGTCTTTTGCATATTTTATAGGAAAGAAGGTGGCTTGTGTTCAAAAACCAGGATGAAGTGTGAAAGATTTTCATAATTAGAGGTATCCAATTAACTATTTTCGACTCATTGCATATGAATCTCCCAGAAATCAGGTCAGATTGCAATTGGAGATGCCTAACTTTGATTTTCAGATATTTAATCAAAACATTCATCTTACAGAGATCCAAAAGCATTCGTTAGAAAGACAGGTGAGATCAGCTAAACAATGCGCTATAGGTACACATTATTGCCTTACCAAGTGCTTTGCCACAGATTATCAGAAGTAAAAGAGCTTTGATTAATAAGGTATAACAAGAAATGGTCATCAAGAATAACATGCACAAGGAGAACAAATCGATCAAAGTTACCATCTATTGCAAATCGGGCTAATCTAGATGCTCCCATCCTTTTAAACAACTGGATCCTTCGCTTGCAAAAGTGTTACAGACTGCTTGCATCACATTATCTCCTGAAAATGTCAATAATACAAATATCATCAAGTTAAAAACATGGAGGAGCAATTTGCAACAACATAAACCAGTTGATGAGTAATGCTAAAAGTTTAAACCTAATAGGCATACCCAGGTATGGAAAGAGCTGGTACGCAACAGGCTGACTGCAGTCCCAGCAAAGATCAGTTTCAATAACCATCCAATTTTTCTTTCAGCCTCCTCTTCAAGGGAGTGCTCATCTAGAAACCAAGTTTTACAAGTAATTTTGTCAGTAGAAATGAACAAGAGGAGCATATCTTTGAAAAAATATAATGTAGTGAGAACATGCCTACTGAATGGGTTAATCCAAAACTAAATATGCAATGAGGCTGCTAGGGAATCCACAATTCCACACCAAAAGAAGAGAGAGAGAGAGAGAGAGAGAGAGAGAGAGAGAGAGAGAGAGAGAGAGAGAGAACAAGTCAGACAAATTATGCAGTGCAATCAAAAAGAACAAATCACACAAATTATGCAAATCAATTGATGGTAACATCAACATGCCTAAACATGCCCTTAGGGTAAAGAACAAGGCAGACAAATTATGCAATGCAATTAAAAAGAACAAATCGGACAAATATTGCAATGCAATTGATGAAAACATCAACATGTCCTGATGGGCTGAACATCACCTATACTAGCATCTACTTTCTTCAAGATCAGTGTTTATTATTATTTCGAAAGAGTAAAGGAGAGAGTATCTCCTGTTCTTTTCTACTTTTTCTCCCCTTTTCCCCTCTCCCACCGGGGCAACATCTCTTCCTGTCCGCAGAACCTATCTCACCTATGGTTTTATTCTACTTTTCATCCTAACCAGAACTTTCATGAAGATGGATGACACAGGCCCGTAAAAAACATATAAGTAACTGACTTCAGAATCTTCAATATTTTAATTTTCCTACTGGTGCACTTGAAAATGGTTCAAAACATCTGCAACTTTATTCTTTTACTCGAGTAGAGATGAGCCTTTATAATTTTAGCTTTGTTTTTCAGTATAGTGAAGTGCATAGTAGAAATATAATATATAAGAAAAGATTAGCTAAACATGCCCTTAGGGTAAATAATCCACCAAGGTATTACTTAGTGCTTGATCATACAAAGAATAAGAAAAGATTAGCTAAATCAACAACCAGCAAAAGAAGTAAAAAATGGTAACCTCTTATATAGTTTGATGAAGAGAAATTGCGAGATTGCACACTCCCCGGATTTCTTTTACATAAATACTGCATATACATCACCAGAAACACAACTCAGCGGAAGATCAAAAGAATCCAATTCAGACAAAAACACATATCAATTACGCTATTAGAAGAGGAGTTTAAGTCAAAGCAACTTCGTATGATCACATAACACACATTCCAAGAATATATCAGTACATATGTATATATAGATATACCGCAATGAAAAACTAGGGTTCACTGAAAGAATGATCAAAGAAAATGGGAGAAGACGAAGCAAAACTCACCGTACTGAGTTGCGCCGCCAACGTCCGCATGATGCGAATGGAGAGTCTTTCACTCTCCTCGTTTTATTGGAACCTCATTCAGTTCAGCTGCAGATAAATGCAATCGGGCGGAGCTTTGGACGGAAGACAGAATGGGTGGTGGCGTGCTCTAATATTTGATAACTTAATAATTTTTAGGAAAAAATATTAAAAGAAATTAAATTTAAAAAATTTATGATACATTTTTTTTATTTAAAAAATAAAATTTAATACAAAAAAAAATTCAGTTGTTAATTTTTATCTTAACAATGTTAAAAAATATAATTAATTAAATTAAAATAATCTTCAAGATATATTTTAAAATATATAAAATAACTTTTTCAATTTAAAAAAAACATAACATTTTATGAGATAAAAATTTCTTTTTTGAAGCACTCTAGGTAAATAAAAAATATTTATATATATATATATATATATATTTGGATTGAAGAATTATTTTATCAACTATTTAGTAATTTTTTAAAATATATATTGAAAGTTATTTTAATCTAATCACTAATATTTTTTAATGGTATTAGGATAAAAGTTAATAATTGAATTTTTTGTATTAAAAATTTATTTTTTGAATCTTTTAGATAAAAAAAATATATCATGTATTTTTTAGATCGAAAATTTTATTTTGAAAACTTTTTAGTATTTTTTTCTAATTGTTATTAATTAATACTTTTTGAAGAATTTATTTATTTTATAATTAATACTTGCCATAGTTGTATTCAAGAGTTTTGTAGAATTTATATGAAGTCCCCTATATTTATTGAAATTTTTTAAATTTAAGAGATCATTTAAGTGAGTTTTAGATCATGAAGGAATTGATTTTTAAAAATTAATTAGTAGAAATTTGTTATTTGAATACTTGGTAAAAATTTATGTAAAAGTGATTTTAATTGTGAATTTTTTTTATTTTTTATATTATATATATTAAAAAAATACAAATGATGGACCCGAAAATAAAACTTATAAGAAATCAACTTATTTTAAGAAATAAATTTATTTTAAATTCTCCTAAAACTTCATTTCATAATTGGGATTATGTTCCATTGCAAAACTTAATTTGGACATTACCTCCTAAATCCCTATTGAGATCCAAAGCCACGTTTAGAGGGCCCCTAAAGTGGTATTCATGAATGGAAAGAGTTGTAAAAGATTTTTTAAAAACCAAAATAACACTACAATTTAAAAGTTAATATATTACATATTTAATATTAACTTCATTACAACAATTTGATGGTTCAAACCAAACACAACAATGTAATTGTCATTCCATTATGGTATTCAGTCAAACAAAAGAATAAAATAATTATTCTCATTCCATTTCTGCTCTATTCTATTCCTGATATTATTCCATTCATGTCTTATTCAATTCTAGCATACCAAACGTACCCTTAGTTTAATAAGAATGTTTTTGTCAAATTAAAATTTATAATTTATAATTTTCATGTGCAAATATTACATGCTCTGTCTCCTTAAGATGTTGGATAGGGTAAGTAATTATTTTATAATATTAATAATCAAAATAAAAAAAAAATTACATATGTATAGATAATATATAAAATTGTTAGCAACATTTATTTATAAAAATACGAAAAACTTTTTCTTAAAACTTAATTTACTTATAATACATTTTTTTGAATGTATATTTAGACATAATTAATAATTGAAGTAGTTAATAAGTTTTTATTATCTCATAATTAAATGTTGGGTAAAAGCCTCCCCCACGAGAGTCTGGAAATGATGGGGACCCAATTAAGATTTTTCTCTTCTTTTTTCCCCATTGAAAAAATCACATACTCGTATTTTTAACAATGTTGTTATTTATTTTATCGCCAAAACCACGAGCCACCTGTAATTTTGATTCCTACCATTCTTGACAGACAACCTCTTAGGCCCATTGGGGCCTAGGTTTTTTTTTTTTTTATTATTGTCAGTGTAAATTTGTAAATGAATTAAATTTGAAATGGATCGAATTCGGATTAAATTAGGGGTGATTCGAATTCTATTTATTAAAAAAAATTATTAAATCAAATTTTTTGAACAGATCTTTAAATTCTTAATCCGTATCCAGATTTGTTAACTATCGAATTTCATCCGATCCGATCCTATAATAATATTAATATATATTGTGTATATAAAAAACTATGTTATAATATATTAAATTTAAAATATATAAATTCAAGTCAATTTAACTTAATAAATTCTTATATAATTTAATATTTAACATATTATTAAAAATATAAAACTATATACCTTAATTAATAATATATAAAGTTATTTTATATCTTATATTTAATCGTATTAAATTTGCTTAATTCATATCTAATCATTTTAATTAAAAAAATTATCGAATTCGAAATCAAGTTTTCAAATCAAATTCTTCGTACCATGCTCAAATAAGCATATGAAATTCAAATTGAATTTGGATCAAAATCCGATCCTCCACAACCAAAGTCAGTGTATGTATTTTCGTAGTAACTATTGTACTTGCTGACTAGATCTTATAATTATAGATTTTGCTATTTACACAATTACACCAATATAACATTTAGGAGTGTCAACTTTTAACTACGATACGACAACACGACTTCGAACACGACATAAAGTTAACGAATTTTGATTTAGCATAAATGAGTTACTGTAACCTTATTTTTGAAAAAAAATTTCAAAACAACTCTATTTTAAAAAAAAAAAATTCGGACTAACAGCTATTCTCCCAACGGAGCTCCAAGGAACATTATCAAAATCACAGGCCGGCCGCTTTTTCAAGCCCCAGACACCCCACCCAAACTACCCCTTAGTTACAATAAGTGGCAACCCACGGGAACTCTAGGCTGAATATACAGGGGCTGAAGGGCACCATAAATAATAATAGTAATAATAATAGCTTCAGCCATTATTTCAACCCAGCTCAACCATCAAACCCTCAAGAGGAAAAATAACAATACTGAAAGCCAATGCCCAATGGTATGGTCTAGAGAGTATCATCAAAACAAAAAAAGTATACAATATGTCAGAAAAAAAAGCAAGGTAACAAAGAACTGTCACTGTTTTCCTGTAACTAACATAGATAATCTCTCCTCGGGGGGAAATAAAACATAAATATATATATATATATATATATATGACTCTAACATAAAGCACAGGTATCTATCGGCATCAGCAGATACTCCATATTAACCTGAAAAATGGGTGGTGTAGGTTGCTTCTGGAGGTGAAAGAACCTATTTCCTGCACAAGTAGGCATCCATAAGCCATTAGCATTGGTAAATCTACATGAAATACAAGAAACATAACCACGCACTTGTGTAAATAAAGGCAAAACTTTCCATCCATCTCAACCATATAGCAAGTGAAAATGAAACGGCTAACCAGTTGACAACAGCCTATACCTAAGTACCCCAAAATGCGGAGAGGAGCAGAGATTATCAGATGAAAATATAGTGCATACATAATACCCACAATATATATTTTTTATAAGTAAAGTGAAAATTATTTTAAAAGTGTCTGGCGACCCGGGTGGGGGGACCCATTTACAAAAAAGAAGACTCACAAAATTAGAGTCTCATATCACCCAAAAACACAACAAAAACATCCCTGAGGGAATAAAAAAAACCCAACCACCCAAACAATATGTTTCAAAATGTCTCCTCCCCCCTTCTCATGCTCTTCCACATACCCACCCAAGAACTCTACAAAAACATCCACCGGTGGAATAAAAAACCCAACTACCACCAACAAGCTCTAGCTTGGTTGGTATCTCCTCCACCTCTCCTTATGAGAGGTTGAGCGTTCCAGTCTCCATAAGGGGCAAAGTAAGTGTGTGGGTGATTTACCTATCCCAAAAAAAAAACCAACCACCCATCCATACAATATGTTTCAAAAAGTCCCCTCCCCTTTTTATGCTCTTCCATAAACCCACCCCAAAGATACCTTCCACCTCCTTAGACATCCATCCCCCTTCCAAGCATACATATTTCACCTCAATAACTAACCTCCACCAAGCATTAGGCTCCAAAGCAAATCTCCGTGACCACTTCTTCCCAGGAAGAGCTCGATCGAGGACCCTTGAGTCCTTTATCCCCAACCCAACCTCGTTAGTCGAAGCACACACTTTATTCCTTAAAAAGATAAATTTTTGTACATGCATCCACATTTTTTTATAATATTTGACATGTATCCTCATTAAGAGAAAAATATTGACATGTGCACGGAAACCTCATAAAGTTTGTCTTGTTTTTTTCTTTGAACTTGGGAGAGAGGGAGGAAGAGGGAGGGAGGGGGGATTCCAACTAAACTAAAACAGCCATAGGTAATGCCCTCACTAGCTTTGGGCAGTCAGGTTCAATTCTTCCCCCTAGCTTGTCAAAATTTTGAAAATGGTTCCAGGCTGGTGCCCCATGTGAATATGGTAGCCAAACAGGATCCTTCTGCAAGCCTTGTTAAATTTAAAATAAAAAGAGAGAGCAAACAAGACTCTGCACCAAGCCACACACTCAAAAATTCTGATCCAAGTACCCGATCTCAATGTGTACTCCATGAATTGAAAGAGGGGGTGTGGGGCTCCCTACGAGGATAAGGTCACTTAGACCCAAAAACATAACAAGAACTTGTGTGGCATAAAAAAATCATGGCATGATAGCTTTCTTGCTTTACCTTTTAAATTATTGAAGGGGAGATGTGTTGCGAACGGTTGGGAGAAGGAACCAACATCAACAGCAAGAGAGCATTTGTTAGAACACTCGCATAAAAATCAAATTATGTTGGACCAAAATTTTCATTTTCCGCAAGAAAAATTAGCAAGTTTTATCTTCAAGAATGAGAAGTGGATTATGTTCTAAGGTTCTTGGAGTTGCTTCAGCACACTCAGCTGGTGAGAGTGAGGGAAGACACGCTGAAGTGGAGGTCAAATAGCTCTAAGGAGTAAGGAGTTCTCTATTATGATGTTATAGAGAGATGGAGAGGAAGGGGGATCTGACTTTCCTTTGGAAGACTATTTGGTGCTCAATGTTCCTGTGAAGGTATAGGATTTTTTGTGGGGGCCATCACTTGGGGTGCAGTATTGACCTTGAATAATCTCTAGAAGGAAGGGTTTAGGCTGGCTAATATGGAGGATGGCCCCACTATACCTTTTTTGGTGTGTGGCACAAGAGAAATAGGAAATTTTTTGAGATGGGCAAAATGTCCCTTTATAAATTTTAAGACTCTTTTGAAAATGTGACACTTGTGGGTTATGGAATCAAACCCATTCTTTTGTAAAATTTTTGGGAGAATTTAGACTCTTGTAAATTGTCTCCTTTGTATACCTCCCCCCTCCCCCCTCCCCTTTCAAAAAAAAAAGGTGGTTTTAATTCAATACATTTACTTGTTAAAAAAAGGAGGAAACCAATTGTGTGACAAAGCATGAGAGACAAGGTGGACTATGAAAAAGATATTTGAACGAAAAAACTAGTGCAGATCTAGAACAGTTATGAGGCCCTTGAACATTTAATGCAAAATGAAATCATTTGAATCTGGGTCCTTTTGATTAAAGCTTGCCTAAAATGCAACCACAAAAACACTCATACGAAAGACAGCCGTTTCATAGAGATAAGAAACACAATTAAAAGATTCAAATTTCATAACTAATCTAATTCCCCATTAACATCAAAGAGACAACAAAGAGAGAGTTTCAACAGACCTGCCGCTCTTAGCCGTTGGGACAACCAATCCTCTCTTCTCCAAGCTCTTAAACCGATCTCTTGCAAGGGTGCAACAACCCTTCATGTGATAAAAAATTAATATTGTCAAAAATAAATTTCAAGTCCTTTAAATTGAAAACCAAAATTTATTTTTATTTGGAGATCTTTTTTTTTCGAGGGGTTGGGAGCAAACCTTCAGCTTACGGAGGGAACCAGTAATTTCTTCTGATAATAGCACTTGAAGGGGGGCAGGCTCAAATCTGAAATGAAGAATACCTTTTGTGATAAAAATGAAAATCATAGTGCTAACTTTGAAAAGCAATAAGATGCAAAAAATCAAATTGTGTCAGATCCTTTCCAAATGATTTCTAACAATAGGGAATAGTTCCCAAAATGGCATGTAGGATTACCAAAAATTTCAATCCAATGTTTGGAACTAACACAAAAAATCTAAATAGTTTCAAAGTGATTTTTCTTTGCCCAAAGGGAAAAAAAGGATGCTAAGATTCTAATTTTCCCACATTCAACCCAAACTAAAACCGAGAAAGAGAGAGAGAGCAATACCATTAAGTAGAGTTCCATTCACTAATTAAATATTGAAAAAATGTTTTACTTTTAAACTAATTTTTAACCAATTAGCAAGAAACAATAAGAATATAATAAATAAGAATAAAATCCTATATCTTTATCAAGGGATCTGCCATACTTGTGCTTCCCCAAGCGTGGAGGACGGGCTTTTAGTCTTTCTTGTTTAGCAACAATGCGGCGGAGATGTCTTCTACTCTTTTCCTCATCCTCTTTGGCTATTTCTTGAACTATATCTGGTAAGCTGTTGCCAGGAGATTAAATCATCAGAATTTCTCCAAAAACAAATCATTTAACTGCAAGAAATGTGTAGAAGCATATACATCAGCTTACCAGTCAATTTGTTTTGATAGTTCCTCCACCTTTTTTGCCTCTGTTTTCGATATCAATTGTTCCTTGCGTCTAGCCCTCCTATTCAGCTCAACTCGTGTTACCCTTTTGGTTTTAGAGGGCCTGCAAAATTATTAATCAAAGAATATGAATCTCACGTGACAGTGTCAATCAAGATTGAAATATCATCGATGCATCAACGAGATGTGGTCTATTAACATGACAGTAGCATGCCTTATGAAAGACAACTAAGAGAGATCTGCCAATTTTTAAAACTTCACATAATCTAGATTTCTCAAGATACCAAGGTAAAAAAAACTCAACCCTGGCCTTACCTAACAATCTACATAACCATGTTTTCTTTTTTCTGATAAGTAACTGTATGATTTCAGATCTACATAGCCATGTATACTAAATAGTATACCTAAAGGATAGCCCAAAACCCCAGGTTACATGAAATCAAGATATGTCTGTATTGTTGAACTACCTGAATTCTACCCTTGTGAACCCAACTTCATTGACATATCTGTGCTCAACATTGGAACTCCGCGCATTTTGCATATCTTTATAGAAGAAATTATTAAGCCCCCCTATGGAACTTCATTGCAACTACGAATAAGTTCCTCTTCTTTTTCAGACCTTTCTATGGTATCTCATGTTCATAACAGTAGGTGTCAAGCACATCCCATACACATTCCCATATTCATAAACCATGTCATTTTGTCGCCAACTCGGGTAGATACACACATTTTGAAGTGACATTTCATGGCTGAATGCACATAACTTTGTCACCTCAGTCTCCCAGACACATCACACAGCTATAACTACCTGCCCAGGAACTATACCCAGCCACACTATTTAGGCTCTTCTTGCCCATGCAAACCTAAATGGACATCAAAACCATCTGAGCAGCTAGCCTCACCAGGCTGGCTAATATGACCATCCCCAAGTCACATGTAGTGAATAGGAAAAAATCACCAGCCAAAAGGTTGGCAACCCTGCCCCAAACCCAAAAATGTTTCAGAATCATCATGCATCTGGCAACTTACTCAGGCTTTCACAATATAGTCACAATACAGATTTTTTTTTATATTGTTAACAATACGACATTTTTTTATAAATTACAAGTACTAATTTGAATAACATGAATAGGCAGTCATTATATTAAATTAAAACAAATAAAGTGTGACATAAGATACACGAGTGCCCCAGTTTGATGTCCGAACTCCACACAAGTAAAACATTACTCCATTTAATATAATTCTTCCAGTTACAATAAGAGAGAATGCAATCTTCAACACTTTGTCTTTATGCCCAAAAATCAAGAAGAGAAAATGAGTAATAAAGCCATTAAATTGCAATAGCAGCAATAACCAATGAAATAAAACAGACCTTTTCTCAGGCTCAGCATCTCCATTCTCATCCAGATTTTCGACGTTTGGATCGTCATCATCACTCCCATTATCAGCATCAAGGAAATACATCTGAAATAGTTACTTGTTAGGGTCAAGCTATGCTTGAGGTATATATTTTGGGTTCAGGTGGTACGATTTCAAGAAATTAATCGATGAATGGAACAAACAATACTCACATCTTCTTCATCAATAGCTTCACCAGGAACAGTTAGTGGAACTGGTTGAGGTCCCAACTCATTTCGATAGATTTTCTGCATTTCATCTGCAACAGCACGTGCTAATGAATCCTGGATTGACAAGGAAGATTAACAAGCATATTTTACGGGTAGTAAGACCTATATATAGGCACAATATGAAATACCGGATGTTAAAAATTAACCTGATGACTTTCAAATGAGGGATTGAATGAGCATCCAGGAGGCTCAACTTCTACAGCAGGAATAACCGAAGGCTTGGATATCTGTCAAAATTGTCAGTGATAAATTTCCACAGCATACAAGCATACAGAAATCTGCAGAATCTTGCATTAAGATAATGTCTACAGCAAACAGAAAAAGCATTGCTTCTGTGCACATGTTTACAAAATTGCAACATGGGATTCCACCGTGCATCAAATTTGAAGAATCTATTGCTTATAGGAGTAACATTGGCTGCGGCTGTGGCATCACTCTTTAGTCTTATTGCAAGAGAAATACATCATAGATAATACTCAAAGACTCAAGATGCAATAACATTTGAATTTAATAGATGAGTTTACCCTTTTGAATTTGCTGTCGTGTCCACCTGCAAGAGTGTAAATACAACATATGTAACGGATGCCATCTCATTATAAAGAAAACTGAACAAAAATCAGGACTTAGTTAACATGGAAGAAACCTTTGTCATCCCATAAGTCAATTATGCCAGAATCCGAGACACCATCATCCTGAGAGATTCCAGAAAGAAATAACAAATCAGAACCACATTACTGGTACATTTCCTTCTTTTTTTCATAAGTCTACCGGTACGTTTCCATATTCGCTAGCAAAAATTTGTCAAATGAGTCACTCACCTTGGGATGATCTTGAACAGCATCATTCGCTTGCTGAACTTCTTTACGTTTTTTCTTAGATTTCTTCTGCGTTGAAGATGGTACTGGTTGAACAAAGGAGTTCCTTTGTAGCGAGCTGTCACAACGAAGTACTTTTTCCCTGTGTTTTTCAATCTTCCGCTTGACTGAAAGATCTGAATGGGTAAAATTGGATAAGTTACAGTCAATTGCTCTTCAAAAGAAAAGGATAGAACAAAAACAATTGAGAGAGAGAGAGAGATAACTCTTTAGCTGCATCACTACTACTATAATAGGGTTATCGCTAAATTAAAAGCAGATCGAAGCTTGATCATGTCCATAAAGCTGATCAAAGTCCTAAAAATCATCAAGGTAAAACAATTCCTCCAAAGAAGCTGCTAGACCCTCTCGAGTGGAGTTGTTTCTATTAAAGCTCCCACAGACAATTATTTCGGTTCAAATAAGTTTTAGAAATCAGGTCTAGACCATATCAACATAGTGTAATCAAATGTTGCTTAAATAAGATCATATTTGCTATAACAACTAAACAATTTTGCACTAAATAACTCTTCGTAATGCAATTATTGATGAACTTTTGCCAGATATGGAGTGTAATTTCACTTCAATTAAGTGTTCCATTGAAAAACATTAAAGGTGTAAAATGCGCCTGCAAAACATTATACAAGTACACAGTGGTCCTGATAACAATGTTGACAAGCCCTCATTTATGACAGTTTTTTTTTCATAGGTTAAAGGAACTCGTTTATGACAACTTAAATACTTAGAATTCTGAAAGATTTCCTACAAGGAGACAAATACATCGCAAGCTAAATTTTGACAAAAATCAAGATCAGCTTCCATTTGTCTTTAAGTTAATGATAATTTTTTCCATAAACAAGCCAAAATCTCTTTATGTCTTGTAATTGTGGCATCATTTCTCAATTTCCTACCCCAACTCTTTATCACGTAAACATTTAGAGGGAAAAAAACTAGTTTCACAAGATCCCAAAGAAGTGTCATCTCACACTACAATTTTTTTATAAAAAAAAGGAGCATATGAAGTCGAGTGTATGGGTTAAAGATATTGATTTTGGTTGCTATGTCCATTAAGCAAATGCCCTTGACAGTAAGATGAATCAAGTGTAAATTATTTATATGAAAAAAATTGACAATGGAAAACTCTCCACTACACCAAATTAATAGTACTAATCTGTAACTTCCTATGCTGAAAATTGGAAAGCAATATCAAAAGATGATTTCACTGATGATTTCCCAAACTATCCTGCGCCAATAAAACTAGCAAACCTAGTTAAACAAGTTAATGATCATCGCCACAGAGAAGTATTTTGACCACCCAAACACCCCTCCAATATCACGTTCTCAATTATGTAACTTACTGTAAAGTAACCAAGTCTGCTAAGCCCAGCTATGCAACACAATACCATCAATCAGACAGTCTCGTTAGGCAAACTTGTATGAATATGAAACTAAAGAGCGATTTCCAATCAACTTGCCAAAATCAACTTCATCATATTAGAACTAAAAAGAAACCGTTTGGTAATCAAGATAACGGAGTAAAGAAAAGGAAAAATAACATTGTAATTCTTCCGTTTGATGTTAATTTAGTTTCCAAAAATCGAGAATTTCACATCAAATCAGCCAAATATAGTTGCATTAGCCTCAGTTGAAAGGTGATTCTTTTTTCAATTGGTGTTTGCGGTCCCTAAATTAATGAAAAATCATGGATTCACTTCGTTTGTTTTCTTTTTGTACTCCCTGCATGTTCCCAACAAACAAACAAAAGCATAATAACAAATTTCAGAAGCTGAGAAGGGGGAGAATACCACTGGATTTGTCCACGTAGAAAAGGGACTCGCTGGGAAGTTCAGTGAGGGAACCACCGGAGAGAGCGTCTTTGGTTGACTTCTCGAAGTAGTCATCTATGTCCTCCGTGCTTATGTTTGCCCTCCACGCCTTCTTTCCCTTCCTTGAGCTCTTCGCCTTCTTCCCCATCTCTCTCTCTCTCTCTCTCTCTCTCTCTCTCTCTCTCTCTACTATCGCTCTCTATGTAGATATGTATTTGCTTTGATCAAACGAGAAGGCAATGCTGAGATGGTAGGGAAAGACAAGAAGAAGAGGGGGCGTCTTTTCTGTATCTACTGCTTCCTGCTGCCAAAGATGAAACCTGTGAGAAACCCTAACCCATCATGTGAGAATCAGGTGGTCGCGTGAGAAATTAGTCACCGTCTTAAGGCCTGTTTGGGAAACTCAATAATTAGTTAAGCGTAGAAATTTATTATCTTACCTTAAAGATAATTATAATAACCTTTTCAATCATATTTAATAATTATAAATACTTCTTATCTGATCTCTAAAAAAAATAAAATAAGAGATGTCAATTATTTAAAGAAAATAGTTAACATCCTGACACAGTTATAACTTTAGAAATTTCAATTTTAAATTTACCCTCTTTTTCTCATATGTTATGGTTAGGGATGACAATTTACCCATCTTGTCGGACTCATCTCGTTACGACTCATCCCGGTCCCGTTTTGTCTTTAATAGAACAGGTATGAAGGTGTTCATAAACAGGTTCGAAGTGATTTCAAAGTGTGACTTTTAAAATTTCGTCGGGTTCGGGGAGATAGTCACCTCACCCCGACCCTATCTCGTTTATATATTAAGTTTTTTTATTTATTTTTATATACACTATATTTATCAATAAATAACATTATATAAAATTAGTTTTAAAGTTTTTCATATCACACTCGTATATTTTTTTTCTTGTATTAGTTATTTTAGTAAAAAAAAATTAATTTACTTATCAAAATAAAATTTTAACTTACTTTAAAAAATATATATATATATATATATATCGGGATTCAGGAAACGACGTAGGTGGAGTCGAGAAATATAAACATGGTCAAAGTCGAAATTTGAGTAAACCTCTAAATGGAGCAAGGGTCGAAATCGGAGTTGGTGAAGGGTCACTTCACTCCAAATCTGCTCTATTACCATTCCTAGTTATGTCATGCTTAAATTTTTAATGTACATTGTGTAAAGTGATTAAAAGTTATTTTAATTAAAAAATTACTTTGAATTTTAATCTCTACAGTAATTTATTTTTTTGTTATATGTATGGGTACGCTAGAAATGTGTACTTATTATAGTAAATCTAATTAAAATTAGAAAATCGTATGAGACATATTAATAGACGTCAACATCATGAATCATTTTAGAAAGATGAATTCAGAATACGTACACCTTTAGACATAAATAATAATAGATGAAAAACTTTTAATTAGTAGGACAAAATCTAAACCTTATCGGAGCATATTTATTCCAATCTTCTTCTTCATTGCTTAGAACCAAATTCATGTTTTCTCCTTGTATTTTTTAAAAACAATACTCAACAAATATTAAAAGTAGAGTTTTGAAGCCTAGTGTGTGTATAATTTTATCTAAAAATTTTAATTAAATTTTGTTTGAGCTATAGTTGGATTAAAACTTTGTTATAAGGTAGACTTGTTGGTCAACTATCTTATAAGTTGACTAGGACGTGTATCACTGTGATTTTAAAATTTCATTATCTCCTAATATGAATAACGTGTTTGATTATATAGATGTATATATATATATATATATATACATGTAGATGCTCTTTAATTTCCTTTTACATGAATTCTCATACACTTAAAAATGAGTACAAAAAAAACTCGGACCTTTCAAATATAATTCTTAACCTCTAATAATTCTCCTTTGTTAGTTATACGGTGTGTGCAGGAAGTTTCTATACGTTTTGTCGACTGGTAGCAGATTCCGAATCGTTTTAAAGCCTGTATTTGAAACACTAAGTTTTTTGTACTATTTTGTCGACAAAGCGTATCAGAATTTCCCTCATGGCACCATACAACTAATAATTGAAATCTATTAGAGGCTAAGAATTGTATTTGAAAGGTTGAATTTTTTTGTACTCCCATCTCCAAGTATATGAGATATCGGGCAAAATGAAATTAGAGAGCATGTACTTGTATATATTTATATCTATATAATTAGGATACGATGCCCACGTTGAGCGATGATGAAATTTAGAAATAATGTATTACATGTCACTGTCAATACATTTACGTTGTAGGAGAGTTTTAATCCAACTATAACTCAAAAAAAATTAATTAAAAATTTTAGATAAAATTATACACACACTAAACTTCCAAACTCTACTTATAATATTTGTGTATTTTCATCTATTATTTACATCTAAATGTGTATTTTGAATTCATCTTTTGAAAAATACATCTTTCGAGGAATATTTCTCTCTCTCTCTCTCTATTTATAAATACTTGAGATTTTAATTAAATGTATTTTAATAATACACGTGTAACGAAATTAGTTACTAAAAACAGATTTCTTATTTTCTTCTCTAGTCATGACTCATAGTATGTGAACTTTAATGTTCATTCTTTCTGTTTGATTCACTTCTCTGATTATATTGAATGACATTATACTAATCTCTGTATTGATACTTTGCCCACTCTTTTAAAGTGAATAAGATTAATGGAGGATGATGGACAGCCTCAGGTGTATCACTTAACAAATTTGTCTAGTTTGTGCTTCTTCAATGTTCAAAAGTTTATCTTAGTAACAGCAGTGAGTCAATGTCGATGGGTTTTTCTCCAATTTCAATCAATGAAGAAAGTTGCAGTCTCTCTCTCACGCACACTAACACAGTTTTCATTACTGTGGAACTATTTAGATAGCTAGAGTTGTTCTGTTTCTGAACATGCAGCCAGTTGGCTTGTGCGTCTTTGTCAAACTTTGTTGCTCTTTTGACTATTTGATTACATGATTAAAATTTGTGCAGGCCAGGAGTTCAACAGTAACTTTACCATCTCTGACTACCCAAGGAATAAATGGAGTTTTTGGAAGCAAAATTTCCAAGTCCACTGCCAGCAGACCCAAATCCAAGCATGGGTTGATATCCTACACAATTGTGCACAAAGGTTGGTTAAGAGAAGCAAAAGCAGTCCATTGTTACGTGTTAAAATCCAATTTTGTAGATGGAAACTTCGTATTACTCAATCATGAAGCCCATGCGTATTCAAAATGCTCTGATTTTAGGGCAGCTCGTGTATTATTTGATAAAATGTCTCAGAGGAATTTTTTTTTTTTTGGACAGTCATGTTTGTAGGATCAACAGAGAAGGGGTTCTTTTATGACGGGTTCAAGTACTTCTGTGAGATGCAGAACTATGGGATGTTGTTTTGCGATCCCCAATCATGTATTGATCTAGATTGTGTTGATTTGGGTAAAATAATGCAAACCATATTGCTATAGGAGGTTTTGCATCTCAAAATTTTGTTAGTACATCTCTTCTTTGACATGTACGTGAAGTTGGGGAAGGTTGAGGATTCGTGTCAGGTATTTAACACTTTGAGAGAACATAATGAGGTTTATTGGAATGCAATGATATCGGGATTTACATCAAATGGCCTTCACTTAGAAACGTTCAGACATTTCATCACAATGAAGAAGGAAGGATTATTCCACATAAATACACTCTTGTTAGTGTTCTGAATGCAGGTGAGTAGTTTGGTGATGTTGGCCAGGGCAAAGGAGTTCACGTGTATGTTACTTATCGAAAAAGAAAAAGAGAAGTTCACGCATATGTTACAGAGTTGGGTATGGAATCTAATGTTGTTGTGGGAATTGCAATAACTGATACGTATTCAAAATGTAAGGCTTTGAGTGATGCAAGATCTGTATCCTATATGAACTTTTATCAATTGTGGAGCAAACATGCGTTGGAATGCAATGATTTCAGGCTGTTCACAGTGCAGGTGTAGCTAAGAAGCTTTCGAAATTTATGTTAATTGAATGTGTCAAAACGATATAAAATCTGGTTTTTTACACTTAGTTGTAGTGTCTTTAATGCAATTGCTGTGAAGCATCTGCCGATTGGGAGCGAAGTTTGTGGGATGGTTTTATTGATGGCCTCAAGTGTTATCAATGCATTTGCAGAATGAAGATGTACGGACAATTTTGATGGGACAGCAGACTGAGATGTAATGTCTTGGACAACCCTGTTACTTGCTTCCTCTCATTGCTGTGAGTGGGAGGAAGCACTAGTCATCTTCTCTCAGACGAGGGAAGAAGTGTTTACTTGCAATCAATTAGCTTTTCTTGTGTGTTTGTCTCATGTGCTGGGAATTAGAGAGCATCTCTAACCCTGATATCATTTCAATGCTGCTAAAATATCAGGTTATGCCCAACATGGTTTCATGGGTTACAACCTTCGATTCTTCATGAGGATGGAGCTGTTGGGTATTAAACCTAATGCTGTTATGTTCTGCTGTGTTCTTTTTTCTTGTAGCCATGGAGCTATGGTAGAAGGCGGCCTTCATTGTTTCCAATTGATGGAAGAAGGTTATTCCATGGTGCCAGATATGGACCACTACACTCATATTATTGATCACTTGGGTCGTGTGGGCCGCCTAAATGATGCATTGGAGTTTGTCGAAAAAAAGCCAACTGAACTAATTGAAGTGGTTTGGCGGACACTGTTGGGAGCATGTAGGATCTATGGCAATGTTGAGCTGGGAGAGAGAGCTGCGAAGAAGATTCTTTCCATTCAGCTGGAGTAATTGGCTACCTACGTTCTATTCAACGCATACATCTACAGGGAGTTTCAGAGATGGAATCGGTTTGAGAAATGTGATGAAAGAGTGAGGCATGAAGAAGGAACCAGGATATAGTTTGTTACCCGTGGAAGGTAAGATTCCATAAGTTTTATGCAGGAGATCAATAACAACAAAAAGATGACATTTATGTAAAGTTAGAAGAATTAAGGGATTAGACTAAGGCCATCTACCAGATTTGTGATGTGTATTACGCGATGAGGATTAAGAGGGAGAATTTGGGGATACAACTTATGGAAGCTCACAAGAAAATTATTTTATCTTTTCCAAGATCATCCTCTATGGCAAATCTAACAGGCTAGTAGTTTTTGATGGTTGGGGTTTTTCCACAAGAACAAAAGGATAAAGAGGCAAATTCTTTTTTGTGGTTACATAATAGAGTTACTTAAGAGTGAAACTTCTGTATTTGAAAATGCAGAACAAGGCTTAGACCTGTTCCCACATAGGAAATAGATCCCCAGATGATGAAAGTCTAGCTATGGCATGCTGGCCCCATGCATATCCCATTATTCCCACCACCTTTCTTGTCATAATTGAGAGCAGCCACATACCCAAAAAGCAGGGAACCTATGGGAGTGTTTGCAAGAACCATGTTATGGATACTTTTCCAGTTTTGACAGCCGAAAAGCTCAGAAGTCATTGATGCAGATATGGCATTTATAGCTCCCGAACAGATCCCTAAAATGCATGTGCTGATGTACAAACATATGTTGCTATCACTCGTGAGCACGAAGAATGACACAGGCATGGGAATCATCATGAGGACCATCACTACTGAATCTTGATAACAATCACTTTTCCCTGAACGAGCAAATTTTGTAAATCCATTTTTTACACACACATTCTTTCTTACAAAATGAAAATCCATGTTTTTTTCTTTTCCTGTAGGGGAAAATGTTTTTTTATTGAGTTTCTTTGGCTAGAGAAGTTTATTGGCATTGAGCTTGCTCAACCAGGTTGTGGAAACTCCCCTTCTTCGCAGCAGTTCAAGTTGAAGTACAAAATGACAGAAAATGCACAAAAAGAGAAGTTGCCAAACATCAAGAACACATATTGCCTGGTGGGGGGTGTGGAACATAACGACACTGGGTTGAACAGTCATCAGTCATCTGTTATATCTACGAAATTGGTTTCACTAGAATTTGTTTTCCTGGTGAAAGAACATGCATTTCTGGTTGAGAAACTTATGGACTGACCTCTTTGTGCCTTCAATGGGACTCAAAATCAACTCAGGTATGTCTGATAACTTCCATCACTTTGTGTTGCTATTAGGGTCTGATAGTCTAATGCTTCCATTGACCATTTAGGAGATATCTTAGACAATTCAAATATCAAAATATTAGATTATTTTGTCTCAATAATTACAAAAATGTGTGAGGGAAAATGTTCAAACCTTGTGCACCAATCGAAACTGACTGAGAAGACCCTTCCGAAGAAGCCAAATGTAGAGGATATTGCCAGTAGAAACAAAGCTTCTATGTCCCCACAAGATTCGGAAATTTTCTCCAAGTTGTTTACGAAAACCATTCCTAGTGTCACCCCACATGTATTCACCCAAAAATACAACCAGAACTTCACACTCATCACTACTTCTTTCACCCCATGCTCACCTCCCACTATTGTGCCCCCCCTCTTCCATATAATCCTGAACCCTGCCTTCTCATTAGCCCCTCCCTTTTCTTATTCATAACTGATCTCAGGTACATTAATGACCCTTTTGGAGTTTGAACTACTAGCAAAGCTAGACACCTCAGGCATCACTTGTGAGTGCCATTTCTTTAACGTGAGCCTGCTTGCATCTATCACCGATTCTAGTGGTAACAGTATGGCCAACTCTAAGATCACCACTCTTAACTGAGGGGACATGTATTGGAAAGTTGGTGATATGCTTTTGAGGAAAGCATATACTCTCGTTGCAATAGCAGTCAGAAACACTACCGGGAAAATGTCTAGTTCTCCATATGCTATCAGCTTTGGACAGCTAAACAAGAGTGCCACTGGTAACCAACTTTGGTAGGGACAAGGCAACTCAAGACGAGATAGGTACTACCGTACTGGAATATTGAGAACCTTCCCTCCCTTCAACTAATAATTTATATACCTTTCCGCCTAATACAGAATAGCTAGATGTTAGTGCAATTATGGTTTTGTGAATATTTTTTAAGTTTCTAATGGCTACTGATTGACATAGGTGTTGATCCAACAAATGCTATTTTGAGCTATAACATTTCATAAGAAGACATGCCAATAAGATAGAGAAGGAATTTGGTGTACTAGGTACAAGTATTGCACACCATAGCCAACTGATATGAAGATCAATCCAATTGATAGGATCATCCATATTGGAAGATAGTCTCCTGCAGCAATCGAAAACCTTCCAAAAAACCTTCCAATGTCTAAAGCAACTATCAGAAAATTAAGTTGCACCTGGGACATGCAGAACTGAAGTTGGAGTAGGGACGAGTATGCAGAAATGATGGAGTGGGTGCTGCTTGTCACTTGTAGTAAAATGATACCCACAAAGCTTACCCAAGAAAACTGAGATGTAGAGTGTATTAAGTTGTTCATCTTTATTTTCAAATGTTTTCTAGTTGAGAAAATAAGACTTCCCCTTTCTAGTTGTGATGAGTGGTGCTTGAAAATGGAAATCGTTGGGGGAAATATTTTCCCATGTAGTCACTTGCGCTATGCAGCAGAAATGAAAATTTGAAACTGTCTTCAAAGTAAAGTTGGCTTATTTTGGATTCTGGGACAATTTTGTAATATCATCAAAGGGATCAAGTGGAGTGCAAGTAGTCACCCTAGGGAGCCCGAATAGTGCCCCCTAACGGAAAATGAAGAAATTAGTGAGAATCAAGAGTTGACACCAATTGAAGGCAAGATGAAATATAATTAAGAATATTCATAAGGCTATTATTTAATGTTGATCCCATTTGTGTAGGGTGCTGGGAAAGATAACTTAAGATGACTTAACCTTACCATTTCAATAATAAAAAATGAACTTAGTTCAAGTTGTAGTAATAGGCATATATAAGAGACTTGGATGGAGGCTATGAAGAATGCATGACATGGTAGTCTAAATGATTTAACAGAATATATAGCTCTAGAAAAAGTCAATGACCATGCAAACTACAAGCAGATGGAATTGGGTTGCCAGTGCCAAGTTGATGGAAAGTCTAGCCCTTCGGGGAATGTATTCAATTATGCAAGGATATTGGGACCCGGAATGTGGTTACTGAGAACGATGCCATTTAAGGAGAGAGTTTCACATCTTAGTCATTATCGCAGCTTCTCTCAGGAGGTGGAAGTTGTGCTGCATGATGTATTCTTGCTTAGTTGAGAAGTGGGTAGAATTGGCCGAGTTGAGTGTACCTGCGTGAACAAATTATATTCTGAGCTATGGACCTAGATTGGTACCAGTTTGATTTTCTTGAATATTGAATGCTATAAGAGTGGAAGAACAGGATTCCCACTTAAATTTTAGCTGCAATATGGATGATCCGTATTTCAATAGTTTACCGTTGCAAGCATTTTATTTAACTAAAATCTATTGATTAACACTTGGACTTGACTGATATCTGTGATTTGCGAGTGGTTACAGGTATTCGGAATTTATCCAGTCATACAAAAGTATGACTCGGTTCCTAATCGCTGAAAAGAAATTCTACCGATTAAGAAAAACTTGCTTATGCTTTCTATTGAAGTAATCTATTTAGTTTTCAATGCCCCTTTTCCTCCCAGATTTGGCAAGGACTTGCTCAAGTAAAAATGGTTGGCAGAATGCCTAATACCTGGGAACTAGTAAAGGAGTGGTATACTAGTAAATGAAAAGGCAAATCCCTCGATTCCCTAGTCCTGAGATGGACTCTTGCTGCTGCTACTTACAGTTTCTGGAAAGAAAGGAATGCCTGATCTTCAAGAAAACTAAGAGATGTCCTAACCAGGTGCTTCTGGAGAGGTGATTTTTGCTGTTAGAGCTAAATTGATGCAAAAAGAGAGAATGGAGAAAATATAGCTTACTTTCTTTTTTGGTTAGAAAACATAGCTTACTTTCAGCTATGCAGGAATTGGAACATTCGGATAGAACACTAAAAGTTTCTTTGTATTGTGGTCCGTAGTAATTTTTCTCTCCCTGCTGCTTCTGCTTTGGTTTTAACAAATACAGGGAAAATATGATGAATTATACCTAACATTGCTTGTTTGAGGCACTGTAATTTGTTTATGAGATAAACACGAGAATGGAAGTGTAACAAATTAATTCTTTTATCATTGTGCTATTGCAACGTGCCAAAAATGATTAGAATTAGAGGGAAAAGTTGAGAAGTAGTGCTAATCATCCGTGTCGTGTCGTATTTGCACCCTGTATTTACGTATGTGCTTCTTAGCGTGAGAAGTCCAAGTCGAAAGTGCTAATCATCCCTAATTGTTTTGACAGTACACGGAAAATACATCAGTTTAGCATTTGAAAATTGATATGCCAATATAATGTCAACAGATTTTTATATATTTTTTTGCCAAGAGTCTGGTAACCTATCCTTTCTCTCACTATCATTCAGGATTATATATTTTTCTAGTGTTCCATTTTTTATAGCCTCACGCACTAGACAAACTGTGACCTCCATTCACAACTTGGTGATAGGTCATTTTCAAAATGCCAAAACCTCTCCGTTCTTCATCCAAGAAACTTAAAATGCCTCTCTTAATTTTGTGGGATTTTAGAAACTGCAACAAAAACAAGACATCCAGCCAAAACGCAACAATCTCTACCTTTCATTGACTATCTAAAAATCAACTAAGAGACGCGACAGTCTGATAACACATTCTGAAATGCCTTGTGGCATTGGCACTTTGGCTGCAGGGTGTGACCATTGTGCCACCGTGTGGTTTGATTGTTTCTTCTTGTGGATTTTGCTGGTTTTATTACATGTGAAGAAGAAAAAGGGACAAGGACAGGGACACTCAGTGTCGTGTGACATATATATATATATATATATATATATTATCCTGATCTGTATTTATCAATTCAATAGTCACAACCGACCCCGTGACCTAAATGTTACGTACGATCTATTTTCATGTCACAATCAGTGGGGTAGAACACACACACACAAACACACACTCAACCTGACTCAAAAATTGTCACCTCTTTAAATGGTGACAATATGTTGCTATTTGTACAAGCCATAGTAGGATTCTGGGTAACCTCAACAAGAATTGCTAGAAATTTCATTTTCAGTGAACATCATAGAAAAGTCACCATGGAAGTTTGCATTCTATGCCTGGACAGAATTCAATCAACATTTATGTTTTGAGATGGATTTCACTTTATGGTCCACAAGATATTGATTAACAAAGCACAAAAGCATGCTTTTATAATTTCTGAAATAGAAGTGTTGCTCTTACTGTCTGCTCTGCATTGTATTGCTCTTGATGATGACAATTAGAGAACATGTGAAAAACTGCATATTCCCCCTATTAGAAACCCTTTAGCATTTGTAAAAACAGGAATGGTTTATACAAAAAATTTATAGTTAGAGGTAGAAGAGATATATATATATATATATATATATTATAGCTTGTTTGCATTGCATGGGTAGAACATAGTTTAATCTAGTTCAATATAGAACATACTTTCTATTCAGCGTAGAGTTAAAAACCTTGTTCTTGAGCTTTAAAAATTTGATTTTGTTATATATATATATATATTATTGTAGTTGATTTGGAACTTTTATAATATATCAGCAGTACTACTGATTAAAATCAACACAGCTAATGTACTTAACATGTCCAACAAAACATTTTGTCTGTGGTGTACGTTTATATTATATCCCTACAGATTCTTTTATTGCCCACAAAAACAGTTTCTCTCTCTCTCTCTCTCTCTCTCTCTCTGCATGCAAAACAGAGGCACTTATCACTCAACTTTATTCTTTAAAATTTTTTTGTTTTCAAATGACACATTTGCATGTGAATGTACACTTTCTCGAAGTGCAACTCACGTGAGTTTTTCTTGCAAATCACAGAGAATCCTATAACAGTACTCTACACAAAGTATACATGGACAAAAACAAAAACAAAACAAAACCAAACCAGCTAAACGTATTGCAAACAAAATAATAGATGAAATTCAGTGAACATAGACAAAATAGTTAGATATGTTTTTCTCTGGGATAATTATTCTCTGTGATATTTGACAATTTCAAGAATTTTTCTTGTAATTTATGATATTCTCTTTCTGTCAGAATTGTCAGAAAACGAATGTTTATAAAAAGTATGAATTTACTTTTTTATCTTTAGAAATAATTACACTGATTTTTTTTGTGATATTTGGCAAAGCTACCTATTGGCTAGGGGGCATGCCCCCCTATTTTTATTTTATTTTATATTTTATAAAAGACTCTTAAATTTTAGTTTTTATATTGTCTCTCTTCCTCTACGATCTACATCTAGTACTGTCTTTCTTATAATCTTTAAAAAGATAAAGAATGTTAGTATAATATAAATAATATAAATATAATATATAGGCATAGTTTAATCGTATGTTTGGTAAATGTTATTATCTGTCGATGATAAATTTTTTATAATTGTTAAGTAATTTGGTAAATGTTAGTTTAAGTATTTATTTTTAGTGAAATGATTGCCTTGGGGAACTGAGTAATTATGTTTTGGCTTTGTGGCTTATAAAACACTCATTCACGAGAAACATTTCCTAGTTGAGTAATGCATTCATTGCATGATTGGGGTTCTAAAATATGTTCTTTTTTATGGTGGGATTCATTTCATATATCAGATGATATGATTGAAGAATATGAAAGACACGGAAGCGCGTACAGGTCAGAATTCCAATATCAGAACTCACATCGGTCATCTGCTGATGATGTTATGTTAATTACTGAAATAATGCTTAGAGAGAGAGTTTAAAAGGTTTAATCATATTATAATTAGGTTTATATACTAAAAATTACATCTCTCTCTTGCGCGCTTGCTTTGGCTTATCAAACACACACGTGAATAAGAACAGACCATATCCGGGAAGAATCTTCTCAATCTCCAACTTTTTAGCAACTAACAATTAAACCTTGGGAATTGCAGTTATCTGTTCCTTTTTAACATAGTAGCCAAATGTACTGTAAACAGTAGTTTCAATCTAAATGGAGAATCAGCTCATATAAGTGAATGGACCCATTTGTTCTTGTTGTCTTTTTTTTTTTTTTTTTGGCTGTAACCAGGCATCAATTTCCGATCACCTTCTCTGTTCATTTTCAGTGACTAAAGAATTATATCAGAGTAAATTTTTCTCTTTTTTGTAACCAGGCATCAATTTCTGATCACCTTCTGTTCATTTTCAGTGACTAAAGAATTATATCAGAGTAAATTTTTCTGAACTCATGCCAAAGTCGATTTTTTATGCAAATCGGGGTAAACTCTTCTAAGCCTGAAGATCATAGCAAAGTAAATTTTTTTAGACTCACGTAATGTGAATTCTTTACGCAAAGTCGAATAAATCTAAAGTTAATAGTCTTTTAAGAAGATATGTACTCAGTAAATTTCAAACTAAGAACTCGGTGAAGTTAAATATTTTATCACCTTAGTTTCTCTCACATGAACTACCCTTGGGGGTTATTATTGGTGTCAAATTGCATGCATCTTTATTAATTATTTCTTACAATCGATGCAATCTCAAAATGAATGGTGAAATGGGATGATACACACACACATGCATGAATATTTATTTGCATGATTCTTTGGGTTTGCATAGGTTTTACCCTTTATTTTCTGCAAAATTTTTGTAGCTTCCATTGATGACATAGAAGAGTGAATTGTTCTCACTTCTTATAGATTTTTTTGGCCTATAATTTTGGAGAAGGCATTTTCTAGCTAGGTGGATGAAGGTATAGGTTTTCAGAGGGGCCAAGATAAAATTTTGGCTTATTATCTGTTTAATTTGTATTTTTTCAACTTTTTCTAGTATCATCATACCTATGGAGCATCAAGTCACACTCAATTGACAAAATATTGAAGATGAGTATCGTCAAATCATAAATCATGTTATTCAGAACTTTAGGTGGTGTAGTACTTTCCCAAATAAAAATCAAATTAATTAATCGATTAATTCTTTATATCATAAAAAAACATTGAATAATGAATTAAAGAAAATCCTATAAAAAAATTTATTTAGAATGTTATATATTGTCGGCTCATTTTATGACAATTTAAGTTTTTAAACAATTGATAGTCTAACATGGTATCGGAATTCTCATAATCAAAGATCTTAGGTTCACTCTTTCCCCGCACTCATATGTTTCGTAAGAGTTAAGCATTCTCGCTATTGCCCTATGCCAATTCTTCACTGTGTAAGAGTGTAAAATTGAGATTACACATGAACGAGGATGCTAGTGATCTAACATGGAATTTTCAGTAGGGTGCAAAGATTTGACAATTTTTTTCTGATGTCTTTGGAGTAATATTAGACTTGTTGTTAACACCTTACTATAATCTAACATGCATCAAACCTAGTAGATTAAAGAAGAAATGGAGATTGATATATATACAAGTAAATGTTTGATAAGAGACTGTAAAGCTAGAGAGAAGCATTGGAATTAGGAAAAGAAAAACTGATGTAGATTAGTGGGAAATTAAAACTAAATGCAGAATATTCTGAAAACCCTAAGGAAGAGCAACATGGTATGGAAGGCAAGAGACAAGAGTGGAGCAGGGTGTGTGTATGGAGAGTATTGTTTTGTTGTAATGATTAATGGGCACACATGTGAATAGTTGGGTACGTGATTTGTCCATCTGGAATGGAGACAATAAGTTGGAAGCAAGAAGCAATATTGCTTGCTTACATATAGAGATACAATACACACACACACACTTGTAGTGCCTGGTTCTTCTTGGACCAGCTGGTTAGAAAAAGTTTGATCACTGGTCCAGGATTTCTTGAATTGATAGAGATGAGTTAGCAAATGGAAAGCCAAAATAGTTTTTTGTGTGTATTGGCAGAACTCACCAACCATCACATTGGTTTCATTCTTGTGAACCTGTTCCATGTCATAGCAATTTACAAGTAACAATATATTATCAAAACTTTAAGGGACAACTCGGTTAGAGACGGTAGAGGAATAAGTGTTCAGAGATTTGTAGGTCATTGGTTTAATACTTCATGAATACTCTCGACTTTCGAGGCCATCTTCCTACATAATATAACAGAAGGTTGTGTGAAAATGCTTGGACGGGCTTGAGGTTTACGATCCTACCACAAGTCAAAAGAAGCCGGTTGGTGGAATCAGTTTCTAGGTTATCAAAAAAAAACAAAAAACAAAATAAAACTACCCTATTGCTGGGGATTATCTACTTATTTTTAACTAGGAGAATTCATATTGATCACTTCAAATTAAAATGCACTTCATCCTCCCATTCTTTCTAATACTGCCATGATGCATATATGAGAGTGTGGTGGGTGAAATAGGAGAAAGTTTAGCATTTGCTACAATAATTTATTTTCTTGAATTGGTGTGTGTGTGTGTGTGTGTGTGTGTGTGTGTGTATATATATATATATATAGGAAATTGTAATTTTGCTTGCTTTTGATAAGATAGACTTTAGTGGGATCACAAATTTTCATTTTAATATATTTATTTTCTAAATCAAATGAAAAGATTTGATAAAATTTCTACAAGCTTCCCTATCAATCTCCATCTTAACACAGGAGTTTGAAGAAAAACACTTTTTTTGAGAGATTATTTTTTTAATTTTCCAAAAAAACTGTGTTTTTTTTAATCAAAATGAATGAAGCCAAATGCTCCATCAAATCATTGAAAAGATTAGAAGAATTACCCAACTTGTGTCAAATTTTGTTCTAACATTATATTTATTCACCTAGTGCATGTTTTGGTGTAGAGCAGATGCAGTAAAAGTGGAGCGGATTAAGGGCTACTCTGAGAAAATCTTAGATTTACCAAGAGATTAGTGTTGATTTATGGAGGTTATACACATTAATTTGTGTGATTTTCAGAAGCTGTAGATAATGAGGCTCTAGCCCATGTAGAGCAAGAGTACACCAGTCACTTTAATTTCACAATGCAAAATCAAGGTTGAAAATCCCAAAATTAACTTCTTCTTCTTTTTTCTTCAATAACCCAGAAACCAACCTACCAACCTGGACAATGTTGGATTTGGAGGTGGCCGGGGGAGGGTGGCACTACCCCTCCAAAAATTAACAGCCTTTCCGATAAAGATAAGTATAATTTATCAAATAAAATAGAAGAGGTCAATATAATTTTAAAAATTATCGAGAATATCAATGTAATTGTCACAATTTTCTGATAATAAAAGTATAATTTATCTTATTTATAATATATATATTTTTGCATATATACATTCAAAACTCACATGTTGTAAATCATCTCTATGAGAATGCATTTTCCATTCACCTGTTATACATCAATAAAAATCTCAACAGAAAAAATTAACGTTCAATTGAGGCTGTATTTATAATAATTACTCTTCATTTGTAAAGTGAGTGTGCTAGCAAATCACTCACAATCATATTGAGAAAGACATGGCCCATCATCAACAATTATTAAAACTTATCTCCTCCAGGCTAGCTGCAGCAATATTTTGTGATATATGTCTTGGAGTGTAATCTTGTATTCCATCTTTCATATATATATATATATAGATACATATAGATATATAAAGCATAAAAAAAATCAACAATCAAGATACATAGACATCACGTTGCGTACTATTCTCACCACGAATTTGAAACTAATTTGAGTTACAAATTTAGAGGTTTGAATAACAAATTTCTAGACTAACTCGACAGATAAATAACAAACTCTCCTTTTCAGAGCTGAATTCTTATAGTATTGGCATCGAAACTTAGGACACCTCAATTCTTTACGTGTACTCAACTTATCGGTATTATCATGACTACATACCTGAATTTCTTATATACTCTAATAAAATAAAAACTATTGCTTTCATACTAATTATATGATAAATATGGAAATTTCATGTTTCACTTTGAAAGAAGTTTTTTCAAAAAAGCGAACGCATAAAATCTCTCAAGTCCAATTTCTATAAAATCCCGTGCCATTCTTTTGTCTCCTTTTTTTTCTAACTTGATTATCGAAATGGTCATTATCGGGATCTCTTTTGGTAATCTCTTATCTCTCATTGTTTTACAGAAATCTCAATTGGTGATCCGTATTAACAGTTTTTTTACCACAATAAAAACTACAAACTTAGAGTGTAAGTTTGTTCTCCATCATCAACATTATCTTCTTGTGCATGTGTTCCAGCAACTGTTAGATTACGCGTTTATAGATCTGTAGATTCTTGCTTTGCAGCTATACAATTGCTTTCAGCTTGGAAAATTAATGTGTCCTTATCTTGTTTGCATATTGCTTACCCATTTAATTATAATAATGTATCATGTCTTTAGACTCTAGTGATAAGACCATGATTAACTCTAGTTGCATAATCAGGACTTATTTAAGAATGTCAATGAGACGGAATATACAAACGAATTAAGAATAAATTTAAAAAAAAAAGAAATTAAAATTCATAAGATTTGAGATAAGTTTGGAAAAAAAGATATTTAAACCTATTCTGTCTTAATTATAATATGTAATTACTTAAATATTTGTTTATATATCTTTAAAATATTTAATTTATTCATGAATATACACAATTATTGAATGATAATAAAATAATTTAAAAATATTTTATTTTAAAAAATAAAAATAAATTTAATATAATCAAAATGGAATGGAAATGATATGCAATTAATATATTAGGGTTGAATATGACATTATAGTTAAGATTGTAGGGAATAGATTCTGAGAAAAGTGAAAAAGGGAATTGGGTATCTCTCATATTCAAATTAAAATGGAGAAAATCTTTTTTCTTACATAGGATCCAGCTATGAAATGAAATGAGTTTCACATTTATGTCAGAGAAATAATGGAGAGAAGCTGGAGTGAAAAAAGGATGTCCCGTTTGACATCCATGAACTTATTCATATGATATGACATCTAATTGGTTCGGTCAGTGTAAATACGTGCTGAATATATATATATATATATATATATATATAAGCTCAATACCAATTTGAATACGGCTATACGTGATCGGTTTATCTTCATTGTTCTATTTTACCACTAATTAAGGTGGAAAATAAGATGAGATTCCCATAATTTTCTCCTCAATAATTTTCTTAAAATGATGAACTAATTAATTATCAATGTATTACAAAAATAATTCAATTTCTCGTAAGAATATGAGAAGTTGAGGCTGTGATAGAATCAGAATGGCACGTGTAGAGGGAGAAAGAGAGGGGACAAAGGGTGACGACTGGTGAGAGACAGGGAGAGAGAGAGAGAAAGGGCACTCCAAGTCCCCCGTGACTCCGTGAGGAGTGTTTGGAGGCATCCAAAATTCACAACGAAACATCCTTTTTGACGCTTCCTTCGCAGCTTTCGATAACAGCTTTTATACATGTACAGGTATGTTTCATCCTCAAATCCAACCCATGATCACGAGCTGATGATTCCTTCCCATTCCCTCTAGTTACCAGTCCTGCCTTCTCCCTTCATTTGCCTTTTCCCCAAATTACCCCTCGTTCTTCCTCAATTTTTTTGTTCTTATTTTATTCCCTTAAATTAATTTTATTTTTAAAAATACTATTTTCTCATTCATAAAGTGTTCACATCCCCCAAAAGAAAGAAAAAACAGAATAGGCCTTCAAGCTTAGTGTTTAGAGTACCATTTTTTTTAATAATACGGTAATTGAAATCACTCCAATTGTATGAATGTAATCACTTGTATCACTCGAATAAAATTACGGTCCTCAAAGTACCTAATTATTATTTTACCAAAAATAATATGACGTTTATATTATAAATTAAAAAATGTGATTGTAATTAATATCATAAAACTACTATTAAGAGTCAGTTTGGAAAAACTTGTGTACCTCCATTTAATTTCGTGTTTGAGTTTGTAAAAGATATTCTTAAAATTGGGTTGCTTACTATTGACTAAGTTTTGTCTTTTTGTTGAAAGAAGTGATGAGCATTCTAATATATGTATTACAATATATAAATAAATTTAAATTATGAGCTTCTCAAATATAATGAAAGAGTGAGACTCAAATTCACGATTTTCCACTTCAAAAAGAGCATGAGCGAGTTTGACTTAAACTTTTAAAAATACTTTTACCATTATTACTTTTCAAAATGTATAAAAGTATATTTGAAAAAAGCAATTTTGGATTACTTTTACCCGAAGTACATAATTAGAAAAACTTCGCCAAACACCTAACTAATTGGTAATTTGCTGTGGACATTGACAGCGGAAACTTATATTTGTATATCAATATATGTACACGAAGGAATGACAATTTGTCCCACCCCGCCTCTAATGGAACGAGTATGGGGTTCTCATAAATGGGGTCGGTCAGAGTGTGGCTTTTAAAACCTCGTTGGATTTTGGAAATGGTCACTCCGGCCCGTTTATATATTAATTGTTTTTATTTATTCTTATATACACTATATTTACTAATAAACAACACTATATAAAATTAGTTTTAGGATTTTTCATATCACATTCGTATATTTTTGTCTTGTGTTAGTTATTTTGGCAAAAAAATTAATTTACTTATCAAAATAAAAGTTTTAACTTACTTAAAAAATATATATATCGGGGTTCGGGGTAGAGTCGGGAAATATAAATAGAGTTGGGGTCAGGATAAACCTTTAAACGGGGCGGCGTTGAGGACGGGGAATATAAATGGGTCGGAGTTGGGAAAGAGCCACCCTGCCCCGTTGCCATTCCTATGTACACGTGAATGTAAAAAAATCCCAAAAAATAGGTTCTTGAGTAGTGATAATTACAATGACTTCAAATTATTTAGGGGGTAATTACACCGTTCTTTTTTTTTTTTATCGGCAAAGAAATTAAAAGAGCGTATTATTGATGTAATAAGATGTACAAGGTATAGATATACAAATTACACCGATCTTTCTTGAATTATTTGAAAAC
The DNA here is from genome assembly GCA_008638375.1 of Nyssa sinensis. Lineage (NCBI taxonomy): Eukaryota > Viridiplantae > Streptophyta > Magnoliopsida > Cornales > Nyssaceae > Nyssa > Nyssa sinensis. Next base: position 6,848,100 of record CM018041.1, on the reverse strand, counting down.
TACAGAGATTTTCCTTATATTTTTTAAAATTACGTTGACCTTTCCTTTATTATACTGACAATGTTCCATATCTCGGGGTCATGCAAAATTCATCATTGATAATATTAGGGTTTCAACCAAATTTTTTTATATCACTAAAATATCTTGTATATAACACTGACATCTCTTATCTTTTCAGAAATCATGGAGGAGATCCTTATAATTATCAAATATCACAAAGGTCAGTGTAATTATTCTTAAGAATAAAATAGTAAATTTATGTTTTCAGTTAATATCCATCTCAAAAATTCCAATAAGGGATGTCAATATAATATTAAACATCATAGAAGAGATCCCCGTAATTATCATAGATCACAGATGAGATCAATATAATCATCCCAATTATTAAATATCAAAATTTTGTTCTTATACATCACAGTTTAAGTGGCCGTTTGAGGTTGCTAAACTTAATATAGAATTGATTCTAAATTAATTGATTAATAAATAATTAGTTTTGTATTTGGATGTGTGTGTGTATATATATATATATATATATATATATATGTCAATTGATTATGATGACAAAGCTTGTTAATGGAGTGTTTGGTAAAACTTGTTTAAAAGAGATTCTTAGTTATGAAGTATTCTATTTGTCCTTTATTTTATTGAAAATGGCTTATATGTTTGTACATATGTTTTTAACTAAAATTTAAAAATAAAAATTAATGAATTAATAATATATAATGAATAAATTTATATAAAATAATTTTAAATACAAATTAATTAAATAATATCTTTATTCTATTCTACATATGATACAATTAAAAAGAATTATACAATGTAAAAATAATATATAATACAAATCAATTCTCATTTATGTATAAATAATGTCAAAAAGTTCAAGTCTATTTTCAATTACATACTTCTCTCAACACTTAGAATAAGGTGGACCAATGTTGGGTATAAAAAAGAGTTATTCTATGATTTTATGTAGATTGTCCTTGGTGAATGTGGCTATGGATTATATATCTTTATTGTCTTTGTGTAAGTTTTAAATATCAAACAAATTAAATAGAAGTATATGATTGTTGAACTCAAATTTTTATTAATAAAATATTTAAAATACTAACATAATATGTGATCTTGATGGGGTAACTCTTATGTTTTATTTTTGATATCTAATGTACAATGGCCCATATAATTAAGAGGCACATTCAATTAAAGTATTTGATTCTCAACAGATGATTCCTACAAAATTGATAGAGGTAAAAGATTTTTTAATTTATACTAAGATTATGTTTGACACGTAAAAATAGAATGGATATTTAATGAAATGAAATAAAGAATAGAATGAAAATGACATAAAATGTAATAAAGATTACTTATCTAGGTCAAATTAATGTTTAGAATGATTTTTAATGGAATGTTCATTATATGTAATATGCATTCTGAATTATACCAAATAAGATTAAAAACTAAAAAATTAAAATCAATTATTTGAAATATCAATTTCATACGATCAAACATGACGTCAGTGCACAAATCTTAAATTACTTGCGAAAATAATTTTAAGCTCGACTTGACTACTCACTAAAGTGATAGGACGATTAGAAATATGTAAAAAAAAAAAAGAAAGCATTTTTATATTTGTAATAAATTTGTTAATTCAGCCTATTAACAATACTCAATTACTTATACTAAATTGATTTATTAGATTAGATTATTTATTATAACCTTTTTTTTAAAATTTGAATAAAAAGTTAAAACACATCAATTAATTACAAAATTATCGTTGACACATCATTCATTATATCAGGCATTTCCTTTCTTATATAAAAGAATATGTCAATATTTTTTGTTTCATTAAAATACTCTAAGGGTAATTTGGTAATATCAAATGAAATATACCATGTAATATTTTGTAGAGAAAAAACTGAGGCAGTCATGTGAGAAGAAACAAGAGATCTTATAGATTTGAGAGCTCATCCCCTCTTTAAGCACCAGAGGGTGCAGAGCGAAAGAAAGAAAAAAAAGTGAGAGAGAGAGGGAGAGGGAGGTGAAAGATAAAGAAAAAGAAGGATGGTTTCAAGGGATCAGCAAACGAGAGCAGCACTGCATGAGAAGCTGCAACTGCTTCGTTCCATTACTAACTCTCATGCTGTAATTCCCTGCATTTCTGAGACCCTCCTTTCTTTCATTGGCTTTCTTCTGCGTTTCTGATATATACTTGGATGAATTGATGCTTTATTCTCCTATGCTCTCTCCTTTTTGCTTTTTTGATCAGTAAAGAAAAGGAAATTTTATTAATGGAACAAAAGAGATTACAATCTCAGAGAGTAAACCATACTATATGACACCCAAACAGCTCTATTCTTTTCCCCTTTTGTTAATGAAATTCCTTTCCTTTCTTACTTTAACCCTTTCCGATGCCTTTCTTTAACTTTCAGACCTCTATCTACAGTACTATTCTTTCGTTCTCCATTCTTGCTTCCTTCTCTATTTTATATAGTTGTGTTTCTGAACAAACACACTCTCCCTCACCCTCACCCTCACCCTCTCCCTCTCCCTCTCTCTCTCTCTCTCTCTCTCTCTCTCTCTCTCTCTCTCTCTCAATTCTCGTTCTCTATGGCATGATGAATATCTTACAAACACACAAATAGAAAGATATAAAAAAAAAATTAAAAAACCTTACTTTCTATACTGTTGTATCTTAAGATGAGAGCTTGAAATTGAATTTTTATTTATTTTTTCTGTTGGGGTGGGGGAAAACGCTATCATAACTTGCTGTAGGCAATTCATTTGAATTATTATTGCTCCACTTTAGGAAACTACCCAATCGATATAGCACCGAAAATAACCAAAACAATGGTACTAGTGGCCAATTCTAACTGTGAATTTTGTTATCTGTGGCAGCAAAGCGAAACATCTATCATAGTAGATGCATCAAAGTATATAGAGGAGTTGAAACACAAAGTAGAAAGACTGAATCAAGACATAGACTCTGCACAAAATTCATGGCCTGCGGTATTTTTAACCTCCTTACTACTAATTGAATTGTTCATTCTTTTTTTGTTTTTGTTTTTGTTTTCTCCTTCCTTTCCTTGTCTCTCCCTGTGTGTGATTGGGGTTTGGTTTGTTAATCACAACGGTTAAAACACATGCACTGTTAGCATTGACTATATATTGTCTTAATTTCTACATTTATTACAGCAGGTGACAGTAGAAACCCTAAAAAAGGGTTTTCTAGTTAGTGTATCTTCAGAAAGGAGTTGCCCAGGTCTGCTTGTCTCCATATTGGAAGCTTTTGAAGAGCTGGGTCTAACTGTTCTGGAAGCTAGGGTTTCTTGTGTTGACAGCTTTCAACTAGAAGCTGTTGGAGAAGTAAGAAAATAAACTCCTCTCTACTGTATAAAATACTTAAATATATGTATATATCTCCTCTCTCTCTCTCTCTCTCTCTCTCTCTCTCTCTATATATATATATATATATATAGGGACGCGCACACGTCATCTCACCACAATAAGACAATCATATGCAAGTTTTCTTTTCTTTTCTTCCCCCCTTCCTTTCATGCATAGGCTTGGATTTGAATCAAAAGTCCATAATCTGATTACCCGCATACCAAATAATAGATGGTTAATATTATCAAGCATTAATTTCGTGAAGTTTTTGCATTTAGATGACGAACAAATATTTTTCAATTCTTGTAGGATGAAGAAAATGGAGAAATTATTGATGCCCGAGTGTTGAAACAAGCAGTGTTTCTGGCAATCAAGAACTGGAGTGAAAGCAGTGAGCAAGATTAATCACACATCTGTTGTTATCTTTGCTTTTTTCCCTCTCTCTCTCTCTCTCTCTCTCTCTCTTTGAGTTTCCTAATTATCTGTTGTAGGTTGGTAATGTTGTTAATCAAACGAATTAGTCTTCTCAATATAAGTTAACGAGAGGATCGAAGATCCCAAGTTAAATCAGAATATAAGCACGATACAGGTGCAATATTCAACTCTAAATAAGTTTGAGAATATTCTTAAATCAACTAGAATATATGACAAGACAAGATTCATATAAGCGATATTGGGTTAATGCTTGAGAATCTTTGTTTTTGTATAAAATGCAAAACAAAGAATAATGTCTTTATATTTTAATATTTTGAATTATCTGTTAATTAATTTGCTTTACATGCATTTGCTTTTATTCATATCTGTGAATAAATATTAAGGAAACTGAATATTCAAAAAAATGGGCATTAATTTGACACCTCATCTAAATTATTGTCATTTTGGAGGCTTTTTTTTTTTTTTTTTTTGGGGGGGGGGGGGATCTTGGATTTGAGAGTGTGACACTTTGGAGAGTGGTGGTACTAATGCCGGTGCAATTGCTAAAAATACCAATGAGAAAAAGAAGGAAAAAAATTAGTGATTATTGGGGTTTATAATTAAGGTCATCTAAGAGGGTTACTCAAATTTTTATTCAAGTTGAAATAAGAATTTCATTTGATCTGAAACTGTTTAATAATTAGTAGAAAATTTACTCAAATCTTTTGAAAAAAAAATATCATCTTATCACAAAAGTTTTAAATTAAACTTTGAACGGTAATTGAGTCCTTGAATGTAGATTTAGGTGTGAGTTTGTGAAAAAATAAATTTAGTATGAATCTAAGTTTGGAGTGCATCTTTTTTTTTAAAGATCTTTATTCAAATTTGAATTTGAATTAAAGTTTAAGTTTCTGAAAATGACACAAGTGTGAAGCTAGCCATGACATAAAAATGTTACCGTACAAAAATGTGATTTCATGAGGTGGATATGATGTGTCATGGGCTTCTTATTTGACTTTTGTTGATGTGGTAAAAAGTTACCTATTGGGAAGGTCTCGTAGGTTCCATGTCGGATGTAGCTCATCTTGTCTATGTGCACCAATGTTGTATTTTGTCTGTTGTCTCTCATTGAAATGAGAATTGATTTGTCCAAATAAGTTCATGAATGTTTATTTTTTCGGTAAGCATCATGGAATTAAGTCACCTGCACCCTTAATTCCATGAAGCTTACCCATTAAAGTAAGTCAATATAGTTAATTCTAAGGGATAGATTGACCAAAGATATTAGAGAAAGAAGTTTACGAGAATGTAAGATTTCTTATTCAATACTCCATAGTCAACTAATCTAATTAATTATAAACATGCATTTTTTGTCAATTTTAAGGATAGTTTGGTTGAAAATGTCATTTTTCCAACCGTTTTGAGATTTTTTGTCGAAAATAAGTTGTTTTTTCTTATAGTTTTTCAACAATTCAAGGTTGGGAAAAATAAGAAAAAAGATACAATATCTAAGTACTATACATATAGCTAAACATTTTTCTAGCTTAGTTTTCGATCCCCATGATCAGTCGACCAATATTGATCCATCGTGGCAAAAGCTAAATATGCATTGGAAGTCATATTCTTTTTCATTTACAGTGTCTTTTCTTTTCCCTTATTAAAATAGCAAAGGAATGTGTTTGATAAAGTCTGATGCATATATATATATATATATATATATGAGTCTGCATTAATATTGCGATATTATGTAGAGAAACAAGCTTCTTTCCTCCAATTATAGATCATATACTTGCTGACAAACAATAGAAACTTACATTGGATGTCAAAAAGTAGATTTATACATATTTTCCATTCTATATCTATTGTGATTCTTTCTATTTGGTGGTCTAATATATCAGGCATTTAGCATAATGACATCTTAAACGATGTACTCATTTAAAAGCTGAAACCATTAAAAGTTGTTGATGAAATGCAGTTTGAAGTCAAATCTTTAACACACAATCTTGTCTTGAGCAATGTTTGCATCTCTCTCACTGTATCTTCCAGGTTTGGCACCCTTAAACAATGCCCTTGTAATCTGTACACTAAGATTGTGGGTTCATGAGTGCAAATGCACCAAATCTAACCAAAGAAAATGAAGTTCATGAAGGCACTCTCCTTCAATGCCTGGTTAGAACAGACATCCGAGAGGTCCTTAGAATATCAAAAGCATTGGATGATTTTAAGGATATATCCAAGCATTTGACTATGGATGACAAGACTTTTTCAGGAATGGGAAGTTGAACTTGTTTGTCGGCTGCAATTGACAATGAATAGACATGCTTTTCCACTTTAAATTTAGGGAAGCTTCTGCTATAAAGGAACTCCAACAGAGACTCTAGTTCTTCGCAGTTCAATTCAGGAAGGGTTTTGGTGTCATTTGGTGGAGCTTTGCATCCATTTGAGTCTAATATATTCTTGAAAATATTCTATCTCGCTGCCTGCGAAATCATCAATATACATATATACATATGTTTACAATTAAATTGTGTGTGTATGAGAGACTCCAGTAACTCATTGTCTGCGGGTATATATGGAGGGTCCATGCTTAAGCTGTATACTTTTTTGTTTTATTTTTTTTGGAAAGAGACATAGAATATTATTAATAAGTGCTCCAAAACTACAAAGAACAATAAGAATTCTCTTAGAGGACCATCAAGAATCAAGAAAATTATAGAAAATAATCCAGGCCATTCTAGAAGAGTTCTGAAAAGTGAAAAATTAGATAATTCCCAACACCACTATGAATCAAAAGCTTAAGAATTACTGACAAAGGCAAAAGAGAATATCAAAACAAAAATTATACTATCCTTTAGAGTGAAGATGGAGAAGATATGTTTGATTGCATCAAATTCAGAATAAAAGAAGGAGCATCTTTTAACCCCATAGACTCACTGTCAAGATCTCGAATGCTGAGCTAACTCATCCAGGAGTAAAACTGCATTAAAAAAACTGAAACCTCCTCGAAAGAAGCTTAACACATCAAAGCATAATCAATCTTAGATCCTCATATATATATATATCTAATGCCACTAATGTTTCCAAGAGAGTCCGTTTTGATAACAATGTCCCTGATATGAATATAAGCAACAAAATATACTGCATGTAGAGCGGCAATTGATTCGACCGATGCAATGCAACATCCACTGCATCTTTTACCTTTTTAGACATCCCACCAATAAAATTTCTAACATCACCTATCAATTCCAGGTACTTAAATAACGCGGCATTGTAAATATACAACAATGTATTCACATGTAATACTCTCCCCCATATAAATTAAATTTAATATGTTTACTCCATGACAAAGTTATTTACCGGCATCCTATAATAACGAATCACGTTAGAAAATTTAGGATAACCCAAATTTGTCTCAGTTTAACTAAAGATAAACGTCTTAACTCATGAAATATGCTTAAAAAAAGAAAAAACTAAATTTTATTTTTAAAAAAGTCCACCGAAATAGATAGGAGTTGTTTACGGAGGAACCATATTAAATTTGATCTCATCACGATATTTAATGTAGTGGGATTGTTTCTCAAAATATTTAATAAATAATTTCTTCATAAAACCATGAAAGTTTTAAAATTTGTTTGAAGAATCACACCAAATAGATTGAGATCATTTCTTTTTTTATAATTATTTCACTTTTATTTATTTAATTTAACAAAAAATATCACAATTTTTAAAAATTTATAATAAAATAATACCTTACTCCAAATTAAACAACTAAAACCTTTTGATTGCGTTACAACTTTTTATGCATTGTAAAGCACATGATTCTCGCTGTCACTGTCATGTGACCTTTTATTTTCAATTTAGAAATAAAAATAAAATATATGTTTACTATACACGTGATAAATTATGATGCAAATACATTGTTACATAAGAAGAGATTCTTTCTATTTAGCATGGAGTCGATTTTTATCCTTTGTAATCATCAATGGTTCCCTTTCATGAACTTTTAGTGTTTAGGTCATCCTCATTTTTTATAAATTTAGAAATTAAAAAACAATTCTCATAATTTTATCGTGTCATTTTTCACAATTGTCAATATGCATGAAAGGGTTGCACAATTCAGATAAAATGGAAGTGATTTTATGTATCAAGCATATCATTAATAAAAGGATAATTACATTAACTTTTCTCCTAACCTCTTTTGTAATTTATGATATCACCATAATCTCTTTTTTTTAAAGCATATTTAGACAGCCTTATTAAAGTTTAAGTCCTCCATTAAATTTCACATTTTACAAATTTGTCCTTGAGAACAGTGCGTCTAAAGATGTAAGAATTTGAACTAACCAAAGAAGAAGTTTCATATAATCAGGCCCATTTTTTGGGCCCAAATTGATATTTGGATTTCAGGGTTCTCTACATTCTCTAATATTTGGATGTTCGCCTGGCCCATGAAAAAAACCCCAAAAATCTGTTTTTAGTAGATTTCATTGTCTTTCTATTATAGTAGTGATACGGGCACATGTCCAGGCCCAATTTCACAATACATGACCTCATAGAAAAAGTCTAGTGAGAAAGATCTCACCTCATGGAGTCATGTCTAAATTTTAATACACTGTGAATTTCACACATGAATAGTTGTTTGTAATTAAACGACAATACCAATGTGAGATCTTTTCATTGAATTTTTCATAATCCATTACTTTAGGTCATCCTCCCACATAAGATAACATTCATTGACGGGTCTCATGAATAATAAATTTCATATTCTGTAAAAGACGGATGGCTACAAAACAGTGCTTTAGTATTAAGACAAACTAAATATATTTATTTGTTATGGTATTGTAAATATAATTTAATGATAAGGCAGAAGGCACTACGACACAAACGATATATAAATCAACTAAGTAAAAGAGATGTAACAATTAAGTTAGCTTAATCGAAATAAAAAGATTTATATATATATATATATATATTTTATAGATAAGTTGGTTTATCCCATATATAAACCCTGCAACTCTTTCTTCACATCATCAATCAACAAACTCAACTCTGAAAGATCTAAAGTAAGAAAGGAGATAGTAGAAATTAGCAATAAACAGTCACTTTCACAAATCAAAGAGGATGTCAATTTCTTTAGCAAAAATTAAGGTCCCGAAGCCAATATTTCTGCACGGAGAACTGAAGAACAAACCACCCAAGGGTGGAGGGAGGGGATGGCTAGGGTAGGCTGTAAGCTCCTAAAATATGAGAAAAAAAAATTTACATATAAAATTTTAATATTTTGTAAATTAGTTGACTCCAAAATTTTGTCAAGTTCAATCTTTACTCTTCATTTCTCATTTTTTTATCCCAAAATTTCAATCAAATCTATTTTTATTTTTTAATTCTCTCATTTCTTTTTTAAAATTTTGGTCTAATTCAAAAAATTTCACTAAATTTTTTGTAAAAATTATTTTAACTTCCCTAAATTTTTTTTCCTAACTCCGCTCTTGAAACCACCATCTTCATTCCAAAACCTCCGATGACTTCACCGCTCCATTCACGAATAATACCACCAAGCGCATCTTCATGGGAATCCTGAGACCAAACTCCCGACTACATTAAGCTTGAAAATGCCAACTTCCATTTTTAGGGCCACATGATGCACAGGAACAAGTTTGGTGGCCAGCCCATTGAATGGGCACACCAACTTTTTCTGTTCTCTTTCTTTCTTTTTTGTTGAAAATTCGCAAAATGGCTCTTGGAAATGGGATTTAGTAGCAGATTTTTATTTTTTTTCTTTCAGCCACCAAAAACAAGTGGTTTAATGTGCTTTGAGTAACAAATTAATAAATGCTTCAATTTTAAACTGAAAATGGCTGGTCTGTGCACTTTTTCAAGAATCAACTCAACTCTGCACCCTTATGCTTGTGTAAAATAGTCATAAAAAACAAAAAGTCTCGATTTATCATCTGATCACGCAACATAAAGTCATTATGGCTGGTAAGTTCATAAAAAAAAAATGTTGGTTCTCTCATCTTGTGAGAAAAGGGTTGACAAACAAGTGGATGGCTGGTTGCAGTTATATCTTTTACTACTAACGTTATGGTCAAATCTTGATTAAAATTAGATCACCATGTTTCTAGTTTCTTGATAGCCCTTCTTCTTGCCATGGTTTGTTCTGTCTATGATTTGGATTAGTAAAAAACTTATTACACTTTGACCCTTTTTAATTTAACTGATGTCTGGTTCAAACCTCATTGATTATTATATGAGAGAAAATATACATCTCTTGTTCTTAGATATTTCTTAAAATGGAATCAATTTAATAGAAACATGTTATGAATCCATATTTTTTTTTTATAAAAAATGTTATTATCCAAAATGATGCAGGGGCAGTGATGTTTCCAAAATCACAACACACTTTGATATTGCTTTATTTTAAGGTGATTGGGAGCCAACAAACCACACTGTTCTGTATCAGAAATCCTGTGTGTGTGTGTGTGTGTGTATATATATATATATATATATTAGCATTACCCAATTTGATAATTCACAGAAGAAGCAAAATTAATTCAGAAAATGGACAGTCTTTGAAATACTGATCTTTTTCAAGTAAACAACAAAGGATATATAACATCATAGTTTATATCAGCTATTACCAAAATAGCAATTAAGTTTATTAACGATAGATTATATTACTAAGACATTACTGATACAAAAGAAAGTTCTCTCGAGACTTGGACCCTATTTACATGAGTTCATCACTGACTAGTACAACCAAACATGGAACAGAAATTTAAGATTCCACCATTCTTAAAAACTTCCCATCTGGAATTAGGATTTTGCAATAAAATCCCTTGAAATGGAATTTAGAAACAGAGCTCTCATCATTTAGCTAGGGTGGTAGTAAACGTAATATATTAATTTGGAGAGGCATTGTCTCCTTGTTCGCCAGCACGCTTCTCATAGTAATGGTACGCCGCTGCGCCCGAGAGCACTGCCAGCGTCAAGGCCTGTGCGTGCATCCTATCAACATAAACCAATCACATATATTACAACTTATATACATATACATATACATATATATATACATATCTATATGTATGAAATGTATATATTATTTGTCTGTGAAAAGTTATGAGATGTAATATGTAACCTGACAAGTATAAGTCTAAGACTTGGCTTAAACCAATCACATATATATATATATATATATGTATATATACTGTCTGTGAAATGTAATGAGATGTGTAAGATGTAACCTGGCATGTATAAGCCTAAGACTTGGCTTAAGGGGAGTTTTTGCACGCGAATAAGCTAACGATGCACCAATTGCAGATGCCCACAGCGTTCCTGTTACACCCATTTCATTTCATATTATCAGTTAGCAGTAATTTGAAGGAGGAGGAGGAGAGATCGAGAGAGAGGTAAAAGTTCTGACCAATGCTAGTGAGCTTGTGTTCTGAAACCCAAGATTGCAAGGCCTCCATTTTCTTGTTCTTGTTTTTGATCAACTACCCAAACAACTAAGAGAGGTTTTCTTGGAAGGAAGAGTTGTAGAAATTGAGTGGAGAGGAATTGGGAGGCAAGGGAAGGTTGGTATATATAGAAAAATAATTAAATCAAGATGTCAGTGTCAAGTGAGATAAAGGGAATGTGAGTGTTGGGTGGTGGCCCATTGGTTTTGGTTCACTTTTATTGAACCACTCCGGGCTGGTGTTTTACTGATAAAACAACTGGCTTCAGTTGCCCAGTTTTGATGCACGGTCTGCTGTTTCAGACTCCTTGCTATCTTCACAGTTGCTGGCTCCTCATTATGTGAGCCGTTGGATTTCATATTCGCGGAAATAGAAGATGGCAGAGACTTTCACAAGTTTACTCCTGTCTCTCTCTCTCTCTCTCTCACACACACACACACACAGACTAAAGTGGTTTTGGGATAAGATTTGGCTTCTGGTTTTTTGTTTTCTTGTTTTTATAAAGGACGAGCGAGAGGGAAAGAACTCCCCCTAAATTCGTAAAAAATGCACATTTATATAACACTTCAATATAATTTTATTTTATTTTATTTTATTTTTAATATTTAATGATTAAAAAAATTAAAAATAAAAATACAATAACTTGAAAAGCCTTTAAATAATTAGCATTAAGGTAGGAATGACAAAATCGTCTGCCCCGCCCTTGATGGGGTGGGAATGGACAAATCATAAATGGAATCGGGTGAAATTTTGAAAATTCATTTAGATTCGAGATGAGATCGAGGGCATTCGCTCCAACCCTAGCAACCCCACCCCGTTTATGTATTACATGTTTTTTTAAAAACTTTTTAAGATATATTATATTTACTAATCATACTGTATAAAATAAGTTTTAAGATTTTTTATATTTTTTTATTATGTTAATTATTTTATAATAAAATTTTAATTTACTTATAATTTTTTTAACTTACTTAAGGGGAAAAAAAATCAGACCCAGCGCAGTCCAAATAATTTTATGAAAAAATAATATTTTAGCATTAAAATAATAGAGTTGGAGAGTCTCCTGATGCTAAATATTTTTTCATTCATGAAAAATCTATATTTTGATATCATTACAATATAAAAATATTAGATTTTGACAATTATACTCTAATATTAAAATATTATTTTTTAACATAACAATTATTTTTTCATGAAAAAATAGGATGGACCCACCTCCATTTGAGATATACTAACTGTATTCTACGATATAACATAAATTGATATTAATTACTCTTGTTACAAAATATGGCATTATCATTTTTTTTTTTTTACAATTCAAATAGAACTTTAACATCAATATCAAATTTTAACATTAACAAATCAAATAACACATATATTAAAATTGCTTGTCATTAAAAATGGTTTAAAGTAGCCACTCTTTCCCATAATCAGCTTAAGTTGTTAGAGAATGTAATAATAAAGTTATACCCTTTTTAACAACTTAAGTTTTTAGATGAGTTGATAACTTTACATAAGTTCGAACTACCAGTGCAGGCGCACATAAGTCTACTTTTTTTCTCATCCATGTACTTTAAAAAAAAAAAATTTAAATTTTTTATGACACGTGGAGCTCTTAGACCTGAGACAATTGGGCAATGTAATGCTGTCACGTGATGAGGGTATTTTGTTATATTAAAGTAAATAATCCGTAACGTGCTGTCATTGTTTAAATAAAAAAAAGAAATATAAACTCACAGAAAAATGGAAACCCACAGGCAAAACAAGTCAAACCATTGGATTAGGTGGGTAGATGCAAGATTACCGTCCTGCTTATATTTGTTTAATGACTGCTTTTTTGGGTGAATTCAACTTACTTGAATGAATTAACTCATTTGAATCGTACAATTATAATGTTAGATAGTAATTATTGATTTGCTGAATATTTACTTAATTACTCTGTTTTTGGGTGAATTCAACTTACTTGACCTAGATATTTCAAAATTTGAGTCAACAGTGGCATAGTGAAATAAAAAGTCAAAAAAATGAATTTTATATTTTATTTTATAGTGATAGTATTATATTATATTATATGTATTACATTTTTTAAACTTTTCTCAATATATAAATTTTTTTATTATATGAAAACAACGGAGTATTACAATAATATAATTATAATGTTATTTAGTAATTATTGATCTGTTGGATATTTTTTTAATTATTGTATTTTTTGGTGAATTCAACTTACTTGACCCTGAATGTTTCAAAATTTGAGTCAAAAGTGACATGGTGAGAAAAAAAAGTAAAAAAAAATAGATTTTATATTTTATTTTATAGTGATGATATTATATTATATGTATTACAATTTTTAAAATTTTTCTCGATATATAAACTTTTTTATTATATGAAAATAATGTAGTATTATAATTAATTAACTCGTTTAAATAGTACAATTATAATGTTACATAGTAACATAAGAATACCGAGCACCAAATAATTTAATAATAGCAAGACCCTCTTAAATGTAAACTCGGAGGTTTAATGAAAATAATACACACATATTTTTAAAGAAGAATGTGAGATTTAAACTCATGACTTCTCATAACAAGGAGGACATGGTGGCTGATTAGACTAACTACAAAAACAACACAACACAAAAATTTTAAAAAATCGAACACGTTAAATTTCTTGAAAAACAAGTAATACTGGGAATTATTTCACCAAAATAAGAGAAAATTCTCTAAATTTGAAATTGTATTTTATTAATAATAGTCTGAATAATAAGAGCCTAATATATTATAATTATTATAAAATAAAAAATTACTAATATTAATTTGAATAAAATTAAAAAACTAAAATATTTTAAAAACGAGTCAAAGAAAGATCTGCCACTTGATCCGAATAAAAAAAAAAACATGAATTACTTTTAAACTTTTCGACATACCAAAATACCAACAACCCATGTATTACATATGAAAGAACTTTTAAGAACAACTCACATATCACGTATGAAATAACTTTTAAATTCTAACTACTATTGTCATGAGAGAGCCTCTCACTAAATGTCATTTCACCTGTATTTATTCTACAATTTAGTACGTTATCGTATAAAAATATCAAATTTTAATAATTTTATTTTAATAATAAAATATTATATTTTAATATTTATTATTATTATTATTATTTTAATAAAATAACGTGAATTCTATGTTCATTTGACATTTACTTGATAAAGTAAAAATGAACTTCATATTTGTTTGACATATACAAGTTGTATTCTATAAATATCATAAAATAACTTTAATTACTTTTAATATTAATGTTATATTTTAAAATTAACACATCAAAATATTATATACATTAAAACGACTCTAATATGAGTACTGAGATTAATAAGTCTAATCTAATCTCGTGATTAAGAAAAATAAACTAATCTTACATTGTTCTGAAATGAATGAATGAACGAGAATTAAACACGTGGGATTTCTTTTGAGAATGGAAGTTAATATTCTTTTAATGTATTGCAAATTTGAATAATAATTATAAAAAAGTAATATTAGTCTTACTTTTATATTTTACTAAAATATTTATTTTCATTAGTTGACAGTATTGTATTAACTGAATATGACATCATCATATGACATGATGTGATATTCAACTAATATAATACTGACAACTCATTAAAGTAAATATTTTTAATAAATTTTTTAAGTAAATCTAACATTATTGATTATAGAAAGACAACATTGCGATACTTTTATATCATTAACCCACGTGTTCGATGTTTCTGTCACATGATTGTTATATAAGGAAATATATTAAGAAAAGTATCGGAGAGAGACTATGCATGGTTTTATGGGATACTAGGGGTGGCAGTACGGATGGATCACATGCATGCCAAACTCCAACGATGCCATTGAGGGTATATAAGTTTAATATTAATTTCTCTCTCGGCTTTTTTTTACGGATAATGGACTTTTTGGACAATTATTGCGAAGGCATCGATATAAAAAGAATTATTTTAATGAACTAGGTTATATTAATTTATTAAAAATAATTAAATTTGTATTGCTTCAAAATATTTTAGCAATAATCCAGGAGATAGACTACTTCAATGCATAGTTATTAGAATCAGATTAAATTAGTTTGTTTTAACTGGTTGAATTTGGAATCAAACATTAAATCGATTCAATTCGATTTGATTAAAATATTTATTTTATTAAAAAAATTGAAAAAAATCAGTCGAATCAGTCAATTTTTTAAAAAATCAAGTGAACTGACCAATTTAAAAAAAACAGTTGAACAATCTTTTATCTTTTTATCTCCTACTATTTTTTTATCACAAAATTTCTTATATTTGATTATTAAATAATAAAATTTAGTATAAAATAGGAATATTGTTGCATGTATTTTTGTTATATATATAAATATATTAAACTTATATATTAAGATAATTTTAATGATTATATTTATATTTTGTTATTTAGCACTAGATAAGAAAAAAATATTTTTTCTTCTTATTTTTAAAATTTTTAATATATTATTGATATTTTTAATATATTAATTATAAAACCGGTTGAACCAGTGAGTCGTAAACCAACCTTTTCATCGATTCATCGTCTGATCCGGTTCTGATAACTATGCTTCAAGATATAGTAATAATTAATTTTATTCCTTATTATTATTTATTAATAAAAATATTTATTAAATAATTAAGACATTATAATTTAATTTCAATTAACTCGACAACTTGACCAAAGATGTGTTATTTATTTTCTAGTTCATAGTCACATCCAAAAATGACAATTGTGTCAGTTCCATGTTCTATTATATTAAGATATGAATAATGTTCTCAGACTCAGATCGTTCATCGAATCGTAAAAATGTCTGGGTTATAAGTTACTGGTTCAACTGTCGGGTCAACCGGAATCAAATCGTGATGTCATAATTATATAATTAATAAATTTAATAATACATATTATTGATATTTTAAATTTTAAAAATTATACAAAAATTACTAAAAATTATATAAAAAAATTTACAAAATATGAATTTTCTTAATATATAAAACTTCAAGAAAAAAATGAAAAAAGTATAATAGACATATTTTATTGCAATATTGAAAGTTAAAACTTTATTGCTATTCTTCCATAATCGCAAGGACCATAACAAAAATCAATTTAACATCCAATCCAAGTATAATCCAATAATTTAGTCTTCAACTACATGAAAAAAAAAATATAAACACTAATAATCATGCATAAAATAAAATAAAATACCACATGATACAAATATATAATACTGGAGTTTCAAACTTCAATGGTTTAAAATATTAAATACAATCTAAAATAAATTCAGCCAAAAACCAACTCAACTCAGCCAAAATTTAGCCAAAAAATTGCATGAAATTTGAGATTTTGAATATACAAAAAAAAAAAAAAAAAAATTGCAGCCAAGAACCGGTTCACCGGTTGAACCGTCCGGTTTTACCGATTTTTACTTTTTAGAACGGTTTTAAGTTTCAAACGGTTTACTGGGCTAACCCGGACCGGTCTGAGAATCGGTTGAACCGGCCGGTCCGGTCCGGTTTTTAAAACATTGGATATGAATTCTACAACACAAGGTTAACTTAAAATACAATAAAATTAATTAATCGTGTTAAAATTATTAACTTTAATTTGATTTATATACATATGGCACAATATGGTTCGTATAATATTTTTAGGATTGACATGTTTAAATGATTTAATTAACATATGTACCTTATTTATTTATAACTAATTATATTTAAATACTTAATATATTTTATAGAATAATTTAGACAAAATTCATTTACGACTTTCATTTATATTAAATTCGCAATCAGCAATAACAACTAATTTTTTTATAATTAATAAATTTTAAAAATTTATTAATTATTAAATTTTTTCATACTTTTATTAACTAATAAGTTTGGTTTACATTTAATGTTTTTTGTTATAAAAAAAATAAGATCTTAAATGTAACTCTTTAACAATATTTTGATTTTATATAAAAAATACATATAATACTTTAATTAAGACATAAAAAAACCTTAATGTCCTTTTTAAATAAAAAAATTTGCAATTTTTAATGCCATAGTTTTTTTTTTTTATACTTATAATACTTTTGACTTTAATTATGTTAAATTAATAAATGTAATTA
This sequence comes from Nyssa sinensis, assembly GCA_008638375.1. Taxonomy (NCBI): domain Eukaryota; kingdom Viridiplantae; phylum Streptophyta; class Magnoliopsida; order Cornales; family Nyssaceae; genus Nyssa; species Nyssa sinensis. Next base: position 6,830,683 of record CM018041.1, on the reverse strand, counting down.
ACAAGACACGTAATAATTATAAAATATATATATATATAACAATTTTATTTTTTTAATAGTTAATATTATAATTTTTTTTAAAGAAATATATGAATTATTAAAAAATAAAATTATTAATTATTTACTATTAAATTAAATTATTTTTTTTGAAAAATTATTAATTAGTAAAAATTATTAATTTATTAAATATTAATTATAAAACGATTCACTGTACTTAGGGGTGTCAATTTTTGACACGACACGAAATTAACGGGTTTGGGTTGAGTATAATGGGTTTGGGTCATAAACGGGTTGACACGTACAACAAGATTAATAAATAGGTTGTGTTTAGGTTTTACTAGTGTTAACCCGTTTAACACGACTTAACACGTTTAATTATAAAAAATATCATGAGTTAAGGTAATCGGTCTCGCATCAAATATTTATCAAGATTTGAAGATTTTTTTACTTATAAAAGAAGTTTTTACTTTGATTTGACATATGTTTAAAGTTACTAAACTTAAAAATTATTTATACATATTAAAAGATAGATAAATTTTTTTATTTAAAAAATAAAAAAAATTAAAATAAACCAATTAAGCGTGTCAACACGTGTAACCTGTTTAATAAATAGGTTTGGTTTGGATTTTGAAACTTGACACGATTTATAATAGTGTCGAGTTAGGATTGACATATATGTATAACTTGAAACGATCCATAGGTAAATTTTTTTATTTAAAAAAAAATTAAAATAAAAGAAGTTAAGCGTGCCAACACGTGTAACTTGTTTAATAAATGAATTAGGTTTGAATTTTGAAACTTGACACGATTTGTTAATAGTTTCGAGTTAAGATTGACATATATTTTTAAATATATATAACTTGATACGATTCAAACACGACACGATAACACGAATTGACACGCTTGCTCCCTAATTGTATTTATACTTGGATCGCGTCGGGCTGAAACAATCTCGGTTTGGTTTGATGGGCCTAATATGTATGTTCCGGAGCCTTGGTTTGGGCCTTGTGGTTCGTGAGCGAAAGATCCAGAGCCATACTTCCAGACCTCTCCAGATGTCTTTCTGTATTTCAATTCCAACTTTCCCGCTATACGATACTAGCTTCTTCCACACTTCCCTTTCTTTCGCTCTCTACAATGTGGGCTCTCTCTCTCTAGGGTTTTCTTAAACAGAGAAATCGACCCAGGTGTCCTGGAAATGGAAAGCAATGGAACCTGAAAGAAGTAGATCAGCAAAGAGAAAACCATTATTGGATCGCACCAATCTCATCCCCACCACCACCCTTCGCAACCTTTCTTCGTCATTGTCACTCTGCGCCAAACCCACAAACCCTAAACCAATTCCAAAACCCATTACCAAACCAAATCCGAAACCCTACAATTCATCGATCAACAGACCAGAAACTAATTCTTCCAAATCCGACACCAGCGTCGGATCGTCCAATACCAACAAAAACAATGCCCCAATTCCTAGAACTATCGCACAACCCCAACCCTCAACCCCTCCTCGCATTACACAGTCACATTCTTCATCTACCAATCCTGGTACTCTCTCTCTCTCTCTCTCTATATATATATATATATACACACACACACACACACACGCACACGCACACAACTAATTAAATGGATTACTAACTTGATTTTGAATTGGAAATCCACGGGTTCATTGTTTAGTTATGTCTATTGAAGATACGTGACTATCATTTATTGAAGTAATTTTTGTTGCTTGTTTTGGAATAGATTTTGATTTGTTTAGTTATCAGTTTTTAATTCCATGATTTTTAACTCTTCTGTTTCGTTCCGAGCGTTTTAGTGGTTATATTTGCTTGTTAGCTTGCTCTGGATGTGTTTTGGTTTCAATTGATCTGTGATGCATATAGTTTTTCAAGCCATGTGTGCATTTTTAATTCTATCTTTTCAACGCCAAGTGTATTTGATGTGGGCTGAAATACAGGGGACTAACATATATGTTGTTCTTTGTTTTGTAAGGTAATGGGAATAACGAGATTTTTGAGCCTCTTGTAGTTTACTGTCGGAGAGAGACTGTGGAGAAAACGAAGTATAAAGGGAAGGCTGTTGCTGTGCCTTTTAGCTGCCCTCCTCTGGAGAAAACAAAGGATAAAAGGAAGAGAGTTGCTGCACCGCTTAGCTGCCCTCCTCTAGAGAAAACAAAGGATAAAAGGAAGACAGTTGCTGCGCCTTTTAGTTGCCCTCCTTTGGAGAAAACGAAGGGTAACGGAAAAGCAATTGCCGAGCCTTTTAGGTGCCCTCCTCTGGAGAAAATAAAGGATAAAGGGAAAGCGGTGGCTGTACCTTTTAGTCCCCCTCCTCCGGAGAATACAAAAAATAAAGGGAAGGCAGTTGCTGTGTCTTTTAGTTGTCCTCCTCTGCTGAGGACCAGGAACGCATGGTAGCTCTCTCTCTTTATCTGGCACACACAAACACACATTACTTATACTTTATAGCATTGAACTTTGCATTTTGAGTTTCAATGGAAGTTTATCGTGTGAGTTGAAGTGATTTCTTATATTTACCTTTTGGGTTCACCATCTACAATGGTTACTCAAATTTGAGTAAAAGCTTGATATGAAGGTCTCTAATGGTCACATGTAGTTTTACTCGAATCTTTTGAAAAAATTCACATCTTGTCCAAACAGTTTTAAATTTGACAGCGATTTGAATCCATGAACAGTGTTATGCAGATTTGGGTTTAAGTTTGCAGTAAAAATGGTTGTGATATGGATTTGAGTCAACGGTTGGATAGGTTTTTTTTTTTAAAGGATTTTGACTTAAATTTAAGTTTAAGTCTAACTTTGAGTCACCATTGGAGATGCTATGTTGGTATACATTGAACCTAGTGCTTTGCCTAGTTTTTGGATTGAGCTCTATTGTTTGTATTCTTTGTACTTGGTCACTGGAAGTTTTATCTTTTTTAATAAATTAGCAATGATATTTGACATCTATGATGGGATGCACTGGAAAATTGTTATATGAATATATGGTTATATGTATAAATATGTGATTGGTCTAATGGAATGTTAATCACGAAAAAAAATCTAATATGATGTTGGGTTTTCACGAAAATTAGCAGTCCCTTGTCGGTGGAATGACTGGTTGACTTATGGCGGTTACATTGCCTTTTCTGGACCCTAAGAATGGCTGGCTTTGTTTCACACTTAATGATGGTCTTTCATGCGACTGAACAGCCCCAGAAAAAAGTGAATATGTTGCTTGTAATTTTGAATGTAGACTCTGGAGACTTTTAACGGGCAAGTCCGATGCTCTGAATTGGAAAATTTATCAGTTGTAATAGCATGTGATGGCGGTGATGCTGGAATAGTGAAAATGTTGGTCTATTCATTCATCTCTGTATTATACAACACCGTTCTTTAGTGCTTTTGTTTCTTCTGTGACTATGGATGATTTAGATTGATCCAGAAATTCTGAGTTTCTTGGGGGTAATGAGTAATTTAGAGTTGAACATGACTGGTTTAATTAATGACTGTCCCATATGATTCTTGTCCATATTTAGCACTATGAATAGTGAAAATGTTACTCTATTCATTCATCTCTTTATTATACAACATAATTCTGTAGTGCCCTTGTTAGTCTATTCATTCTTCGCTGTATTATACAGAACCATTCCGTAGTGCTCTTGTTTCTTCTGTGACTCTGGATAATATAGATTGATCAACACCAGAAATTCTGAGTTTCTTGCAAGTAATAAGCAATTTAGAGCTGTGCATGACTGATATAAATAATGACTGTCATGTATGATTCCTGCCCCATCTATATTGATGTTGTCTTGTATGTTCTTTGTCTTTCAAATAGGGATCAACTAAATGAAGCTGTTGATATTGGTCTACCCAAATCGTACACAGTTCCTCATCCAAAGCATAAAAAGGTTTGTTTAAGTATTACTTTAGTCTTGTGTCAGTTGTGTACTTGTGTGTGTGTCTTTGTATTGTTATTTTTGACTGATATTCCAATTTTACTAATTATTTTGGATGTTGGGCTTCTAATTTTTAATTCTTACTCAGTGAAAGTATCATGCACAATATTCAAATTACTGTTTTTCTTGACCCATTTGACCTACACTCAAATCTAGATTGCAGCGAGTGATTTCAATGGCATAGAAGCTTGCTTCTTTGATAACAGGCTGACTAATTGGGTTATATCTTTACTCTTTCCTCTTGGTTGAAAGATCCTGCTGGATCAAGAAAATTTAAAAGCCGCTTATAAAAAATGAATACTTAAAAGTCAAAATTGCATATTATTGCATGAAATAGGTCTGTGGTTTACAGGAGACTTGGGTGTGTGTTTGTTATAAATAAGGTGGTTTCTCTATCCAGGGCTATGATTTAGTGTCTTAGTGAGAAATTCTATTTTTGTAATGCTGAAATGACTAATGTGGTACCACCTTTTCTTGTGGTACAATGTTATGGTGCGGTGTACCTTGTTATATGCCATATTTCTTCAATCCTTAAATGCTTCCTCAATTCTCTAGCATGTTTTACTTTTATCAGTTTTTCCACCCAGCATTTATGGTTGTATAGTAACCCTTTTAATCAGCGTGATATAATTTTGCAGAAGAGGCGTTGCTTATTGTCAGAGCAAGATGGTTCGGAACATGCCTTGCCACAAGATTTTATTGAGCAGCAGAAAGCTTACTTTAAAGAGGTGGATGAGTTTGAATTGCCAGAGGAGGAAGTATCATATAACGAGTTGGATGAATAGAAGAGGAAGTATTACTTGTGGGATAGGTAAGGGGGCCCTAACGCATTGTTGTTCTTTTGTATAGTTACAATGATATGGTTAACAAATTCTGGTGTTAATACTTACGTGCTCACCAATTATATCAATGAACTTGGCAATCCTCTCCCAAAGTCTTCTGTATTTTGTGTAATAGTCCCGAGGTATATAATAGTGGTCTTTTATAGGGATGGGAAAGAAAAAGGTAAATAGTCAAGGTCTGTGTGGAGATCATATTATTGACAGCATTTTCACACTGCAGGTTGATGTCTTTGTAATTGTAAATGGATGATCTAATGTAGTTTGACACAATAAGTTGTTCAAATTTCCATGTGCTCTTGAGAGTTTGCTGTACTTGGTTTGCTAGCTTCAATAAATTGTGCTAACAACCAGAGAGTTGATACCCAAATGTTTTGCCCCTGCCCAACAAATTTCAACTAAACCTTTGTTATATATAGTTACTACGGTTAGTCGTGAAGATTGAAGTTTTGTGATGTGATTGGTGTGTGCAAATTATGTGCTCATATTATGCACCTGCCTGATTTGTATGCACCAATCGTGTTGCGAAAATTGAATCTTTGTGATTGGCCATACTGGGGCTCTTGCTATATATTCAAAAGAAGTCTCTTATCTATAAACCTACTTGAGTCAGTTGTTCAAGAAGGAAAGATGTCCATAGCTACCTGACATTTTTTCTATGGCACACCATAAAATTGTGCATTATAATCATCTTCACCATCTATTAAGTATGAGAAAACATGGGCAATTCAACATTTATACTATTAGTATGCATCTTTAACGTACGAGGAAAACAGTAGTGCACTTGCATCTTATATATCGTTCTAATTGTTGGTTCACATGTAATGCTTTGCTTATTGGTTTTTTGGTCGGTAAAAGATCCGAGTAGAAAACTTCTGAAACTGTAATAGGCTAAAGCATCTCTTCTGCCATTTGGAGATCTTTACTTCCTAATTTGTTACCATATTTTTTGCTCAGATGTTATTCTGAGTGATATGAGATGAATTTAGATTTTAGATGTGATTGGGCAATCTGTCGAAGGTGGATTGCGGATCAGCTTTTTTTGTAGACGTGAAATTTGCAAGATGAAATGAGTTAGGTCATAATAGTTTCCTGTATGGGTAAAATGTCTTATGGGATGTGCTAGAAGTGAGAGTTAAATTGGATTAGTTGAGCTTAAGTAGCTTTGATCATAAATGTTACTTTTTTTCTTCTTCTTTGCTTTGACTAGTCCAACAACTCTCTCGAATGGCCGATGGCCTTGTTGCTGAGTGGCATAACCTTGGCTCTTTTATAAGAAAGGTCTAAGTGTTCAATCTCCGTCAATGGTAAGGCGAGGGATTTGAAGCCCCACTTATGATGTGGATAGGGAGGCTATGGGTTAGTAGGTTAGTTAGGTGCCTAGTCATTAGGCCGGGCCTTCCATTGACTCAAAGGGTATTCGGAGCTCTTAACATGGCAAAAAAAAAAAAAACACTTGATTGACATTTTAGAGACTAGTAAGAGTATTTCTAATGTTACTACCCAAAATTTGGTTAAACTTTAGCTAAAATCCTTCTTTATCTGTTTTAGCTAGTTATTTTTCAAGGACTAACTCTTAACACCACTCTATATTTTTAGATAGTATTATGGCGCCTAACAACAACAGGCCATGTTTGTGTCTTCTACATTTGCATCTCCTTTCCCTTTACATTTTATTCCTACAGCCAAACAAGGCCTCATATTTTATTCCCAACCCAAATCCTACTCTTGATCAACTTTTTCAAGCCCTCCTCTTCTTTTCCCCATTTCTCTGCAACAACAGTTCCCTCTCACTTAAAAAATGCTTCCCCCTCACTCTCTCACTGAAAATATACTTACAACATCATCCCACAAAAACTCACAGAATGTCTCCAACAATTCCCTCTCTCTCTAAAAGGCCTTCTCAGACACTAAATTCTTCCTTCTCTCTCAAAATATACTATCCAACATCACACACACAAAATCCAGTGGTTGGGATTAGATCACCCACACGTTTGTCTCTATTTTTTCCTCTCTCTCCCCTTTGGGGATTAGATCAGTTTGAGAGTTGAAAATCTAACCGTGCCCTAACGAACAGTGTTGGAGATGCTCTAAGAATTAATATGATAATGTTTTAGAAACTTTTGGTATTCTTCTCTGCAGTTTAGGGCAGCCATTTTTGTGATACTGGAGAATGCAGTGAACACTAATCTGTTTATAAAAGCAGATCATGATCAGCTTAATATATAAATTCCTGCCACCTAAGGGGAGAAAAAAGTTCAAGTGTGAAATTTACATAAATATTACACCAATACTCAAATTTGAGTGTCAATTGAAACAGTCCTTTTTTGTTGTTGAGGTTATATATGTTCTTCCTGGATCAACAAATCTACAAAACTGGCATTGAGGTAGAAGTTTTTGCATGAATCGGGTTTATAAACCCGAGTTATAATCAGACTAATGAATTTGATTCATGTCAAAATTTCTTGCATTGAAGAGTGGGTTTATAAACCCTTTCCAATTAAAAAGAAAGAATAGTAGGAAGAACAAATTTAGTAGTATAGTGTAGTATAGTGCTCTACAGCTATGTATGCATCCATTTGCACGTGACTATAAAAAGGGAAAGAATCATGGATCTACCGAATCAGTGCCAATATCTAGAAGCTAATGACTTTGGCTTTTCAAAAACTGATGAATTCGACCTGGTTTTGAACCACAACTTGAAATCCAAGGTGAAACTTGGACCACAAAGCATGCACAAACAAATAATGTGGGCTCAAATGCTTGCAACTTGTGAGACAGCCATCATCATAAAATTAGACTGATTTTATGTGAGGCCATTGATGCACTTTTCTGTGATACTGCAGTTGACCCCATGCATTTTGGCTCCATTTTCTATTTTTATCTTTCTAGATTCCATTGTCATCTGCAGCTTTTGGCTGCACTATAGGCTCATCCTTTATAGAGGGGTGGGGTTATCTCCATTTGATTGGTCACTCGTGCATATTTCCATCTACCTTTTGATCATATGAAATGATGCTTTTCTTCACCAATTTTCTTTTTCTTCTTTTTTTTTTTTAAATTTTGTTTTTTATTTAAATTTTTGGTCTGTGCATAATTTTTTCTTGCTTTGCTCCCTAGTTGCAATGTGCAGGCCAACATGGTAGCTCAGGTATCAGACTCTGTTGATTGTTCAGTGTCAATTAGGATGCAAGCAAAGGGTGTGATGGATCAACAATTTTACACAGCCATGCTTTAAGTTTACCCTGAAGTAGAGTTGTCCCAACTCTCTTGATCATAGTCATACATATCACCAAATTACATACACCCATGTTTTTCACCAAAATAGTTAATAAATAATGATAGTGTCAGTCGCAAAGTTTTAATTTTCACGATTTTGTTGGAAAGTGCAATTGACGTGTTGACGAGTTGTTAACTGCATTAACAAATAACTTTGGGTGTAATGAGTATCAACCATATTTGCAAGTGGTTCACATATTCAGTTGATATGGTTGAGGCTTATTAACCCAAGTGTAATGCACAAGAATCAATGGCCCACACATTTAATTAATATAATTGATGTTTATTGGTCCGGGTATAATGTATCAGAATCAATAAATAATTTTTTCTATATTAAGATGTGAATAACATAGTCCAATGTAATTGGAAAGATAGAAACGATGTGACCGACAAAACCGACAAAAATGGCCTCAATAGTTAATTTGCACCATCCCTAATGTAGATAAACTAGTGGTTGTGCTTCCATTTCTTTTCGTTTCAAAGCAAAATAATCATAACTTCACCTGTAATGTCATTAACGATAGAGTAATCATGATTAAGTGTAATTTTCCATATCATATCTAAAATTTGATTAGACACTAACAATAATGATAAAAGAGACACGAATTCTTAATGTGATTATCTTCTCGAAAGTTTTGTTGTCAAAGCCATTAAGTGATGTTTCTTCCAAGTGCTGCAAAACATGTCATGAATCACAATGAAGGAATACAACATGCATGTATGTAACCTTGCTTCTCGGGTAAAATTTTTGACCCGATTTTTGTTAGACAAATTTCAGTAGTCTTTACATCCGAACGAAGAATTGATTCTCGTACGAACAGAAATGACTTTCTCGTTCGGTCACGTATGAGATTTGAGCCCCGGTTCATTTCGGTCACGTATGGAAAATATTAATTTGAAGAGTTTCCGGAAGCAATAGTAGGGCTTCCAGAAACTAGTGGTTTTCAGTCTCTTTTGTATGGGTACAGTAAAGACTAGAAGAAGGCATCCAACACACCTAGGTTTTTGGGCCATTTCTAGAAAGCGGCCTTCGACCGGTCACTATATATATATGTGTGTGTGCGTGTGTGTTTGTTTATATATTTAATAGGCAATTGATGGCATTGACCTCTTAGATTCTTCATGAGATTTCAAGAGGGATCAGCAGGAGCCCCATTTAAATATACGATGATATGTCCATTGCTTAGCCCTACCTTTGTACATGTAATTGGTACATGTGGTCCAATTAAATTCAATTAGGTTTAGTGTGTGCACGTAAGCACATGCGTGTTCTTAAGAGTCCGTTTGCCCTAGTTTTAGCGTCACGGGGATGCGATTTTTATATACAAAAAAAAAAAGGCTTGACAAAATTAACGAGAGATTGCAATTCTTAGTCTCCGGAAGCTTGGCCAAATGGCGCCTCTAAATCCGCATGCAATGACATTCTTGAATCTTTTGATACTTGGCGAATACTATATACCTCACAGGCTAGGGGTACATATTTTTTGAAATATTAACTTAATTAGTTTTAAATTAGACCATAAAGTTACTCCTGATTAAAAGTTATAAGCTCATTTGTATTAGGGGTGCAATTTAGATTGACTAATTCGAGTCAGACATGAATTTTTTTAGGGTTTGGATTTTATTTTTTACATTTTGAGTAAAAAACTCAAACCCAATTTAAAGTAGAGTTGAGTTTGTATTAAGATATCAAAAATTTGAGTCCGAACTTAATATTTTATATTTTAATTATATATCATTAGATTAGTAAAAGAATTTTACTAGCATTATTATTTATATTTTTATACTTTTAAAACTTTGTTAGTATTTAATATTTTTTCTCAAAATTAAATTATGTTGAAAGAGTTATTTTAACACTTTTTTTAAAAAAGGAAAAACTAAGAAAAATTATTAAAATTTTTAATGTATAATTAAAATAGGAATATACAATAATTTATTAAAGAAATTGAAATAAAATTTGAAAATCAAAATTAATAATCAAAATTATTAAAAATTCACTGGATACGGGTTAAGCACGATACTAATAAATTTTATTTTGGAGTCGGATTCAAGTTTGTTTATCGAGTTTAAAGCTAGAGTTGGACTCGTATTGACTGGTTTAGAATTTGAATTAAACTTTGAACATAACTTAACCTGAATTACACTCGTAATTTGTATGAACCCGAACCGGCTGACCCAAAATCACAAAATGCTAGGGGGGCCCTTCAAGTTGATGCATCTTGATTCGGTATTATCTAATATCTACCCTTCCATTGACCTGCTTTTCACATTTTCTAGGCAACAAAACAGGATAAGATATTGGTCCCCTGGTGGAAGTGGGAGGGTCCGGGCTGAGCCGAAGTAGTGCGTCTGGTGTAGGTGGGGTCGGACCAGAACTGTAACCGAACTTGGGCTGAGCCGGCTCCGCCACATCTATGGGGGAAAAGGATAAGTGGGAAGTACCATAATATATGTTTGCTGCACTGCTGCTACATTTTTTGTGGGCTCAATTTCTAATACTGAGTCCAATCATGGAGACATTCAAAACATAAGGGTTGTGTCCGTTCATAATCAATCAATCAACTTAAAATGGTCATGGGTTGTACTACTTTGTCAACCTGATCGTTGAATACATCTGATGAAATATTAAAAGATTATTAAATAATGATCAAGTCAATAATTCTGACCAATTAAAAATTGTTAAATATACAAAATTTATTTTATAATCTTCTAAAAGACCCAACAAAGTATACATATATCAACTTGTGATTAACTGAGACCATTCAATAACCTCTCAGGATGGAGTGGAATATTGAAGCCTAACTCTTAATCCAAACTAAATATACTTGCCTAATTATGGAGAGAGATATTGAAACCTAACTCTTGAACCAAACCAAATATACTTGCCTAATTACTGAGTTAATGGGTGGAACTATCCAAAAAAAAAAAAAGAATATATAAGTTTCTGTGTAACCGAAAAAAGTTGAGTGAGTTGGCCTCAATGGTGAGACTGTCGATCAGATTTCGGTATTGATTTGACATTTATATGAGTTTCACAAGATGCTTAAATTTGAAGGAGAGTTTTGTCGGTGAGACAATTCTATTGAACTTTTTTGGTCTCCTTAAAATTAAACAACTCATTCGCATGACAAGTTATAATTGATTCATAAAACATGTTCATATAAGAATGGAGTGAAATATTGAAACCTAACTCTTGAACCAATGGAATATACTTAATTAATTACATAGTTGACAGTATCCAAGAAAAAGAGAATATATAAGTTGCCGTGTAACCGAAAAAAGTTGAGTGGGTTTATCACATTGGTTAGATGGTCAATGAGATTCCAGTATTGATTTGACATTTAAGTGAGTTTCACACGTTACTTAAATTTCGCTAATCATACCTTGGTGGAAGATAAGTGGGCTAGCAACCAAAAATAGACCATGTAAGTAAAGTTTGGTTAACATATTTGTGGAAGATTTTTTCTTTCTTTCTTTTGGTTCTAATTAAAATTAGTATGTCATTCAATTTACCCACATTTTCATGATATTATCATAGAGGAGTGTTACGAGCAGTCGAAACTCGCGATTTAATTGACGCGTATGTTTACGTGCCAATATCACACGCACATACTAATCAAATGACGAATTTTTTAATTTCGCAAGACAATATAGCATTCCTCCTTTATCATAATACATTCAAAGAATGCTATACAAATTTACTTTTCGTATAGCTTGTATCCCTCATAGACTCTATTTAGATGTGTCCCACATGTATTAATTAATTTGAGTCTTCATATTTTATGTTTAAAAGTAAAAATTAAGATAACAAAAGTAGGTACTTAGATTAAAACTTCTAAGGAAGAGTCAATATATTGCAATGTTTTTACAATGTCAACTTAGGAATAGACACTATAATTTTTAACATGGGCATTAAAATATGGACTATAAATCATTATTTTTGAAAGTTCATATTTTAGTGCTTATGCACTCAGGTGAACGAGTCTCGGCAATGAAGGGCATGATGATGAGTCCCACTTTTATATGAATGTATGAATATTACAGGAAGAACAAAATATGATTATTTATAATGGTCCTATCATAGGTTCGTGGTCCATCCATAAAAATAGCACGATTGAGGCAACAAAGAGTCACCATTAGTTATTCTCTTGACTTTTAAAGTTTTAATCATTACTCCAAATACATGGTTGGATGATTTCTGTATTGATTTGGACAGAATCTGGGCATGCTGCTAGTTGGGTCGGTTCAAAATAATTTGAGAATTAAAGTCAATAGTGGATGCAGGAGGAGACAGGGAGATGGCCTTCTTCCAAAAATAATAATAATAATTAGATATTATGTTTTTATCATTAATTTTTTTTTTTTAACAAATTAGAATTTGACTCCCTCAAGTTTTTTTTTATATATATTTATATGAATCGATCTTTTTAAATTTTTATCCCTACAATTTGGCATCCTTTAACTAAAATTTCTGAATCCATCATAGTATTAACTTTAAATGAGACTTACTTTTTTCTTTTTCTTTTCACCTTTTGAGATGCAAGAAGAATAAATATGTAATCACAAAAATGTAATTTAAAGCAATGATAAAATAAATTATCGCATAAGAGTTTTGAATAATTTAAATATAAATTAAAATCTAATAACTATATAAAATATATAAGCTTTCAATATATAGTATAAAAAAAAGGTGTAGTACTCTTTTAATAGAAAAGAAGCATATGTTAAAATGCCTAATAATTGAATTCTTATCTAATTGAAAATACTCAAATAATGAAATTTACAAAAATATAAAGTAAGTAATTAAAAATAATAGTTCATGTCTTTTTTATGTAGACATATAGCTATAAAATTAAATTTATTTCCTGAAGAATTTATGGGCATTCTTTGTGTAAAATTAGATTTTTATTGTTCTTAACTTCTTTGAATTATATTATATGAACAATTAGACTTTTATTAGCCTTAAATCATAGAGACAAAATTTAAGACATAAAACGATAATTTTGTTCGCTTAATAGTAGAGCCGACACTAATAATCGCTTTCCATACCACAACATCAGTGCTTAATTTCATCAGAACTGTTATGTGAATGTAGTTTTTAAATTGTTGATATTCTTGTTTTTCACCTGTGTTGTGATTGCTGGTGTTGTCTTTGTTGGAGGGATAAGGGATTGCCTCTCTGTTGTGATGTAGTGCTTGGTTTCTTAACATATAAAAGGGAGACAAAGGAAAGAATATGATTGTGCATTTGACATGACTGTCGAAATATTTTTTAGTGAGTCTGATATAATACGTGACAATGTATTCTTTTCAATAGCACTTTGTTATATATATACATATATATATATATATTATGCTTTACTTTAAAAGATGAGTCATATCATATACGACAAAGAACTATTAAAATGTGACACATTACAACGTCACTATACCAGTTCCATTCAAAAATTTTCTCAGAAACCACCAACCTTTACACTAGGTATTGTAAAAGATTTTGAAAGATGTTTTAGGGTTCGGTGGGATTATTGCTTTGAATCTTAAGGTAAGAACAGAATACAGTTATCAACCAAATTAAGAAACGTAAAGCAACAAAGGGAGTGAAGACTTGGCGGCTAAGATTTGTATAAACATTGCTCTTAAGAGTGATTTTGCCATCAAAGATTGAATCTTGGTGTATCAGGTTGGCGGCATTCCACCCTCTAAGATACAACAGCCGGTCCTAGCAAGCGTACACTCATAAGTGCTTTGTACTAAATGAACACTCTTTCACAATTCTGGGGTCGTTCACATATTGAAAAGAAAGCATTAGTGGAACAAAATAGTTAAAGTAGTGGCAATACTTCAACGGAGTAGTAATTAATGAAAATGGACAAAAACAGTTCCCCGATGGAATCAAAGCAAACAATGCACAAACATTTTGAGAGAAGAACAAATAATTGAAGAAAAAAACTATGCTCTGAAAGCTCGAATATTTTTGTGTAAAACAATGAATACATAACTTTTATTTATACTGTTTGTGAAGGAGAATTTTAAAAGAAGGCACATATTTGCTGCCCCCAACTATAGTAATGACTAATTAACATCATTTCAAATTGATTCTGTCGATTGGTAAAAAAGCTGACTGATTAAAGTCAAATATAAATCAGTATTAGAAAGTTTGACAATTAAAAATTAGTAATAAAATAAAATTGTAAAACCTTGGCCAATCATGCACATACGCAGGCTCGAATTCGGGTATTTTCACCCCCATACGCAGGCGTAATGTGGGTGACACGCCTAATTAATTGATTTTCGGATGGACACAACAACAAAATGCACTATTAGCGACGCGCATGTGTGTCGCTAATGGTGCAATTGTGCGTCGCTAAGGCGTCACAAAAAGTGGCGTCGCTAATACTATTAGCGACGCACAAAACCGTTGGTGTCGCTAAAAGTGCATATTAGCGACGCTTTGTGAGCGTCGCTAATAATTGGATACATGCGTCGCCAATAATACCCAAGGGCGTATTGTGCGTCGCTAAAAATCACTTTTAGCAACGCTCAATACGTGCGTCGCTAATACTGACTTTTAGCGACGCGCACTGTGCGTCGCTAAAAGTGATTATTAGCGACGCACAATACGTGTGTCGTCAATACTGACTTTTAGCGACGCACAGTGAGCGTCGCTAAAAGTGATTTTTTGCGAATTTTTAAATTAAATTCAGACTTTTAGCGACGCACACCATAGCGTCGCTAAAAGTGTTTTTTTTTTTTTTTTCAACCATATCTGCTTTGTTTTAATATTGTTTTGTTCCTGTTTAAACCTGTATCAATCATCCATTCTGATATACAATAAAATCCAAGCATTCTGAAATGAATATTTTAAAGCAGAAAAATACATTCATATATATATATATATATTAAACTAATTATGTACAATTGTAAATGTATCATTCATCACTAAATAGAAAAATTAAAAATTGTATCCAAAATGTTACTACAGATGTCCATGAAAATAAAAAATAAAAATAACAAGTTCCGATGCAAAACATAAAGACGGCGCCGCGAAAATAATCCCCGATCAATCTGAAATAAAGATCAAACGACATATATTAGAACAATTATTAAATATATATGAACATAGAATGTGAATAGTTTTTTTTTTTTGCATGCATAAATAGTAAAAACGACATAAAGTAGCATAAGTCTATTTTATCATTTGTGAGGTGTGTGAGGTGGTTTCGGTGCAGTTAGGCCGATATCTGGCATTTTGGTCTGTCAAAACTCCAAAATGGGCCTTTTTGAGGCTGAAACTTGCATAAGTTTCAAACCGGGCATCGGAACCGAGTGTCGTAAGTTCGTGCAAGTCTATTTTATCATTTGTGAGATGTGTGAGGTGGTTTCGATGCAGTTAGGCCGATATCCGGCATTTTGGTCTGTCAAAACCCCAAAATGGGCCTTTTTGAGGCTGAAATTTGCATAAATTTCAAACCGAGCATCGGAACCGAGTTCCGTAAGTTCGTGCAAGTCTATTTTATCATTTTTGAGGTGTGTGATGTGGTTTCGGTGCATTTAGGCCGATATCCGGCATTTTGGTCTGTCAAAACCCCAAAATGGGCCTTTTTGAGGCTGAAACTTGCTTAAGTTTCAAATCGGGCATCGGAACCGAGTTCCGTAATCAATTCAATGGCCATAGTAACTAATTTGTTACTCCAACGGTTGATGGTCTTAAGATGAAGGAGTTTCACGAGAAAGTCCAGTTTCGAAAACTTATCACAACCCGGGTATAACGGCTGCCTTGCTTCCCTTAACAACGACTCAAATGCGGTCGATGGTCCCGTGTCACTCCTGTGACTACTCGCCCCAATTGTAGCCCCCTGCAAGTCTGCCAGCATTTGTGGCAAGCCTTCGTAACCAACCCCAACATTATCACTAAAGTCAACATCGTCGTCTTCTTCTTCATCATCAAATACTACTCGTACGTCACGGCGTTCCCCGTGAAATTCCCAACACGTATACCGCTTGTCCATCCCGTGTTCGAGTAGGTGCTCTTTGACCTCATCTATGTGCATATAATCCCTATTCTTGCACCTCCTACATGGACATCTTATCTTATTTCTCCCATCTGCAGATGCACGAGCAAACTCAATAAAATCTTTGATCCCTTTCACATACCCTGGCAAATGCCTGCCCCTCAAGTCCATCCAACTCTTATCCATTTTCGTCTACCTAATACAAGTCAAAAATGATACTCGTTATAAATATGAAACATGATACCTATCACCTCCAACTTCTCTCTAAAGGGTAAGGTGGTCCTATCCCATTCGTGAATGCACAATCTACATTGCAATCAGCAGCAATCAAATGCTTGATTCCACTCGGACAAAATTTCGGCAGCATCTCCCCACGGTTCTCCAAGTATACGAGATACACGTTAACACGCCTAAATATATACCCAGAGAACAATAGGAGACCATGCTGAAATTTTATCATAGTGAAATATTCAAGCATATGCGCTATTGATTGCAATGCAGATTTATACATTTCCGAACTGTCCTCTCTAGACAATTCAAGAATCGATTTTCATACACACGAGCCCAATCGCGAATAAATTTCGCGACAAGATTCACATGTGATGAAAATGACTCCCGAACTGGGCTAGGCTTACATGAATGCAATTAAAAATTTTATTAGTGTAAGTGCAAACTCTGATTGTCAGACAGAGTTTTGCTTTAAAAAACCATTAACAATAGCATTGAAAATGCCAATCCAAAACATATTGATCTTGGTTGCTAACAAGTAAAAGCACCTACCTTTCAATTTTTATCTATTAATTAAGGTCATTCATCAAGAATTATTTACTTGGCACCTGACAACAACAACTTAACCAACAAAAACAAATCAAGTGCTACCCAAAACCACTAACTGACTTAATAGGTCGGGTGTATCTAGTTGATCTCTCAATCTATAGGACTCAAGAACTCTTATTACTTGGAAGCTAAAACAAAAAAAAATTAAAAATGATTGTTTAGAGGAACTCAGGAGTAAGGGATTAGGGTTCAAGTTGCAGTTCAAAGAACACATACATGAAACACACGAGAGGAAAAAACACAGCCATGGAAAAACACATGTTGAATGAACACATACATGAAAAAATGTCCAAATGCACTCATGTGTCTAGATTTCAAGGAATTTCCATCTCAACAAGAAATATTTCTTCCCATCAAAATTTAATTAAGATAGAACAATCCAACTTAAAGTCAATTTTTAAGTAAAAATAGTAACCTTCACATACTTATATTCGAAACCACCTTATTTTGATACGAGACGGCAAACAAACTAGACTTCGGGTTACCTAACTTTTCAATTTTTAAACAAAATTTATTAGATTTTTTACTATTTATAATAAGTTTTAAATTTGTAATTATTTTGTTTAAGAAATTTTAAATTGGTTTCCGTTTGTTGTTATGTTTTTCTTATTTCATCTAGTTTTTAATTTTTTTAAAAGCCCTAACATTTATTCATGCTGAATTTTTCAATTTTTGAGATTTCTTAGTTTTTTAATTATATTGAGTCTATCATAAAGAAGTAGTAAATTCTTATATAGTTCCGTAGTCTTTTAGTAGTAAATTCTTATTTAGATCCGTAGTCTTTTAGTTTATAAATATAATGTAATTAGTCTTTATTAACTAATTTATTAATAATATTTTGATTTTGATTTTTTTTTGGATGAGGATTTTTTTTTAATTTCTTAGTTATTA
Source organism: Nyssa sinensis (assembly GCA_008638375.1). Classification (NCBI taxonomy): domain Eukaryota; kingdom Viridiplantae; phylum Streptophyta; class Magnoliopsida; order Cornales; family Nyssaceae; genus Nyssa; species Nyssa sinensis. The sequence continues at coordinate 6,812,870 of CM018041.1, read as the reverse complement.
AGAAATTAGACCTAATTAGACCCAATTTAGAACATCAAGTTTTAAACCATTATTAGGCATGGGTTAATGAAAGAAACATAGCTTCGAATAAGGACATAAAATTACTGAGACAATTTAGGCAGAAATTTGTTAAAATAAATTCAAGAGGCACACAAATCCAAGCAATTGGGTAAAACGTAAGCTGATTAAAAATTTGGCTGAATTTTTTTTTAAAAAAAAGATAGTTGGGTGAATTTTTATTTATTGGTTATTTATTTGTTTTGAAAAATCCAACTATCTTAGTTTTTTTTTTTTTAAAACAAAATTCAATTGCCTTACAAAATTCTGTTGAAATTTCCCATATAACCTAAAATTAGAACAAATTTTAAAATTTTCAATTGAAAATGACAAAAGTTATTTACATATTGATTTGCGAATAGAAAAGCTCTCCTAAGAATTGCATAGTAAGTGCTTTACAAAGCACGGACATGAGTTTAACACTTCACAAAAGTAACGACACTCCTTAAGTCCACCTCCCCTGGATTTAGTTTACAAAAAAAAAAAATGTTTCTTTATTTCAAAAGCTTTTGAATACTTAAATCCAAAGTCATGTAGAGAATGAAAAATGCACTAACTATTGACTAAGCTCAGCTGGTAATGAGACTATGTTGTGGTGGATTACCTCAATAATTCATAGGAACTGTGGTAAAACGGAAGAACCCAAAAAAAAAAAATATTTACTAAAGCAAATACTTCTTCAACAGCTCAGTAAATGCATATCTATATCTATTTATATATATATATATATATTATTTATTATTATTATATTATATTATATATGTAGGTATATGGGTTCACTTGAGGATATGAGAGTGGAGTTAGAAAGAAAGAATATGATGCAGATTTGATAGATTTTTGCAAAAATTGAAAGAAAGAATATGAAATCTACCGTCACCGTCACCGAATCGGTTTGCCGTCGCCGAATGGGCCGTCCAATGAGCCGTCCACCGCCGTCCGATTCGTGCTTGCAACAGGGGAGTGACAGAGACTGAGAGAGAAAAATTAGTGACAGAGAGCGTGAGAAGAAAAAGAAAGCAGGTCGGCGATATAAAAATGGGGGGGGGGGGGGCTTATTAGCGACGCTCAATAAGTCCCTGAGCGTCGCTAATCCTAGAATGATCTTATTTGAGACGCCTAATCATGCGTCGCAAATAATTTTACCTATTAGCGACGCCTATGTGCGTCGCTAATAGTTTCCCGCCTAATTTTCGCGGTTTTTTTCCATTTTATTCGCAACACACGACTGCGCGTCACGAAAAGTGACTTTTAGCGACGATTTTTGTGCGTCGCTAATAATGAGCGTCGCCAAAAATATGTTTTTTTGTAGTGGGAGCAACCCGAATTCCACTAGATTTTCCATGGTCTCGTGTGTGCGAGAGTCACTTCATTACTACACACAACTTTATAAAACCCAATAGGATATGTACTAATATACTAAGGAAAGTCTCACTTTCTAACCGATGTGAGACACAAGTATTGTGAGATATTCATCTATCCCAACACTAGGTAAATGATTATTTCTAATTCCTAATCCTATAGTACAAAAATAAGAGCCTAGCCTGACTCTGATTCAACTTGGAATTACTTACAAACTTTCTTACGTTACACCTAGCACGTTAAGAGTCTGTTTGAGGAAGTAATACTACATATCCCCAATTTATATTTATAATTTTATCTCTACTTTGATGTGTTATCAAGAGTGATTTTGATAATCACACCATGTAGGGTTCAAAATATTAGAGTTCAAAAACATTATTTGATGTTAAATCATATTAGAAATATAATTGAAATTATAAATTAGAAATACATAATATTTTCCCTTTACGAGGAGTAGGCCAATATAAATTAAAAATACAATTAAAAATATAAATTAGAAATACAAAACGCACCCTTACCATAACATGAGCCTCACCTTTGGACAAAAAAATGCCTAAATATTACATACATATTAAAAAAGTCATCGAATTTATCCACTTAACTGACATATATTATCATAATTCTACTTTAATTCTTTAGGAAGGAATTAAATTTACATTTGACATGCTAAATAGTGAATAAAAATATAACAAGTCAATCTGATATACCAAACATTATTTCTCTTTCAATTTTACTCTTAAATTTAATTGATTTAATCCTAGACTCTCCTCTTTCTTCTTTCTTATATTTCTTATATGTAGGGCGCAATTTTAGCATTTCCAATTTTATGGAGTAAAATAAGGAGTTTCTTAGTGCATGACTTTTGATATTTAGCTCCTTAAAATAGTTAAGGAGTTACGATTAATTCCAAACTAATAAATACACACAAAGCATCTATATTTATCTCAACACAAAACTACTAATTACGTCACAATCAATTTCACCATTAATTATAATCACTTTTTTGTCCTTATAATTTGTAACTAAACCCAAACTAATACTAAGTAGTGTTTGTCTTACAGTACTAGGTGTGTAGGCCTCGTGGTAGGTCATTTGGCCTCCAAGAATAAATTATATGGCGCAATGATGCTGGCTTTTCCTACTTCCTACTTATAAATACCTAAGGTTGCAGCCTCCACTACCCTCAGCTATCTTCTTTTATCTTCAGTGCTATGGTCACCATCAAACTCTCAACATTTTCTCCAATGGAAACCAAAGATTACACCCAAGATGGCACTGTCGATCTTCATGGACAACCAGTCCTCGCATCTAAAACTGGCAAATGGAAGGCCTGTGCTTTTCTTGTTGGTATGTATCTTCTCCCATCAACTTTGCTCTCTCTCTCTCTCTCTCTCTCTATATATATATGTATATGGTTTTATACATAAAAACCATATTTGAATCTCATTTCAAAAGATTAAAAATAGGATATAGATTGTGTCTTCTTTGTCTTGTGAGCTCTATCTAAGTAAATAACACTATCTAAGAGTCTAGTGTAGAAAAAGAGACTGAAACAGGGTTCCAAACTTCATACCCTGCAAGTTTTGAAAAAATTTCTGCAAGAACATCTATATGAAGTTCCATGATGACATTCTACTAAAAAAACGTCTAACATGAACGGGTTTAACTTATTTTTTTGTTCATAGTATTATTAGCTATCGAATCAGAAATAATATAAGTTTTTTGGAGTAATTGGTGATTGAACTGAAATTTATAAAGTTTTTACGATGTAGTTTGATATGAAATGGGTTTTAACATATTTATATATATATATTGGTTATATATGCAGGGTATGAAGCATTTGAGAGGATGGCCTTCTATGGCATTGCTTCAAATTTAGTGGTTTACTTGACAACACAACTTCATGAAGACACTGTTACGTCGGTGAGGAATGTGAATAACTGGTCTGGAGCAGTGTGGATGACCCCAATTCTTGGTGCTTACATAGCTGATTCTTACTTGGGTCGCTTCTGGACTTTCACTATGTCTTCTCTCATTTATGTCTTGGTAAGTCATTGTTTATCCGTCAACAAGGAATGTAGTTTTCTTGGGCATAATCCCAAATTGAAATCATCTTCCAAACAAACATAATCCCAAATTGAAATCATCTTCCAAACAAATTACACCACATGGTTGGCCTACATTTCACTTCACCTAACTTTCGAAGGCCAATAAATCTCCTTCTTTTGACCATGGGACCCATGAATGATCAGTTTAGTACATTGAAATGATCTGCAACTAAAGGTTATCCACATGTATATGATTTGTTTTAAGCTCATAGAGTAGTTAACTCATTTATCTGATATATATATATATATATATATATATATATATACCATTTTATTTACTCACTTTATTATAATAAATTTCATCATTTTTTAGCTAAAAAAAAAATTGTAATGTATAATTAACAGATTTTTTCGTCTTAATTTTTTTAATTTAGCTATATGGTGATTGATTCATTATAATTAATGCATGTAACTCTTATTCTATTGTACTTACGAATAATAAAAATAAAATCTCAGGTGATTAGTAATTTATCTCTAAAAATAAATTAAGATTTTTTACTATATTTAGCATTTAAGTAATGTTATACGTAACTACATTCTGATTCCTATTTTTTACTTCACTACATAATGAAAAAGTGAGAAATATAATTAAGTTTGATCATTTCTCATATATCTATATAAAAAAGGTGAAACCAATCGAGTGTAGTGGCTTGGATAAACTCCAAAAATTATTCTCTTTTTAACGCTTGAGTTGGTGGAAAATGAGCTTCAATTGATTGACAATGAAATGAATTTTTGTACTGGTCTGGGAAAACATCAAGTGGATATTAATACTGAATCGATATTGGAGCTTCTATATAATTGGTTATAAAAGATTGTTAATGAGAAAAAAAGTTTTGATTTATATCCGCTTTATCTCTCTTAGCACCTTGCATCAAAAGAACCAATAATGATTAATTACCTTTACAGGACAATCTATTTTTTAGACTACAATTTACTATTTTTTAGACCACAATTTACTGGATTGTAACTTCCATGTGTATTAACAATGGTGTTTTACTCAAAATTTTTCTTAATAATTTTTTTTTGGTTAAAATAACTATAATAACATCTTATGTGATATCTAATAATTATATATATATATTTTTTTGTGATTTCTCATGCTATTTTGGCTTTTCATATTATAATTTGTTGGGACTTTTCATATTATAAATTGTTGAGAGAAAAGTGTTAAAAAAAAAAAATTTATTATTTTATTTTTAGAGATAATTATATTAATTTTTTTGTGATATTTGATAATTACATAAATTTCTGTAATCTATTAAAAAAAAAAAAAAGAGAAGGAGATATCAATATAATTTACAAGAATATTTTAATCATATAAAATAATTTATTTAAAATATTAATATTATTAATGATGAATTTTATACAAATAAGAGTTGACATATTATTAGTGTAATATAAAAAAAATTCAATTTAATTTTAAAAAAATATAAAAAAATATTTTATAATTATCAACTAATTCAAGAGACGTCCACTTAATTATCTCATTTTTTTCTTTGGACATGCAACCATTTATGGGTAAACTTCTTAAAGAAAAATTGAAGCTACACAACTGACTCGTTGACATAAACTCTGAACAGGGAATGGTGCTTCTGACAATGGCGGTTTCAATTAAAACCTGGAAGCCAACTTGTGCAAATGGTGTCTGCAACAAGGCCTCTACTTCACAAATAGCACTCTTCTACTCATCTCTCTACATCATAGCAGTGGGAGCTGGTGGAACAAAGCCCAACATCTCCACCTTTGGTGCAGACCAATTTGATGATTTCAACCCAAATGAGAAGAAGCTCAAGATCTCTTTCTTCAATTGGTGGATGTTCAGCTCTTTCATTGGTGCATTGTTTGCCACCCTTGGCCTTGTCTATGTCCAAGACAACTTGGGTTGGGGATTGGGCTATGGAATACCCACAGTTGGTCTTTTGCTGTCACTCTTCATCTTCTTCATTGGAACCCCAATGTACAGACACAAAGTTAGAAAGACTAAGAGTCCTGCTGGGGAGCTTCTTGGAGTCCCCATCACTGCATTTGCAAACAGGAAGCTCCAGCTCCCCGGCCACCCATCGGAGCTTCACGAATTTGAACCACAGTATTATATCAATAGCGGTAAACGCCAGGTACAGCACACCCCGATTTTTAGGTGAGCTTTACTATCATTATTACTAATTATATATCTTTCAGCTCGTTAGAATATCAAATACTTGAGCTATAATTTTTTGACAATTTAAGTGTTTTTAATGAGTTGATGTCAGTTGAAAAAAGAAATCAAATAAACAATAAATTAATAAAAAATAACAATAATTAATTCATTATATATCAAAAATATTATAAAAATAAAAATCTCTTAAAATCTATTTTTTTTTAAGAATAATTATCTTCTCATAAGTTGAAACTTAAAAATAATATTTTTATATAACCGAATTACAACAAAAGAGACCAAATGAGTTAAATTATTCAAAACAAAAATGGGTAAAAAAAATTTCCATGTAAACCCATACACTCAACTTAGAGGGGGCTAGGGGACAATGGCCCCCCAAATTATGAGAAATTGAAATTTTATTATTGTTTTTAATAGAATTTTTTGAAAGAATTAGAAGTTGCCTTTCAAAACTTTTCATATTTTCATAAAAAATTCTCTTTAGTTTTCTTTTTTTAAATTGTTGCTTTAGTAATTTTTTGGTCTGAGTCTGCCATTGCATACATTGCTATTTTTTCTGGGTCACATACAATTATCAAGAATTCGAATAAATTCATGACAGTTACGCAAGATTTGATAGTTTATTATAGTATCTTCAGTTCAAACTTTACCGCTATTCTAATAATTATAATTAATGCATGTGTTAACTCTCCCCGCCCATCCAATAATTAAAATTCATGCATGTGTTAGACCTACTCATAATAAAAAATCTAACCACATTATGAAGAAGATTGTTAAAGTTTTAAATACTTCAATTACAATTGGTGTACCAAAGTTAAATTTTTAAATAAGTTGATAGTTTAAGGTAGGACTTTATTTATTTATTTATTTTTTGGGTAAGTTAACGTAGGACTTTACATTAATGCAAAACGTAGTGAATACATATAAGTGTCGGTACATGTATGTCTTCATGGAAGATTCCATAAAAGTTCCTTCAATAGAAATAGCTTGGTGGAAAATGGGGACCTCCCAATTCACGTGCGTGACTAGAAAAGCTCCTGCATGGTGGCAAAGGTGGTGCCTTGGTTGATATTTGTAGCCACTCTGATAAAAACCTGGCATGGACCACTGCTCACAGTGCTCCGTTTCAGTCATCTTTGATGAATGGTCAATGCCTTTTAGTCAAGTTGCTCCTGGCAACGAAAGTCACGATAGAGAATAGTGCCCCCACCATTACTCTTCCAGGACCAAAACAAACACTACTTCAAAATAATGAGTATACACAACAAAAGGGTAGTGCTCTCCCGCACCTAATGTAAAAAAATTTGAACTATTCGAGTTTGCGATTTGATTTAAACTTCGTTCAAAATTAATTTATAAGATAAATAAGTCAAGTGTTAAACTAGTTATTTTATTAAGTTTGGTTCAAACCTGATTCAATAAACTAATAAGTAATCTAATAATATTATATATAAAAAAAATCAAGGCACTCTAATTCGATCAGCTCTCGATCAGCTCGATTAGAATCACATTTAATATCAATTCGAAAAATAAGTTAGTCAAGTTTGATTTCAATTTTGAATCTTATGTAATTACTTTAATGAGCCAAATTTGAATAACATATTATTCCACTCGACTCGATTCATTAACAACCTAACCATGATCAAGGGCATAAGTGTTAGTACGTTGTCCCAAGCTATAACCCACCCTTATTTCTGGAGAAAAAAAAATTCATACAAATAAAATTTTGACCATTTTTAAGTTATCCTATCTTAGAATTTGGCTTTGACCATTCTTTACTCAATTGAATTTCATCATTTCTCAAATCAAAATTTTGGCCCAACCCAAAAGTTTTCAACAATTTTTTTTTAAAATCTCATCATTTCTCTCATTATTCACTAAATTTTTTTAGCCCACTTCAGATTTTTTCTCAATTCTGTCTTTGGCCATGATAATGACACTTTCTCAAAAATTGTGATATTGGTGTTCCCTACTATTAAAGGGGATAAGGATATCCAGTAGGGAAGAGGTGTTTGAATCCATGAGAAAAACATAGCCGGACCCAGCTTCTACTGTCAACCATCTCCATTTATTCCATCAAAGATATAATTGGAAGTGGGTGAGAAGTAGAAACTAAACCACCCTTTAGCCATTTATGGTCCTTGGAAATGGATATTACAGGTGGACCACTTCTTGCTCAATCTTTCAGCTTATGCCGACAAAATGACTATTTTCAATAGTTGAGATTCTTCTCCACCCAATCCCACCCTGACCCTGTTGTACACATGCTTATCATCCAATTGATAGATGTGACTGATGATTAGTTAGAGGTGGACTTACTTTTCATTAGATCTCACATATTCAAAGTATATTTGGCATCTAGGAATGTTACAAAAACGTCGCCGTAGTTGCAATTCTGCTCATCTGATTATCTGTATTTTTCATTTTACTTATATTTGGCATCTAGGAATGTTACAAAAACGTCGTCGGAGTTGCAGTTCCGCTCATCTGATTATCTGTACTTTTCATTTTACTTATATTTCACTCCAAAATTTTAGTCCAATTCAAAATTTCTATTAAAATTATCTCCAGAAATTTTTTAGCCTAATCTAATAATTTTTCTAATTCTGCCCTTACATAAAATCGGATCAAATTCTAGTTAAAAAATGCTTAATTTTCTTTTATAGTGTCTTAAATATATGTTACATCATGTATTTGTTATTAAATAATAAAATAACATATGAGGGCAAATGCAATCAAAATTTTGTGAAGAAAAATTAGGAGTTTATATACTCGAAGGAACTGCACCCCTATAAAGTTTGCAAATATTTTTCTATTTTGGGTATCCCACAATAGTAATTTATTTTGAAAAGTCAAAATCTTTAACCATTTGAATAGCATTTCAGAAATCATTTTTGATTTTTAAAAAATTGAATATGTACTTGGTTCTGATTTTTATTGGTTTTCAAACTTTGATTTTAAAATTAAAAACATATCCCAATGAGACAAAATCCTAAAATAATTTACAGAAAATTAATTCTGAATTGCTATCCAAATGTACAAACTTGTGGGTGGAAGGCCTATTTGAATTTGGTGAATTAAATTTATGATTCTGTCCTCAGGTTCCTGGACAAAGCTGCAGTCAACGAGGGCAACACAAATGCCCCAAAACCTCCATGCACAGTGACTCAAGTAGAAGGAGCCAAGCTTGTATTGGGGATGGTCATGATATGGCTAGTGACCTTAATCCCACACATAGTTTGGGCTCAAATCAACACTCTATTTGTCAAACAGGGCACCACCTTGGACCGCCACTTGGGTTCCACCTTCGAAATTCCGGCAGCATCACTAGGCAGCTTCGTGACGCTCTCCATGCTGCTCTCTGTGCCACTGTATGACCGCTACTTCGTGCCTTTCATGAGCGAGAAGACCCAGAATCCCAGAGGAATCACATTACTCCAAAGGCTTGGCATCGGATTCATAATCCAAATAATAGCCATTGGTATTGCTTTCGCCGTGGAAGTTAGGCGAATGCATGTCATAAGAGTGCACCACATAACAGGGCCAAAACAGATTGTCCCCATGAGCATACTTTGGCTATTGCCCCAACATGTCTTGCTTGGGATTGCAGATGTGTTTAATGCCATTGGGTTGCTAGAGTTCTTCTACGACCAGTCCCCGGAAGACATGCAAAGCCTTGGGACGACGTTTTTCACGAGCGGTATCGGTGTTGGGAACTTCTTGAATAGCTTTCTGGTAACAATGGTGGATAAAATTACAGGGAGGGATGGTGGGAAGAGTTGGATTGGGAAAAACTTGAATGGGTCTCATTTGGATTACTATTATATGTTCCTTTTGGTCATATCTACACTCAACCTAGTGCCCTTCTTTTGGGCATCAAGTAAGTACATGTACAAGAGGGAGTCCATAGAAGTGAAGGAATGTTGTCTTCAAATGGATGGCAAGATGCCCACTAGGGTTGCAAGTATGGAAAAATGTTAAATGGTGGTAGAACATGCATGTTAGCAATTGTAATGTTAAGTGTAACATCTGGTGTTTAATTTCAATTGTTACTTCAGCAGTTTTATGATTTATTTTTTTGACACTAGTGATATCACACTTAAATTTTAACATTCTGCAAATTCACGTGAATTTTACATAAATATTTAAATTTAAACAACAGTATTACAATGAGACCATTCCATCGAACTTTTTCTCTAGTGAAAATTTAGGGGATCTCTTCCTGAGGTTAGTTGGCATCACCTATCTGTGAAACAGAACACAGCTAGTATGCATCTACAGCCCATAGAAAAACATATGTAGATAGGCAAAACTAAAGTTACAAAACCAGTAGTCCCTGAATCCAATTCAACCCATTTATAAATGAAAAGTTATAGAACACAACCAGGCCTCTGAGGAGCATTGCCTTTAGAGCCCATATGTAACTTACGCATTAAAACTATGCAAGTACCCACACGTAAGCTAGCTATGAGGAAACTTAAAAATTGTGCCTACAATGGAAGCTGAAGTTTTACTCAACCAATTATAAAACTTGCTTCAAGAAAATGTAAGGTGATATTGTTGAGGCAACTTGTGAGCCTGCAGTGCCACGTCAGATAATAAGTATAATAAGAAAAGATTAATATACATAATTGGACTCAATACCTAATAGTTTAAGTTTTTGGGTCAAGTTAGGATCTAATATGTGTATCAAGACCTCTTCATGTACTCTCCAGTCTCCCTATCGGTAATTGATCTTGTGAAGAAAACGTCAGCTCCTGTTGCTAAACATTTGCTGATACCGTGGTGGCACTTACATGGTGTGTTTGGCATTGGTGTGATAGACCTTTGGTGACTCATGGAGTCTGTGGCTAGACACTTGGTGATATCATGATGATGCCAACATGGTGTGTTCCGTGTTTGGTAATACCGTAGTGCTAATAACACAGTATATTCGGTTTAGGCTTGGCTCCTTGTAAAGCATTTTTTGTGACTCATGGAGTCTTTGTGACTAAGTGTAATAAAAAATAACTAATAATATTTCAATTTAGTTTATCGGGTAATAAAGAATGACTAATATATATAATTAGATACAAGACTTAATAACTTAAGTTTTTGAGTCAAGTTTAAATCCAACATATATATCAAGGATAAATTTTAACATGATTCAGGTCCATTGACTTTGTATGAACCCAACCTATAATGTAAAAGAATTTATTGTATGGTTCAAGACCAATGGTCCCAATCAATCACAAATTGCCATGTGTACAACATGTTGGGTTTGTAGAAGACAATAAATGAACTTTTGTAGACATGATAATTTATGATTAGTCAAGACCATTGACTTAGTCAATGATCTAGGATAATATAATAAGTTCTTATAATATAATGCTATTTGAATAAGACGTTTGATTTTTAGAAGACATAAAAAGTAATATTTGTTTACGTGGAATGACATGATTAGTAAGGTTTATAAACCAGGTGAATGGATCCGATTCATGATAAAATTTCTTTCAGATCAGGACCTTGCGATAAAGAAAAAATATTTAATGGTTTTGTTACAATTATCTCAATAGTTAAATAATAAATTACATATGTATTTAAAATATCTTAATGTTGATGTGATTATTAATCTAACTCTTTTGAAACCTTCAAATAATTGCGCCTAAAGTCACTGGTCTCAAAGCCTGCCAAATCATCACCATCATCATCTAGAAACCTATCTGCTTCTACCAACTCTGACAATCACTTTACTTTGGCTCTACTTATGGCCATCACAGAAGAAACTATTTCGACTCTTTCAACATAGTTGAATCGGCCTATGCCAATCAATATTAATTAAAGATAATGTTGAAGTCAGAAATAGCTGAAAAGTAGGAAAATCAACGAATTGGGTACATTAGATTGGGTAGCCATTAATAGCCAGGGCCAGCAGACTGTTGCCGGCATTAGTAAGTCTACTCTGGTTTGTTACTTAGTAAAATTAAACAGTGTGATTGGCACCTGCTGGCTTATCAACTTTCAACCGGTGGCATAAAAACAAAGACTAACGCTGTGTTTAGATGGAAAAAATTGAAAAAAAGAAGAAAGCAAAGAAAAAAAAGAAGAGTTTATATCATGTTTATTTTAAAAATTAAAAAAGAAAAAGAGGGAAGAAGAGAGAGAGCTTAACCCTCATTTAAACAATTTTGTTATCCCTCCGAAAGTGGGATGAAATAAAAAAAAAGGAAACAAGAATTTAATGAATTTTTAATAATATCAATATTACTCTTAAAATTGTAAAGGCCAAAATAAAATGACACCTCTATCCTAAGGTATCTAAAATGATATAATAATAAAATAATATAAAATTATTTCTTTTTCTTTTTCTCTTTTATCAATCTCAAACAAGATGAAAAGATTTTATTAGTCTTTTATTTCCTTTCCTTTCATTAGTTATCCAAGAATTATCCTCTTCTCTCCTTTTCCTTTTCTTTTTCTCAAAACTAATACTCTCATCTCCTTTCTTTTCCTCTTACTTATCCAAACGAACGTAAGAGTTAGTTGCCAAGCGGTCCAGAGGGAAGACGGGATTTTGGATCCCCACCATCCCGCGCTCTGTAATTGCAGGGAACTTAGTCATATTTTAAACTTTTTGCTGTACTGATTGATGCTCTGCAGGATTACTGTAGTTGGCAGAATCAAACACTTGCACATCTTAGAGATACAAACTAGAAAATGCTATCCTAGTGTCGGGGGAAAATCGTGTGGGGAGATGGGATTTTTCAACTGAGTTATTGGGACAGGGGAGATAATGACAAGAAAATATCATATCTTGCTCAGAATTTTCTACTTACGTTACCAACCAGAAGAAATTTTCGGCCCCTGCTTCACCACTTTCTTTCCCTTCATCTCACCCAACATCGATCTCAGACCATTGTTCAATGGTATTGGGTTCAACAAGCATGTCTTTTAACTTTGCTGGATTGTTCAGATATTAATGCAAGAAAAGCAGCTCATGGTTGAGTTTGGGATTATCTTCAATTAAGCATTGTTAAAGATAAGTAGCTGTTGAAATTAAATAGATGATAGAAATAATTCTAATTTAATTTATTCAAATAATTAATTTTTACTTAAGTACTTAATTTTTTCATTTAAATGCAATTAACTTATTTCATTAAACTGAAACAAAGAGGCTCCTAGTGTTGGCAGTGGCACATCAACCACCGTTAAGGAGGATTAGTGGCACCTTGTCGTTTGATTCTGAGTGTCAACAAAATTCCTCTGATTAGAAATGGAATTGCATTCAGATTAGACTAATTAAAAATATTCAGATTAGAATAATTGAGTGACAAAAGGCTTTGACACTAAAGTCGTTGAACAAAATTCCTCTGATTAGAAATGGAATTGCATTCAGATTGGACTAATTAAAAATTTTCAGATTAGAATAATTGAGTGACAAAAGGCTTTGACACTAAAGTCATTGAATAAACCCCCAATTTCTCCAATTTAAAATATATATTACTATAAAATTCAGGAAAACACAAAGGTAACAAGTTATATCATAAAAGTTTAAGGTACTGTACATATCAGATTATGACATGTGATGTAAATAATATTATCATCGTACTCTAAACAATACTTAACTCTAAACTGAGTAAGAAGAACCTTATCTTATTTGAGTTCATGTCTTAACCATAATTTTTATGATGCAATAAACATGTGTTTTTTATTTTTTATTTTTGGTTAAAATTAAATAATCACATAATATTTATATAATTGTATACATAACAAATTAAGGTTGTAACATATATTTGGTTAAGAAGTTTTTTCTATTTAATTCGGACCAGCAGTGTTCTGTTAAATACAGGAGAATGTTTTATAATTCAAATCTCTATGCTCAAATCTATATCCAAATAAAAGAGAATTATTAATTAATATCACATCAACAATTTTTTTAAAAATCATCTCATTAATCAATAATGACTCTTTCTCACTTAAACACAAATTGAGTCAAAGAAGAAAACATTATCCTTAAATATATGCCACATGTTAATCTGTATTACCTTAACACAAAACTTTCTTTTCCCACTAAGAGATGCTTAATTGGCAAGTACCCATCCCATCATTCTCTCATTTTGGTTAACCCAAAGGACCCATCACTTAATTGGAGTAGTTAATTAACAGTTTAGTACATATGAATGCCATTAATCAACGACTTGGCTTGCTGTCTTCATTCTATATTTTCATTTTTATTTTGTTAAGAATGCTATTCACACTTTGTTTTTGGCTAAAGGGACATCATTTTTTATTTTAAAAATAATATTACTTAGTTATTTTTATATTTAAAAATACAAATAAAAATCATTATATTCATTTTCATGCAATAAAAAAAATGGTGAAGTAGAACATTTAATAAAAAGGGAGGGCCATGATTAACAGTAATCAACTCAATCAAAGCTCACATTAATGAAGAAAAAAAATTAACAAAAGCTAAATCAAAGGTAAAAATTGACTTTGCTTGTACTTAACTAATTTAAGCTCAGTCCGTGGAGGCGTGGACATAATTAATTAAAAACTTCCGGTTAGGTTTCATGTCAATTATTTGTTTGAAGGTTCTTTCAGTCAGCTCCTTCGTACCATATACTTAAAAAAAAATCATTATTAATTAAAGAACTTTAAAAAGATATGCTCAAGGATTCCCAAGGTCCTCTCTCTCTCTCTCTCTCTCTCTCTCTCTCTCTCTCTCTCTCTCTCTCTATATATATATATATATATATATATATATATATATAGTCACAAACAAATACCCAAAAAAGACCGTCGCCGTAAAGCTTGACTACCTTTCGTAAAGCTTCAAATGTTTAGGTGACAATACTGTTGACAATTGTGATGCAGCACAATGTGCACATATCTAAAATCTTCTTCTTTTTTTTGTTAATAACATTAAATCTTCTCAAGTTTTTTTTTTTTTTTCCATGTTGAGGTTGTAACTGAGCTTTACTTGTCTTGATTAATCAATCCAGTAGAACTATTATCAATATAGGATCAATCATTCAACATTAAAACATGATACGTCATAAATTAACAAGGGCTTAAATCACTATATACGTCCCAAAGTGCTATGGATAATAAAGAATAAGTGTGTTTGAATATCTCTTGAGTTACAGATTATATAGTGGGAGTAAAAAGAGAGTTCTGAACTCGTAGTTGATTTTCATAAATTACTGACTTTAGAATAAAAAATAAATTTTAAAATGGTAATTATTATTAATTATAGATATTTTCAAATTCCGATTCTTATGATTTCTAATCTTACTCAATTTCAAATATCGACAATTTATAAATAATGTCTCAAGTACGCTTTTAATTCATGTTTAATTATTCACTTTAATTATTGTCATTATCTTTTTCTAACGAGTGACTACCAGTTAAGCATTTCCGGTGGTAATATCAAAACATAAATAATTAGTCTTTTTACCCTCTGGTAAAATTTTGATTGGAGACCAATTTTTCTTCACGACAAAGGCACTCTTTCTCTCTCTTTATATATATATATATATATATATATCAAAGAAAGTTAAAGAAAATCAATTAGGAATTGCATGCACTGGACAGGCTTGTTTGAATTATCTTAATTCCCAAACAGCCCGGTAAGTAACCTATGAGGAAGCAACAGAATACAGCTGGAAATTATAATTAAAAAATTTATTTTTGAAGGAAAAAATAAGAAGAACAGGTAGAAAAAGAAAGTAGAGCATTCTTTCAGTTTTGAGTACATGCATTTGTCATCCACAAGTGGAAGCTTCTAGTGTGGATGTGATCAATATGAATGCCACTCTAAAGGAATCGTGCAGTCATTGAAGAAACTTGAAGGCTTTCTCATTACCAAACATTTTAGGCAACTATATATTTGAAGGAATCGTGCAGTCATTGAAGAAACTTGAAGGTTTCTCATTACCAAACATTTTAGGCAACTATACAATCAAATTATATAGATATGGGCTATCACAATATATATATATATATATATATAATATATACACGAAAATCAAATATATTGTTTCTGTATAAACAAATTTTTTGACACGAACACACAAATTCGTGTTCTCGACATTTTTACCCAATGAGGCTTTATTTGCCTACAGTTAGATGTCACCAACTTATTTCTTATTTTTTTGGCACAAGTTATGATACTATTTAGTTGAAAATTTATTTTACTTTTACCCATCAAAGGTGATTTCATTTACAAGTCAAATTTAATTAATATTATGGTAGGAAAAAGTCCACTTTGCTTCTATTGGTATGAACCAAATCAAAAGAAAAATAATAATAATGATAAAATAAAAAAAAAAAGTTGTTTTATTGGGTCCCATTATTTGACAATTTGTTAGCATGTTTTTTTCCAAAATTAACATAACAACGCGCAATTATCTTCAGTTTAATCACTTTATATTTTGCTGAGTCAATCAATCTTCAATCCTCTACTACTTTACTCCTTTTTCCTCCTTTCAACGTAGAAATGCCATGCAATGAGTCACGGCGTTAGGTAACCTGCCGAGCCTCAACACCTTGAGAAAGCTCTCTATATATACTTACAGTACTTTCCATAACTTGTGCACAACACACATCCCTTCTTGATCAGTTCTATCAGAAAACAAAGAAAATGGCTTCATTTTCTTCTTCTTTGAAGGCCATTTTGACTTTGGCCTTTCTTGTGATCTTCATGGGGAGCTCCTCAGCTCAACTTTCAACAGATTTCTACTCCAAATCTTGTCCCAATCTTTTTTCCACTGTGAAATCTGTGGTGCATTCTGCTATTGCGAAAGAAGCGCGGATGGGCGCCTCTCTTCTTCGTTTGTTCTTCCATGACTGTTTTGTTAATGTAATTATTCTACTTCTACTTGGTTTGCTTGAATTTTCTTATTGATGTATTAAATATGTCAGTGTCTATGTTCTTGTGTTTATACTTCTGGGTGGGAGAACCTATTCGTGCTAGCCTAGGCGGACAAAAGGCATTTCAGGAATAATTATTTGGTGCTGCCTTACTATAATTTTAAGAGTCAGATTATAAGTCACATATGCAATAGTATATTGTATATGCACGTGTAGTTTATCATCTAATCGTTAGAACTATTGAGTCAGGGACCATTAAATAATAATATATCATATATATACATATAAGATCATGATATATATTTTATATTAAAGTATTATCACGACATCATTTATGACATATGTCAGAATTTAATATGCATGACTATACCACCAGATTTTTTATTTGGGGAGGGGGGAGGAGAGATAATTGGATGATCCTAGAATAACCAGGTTCAATGGATTTGCCCAATCAAAAAATGTCATGCATTCAAAAAATTATTGCTCGTGTCCTTAAAAGTCTAACATGTACTTATATACATGTCACCCAAGATTAGTGTTGGCCAATAATTTAAGAGACCACCCAATTATGTTTGTGGGAAAAGGGCAATAAACTCACCCTAAGCTTATTATATTTTCTTACTTGTATATAGAATGGAGTGAGACCCATTGAATAATGAATGTTACGTTCCATCATGAGTAGAGAAGAAGAAAAAAGAAAGGAAAATAATTCTTGAGCAAGAAGGCTTCGTTTATAGAAGCTTCCAAATATTGTTTCGTGGTTTTGTTGTCCACTGGCTGAAAAGCCGGCTCAATATAATTGGGGGTCCTAAAGCGAGAAAGTAACAACTCTTAATGAAACTTTTTTTTATATTAATATAAATTTTTACTTTATTTCTTTTATATATATATATATATTATATTTTAATTTTTGTAATATAAAATTTATTTATTTTCTAACAAGAGAGATTTATGTATTGAATAAAACTCTACAAATAAATATTTTACATAATTTTTTTTTATCTTAATAGACAACAATAAAAAAAATTTGATTATAATACGAATAAAATTCTAGAATTAAATTATTTTCATGGAGTCTTTGTGGGGCCTTTTTTATAGAGTTAGATTTTTATTTACCTTAAACTTCTAGTTTTATTATTCTATAAATATATAAAATTTAGGACCTTTTTGTAGAATTAGACTTTTATTAATCTTAGACTTTTAATTTCATTATACTATAGATACCAAAAATTTGAGTTATTCTCTTTAGGTGAGGTCTAAAGCGATTTTGGGACCTTTTATACCGTTAGAGTTTTATTAATTTTAGATTTCTAATTTTATTATATTATAAATACCTAAAATTTGGGACTTCTTTTTAGGTGAGGCCTAAAGCGATTGCTTTATTGGCCTTACCCTTGAGCCGCCCTGCTGAAAGTTGTGTCTAAAAACTCTCTGATTTGTTCTTGGGTTTGATAGGGATGTGATGGATCGGTCCTCCTCGACGATACATCTTCTTTCACAGGAGAGAAGAGAGCAGCTCCAAATTTCAATTCTGCCAGGGGATTCAATGTTGTTGATGACATTAAGTCTGCTGTCGAGAAGGCTTGTCCTGGTGTGGTCTCGTGCGCTGATGTGTTGGCCATTGCTTCTCGAGACTCTGTTGTCATTGTGAGTCCTCATAACACCACAAGTTATCACCAAATTTAAAAGCTATATTATCATTGTGTTTCATGCGAACGCATGAAATACACGCAACAATGCATCAATCAAGTTACAAATGTTTGATCTTTCACGACCGAATTCTAACATTTTTCTTGAAATTATTGAATGGATGTCATATCTGATGAAGTCAATTAATCATGTGTTGACTTTTCTTGTGTACTTTAAATTCCAGCTAGGGGGGCCTAATTGGAATGTAAAACTGGGAAGAAGAGATGCTAGGACAGCCAGCCAGGGTGCTGCCAACAACAGCATTCCTCGTCCAACTTTTAATCTCAACCGCCTCATTTCCAGCTTCAATGCTGTTGGCCTTTCTACCAAGGAAATGGTTGCTTTAGCTGGTTGGCTCTCTCTCTCCTCTCTCTCTCTCTCTCTCTCTCTTGCGTGCACACACGATGTTTTTCATTTTTAGTAATTCTAACATAAACTCCAACTAGACCAGTCAATAGGCCTGGTTTGGGTCAAATCTGTTAAGACTTTGACCCTAACCTACTAAATTTACTGGACCCAAACTCATTTAGACCCTTCTCAACAAAACCTAGACCCAAACATGAGCAGATTCAAGTACCCAACTTATTTACAGGCTTAACTTAAGCTTAAATGAGAAAAAGTCTTTTAATCATTAGGAATTAAGTTTTCATTTTTCATAACCACTTTTTTTAACCCGGACTGCTAAACTTATTAGACCTAGACTCATTAAGACTCATCTCAACCAGATCCAGACCTAGGCAGATTTGGATATCCAACCTGTCTACAGGTCTAACTCTCTTACTCTTAGACCATCTAATGGTTAGAAGACCTAGTCTGATATAAACTCGAACTTACAATTGCATTGCCCATTAGTTTTTTTATGCGAATACTTTGCTGAAGATTTTCTAAATCCAAAATTGGTTGTATCTTGTCAATTGGTTATGCAAAACCAGGTGCTCACACAATTGGACAAGCAAGGTGCACAAACTTCAGAGCAAGAGTGTACAATGAAACCAACATAGACAGTTCATTTGCCCAAAGAAGGCGAGGGAACTGCCCCAGGACCACAGGCTCAGGAGACAACAATTTGGCACCTTTGGACCTTCAAACTCCAACAGCTTTTGACAATAACTATTACAAGAACCTGATCAACAGAAGGGGTCTCCTCCACTCTGATCAACAATTCTTCAATGGCGGGTCCACTGATTCAATTGTGAGATCATACAGCAACAGCCAAGGCAGCTTCACTTCTGATTTTACCGCTGCCATGATCAAAATGGGTGATATCAGTCCCCTCACTGGATCAAAGGGTGAGATCAGGAAGAACTGCAGGAAAATTAATTAATGGTCATGATTTAAGGTTTGGATTGCCAATAAATTAGATATTTGTTTTAAAAATTAATAGTTTCAGTGTGTTTGAGGTCCTTTCTCTACAGGTACCATGGCCATGGCCATGACCATGTCAAAATAATGCTGCCACTGATTAGTGTATAAGTGGATTTGATAGTTCTTCCAGATTTTCTTTGAAAATTCTAAAATAAATGTGTGGTTATAAAATAAAAAAGAAATTATGTTATTGAATTGGATGCGACCTCAAATTTTTTTTTTTTTTTTAGTACAACGATAGGGAAGGAAATTTTTACCTAGATATGTGTGCGCGTATGTATTGAATTTCGAATCAGGACCACGTTTATAAAAAAAGAGAACTTTGACATCTTGGATGGAATCTGGATCACAATGACTTCAAATTTTATAATTATTTTTTCTTTTAAACATTTCCTACCATGGTCTTAAAGCTCACCAGAGCATGAGCCCCCAAAATCACTCCTTGCATTCAAAGGCCTAAGATTGGTTTGGTAATTGCATCTTATATGACTCCATTTGCCCCAATTGGGCTCTAGAACCTGACCTCATCCATCCACATTTTTGGAAGCATTAGGTCCATTTGACATTTGGGCCCTAAATTTCTAAGTCTTTCCTAAAACTCCAGTCAGGTAGTCATGTGACCGTCACGTCATGTGACTGTTTCTTTGATTTTAATATTTATACATTTTATTAGAACTCATCATGAATGGTAAAATCACAATAAAAAACGCCTGAATGTAAAAGTCACATAATTTTTTTTTTTCAAATTATAGTTGTGGTTAAACCTGAAGACCAATAAAGCACCAAAATGGAAAACGACTCGGCACAATCCTCTAGCCCTATTCAAGAAAAGCCAAGTGCATCGCGGCAGTGGGAGTCTTGTGCCCTGAACTAGCCTTTTAACTTTATGTGGAAACTTATTTGTTTACTCTTAAGGTTCTACCAGGGCAATTTCTAATCATGCCATGTCTAATACTCATGTAATGGCCCATTCGGCTAGAGTCCATAACTTTATAACATGGGCCGACAACCATTATCCCTAACCATCAGCCTAATGCAAAACCAGCCCATTTTCAGTAAAACTGGTTTCGAGTTGTAGTAGTCCAGCAGGTACTAGGAACGAAAAGCCTTTCTTCAACCAGACTCCATTTACACCCACCCAACAGCTTTCTACTGGACATATTTAATACAAACCTGCCCATCAAAGTTGCACTAAACTTAATTGGGTTTAGCCTGGGTAACATTAACAGACCTATGAAGCCTAAGCCCATGGCCCAACCACTTTATTTTGCGTATTGCAATTTGCAACCATCAAAAGTCTCCTTGTAACAAGTGCCTAGAAAATATATTAAAAATATGAGTAGTCACATTGTGTAATGGTCTTTATGGTTTCAGTATTTTATAAAATTCGTGTGAAATTTACTTTATTATTAAAATCATTGTGGTCATCACATATATGTGACGGACTCATAAAATAATTTTTCGAAACAGACGGCGGTAAAAATAGGAAAAAAAAGGGTCTTGTACCCAAGGATGGAGCTGGGGGTGGCTAGGGTGGGCTGTAGCCCTCCCAAAATTTGACTCAAAAAAAGTTTACTAGTAAAATTCTGACATTTTGTAAGTTAGCCCACTTTAAAATTTTATCCTAGTCTAATTTTTACATTTTATTTCTCACTTAGTATCCCAAAATTTCAATCCAGCCCAAAATTTTTATCTTAATTATCTCATTTCTTTCCCAAAATTTTGGCGAAACTCAAAATCTCACTAAAATTTTTTCTCAAAATTTTTTAACACCCCCAAAAAAATTTCGGTATTCTGACTCTCTCCTTGTTAGTATCGAAATTTTTTTTGGTTATTTATATCCAAATAGGACACATGTTATAATATGAAACATACACATGTCAAATTTTGATATGTATGATCATCAAATTTTTATGGTACCGTAATACCTTATTGCTAACCTTTTTTTTTGGGGGGGGGGGGGGGGAATAGTGGTGGTGATAGAGATTAAAATAAAGTTACTGATAATGATAAACATTATGAATTTGAAGCTGAATAAAATCAAGAACATTTAGAAGAAGCCTGCACCAACAAAGATAGATACAACCCCAGATGTCTCAACAATAATAATTTAAAACTGAGTTCATTAATATTTTTTATATGGAGTTTTTATTGGTAGTTTGATGGTTTACTCTAAATATAATTAATGTTAATTCTGGGTCAACCATCTAGAGCTGGTTTTAGGTCTTTTGAGCATTTGACCATTATAATGTGATGGATTTGCTTAACAATCTCTTACTATTTGAGCATAACACTAGTTATTATTATGGACAAATGAATTGTTTTCTTAATGGTAAAAATATTTTCCCAATCCAATGCCCTTTAAAAAATAAGTTTTTGTTAAGCTCTTATGTTAATACTTCAATAAGTAACACTTGGGTCAATCCTAAATGTTGAGTTTTCACGATTTGATTAGTGTATTCATTTTACTTGCACAAGTAATATGGACATCTGAAATATATGAATTAATGAGATCGTAACAATTCGATCATACCATTAAGAGTAACATTGTCTCCTACTTCAATCAGTGTAATATTACTGTAAGCTTAAGTACATATGAGACATAGTATTTTAACTCTTAAATAATTTCGGGATTGAATTTCCATTAATCTTAATCATTTTATTTCAAGTTCCAAGATTATTAAAGAATTAACACCATGTCTCATATGCATTCGAACTTATAGTAACAGTATCTCTAGTTCTACGTATAACTATAATGGCTAGATTTTCATGACTTAATTAATATGTGCATTTCACTTACACGTGTAAAATAAATTCGTAAAATATATATACCAATCACATCGTAAAGATTTCACCATAACATGAAGACTAATATTATCTCCTACTTCAATTATCTCTATTTTTTAGTATAACCACATGGAGTCTTTGATGAATTCGTTTGCTCGGAGCTGAAATTATTTTAGTATTAACTTCCAGCTGACATCAGAATCCATCAGAAGCTGTCAACCCCCCATCACACACGCACACACACACACACAAACACACACACACACACACACACACATATATATATATATATATATTCTTCAAATTTCTAAAGGTGATGCGTAGGAGGTCCTCAACCATCATTTCCCAGGTGCATACCATATTCAAGCTGTCAATGCAAAGAGTGGCCATGAGGGGTTTCTCTTCTAATCTTCCTTTGTCTTAGATTGATGTTAAATAATTCTACAAAATATTCTTAAGGAATTGCAACTAAATTTTCGCCTCATCGAGATTCGAAAGAGAACATGTGCTTGAGAGAGAAAAAGATTTATGGGCTTATTTATGCATAACACTGGTCAAATATTAATGAATTTTGGACTGTAGGTCGTAGGGGGATCATTGTATAACATTATCACCTGCAGATTCTGAAAATCATATTTCTTTATCATTTACATCTTTATTTCCCTTCTTTTCTAGGGGTTAGGGGTGATAAAGACCCTATTTGTAAAGTTGGTCCATACTTGATATTTAAGAAGGTTTTCATTGACTTCGAAATAGTTTAATTGAATGCAGGATTTATTATTCACGTAATTTATGTGGATTCAATTCTCTTTCTTTGATTCTCTTTCTTCTCTTGTTGTATAAAAAAAAATAGTTTGAATGCAAATGATTATTTAATGATAAAATCACTAATACCCTTTAAGCTTAGAATTGTTTGAGTATTGATGGTACAACTCTTTTTTTTTTTTTAAATCAACGAAAGAGTGTTTATGTATAAGTGTAACTTATAAATAAGTTTAATTCATAATTAAAATGTAAAGAACATACTTATATTACTTAAAAGTCCAGTTTATGATTGGAAAATAAATATAATACTAATTTACCGTATACTTTTACTCAAAAAGATTTGAAGCCATGAGTTTGACTTGTTTTTTTTTTTTGTTGATAACTCAGTATTCCTTTCTATGAACGATTAATCCGGAGAATCAATCCTACCGTTTTTTAAGCAGGAGGCTCGATTTAAGTTAGGACAGCGTCCCGTATGAGTTAGTTCTAAAAAAAATGACATCTGCTGAATTTTAACTTGACAATTAAAAAAGAAACTTCTTAATTATTATCTGCTGCCCACTTGACCGCCCCCCTTCCATAGATAAGCAAGTAGTAATATAATTTGATCCTGATTTTGGTACATTAGAAGAGCTTTCAAGAATGAGAGTTAGTGAACAAAATTTAAATCTCAGATCGTCCGAAAACTGAAAAGTTGCTGAGCTATCTACTCTACCTTCATGTTGAAACATTTCGTTAACGTGACATGACTATCAACATTCTTGACAGGCCTGAAAAGAATGGAAAAGGCGAAGGGTTCCGAGATGGGATAGATAGTGAAATCACACCTACACCTTGAAATATCTATTGGGACTTGAGTTAGAAATTGTAAAACTACATTGGATTTAAATGCTGCTCACCTGCTTATTCGAAAATTCTTGAGTGAGACTAATAATGTGTTTATTTAATGGTATTTTATCATATATAATATGATTTAATTTTTTTAGTAGAACATAGTGCCTATGATAAAGTGTTATTATAAGGGTATATTATTACGTAGCATATCAAACTTATTGGTACAGTGACATGATAATGTGTCTTTTTAATAATATTATGTCATTTATAATATGTTTCACGTTTTTTAATATGACAAAATATTATTAGAATGACACAATGACATGCAATGTACTAGACTCACTGTACTTATTTTCCATTTTATGTCAAGGATGCATGGACTATCAATCAACAGTTTTAAGCTTACATGGGTAAAGATGACAAATCGACCTGTTCAACGAGAATCGGACTCATATCCTTATTGTCCATAAACGAAGTTGGTGTAGGCTTTTAAAACCCATTCAGGACGGGGTAATGGATGGTCATCCTGTCTCGTTTATATATTAAAATTTATTTTTTATTCCTAAGGTACATTATATTTACTAATAAACTATTATATTATATAAAGTGAGTTTTAAGATTTTCATCCTACACTTATTTTATTTTTCTTGTGTTGGTTGTTTTGTTAATAAAGTTTTAATATGCCTATTAAAAAAAAATTAACTTGGAAAAGAAATTCAGAATTGAGGGTTGGGGTTCAAGGTTCGAGATGGAACACGATAGGATGGGGAATATAAATAATATCGGGTTGGAAAAGAGACACTTCTCCCCTTGCCATTCATACACATGAGTACTTTAAATTTAAAATTGACTCAAAAACTTAAACTAGTAGGTCTCACGCCCAATTATATATATTATTCTTTTCTTCTTAAACAAATTATCTGACGTGGGATTCTATGCTCAGACGTTACCTTAAAAACTTCCTTACCAAAGCCATTTTTCACCCATAGTATGATGTCCTTTTTTTAATAAAGTGTGGCTCAACTTAACCTAGCCTTTAATCCCAACTAGAGGACAACTCAATTTATACTCCTTTTCCATACCAAAATTAATAGAATTAACTTGAAGTCTTTGCACATATGAATTTGCAATCCATCAAAATGTTGGCAAGAAGTTAAGTGCAATTTAAGATTGCTCAGAATAATTTAGAAATATGAGAAGTAATCTTCATCTGCATTGATTAACTCAATACCCACTTGAATTAAATGAATAAATTACTTGTTTGAAATATCGTACACCAGTTAGCTTAATTATTAACATGACCATTTATATATAGTTTCTTTAAATTCCTTTTAAAATTAGGCTGAACTTGTTTCCAATATCTCTTGTTGCATAAAGGTGGCCACAGATGAGATTTTGGGGGTGGAGAGACCATATATTAGAATTTTGTAGAGTATATTTTATAAAGTAATCGAGTAGATATGTACTATACAGACAAGTAAGATGCCACTATTTCAAGCAACCACGACCTTAGACCAAATTCCATCACATCTCAATAGGTTATGGACACACACACATATATATATACATATATATATATATATATAGAGAGAGAGAGAGAGAGAGAGAGAGAGAGAGAGAGAGAAGGGAATGAAGTTCCCCATGACTTCTTGTTTATATAATTGCGTTCCTCCATGCCCTCTCGCTCTCTGGTTGAACTCTACACGCTAAGGAAACCCAAAATTTTAGAAAGATAAAAAACTAGCTGGCTATACCATTGACTATCCAAAAATACATATATAAACAATAAAAGAATACCCATAGCTAGCTCTGCAAAGTAGGAAGTTGGCTTCATATATATTTTTTCACTTCATATAAGAAAGAATGTTTCAATATGTATTGATATTGTGATTAAATCCACATATATACCATTTCCTTATAAGATTAAATATTTATGAATCATATTATAATACTCATGATTCAAGCTAATGTGTCCAATTTTAGTTCACAAGGCTTGATAATTACCAGTTATTTGCAAGACAATAAGTATTTATTCCTGCTTAGATATATAAAATGCATTGCTTTTCTTATGTTCAATCCATTGTTGCAAATTTATCAAACACAGACTATCAGCTAGCTAGCAAGGATATAGTGAATAAAAAAAATTCTCAACATTAAATTCAACAAATTTTCACATGAAACAATAAAGTACATGATAGTATTGGGTTCTAAACTAGGTAGGAGGTTGCCACAACTTGTCACATATACCATATGTACGCATATTTTATTTTTTTGATACAATAATTGAACAAGGGAAACCAAACATGCCAATTGAATGAGGGTGTTTTCATTCAAATAAAACTTCTGATCCTTATTTTTATTTAATAGAGTAAAATAATAGTTAATTATGTGAGTTATATCTCCCGTTTTGGAGCCAAATAATATTTTAAAGTACAACTAGCCTCTGTCAAAAAATATAAAAAGAATAAAAACCTCTTTGATAATCATTTTGGAACCATGATGAATTGTTAAAATACAAGGTTATTTAGAAACATTTTATACAAGGGTGGATGTATATATAGACTTGAGGCTGTAACCGCCACCCCCGCCTACTCAAAAGAAAAATTCCTTTAAAATTTTTCAAAACGAAAAAATATATATATATATATATATATTTATGTAAATCCCCGCCCCACTCCAATTTTGAGAATAAAATGTTTTCCCTTTCAAATCCCACACCCCAATTTAAAAAAAAAAAAAAATAGTTCCCTGGTAAAAAAATTTCCCAAAAAATTCCAGCTAGCCCTTCAAAAAAATTCCTGGCTCCATCTTAATTTTATATATCAATTTGTGTGGGTGAACCCAAAAAAATAAAGAAAATGGAGAGTACTGCAATTTGACTAACATTATCAGCTAATTAAACTAAAACATCTCAAGAGTAATGTTTTGGAAATTCCATTACAAAGGGTAGCAATGTAATATAAGGGGAGAAGATAAAAGGCATTATGTTGGATGCTATCTACATATATATGACAACTTCTTAGAAGTTTCTAGCCTAGAGGATCACAACCATAGCATTTGTCTCCCCCAACTTCAAACAACATTCAGATTATTCAATGGCACAGACAAACATGTGCAATCTGTCTGCGGTCCACCAGATTCCGCACGTGCAAAGATCCCACGTGTCAACTCATTCCCAACACCACCGGAGACCTCGCCGGATATACATTATTGCCACAACCTCAATTTTTCTCCCCCTCATTTTTAACATTGCCATAGCAGATAGAATTCTGGGGGTTTTCCTATTCTTTTCTTCAATCTGAGGAAAAGAAAAAATAGCAGAACAAGGGGCACCAATTGGATGTGTGATCCTCATGGGTATGTCCAAATTTTCCATCATTTAATGCCTTTTCAAGAAGGAAAAACAATAGAACCAAAATGGGAATTGAAAAGAAAGAAATCAAGAAAGGTCATGGAAAAGAAATATACATATAAACCAACAATATCAAAGGCAGATATATGAATTTCTATCATAGATTAACATAGTAAATAAAAATTAAAAATACTAAACAATCCAAAAATTCAACAATCTCTTACCCATCCCTTATTTCACTTGATCATAATATAGATAAATAAATGAGGACTTTAATTAACCTAACACTTTAACCAAAGTAGGAGACATTTTCATTTGAAATGGTGCTATAATCAGTGGCAGTGGATGGTGGCGTGTACAAAGCAGATGATGAAGACGCGGAAGGAAGAGGAGGAGGAGGTTGTCGCGGCGGCGATGGCCGGTAGGGCTGGCGGTGCATGTGCAGCAATAGAAACGGCCCCAGAAGAAAACAAAGCTAAATGAGAAGAAGGAATGATATTCGTTTCGCTATACTTGTATCTGAGAATCTCAGCCCTTACTGAATTGAGTTCAGCTTGTAAAGCTTGAACTTGTTGTTGCAAAGCTGAAATTGCACCCATGCAGCCATAAACAGGGTCTCTTAGCCTCACATTAGCCTCATAAACAAGACTGTTTGCGGCGTCGGCTCTTTGGCTCTCTGGGACCTCCTGAATTTCATATAAATAACAAAGACATCACAACTGCATGTCTTTCCAGAAGTACAAACAGTGGACAATCATCAATATACTGAAAAAGTTAAGAATGATATTCTAATTAGGGAATTAGGGTTTACCATCAACATCTTTGAAACATTACTGGCACCAAAGACTTTGTGAACAGAAGCAAACTTTTGGGGTTCATGTGGAGAAAAATAGGGAGAAAAGGGGCATTCTTGGGCGCACCTTCGTCTCAAGAGCTTACAGGCCGCGCAAGGTGTAATTGTGTTTAGGGTTCCAGGAGGCCCCAACATATGTCTCCTTCCCATTTGAGAAGATGCATCAGATTCTCTCTTGATCCTCTTGCCTATCTCTTCAAATCTCTCCCTACCCAGGAATCATAACATCAAAGAAAAAAAGTAAGAAAAAAAATTTTTTTTGATAGATTAGCTAAAAATGGATCTCTGTAGGAAGCCAGTTTTCTTCTTTTGGATTTTTTTTATTATAAAAAAAAAAAAAGATAAAAGAAAAAAACTTGGAAGTATGCTAGACAGAGAGAGAGAGAGAGAGAGAGTTGTAATTATTTACCTTTCTCTGGACATTCAGGCATGCTATCTGTATATGGAGCTACAATAGAGAGAGAGAGGGAGAGAGAGGGATGTGAAAGGGAAGAAGAAAGAAATATGAGGAGGGAGAAAAGAGTGCTTAAAAGGCAAGATATGCAGAAAAAAAGAGTGGTCCAGTGTTTATGATAAGAAACAGACAAAAGTGTTATGAGTAGAAACTGAAATGTGAAGGGGATTTCTTTTGTTTATTTCTTGCTAGTGCAGTGAACCTGTGGCTGTATGAGGATTATATGAAAAGAAAGCAGTGGAAGATGGAGATTATGGCGATCACCAAATGGCAGAGAGAGAGATGTTCTTCTATAAATGCCGGCTATGTCACCAATTGCTCAGATGTGAGTCCTTGTTAGTGTTGACTTTCAGAAGCAACCATCTAATCAATTTTGGCTTGGATTGCCTTAATATGCCTTCATTGCTGCATGTGGTTTCCCAGGAGAAACCTAAATGTGGCTTTTAATATAAAATTTACACACACACACACACACTTATTGCTTTTGTTGTCAATGCACCTAAAATATACTACTAATGGCTTGAAGTGAAAATTAAGATGATCATAATAAACTGTACTTGTTAAGGAGAAGCATGTTAGTTGCTTGTCAATATCAAGAAACTTATCTTCATTATATTAAAAAGACCATATCTGGGATCTTGTTCCCAAAAATCAATTTGAAAAATCGACATCCCCGTGTAGAAACAGCTATCGGATTTTTGAAAATGGCTAAGACCAAATGCAAACCAAGTGATTATGAGTCTTTCATCATTTAGATTAGCTGGTACTAATATATAATCCATCTACTTAATAGGACTTCTTCCTAGACCTCAATTATTGTAAAATATTGAAAACTGAAAGGTCAATTTATATTATCTGTACAGTAAATAAACAATATTAGTTGAAATTAACTAACCATTAATTTTTTCCTTTTGTCCAATGTTTCATTTATCTTGACTTATCCCCAATAGTAATGCTACTATTTTCATGATTTCACTATTTTTTTTCTTCTGCTTGTTCCTCTTAATTATATTAGATGTACTTGTTATCACTTCTTTATTGAAGTATGTTTTGCTCAGATTAATCTTTATGTTAAGTATTAATTGTGAGTATGCTTCACAAATTTAGTCCCATATTACTGTGCTGATTAGAGTAACTACATTTCCATTGAAGTTCACAGAGAAAAGGATGGGGCACCCTTCAGAAATAAGTTCATCCATTCGGGTATATATATAGAGAGATGATAGCATAATTAGTATTGTGATTGATTATAACAAGTGCTGAATTTAATGTTAGACCTCTCACCTACAACTTCATAAATAGTAACTATTACAAGAATCTTCAATTATTTTTATAGTTGTAATAGTACGGTAGTTTTCAACTTCCATTTATTAACTAGCTAGTATTAATTACTAGCATTTTGGTTGTTTCTTTATTGATCTGATCAACTATTAACATATGAGAGGAACCCTAATGCCTCGTAACTTGTGTGCAATAACATGGCACACATGGTTCAATACCCCCCACAGGTGGTCTGGGGCACCTCCTGGCAAACACAAGTTTGTCCAAAATGATTGTACTAGAAGGTTGATGAAATTTACTCATTTGAAGTACAAGCAACCCGCAAAATTCCTCATCATCATTACCAAAAAAATAAAATTGGCCCGTATGCTTAATGATATACACGTAGACCACTGAAGTGTTTCACCATTTTTTTTTTTTTTTTTATCAAACCTAGCTACAGATAAAAGCATTTATCGGCATGTTTTGATGAAAACCAAGTATGCTAACTTAGCTTGTGTTTCGACCTTGTTTGGGGACCACAAAAAATGGGCCAAGCCCAAAGTGTAACTAGGTGTTGAATGGGGTTGAATTCATGAGGGGAACAGATAGGGTTTGTTGCTTGGCTGTGAGTTTGTGGAGTGTTATTTCAAAGTGGGTGGTGATAGGGAGGGAAAACTATATAAGAGGAGGATATAAATGTAGTGAATTAAAATATAAAATGAATCAATTTGCTTAAATTGTAAGGAAATGACACCATCCAGTTCTTGTTTGACCCATATTTTAAGGCAAATAAGTCGCCCCGTTGTTCTCTCTCAGCCCCTAACCTAACTTTCTTATTAGTCTTTCTCTCTCCTCGTTTCACCCAATTAACCCAATATCACCCACTAACAATTAACCATGTATATGAAAAAACAAAAAACCCTAGATAAAAAATCACAGTCTCTCAGTAAGACTTCTTGTTTCATGGTCTTCTATTTCAAAGCCTAAGTCTTGGATCCAAGACGTTTCAACCATTTTCCAACTTTTTCTTGGTACCAAACAAACATTCCAAATCTCAAAAGGTCAATATACATGGAAGCCATATCCAAAATTAAAATCCCACTTTTTGTGCATGAACTTGGGGCCCTAGTCTAACTAACACAGTCATGAGACTTCTTCCTCAAAACCCTTTTTTTTTTAAGTACATGGATGGGGGACGGGGCTATTCTACCTAAGTGTGTGTGTATACTAAGCCTCAAACATAATATGCGTCCTATGAAAGAAGTAAATTTTGTCATCTTGAATGAAACGTCAATCTCTACTCAAAATATTTTTATTTTTTGTTTTATTCATTTGGTCACAGTTGGTGTGCAGTACCAGCACTGACCAGGCAGGGGTCCAATTTGTGATGATACTACAATCTGATGACAATATAATTTATATGTGAATCTTCCTTGGGAAAAAAGGCCCTTGTGTGACAAAATGTTGCTCTAGGGTCAGACGCTATTGCTGTATTGCATACACAAAATAAATGAGTTTCTTGCAGAATTAGTCGGAAAGAGATGTTTCTGAAGAAGTGATAATTTATCTTTGTTTTGTTCTTTTTTTATAGTATATTGAGAAGCAAAACTATACAAGACATAATCAAGGGGCATAGCCAGGCTAGGAAGCCACCAAGCAATACAAAGACAGAGCAGTAATGGCACAGACAATGCAAACCATGCACAAACATAACCAATAAGATCGAGCAACCAAGAAAACACAAACCAAAGCAAAGCCAGTAAAAACTGATGCAGCATGAAATGTGATAGAATGGATACGAAGAAATTCAATATCTAAAAATGAGAAACAATCAATCCATATAAGAGAACAAAATCTCTAAAATTTGAAATCTATATTTTACTAATAAAAACTGAATAATAAAAATCTATTAAGCTAAAAGCCTACTCCTAATAGGACTACAAAAATAAAGAAATTTGAAATATATTAATATTGATACTTTTAACAAAATTTGAAATTAGATAAGATAAGAATAAGATAACCACAAACAGTACTCCAATCCAGATTTTCAATGCAAAGTAATTGACAAGCTAAAACTTGTCATAAATAGTAAAAAAATGTTTATTCACATTTAATTGAAGGACTAAATGAGTGAATTTGGTCAAAATTCAACATCAATTATTTTAGCAATAAACGAGTACGGTTTAGTATGAAAATATGGTGATTTCAAGTATGGATACATTGGGATGAAGAGTTGCAAAATGCTCCTCGAAAATATTTTTAACTACCTTTACGAAATAATTTAATTTCAATTTAAACTTCTAACATTTCTATCAGTCTAAGAATTCTTTTACCACTTATTCTACTCAGAAACCAAGAGTGACAAAGCAAAGGCTGATATGCTATATATGTGCTGAAAACACAGTTTGGATTCCAAAACTTTAGTGTTATCTCTCAATTCTCATAGGAGTTACAGACATTTCCATCTGGCAGGCTTAGCGCTAACTGCAAATGTGACGTGGAATCAATAGATCCCCAATCTCTCAGTTGGCTATTAGCGGACAGTTTATGGGCCTTCACTCGAGCCCATCTTGTATAATATTGTATGCTTCAGGTAATGGACTCTGTTCCTAGCTCACTACCAGTCTCTGCCTTCTCTAGTTCCAAAAAATTTGTTAAAAAATGAAAGTTCAAGCTTACACTTAATAGCACCAAAATCTTAGAGCCCGTTTGGCCCATCGTTGGAAACCCAAATGACCTTCCCAAACGCTCTTTATGTTTGGCTGAACATCCTGTCCAAAAAAGGAACAAGAATGCCCATTCCATTCTCTTTAGATTCGGCCGACGCTGCCAAGCCCAACGTGAAAGCACTGAACAAGATTACCCATTCCATTCTCTTTAATGACGAGAATACCAAGGCTGAAATTGACGCATGCATTGATTTCTTTTCTCATATTTCATTTTATGTCCTAATAAGGACAAAAAGAAATAAAGGCCAATCTCTTTCTCTCTCCTCCTTTTCTCTCGCTTCCCCCTTTCTCTCTCTACTCTCTCCTCCTCTTCTTTTGCTTCCCCCGCCTCTCTCTCTCTCTCTCTCTCTCTCTCTCTCTCTCTCTCTCTCTCTCTCTCTCTCTCTCCAGTCCTCCCTTTATTTTTTCTCACCTCTGATTTCTTGTCTCTCCCTTATTTTTTTCTCTTCTGTTTTCTTCTCTTCCTCTCACATTATTATTTTTTTCTCTTATTATTTACTTAAAAAAGATTGCGTTCCTTTTTTATTTAAAAATAAAAGATAGTATTTGATGGGTCATAAAGTGACAAATCAATTCAAACATGACACGTGTATAATACACTTATATATACAGACCAAGAAAGGTTTTATAATCCAGAACAGTGGGGGTACTGAACAGTGCACCACCTCCAGAACTGCTGCCTCCAGAGCTAGCCTCTAGAGCTGCTGCCTCCAGAGCTGGCACAACCAACAACACTACCTCCAAAACAGAAGGGGTTCCGAACTAGTCACCCCTTCCATGGACTTCTGACTTCGGAATAAGGAAACAGTTTTCAACAAAGAAACTGTCACTCACGGATATCTCTCAAGCGCAATATTCAACATGGTAACTCCTATGCTCCGATGATCAAATCCCTATATTCATGACTCCAAATCCTAATCAACTAAGGAAATGTCTAGCCTATAAATAAAACCCTAAGGTACGTTCATGCTCATTCTTTGGTTTACAATTATAGTTTTTCAATTCAGTTTATTTGACTTAAGTATCGGAGCGGCTACCGCCAGATCTAATCCGGTGGCCCTCTGATCCTTCTCTTTGAGTGTTTCTCAGGCAACGGAGTTCGGAACCCCTACCGACCAAAACGTGCAGCATCAGTATTAAAATGTGTCAATTTAATTATGAATTATATCTATACTAGTAATATAATACATAACACTAAATTAATCAAACATTTAATCAATAAAAATATAATTTCATTTAAATAAAAATATTCAATATTTTAATAAAAATTTGATTTTAACTCAAATAAATAAAATAAGAAATACTTTTAACTTATAATAATAAAATAATAAGTTAATACCATTATTTGTGATTATAAAATTAAATTTTATTAACTTAATTTTATAACATACTACCAAACAACACTCAACACTATCAATAATATATGAAAGAAAAAAAATAAACTTTCACGAATTATAATTATTTTTAATAATTTTAACCAAACACTCAATAAGCTATTCTGTCATCATAAGTTAATTACCATCCAAACACTCAGAATCTATTTTTTAGAATCTATTCTTCAAAATCTGAAACTTTTGCAAACTAGCTCTTAATCACTGGACGATGTGAGATACCACAATGAATCGTATTTCTTTCGGTCCAAATCTGGTATATAGCTAGGGAATTAAAAATAAGCTTTGTTATGTTTAGCATTTCCTTCTAAAAATCATTGGCAAAGGAGCAGGTGAAGAACAAAGATGATCAATAAAGGATGTATATTCTTCAATTTTTCTTGATGAATAAATAATATTTTCCAAGATTTTCCATATCCAAGATATTAGATCAACTCCTGGAACAAAGTAATTTATGGATGGTGAACCAATAGAGGGCACATTATTGCCAAGTTTCTCCCAAATCCCAACTGAAGATCTCCCCAAGAGGATAGGGGTCCCAGTATGAAGCTTTGATAGGCCCATGTTTTGTATGAGCCCTAGGCTAGGCCCATGAATGTGAACCCTTCACTAGTTAAGTTCTTCATTGGACTGAGAATATGTTTTGTAATTTTATACATATATATATGTAGTCTAAGTACACGATTACAAATACTATATGTTAATGTGTTGATCACGTATTAATGTGTTGATCACGTGACATTTTAAGCATTTCTATCACAACTGTTGTGTTGGAATCAGCATTTAGCATTGGGAGTAAAATTATTAATAAATATCATAATTCAATCGTACCAAAGAATGCGGAGGCTTTGTTATGCACACGAAATTGGTTGTACGAGAAAAGTAATTTAAGTATAAGTAATTACTTGGTATTTTTATATTGTATATATGTATATAAATAAGTACGGGAAGCCATAGAGATAGCCGTGTGATCCTCAACACCCCCTCACAAGCTGAGCGTGGGATTGGAATGGACGTGAAGCTTGGAGCGAAAAAATTCGAATAGAGGTCGAGGAACACTCTTGGTGAAGATGTCGGCAACCTGAAGATGAGAAGGCACATATCGAGTAGTGTATCTTGCTAGCAAGAACAAGTTCGCATAGAAAATGATAGTCTAATTCAACATGCTTGGTGCGCTTATGGGAAACCGGGTTGGAGCTCAACACGAACAGTAGTAGCCTTGATAACAGGACTGAAGGTGTCGATATAGTCAAGACCGGGGACCTAGGTATATCCTTTGGCAACAAGGTGAGCTTTGAGTCGCTCAATGGAGCCATCAGGGAGATATTTGGTTCGGAACACCCATTTGGGGCCCACAATGTTAGTATTTGCAGGTCGAGGGACCAAGATCCAAGTGCGATTGTTTTGCAGAGCTTGAACTTCTTCATTCATAGCGGCAAGCCTAATCAGGATTCTTAGTAGCAGATTTGAATCCTTTAGGCTCAATGGAGGCAAAAAGAGCAGAAAGAAGTCCAAAGGAGCTCAAGATACCAAGATTCGCTGGATGGCGAGTCTTGAAAATGCCAACTTTACCTCGTGTGAGCATAGGGTGAGAGCCTAGCAAGGTTGCAAGAGCAAGAGCTGGAGGTGCGGTCTAAGCCTCAATGGGAGGTGGGCAAGAGGCCGGAGGTGATGAAAAGGGACCTGCAAAGGAATCAATAGCCTGCAAAGACTCATCCATTAGATCAGTACAAATAGCACATGGATTAAATCCGGATTGAGTAATATGCGGAGAATATGATGCACGGGACGGGGAAGGAGGATTAGTATGCAAAAGACTGAGTTCTAAAAATTTGGAAAATTTTAAAGAAGAAAGGGGCTGAGCTGGAGAGTTATCAATGAAAGGAAAATGATTTTCATCAAATTTGGCATATCAGGTGATATAGAGTCGAGAGGTGATGGGGTCAAAGCAATGAAAACCTTTATAAGACGGGCTGTAACCTAAAAAAATGCAGGGAACACTACATGAAGAAAATTTGTTAGGCATATAATCACGCAAGCAAGGGAAAACATGATAACCAAAGGGATGAAAGTTTGCATAATTTGGAGAAGAACCATACAAAAGCTCAAACGGGGACTTACCTCCAAGAAGCGGTGTTGGCAAACGGTTAATGATGTAAGTCGCAGTGCTAAAGGCGTCAACCCAAAAGCGAAGAGAAATGTGAGAATGAAAAAGAATGGCGAGACCAATTTCAGTCACGTGGCGGTGTTTGCACTCAGCACGGCCATTTTGAGTAGTGTATAAGGACAGGAAAGCTAATGGTGAATGCCAAAAGAACAAAGATGAGCTTGAAAGGAAGTGCTAATGAATTCGCTGCCACCATCACTTTGAAAAATTTTAATACGAGCAGAGTATTGAGTTTTCACAAACTTTTAAAATTGAGTAAAGATATTGTAAAAGTCAGATTTAAACTTTAAAGGATAAAGCCAGGTGAATCGTGAGTAATCATCTATGAAAAGAACATAATAGGTAAAGCCCAAATTGGATTTGACAGGGGAAGGGCCCCATATGTCAAAATGAATAAAATCTAAAACATGTGATGACCTATGTTCATTTCGTGTATAAGGCAAGCGATGATTTTTAGCAATTTGACATGTACTGCACAAAGTAAGAGAGGGCAACAAAGATGTAAGAGAAAGATGTCCTTGTTTATTTAAATGAGAAATAACAGAATGATTTACATGTCCAAGGTGAGCATGCCATAAATCATAGGAAGCATGTAAATATTTATTTTTAAGGACAGAAATGAAAGCAGAGTTGCCATATTCTACCACATATAAGTCGCTATCTCTCTTATCGGTTGCTACCACCCTTCCCGTTGGACGATGCTGGATAGAAAAAAGATCATTAGTAAAAGTAACAAATAAGGGAAAATCATAGGTTAATTTACTAATAGAGAGTAGATTTTTAGTGAGATGGGGAATAATCAATACATCTAAGAATTGAATATTAAGAGCAGGAGAGAGGGTACCAGTATGTGTAATGGGTAAAGAGGCACAATTTCCCACAATTACAGAATCTTTACCATTGTACTGAGAGGACTGGTCCAAATGAGATGGGTCATTGGTTATATGGGTCGAAGCACCGATGTCCAAAAACCAATCGGACGTTGCAGGGTCAATGAGAGAACAAGAGCTGGCAAAGGCTTCGGCAAGGTGAGCAGAGGACTCACGAGCATACCTCTGATTGCAACGGTCAACATAATGACCATCAAAATGGCAGATTTGGCAGCGGGGAGGACGGTGATTGTGACCAGAGGGATTTCGACCACGGTTTGCAGAGGGGTTGCAGCCATGGCCAGAATTTCTGCCATGAGAGTTACGAGATGAACCCTTTTGATATGACCGCGCAAGGCCATGATTGGTGACAGTGAACACAGCAGCAACAGGAGCAGGAGCAGGCAGTTCAAGAGATTTCTTAAAAATCTCAAAACTCTCATCTTCTAAAACAAGATCAACAAAACCTAGTAGAGGCGTGAGCGCCATCTGTGCGGTGGAGAAAGTGGAGAAATCGGCATCGAGGCCGCGGAGAAATCAGTGCACCTTATCGGTGCTATCAACAAGCTGACCAATTGCATGGAGTTGGTCGCAAAGGGCCTTGAAAGCACAAGCATAATTTGTAACAAACCGAAGACCACGTTTCATCAACTGAAGTTCGTCTTTGAGTTGGGTTTCACGTGCCTTCGATCGGTGATTGAAAGTGTTTTTCATGGCAAGCCAGACATCACGGGACGTAGAAAGACCAACAATCTCTGCCAAGGCTTCTTCGGTGAGAGAAGAACGAAGAAGACAAAGGAGACATTGATCTGCAAATTTCCACGCCAAGTGTTTGTTATTAAGTGTCTGAGGAGTGACAGGATCAAACTGAGGAGGTGGAACGATGGTTCCATCCACATAACCAAGCAAGTTTTGGCTTTCAAGAAGAGGAAGAAGCTGACTCTTCCATAGAAAATAATTGGTGGAGGAGAGTTTGATTGTGATCATATGGATTAAGGTGTTGAAGGGAAGAAGGGTGGAAAAGGTTTCGGTAGCCATCAGGTTTGTTTGTTTTTGCACAGGATCGTGAAGAGGATGTCAATCCGATGGGAAGTCTGATACCATGAAAAGATTGTGTCAAACCACCACACCCTGAACGTGGGTGAGATGCTATATTTATAATTACAAAATATATTTATAAATAAATGATATCTCAAAAACAATGAAAACTAATCTCCTTATAATCAAGTAAATGACTACAATCATGGGTCAATGAGTAATCTCCTAAAATCAAGTAAATGGCTACAATCACGAGTCAATGAGTCTAAGTATGGGAAGCCATAGAGATAGGCGTGTAAACCTTAACAACAAGATGGTTGATTTTGTTTGAATCATCCTTTTCTTTGCTTTGATTCTATAAATGAAACTCTTAAAATTTTCATTTCACTCGTTATATAAACACATAAAATCTCACAATAAATAGATTTAAGATGGTAGATTTTGTTTCACTCATCCATTCCTTTGCTTTGGTTCTACGTGCGTTGTCAGTGACTCAAACAATTAATACTTTTCACAGTTCGTGTATATATTACATGTATTACAATTCTACGTGTAATGCAAGAACAGTTGATGATAAAAAGTTTTTCGTTAATAATGCCTTATTTCATAATATTTTTATATGATTATTTTAAAATTTATAAAATTAAAATCATATTTGAATGATGTAAGTATTCACACACCATACAATTGATATGAGTTTAATTCTTTATTACAACACGAACACTAGTAATAGTTAAGTTCCTTTCCTTCAATCGTTGTAATAAAAAATAATTATATCAATTGGGGCTTAAATGTTGGTTAGTGTAGATCCTGATAAATACTAGACACTAGTCCCTCAACCGTTGATCCATCTTCGTAGCAAATTTTTCTTAGGGTATTTTTGATATTTTAATTATTGATCTATTACTCTAATACTATGTATTTATAGTTGAATAGTCGCATCTCTTTGTACTGAAATTTGTAACTATTTCACATTATAGTGTAATCACAAGAATCATGAATATAGTCTTATTCTGGAATGAACTATGTAAATCTGTATATTTTTGTGTGTGCGTGTGATTTTAGATCCGTACTTATTTTGTTATTTGCTTTCATATCTTACCAATCCTAATTAAGTAGTTATATTCTTCACACTAAATATACTACGTAGACAAATCACATTGGAGATATAATTGAAACATATTTTTGAATCTCTAGCATTTTCATTTCCACAACGGCCATTGTCTGTAGACCTTTATTAACAACCTTCCATTTCGTCCCACGATTGTTGGCATTAGAAAGTCGTTCGGTCTCGCCTCAGGACTCAAAATTACAACTGTGGACACTAAGAACGAAGAAGTTAATATTAGTTGTTTCTATAAAACAACAGCTACGGGCCATGTTTTGAGAAGGAAAGTGGAATTAAACTCTTTTTAAGTATCTGTTTGGTTGAATTGTCTAAAAGTATTATTATACATAAGTAGTTGTTGGAATGAAATAGTTAATAGAGAGAAGCAATTAATAAGGAAAAACATTTTAATGTTCGACAAAAATTATTAAAAAATAATTAAGATATACGAAATAACAAAAAAAATAGAAAAAAAGGACAGAACAATAGAAAAAAAATATGAAAGAAGAAAATATATTTAAGTAATATGAAATTACTTTCTACCAATCTAAGCAATTATGTATCAAAGAATAACTTATTAAAATAACTTAATTTCAATTTAAAAAAGTATGAGTTTTACTATCTAGGTTGATTTCAAATTAAGTCACCCAAACAAACAGCCCTTACTCTAATGAGATTCGAATTGAAAACGTGTTTCTTGAGCCATTAAATCATTGCGAACAAAAGCTAAGCTACGCAGGGCCAGTTGGGGTATCAAATAATTAATACCGATTATGCTTTTTCGATAAACTTGATTGCATGAACGTCCACGCTACGGCAATCATGATGTAAACACATTACAGTGGATATTCCGACTGTCGGGGCCCAAAATTTGAATGCAAGCGTTGTGTTGGTGAATGAACCAGTCCCAGTAGGCCGGACCACAATTCAAGATGGTGGGACTTCTACTACTCTTGTTACATGTCGAAAATTTTTGAATGCTATTGGCATAATGACATGACATGTCATATGTGTAATGTGATCTATTTATTTTTAATGAAATATAATATATATGACATAATATTATTAAAAATATATATTATCACGTAATACTTTAGAATCACTAAAAATACTCCCTTCGTCCCATTTTAAGAGTCATTTATTTTATTTTGTACTGTCCCATTTTAAAAGTCTCATTTAAAAAGTTAACGTACTTTTAACATATGAATTTTCAAAACTATCTTTTATTATACTTAATGTGAACATGATTTACAATAAAATGAGGGTAATATGAAAATTTTAAATAGTTTCAAAATAATAAAATAATATTTCTTAAAAAGTTAGAATTCTCAGATAAAACTTTTATTTTGATACGGAGGGAGTATCTCGTATTGTATTTATAGATTGTTAGAACATTAACTCCTTTAACGTGTGGTAGGTCAGGACTTTATTCTTCTTTCTTCATAGTCAAATGGCCAGCGGCAAAATGAGCTTAAAACATTGCATTTAATAATATATGTGCATGTGCATGTGCATGTGATGAGATGGGACGAATATAAAATGTCAAAACTAAGTTAGATCTTCATTTCTTATCCAATTTGCATTCTATCTATATTTTTTACTAAATTACATGCTATTTGTTTGATCACTTGATATTTTAAAAATAGTTTAGAGAATGAGTCAAAGCTAACACTCTTACATTCTATTTTTGACATGGAAACTGACAAAATAGAATGTAAGAGTAAAATAGATTAAATTAAGTGTGAGAAGGCAAATTTTATTTAGAGAGAGATTTGTACTTAACATCTCTCAAAATCGAAGTTTATATACCTTATTAGATTACCAATTATTTTAATAAAAAATGGATCAATAATATAACTAACACAATCATCCTACAAAATTTAAAATTACTACTATAATTGATGATATGATGAAACCAATCGAGCCAGTTTCAATAGTTGATTTCAGTTTAGATGTTTTGGTTGGTTGCTAAGGCTCTGTCTCCTCTGTTCTGGAGTCTGTTTTTTGCGTGCTTTTGTTTTGTTATAAAATTTTGTATGACTTTGCCTTTCCCATTTTTGGTTTTTAACAAATCTTACTTAATCCCCCACCCGAAAAAACAAGTACCCAATTGACCAAAATTGGGAAAAGTGAATATATAAACATATATATATATATATATATCATAGAGATTTGTTGATCCAAAGCAGAGCATGAGATTTATCTTAGTAAAGGGTAAATTTTGATAAATCTTACATAATCCCCCACCCCCAGAAAAAATACCCAATTGACCAAAATTGAGAAAATTGAATATATAAACATACATAAATACATACATACATATATATATATATATATCACATTGAGATTTGTTCATCCAAAGCAGAGCATCAGATTTATCTTAGTAAAGGGTACATTTTTGTTACCTTGGTTTGGCAGCCCAAGCCAATACAAAATATTTATGCCCCTAAACTAGAACCAAAATGCTTAATCATATACAAAAATCAGCACATAGATAAATAGAAGATATCTCTAAGCTGTACCATGGCCTATCATTGATAACAATGCCTTCTTCACGTTCCTTTTCGAATGGTGAACTCGAAACTGTCTGGAAACTCCATGTCTGAAACCAAAGCACAAACTTGAAGTAGGCGATCCACCGTCCTCCTCATCATCCTCATCTATCCCAAATTGACGTCCATGAACATATAGATTCATGGGAGTAGATGGCAGTGAAAATGAAGATGAAGAAGACGATGACGATAGAGAAGATGATGATATTGATGGTGGAAAAACAATCTGGTTTTTCTTGGAACCCATTCTTGGAAAGATTGTGTGGAGAAATTTGGGTTTGGAACCCTTTTGCATGGATTTTTCTTTGGAGTTGAATTGAAAAGAAGGTGGAGGAGTGAGAGGAGGGAGAGAAGAAGTGTGAGAAAATGTGTGTTTGGGAGTACCTGGCTGTGACTCCCATGTGAATGGCACTGCACCAGAGGCTCCTCCATAATATAAGACTCTGAAAGATGATTCAGACTTGGAGCTTTCCTTGGACAAAAGCCTAGAAAAGAATTTATCATCCTGCTTGATCTGGAGGAACTTTTGGGGAAGATCGTGGCCAGCACTGGGCATTTTGGCTTGCAACCCCACTTTTTTTAAGACCTGAAGATGAAGTATATGAGAAGAGAAGCTCTCTCTGGCAGAAGGTTTTTGGGTATATTGTGTATTAATTTAAAGTTCTATATATTCTGCACATTGAAGGCTTATAATATATACCTACATAATATATATATATATATATATATGAGAAAAGTTTCTGACTCAAGAAAAATTAGTATACCTATTTTTATCTGTATAGCAGACAAAGACTCATTGATTAGTGATTTGAGGATTGTTCTCATCTCAAGTTGGTATAGCTTAAGATCTAATCAAGTATTACTTCATATAATGGCATGACAAATTTAATGGATTGATATTTTTTTAGTTTGACTAAGACATTTTAATAACTGTAAAACTATTAATTAATTATATTCTTTTGCTACCTTAATGATATTTAAAGATTTAAATATAGTTGGCTGATACTTACATCAGGACCTGTATTTTCTGGATGAATCTAGAGCATTGATGACTTTATGGATGTGGGCTTATTTAAACCATGGATCTTGATCTTCATGAAGAAAATTGGTTGAGAAGATAGTCAATCTGGCTACTGGTGAGCATGGAATAGTAAATGAGATCTGGCTGTGGTCCATGACCATGAGTACCCCATGAA
Source organism: Nyssa sinensis (assembly GCA_008638375.1). Lineage (NCBI taxonomy): Eukaryota > Viridiplantae > Streptophyta > Magnoliopsida > Cornales > Nyssaceae > Nyssa > Nyssa sinensis. The sequence continues at coordinate 6,769,922 of CM018041.1, read as the reverse complement.
AAGCTGTTTTCATGCCGGTAGAAAGCCAATTTTTTATTTTCAAAAATGAGGAAAAACATTTAATTGTCTCATTACAGTAGTCCTAACGGTTAGATAATATATTTATATATATATATAGTATATTGTTATTGATGTGATTATTTATTTAACTTGTAGAACTATCGTTCCAAGGAATCATCAAATAATTGTACAAAAATAAAAATATTTTTCAATAGGTCTGATGCGCTATGTGGCAATATGTCTTTTCAATGACATTCAATCACATGTAATTTATTCTACTAAAAAAATATAATTCATATTACACATGACAGAATATCATTAGAAATATACATTACCATGTCATTATACCAGTTCCGATCCAAAAAAATTCCCAAAAATGATGACCTTATTTATATTTCCTAGTCCTTCATTGGTCCACGTCATCAGCTTCTTTTTAAGAAAAAAGATGAAAAATCAGAGTATCATGATCACTAAAATTGAGGCTCATTAAATTTTGGGGATTGAGAGAGCGACATCCAAAAGATGAGACAGTGGATGAGCTTAGGAATTTTGTTTTTTATATCAAATTACACTGCAATTAGGTAATTTAGACCGACCAAGGTGTGATTTGTGGGTGAACTATGTGATATGAATAATGAGCCAAACAACTGTCCAACTACTCCCACAATCCCTGTGCCTTTAATGGGCAAATTTGGGACCCCACAAATTTATACCATTCTGAATTTCCTAACCACTGTCCAGAAGAAATATAAATACATTGAGGTAAATTAGAGTTAAAAAAATTATTTTTTAGTTTGGTATTGTTTTAACTTATTTACGAGATTAGGGTTGTCTTTAAAATCATTTTTAAAAAATATTTTTTTATTAAGAAATTGTTTTTCAAAAAGATGCTTTTGAAAGCGTTTTTCTGAAAAACGATTTCAAACATTTTTTTTTAAAATCGTCTTTCAAAAAAAAGATTTCACAAATGACCCTAATTTGATAAATAAACTTCTTGTAACCTTATTCTTGAAAAAAAGTTTCAAAACAACTCTATTTTGATAAAAATTTCTAAATACATTATCACATAACTATTTTTGCATACTATATAGTATAGATACACATGCAATACCAACAAATGTTTGATCCACAACTTTGATATATAGAAGTAAGCCAAAAATAGATCAGATATGGATCGGATCAGGATGTTTTGAATTTAATCCGTTAAAAAATATCATATTCAATTCGATATATAATTCGACAAATCATTTAGTAATTGATTAAAATTTGAATCCGTTAACTATCGAAAATCCGATAAATGAAATTCAACAAAAAAAAAATGTTCAAATAAAAAATATATATATATATATCATGAAATTCAACAACAAAAAAAAGGTTAAAGTAGTATAAAATTATCTAATCTTGAAAATTTATTATATATATTTAACATGTTATATTAATTATATTGTACTTTATAAATCTGTAGGATCAGATTTTTAATGGATTGGATCATTTAATTCCATATTTGCTCGGTTTGATAAATATTCTTATTGAATTCAAATCAGATCAAGGATAAAAAAAAAAAAAACAATCTATAATTGTTTAAATGGATTGGATTCAGATTAAAATCTAATATATTGATAGGCCTATATATAAAGGCTAGTCTAATGCACCAAGTTTCCATCACTATAGGGTCCGGAAACGTTGTTTGATCCCCAACTTTGATATATATATATATATATATATATATATAAATAAAAGTTGGGGATCATTGGATAGGTACTAGGGTGTCATAGGATGTATAAGCGGATGTAATACCTCCATCTAATAAGTTAGTATTTTAGATTGGAGACCTAACTCGTGACTAGTAGTATCAGAGCAGACTCAATCCCTTATTTGATACCATGCCATGAAACCGCATCAAAGGGTGTCTATGGTAACTTTGCACTAGTAGCGAGTCTACTTGTGTGTAGGATGAACAGGTAGGTATGATGGTTCGACCACAATGAAAACGTCACATGCTCTAATAAAAAATTGTCACGAAATCTCATATCCAATGAAAAATAATGTCACATAATTTAATATCAAATAAACACCGGAGAATCTTGAATCTTATAAACGAGAGTGCGGTAGCTTTAATTAATAGGCTAAGTATACAAATACCTAATATGTGTGATTGTAGCATTTGTCATTAGTTTTCAGCTTTGTAGGTTTTTTTATTAAATAGAATAAAGTACTAAATGTGAGTTGATGATGCACAAAACAGCTAAACAATTCAAACTTCAAATTAAGTATAGTTTATTGCATGCAAAGCCAAACAGAAGAAGAATGAGTAAGAAAGAATCCAGCAGGCGTGTCTTATTGCGGATTTCAAAGGCCATGGAGACTGTAAATCACATGCAAGTTCCTTGAAGCACGTGACTCTATCCCCATGGTTTTCAGTTCCTTGATGCCTCTATTCTCTCCATTAATTGAAATATACAGTCCTCCACTTAATAGATAATGAGCAAAGTATATTATTATATACAAAATTTCCCCATCATCTTAATTAAGTTTAGGCAGACTTTTAATATTTGAATCTAATTAATTATTTGTGTAGAGGAGATTTAAATCTAGTGTAGCTCACTGTATTATGATGATCACCTCTGTACCCCCACAAAATCATACAAAAGAAAACTATACTCAACCCCCGAGGGATAGCTTATTGAAGCACCAAAAGAAATAAGTATTTAAAAAGTGCGAAATTCCTGATTTAATATTTTATGGGTTTTTTTTGAAGTTTTTTTCTGCAAGTAAAAGTTTGTGCAAAATGACTGTAGAAAAGAATATGAATTATGATTTCTATTCAAAGTAGTATTTCGTTATTCTATTGGGATAGGATAAGGATATGAATTATGATTTCCTAATTAAAGTAGTAATTTCTTATAATAGGTCTTCATTATTCAGTTTTTAATCCACAATATTCAATTTTAAATTTTAAAGATTTTATTCTCTTACTTAGATGAGTAATTTCTGTTTTTAGATATTGAATTTGTTTGTATCCATTGTTACATGTGGTGTGATGTGTGTGGCTATTTGAAAATGCAATGCTCTGCATTGTCAACCTACTTTGCACGAGAACATGGTTTTTGGTTTTTTCTCGTCATTAGTCTCCCCCCAAACACCCTCTTAATGGTTAATGTAGGAATGCAAACAAGGCGGGTTGGGGGCGGGGTGGCCCTTCCCCAACCCCCACCCCGCCCCGTTTATATTTCCCGTCCCGTCTCATTTAGAGGTTTATTCCGACTCCGACTCTATTTATATTTTTTAACTCTACCTTGCCCCACTCTGAACCCCGATATATATTTTTTTTAAGTAAGTTAAGACTTTTATTTTGATCGGTAAATTAAATTTTTACTGCCAAAATAACTAATATATGAAAAAATAATATGAGCGTGATATGAAAAATCTTAAAACTAATTTTATATAGTGTTTTTTATTAGTAAATATAGTGTATATAAGAATAAATAAATAAAAAGTAATATATAAACGAGACGGGGTGACAATTTTCAGAACCCGACAAGATTTTAAAAGCCCCACCCCGATTTTGTTTATGAGCACCTCAAATCCGCCTCATTAAGAGCAGGGTGGGGCCAATTGCAAGTTAATGCATGGCCTCCAAAAATAAGTTTCAGCAATCAATTTTGGATGCAAGAATGTGGAGATCATAGAAATGAATGCACAAGTTAGGTTGCCTTGCTTAGAAGATTGGCAGGACTTGGAGACTCATTTACAGCTTCAAATTGATTGTAAAGTAATGAATAGCTCACTATGGTTTGGTATCATTTAAGTGATGTCTTTGTAAGAGTTTATTATGATCCATCTAAGAACAATTTGCTTTCGTTTTTAAGATTTATGAGCCGTGATGGTTGATGAGTCAAATCTTAAAATTTATTGCACCACTCTTACACAATGGTAGATAGTCTTACACATACTCTTCTTTTTCATTCTTTTCTTGGGACCGTTCGGTAGAACTTTTTTTAAAGTATTTTTAATAGATCTAAGATAGATTTTCTATCAATGATCTCTACAAATTATTTATACATTCACACAAGTAGGGTCTATTCATCCTGAACAGGACTATTAGATGAATTCACCGGTCAGACCCTACCCATGTAAGAAGATAGTAACCCATGTAAAAGAAAAACTGAGGGGGAGAGAGATTTTTAATAATTTCTCTACTCACTTAGGCTACGTTTGGAATGTTGGAATAGAATAGGACAAGAATGGAATAGCATCAGGAATGGAATAGAATAGGCATGGAATGAGAATAATTATTCCATTCTTTTGTTTGGCTGAATACCTAGTAATTTAATGATAATTTCGTTCATGTGTTTGGTTTGAACCATCAAATTGTTGAAATGGAATGGGAATAATTAATTCCATTCTTTTGTTTGAATACCCCGTTCAATCTACATTTTTTTTATTGTCAAAAAAAAAATTATTGGAAGAAAAAAAATCAACCTGCATATGTTTTATTGGCAAAAAAAAAAAAGTTAATTCAACCTGCGTTTGTTTTATTGGCAAAAAAAAAAAAGTTAATTCAACCTGCATTTGTTTTATTAGCAAAAAAAAAAAAAAAACTTATATAGTCATCCTAGTTTCACGTACAAGTTAACCTCTTATAAGTAATATTTAATAAATTATAATATTTATAAATTAATAAATTTTTAAGAAATATAATTAGTTTTATGATAAATAATTAATAATTATATTACTTAATAATTAATATTTTTTAAAAATATATCTTTTATAATATTAATTATTAAAAAATTAAAATAATTATAGATATATTTATATATATATATATATCCTATTTATAATATTTTTGGCAAATATATTTGTAATTTTATTTAAATTAGAGTTAAATATATTGTAATTCATCTACATGTATAAAATATTTTTTTATTAATAAAAATATAAGAAAATTTATAATTATTAATTGATAACTGGTTAAAAAGTGCATATTTATTTTGTTAACCCCAGATATTCTGACACTTTTATTATTTTAATTTCTCCAATCTATATGCATTTGCTAGTTAATTCTTGTTTTGTCTTTTTACAGAAAAAGCTCGTCAAAGTTGATGATTTCGTGGTGGATTTAGAGCAAAAGGAAAATATTGGGCTTTGAAGTGCTAAAAGAAGTGGAAAACAAGTGATTTTGGGTTAGAAGAAAAGGCTTGATCCATATATAGGTAAACCAGGGTCCATTTTAGCATTATAGGCTCTATTTTGGAACACTTTAGACTCCCTTTTTGGGCCCATAATATCTAATGACGGGATTTTACTTTATTTTCCTGATTTTCTTATTTTGTGGGGGGTAATTTTGGAAAAATAGGGGATATTATTGTGAGCTAGGGTTTTGGAAAAGGAGGAGGCCAGTTTTTGGGGATCTTGACAAGGAGAAAAAGGAAGGGGACGACTCTAAAGAAGAAGATGAAGAACTCCATAGCTATGGTGGTCTCCTCTTCTACTATCATGGGTTAAGTTCTCTCATTCTTAGGGTTTAAATGAAACCCTAGTCAAGTAATATTGCTTCTTTGTATTTTTATTTTTGGGTTAATTAGTTTTGGATGTTGATTGTATAACGTTGGGATTTTATTAAGGCAATAATCGTATTATTCAGTTTCACATAATTAATTTCTATGATTTTGTTTATGTGGTTATACAATAGTAATATGTGTACATACATCAAAACCGTAGGACGAGTCATAATTCAGGGAAAACAAATTGTGACTATAACCTTAGAATTAGCGTGAATAATTTGTGTTGACCAAAGATGATTCGTGTTTAGGGTTTTGGTGCGTGATTTTCTTGATGATTGTATTGAGGCTTGTAACCAAAATACATCTTTTACATCCAAATTTGATGGCCCAAGAATTAATACAATTGAAGCTAATTACAAGATTAGTGGTGGATGCAACACCGTAGGAATTCTCTTTTAATTCGATTCACTGTTAATTCAATTCAATATTTGTTTTAATTATAATTCTCATTTAATTTTAGAAAAAAAATCAACAACAATCAATCTTTGTTAATTTAAATTAAAATTAATCTCAACTTTGGTTTTTAAACAATTAACAGTCTCTGCGAGTTCGACCCTTACTTCTTTACTATACTAGTAGTTTAGTCTGATAATTTGATTGATTTCCACGACAGATCATTAATTCTAATAATTAATAAATTTTTCATCTACTAAGTTTATTAATTATAAGAAAGTTGACTATACTTGTGGTCGTAGGCTATAGAGATGGATGGTTATTCCGTTAGGAAATGAATGGGCATTTCTTAAGTTTTGTCAAGGAATGCTTATTCCTGTGTTAAGTGGAATAGTCATTCCTAACGGAATGGACATTCCAACATTTTTAAGCATACCAAATACGGGAATGGAATAAGGGCAGGAATGTTCATTCCATTCCTACCTCCATTCCTGTGTACGAAACGGCGCTTAGACTTATTTTGAAAAAAAAAATAGTTTTTCATTAATATCTATTATGCCCCTACTTTTCAGATCACAATCTGAACTTCAAACCTATTCACAGCTCCTATTTTCTGAGGCGCAGCTGCCACTGAAAGACCGTGAATAATGGATTGGGCCCTGAGGGGATGATGAACCTAGGCTTATAACTTTTCCCCACGTGTGTAGATGAAGTAAGACTTGCGTCCAGAACTCACTCTACCATGAGATCATTAAACATAATTTTTGAATTCCAGGCTAGGCCCAACAGTTGCTTCGTATTAAAGAGACTACTTTGGTTGCCCAAATTCAGTTTTGGGCGGCCCTACCATCTTGTTGAAGACCCAGAGACTCGGCCCACGTTGAGCTGTGGTAAAATAGCCTTCTAAGGCAAGGCAAAGAAGAGAATAATGTCACACTCACATATGTGTGTGTGTGTATATATATATTAATTATTATATTTCTTTATAATTTTTATTAATGAAAAAGATTCACGACTATTCCAACATAAAAATAGAAAATTCAGACATACAAAGAGCAAATTTTTCACAAAAAAAGAGAGGTATATTACATGTAATCTAAATGATAGAAACCTCCTAATATCCTCATTTATAATAGAAAATAATTTTTTTTCAAAAAAAAAAGTCCTTAATAGTTTATTAAAAATGGGCAATTTTCTATCAGTATTTTATTTTTTATTATCAAAAAAAACGGAAGTAAAAAAATTGAAAACATGATAATATGGACATACTTGCAGTGATATTTCATTAATATTAATATAATATAACAAAATATGATTATTTTGAATAAATATATGTACATTATGATTGTATTTAACATATTCCATTGTGTAATCGAACTATACTTTTAAAGTAACATGAATTAAGTGAAGAGCTGCATATTGAAATAATATAAATTCAAACGTATCGAATTCGAATTTTTTCTGCGCCAATCATTGACAGTTAAAATTTAAAGGGTAAGTCTGACTGTCATGAAAATGACGAACTTAGTCTGATGCACGTAAACTGGCTCAAAATATATTTTTATCGGTTAATAAAAATAAATCAATTTTGATAATTAATAAGAAACTTAGCACCAAATTTTTATGGGTTTGAATTTTTATAAAGTTAAAATTTGTAAATTTTGTAGGATGGATGAAAATGACTGGTTCTACTAATTAATTTTATTTTGATTAGACATAAAGCGACTTTGTTCAAGTTGGTTAATTCCTTTCTTCTCTTTCACATAATAGATCTAATTAAAGAACTAAATTGATGTAATCATCAGTTATCAATTCAATAGTTGAACTGACTGATTCAATTCAATTTGGATCACTATAGTACACAACTTTGATTGTTCTTTAAACTTCTTGACAATAATCAATATTGTTTAAATAATAATAAATAAAAAAAACAATTTCTTCTAGTGGTTGCTGATTTTATAACTTAGAAAAATTTAATCAAATATGTAATTTTTATAAAAAGAGTATAAAACTATAAAAATAAGTGATATGATATTTCAAACAAAACTTCCTTTCAGACGTATCATAAAATCAGAGATTACGGATGATATGCAAGTTGACTTAGATGATGTTTTGTAAATTTATTAGTCCCGAATTTAATCCAATGAATTTATCATGCTTACAATCTATGAAATTTTTAAGTTATTTTATGGTTAAGGAGTCGATTACTCTTGCAAACTAAACCAAATCAAGTCGAGCTGAATTATGATTTATTTAAGCTTAGTTTGTTAAAATAAATAAATTTAAAATTATGATCAAATTTAACCTATTTATTTCTCGAGTCATCACAAGTTAAAGCTGCTTATCAAACTAGTTAGAACAGGAGCTAAATAAATTAATTATTTTAAAAAATTTAATTCCTGTAATTGCGGAAAAGCAATTGGGTCCCTTAGAAATACCTGGGTAAAGCGAATTTCCCTGTGCTGCTTCTTTTTCTTGTAAGCTTTTGTCTGGTCAAAGCTGGTAGCTGTGGGGTGCACCAACCACTAGTGTGTCCTTTAAAGCATGAATTTCCTCAACTCCCCCTCAAAAGTGAAAAACTAAGACATGGATCCTAAGCCAACACACACACACACACACATATATATATATATATGAATATATATACACATATAATTATATTTTTCAATGCCCAAAAATGTATCCCAAAGTGTATCTGAAATCTCAATCTTACCCACACGTAAACCAAATAAATGGTCATTGGCAAACACAAAAAAAAAAAAAAGGAAAAAAATCCTATAATGGCAATTAAAAAGTAAAATGAAAATTTCTAACAATTTAGAAGTCATTTGTATATTTTGCATGCTATAAATAAAATATTAAGTTTTATCTCTATTGTTTAGAATCAATTACAAAATTTTATTTTATTTAATTCTATTTCATTTTTTGAGAGTGCCTATGGACATTCTTCTATCAATTTTTGGTACCTCAAATCACATGGTATTGCGACTTTCTTAATTTTAATGCTATATATTTTACTTTCATCTCAAATTTTATTTTACTTTAACTTTGTGTTACAATAATAACTTTACATACGTATATACATATATATATATATATAAATACATAACTATAGCAAAGGTAATTTCCTTTGTTTTTCGTCATTATTTTCTAATTTGAAAGAGTTAGTTGAAAAAAAAATGATAAATTATGTTGATCTCTCTTAAATTTTTTTATAATTACAGAAAATTCTATTAAATTTTCTGAAATGATACTGACTTTTCCTATTTTTATTGAAAAACTACAAAAGCTTTCTCTATAAGTTTTTTTTCTTTCCAAAATAAAAAAATACTCTTTTCATTTATTTTATTTATTTGAATTTTTTAACTTTTTTTAAAGTTTTTCTAATTTTATATAAAAAATAAAATTTAGATAAATAACTTATATATTTTTTTAGTTAAAGAAGATGATGATTAATATTTATTTGAACGTCAAAAAAAAAATTAAAAAATGGTCAAAAATGAAAAATAAATGAAAATTTCATTTTTATCATTTTAAAAAAAATAAGACTGAAGAGAATGTTAGTATCATTTTAAAAAGATTAATGAATATCAGAAACCTTAGAAAAGAAAATAAAAAATAAAAAAAAAAGAGGAGACGAAAAATCAAAACGAATTAAGTCTAATCAAACGTGTGAACAAGGATTAGCAAGCACTAATGTTTCATTTAGAAGACCACACAAACGCAAAAGTAAAAGAAGCTACTTTACTACTACACTTCAGCTTTTTCTTTTTCGCTTTTGCCTTTGTCCATCAAACTTCCAGAGTCCACGCCACTGATCACTGATTACACACACAATCCACACTGCATTTCTTCCCAACTAACGCCATCATTACCACCCCAAGTCCTTTCATATTCATGGCAGTGCCTCAATTAAAGACCTCTCTGTTAGCTTCTTCCACCGAAGCTCGCAGTTCAAACCAACTCACAATTTTCTGAACTTTTTTTTCCTTTAATTCTTCGCCTGACAATGCCTGAAACCCTAGAATCGGCCACCCAAACCGACCCTATCACGGAAATCGACTCCGAGACAAAGCAGATCAATTCGAGAGCGGAAATCGACACGTCACCGCCGTTTGGGTCGGTTGAAGAGGCTGTGACCCGTTTTGGCGGCCGCGGTTCTTGGATCCCCCATCACATGCTCCGGCCACCACCTCATGTGAGTTTCACACACACACATTGTTAATTAATTTTATATTTCTGAAAGCTTATTTGTTTGTAGTTGGGGGACAAGGTATAACTTGAAAAGAATCCATTATGATTACATACACATATACATATAAATTTCTCATAAACTAATACGTTTGAACTTTTGTTAGATCTGTTTAGATGTCAAGGTGATAATGGAAAAGATCAAATAGTGAAGAAATATGGATTGTAAATAACAAAATACTGAAGATTTTAACTTAATAATTACTTATTTCATCAATATGTTCCCTTCATGAGTGCATGGAATTAGTCAAAAACCGAACCGATTGAACTGGCCACTAGACCAGTTTGATTTTTATTTCATCAACATGCATGTTCTCTTCATGATTGCATTGAATCCTGAAAAAAATGGTGAGTTGAACTGCTTCATCTCTGTCCCATTTAGAAAAGAAAAGGCAAAGTTTAACTCTGCAAAGATTCAAACCCACACGAGTTAGTTAGTATGTCATACAAAAAGCCATTAATTTGTACCTATATGTATTATTTATTTCAAGAATATTTAGCATGATTCAAGATGTATTTTTCACTTTACTACCTTCCTATGGATGTGCAGAGACAGATATTGCTTTGGCATTACATAGCATAATGTGCATTCAAAAATCCACATTCGTTAGCAGAAGTTATCACCACTCTATACAGAGGACCTAATATTTCTCCTTCACATTGTAAAAAGCTACATATAGGGTATATTCTTTTGGAAAAATATTTTCTTTTCTTGAAAACGGAAACAAATGAAAAAGGAGAAGGAAATTTTTTTCATGCCTTTGGAAAACTATTTGATACAATTTTATGTATTTTTAATATTTTCAGTCGATTAAAAAATGAAAATTGGGAAATGATTTTTTTTTTTTTTTACAAAATTCTCTTTATCTAGAAATTCAATAGAGAGAGAGAGAGAGAGAGAGAGAGAATGATCAAAATACAGGCCCACTTAAAGAGAAGTAGCTTGTTCACAAGTGACTTTTTATGATACGAAAATCATTCGTTTCCTTCTTGTGGAGATGCGGCAACTTCCACTTTGTATGAATGCTTATAATTCACAATGATCGTAGGAGTGTAGGACCTTAAAATTTAAATGGAACTCATGTATCTATGATTTTCCTTTAAAAAGATTGCACACACGAAAGTTGCAAAAATTTATTATTTTTATTTACAAATACAAGGTCTGTGATGGATACTATTAATAATTTCACAATGACTCTATGCTTTTAGCCTTATCTTCTGTTCATATAATTTTTTCCTCTATATTTTCGATCTTTTTCCTCTAGGGGTGAGGGAGGGTTTCTAGGAGGTATTTGAACTTGCTGCTCTATGATCCCATGCATTTGTAATTAGTGTGCTCGTATAATTTTGAAGGTTTGAATGTATGATTTCATCTCTTGTTAATTTACATTTAACTTACAAAACAGAATAGTGTTGTGGAGTTTGACATTGAAAAAGTGGAGCAACAAGCGGCAGAGTTGGAGAAGGATCTAATTGTGAAAGAACGGGAAACACTTAATCTCCTAAAGGAACTGGATGCGGCAAAAAGAGTCGTAGAAGTATTAAAACTGAAGTTAGCAAAAGAGGTGTCTGAAAGCATGCCAACCCTTGACTTAAGTTTAGACAGCCAAGTGTCGACTCCCAACAAGAAGTCAGCTGGGAATTTGAGCTTGTGCACTGCTCCATCTCCTGGTTTAATCTTAATGGAGTTGAACCAGGCAAAATTGGACCTTAATAAAACTACAAATGATCTTGTAGTGATTCAGGCTTCTATTCAGTCTCTGAACAAGAAAATGAAAAAGGAAAAAAATTCACCTGAAAGGAGCGGGGAAAGGCAAACACCAAACTCTGTAGGAGTGTTATCCATTGAAGAGAAGCTTGACAGAGCCAGGTTGAAGCTGCAGATGGCTGATGATGCAGAAACTAAAGGTGGTCCCCAGAATTCCACAAATATTTTGAGGGAGCTCCAACAGTTGAATTTCGAGGCTGTGCATTTTAAACAAATGGCTGAAGCTGCAGATTATGAGGTTATGAAGGCCACATCGGAGATTGAGCAGACAAAGACAAGTATTAAAATGGTCGAAATGAGGTTGATTGCAGCCAAAAAGATGGAGGAAGCAGCTAGAGCGGTTGAAGCTATTGCTTTTGCTGAAATGAAGGCTCGATCAAACACTGAGAGCTCATTAGGGCTTTTCCTGCATGAGTCTGAGGGAGTAACTCTTTCATTTGAAGAGTATTCTGCCCTTGCCCAAAAAGCTCAAAAAGCTGATAAACTGTCTAAGAATAGAGCTATAGACACCATGTGCCATGTCGATGAAGCTGATGTATCTAAATTGGCTATTCTAAAGAAGATGGAGGAGACAACCGAAGAAGTTAAACAAAGTAAAACTTCCTTAGGAGAGGCTCTGGGTAACATAGAGGTTGCAAATAGAAGAAAAGTTGTTGCCGAAGAGGCCTTTTGTAAAGGGAGATCTGAGCATGGTCAAATGAGACACTCAGAGCACAATTGTTCAACGTTCGAATTCAAAAATTCATGTCCATCCCACAGTCATCGAGATGCTCAGTTGCTTGATGGGAATGAAACAAACCTAATCAAGGACAAATCCAAGCCTGTTTTAAGGTCAACAATTTCAATTGGAGACATACTGAGCAGGAAGCTGGTTCTGCAAGATGATTTTGTGGTCGGAAAGCACATGGAAGGCCACACCGAAAAACAAGAGGCCTCTTTAAGTCAAATGCTTCGTGAACAAAGTGGACTTATATTTTCTTCTTCAAAATCTCTAAAAGATGAAAATGTTCGCAAGCAATTCTTTTCACAGAGGAAGAAGTTGGGATTCATCCATGTATCACTCCCCTTGTCAAAGCAAAGTAAGAAAAAGGTTCAAGCTCAAGACCTACGGTAACTTAGTCACTATAGGAATACTTCTCAGGTCATGCACTAACACCTTCGCCTTCATCTATACTCCTTGCGATTGTTTTGTTTGCTTGTCATGTTTGTGTCTTCGAGATCTTGTTTTTGAATGCTTCCATTGTAATGGTGTTTTGTGATATATTGATTTGTAGCATTGTTCTGTAAACTAGAGCCGCTATAGAATTTCCTATTACATGTTAGATATACATATACTCAAACAAGATGATGTAATGGGATAATTGTTGTGAAAATTGAAATATCATTTCTTGATTTAAAGTTATATGAAGCCTCCTTCAGATTGTCTTAGACATTAATTGGTTCGAAGGCCTTTCCCTTCTTTTATGCATGTTGGTATGACTATGAGATTGGCTTCTTAGAGAATGTAGTTGTAGAAGATGATTGCAGATAACATTTTCAGCATACATGAAACTGCAGTTGACAAATTATAGCTGAATTGTAGTTAAAGTGCTCTAAATATTTGACTCTCTTCCTAATATGTTAAGGTTCATTATTTTCTGCAAATTCAATTGCAGTTTTAACTGCAGGAATACTGTGGTATACAAAGAAGAAAAAGGAATAAAGGATAGTGTGTGTTTCAGTTATAGTTACCATAATTCGCTCTTTCCTAACGAATTGCAAATTGGATCGCACGATCCTAATATATGGATCACTTGTGATTTGAAATGCAAGATTTAACGTTCTAATCTAAAATATCAAAGGCTTCAAAAAAAAAACATACAGCAAATAAGAAAATACATACATCCATTGTTGAAAATTTTATTTATATATATATATATATGTGTGTGTGTGTGTGTGTGTGAATATTATTAGAAATACAATAAAAAAACATATCATGTTCTAAATAAAATATATTTTATTTCAATCAAAAAGCATATCAGGTTCTAAATAAATATATTTTGTTTCAAGAAGATGATATGAAAAAATCTATCTCTAACAGTATCACGTTTTATAATAAGTGACAATTTACATTCATGTTCCTGTTCCTGTTCCTGTTTCACATAACATGGTGATCCACGTTTCAGTTAATATTGGTTTTAGTTATGATTTTGTTCACTTGAAGTAGAAGACTCCAACCTTAACCACAGGAAATGGTTATGTTTTTCCTTCTTCTAATTTTATTTGTGATGCAAATGTTTGATGTGGGATGGTCTTTGATATTGTTTTTGAAAAAAATATATATATATTCTCAAAAATAGAAGGGAAAAAACAAAAGACAACACAATTCATCAACTTTTGACACCAAACGATGGGCATGTTCTTCTTTCTCTGTATGTTTGGCGTCCTTTGAATTTGACTATTTCCATTCAAAATATTAATTTTAGTTTTTTTCATAAGCCTATTAAAATTATTCTTCAAAGATAAATAAATATTAATTAAAATTAAATATATATATATATGCATGTATATGTATATATATGTTTGTGCGCGCGTGCGTGCCTTGTACATATAGATAATATTTACTCACGTAAATATCATATAAAAACATATTAATTGGGTTGATAAATATGTAAATATGTATAATTACATAAAAAAAAATTATAAATACATAAAAGTAGAAGTACATTTACTCTAAACCTTGCAAAGAATTTAAACATTGGATATGCACTATCATTTGCTCAAAGGGCTTTGATTAATTTCTATATTTAAATATGGACAATGCTTGGTTTTTACCTGTTTATGTGTCATTACTATAATTTGTCATATATGCATTATACATGTGTTTTTTAATTTAATTTAATTCATATTTTTTTAGTTGAAACAAAATAATTACATAAAATACCTATGATTACATGTATGCCTACAATAAGATTGTAACACAGTATGTGAGTAGGAAGAAAATTTCTTTTACCCAGTGTGGAGCCAAGTACTGTCCTATGGTAACAGTGAATTGTCAATTAAAATTAAGGACAGGCAAACGAGCCCTTAATAATTTCCCTTCAATTTACCATGCTGTACAGGCAATGGATTTTGAAAGCCCGTGGGCCGTAACTGGGCCTCAACTCTCGAGTCCTAGTGTGGATGGGCCACAGACCACTGATGAGAATAAATAAATAGAAATGAATTCACGAAGTTAAAATAAAGATGACAGAAACAACTAGCGTATCACTGGTAATGATATATGTTTTTCCTTTTATAACTTATCTTTTTATTTTAGACTTTTTAGTGATGGGAATAAATTTTGTATGCTTGTCTTCTTTAATTTTAGAATCGATATTTATTGTTGTTTATCATAGTAGAATTGAGAGACAAACCCAAGGCACATACACCGACCTTACAATATATGCCCCATTTAATTCATGGAAGACGTTGTAGGAGGAACTTGAACTCACACACTTGAGACCCGTCTTACTAACCATAATTAAGGATGACAAAGAGACGGGTTTGAAGCCGAAAATCCCTTCTCCAACTCTGCCTCGTGAATTTTTTTACCTTCGAAATCCATTTAAATCTTGTGATCGACGGAGGCAAGTCCTCATTAGGGCCTTCGTTTATTTTTAAACTTTTATTTAATTTACTTATTTTATTAGATTAATTATAATTAACACATTTTAAACAAAACGTTACATGTATTAGAATAAGAAATATGCATATTAATAGAGAATTAGAATTACATTATTTTCTTTTTCAAATGTATAATTCTATCAAATTTGTATAAATTTTTAATGAGTAACTAAAATATATCATAATAAACATTGGCTACATAACATAAAATTTTATTATTATTTTATTTTATATAATCAAGACAAGACGGGATGAATACCTTCGCTCAAATCCATCCCAAATCGTCCATAAACTTCACCTAAAGACTCTTTCTGTGTGAGATACGATACATTTATCCTTATTATTAGATATTTTACTGACTCCATAAATTTTTAAGCTACCCATCAAGTGCCACGTGACGACGTCTCCCAATGGAATTAATCAAACGGTGATTTAGGCAACACCTATATAGCCACCCTGCAGCCTACAGATCAAAGATCTCTTGTAGTCTTTTTGACCCCCAAACATAAGAATTACCAAACAAAGTAACTTGAGCAGTAAACTTTCTGGGCTGTTTGCTCTGTTTGGGCCAAACCCATGTTACTTCCCCCAAATTTCAAATCAATCCAACCCACATCAACATAATCCTGAAAATGCCCTTGGCTAAGAACATGGTGTTTACTGTTTACCCTCGGATGGCCCAAAGGAGGCCTGCCATTTAAGTAGAATTCGAAGGTATTTTAGCCATTCTATTATATTCTCTCTCCTCATCTATTTTGACAGTACGAGGAAGAATTTGCCGGCGGACCATCGTCATCTATAGTGCTCACATCACGATCCTTTCTAGCCCAAATAGTTCCCGACACGTGTCCCAATGTCCATCAACTTTAACGTGTCACTTTTTGTTTCGTCAGTGCACAATTCATCTTTTTTATAGGTTACCGCGGGAAACTTTTTTTTTATTATTTATTTTCGCCTTTTTTAGAATGTTTTTCCATCACTCTAATTGCACGATTGGCGCTAAAAATGTCGAGCGCATGTTAGCAAAAAACCCACCCATATCTAACATGCGCCAAGTGTTGATTTTCCGTTTTCGTTACAAAGTACAGGCTACTGGTTCGCCAGCTACACAAAGCAGCCTCTTATTGTACGCTCAAGCGTAACTTAGCAGAACCCAGTTTGTATAATACTGAAGTAAAGACTGATACAAGCTCTGAATGGAGCATCTTATTGTACGCTCAAGCGTATGTTAGCAGAGGCCACTTTATTTAATGAGTTGAAGTGGGTTCCGCTACTCATTTATGACATTCCCTAGTTTTTTAGAGAGTATATATAGATACATATAGTGGTTAAGAATTGATAGAGCTTTCTAAGTGTTGCTTTCAATGGCGAATCCATCAAGAACTCGGAAGAGGGTTCTTGCAATCCGTCGAGCTCCTGATGGAAGCGCCTTCGAAAAGTGGTGAACCCTTCTCTCTAATTCCTTCTTTTTTTTCAATGGGTTTTCATCATACTATGTGGACGTCCTTGAATCATAGTGTGTATATATATATATATGTATATGTATTTTTGCAGTTGTTATTGTGGCGTTTCGGTGGCCATTGCTATTGCCAACATGCACGAATGCGAGTCCAAAAGGGATGTGAAGAGAATCAAAGGCGAATGTGGGAATCAAAATGTCAAAAAACAGAGCTTTCAAGACCAACCCAGATCGGCTTTTCGCTTCTTCATGTACATAGCTTCTATCTTGAATACTTCAGCTTATTCCCATTTTTGTATTCTCTGCAGGTCAGCAAATGTAGGACATTCCTCCTGCGGTATCTATACATGTGAATCTATATATATGTTTGTGTCTTTGTGTGTGTGTGTGTTTTTCCATGTATTTATGCAGGTATGTAATGACTGTCTGCTAAATGTCCAACTGCCTGCATGCAGCCATGTACATATGCATATTCACTCATGTATATGCATGTTAAGGAACACAGCCAAATTTCTTCTAATTTAGCTATATTTAGTTGTCAATCATGGTTTCAATGGTGGGAAACTGGGAATCTAGTTGAAATTTAGTGGAACTGTGTGTTATGATTTGTGTATTTGAATAAAGTTATTGTCAATCATGGTTTCAATGGTGGAAACTGGGAATCTAGTAAAAATTTAGTGGAATCGTGTGTTATGACTTGTTTATTTGAATAAAGCTATTGTCAATCATGGTTTCAATGGCGGGAAACTGGGAATCTAGTTAAGATTTAGTCGAATCGTGTGTTATGATTTGTGTATTTGAATAAAGTTAATGTCTTCTTTGGTGTGTGTTTTTATATATAGGGAAAACGTTGTAAATACCTGTAAAGATGGAAATTGGATAGATGTTGATCGAGAGGGCGTCGAGACATGGAGGAACATGTCGAAAGAGGTAAGAGCTTCGAGACGAATTCACAAATGCCTTGGCCAATTTCATATTTTAGTACTCTGATTTGATTATCTTTAAGTTTTTTTTTTTATTCCTTCTGAAATATGTTTTTTAGGAGAGGCTACCATATATCCTTCAAGCTGAAAAGGTGAACTCTGCTTACGAGAAAGGTTTGCTTCAAGAGATTGAAAATATGTCATGGGTAATCAGACTATAATGGATCTTGATGTTTTGAATTCTTGAATTTGATTTTAGTTTATCCTCTCTATTTGTTGCAATGCTGATAATTATTTACTGGAACAAAGTGATGACATGATAGTGTCTTTGAAAGTGACAAATATAAATATACAAAAAAGTAAATATGGCAGTTGTTCCATGCCACAGGTGCATGGTATGGGATATAATTTCATGGACAATCATGAGGTGGATATTGTAATTGTTATTTACTTGATTTGATTGATAATTTACATTGCTATCTGATGGAAAATTCTAAATAGATGGCAAAAAGTTGATGAATTTATGATCTATAAATGGCTAGTGGTGAAAAGGGTGCTCGATTTGTTCCACTTTGTTCCAAGAGTCTGTATTGACACAAGGCATGCCAAAACTTAACATCATGTTTGTGTATACTCAGTGCCGACTCCAAATGGTTGGAATAAGGCTTTGTTGAGTTGAGTTTGTGTATACTAAGTTACCAGAAAATGACATTACCTTAGCAATTTCCATTTTGGTTCACGTGTTCCAAAATAGGGAACATTTGCTTTCCAAAGCACTAAATTTAGCGATCCGACAAATTTCTTCTTAACTTTCCTCCTAAGAGAAAAGTTATAGGAAGCCAACATAAATCAATATATCAACGTAAATAGGTGTGCTTAATTCAATATTTTTCCATGTTTCATTCTAATATAACAGTTTTTCATAATTATATGAAATACTTGTACCCTTCAATGATATTAATTCTTATTACTCATCTTTGGATGCAAAGAAGAAAACATTATTTCATAAGACCTACCATATTATATTCCACGTATGTCATCTATACAAACCTACCTCCTATTGTACCGCATTTGGAGATGTAACGTATTGCGATCCCGTTTTCGTTTGGCGTACCATAACAATCTGCATTTTAGGTAACATTGGTGTGTACTCAGTGATATAACCAAATGTAATTTTAGCACACCTTGGCCTCTTCTCCCTAATTTTATATCATGCATTATGTTAATCATTTTTTTTAGACAAATTACTTTCGTTTCAAATTTGGTGATGTAATAATGGAAATCCTGTAGATTTTGTCTATTTTTTGAGTTGGCATTGTTGACTTGTGTTTAAATTTTAAAAAGTTTCATTTACTTAGCAATTATGTAATCATTGTGACTATAACTTCAACTTATTATTTTCTTTGGGGGGATTGAATTGTTTCTGCACTGATCTGCACTTTTGTCTTCCATGAGATGCATTAGCCCTTTGTTTCCTAACTTTGTATATCCTATTAATACATTGTTATTCAAGTTGGCAAGAAAAGCTGTGGTCTATTTTTCCAAATTTGAGGTTTCAAGCATTTTAGTAATGAGATGATTGCTTGTAGGTAAATGATGAGGCAGATTCAGCAGAGGTTGGGAAGTATGATGAGGTTTATTTATTTCCTAAGCTCATAACTCAGTTATCTATCCTGCTGGTTGATTTGAATCTCTGATTCCCCCCCCCCCCCTCTCCAGAATTATGTCGGCTATGAGTCTGATGAAGATTTTGTAATCTCTGATGGCTTTTGGTCCGAAAGCTTTGAGAGTTTTAACTCTGATGAGTGGTATGTATCCCTGCCCCCTCTCTCTGCATGTGTGCCAGTGTAGATGTGTTTTTGTGTGAAATTAGCTGTTTGAATTGGGATTGAGGGACTGGTGATGTATTTTAAACCCAATGATCTTTCACTGTTTCAAGATTTGGATTTCATTATCTTTATGATCTTTACAGTAAATACTGAATTTTCTCTTGCGACATAGGGAAATGGTGCGTCCTTGGATTGTTGATAAATCTCATTGAAGATTGAAGATCCCACTTGAGGGTTCCTTGTTTTTGTTCAACATTTTGGACTAATGGAACCATCCCAAAGGCAATGGTGAAAATCTACATGCTGAAAGAAATTTTGCCATTACCTATCTTCTCAGAGGCAAGTCATTTTGGCTATTGTAAAGTAACATTAGGATTCTAACCAATAGTTTTCTATTTTTTCAGAGGTTTCCATGTATTTTGGTTCTTGCTTTAATGTATCTTTTTTGAGATTAGTGAGGAAGCTTGGTTCTTTGGAGGCTGCAATTTGTTATGTTCTTGTTTTTGAGATGTTGTCTGTATATCTGACAGTGTACCAGTCTGCCTCTACTAAATGTCATGCCAGAGAAAATTTAACTTGGACTTATAATTGCGCTGGATGGGACAATCTACTTAATGATTATCTGATTAGATCTCAAAATCACTGTGTGGCTGCTCTCAGAACCTGGACACCTTAAAAAGATTTTGTGGTTATGTTGATTATTGAGGTGGGCTTTGTGACCTGGAACTTATGGGCTCTGAGTTGTGGAAAGAACCTCTTTCCTTTTGATGGTAAAACTACGTACATCTAACATTTTTCAAACTCTTCAAGCGGCGGATGTCGTGCATTGGATTAGTCCTTTTTTAATATTTAAATCATTGGCATTGGTCATAATGCAGCAGGCATGAATTTGAGATGGTGATTGTGATTCAATTTAGTTCCATACTGAAACTGCAAAAGATACAAACTCTTAGAGCTAATCATACTAAACCATTCTTTGTTTAGTATGATTAGCAAGATAATGTATTCACATTGGTTGCCATCTAGCTCTTAGAGCAAGACTGGAATTTGGTTGCAAAGAAGCCATAATCTTCAATTAGAGCTCCATATTTTCCTTCAAGTTTCAAATAAACTAATGTTAGAGATCTTCAATTTAATTGTCCAATTGTATTTTCGATGTGATGTATCATTATATATTGATTTTGAAAATCACATAATGATACATTATAATGGAAATATAAATAAGAGATGAATAACATTTTCTCATCTCGAATTATTTTACCACCCAATCAACTATATTTCTTTAATTATTCAAACCTGCTCATGACAATGAAGATCCTCCATGGTTTCTCTATATCATGTGTAAATGGAAACTAAGGAGTCATTTGATGGATGATTTTCTATTTGAATATTTAATAAGATTTATTTGTAAATAACTTTGTTTATAATATCTTACACTCGTGATTCACATTAGAAAATTAGAACAAATCAAAATATTTATAGATGAAAGTGCATTAAATTTAAATGAGAAATTTTTAATATACCGAATTTGGTTACCTAATTTTATTTACCTGCTGATACTTCAAGGATATTTTGTAAACTAATAGATATATTTTATTTGTTTTTTTTGTTTTGTTTAGATATTAAAGAAGAATTATGATAATTTAGATAAATAAATGAACAAATCCGATAACTTGTTTATAGAGATAAAGCATTACTCAATTTAAATTCAATGGAAATTACATAAGTTTGATGGTTAGGTAGAATAATTTATCCATAGTTGGCAATAGGCTTTAAAGCAAGTATTTAACTTTTGTGTGGTCATTGGCTCATTGAGCTCTACAATGTAAACCAAAAGAAGCTCTATAAGGTTGTGCTCAGTCAATTCATGCCAAGCCAAAAACATTATAGAGCATGATGCCCCTCTCTCCATCGACACACCTGGTTTGAATTACAGCCATGTCACATATACTTTTGAATTAATTTTTCTCCTCTCTCATAAATGTTTACAAAATAATAATTTGTTATACAAATTCAATTGACCACCGTGTTCTCTTCAATAAGTAGAGTAGAGCTGTCAATAGATTAGATCTCGCTCCGATCCGATCCGTTAAGTCCGGATATAGTTTTAGAAATAATGATTTGTGATCCGATCCAATCCGAATCTGATTTTCCCAAATATAAACGGACCGGATATGATATAGGCTGATCCGATCCATTTACAATCCGATCTGATCCATTTATATATATATATATATATTAAAATTAATATATTTATATATAATATATTAATTTTAATATATATTATAATTTTAAACAGATCGTACCGGATTAACGGATTCGGATAAGGATTAACATTCGTTTGACCCGTCGGATTAATAGATCGGATTTCTTATTAAACCGAATAGATTCGGATCGGCTCTAATTTGATCCGAATTCGATCTGTTTACAGCCCTAAAGTAAAGGCCACAGATTTAAGTTTTACTTTTCTCTTTAGAGAGATATGAGTATTATTTTCACTTAACATAAATTAGACTAATTTTTTTTGTTTGGAGTTCGTATTTAAGAGGGTCCTAATGTTGTTAAATTTGATTTGTCTTGTAAAGCAAAATATTTGCATTATCTTTATCACTATATATTCATTTTTTTTTAAGCAAAATATTGATTTGTCTTGTAAAGCAAAATTTTTAAAAGTTATTGTAAAAATATGAAATTTCTTTAGAGAATAACTATTACTTTTCAAATATAATTTCATGGAAAATAATAATAAAAAATTAAAATTTCAAAATTTGTAGGCTTGAAAATGAAACGTGGCAATGTGTACGAGTCTGGTGACTCCTTTTGAGTCTTGATAAGGCCCACCAACTTTGGATCTTTTAGGTTTATTCTTTCCGGGTCTCGTTGAAATTGGGCCGAGGCCTAGACCCAGAATGTAGGGCTGATCCTCCTCTTATTCTCCCAGCTTCTTCACAGCTTTGTCCTGAAAAATGGAATGTACTTTCAGAAGCTCGCCTCCGATTCCCCTCAATACTTCTTCGTTTGTTCCGCTTGCAGAATTTCAGTTCCCCACGAAGCTCCGATTATCGGTTCGTCTGTTCTGGTTTTTTCTTCGTTATTTTTATCCGTATTTTCTTCAATTCTTTGTTAATTATAACTTCAAGTGATTCGAAAAACAGAGATTAAAACGTTCCAAGCTCGGTGGAGCATCATTATCACAATCATCTGGTGATAAGGAACGCTTCTGGGTCCGGCGAAAATGGGTCCGTTAATGGATTTCCAATCATCCCCGATAAGATTTTCATGGAAGAGGTATTTTACTTGCTCACGGTCATTCAATTTTCACTGTACTGACGATTGATATCTTCTTCTTCTTCTTCTTCTTCTTCTTCTTCTTTCTTCTTCTTCTTCTTCTTCTTCTTCTTCTTCTTCTTCTTTTAATTCTTTGTTGCGTGTATATGTTCTGTATGAAACTTGTGAAATTTTCAAATTTTGATTTATGGGGTCTGTGTTGATTTGCACCTTCTTCTTTTTTCTTTTTCATCTGAATATGTATAAATTGATGAGACCTATGCTACTTGTGAGACTAGGGTTTCTAGGTTTTTAACTCTCTTGCTCAATATTTTATGGTTTGGGATTCTGGGAGTTAGTTTAAATTAATTGCATAGTGCTACTCATCTTCAATTGTATTATCAGGCAATTGGAGCTGAATATGGTGAAGGTTTTGAGACTTTCAGACCAGACGGACCTCTCAAAGTTGACGTGGTAAGTAACAAATATAGTGCTTGGGTGCGTTATACATACATACATACATATGTACACTACGTATTTAAGAACTCTCTGGCTGTACTTGGTGCTTCTGCAGCCTGTAAGAGCATTTGTCAATGATTTGCTGCTGTTCTTATTGTGTACAGGATTTTCTGAACGACAGATTGCAAGAAGGTTTTCTTAAACGAATCCGCTATGCCATGAAACCTGACGAAGCATACGGTCTTATTTTCTCTTTCGACAATGTGGTGGTAAATTACCAAATTCCCAAACTTTGCTATGCTTTTACCCAAGAATCGTATGATACTAAATTAATGAATTTATTTTACACGCTTTAGTGACATGGAATGAAAATTATATACACATATGTATGTATGAATGTATATATGTACTAAAATCTAACTTATAATGATAGATAAATGATTGACATGGGAAACATAGTGGCAGTTTATTGCTTCCTAAGTCCAGTGTTGTAATATTCACTTGCTACCATCCCTCTCCTCACCCCACCCCCCAAAATCCTAGAGGAAATGGCCTGAAGTTATGACATGAAACTGACATGCTTAAGATTGTGAGAAGCTTGTGATTTGCATTCCTCACACCTTAAGTTTGCACCTTGGGCATCAAAGGAAGTAGGAGATGCATCATAAATTAATAAAGTTTCCTGAGTCAATTTACATTTATGTTCTAATCTTCACAATATGTGATTATATGAGGGAGAACGAGTGAGACTTTTCATTTGCTAGAAATATGTATCGGAGCACTTGTGAGATGGATCAATTTGTAGTTGTAGTCCTAAAAGCACAACAAGAGGACCAGAAAGAACTTGAAGCCAATTACTGATGGAAGATCACAGTGCACATGCACACTAGACTAACAGAGGAAGAAAAATGGGACTATAAGTTGAGTATATTGGTAGAACAGTTCTGATTTATCCCAGGGAAAAAATAGGATCGTAGTTGGACATCAATGATAATTTTTGGTTGTATTTGTTGTTACTTAGTATTTATTGTACTTTTAGAACTATTTTGTCATATTTTCTTTACTGTGTAAATGCATGTATTACATGTTTCAGGCAGATACACGAGCTTTGAAGTTGAAAGCTTGGAAACAGCTTGCCTCTGAAGAGGGTATGTAGCACTTTTTCCCCTTTTAAAATGCCAATGTTTACTCGCATGGCATATCTTTAATATAACCAACTGATGTTTGAATTCTTAACGCGCATATCTTTAATATAACCAACTGATGTTCGAATTCTTAACGCCTACTTAAGAATTACCAATAAAAAAAAAACTTGAAAGAATTAGTTACGTATAGACTTATAAAAAATTAGCCATGTATGGGAAATTATGGAATCGGTTCTTTGTTTCTTCAATGTTTGAGCATATGTTGAAGACAATTGTTGCTTAAACTTTTTGATGTATTTTTCGAGGTTTGATGACTAAGACTATCATCAAATCCATTTTTCAATGACAGAGGAGCAAGCCGACAAGGTTGTTTAGTTCTCTTTTCCCAGCATAACAGATTAATAAAATGTTCAATTTGGTAATGACTTTGTCACTATGAAATCGAAGTGCTTGTCAATCAAATATATATTGTGGGTTAGAATATTTGATGCTTTTGCTACAGAATGTTGTAACGCGGAAGTTAGAAAACCCTGCTGAAATGGTCACCAAGGAATAAGTGGCCCATTTTCGTAATTATATCGCTTCATAAATTAAGAAGTTATGCAGAATTTATTGCTAATGGAATGTAAAAAGGTCATCATCTAGTGTTGGTCCCATCTATGTGAGTGTTAAGGGGGTAGATTGGGTACAGACCTAACTTTGGCATTTCTAACATAGTGTAAGGTTGTAAAAATACTTAAAGAAGGATTTGATGGTGAAAACAGGTATTTGCATGGATGGCAGAATGGTTCAAATAATGAGGCTATAACAAAGCAATAACAGAAAGAAAAGTGATAAACATTTTTCTTCTTTCAGAAAAAAGAAATATTCATGAACTGAGCAATATCCTGAAAATGCTTAGATCATTCACCTTAGACCTCTAATGTAAATTTCGGGTGGCATACTAAGCATTTGAAAATAGAGTCACACTACTTGTTAGAGTACAAAAAGACAGTGAATGAGAGAATCTTTTTTATTCCATTCAGAAAGCTTTACTGTGGAGATGTTCATAATCTAGGTTGGTCCTGATTTCTATCTGAAACCAAATAGGGGCTACTGATTTTATATAATTCCTAGGGTTAGAACTTATAATGAAAAATAAGAAACTAAGTACAAATAGATGCTGTCCAATGTATAAATTTGGAAGTTTTAAGAACTCCACTACCAAAAAGATATGATTTCTGAAGATTTGCAATGCAATAAGATACTAATTTTGTATCCATAGAAATGGCACTCTTGTTACTATGTTTTCTAGTAAATAAAAGACATGATATCAAACAATAAATAAATGTTTTCACATTTATTCTTCTCTTGGCTTCTCTTCTCTTTCTTCTGCCTAATCTTTGTTTCTAGTTTCTTACTTCAAAGCCTAGATCAAGAGCAACAGATTGTCACTTTACACCAGAGCAACCAAAATCTGATACCGGTGATTTAAGAGCATTAGATGTGGTAGCCAGATGTCTTTCAATTGCGTTTCACATCAATTATAATAGCACTCTAAATCTACTGATCAAAAAAATAATAGCACTCTAAATCTGCTGATAAAAAGAATAATAGCACTCTAAATCTGCAGAAAGACCTATGTGATGCTATATATTACAAACTTTTGGCATTCATGATATGTTTAGTAATATTTTGTTTTTGTTTTGTTTTTTTTTTTCATTCCTTTTTTGGAAAAGCACGATGTGCACACGCACTTTCCAATGGTACTTAAACCATGCCCCGCCCCAAGCAAGCCACTTGGACGCTTTAGAATGCTTCTTCTGAAACAGGACACCCTTTCATTTTGAAACATTAAAACCAATGTTCCAGAAAAATTTTCCATATTTCTTCGCCTTTTTTTTTTTCATTCTAAGGGAAAAATAAAAAGAGAGTAACAAATTTCCAATAGTTCACTGCCAACTTGTGTATTTTAATAATATTATATTGATTTGGATTAATCATTTCATGGTTGAAAGAAAACCACTATTGTGACTCGAATTACCCAACATATTCCAACCAGGTCATTTTTATAATTCTACACTTATCGTACCACGTGTTAGAATATTGTCTACTACATTATTGTTTCCGTTCCATGTAGCATACCAATTTGTATTCTAGGTAACATTGAGAAGGGCAAATAAGATGGTGACAGTCTTAGTGATGAATTGTCTTAACAGCTATAAGCCTATAAGTTATTTTATTCGTTACGCCATCACATGCTTATGCATATCTCGTGCAATCTTTAGATTTTCTTTATCCGTCATCACCAGCTCAACTCAACTACTTAACTTGGCGAAGCCTTTTCCAAACTATTCTGTGTAGACAAACATGGCTTGTTTTTCTAAATATTTCTCTTTACAAGGTCCTTGCTATTCTTAGGTCATAAAATTGATACTTTTTTTTCGTAATGTCAACCCATGTTCTTTTTCTCTCCTTTTGCTCTATCTAAAGCCATCTCCATCATTAAGTTGTTGGCCACAATATCAGTCTAGCAACCTCATCCCATGTTCCTTTCCTCTTTGTCACTGTAGAACCCTACAGAGTCTATACAAGGCCATTGCTATTCTTTGGTCATAGAATTGATGTCTTTTTTTCATGATGTCAACCGTCGTTCTTTTTCTCTCTTTTTGCTCTATCTAAACTCTAAAGCCATCTCCATCGTTAAGTCGTTGGCCACAATATCAGTCTAGCAACCTCATCCCATGTTCTTTTCCTCTTTGTCACTGTAGAACCCTACAGTGGCAAGTGATACCTTTTGCCATCTCCTTCTGCCATATATATTGAGAAACCCTTTTAAATCCTGTCAATGCGAACTGGGAAAATGTTAACTTGTCAACATATTTTAAGCATGGCATATCAATTGCCATGTCCAGGGAAAGCACCTCTTGACTGCATGCAGCCAGAGGTAGGTGATGCTGGCCTGGTGGTGACTTGGTAGGAATCTGATAGTAAAGCAATTGGTGACCGAATATTTCTTTTATGTGTTGTTTGACTACATCGGGCTTGAAGCACTATGCTTGGATGGTGGAACATTTATAGTGTGGTATAGATCATTGGGGATGTCCCTTGTTGAAAAGATTGTGTTATGCCAGTCTGGCATTTGCCAGTAATCATTTTGATTTGATGCATTCATATTGTCAAGTATCATAGTTTGGAAAAGATTGTGTATTTTTGGCAGAGTAATATAGAATCAGAGATATTTTGGCTGCTTTATGAGTTTTTTTTTTTTTTTTTATAAATAAAATATAGTTATTTTTTTATTTTTATGCAGGAAAGGAAATTCCTGAAGATAGTGATGCGCAAAGACTGTTGCTTTATGCAGGTGCTGATCATGTTCTGCATAAGGTTTGGGCATTCGTGATCATTATAAGTTTTGGTTCTATCGTATATGCATATTTATAAAAATTATTATGACAGAGAGTTGTTTCAAGAAGAAACTTCTTGGGAGATTCATTTTTTTTTTTTTTATAATTATTTTACTTTTGGATGGTGATGTTGATGATTATATTATTTGCAATGATAACCTTTATCCTCTCTTTGGTTGCAAAGAAGTTATAAGCAAAGAAATGAAAGCACACAGAATTTATCAATTATCACTTGTTGGGCTATAGGGGCTATTGATAGATTCTGCATTTTATTTTTTCTTTTTCTGTGACTTTAGTCTTCAAACTGAGCATCAGGAATCTTTGCATATTTGAAAAGGTGAATCTGGATAAGAGAATGTTTCGGTGGAAAAATTGCTCACAATCAAGATTCATATCAATATCAATAATCTTTGATATATGTTTAGCTAACTTTGTTTTGATCAATCTGTTATTTTCTGAGAATTATCTCTTATATATATTTATTAAACTTTGTTTTGACCACTCTCTAAAGACTCTTGTATTATAAAATTGTTTTCAATGTTTCCTTTTTTATAGGGAAGTACTATTTGCACTCCTCGGCTAAAGGGGCTCTACTTTAAAAGTGAAATTATTCAATTGCCCTTACATGTAAAAAAAATAAATCAGTACATTCACTTTCAACCAAGGGCATTTGTGTAATTTCCTTTTAAATAAAATAGTTGTAGTGGAGCCCCTTTACAAAAAGTGGAGTGCCAATAGGGGTTCCCTTTTTATATTTTAATACTATTAATCTCTGAGGATGCTCTATATCAGCAAGATTTATAACAAATTGAGTTAGTTTCTCTGTCTCTTGCCTCCATATGGTTATGGGGTTTCTTTTGTCTATTAGAACTACTTGGGTGACCCAAACTATTTAGATTGTCATAACTAGCTTAAAATATTCTAATGGAAAAATAAAGAAGTAAAAATACTAGGACAAGCTTATCAATGTAATATAGCATTGAGATAACTCCAAAGTTGGTGTTGTTTCAGTTATTTTACTTATAAAATAAAAAATAATATAATACAATAATTTCTGACATATTTTAGGTTATTTTTTTAATTTATTGATTAGTCTATCATAGTTTTTATCTTCCTAAGAGGTTTGAGATAAAGTTGGTCTCTTAGATTTAAAATTTATTGCTGTACATTGTTTTTATATTTGATTCATGGATCCCAGTTAATTTGTTTGTAGGGTACGAATTCTTTGTAAATAGGAAGGCATTATTGTTAAATTATAATATATTACAAAGACAGTCTATTGGGAAATTAGGAAATGAGACTGAGCTTAGTCATTTAAGGTAGGCCTAATCTTTAGCCTTAGGTTAAAAGTTGGTCACTCTGTGAATGGCTGTGAATTCTTCAAAGTTCTAAAGAAACATTTGTACTCTGACAAGGATAATATAGTGAATTCCTTGATTACAACTCTTGTAAGAGGTAGTGGGAAAGCATCTCAACCTTTCCATGTTTGAGAAGTTTTTTCAAGTTGTGGTCCAGTTAATCTAAGTGGTTGTATTAGATTTATTAGTATTATAAGTGGAGAAGCTAGTGAAGCCAGCTAAAAGATCTGCTCCATACATTTGTATGGTCATTAAATGTTATGAAAGGAGATTAAAGTAATCTGATGGAAAATAAAGCTTATTTTGGTAGCTTTAAATATTACCAACATTTAATGATTATCCATTGACCTCCTTCCTATAAAACCATAGAAGAGAGAACAAAAACTAGAATGTCATCTCCCCCCCACTTCTCTTTCCTAACTGATTACATCCTTTGTTCTAAGAAAAAGTAAAATTATAACTCATGGAAAATTTCATTTTAGTAAACAGTTACTAGATTTAAGATGTCGTGCATATTGTGTGCGCCTTACCACCAGTATATCTTTATGCAGTAAGAGAGTGTTATATTCTATACTTGCCCTACTCCTTTTTTTGAGAGGGTGTGGAGGGAATTAGGATATAGGTATCAAAGGGTTTGCATTTTTTAAAAAGACCTGTTAAAGATTGTAAAAGGATAAAGAATATTTCGTCAATAGACCTTGAGTTGCACTCAGGAAAGATGGCAAGTCAAGTCATCTGGTTGAGTTGCTGGCTAGCTTGAGCTGACCTAGTGATGTCATAATTCATAAGTTCAATTGTAGTTTTCCCAACCTACACCAACTTCTTTCCTCACCTTCCTGACAGTGACCCCACACCAATCTGACCCTATCTGCATAATCGCTTAGCAACTGCATAGTTTTGACCAGGCTTTTTACTTCTCCAGGCTGAAGTTTTATCCCTCCGAGTCACTGGTGTGCTTTGCAGTGAATCATTCAATCCTATCACTAATTTGATTGTTTCAATCTCATCAATTGGACTGGTGACAGCAGATGGGACTTGGCTAGATCCTTCAAGTTTAGCTCTTATTGGGTCCCTAATTTGTTTATAATTGAAGGATTCTAATGAATATGTGCAACCTTAGTTATAAATAATGACATAAGATTTTGGATTTGAAACTATTTGAAATTCGAGACTCATTTCTACAAATGGAAGCTGTTGACATTGTTGCCCCACTCTCCGAGAGCTTAAGCTTTTAGATGAGTTGGTGGTTAACATGGTATCAAAATCTTGGTTACGAGAGGTCTTGGGTTCAAGTCTCTCTATTAGCATTATTTCCCATTTGCATTCTTATTCTTTTCTACTTCGCATATGTCTATGGTTTGCCTCTCCACGTGCGAGTCTGGGGTCGCACGTAAGGAGGAGTGTTAAGAGCTTGATATGCATTGTTGCCCCATTCTCTGAGAACTTAAGCTTTTAGATGAGTTGGTGGTTAACAGACGCAAGTCCTTAGTTATAGGTATTTGTGAGAAATGTGTTTTTGTTTGACTATATATTACTCTGTAAGCTTCAATCTTTGTACTGTTATTCTAGTATCCTATCGATAAGACATCTTTTTTTTTTTTTTGTATATGTTTAGGTTTTATTATTTTTCAAAGTAGTTTTCTCCCTTCATTAGTCCTGTATTGAGTATCAGGAAAGGAAAAAAAAAGATTTTGAAAAGTTGAGAAATGCTTGCTGGGTTCATATCTTCTTGTGATGAAATATTTGTAAAAAAATTATGCATATGTAGTTAATTTAGAAACATATATTTTCCTATTGTTTATCATAATTCTTATTTGTTGTTTTCCCTTTAGTATGTTTTTTTAATAGTATTTAATTTATCTTAACTTCTTTTGTTAAATTACCTATTTAGTAAATATTTTATCTCTTTAAATAATTACTTTGTAGTAATTATTAATATTTAAATAATTAATATAAAATAGTTGTTTTTTAATAATTATTGAAAACATGCAGCAACAAGGAACAAGCTGGAGGCAAAAACCAAAAAGGCTAGCTGCCTCTTTTGTTATATGGTCACATTTTCCTCCGTTTTGTATTTTGCATTTAAGAGAAATCTTTTTTTTTTTTAAATCAGGAAATGGTATCAAATATATAAAGGAGGCGTTTGAGGAGGGCTGAACCCATATAAAAAAGAAAGGGACCGGGTACAGAAATTAAAGTTTAAGATTGCCAAAAAAATCTATCAATCTATATAAACACATAAGGGTATTTTTCCTTGATCCAAAAAATAAAGTTTGCAAAAAATTGTCTTTGAATCTCCAGAAAAGAAGCTTCTTTCCTTAAAAAATACTCCTATTTCTTTCCTTCCAAATGCACCACAAAAGACATAAAGGAGCCATTCTTCAGCAATTCTCAACTCTTTTATGAGCCTACTACACCTTCACCCCAAAAGAACATCCTTACTCGTTGCCAGCATAACCCAATTAACCCTAAACAGATAGAAATCAAATCTCACGAGTCTCTAGCCATCGTGCAATGCACAAGCAAGTGATATATTGTCTCATCTTCTTGTTTAAACATGCAGCACCGCCTCAAAAGATGAAATTCTCTTTTTGTAGATTCCCCGCCGTTAAGCTTGCACCCCATGTCATTGACCAAGCAAAAAAATGCTGCGTTTACTGAGATCCTAGCTTTCCAAATCAACTTTGATGGAAAACTTTTCTCCTCCCCACCCATCAACTTTCTACTAGAATGAACTAACAAAGAATTTTTTAGAAACATCCCCATCTCACTGAAACCCACACTTACTTCTTTCACCCAGCCTGACATTACTCAAAAGAAACATGAGTTCCTTCATCTCTCCCAATTTCCAATTATGATAATTTCCTCAAAAGCAAGGACTGCATACTTCAGTTCCCTCCCACAACCACGACACATTCTGCTATCAAAGCCTCCTTATCCGAGGCTATGTTATAAAGGTTAGGAGATCTATCCTTCAGCTTGCCTATTCCCCCAAAATCTAACTCTGTGCCCCTCCCCCACTTCAAAGCGAATATATTGGTAGAACCCTTCCCTCCCCACTCCACAACTGTAGGCCTCCATCACCTCCCTCAAGAACCACCACCACCACCATTACACCCATACTTAGTGCAAATAACATCTCTCCACATAGCATTACTCTCCACCTGCAAACTGCCACAAATATTTACTCAACAAGGTTTGATTAAACACCTTTAGGTCTTTAAATCCCAAAGCATCTTCACTTAAAGGCCGTTTCATGAATTCTCCTCTCATACTCCTTGCCACCCGAAAGAAAATCCTTTGAAGTTTCTCAGCTGGCATCTGGAAAAGAGACATGTATTAAGTAGGGAGGTTTGTCAGGGTACTCTTGATGATAGTAATCCTGGCACCTTTTGAAAGATATTGCCCCTTCCATTCCACTAACCGGTGCTAGAATCTCTCTACCATTGCACCCCAAACAGCTGTGGATCTCACTGAAGCACCCAAAGGCAAACCGAGATAAATGTTAGGCAAGTTACCTACCTCACAGGCTCACACCCAACACCCCAAGCCAACTCCTCCACCTCCCTTACCTAACCACAAGGATAATTTCACTCTTCTTCAATTTGACCTTCAATCCTGACACAACCTCAAAGAAAACTAAATTACTTCTTAGAAACCTAAATTGTATCTTGTCCACTTTACAAAAAATAATAGTATTGTCGGTAAACAATAGATCAGATATCTCCACCTTCTTGCCTCTATCATCATCAACAATAAAATCCTAAAGAAAGTCCCTCGGCCCTGATCTATCAAGCAACCTGGTGAAAGCCTCCATCTCAATCACAAATAACAAAAGGAGATAGAGGGTCCTTTTGTCTCAATCCCCACAAAGATTGAAAAAGCATGTAGTTGACCCATTCACCAATACTGAAAACATCACTGAAGAAACACACCACTGAATTCACCTCCTTCACCCTTCTCCAAAACCCATCTTGGTTAACAGGAACAAAAGAAAATTCCGAATTCACATGATCATAAGCTTTCTCTATATCTAGCTTGCACACCAAACCTTTATTTTACTCTTCTTTTTCGAATTAATACATTCATTCGCAATTAGCACCACATCCAAAATTCGCCCAAAACCATTCTGGCTAGGAGAGAGAACCTTGCTCATCACTTCCCTGAGCCTCAAGAGAGAGAACCTTCGCCATTAGCTTGTACATAGTTTCCCACCAAGCTAATGGGTTGATCGAAGGTACTTCTCTTTGCCTCTCGGTGTCTTCTAGTTGCTTGTAGAGCCATTGAAAACTTTCTCCATCAGTTCTCAGCCTCCAAACGATCCCCAGTCCACTTTGGAGAATCTGAAACAAATTACTCTGACTTTCCCCGACCTCCTCCACCTCGAAGGTCGTGCAAACCTTGTTGGAGCTCTCATCATTTCTCACATATAATATAAGACTATGATTAAAGCTGTTAAATTTATGATTGGTTGTGGTCAATACTTCTGCATTTAAGAGAAATCTTTTCCTCCCTATTTTTTGTAATCTTTATGGATTACCTGTTTATTTACATTTAAAAAACACAAGGGGAACAAATGATTGGTGTATGACGGTTAGCAGATTAAGTCTGGGATCAAAATACTGCAGAACTGACATATGAATGTGAAGTTCTGCTCTCTTTATTGATACTTTGTGATGCTCCTGTAGAAAAGCCCTTCCGCGCTTCTTCTTTCTACTTGTTTTCAGAGATGAATTTTTTCTTTTGTTTCCTGTCAACCATCGCTTACACACCATGCCAAATGTTGCTTACAAGTCTCCATATACTTTCAGGTTTTGCTCTGGGAGAAGGCAGAAAGTGAACTGGATAGATTAAAGTCGAGGCTCTCACAGTTATATTATGACAATCTTCTTAGAGTGAGAGCATGCTTCAGATGATTTAATGGGTGTTACACTCTGACTAAATGAAATAAAGCAATAATGATATTCTAATTCTTCTTATTCTTCAGCTCTCAGAACCCATGGAGGGAGTGGAAGAATGGCTGGACTGCAGTATCTACGGCTCGCATACCTTGCGCTGTTGTTTCAAGTCTTAATCGGAGAAATATGGTTGAAGCCTTAGAGCAGATGGGACTTAAGAAGTATTTCCAGGTTGGCAATTTTTTCTTTTTCCTTTTAAAAATTGACATTTTCTTTTCCTCCACAGATAACTTGGGAAATACCACACTGATAAACACAGCCTAGCAGAGTGTGCAGCTATTTGCTCTTCTGAATTGCAATTGTATCTCATCCTGATATGTAGATAGTTCACATAATTATATTTATCTAACTGCTTACGATCATGCTTCTACTTTTTTCTTGCCATTCAAATCAATTTGATTGCATGATTTATTTAATTTACCTTCGTCAATAACAATTCCAAATGTATTCTGCTGCTTACCGAGTTATTCTAGCATGACATTTCAACATAATATATCTGAAATGAATATTTGATCAGTGTTCTGGTTGATCATATATGGACTATACATATGAATGTGGATGCATGAAAGGAGAGATCATACTGATCAAAAAAAGAAAAAGAAAGGAGAGATCTGATAAAATCTAATCAGTCACCTGATTTGATGGCCTGGGGAGATCTTTTTGATTTATCCCAACAAAAATGCTAGACTAAATTGTTTACCCTTGCTATACTGGATTTCTGTTATTCTCCGGGAGTCCATTTGCAGATGAATATGCACTCAGTTGACCATCTTTTTGGAGTTGCAGGCAATTGTGTCTGAGGAAGACGGCATGGAGTCCATAGCTCATAGATTTCTTTCTGCAGCCATGAAGGTATGATTTAGAACATGCCATCAAAAACACTGTACCACAATTGTCTCTTTTATATGAAGATAAAAAGAAAAAGAAACCACTTGAATGTATGTAAATGCTCCTACACTTCATTTCAATTGTTTGGAAATGGATCAAGATCCATTAACCAGTCTTTAGATTTGGATGACATTGAAGTTATTTACAGGCTACACCAAATCCCATTTTGAAGTTAATCTGGTTTGTGTGATTATTTGACCTACTTCCAAGAATTTTCTTGCAGTTGGACAGAAAACCATCCAAATGTGTTGTGTTTGAGGATGACCCCAGGGGCATTACTGCTGCTCACAACTGTACAATGATGGCTGTAGCATTAATTGGTGCTCATCCAGCGTAAGTTTATACACGTTTAGTAGTAGGGGATGTTTGGATATCAATGGAAATGGAATCGCTCTACCATATTTCGTGTAGAATTTGGAGTGGATTCATATTCCCATTCCCAAAGGAAAAGTGATGCTGCATATTTAGTGTATCATTTTTTAGATTTAATGATATGATGCTATTAAGACTTTCTACTAGCCATGAATAACCACCCCCCCTCCCCACTCTTCTTCCTCATCATCATCTCCCCTTCGTCATTGGTGTATTTGTGTAATGACTTTATCTGGACAAAAAGATTTGTTCCTTTTCAAGTGTTCATGGGCTTATTTATAGTGTGAAAAGCAGTCGAACTTTCACACACACTACGTATTCAGGGATTGATGTTGAAAGTTGTTGCCTGCAGGTACGATCTAGAGCAAGCTGACCTAGCAGTTGCAAGTTTTAATGAGCTTTCTGTGATCAACCTCCGGAGATTATTTGCTCACAAGGGATCCACTTTCATGGACCTGCAAAAACAAATAATAGAGAAAACTCCTCCCAGAAGGAAGCTGACTATTGACACCATTTTCTGATTTATTTTTACCCATACTCTTCCCCCCCTCCCCGCTATTTCCTCCTCTCAATTGCATAGCAGATCATCTCCTGATATATTCTTTTTTTTCTTTTCCTTTCTGGTTACATTTTTCATTTTGTTTCACATTATTTAAATGACTTGAGAGTATAATGATATGAATACAAAATTTGTTATCTCATGTAATGCCATAGCAGGAGTAGCCAACTTACAGCTATTTGTTAGAAACTTGAAACCTCTGTAATTCAAT
This sequence comes from Nyssa sinensis, assembly GCA_008638375.1. Lineage (NCBI taxonomy): Eukaryota > Viridiplantae > Streptophyta > Magnoliopsida > Cornales > Nyssaceae > Nyssa > Nyssa sinensis. The sequence goes on along the minus strand of CM018041.1, from coordinate 6,733,487 downwards.
CATTGGGTTGGTGATATTAAGTTGCAGGATATACATGTAATTCTCATATAAATACTCAAATTTGAATGACAATATTATCGCGAGAACTAATTACTGATTATTTTTATCAATTGGATGAGTTCTCGGTTTTTTGTTTTAGGTTCTTAAACTTTTGTTTTCAAAACCAATCAAATAGTTGGTCTGTATATCAGTAAGGTTTTGTTTTAAAAAATGAAAAGAAAAGGCAAAAGCCCTACATCTTCAAATTTCATGGGATCGCTTGTTGGGTACAGTTTGATTCCATGAATTTTATATTTCTTTCTCAAGTTTTTTTATATATCACTTGTGATCGAGACTGAAGGGATAATATGGCAGAATTAATGAAAAATATAAAATAATCAAAATAAGTTTCTTTTATTTGAACATAAAATTAAATTTCAAATGAAAAATTTGAAGGTAAATTATACTTAATTTACCTTAAAGTTTTTGAAATTACAATGAATTTGTCTACTATGCCTTGACACGTTATAAATTGTTTATTTAGTCAATTTTTTAATTTTAAAAATGATTAAAAATTCTATTTTCATTTTTTTTTAATTTCTACTAATTTTTTCAATTTCGTTTTTCATTTTCAAATATATTTATTTTTATATAAAATAAATATTTTTTAGAAGTCAAAAAAAAATTGTCAAAATTTAAACATACAAAAATAAATAATAAAAGAGACAATTTTGTCATTTTAAAAAAAAAATTAATTGAAAAAGAGTCTTTAGTAATTTGTCAGATAAAGTATAAGATGTCAATATAATTTTAAAAATCTTAATAAAAATTAGTTTAATTGGTTAAAAATCTAAAAAAAAAACTAGTGTAATTTACACAAAAAAAAAATTATATATTTTATTCATTATAATCGATCCATTTACGCTTACTCTTTTGTAATTATTTATATTTATTTATTTTGACAAAAAACATTAACAGTACTACTTCAAATACGACCACAAGAAGTTTTAATATTAGGTTTTAAATCAAGGATTAAAGAAAAATCAACCAAAAATAAAGGATATAAATGTTTTTTTTCTTGAATTAGCATGTATATGTGTTTAATGTGTGTATGTTATGTATATGTAGGTGAATATATATATATATATATACACACACACACGTTGGCAGAGGTCCGAAAGCTAACAAGATAGATTTGCCCCCTTATCTTTTATCTGTCGTTTGTCCATCTCGATTCCCAATCCAAGAGATAGACCTTCTCTTCACATACAGAGACAACCTAGAAGATATTCGACTGTGTGAGAAATGCGAAATAATTTCAGGCGAAAAGAGCTTTAAATTTCAATTTTACAGGCGAACATGTCTTGTATTTACGGCTCGGCCACTTCTTTCTCCGCTATCTCCATCTCTCACAAATCAAGTTTGACTTCTTTTCGCCCAAATTCGAAGCCCAGAATCCACTGTGCCGTTGGAGGTAAATTTCACTTCTTGTAATCTACCCATTATCTATAATTTTACCAGATTATATAAACAATTCACATGTTTCGATTGTCTTGTGCATTCAAACACAATCGCAATCGGAGTTTTTTTATTTTTTATATATATATATATATATATATATATTATATTTGAAGAGAACTTAACAAAATGCATGATCATCGTTAACATGTACTATCCCAGCAACAGATCAGTATAAAACTAGAACATACAGCAATATGTGTAATTATATTTTAATCCAGCTACCTGTTTCTTAAATTGTCGTGCTTGATAAATCTTACAGTCTTTGTATTTTTTTGCGATTCTATTTATAAATTCCAGTTTCTACTAAGTTCGGAATGGATTAATTCTTACTTATAGTGCTTGAATTTACTTTACAGGGACTGTTGCAGAACCAAAAGCTGTCAATGCAACTGAACCCCTATTGCTTAATGCCGTTCGAGGGCTAGAAGTTGAAAGGCCCCCAGTTTGGCTCATGAGACAAGCAGGGAGGTACATGAAGGCAGGTTTATGTGGCTTCTATCTTGAGCAGTATTGATTATGTTGGTGTTCCATGTTTCAGACAGTTTAGTCAAAAGTTTTACCCACCATTGAATCATATTTAATTTCTCCATCTTCTCCCCATAAATTTTCTATTTGCATCTGAAATCTTAATTGTCAAATGAATACACAAATGTCTTTTTAAGTGTAAAAACATGCGTTATATAGTACGTCCTCCTTCACTTTTTTAATTTTTTTTTTTGTTTAGCATTATATTAAAGACAGCACCAACATCATAATTAAAGATAGCACCAACATCATGCAAGTAAACCTGTTATGGCATACTTGATTAGCTCAACTCAACGAAGCCTTATCCCAATTATTTGGGATTGGCTACATGAATCCAATCGTAACATTGTTGGTCATTCTCTCCGTTAGACCACACATTATCATTTTTTTTTTTTAACTACCTTTACCAAAGTTAATTTTGGTCACCTTTGCTCCTAGCACAACCCTCAATATTAATCATGATGCTCTTCCTTATTAGTGTATTTATTAGTCTTCGTTTTATATGACTGTACCACCTTAACGAATGTTCTCTCATTTTATCTCCTATAAGTGCTACTCCTTCCATCTCCCAAATATATTCATTCCTAATTCTTTCTTCTCTTGTCTTACCGTAAATGCATCTTAACATCCTCATTTCGACTACACTAATCTTATTAACATGTTGTTTCTTAATTGCTCGACATTCTGTTCTAATAGTTGTTTTATAAAATTTACATTTCAAAGTTAAAGGTATTCGTTGATCGCACACATACTTGATTAGCTATATGTGCTTAATTTAACTGGGATAGAGACACCTCATTTATTGTAATTTTCTTTTGATAGAGTTATCAAATCATCTGCGAGAAGCATCCTTCTTTTCGTGAAAGATCAGAAAACGTTGATCTTGTAGTGGAAATCTCTCTACAGCCGTGGAAAGTCTTCAAACCTGATGGGGTAAGATCCCTTGCTACAAATATTTTTCTTTTTGAATTTGACATTTGGGCAATTCATTTTAAAAACATGTCTAACTGAGTTCTTCACATCATTAGTTATTATGTTTATCTACAGAAACACCAGTGGGTGGCTACCACATGAAATTTTGCGCTCTACATGTGGCTAGAACTATATATGTACACACACACACACACACACACACATATATATATATGATAACTAAGACACGTGCACTTGCTTCCCAACCAGACCTTGAACACTTGCACTTCCCCCTTTGGGCTGTTTTCTTGGATTGATATGTAACATTATTTAGTCATCACTTCTAAGATTTCTGTCATATTGATTGTTGTGGCAGGTCATTTTATTCTCGGACATCCTAACCCCTCTTTCTGGTATGAACATACCTTTTGACATTGTAAAAGGAAAGGGTCCTGTCATATTTAATCCTCTACGGACAGCTGCTGATGTTGATCAAGTGAGAGAATTTGTTCCTGAGGATGCAGTTCCATACGTTGGGCAAGCATTGACAATCTTGCGAAAAGAGGTCTGACTTGGCATGTCTCCTTTCTAATGTCCTACTATGGATTTTTTTCCTTTGATCCTTGTAACTATTCTACAATATGATTTATTCGAATATCTAAGACAAACATTCAGGACCTCCAGTCTGCCCTCCCTGTGCCATTTGTGGTCACTACAAATATATCAAACTTCTTGGGTCAAACATTTTCTAGAAATAATAGAAGTTGACCTCATTTGGTGTCTGTAGAAACTTCAAAACCTCGAGAAGAATAGAACTCAACTTTTTTCATAATCAACATTGAATGAATCATGGTTACTTTGCAGAACCCTGTTGGTATCCCTTGCATGTACCTGACATTAAACAGTGTAGTTTAGTTTCATGTTCTACTGCATAGTTGAGGGGAACATCAAAAGTTCTCTCATCGAGATTTATGTGCCCGAACATAAATCAGCCTGGTTCTAGATATCCAACTTGTCAACATTTTCTCAACTTTTGCCTTAACTTCTTTCTTTCCACACGAATGTGGCATATTTATTGGCTATTGCATTCTATACCTTACATTTGTAGATTTTTCTGTTGGAAGTTAGATTGAAGCCTGGAAACTTCCCAATGTATTTAGTATTGTTCTGTCTTCAGTAAATGCTAAGACATTTGCCGTGTTATCCCATATTTTTAATTTTTCAGGTTGATAATCAAGCAGCAGTACTGGGTTTTGTTGGGGCTCCATTCACCCTGGCATCATATGTGGTTGAAGGTGGCTCATCGAAGCACTTCTCCAAAGTAAAGCGACTAGCTTTCTCTCAACCGAAGGTAAATTTGTACTATTTTCCTCTAGATTTCTTCAATCTTAGAAATCCAACATAAAACTGGCATACCAGGGAATATGCAACTTAAGAAAATTGTCTGAACAGCTGTGGTATGTAGGTTTTAGAAACATTCTATAGAACCAAGTCCCAAAACCGACACATTATCAAGGTCTGGTACTTCAGACTCAGTTTGGAAACTGAGTAACTGCTGGCTTTCATCATCTCCAGGCAGTTCATATGATCTCTCTCTCTCTCTCTCTCTCTCCCCTTTCTATGCACCATCACATTGGGAATATCCTGAATCATACATAAGGTCAACCTCTATATGCATCCCACTTTTCACAGGTGTGGTTTGAGAGATGACCATGGAAAATTGTACCATCAACTTCTTTGTAAAGCTCATTTTTTTTATGAATTCGATTGTTGGGGATGAGATTTCGGCCCAAGTCATTCTCACTTTTTGTAGTGTACACAGAAAACCAGTCTGTAAGTAAACAATTTCATCAACCGCCTATACCTGTCTCTTTTATATCAGTACCAATGTTTGGTCCTCAAATAATGGTACAGGCTTTGTTGAGTTGAGCTAGTGATGGTTTGTTGCATTATTTCTAGTAAACCATACCTTAGGGCTGGACAACAATTTAAGCCCAACGGCCTAAGTTGCATGTGCTCTTAAGACTGAGGCGGGCATTAGCAGTTTCCAAGAAATGTATGTAAGACTTAAAACAGCTGTGCTGATAAAAGTCCTCATTGTGCATCTACTTGGACCATGGTTACCACAATTCATTCTTCCTCTAGCAAATTACGAATTGGGATCGCACAATCCAAAACATAAATTATTAGCGATTTGGAACGCAAGATTTATTGTTCCAACCTAAAATATCAAAAGTTCCAAAAAAATCATACAAAGACGCACACATCATTGGAATTTTATTTTATAATGGCTTGGATTCATTGAAATCATTTTTGTGTATATATATACATACCAATATTATTACAAATACACTCAAAAAATATGTCAAATTCCAAATAAACGTATTTCGTTCTAACAAAGCGAACTAAAGAAGCCTTTTCCTAATGTACCATGTTTTATAATAAGTGATGATTTACGTTTCCGTTTCCGTTCCCGTTCCCGTTCCCCATATCATAACGATCTACATTCTAGGTAACATTAATTTGGACTTTCGAGACATTTCTTTATTAATTCATATGAGAATTTGATAAACCTCCCCTTTTATTGAGGAGTTTCTGCAGATCAGATATATGCCTCTGTATCTTGTGTATCAGGTGGATAATGTCTTCCCTAGTGACACTGTGAAACAAATTTTGCTTAGTTATTATTCCTTCTGTAGGTACTTCACGCACTACTTCAGAAATTTGCAGCTTCCATGGCGAAATATATTCAGTACCAAGCTGACAATGGAGCTCAAGCTGTTCAGATCTTTGACTCATGGGCCACAGAGCTTAGTCCAGTTGATTTTGACGAGTTCAGTCTGCCGTATTTGAAGCAAATTGTGGATTCTGTGAAACAAACGCATCCCAAGCTGCCACTCATCCTTTATGCAAGTGGTTCTGGGGGCTTGCTTGAGAGGCTACCCTTGACAGGTGTTGATGTGGTCAGCTTGGATTGGACAGTTGACATGGCCGAAGGTAGGAGACGATTGGGGCCAGACGTGGCAGTTCAGGGCAACGTGGATCCCGGCGTTCTTTTTGGTTCAAAAGAGTTCATCACCAATCGGATAAACGATACAGTAAGGAAAGCAGGTAAAGGGAAAGCATATTTTGAATCTTGGCCATGGTATTGTAGTAGGTACACCAGAGGAGAATGTTGCCCATTTCTTTGAGGTTGCTAAAGGAATCAGATACTAAAAGCAGATAAAAAATAATTGATTCTGTCAAATTGAGTTCTATGTATCATCAGTTCCATTTTTCAGCCATTATTTCGTTGTATTGAATACCTCAAGTTGGAGAAGAATATTTAAATGAAATTATGTTAGCATGTTTACTCTCTCTCTCTCTCTCTCTATATATATATATATATATATATTATTCCTATTACTTATAGTAATATATGAAGGTTGGACATCACGGAGAAATGACACTTTTGTCCTTCATCATTAAACTTTTGTTATTTACCTACTTTATTCCTTTGTCATGCATAATTTGTAATTTTGTCTCGTCGTGTCTAATTTACGCGTTTGCCTTTCATTTATTGATTTCTTGTGATTTACTACCTCTATTTATGAGTTGTGATTTACCACCTCTATTTATGAGTTATTTATAACATCTGTCAATAATTATAAAACCAAGTTATTATTTCATTCCGATGTCGATGACTAGTATCTTTTTTTATCGTAGTACACTGTTTATTCATTTGTAGCTATAATGTACAGGTGGAGAATGGGTGTTGTGCATCAGATCAAACATGTGCATCGATTGCTAGTGTATATATATAAATATAAATTTTCAGTAGATGCTCTAGTTTACCTACTACCACTTTGTGCACAAGTGATGAAACCTACCTGTCAATGCCCACTATTGTTGTTTTAAATGACTCTGCTGGCTCCTCTTTTAGGAGCGCGCCCCCCCCCCCCCCCCCAAAAAAAAAAAAAAAAATATCGCTCATATGACTTTCTGTACTCGAATACAAGTCAAAACATGTAAATCACCTTCTATCATTTCATTTTTTCCATTGAAAGTTTAGGTGGCGGCATGGTAAATTACATGATTTTATGATTACATGATAATGGAATACAAATTAGAGAGGATAGCCTATGCCCAACTTATTTTTATTTGAAATTTTAATAAATTGATATGCTGACTATATGTACTTTTCATTTAAGTTAATAGAGGTGTCATACATTCTAGTAAGTCAAACATTATAAATCATAAATCAAAGTTCAATTGTTTTAGAATTCATTTATTTTTCAAATTTTGTTTTGAGCAGCTTACTAATTTGGCCGGCATTCGAGTTGAATTGTCCCTTTTTTTTTTTTTTTTTGATACAAACAATATAAAAAGAGAGAAATTCTAATATTATATAAGAAAAATCTGAAATAGACTAACTTGTCTGAAACTGAAATAGATTAATCAAGAGTAGTATTATATATATATATATATATATATACACACACAGAGACACACCTCTTATTTATGGTATTAATGCGCCTTAAGACGTATTTTTCTTGTGGTCGAATGATTAATAAATAGCATGTGCATGGGGGGGGTCCGTTGTCTGCCTTCTCTTTTTTATCATTTTTTTTATAAGTCTACCTAATTGGAATCGAATATTAATATTCTATTCGAGTGGTGAAAGTATTAATTTTTTATGTAATTAGTGTGAGTTTCGATTCTCTCTTTCTATATTATTGTATTAAAAAATAAAAAAAATTAAGTAATCAGTAAGATTAACGGTATTCATATCCATTTTAATTTTCTATTCTTATTTTTGTAAGAAACTAAGCTTTATTCTTTTTACTAAGAATAAATAAATAGTGTCACCATCTATTTGAACAAAAGTTTGTTGTCTAAACATCTAACACTATACTTTTTTAGTAAACAATTGTGAGTGGCAATCATTCTACTCTACAGTCACTTCCATACAATGCTAATGTTGGTTGGAAGGTTTAAGGAATGGCAAGGTTGGTGGAAACACTTTTGGTTTGATTAGTTTTGTTTTGTTTTATTTGAATAATATTTTTTACATGCAGTTATCATTCAATGCAGTTGGACTTTTAATAATTAATAATTATAAAAAAATTAAAAAATTAAAAATATTCATTATCATTTCTTTTATTATTTTTATTTAATTTTTTTAAGTATTAAATATTATTTTTATTTTTAACTTCACTTATGCAAAATTAATAAATATAATTATTAAGATATGTTATAAATAAAAAATATATATAACTATTTTATTTCTTTAATAGTTAATATTATAAACAATTTAAAATATATTAATTATTATTCATCATGAATTAAATTAGTTTTTTTTTAAATTTATTAATTATTAAAACTATTAAATATTAATTGTAAGGGAGCTTCTCATGCACCCATAATCACAAAAATGTCGATGTAAATTTACAAATATCTCCCTGAGCTTGCTCTCCGATTGCGGAGTTGTTCTGATTCTCCTACTAACCAGGAACCACACGGTCCCCACCGATTTCAAATCACAGACGCATACATCAATAGGCCAATTGTATATATTTCTCTCAATTCTCATTCTCTCTCTCTCTCTCTCTCTCTCTCTCTTCAAGTTCAAGGCTTCGGATCCGTCCGAAGCTCTTCTCTTCACTGGTAATTCCTTCAACCCTTCCATTTTTGTTCTTAGATTTCTATATATTTTTGTCGGATTTGATATATTTTTCTTTTAATTCTAAGTCTCTTGAGAAAATATGGATTTCTGTGGTTTGGCGTTCTAGTTTTCATTTCATGTGCGTTGATCCTTTATGTATTCTATATTTGAAATCTGTTGCGATCATGTGCTCCGTGTACGAATAATGTCGTTTGTGTTTACTTTTATTATTTGAATCTGTTGAATTTGAACCTTTTTTGTGCCTACATTTTTTTGGTTTTATTGTGTGGATCTGGTTTTTTACAATTTGATTTTGAAACTATTGGATTGATTCCCAATTTGTTTGTTCTCCTAACCTAACGGATCAGTTTTTTGCATTTTTATGGTTAAGAAGGAATACTATTTTTTTTTTCTATTCACTATTGAAAAGTTGTGATTTGACACCTTTTTTTTTATAATTATGATTGTTTTTCTTACTGGTTCAGCATGTTGGATGAGCTGCATTTGATTTGAATCAGGATGGGTGGCTGGGCTATTAAAGGGATCGGTTTCTTATCACCATTTAAACCCCTGTTCGAACCACTAAAGAAAAAAACGTAGAGGTTGTTGAGATAAGAAATGTCTATTAACGTAGTAAATATCAAATGACATTGTAAATTAGATCATTTACCCAAAATAAGAACATTGTAATTAGATCTACTAACCTAACCAACAGGCATATAGACACGTCCCTTGGTTTAGGTTGTGCCATTGTGGGGGTGTTGCTGAGTCCATCACCTCTTGTCTCCATATATACAAACATCAGCAAATATTCTTCTTTTAATTTTAAGAAATTAAAGTACAACACAATTTTCAGTAGTCCACAAGTATCTTGCTTATCTTTCTCCAATTATTTTATCTCTGTTATTGAAGATTTGAATCATTTTTGTATGATCTAATCTTGTATAGTTTTTGTGCATTGGTTTCTGTCATCTACACTTAAAAGAAAGTGCACTTTTATTGTGTTTATTCCTTGGTTTTTGTAATTTGGATTATTAAGAGAAGTAGTTTTTATATCAGACGCAAGGATTGCAATTCATTAATTGCGAGTTGTCTAAGGGTACCGTTAGCTGCCTGAATGCAGTTGTTGGTTTTGTTATATCCTCAAAACCTCTTTCATATAATCTATTATTTACTAGGACATAATTAAAGAAGTTTAATGCTCTATTTATAGCATGATAATTGATTCTTTTATTTGTTCAGATTTGTCAGCATTTTTTGCTGGTGAACTGAGTCCTTTCCCTGCATATTTTTTTCATTTGCCCAGAGAAGTTTGACATTTTTTTTTTTTTGACACTGTAACCTTCAGAGTCTCTAATAAACATCATTGAAGGACAAATACCTGGGAATGCAGAAAGATGTGCTTAAACGCTGATAATTGCTTCTCGGAGGCATTTAAGATTTTTCATCCAATTGGTCTACCCTTATTCATCCATGATGAAGTTGGGTGCACGTCTCATTGCACATTTAAGCTCTGTGCTTGGAGGGACAATGAGGCCACAAGCTGTAGACTTCCAGTCGTGCTGAAGCACGAACTTGGTGAAGATGGTTGAGTTTTTAATTTTAAGGACTCCTGCCCTGTAAATCAAATAAATCATACTAGCAGGAGAACATAGTTTGTGGGTTTGTAACAGGGTTTGTGATTTGGAATGGAAAATAAGGGTAAAGTGTTGATGCAACGGTATGATTTTGGGAGATTATTAGGCCAAGGAAACTTTGCTAAGGTTTACTATGGGAGGGACCTTAAATCTGGTCAGAGTGTGGCCATTAAGGTAATTGACAAAGAAAAGGTTCTGAAAGTCGGACTGATTGATCAGACAAAACGAGAAATATCTGTTATGAGACTGGTGAAGCATCCAAACATAGTGCAACTTTATGAGGTCATGGCCAGCAAAACCAAGATTTACTTTGTCATGGAATACGCCAAAGGTGGCGAGCTCTTTAACAAGGTAGCCAAAGGAAGGCTCAAGGAAGATATTGCAAGGGAGTACTTTCAACAGTTGATGAGCGCTGTTGATTTTTGCCACAGCAGAGGCGTTTATCACCGGGATTTGAAACCAGAAAACCTGCTGCTGGATGAGAATGGAATTCTGAAGGTGTCAGATTTTGGATTGAGTGCCCTTGCTGAATCTAAGCATCAAGATGGATTACTCCACACGACCTGTGGAACTCCAGCCTATGTTGCTCCTGAAGTGATTATTAGAAGAGGCTATGACGGGGCCAAAGCTGACATCTGGTCTTGTGGAGTGATTCTATTTGTTCTATTAGCTGGTTATCTCCCATTCCATGATTCAAATTTAATGGAATTGTATAGGAAGACAAGAAAGGCAGATTACAAATGTCCTAATTGGTTTCCGTCAGAAGTGCGCAGGTTGTTGTCTAGAATGCTTGACCCAAACCCATATACTAGGATTTCCACTGCCAAAATTATGGAAAATCCCTGGTTCAGAAAAAGTTCGGACTCCAAACACATAAAAACTAAAGTAGAGAACAGCGAAGTTGCTTCACTGGATGCTGATGCAGTTTTTGGTCCTTGTGGGAATTGCATTACTGCGGCTGAGGAAAAGCTAGATTTGGCCAAGCCTACTAATCTGAATGCTTTTGATATCATATCTCTTTCATTGGGGTTTGACTTGTCTGGTTTGTTTGTGGAAAATGACCAAAAGGAAGCAGTACAATTTACATCCACGAAGCCTGCCTCTGCTATTATATCCAAACTGGAGGACATTGCCAGGCATTTGAAGCTGAAGATAAAGAAGAAGGATGGTGGGTTGTTGAAACTGGAGGAATCAAATGGAGGTAGAAACGGGGCATTGTCTATTGATGCTGAAATATTTGAATTCACTCCATCCTTTCATTTGGTGGAGATGAAGTCCAGTGGTGATACATTGGCATTTCAGAGGATACTGAAACAGGAGATAAGACCAGCTCTCAAGGACATTGTTTGGGCTTGGCAAGGTGAGCAGCAGCATCAAGAGCAACAATCATTATAACAGCAGCTGCAGTCTTCCCAAATGTGCGTACTCTAAGTGGTTTTATATTTTTATTCAACTATTATATGATTATTTGTAATTTGTTTGGTGTGCTAATCCTTGTGACTGTAATGGTATAATCTATGTGAGCTTGTTTTGGCATGTATGCATGAAGACATGATATTATTGCACATGGTTAACTGTGATGTTCCTTGGTATCTCATATCAGTGCCCTCTTATGTGGTTGTCTGTCTTAGTGACAATCATCTATGTTTTACAACATTTCTGTTTTAGTGGCGTGGAGAAAGACGGTTTTAACTTCAGTTTGAGGCATCATAGGGACTTCTTACCGAACCCAAAATGAATGAATGAAAATACAAAAATAAGAAAAAGAAAAAAAAAACACCATAAAGACCACACCAACCCAAGTGAAAATTGAATCTGTCTGATGCGTCCTAGGCTTGACACAAGCACCCTTCCAGTGTGGGAACTGCTATACTTCCACATGATTAAATCCAATTACTGCTTCAAATGACTTGCACTTGACCACACTTCCAAGTTCAGGTGAAGATCACACCCTCTCTTTTTCTTTTTTTAGGTAAGCAAAAACTTTATAGAAACAAAACAAACTATACAATATGTACAAAGGATCGAGTGATCAACACCACCTACACAACCCATTCAAACAGAGCAGGGAAGACAACGAACCACAGTCCAAAGCCTATCAACCAACAAACAAAACATAACCAGTACCCAACAAGACTCGAATAAAGGAACATAACAAGAAAATCAAAAGAAATCTGACACCAGCAATTCTACCACTTAAGAATCCAAACCAGGGCCACACTACTTCTGCAGGAAACTTCAAAACCACCAACAGATCAGGCAGATCAGCCAACTAAACCACCAATCACGCAGTGTTGTCAAAGGCGATCACCTCGTTGCCTTGGCAATAGAGTGAGGCAATTTTCAGTCTTAGCACATTAACATGTTCCTAGGCTAGCCAAACATCTTAAAAGAGGTGACGCCTAGGCGATCACCTTAAGCAAGGCGAGAGGCGACTAGTCAATGACATTTTCAATTGTAACATATTTTACTTATATGTCCCTTATGTTTATAGTGTTTTATGTACTTATATAATAATTTTGTAAGAGACATATCAATATAAAATAACATAATTGAAGACTAGAAATATTATTTTTCAATCTATTATATTAATAAAATAATTATTATCAAACATTATAATAAAATTGGCCTAACAAACATTTAAATTTTTTGAAATGCTGCCAAAAATTCAAAGCTTTAGGAAGAGTAACACTTTCAACATTTAAAAAAGTATAAGCAGGGATTGATATTTCATATTGTATAACTAACAAACTATATGTGCTTACCCACGATAAAACGTCTTCCCTCGACATTTCATATTCTATAACTAACAAACTATATGTGCTTGCCCACGATAAAACATCTTCCCTCCATTAACCAAATTGATCACCTATATGATAAGTCTTTCCAACATAGGCTTTATTTTTAAGAATTAGTTTAGATTTCTACGAGATTGGCCCTATCATTTTTTTTTTCCATATTATTAGGACTAGCAAATTCACAAAAATTTCTTCTATATAGACTTGGATGGATAAAAAAAACTTTGAATATTAGTTGAGAAAAAAAAAAGTTGAAAATGGTTGTATCATTTAAATACATCATATGTAACTTTTAAATTGAACTTTTTAGTTGAAAAAAAAAAATTAAAGCTGAAAATTGTAGTATATCACTTAAATGCATCATATGTAACTTTTAAATTGAACTTTTTAGTGTTACATTATAATTGTTATAACGATAAGAGATATTATTTAACTTAGAATGAAATGACTTTTAATGTGTAATTTATTTTTCGATTATTTTTATTAGTTAGTGTCTTTCTTCACTCAAGGTTAGCCTTTTTTTGTGCCTCACTTTTCAGATAATGTGAGACCTTAGTGCCTTAAGGGTGTTTTTTGCCTTTAACTATACTGCAAGCATGATTCTAACAAACTTTGGTCAAGCAAAGATTCTATTGGGCAAATCAAAACTAAAACTCAGGCTTAATTCCCTGTTACTGTTAGAATTTGTAACACCCTTCCAAGCACAAATAGTGGAGTCAACTGCAGAAGTAGCTGACTTAATAACCATTTCTTCATGTGGGAGTTTACCTTGCAAAAGTACTTTGTTCCTTTCAAGCCAAATGAAAGATATTGCAGCAAAAAAGCAGAGTCTGAGTAAAGCATGATGGAAAGATGAACTTACAGCATTGTTTTCCATCCAAATTAAACTCCAAAGGCCAACAAATAATGGATCTATCAACTGAACACATCTGAAATAGCTGAGACCAAGCTGAGACCAAACTTATAAAGCACGAACACTTTATTTTGATTTATGTATCCTGACATAGACACCAATACTCTCGGACACTTTCCAGACACGTGTCAGATATGCATAAAAAGAGTGTACAAATTTTTTATTTTTTCTGAATTTCGAATACGTTCAAGACACATATTAGTACACGTTTTAGACACGTATTCTTTTTTTATTTTTGTATTTTTCCCTTATTTCTCTTCTTTCTCCTTTGTTTTTCCTTTTTAATTATATATATATATATATATATATTTGTTCTAAGACCCATTCCTGGACTGAAGCCATAATACCTCATCAGGCCTAGCACAATCTGGCCAAAAAAATCAGTAGGGGTAGAGTCTCTGTATGGCTTTCATGATGTCAGGGGCCACATTAGACCCTCTCCATCTTCCATTTCTACTGCATATAGAGACTTTCAGATTTGCCAAAACCTCATGTTATTGACTTACATCTGTACCAAAAACTTTAGAAAAAGGCCCCAAATGATTGTCAACTGTCAAACCAGAAAGAAGTGCCCCTTCCATCACCACTTTCACCTTTAATTACGTGTGATTGGTGACTTCCATACTCAATATCACCCTTTGGGCATAATATATATACTATATATATATATATATATATATCACATGAGGGTAAAATTGTCTTTTTCAATTAGAAATTAAGTTGATGTCAGTAACTTTTGGTAAGTGAACTGAGGGTAACCTAAACTTGAAGGGAGTTTAGAGTAAATTCTAAAAATGAGTGGGGAGTAATTTTTATTTTTAATTTATATCCGAAGTGGAGATCAAGGTAATTTATCTAAAACTTTTAAATTTTTTTGGAAGGCCTCCTCTCAAATCGGTCATTGATTGTGGGAAGCATATTTCTTCATATGTCGTGTTCATGTTACCAACTACAAACCAAAAACATAAAATGATGAATTTGAAGACCCGAATCATGTAGAACCAGAAAAACAGAAGAACAAAACAAGAGAGACAAAAGGCAAATATAGAAGCACAATGTTGAGTGAGCACTATGCCGACAGCATGTCGGCCACAATGCTTGGCATGTCTTATTGCCTTTGAAAGATGCATTCGGCTCCATAAAACTTTGCATGGCTATTCAGAGTGCATGGTGATCTACTATAAATTTATAATGGTTAGGCTATGGAATAGGACTTCTTCTTCCATACTCCTATGTTGCCAATTCCATCTTAGTTTCTTCGCTTGTTCCCCACTTTGGCCTGTTTTTTATTAGTGGCCTTGACTATGGGAGATGTCTGCTTGCCTGCCTCATGCTCAGGTCATGTTTGGACGATCGTATAAAAATGTAAGATTAAGTTGGATAATTATATACCACTACTTTCTTAATATAGATTGTATTTTATCTGGGTAGGATATAATGGTCCACAGGTGGGATTGGAATGAAGGGACGGAGTTAGGAATTTTTTCTAGGAGGGGCAAACTTTGTCAAAAAAATTCTTGATTATAAACTTTAAAACTAAATAAATATAAAAAAAAAAATTTGATAAACAACTTTCGTGGTGAGAGTAAACTTAGAATTTTCAGGAAAAAAAAAAAGTATAGAAACTTAATATTGATTAATAATAGTTTTGATAAAATTAAAATAATTGATATAAAGGAGCTTAGGAATCAAACAAAAAGTTCAATCAAAGAAAGAAACTCCAAAAAAACTATAAAATATACAAATAAAATATTTAAATATTGATAAAATTTCATCAAAGAGATCAAATCAACATTAAAATAATGATAAAATGTGACAAGATTTAAATTTAAGGGGTGCAAGAACATAATTTAAAGAATTATATATCAAAATATTTTAGGAATTATGAGAACAATTATAAATAAAAAAAATTTAAGTGGGGTAGGGCAATTGACCCCTTTGAATCTTAGTTGGCTCCGTCCACGATTAGGAATGATAGGTGTTATCTTATCCAACTCTATTATCTTATCGTCCAAATGAGACCTAGAGTTTTATTTTTGTCAAACGTATGTGGTTTGAGTTTTTTTACTTAGTAATATTAGTCTTACCACATTTGGATTCGCGTGTTTTAACTTAATGAGGTTAGTTTATTGCATTTGAGGAAAAACATTAAGTACTTAACTCACAACTATATGTTTGGATATAGTAAGCTAGAATGCTCTACATTTTTTAAGCTAAAATTAACTTATTTCATAAGTTGTTCATCGGTGCTTATTTGATTAAGCTTGATGATTAAGGTAATATTTTTTCGTTATCATTTTTTCTTTATGTTATTTTTTTATTTTTGTATCTTATCTTTTTGCTAATTTTTATCCATTTCATATTACAAAAAAAAAAAAAAAAAATTAATAACTTTTATCATATTATCCGTTTATCTTCATCAATAACTTATTCCTGTCAATCCCACTTTTACGAGAGGAGGATAGACAAAGGTGGGTTTTTGTTTTTATTAAATAAAAGGATGAAATTTAATTATGAAACTGATGTGATATCTTGCGTCATTAATATTGGCACTAAAGGTTCATCAAGATTGATTTCCTCATTGCTGCAACTCTGTCACCATTAAACTTGATAGCTTTCCCCACAAAGCCTCCAAGGCTAGATTATGAACTCTTTTGTCGGTAGTTTGTTTTCCCCAAAACACTGTTTGGAAAAGCTCCACCAGCGCAAAAACTGTTTAAAACGTTTGGCTAAATGGTTGAGTGGTGTCTGCAACTCAGTCAGCCTTATCCATGCCACGTCCTTAAGTCTCTCTCTCTCTCTCTCTCTCTCTCTCTCTCTCTCTCTCTCTCTCTCTCTCTCTCTATATATATATATATATATTAATAAAGTCTTATTTTAATACTTTGAGGTCGAGTACATGAATATTAATTTTAGTCGTTCTTGTCTTCTAATATGATCCTTAATATTAATTAGATCATAAAATGAGCTGAGTTGTTCGAGTTTGATTCATAATTGACTCTGTAAGAGATTCGTTTGAGATGGGTTCGCAAGATAAGCAAGTTAAGTTTTAACATATTTTGAAGTTCATTAATTTATTGAACTCGGACTGGTTAAGATAAAAGTACTCTAATTCTATACTTTAAAAAACAAACTACTCAATTAGACTCCTTCGAAATTGACTCAAAAAATTAATGAACCGAACTTGAACACAATTTAAAATTTGTTTATTTTAACGAGTCAAGTTTGAACAACGCAATGCTAGGCTCGACTCGACTCAACTCAATTCATTTTTAATCTTAATATTAACCACGTCGCTCTTTCTTACCGATGCATCTATTGATTTTTGTTATACATGATTATATTACTTTTATCAATTTTCTTTTATTTTATCTTCTATTAATTTTATTTTTACCATTTTATGAATATATTCATTTTTAATTCTATTTTTTCTTATCTTAACACATTTATTTTTTTTTATTTTAACCACACTCGTCTTAGTAACATATTATTTATTTATTTCTCCTGTATTTTATTACATACAATATCCTAAGTTTAATATCTTCATGAATGGAAGATCAGAGCCATGCAAGTTGCAACCCACCACCCACGTCAGTGAACTAAAAAAATAAATAAGAAAACAATGACTGACATTTTGTTGTTGCAACAATGACGCGTGGCAACCGTTAATGCACACATTAGGTGTAGCATCTATAGCCATAATGGGTATTGGCTAGGTTTAGTAAAGAGCAAAAAGAGGGTTAGAAAGTGAATTAACCTCACAAGATTCATCATGTCAAGTATTTTGAGGTAGTGGTGGGATCCTAAGCCCATGTAATATCTGGGAAAGGCTGGATCTTTTGATGCCCAGAACCAACATATGAATATGTGTGTGTGTGTGTGTGAGAGAGAGAGAGAGAGAGACTTGAAACAACTTGTACTTTATCTCACATCATCTTGCACTGACAAAAAGAAAACAGCGGGAAGAGCTCTCTCCTGCTTTCTCACACAATGGGAAAGTTACAAAAAAAAAAAACTCTTGAGGACCACTCAAAGCCCAATGACATGAAAGTGTAGACCCACATCTCAAATTTCTTATATACATATATATATATATATATATGAGTGTGTGTGTGTATATTTGCCATCATTTGAACTGAATTTCTTTTTTATTTTTTATGTCTAAAGCAAGTTGTGATTGAGTGACACTCCCTTATGATCAAGGATAAGAAATCTTGTGAGAAATTATGCATGCCAGTTAATCATGCATATATTAACACATTCACATTCACTAATATATATATATATATGTGTGTGTGTGTGTGTGTGTGTGTGATTATGAATTTTAAGGGTATAATGATCATTATGAAACAAAGAAAACATCCTGGGTGCAAGTTGATGACATGATTATACAAGTAGGCAAAGTGAGGGTCCAACCAAACATGTATGGCTTTAAGTGAAATTTAACCTCTTCATGACTTTATTAAGTTGATCTCCTTCAAGCTCCTAAATCATTCGATATGAGAATTAGTATGAGAAGGCCCCCCCTAAAAAAAAAAGATTAATTATGTTGTGACTTCCATTGAATTTATTTTTGTGTTCTTGTTATAGTCATCAAAATGAGTGTGACATACCCTACTATGACATACAATGGATTGGGAATCCCTTTAGTGTATTGGAGAGATTCAGACCATCTCTTCTCTCACACGAGATGGGTGAATAGTGAGACCCACTTATATAAGACTTTTTTTTACACGAGATGGGTCAATAGAGGGGTCCGCTTATATAGGACTCCTTTCTTGTGAGAGAGAGATGGATTGGACATCTTCCGTTCACTACAGAAGATCCAAATCCAACACACAATGGTTCTATGGCACCATCTTACACGAAATATGCATTTCATGCTTTAACTCTTTATTTCGTTACCTTGAATTAAGGTTGTAAATGAGTTGGCTGAGTCGAATCGAGTTAAGCACCGAGTGGTTTAAACTTGGTTTATTAAAATAAACAAACTTTAAATCATGTTCAAACTCAGTTTATTAATTTCTTCAGTTAATTTCGAATAAGTCTCTAATCGAATTAATCATGAATCAAACTCAAGTATCTTGAATTTTTATATATTATTAGATCACATATAAAAGTTCGATAAATTAACAAGTTTCAAAATATATACAAGCTTGACTTATTTATCTCACCGAATTAATTTCAAATAAAATTCTAAATGAATCTATCACAGACTAAACTCAAATAACTTGTTTTGTTTTACAGCTATAACTTTGAATTCTAATTTTGGTAATTCTGACCTTGCTTACGAAAGTGATCAAAGCAAGGGAAATAGCTTGTCCGGTGGGCTTTAACAGGGTAAAATCTCCACAGTTGTAATGTTTCCTCCAAAGGTCCATTTGGCCCACTCTTATGTAGTTCAATGACATAAGCATGATTATATAATGATCATCAAATGGCTTTATAAGTTAAGTTAGATTATTGGTATTACGTCATAATCAGAAAATCCACAAATGAATTTATAGATAAAGGAAAAGTCAAATTTACATATGGAAAAGAATATTGATTAGGATTGTAGACTTAAAATTGGCCTTCAATTTTTCGTTCCTAATCCATAGTCTTTTTTTCATTATACTTTTCCTCCACCATATTGAGAAAACTCTCATAAGTCAATGGTAACTCACCTACAAAATATGTGAAATTAATTATCACACACACACACACACACACACACACATATATATATATATACACTGAAAATGGGTTTATGGACTTGTTTGGAATTTTTTTTGATTGTATTTTCTTTTTATTGTATTTTTGTGGGTCTACAAAAACATTTCTAAAAAGTTTTATTTGTATTATACTCTAATTTTTTATTACTATTTATTTAGATAAAAAAATATGTAAAAATTTATTTTTAAAATTTTATTTAATGTATACTTCTCTCTTGTTAGAAAATAACTAAATTTTATATTACGAAAATAAATATATATATATATATATATATAAGAACTAAAGTGTTTTTTATATCAATATATTTTTAAAAACAATTTCATTTAGAGTTATTATTTTCTGATTGATGTCTCAAATTACATAAAGCGGTTCCTGGTGTGCGTCTGTTTGTACGTTACCTGTAATGTAAAAGAAACCCACGTGGGTTTGGAGGAAAAATATCCTCCCAGCCGATATCCAACGTGTCAAACCAAGCTGCAGTGTTCCCACCAAAGCCATGAGCAAGTCAGCGCTGGGCTTCGCTATATTAAGATTTTTTTTGTTTATTGATAGAAATTATCATTATTATAATATTACAATTAATTATACTTAACTTAATAATATTAACAATATTACATAATTACAGATTAACCAATTAAATTAAAAAATATATAATATCGATCAATCAACTAACTAAATTAAGAAGTCTCTCAAATAGTGATTCTAAACCGATAAACTTAACCTTAAATCGATAAATTATAAAAAGTCTTTTAATGAAGATCTTGTTATCCAAATTTTTTTTTTTATTTTTTAATGTATAGGAATTATTTATTATAAGATATTTTTAATATAAAAAAATAAATAATGATACGGTGACATTACGTGTTAATTAAAAAGAAAAAAAAAAGGTTTGAATTATTAGATTGGCAAAAAAAGAGAAGGTAATATAAATTTAATACTATATCATGTAAGTAATTGATTAAGCTTCCATGAATTGTTAATGATGCTGTCATGATGTATCTAGCTTATTTGGTAAGTGGGTAAATTGAATAAATTAATAATTAAATTTTTTTCAAAGAATATTCAAAAATTAATAAATAAAATAAGAAGTGGCGCGAAGATGAAAACTAAGAAACGGAAGAGGATGGTAGCGTTGATTTGTATTCGGTCACGTTGGTCAAAAACCGGCTCTATTGCTGAACTTGCTTGCCTTTGGTCAACTCCCTGTGCTCACCATTTGATTCCGATACCATTCCCACGTAAATTCAACCATTCAGATCCCTTCACTGTGTGTATGTATATATATGAATATATATATATATATATATATATCCATCTCACTTAGAATCTCTCTCCTTCTCTCACCTTCTTCACAAATCAAACCAAACCTCTCTCTATCTCTCTCTCATGGAGATGGAGACTGGGACCTCTCGACCGCAAAATCAGCGACCATCGCCGCTTACTCGGCTGAACGTGGTGGTCGCCAAGAGCCGAATCGGTAGGCGTTTCAAACTCACCGAGCGGAACACGACTTTCACCACCGAGCTCAGAGCAGGAACCGCCACGTTTCTTACCATGGCCTACATCCTCGCCGTAAACGCCAGTATCATCACCGACTCCGGCGGAACCTGCTCAGTCTCCGACTGCATCCCCCTCTGCTCCGACTCGACCGTTCCTGTCTCCAACTGTTCCGGTGGAAATCTCCGACTCATCCAACCCGACGAGTCCTGCAAATTTGACCCGGTCAATCCGGGTTACACGGCCTGTCTAGAGAAAATCCGCAAGGACCTCATCGTTGCCACCGTCGCTTCCTCTCTCATCGGTTGCGTAATCATGGGAACCTTCGCCAACCTTCCTCTCGCTCTAGCCCCCGGTATGGGCACTAACGCCTACTTCGCTTACACCGTCGTCGGCTTCCATGGCTCCGGAAACGTCTCTTATCAAAGCGCTCTCGCCGCCGTCTTCATGGAAGGTCTTATCTTCCTCTTAATATCATCAATCGGTTTACGAGCCAAACTCGCTAAACTGGTCCCGAAACCAGTCCGAATATCGTCCTCGGCCGGTATCGGCCTCTTCCTCGCCTTCATCGGTTTACAGAACAACCAAGGCATCGGACTCATCGGTTACAGCTCATCAACTCTGGTCACACTCGGTGCATGTCCACGCTCCTCACGTGCCGCGCTCGCTCCCGTCATCGCAGCCGCCAACGGCACCGTCAGCCTCCTCCCTGGCGGCACCATCTCCGGCGACATCCAATGCCTCCATAATCGCATGGAGAGCCCCACATTCTGGCTCGGCGTCGTCGGTTTCGTTATCATTGCCTATTGTCTGGTGAAGAACATCAAAGGGGCGATGATATACGGAATCGTATTCGTCACAGCCGTTTCATGGTTCCGTAACACCAGCGTGACGGCGTTTCCAAACACCGCCTCAGGCGACTCGGCGTATGAATATTTCAAACAAGTCGTTGATGTTCACACAATCAAGAGCACCGCCGGTGCGCTGAGCTTCAAGAGCATTGGCAAAGGCTACTTCTGGGAAGCTCTGGTCACTTTCTTGTATGTCGATATATTAGACACCACCGGAACTTTGTATTCAATGGCCCGGTTCGCCGGTTTCACGGACGAGAACGGAGATTTCGAGGGCCAATACTTCGCTTTCATGTCGGACGCTTCGTCAATCGTGGTAGGTTCATTATTGGGGACATCACCGGTGACAGCATTCATCGAGTCGTCGACGGGGATTCGAGAGGGTGGAAGGACGGGGCTGACAGCGCTGACGGTGGCGGCTTACTTCTTGCTGTCGTTTTTCTTCACGCCGTTGTTGGCGTCGATACCGGCGTGGGCGGTGGGGCCGCCGCTCATTCTGGTGGGGGTGTTGATGATGAGATCTGTGGTTGAGATTGATTGGGACGACATGAGACAAGCGATCCCGGCGTTCGTGACGTTGATTTTGATGCCGTTGACTTATTCCATTGCTTATGGTCTGATTGGGGGCATTGGAACTTACATGGTCTTGCATCTATGGGATTGGGGAGAGGAGCTTTTGAGGAAATTTGGGATTCTTAAGGGGTTAGAAAATAATAGCATCAGAAATAATGGGGTGAATGGGCACAATAGTGAATCTACTGTGGATGGAAGTGTAAAACCCCTTGAAGTTTAGTTGGTTATTGGTTAGTTCAAGGATAAACCCAAATCTTTATCTGTTATTTTTTTTTTTTATATATATTTTTCCAATTTGTCAAAATCTTCGATTTTTTAGGGAGGGCAAAAAAATGAGGAGAAATAAATTCTTAATTATTTTTTGTAATTTTATTATATATTTTTTATACTTTTACTTTCAGATAATTATATTAATATCACATGTGATATCTAATAATTATAAGAACTTATCTTATAAATTTTGATATTTTATTTACCTTTTTTATTAGAATCATCGAGCGACCGATGTTAATAAAAACATGAATTTATCCTTAATAAGAAATAAAATTGACAAGACATTTTTGTCATATAAAAAAATTAATTGAAAGACTACGCCTCCTTTATGTAATATAATTTTTTAAAAATTAAATATTGATATAATATTCATGTAATCACATACGTGACATATTAACTTTATTTGTATTAAATTTTAGAGTCAAAAACTATTTTTTAAAAAATACAAAAAAAAAAATCTAATAATTGGCAAGCAATTTAAAAAGTAAAATGTGATTATTTTTTTTAAAAAAAATAATTTGTTGAGTATGGAATTGAGAGAGACATTTATCTAGAATCATGATATTTTTTATTTTGGTCATGGAACTCATCGATTTGAAGTCATATATTTCAAATAAGGAGACTTTTAAGGGTATACAGCAAAGTGAAAGTTAAGTAACTATTTAACAACTGGCAGACAGCGGATACATGAGGATGACAGGTGGGATGATCAAATTAGAATTTGAATGACGACGTTTAAGGTCTGTCATCTCCTGGACTAATTGTGAATGAGTTGCCATTTTGACCATCTGATTGGATAAAATACAGGAACTAGCGACATAACGCCGCATCATTTCTGTCAACAATTTTTTTTTTTTTAATATTTTGACATCGACACCTATTGATACTTATGTTTGTATCCTGCCTTGGTGTCAAATTGAATAAATTATTCATTGTGGTCTTATAAAATTAGAATTCAAAAAAAAAAATTATTAATAATATTAAGAATAAATAATGACTCATAATATAAATAAAATAATGAAAGAAAAGGAGAATGGTGAGATTATTAATCCTATTACTACCTGAGTGAATACAAGTTTAGGGCTAGCAATATGTTATTAGATCTGCAAATATAATTTGAAAACGATACGAACTTAGTAGGTTTTGAATTGAGTTAAAACGTACTCAAATCAAAATGGGTTAGGAATAATTAATATGATTACTGTTTGTATCGTGTTTAGATTGACTTCATTTGACTTGAAATTGACCTATTTATTAAGACATATTCAGTAACTTGATTTTGACCTACGATTCCGAAAATAATACTCGTATGTTTAACTTGTTAATTTGAAATTAATTTGTTAGTTCGAAATTGACACTATTTATATTTTTTTGGTCTATTATAATATTAATAATATATAGAGATTTTCAAAAAAAATATTAATTATTAATTTTAACCATTATTATAAGTATTATAATTATTAATGTAAAAATAATAAAGGTATAATAATTTAAAAAGGAAATAAGTTTTTTAGTTGAAAATATTATGTAATTTATTCAAAGATGTCATTTGTGTCAACTAAATTATTCGTGTCAAACATATTTAATAGTTAAATAGATTATTTGAATTGTTTCGAGTCATTCTATTTGACACGTTCTATTTATTAAATAGGTTAATTGAGTCTTGTTAATTTGTTTGATAAATGAGTTGTGTTTCGTGTTAAAAAAATTAGGCAGCAATTAATTAATCGAGTTGATATTATTTTTTATATATATATATATATATATATATATTTGACACCACCTAAACATGACAGGTGGGCTGATCAAATTAGAATTTGAATAACCACGTTTAAGGTCTGTCATCTCCTGGAAAATTGTGAATGAGTTGCCAATTTGACCATCTGATTGGATTAAAAATAGGAAGTAGCGACTTAACGCCACGTGATTTCTGTCAACAAAATATTTTGACATCAACACCTGTTAATACTTATGTTTGTATCCCGCCTTGGTGGGAAATTTGAATAAATTAGTCATTGTATTTTTATAAAATTGGTTTTTGAAAAATAAAAGATTTATTAATAATATTAAGAGTAAATAATGATTCATGATATAGATAAAATAATAAGAGAATAAATGGAGGGATGGGATTACTAATCCTATCATTGGAGTGGATACTAGTCTAGGGTTGGACAATATGTTATCAGATTTACAAATATAATTTGAAAACGATACGAACTTATTTGGATTAAGTTGAAACGTATTCGGATTAAAACAGGGTTAGACACAATTAATATAATTATTGTTTCGTATCGTGTTTGGGTTGATTCATCTAACTCGAAATTGATCCATTTATTAAAACATATTCAGTAACTTGATTTTAACTTGCAATCTGAAAGTAACACGTTTAACTTGTTAATTTGAAATTAACCTGTTAGCTCGAAATTGACACTATTTATATTTTTTTGTTCTATTATAATATTAATAATATATAGAGATTTTGAAAAGATTATTAATTATTAATTTTAACCATTATTATAAGTATTATAATTATTAATGTAAAAATAATAAAGGTAAAATAATTTAAAAAGTAAATAAACTTTTTAGTTGAAAATATTATGTAATTTATTCAAAGATGTCATTTGTCTCAAATAAATTATTCGTGTCAAACATATTTAATAG
Source organism: Nyssa sinensis (assembly GCA_008638375.1). Taxonomy (NCBI): domain Eukaryota; kingdom Viridiplantae; phylum Streptophyta; class Magnoliopsida; order Cornales; family Nyssaceae; genus Nyssa; species Nyssa sinensis. Next base: position 6,707,988 of record CM018041.1, on the reverse strand, counting down.
TTAAATAGATTATTTGAATTGTGTCGAGTCATTTTATTTAACACGTTTTATTTATTAAACGGGTTAATTGAGTCTTGTTAATTTGTTTAATAAACGAGTTGTGTTCGTGTTAAAAAATTGACACAATTAGTTAATCAGGTTGACACTATTTTCAATATATATATATATATATATATATATATATATATATATATCTTGACACGCCAACACGAATTACCACCCCTAAATACCACTCCTTTAAATTGAGTTGCCAAGACGAGTTAATTGAGTCTTGTTAATTTGTTTAATAAACGAGTTAGTGTTCGTGTTGAAAAATTGACATAATTAGTTAATCAGATTGACACTACTTTCAGAATATATATTTAAATACATAGATATATATATATATGCATATATATCTTGACACGTCAATGCGAATTACCACCCCTAAATACCACTCCTTTAAATTGAGTTGCCAAGCAAGCAATTTTAGTCTCTCCCTAGGCTAGAGTGAGAAAATTCTTGAATAGCACTAAACAAACATAATACGTAGCTATGTATTTTTTCTAATTATTTCATGCTACATATATTACGACTCATATTTTTTACTGGGTTGTAACACACATGATATTTTAATTATTAAAAAACATACTATTACATGGTGGTTCAATACCATTAAAAATGTTCCGCTAGAGTGGTTATGTGTATGTGTGTGTGTGGGGATGCTGGATCTAGACCATTGATTTAGGGAGGTAAAGATAAAGAAAAAAAATTTTTAAGGAATTCTTTTGTGAAAATATAAAATTTCTGGGGTAGCCACTTTTAATTATTTTTAAAATTTTTATATAATTTAAGAATAAAAAATTATATTTTAAAAAGTTTAGGAGGCTATTGTCTTTTCAGACTCTATGTAACTCCTCACAACACGCATAGACAATGGTACTATAAGTAGAAGTCTATACAGATAAGATATTTTAATTATTAAATAGTTAAACTAAGTTTTAATGATAAAAACATTCTATATATATATATATAAAAGCATGCAATTAAATCAAATCAAATAGAGGCTTGGTCATGTATATTGGCTCTTGGGATAAATCGGTCGAGTTTAATTTAGAATTTAGTAATATTTTTTCATGCCAAACTTAAGCAAATCGTTAGTTGACTTCTTTACAACCCCATATTAGGATAAGAGTAAATGCCATGGTTAAAATTCCATAAATTAATCAACCCTTTAATAAGTAATAAGCTTACAAAATTCAAATTTATTATTTAATTGAATTATTAATTATTAAATTTTATATATCTTTTATTAACCAAAAAAAAAAAAAACCTCACATGTATATATATATATATATATATATATCTTGGAGTAATATTAAAATTTTCAAATTTCAATATCAAATTATGTGACAGTGATATACCAGCATATCACTATGACACATTAATTACATGATTTAATGCATTACCAATTTTAAGGTAATACATAATTTGAAATGCAAAATTTAATATATATATTTGAAAAATATGACATTTTTCTATATTTTTTTCTTCTACTAATTAATACTAGAAAAAACTCATTTAAAATAATTATGACTTGTTAAGTAATAAATTATTAATTATTCACCATAAATAGAATTGGCTACTCAAAAAATTATTAATAGTTCTTATTTGAGTATCAATTGTAATTCATGAATAATGGAAAAAAGGCCAAAACCCTAAACCTAAACCTAAGCCAAAGGTAGGGCACCTATTTAATAATGTTTGAAAGGTGTTTGTCAATGACAGATGCTTAATGATCCCAATGGAAGGAGGGAGCACAGTGAGGAGTTAATGGAGTGGCCAACTTGCCTGCTCTAAACAAAATAATGACTGGTTCGAACCATCTTTGTCTGTTGAAGTAAGAAAAAAAACTAGGAGACTCCAATTTGATATTAATTTGGGAAGGACACTGCAAGCCCATGATCCAACCACACTTGGATATAAAGCTCAAATACATACATAAACCCCCACGGGTCGTAGCACGATGGTTAGAAAGGCAACCCTCAAGTGTTGGGCGATAAAAAAGTCTGTCTTGGTGCGAGGTTTCGATTCTTGCTCTCATCGTGCCTCCCTGATTTATCTGTCTCGTGTACTGTGGGGTCGAGGCATGGGTCCGAGATTTGCCCCTTTAGTTGCAGCTCCGAAGGCGCCAGACGAGGGGATTTGTCCTCGTATAAAAAAAAAAATACATACATAAACACATACGTATCTGTGCATATTTGTACACACACAAGTGTGTATGTATGTGTGAGTGTGTGTGTGTGTATATATATATATATATATATATATTTGTATGCTGACCACGAAATCTATCAACAGAGATAGAAAAAAAAAATTGAGCTTATGGAACACCGGTGTAGTGCTTAATAAAAAATTCTTATTAATTTAATAAAAGCATAAAACAAGTAATTAGGGTTTTTATAAATAAAACCGACTAGACTATTTAGATAAGCATTCTTTAGTAAGATTGGACCACTATATAATAATGTGTCATTCTAGTAATACTTTATTATATGTGTTATGACCCGCTAAAAAAAGGATGAGTTATAACATACATGACATAACACCGTTGTATGCATTATCACATTCAAAATTTTTTCCAACTTTGACGACTAACTTTTTACACGAGTTAACTCTCATGATTGAGCTGAGCTGATTTTATAATAAGACTTACATATAAGACAAACAAGTGTATATGTGTCGAGTTAATACATGTTTTAGTAGATCTGAACCATCATGTATCAGTATGCTATTTCAGTAGCATTCTATCCTACATGTGTAACACACTGAAAAAATAAATAAATATTAGAACACATGATATAACACAATTAAAAAGACACGTTATGGTTCAAGAATATCGTCAACGATTGCTTGACTTAAGAATACATGTCCTAATCTAAACGATAGGTACAATAGTGGAGATATTTTATAGATGCATCAAGACATACATATACATACATAAATATGACCCACTTGATTGGACAATATTAGAAGAAGTATAATCAAATTTATATCATGATTAAGAAGGGACAAACTAGGACTTGTCACTAGGGTTTCTTAGTTTGACGGTCCAAACCAAACTTGTGGAGCTTCTCAACTTGTGTCATCTTTGTAAACACATAATAAAGTAACAATCAAAGTGATGTTAAGCTAAAATCTTGTTTTGGTATTTAGTATTGAAACATTCAACTTAATGCATATTTATTCGTGTGTCAGGCACAAGATCTCTCAAAATCATTTTCAGAAACGTTTGAAAAAAAGTAGGCCCGACCCTCTTTTATTTCTCGATCGTCCCACCAAACGAATGGCTTATTTCCATCACTTTGTAACATCTAAGACAATCTCCCCAAATATCCAAAGTTTGCCCCCACCACATTTCTAATCCGTTAATTGTTCAATTTTTGTGTTTAAATTATAGTTGAGATTAGACAACTAATGTCATTTTTAATCTCAACACTTTAAAAAATGACACCCCACACATCAAAACAAATCTCATTAATGACAAAATAATTATTGTAAAAAAAGTACCTTTTTTAAAAACTATTATTTTAATTTCATTTTTTCTTTTTGATATAAAAATAAAAAAATCTAGTGTTTGTTGTAATCCACAACTAAAAAGCTTTCTAATATGTTAATCTTTTCATTGCTTTTAGGAATCCGTTAATTATATATCTACTATATTATATAATATCATCTCACTTTTTATATATGCTAAAAGATTGTGATGAAAAAAAAATCTGTAATGATTCATACAACTTTCTCTCTCCATCAAAGTTGTCTCAATTCTAATAACACACACACACACACACACACATATACAAAAGTATATATTGGTTTAACAAAGAAGTAGGCAATATTTAGTGGGGATCAAGTGTGATTTTGTTGCATTAGTGGGGTTCTAAAGTTGTCGCATATTGGGAATTGGATAAACTGATTTAATACAAAGACAGCTAGTAGAGTCACTCTCATATGGAGAATCTATGGTTTCATTTAGAGATTAAAAACCTTATTATCCTATGAGTAATATTATTCTTATCAAAAAATTTTATCAAAACGTATGGTGTAATAGTATAAGATTGGATACACATTATTTCATGAAATAATATATATCTAATACCACACTGTTACATTATTTAATATATTATTTTTGGTATGAAGAGCATTACTTGAAAAATTATTCAATCTAATGGTCCTAATAATTAAATTATAGGTCACGTGTATGTATAATATATTATTACAAATATGATTTTTAATTTAACTTTTAAAATATGATTTAAGGGACCACCAAATAATTGCTCGCATTATTCTAAACCTATACATATATCAATGATATAGGAAGATTCTTACACATTTGGGAACTTTAATTTGATGACGGAATGGCCTACTATATAGCTAGCTCTTATTTCTTGAAGGTGGGAGAATAAATTCTTGGCTGGTTACTGATATAAACATAAATTGATTACTTGAACATCTATATTCATTGCATGTGTTTGTACCTTTGTATCAAGGTTACTTCTAGAACTTGCTTTACCAATTGGGACACGTGTTAATGTTGTTCCCTTGACACACAATTATTAAGTCATGAGTTTTTTCTTCCAGATATTAAGAGTTTCAAGGAATGAAAATTGTTTTGAGAAAATGAGAAATTCTTAGAACGGAACTGGTTTAGAGAGACTGTGAATATGATAAAATATTATTAAAAAAATATATTATCATCCAGTATACCGAACTTATCAAAAAAATATTTGAGAGAAAAAAGGCTGATTGAATTAGATGAAACAAGTTTTATAATTACAAGATATTGTTTTTTAAAAAAATAACTCGATATCCGACCTTTTTAGTTGACAAATTCAGAAGACTAATCCTACTGTTTACTAATAGAGGACTCAATTAAAATCGGAATAGTGTCCGTATGAACTAAGTCCAAGAAAAAATAACATCTACTAAATTTTGACTGTTGACTCCGTGAGAACAAATCCCTTACTTGCTATCTACTGTTCACTTGACCACTCCCTTGAAATGTTATCATTTAAGAAGTAAGCTATTGGCAAATTAAAAAAAAAAAACCAAATATTTATCGGTCCGATATACTGCACCCAAACTAATAAATGTACAATGCATTGTTGGTTGTACTAATAATTACATCAAAACCAATAAATGTACAATGCATTGTTGGTTGTACTAATAATTTTATTAATATATCACACATTTATTGACCCAGTTATAATACACAGAAATGCTTACTTACAAATTCATGGTAACGTCCAAAAGATGAATTTTTGAATTATCTCTAACTTAAAAGTTGTCTACTATGTTGGCCCTTTTCAAAGATGAAATTTTGAATTATCTTTAACTTAAAAGTTCTCTACTATGTTGGCCCTTTTCAAGGGACACCTACGTAGCCATCTACAACATAAGTTTGAAAAATAAATAAATAAATAACAAGTGCAAAAACTTTAATATAAAACACAACAGAAATGATAAAAAACACCAACCAATGGTTAGTTCATTCAGTGATAAAGTCTCGATATTGCCCAATTTTCGCCTAGGATCGAGACTGCGTAGTCACGAAATCTGTTTTCCAACCGACATTGATCACTAACGAAATTCATCAAGTTGTGATTATAAAAAATTTCAGAACCAAAACACTTTCCAATCTCAAAACCCCCCCAAATCCACCAAAGAGCTTTTCCAACCAACATCTAGAGGATTGAGTTTGATTTTATGTTTTCATATATCACGGAAAAATCTTGAATGGGACTGCTATCCTATCATGTATAATATAATTTATTTTTTTTAATGAAACATAGTACATATGATAAAGTACCATTAAAAAGACACATTGCATTCTGATATTCCAGACTCATGATAAAGGCCATTCTGCATATATTTGATGGCTTGGGAGTTAGAATATGGTACCACACAAATGATGTTGTAGTAAAATCCCCATCAAGCACTGTAGCTATTCATAGCCTACATGTACAAGTTTTGAAGTGTAAAATGGCAAAATATAATACTTTACATAGTCAGAACAGAGACTCCCAGAAACTTATAAGAGAAATGCTAACATTAATCACGAGTGATGGTCACTTGCGACTGATTGACACTAACATTCCTCAACTTATAAAGTAATGATAATAATTGCACAATACCCCCCCTCCTGTTGGCAAAAGGAAAAAAAAAACTTCCCAGTGGTTGAAATAAAGAGTTTGGTGAGTTGAAAGCTAAACTCCTCTACTGTAACATCATCCTTATCTAAGATAGAGATGATCAGTCATCTTTAGAAACATTTTTTTTTTTTTTTTTGGGGGGGGGGGGGGGGGGGTTAACTAAGTAATAGTTAGGACATTATATAGTTTTCTACCACCTGCCTTCCATTAAACCAATGATGACAAAGCTAAAAAATACAGCTAATAACAAAACTGCTCTCTAAATTAGCATTCTTCAAAATTAATGTAACTAGAAAACTTGTGATCCTTGGGTCTTACATTACAACAGATGTACACAAAATCATCGTCGGGAGAAGTTCAGATGGTGGAGATGGTCTGGAGCTTTGCAAGTTGTGTTTGGCGGCGCCCTAAATGGAATGCAGTGAGAATCCACAACAAACAGACCTGATGTAGACCAAAGTGAAACAAAGTTTCATTCTTCTTGGTCAGAGACATTAATACTCAACAGAACCTTGGTCCAAATTATTAGGTGTTAAAAGTGAATGTATTAACATATTCAGAATGTGAAATGAATACAATACAAACAAGATCTCAAGCAATAACCAAGCAAGGGTCAGAAAATTTATACATACAGGCAGGGCATAAAGAGAGACAGTTGATGTTTTCACATTAAGAGTGCTGAAAAGTAGCTTGTACATTCCTGCTGCTGTAGCATCTCCAAGCCTTTGAACAATTACATCTATGCATACCTGCAGCATAATGTGTTTGGAGAGCTCGAATTTGATGCTTAAGGCATTTAAATTATTAGAAGGCCTAGCACATGACATCGATAAATAATGACATGGCAACAACTTAACACTCTGTTTGATAGAGGAGAAATGAAGAGGAAGGAGAAAATAATAGAAGAGAATTAAGAGACAAGATGGAAGAGAAAATAATTGATTTCTTATATTTGGTTGAGAAGAGAAAGTAAAGAGAAAATTTAGAGAGAAAGAGGGAATAGGGATGGCAATTTGCCCCGCCCCGCCCGCCCCTAATGGAGCGGGTATGAGGTGTTCATAAATGGGTCAGGATGGAGCTTTTAAAACCCCATCGGGTTCGGGGTGGGTCAAGGAATAGTCACTCCATCCCGACTCGCTCCATTTGTTTATTATTATTTTTTATTTTCCCTATATACACTATATTTACTAATAAACCATAGTATATAAAATTAATTTTAAGAATTTTCATATCACACTCATTATTTTTTCTTGTATTAGTTATTTTGACAATAAAATAAAAGAAAAATTAACTTCAGAAAAAAAAAATATTGGGGTTCAAGGAGGGGCGGGACAAGGTCGGGGTCGGGGTCGGGGGCGGGATTGGGGTTGGGGAAGGAGCACCCAGCCCCGTTGCCATTCCTAAGAGGGAAGAGACGAGAAAGAAAGGAGAGAGAAGGGAAGGTAAAAAAGAGGGCACGAATTTGTGGGCACAAATGAGACTTTCAAGTTGCTTTCAAAAATTAAAGTAAAAATCTACCTTAGCTTTGTATTTCTCATCCTGTGAGACAACAGTAAAAAGGAGTTCTCTTCCCGGTCTGGTTACAACATAAGTAACAACCTGCACAGTAATGAAAATGCAAACTCTAGCATTACTATCACAGAATGACCTTTGGTTCAGCTTCCCTTGTCATAAACCCAGCTGATTTTCCATTGAGTCAAACAAAATTAGGGCAAGCATGCTAACCAAAAATTGCACTGAATGACTGACTGCTAGATGAGTAAAGCATAGTCCAACCAAAAAATAAGGCATAAAATAAAAGGGGAGAGATAAAAACTATGTAGTTATACAAGACAAACCTTTCGCAGGGTCTCAGAGACAGCTACTGCAATCCAAGTTGGCCACACAGCTATAGCAACCAAATTCCAGAAGGCAACAAATGGAGCAGAGCATATTGCTGTAGTAACCCCAGCAATGGTAAGAATTCGCCCCTGTAATTGAATACAAAAAAGAGAACAAATTAAAAGGTACGGATCCATCAATAAATGATAATACCCAATTCCCACTTCAGCAAAATGCTGGAATGCAATACTTGTACACCATGAAAAGCATGATTATGGAAATGAATGAAAAGGATGCACAGAGTGTTTTAAAAGCCAGGATTGTAAGCGATGCTTGATCGTTTACAAGACAAAGCGTATGCCTCAAAGGTGTTGAGGCATAAGTTTTTAGAGACTAAATTTCTTTATTAAAAAATACAAATAAATATTATTATTAGTCAAAACAAAAATTAGCATTTTGAAATTTTAATTTCAAAATTCTAGGAGACAGTTAGATATTTTGACTAATCTTCCTCTTAAAAATATTAATTTGAAAGTATTTTAAATCCGAAAACTCACAGTACAACATTTTTTTCTCCCTTCCCTCCCACTCTCTTGTGCTTGTTAGGGAATAAAAAAACCCAACATCATATGAAAGTCATAGGAGAGCATAACCCATCAATATGCCCCTTTTAATAATATGTTAGGGTTTCAATGAAAGTGGTTAAGCATTATTTTGATTATAAACTACCTTGAATCAATGAATACCATTGATTTGAAACATTGGGTTAATATTTTTACATTCTTTTGTGTCAATATTTATTGGGTAAGGGTTTATATTCTTTCAATGCTTTTAAGCTCCCAGAGTTATAGAAGCTTTTTGAACGCACAAAAAATGTTAAGTGCATCTCTGTGTGTGTGTGTGTGTTTTTGGGTATGTATGTTAGAAGTATGTTACTTTTGAATGCTTATAACTTTGAAGTAAATTATTCCCACTTCTCAGGACCGCAGATTTTTTTTCTCTTTTTTGTTTTTTTCAAAACTTCAATGTTGCCTTGGTAAAACCTTTTAAAAAACTGCATAGACAGTTTAAAGACAAATGAACAAAAATCCAGGCAGCATAATTTCATCAATGTATTGCAGAGCACAGTACATAAAACAGTACAAGTTAATATTGGAGTCCTACAATAAAACTGAATGAGTTAACTCTAAGTTTTAGCAAGTAATTGTAGTTAAGGTCAGTGCCATACGAACTGCATTCTTATACAAATCCTCACACAGAATGACTTGTCTCGTTTCCCCTTATTTCTAAAAATCAAATGACCATCATGGTGTGATTAAATTCAAAATTGACCAAACCAACAACACAAGTCCACATGGGGATTTCTTGTAGGAACAGCAGTTTCCTTTTACCTGAAATGCCTAAAAATGCATACACGTTTGAGATAATCTGGGAGTGATATTAAGAATTAATTATATGATAAAGATAAGAAGCTTGCATGACACATGGAACTTCATGAGGATTACAGAATGAAGTAAAATGATGCTGAAGCTTTTCCTTTCAAGGGCAAGGGTGGGGAAAGGTTACACATAAATCAAGTTTAATATGTGTATAGAAGAAGCTGAAACTTGAAACCCTTAAAATTTTAAAGTTGCAAACACGCAACTATCTTTACCGTGCACACCTTTGATAGTTAATTGATAAACAAGTTATGAGACAGTAGAGTGTAATTTTATTTGCTCTAACAACCAGATATAACAACAAAGAAATTTTTTTTGAGATAATCTATTTTCAGAACTATAAACATGTTAAAGTTAGTTGTCCAACAAGGATAAAAACAATAACGAAACTATTAGTCTGAGCAAAATAATCCATCTTCAGAACTATATTCGTCAGCAATAGCATACCGTTAAAGTAAGCTGTCCAGCAAGGATGAAAACAGCAATAAAACTATTGATCTGAGCAAATAATCTTCTTCTGCCAACAGGGTCTGTAACAGTCGTGGCAATCACAGTTACTTTCTGCAGTTTCAGGGGGAAAAGGAGTCAGAAAGAGAAATAACAGAATTACAATGAAAACAAAAAGAGAAAATTAATCTTAAATACAAGGAGCAAAAAATATAATTTAATTCAGTATTGCAAACTGAATCCTAGATTGGAGAAGAATTTCCACACTGGAACTAGCTTATATAAAAACTAGAATATGTACCAATGCTACCTTTTAATCTCTTACTGAACACAAGTGTTATAACCTTTATTGAGGTAAATGGAAGTGAGGTAGAAGTGTTGTTGAGCTTTATATGAAAAAAAAAAATAACTTTCCTTGTGACTCGGTCAAAATGTCTAATATAAGTTGGTTGATTCAGACACCAGGAGTGGGAAAAAAAGTCTATTCTTACCTGAAAATAGAAGAATGAAGAGACAACTGCACTCAGCCACAGAAATAATGACACGTATAATAGATAAGTTGACGACAAAATAAGCCGAAGTCCATCTAATATAGCCCATAGCTGAGGCTTTGCCACGGAAGTAGACAATTTAGGGGAAGATCCTTTGAGAGCAGCTGCAGTTTGCTCAATAGCCTCACTGCATTGATCAAGATCAGCTTTTCTAAGAGCAAAAACAACCAATTCAAAGAAATAAAAGAAAGGTTAGCCTTTGAAGCCCCTTCATACTGCTTTCCACAAATATGAAAGATAAATTAAGAAGCCTTTAAGAGATAGATGCACATACAGCTGTTCAATTTAAAGAACGTAGAGAATTTTATCAGCAGATACATGTTGAAAATTGTAAATTTATCCAATAGAAGCTAATGGAAAAGAAAATTTGAAAGGAAAATAAAAAAGCAAAGAAAATTAGGGAAAACATACTATCAAGCGTTAGCTTGAATGAAATCACCTCCACCTCCCAAAGAGGAGGTTGATGGTCCAAGTCCCAATTGGGACATAGTGGGGGGGTGTGTCTTACCTATAAAAAAAAAAACATAGTGTGTTAGAAAGACATCATGAGCTTATTGTTTTCCAAATTATCCTTGTAGAATACACATATATATATATATATATCATAGTAGAGATAGAAATTTGTCTTGCATAGATTATTTTTCCCCCAAATGTGTGAATGTGCATAGTGGTCACTATAACCATCATCATCACAACCCCCTACTCCCAACAATAAATAAATAAACAATAATAATAAAAGAAAAAGATTATATCACCTATACTGCATGCTTAGAAGATCACAGCAAAACATTGAGGCTTTAAGAGCTTACTGCTCATTTACAGAAAAAATCCATGCATGAATCTTAACATAAAGATTTATTTTAAGAAAACAATATTATATTAAATTCCATTAAGAAATTTCAAGGATTTATATATTTGCAATCTCTAATGTGTATTTCCAATACTTATATGTATTAATCAGATCATGCTATTAAAAGGAAACTCAAAATTTCTCTCTTGGAAGACACGAAGCAATCAACAGACCTGATTGGAGTTAATTCTTCAGAGAGATGGGGTGTCTCCTTGTTGATCCTCTTCGATGACTGCTGCAGCAAGTTCCATCAACAGTGCAGCAAATAGGAGTAAATCTGAAAAAACCCAATCCAGGGTTGGGGTAAAAGGGAGAACCAAAAAAAAAAAATTGTTCAGGAAGCTAATTAAGCCCGTGACTCATTTTATAATTGGGTTTTCTTGATGCTCCGGAAATGAGTTCTTGTTTAGTAGAATGAAATTTGCTCACTGCAGGAATGTATCTTTCTTAAGGTGACGTGGGTTAGCTTAAGCTTTGGTCCTATCTGGTTTTCCGGATAAGCCTTGTGCTTTTGGTTTGTGTTTGTCATTGTAAATGGATTTCCACCCGGCACCCAGAGATGGCCTGCAGGGGATTAGTTGTGTGTTGGGCTTCCATGTTTCATCTTTTAACTTCTTTGATTTCTTAGTAGGACTCTTTCTTTCCTAGCAATTTAAAATAAACACAAAAGGGAAATAAAGAGAAAAGAGCAAGAGAAAAAGCACAAGTGATGATGGAAAAAGCACACATACATGGTCCCAACCAAGCCATTCCTGTGGCAAACAGTGAACCAAAAAGCTGGCCAAGTGTAGCACCAGCACCAATGAACCCAAACAATCTTGAACCTGACTGAATACAAAACAGAGTTAAATTATGCACAAAAATTTATTCTTATTGCCATATGCCATATGGCATCACACAGACCTCACTGTCCATCACATCAATTACTCTTGCCCAAGTTGAAGATATAGTAATAAGATTGAGAAGAGAAACCTACAGTAAGAAAATAACTCAATGAGAGCAAGTTTGAAAATATTCAACAGCATTTGACAGCCAATAATCACAAGCAGGTCAGCACAAAGGGAAAATGCCATCATACCCAAAGGAACAAGCCAATTCTCACTGAGACATAAAACCATCCATGGTTACCCGAGCCCATGGAAAATTCAGGACTGGCTTGATTAACCTCAACCTTAGCTCCTCTTTTAGAGTGGTGGACACAGAAAACAAATGCTAAAATTGGAAAATTGGAACACCAAAGAACACAGTGAGAAGCAGAATTAGATTAACAGTATGAACAGAGGACTTCCCTCTCGTGGAATTCTTAACGTACCTTCAAATTGGAAAGTGAATATCCAGGTGAAGAAGAATGCCATAAAATGAAGAATAGAACAAGAGACACACCAAAAAACCTGTGTATCAAGACCAAAGCCTGAAATTTCAAGAACCGCCGTTACATCATTACATGTAAGGGACCCAAATTGAGACAGCCAAAAATCACCATGTATTCTGGAAAAATGAATGATTTAGAAAGATCAAATGGATAATTAATTAGATGAACAGAATTTCTGATTACTACTAAAGCACAATTCAGTCTAGAGATCAATAAACATTACATGGGCCACCATCCACGCATGCTCATATATGTCATCATTTCCTAACCACTCATTATCGTTGACATGGGACTAAGTTGATCATGCTTGTACCTAATGAATGTTTCAGTTTCAACCACACTGAATGCTTGTATTTGGTTTTCATGATAGAAAGAAGAAAACAAATAGAAAGAGCAATTAATTCTTCAATTCTTCTCAGACCAAATCAAAATTTACAATTATATCTCAATGTCTGCTTATTCATGTGAATCGAGGATAAGTTACTATCTATTTGTTAGAAGATGAGTCCACTAATGAGTTTACATATCCTCTTGGTAGACCCAACTGATAATACCCAACACTAAATTAGAAGACCACAGAGGCTTTAAAATCAAGAGGATGGAGAAAACAGGGAATTTTAGCAAAACTAGGAATACAAATGGTGATGTAGTGAAGATTGCAAATAAAAAATTAATAATAAAATGTGAATGATCTCGTTATTTAGGTCCACTTATCATAACAAGGGAAAGATTATAGATGATACTGCTCACAGAATTAAACCAAGACAGGTGCAATGGAGAAATGCTTCTGCCATCTTATGTTATTAAAATCTAATTTTTCTTTTTTTTTTAGATAGGTGATCAAAATATAAGTTTAAATTGACATGTAAATTCTATGGAACATTTATTAAACTGGTCATCTTGTATGGGACAAAATACTGGGCAACTTAGAAACTAACTGTTCATAAAATAAGTGTGCCCAAAATGAGAGAGTTGAAATAGATGTGTGATAAGACAAAAACTAATAAAATAATAAAAAACTGAAAGCATTTATGAGATAGTAGCATTAGCACCCATAGGTGATAAAATGGGGAAAAACCGATTAAGATGATTTGGTCATGGACAACTGATACCAAATAACTGCACCAGTAAAGAAGAATGATATAGTTCACATTGAAGGCCATGTTAGGGGTGGATGAAGACCATAATTAAAATGAGTTGAGATGGTCAGGAAAGATATGATAATGCTTGAATGAACATACGAGATGATCTTAAACTGAGAAAATTGGCGAAATAAGATTCATCTAGCTGACCCTAGATGGTTGGGTAAGGTTTAGTTGAGTTGAGTTCAGTTGTATATCTAATTTTAACAAGAGATGTGCAATGAAAAGGTTTTGCTGAAATGTTGTAGCACTATCACTAAAGAGAACTGTAAAACATAGATAATTACACATCCAAATTTCCATATTTAAGCATATATTTATCAATATCATGCCATAATCCAGCAGGAGTGATCGACTATATATAACGTGATAAACGAAACCAAAAAGATGAGTCTTGATAGTCTCCACCTTTCCTTTGGAAAGATTAGGTAGTGAAAAGATGAGAGTCGAAACTGGAGCCGCAATCAATGTGAGTACCAATGACCCCACAAAAAGCCCTGGTAGGTTAGCTAAACCTAAAGATATCGCACCTTCATCGCGTAAAGGAAGGACCACAAAGTATGCACTTAAAATCTGCATATCAAAATTGAAGAATTATCGGTATAACATATGCAAAAAAAAAGGGAACAATCAAGCTATCCCGGCGAACAAAATTACGAAACCTGCTGTTATAATAATCGGAATCATGCAAAATCTGAGATTCAAAATTTTCTTCCTTTTTCTAAAAATTATCCGCAATGAAACACATAATTAGGGTTGAGGAATCAGGCAACGAAAATTAATGAATAGAGAGCTTACGAAGAAGAAGCAAGAGGACGAGTAGAACAAAGCGGAAGTCTCGTGGGGATGTACGGAAACGAACAGAGATACGATCGCTCCAATGCGAGACCTACTAATCATTTCTTCCTCTCTTTGTGAATGGAGGATTGAATTACTCGGAGAGGAAGAAGAAGACGATATTTCAATTTCATGGAGTTTGTTGACCATAGTTCCGCACTATTTTCTTTATTTTCATTAAACCCCTTAGTTTTTACTGAATTCTTAGATAAACCATTATATGTGCGCTATTTCTATACAAGCCCTCAAGTTTCTCTTAAAGTTTGAATTGCTGCTTGTTCATTTGCTGACTTCTGTGTCTAACTTTTGGCTAAGGCAAGTCCAAGGTGTAGCTCAAGTGGTAACGAATTGTAAAATAAGTACCTATCAAACATTAAGCTTCAAGTTTAAGTTTTATAGAGTGCAACTCGATTATACTCAAGATCCTTGTAATCCGGTACAATTACGCAAGTATAATTAGGATAAGAGATTATTGTACTCGTAAGATTAGTCGAAAAGAAACTCTGAACACTCGTAACATAAAAAGAGAAAAATAATTTTTAACTAAGGCTCACATTGTCTCTTATGCTTACAAAAGTGTAACACTTAAAAACACTTTCAAAATTTTTAGCTAAAATTTGCATTGTCTCGTATACTAACCAAAAGTGTAACACCCAAGAATATTTTAAGAACATTTGTCATTTCAAAGGAAAGTGTTATACTATTGGTAATGTTTCAAGTCTAATCTCCCATTAACTTAAAAAATGATTCAACCATATGACCCAAAATGCTCAAATCACATTATTAATAGGTCAATCAAAATTTTCTCACCTATCTCTCATGAGTTAGGCACTTTAAACTAGATCCCTAAGAATTTGGTCTGCCTATGGGTTGGTGAATTCTTGGTCTTTAGCATTGGCTTCTCATGCTACATAAAAGTGCCAAATTCATCACATGCCATCTTTGGCATATTGATTATCTTTTTCAAAGACAGTTTGGATACTATTAATATATTTTATGTCAAAAGACATGATAACGAAATAGAATTCACATAATTGATTCTAAACAATTAAAATAAAATTTTGTTAAGTAATTAAATTATTTTGGTATGCCGCCCTTAAGAATAAAATAGACTATTTTGTTTTCTTTTTTGAAAGAATACCTAGTGCGACTAATTCTCAATAAAATAAAAGTTACCACACTCCGGGTCAAACTCGAAACCGCTTTCTAAACAACTGCTTTCCAAGACTCCAGGACCAACTCATCCAACTCTTCCGAGTTATTGAACCAAAAATATATACATATAATAAGAGAGTACAGGTTGTCCATAGCTCCCGACCGAAAAAGGTTGGCTATAGCTTATTTCCTTTGTTTTTTTGCCCTTTCTTGTTGGCAACCATATTGCATGTAGCACACATCCTTAAAATAGCTTCCTTTGTTGAATAAAACCCTGTATCTGGAGGTGACCACACACACATATATACACATTTGAGAGGCCATTTTTACGGCAACATTTCTTAGGCCGAGTGAACTCTCTTAGTAACAGCAACCACAATTGAAGAAAATTATAAAAGATGGTTTAACCAACTGAATAATCTAGTCACGTCATGAAACTACAATTTACACTATTTATCCCTCGTCCTTTCCAAAAAAATTGATTACATAATTCACTGGAGCCTCTCCCTTCTTAGCCTCTCAAGTTCCTTGACCATTTGCCAATGTTCCAATGACAAAGAAGTTTCACCAAAGCTCACTGACATCAACCGTCCCATTGTCAGCCATCTGCAAGCAAAGATACTACACAGGCTCAACAAAATAACAAGGATGAAAGGAAAAACAGATGAAAAATTTGCACCTGAAACTAACCTGCTGAATTCTCGGCTTCCTAAGCTTCTATCTGCTTGTCTAGCTGCAACCATATCATCTTCTACTACCTTCAACATAGAGTCCAGAATAAGGTCCAGCCGTGAATGTAATGATACAAATACAATTTCACACAGAAGGATGTGTACCAACCATGCATATAGAAGCAACCAGAGAAACATGGTCCGCTATTATTATTATTATTATTATTGTTTTGGTCAATGGTAGGATAGAACCATTTATCCAAAAAATGACCCCTATTTAGAAACCAGAATGACAATCATCGTTAATAGTTCAAAGACATCTGGAGACACATCAAGATGCCAGCACAAGAATGGTAGGTGCCTCCAAATGTTTTGCATACAGTTATTATGCTTTGAACAAATCTATCCAGTGAATGGTTTGTCACACAGATGGCATGGTTTACATTAAATTTTAACATTGTGACAAATTAGGGAGGATGTGCTTCAGGGTTAACTAACTTCCTCTAAATCGATTACCAAAAAAAAAACCCAATCCTGTAAAGATCTAGCTATGGTAATGATCTGTTTTTCCCCCCTTTTTCGGGTGATTAGAAACTGCAGAACTCTCTTATCAGCATACCAACCCAAAAACAAAACTCAGTTCCTGTCAAATTTTATTTGTCAATATATCCCAAGAGTCAGATACAGCAAGAAACCCCATTTCTGGTGATAGAGGATCTAACATTGGTCCTCCCCCTAGCAAATTTGTAAATCCATCCCATTGCGGAAAGAGAAGTTCTGTATGAGTAATGGAGTCAGTCAACTCATACCTTCTGCATTTCTGAATTGATAGAATGTGGCAGTGATCTAAGAGTAGCCAAGTACCATCTCCAAGCTTTCAGTGCTTCTGCATCCACAATTTCAGAGGAAACCACTGAAGATGGACAGAAAGGCAGAACTAGATCTGCTGGCATGATGTTTGATTTCCCCTCAGAAAGAATCAGCAATTGGACATCAGCTACCATCTCCATTTTGTAATACTTAAAATCATACTCCACCTGGAAAGAAGGAAAAAACATGTATTTAATTCCTAATAAGTATTTGTAAAGTAAATCAGATAACCATTCACAAAGCACAAGCACGTGATAAACTATGGAACATTTGTCTGCTGTAGTGCTGTGGCCAGATAAAATGATGTAATTTTTGACAACTACATGTAATAAGATTTATAATAGAACTTCATTGCAAGATTCACCTATACATGCATGCATAGACAAACATCTATACAAACAGGAAATAAGTTGGAACTTACTTTTTGCGACTCCATTAGGTTCTTTAGCAATCTTGCATTCTCAACCCCAGTAGAGTTGAGGGTCCCTGCTTGTAGTTGGGTCTCATCAATTGTTAAGTGCGTACCCTCAGCTAGCTGCAGAACTCCAGAAACAAGTCTGAAGAATTAAGCATACAAGGTTGTAAGAAACCAATGAAGAAATTGGTGGTCATAATTTGAAATATTTATAATTTGAGGCAAAATTCAGTTTTGAGTTGCTCCAAGTTAAAATTTTTCTTACCTGTTCATTTGGTAATCCTTCCTTGGGGCAAGTGAAGCAGTGTTAAGATAATCCACTGTGAGAGGTACACAATTTGTGAAAGGTAGAAGTTTCTTTACTGCAAGGTTAAGACGATTGCCAAAAACAGACATGCTTTCCTTGCTAAAACAAGTAAGATTTAGTGCAAGCTTCCCCACGGCAAGTGTGTCTACCCTAGCATGCACCTGACATAATTAAACTTGCTATAAATGTACAGAAGTGCAACCGAGATATAGGGGGAAAGGAACAAAGTGCATACAAGAAGTTAGAGATCAAATGTTTGGTATAAGAAATACATACTGAGGCATGCAAACTTAAAAAAGAAAGTGAAACGTATGATAGAAGAGATTTATATCCCACATGATATAAAACTGAGAACTGTGCCTATGAGAAGAGACCATATACCCTGGATAAAAGATGCAGCAACATGAAATGAGCTGCCACTCCATCATTTCCAAGGACAGCTGTGAGATGTCCCAGCAAAGCTTCTCTTATCTCTTTCATCAAATGGGATTTTGGCTGTAGGATTAAATGTATACAACGTGTCAAAACGAAGCAAAGAAAGCATAAGAGAAGAAATAACAATATTAGGCAGATTAACAGTCAAATTATATAGATAGAAAGTGGGTAAATCCCAATCACCTCCACCAGAGGGGAACCAGAAAGAAAGTCATGAACTGCAAGCTTCTGATGTATAAGGCAATGAAGGCGTGGTACCTGGAAAATGGACTAGTTGCAAGATATTATATACCAGGTCAAAAAAATCGGTACCACAGAAATGCAAAAATCAAATAGACTCACAGACATGAATTGACAGGTCAAAAGTTCATCATGGGCATGGTTAAGATTTAAGTAGAACAGACAAATGCAAAAGCTATGTACGATTTGTGCCATAAAATTCCGATCTTATGTCAGCATAAAAATTCAATCCTATTCATGAATCTTTTCTGAGAGAAATATGATGATTTCCCTTAGAATCTGGTGATTCCCAACTAGAGTCCTTACTCCTAGCTCGCATGATGTTTACTTTAAATCAATAAATGATGCTTCAGGAGATATTATGAGCTATGTTAGCATATTATTAAACATCTTAAAATCAAGTGACTTTATGAATCAGTGAGAAAATTCATGATCCTGAATTTCGAATAAGTTTGTAGCCAATCTTAAGTCATATGAAAGCAACATATACAACAAAGAAAAGGAAAACCTAGGTATTGTGGCAATAACAAGATAGTAGTAACTGAAAGATGGAGCTAAACCTTGCTAGGAGGCAGATGAACCAACGAATCTTCACAAAAACCATTTGCTAAGTCATCAGGATCATCCTTGTCAACTACATACTCCGGATCAAAAGTGAGGACACCAACAAACTCAAAAACATCATTCAGCCTCAAGTCAGACTCTGGAGAGTCATATATCTGAACAAATCATTGGACATACAAGGAGAACAAATATTATAGAGCATGCTTAATAGAGGTGTGCAACTCAAAACAGAGGATCATATTCACCTTCACCAGACAAGGAAGAAAATTTATGTCAAACTCAGGCAACATACTAGGAGAAATTCCCTCAGTTGTAGACTCCTGTGGAAGAGAAGACTGGGAACCGACTCCACCTTCTCGCTAGTTAAAAGAAAGAAAATCTTTAAAAAAAGTAGAAAAACATTAACAAATAACAACATATTGTAAGAAGTTTGATCTGAAAGCCAGACCAAGTGGCCATGGTTGGCAGGTCTCTGTCATCAAAAATAGAATAGAATAAAATAAGTTGATCCACTGAGAGGAGGGGCCAAGGGAGTGTGGTAGATAAAAAGAATTCATCTATCATATTAAGAATGTTCTCACATAAAACAATTATTACAACTTCAAAATTAGTTGAGGTCAATGGCAGATCTGCTAAAAATATTAAACAAAGTTTCTTGATACATATATAGTTTTACCCTTTGAAAGTTGGGACTCAATTCCCCTCAAAATTTGCTTACTTGTGTGCAGGTTCTTAGGAAATCATATGACAACTGCTAACTTGATGACAAAGCATCACCCTCATCTGAGATTAGGATGTGCAAAGCAAGCACAGGCTAACCATTGGCATAGTGACTGAAGGTTACAAGATAATGATGACAGGAAGACACTTTACAAACCACTGTATCTGTTGAACTATCAAGTCAACCATGAAACCTGTGCTTTTGAAACTTAATATGTTACAACCATATGGAAGTTTCTTAGTTCTCATCAAGTTAAAATTTTAATAATGAACCTTTTTTCCAAGTAACTTTGATTATGAACTTGAGGCAAGCCAAAGCAGATAATCAAACATAATTTATGCAAACCATCAATATTTTACTTTTGCTAGGCGAAATAGAAAATGAAATCTTTAGAAAATTCAAAACCCAAAAAATTAATTATTCTTGTACAGCACCCAAAAAAGGCCAAACAGAAAATAAAAAACAAAGGTTATGAATCATTTCTGCTTACCGTCTTTTTAGTACATGGAAAACCCTGCAACTCACGATCTGAGACCTGTCATTGAACACGGTATGTTAGATGGGTATACTATGAAGTATGAACATGCAACTCCAACTATGAGATAGGAAAAGACCATGGAATCCCAACATTCTAGACATTAAAAATATATCAATCATATCAAATCAATGAAAACCCTTATAATTAACATAATATGTTCCTTCTGAGAATCCAAAATAATATAAGAGCTAATCCAAAAAACTTTCTACACACACTCATATATAACCAATCTGGATCGCTGAAGCCTTGAAGATCTTCCCAACAGGACCGTATGATGGTCCATTACATGGATGCCATGTTCTTGAAGCATATTGTATTGAGGCTTCACCTACCTATCTAAATGAGTATTCTTAATTGATTGAGAAAAATATAATAATGGATATATTTTATATGAACAATCCAGAGGGAAAGTACCTGCAGATCCATGTCACCAACAGCCACATCATCCTCCCTGGAGCGCTTCTCTCTTTGTGGGGATGTCCAATTTGTACATTGATTCAGCACTTCAGAAGAGGATTCAGTCCATGAATTCAACCCTGGAACCTAAGAAGAAGGCAACAAATGAAAAGATCCAGTCATCAAACAAATCATGCACACACACTTTCCCACAAAGACTGATTTAACAGACAACAAAATTAAGAAAACTTAAAAATTGAACATGCTTACTAACTGGGTAAACCCATGGGAATCCTCCAACATACACTCAACCATAATTCACATACTAACGACTGCTAAACATTCATGCCCATTTAATTTAAGTTACTTACAGGACACCTATGTGCTAGGAGTAAGTGAGAGGTAAAAGCGGTGACATAAATCATAATTTTTTTAGCATATGAAAACTCACAGGAACACAGTACAGCAATCGGCGTTCCCAGACCCGCATATCTGGGGATGTCCCCATGGGAAACTGAGAAATATCTGTAAACTTGTTGGTTCTCCATATTGCTCCATCCTTCAAAGGTCATGGCACATAATTTTAGAGGCTCAAAATTCAGTTGCAAAAAAAAATGTAATGATTCACCAAGAGACAAGGTGCAAAATACCTTATAAGCTCCAACATAGAACTCATTACCCAGCATGTCTTGTATCATTCCCCGAAACCTAACTAGAGTGTTGGGTTGAATCAAATGGATATTTCTAGGATTAAGAATCGGCACCTACATTTTCTCGAAAGCATATACAAAAGTTCAGCTACAATGAACAATCAAGACGCTCCAAAAGGATGAACCCAAATACAAGAATTTGTTTAGTACAAATAAGCATATTTGACACGTGAATTAAGATACAACAGCAAGAGCAAAGCAAACATAAGATTTATAAAATAGAATACACAAAACCAAAAATAATAGCACCATTGGATGGTTGTAATACTCCTGAACTGATTGAACTATACAAATTGCTTAATTAACAGTTCACAAGGGATATTTTATTCATCAACTGATTGTATCATCAAACTGAAACCACTCCAGAAAAATAATGTTATGTTTAAGAAAATTCCTGGAAGCAATAAATTATTGAATTCCCAAACGCAAATGAACTGTATTCGGATCTTAAACGCAATATCATGGTAAGCGATCAATTTGCTTATGACTCTTGACCAGAGGAACGTGAATTGAATTCAAAAATCAAGATGCAAAGGCAACACCGGGAGTCTTTGAAAACCTTGGTCATATCCACGCCAATCTGACCAACGTAGAGAAACAACTAAAGAGGTCATAAAAAGAGAGAGAGAGAGAACGAGAGAGAGAGAGATTGGACCTGAGAGAGGCCGCCATTATCGAAAAGGAACTCCCGAAAGAGATTGGCGGCGCCCCAGTCTCTACCATCAAAGGTGACCGAATCGGAACCTGAGGCGACCGCCTTCTCGAATGTCAATCGTACGGCTCCAAGAGGGTTCGCCAGGCAATCGTACGGTAGTCCCACCATTGCTCTCTCTCGCTCGCTGTCTCTCTAGGGTAGAACAGAGATACTTACTGTCGCTGCCTTCCCGTCCTAATTGGTAGGTGGGTATATTTTTCCAGCCAAAGTATGGAAGACCTTCCCGCCAATTTGGGCTGTGATCCCATAAACCCGGTAACAGGAAAATTAATTTAAGACAGCTTAATCAGACTTTTGAACCTTATTTTTAAAAGCCTGCTTCTGAACGTTGCGGAGGTAGTAGCTCTTTAACTTTACTGGTCGTTATAATATACGTACGATCATATATATTATACAGATCAATAATATTACAAAGATTTGACTTTTACAATTGTTCTTAACAAAATTATATTTTAATTTTAAAAAAAAAATAGAAACAATTAATCCTAACAACAATCTTATTTTAATTAACTATTTATTTCTTATTTTTAAATTAATGGTGAAATAAGATTTCTTCTTATTTACTTTTCTTCTCTCTCCTATTTCAAGTGAATTATTACACCTGGCCCAGCCTGCCCCGCCCAAGTTGAGAGTGATTGAGTGACATGATTGGGATAGAGTTCAATTCTAAGCTTTCCATCCATCTCACTAAACAGTCAACACATGTAAGATATATTGGAGGGATTGTTTTTTTTGGTCAGAGGGAAAGAGAGAACACCATTACTGATTACTGGACATCTCAAAAGCAAAAGATCTGCGAGAAGCCAACTCTTGAGTTCTGGCGCGGCCGATGGCGGGGAGGGTGTCCAGAATCCACCTAACTCAATCGGTCCTGCTTAGTGAAAAATAATTATAAGTTGTCATATATGTAAAAATTATTATTTTTGTCTCTTAAAATCTTATCATATTGTACAAATATCAACTCATGTTTGGTCAGACCATACAATGATTTCTCCCGGTTGTTATCCTAGAACTCGTGTTTGCATATGGAGATTTCTAATCCCTAATCCGTGTTTGCGCGACCTACCAACCTTTCCCATCTAAACCTAGACCTTGGATTGCTCTACAGGCTAGATGATGTGCCAGGGGGTTGATTTGGACTTGGAACCATGTTAAGTTATTATCAGCATGGCCATCTCATGACACAGCTCAGGTGGCTTGGTCTTCCCATGTGTGTGATCACTAATTAATGTTTGTTTTAGGGTGTTTAATGTATCGTGTGGATCTCAAATAAGAAAAATAAACAAAAATCACAAAAAAAAATCAATCCACTAGGATACATGTGGTTCGACAGAGTAATGATGACCAATTCACTATGTATCGAAAAAATTACAATAGTAAAACACTCACAAACACCCGCTCACGCAAAGTCGGCTCTCTTCTCATAAGAAGGAACCCTAAAAAACAATACACTTGTATATGCGAGTTACAAAATAAGAAACGATTCGGATAAAAATTACACAAACAAAACCTTGCAAAAAAAAAAAAAAAAGACTGAAGGAAAGAAGCAGCAGCAGTTGATAGTTGATGGCCACTGAGAAGGGCATGTGTGTCAGTTTGTTGATATAGAAGAAATAATGGGATGGATTAAATAATTGAGCTTTATATATAAAAGGGACATGCCAGGTCAGTTTCACATGGTGATGCTGGTATTGAATGAGTGGGGGATAAGTAGAGTCAAGATTTGTCTGTTGGCCATTAGTGGGCCATAATGCAATTTGAATGAATCTGCACAGCCCACCCTGATTGTGTTCTCATAATTTTTGGCTATTTTAAGGTTTATGGTAATGGTGGAATGATATATCATCTGCAATGATCTGGTATTTGAAGTTTTCTCCCCTATCTCATCCTTCCAATAATTATAAATCTCAGAATGATTAAATAATATCACAAAAAATGGCATAATAGAACAACTCAGGACTAATGAAAACATTTACTCTTCATTTTCTTCATTCTTGTGATGGCCGGTGCATCACAATTGAGAAGAGTTTTCTATCTCTACAGCATAGCAGTTGTCCTTGTTAGTCTGCACAATCACCTTCCTAGCACCTCTCTCAGAAACTCTATAGGACGTGAACAAACAACACTAGTTACATTTGAAGTTTAAACAACATAAACCATGCCAACCTCAAGGAGAGATGCCGGAGGCACCTTGAGCGCTACATCTGGCCCCCGGCAATTCCTTCTCAGGAAATTATACCCAAAATTGATTGCTAGCCTCCTCAGAAAGGATGATCCTTGCTTTGCTCTAACATGTGAATGCCCAAGAATGAATGCCGTCCCAGCTTTTTGAGCTGTATACAAATCTTCTAGCTCTTCTCGCAATTGCACATCTATTTCAGACTGTGCATCAGATTCGGACACATCAATTGCAAACCTCACTCTCCTTTCCACGACACCAACAGGCTCCATCTCAATGACATCTGCTGCTCTCTCTACTGTTGGGAACCCAGCGGATACACTTGCTGGCTGCACGCTTTCATCAATCTCAAAAGCTGGTGTGCGAGAGAATGCGACTGTTCCTATCACTGCCAATCTATACTCACCAGAAGATCCACCAGATCGGGAATCATCGTCCTCATTACATGAATTTATAATCCCATGTGTCCAATGCCAATCATAGCGGATAAAATCAGCCAGCCTGTCAACAAGTTCAGATTCAAAAGAATTAACATCTTGGTGAACGTCACGGTACCCATAGCGGACAATGCACCTGTAAGATCGATGAGCTGCAGGACCCACTCGGCCCACAAGATAGCGCTCAGCCTGAGGCACAAAAGGGACAGGTACTGATTTTACACAAACGAAGACAAGGACACGATGGAAGGCAGGGAGGTTGGTGACGAAGCGCGAGAAATTTGCGGGAATGCCAGAGGTGAGATCGGTGAACACTAGGCCAATGCCAGGGACACGAGAAATGCCCAAGCTTGGACCCAAGGCTAGTAGCCATTCCAACGAAACCTTGTTGTGGAGGTCATATTCATATTTCTTGATAGTGGCATAGTGCCAAACAAACATGATGGTCACGAGAAAGAGGGCTAGGAGGATGGGGAGCCAGGCACCCTCCCGAAACTTGATGAGGGAAGCTGAGAAGTACAGTAATTCAATAGAGCCAAAGAAGAGCAAGAAGCAAAGAGCTACAAAAGGGGGTTTGTGCCAGCAAAGGATAATCACCAAGGAAGTAAGGCATGTGGTCACTAGCATTACTGCCATCACTGCTAATCCTGTAATGAATAACATTAAAATTGTAATGCTTAAAGCTAAAGAGATCCCTTAAATTAAAATGATAAAAGACCAATATCAGTGTTGTTAATGGAATGCAAGGTGACCAGCCTTCAGTACTAGGTAAAAGACCAATGCATCTGTCTAAGAAATCGGGGATTGAAAAGGTCCTAATCTTACGCTACCAATACATAGATCACACACTAAAGTATAAACTACACAAAACTTATCAAAATAAATAAATAAAGCATAAACTGCACATTGTTTTTATCAGGAGATCACTGAAGTTTTAACAATTATCCACTAATGAAACTGGAGCTTCATTGCTTGTCATTAGGTTTACTTAAGGCTTGGAGTGTATGCTTGTGCATGTGTTGTTTGATGGTTGGTTGGAAGCTTGAAGTTGAAGCAGATTAGCATAAATTATATGGCATGAAGAGAGAAGGATCCAAATGATAACATATTTAAGGAGTAAACTACCTGATGCATTGCCCATGTGTTTTGTGTCTCTGAACCCAATGGTCACAGCAATGCAGAGGATCATGAGCATCCAATTGATATCGGGGATGTAGATCTGACCGTGTACCTTATCAGAAGTATGAACAACCTTGACTCGCGGAAAACAACCAAGTGATTGACTCTGATTGATGATGGAGAATGTTCCACTAATGATCGCTTGACTTCCCACAACAGAAGCAAGGATTGCAACTATAAGCACTGGCCACCTTACAGTTTCTGTTTGCAAAAAATTGCAACCATATGCTACTTCAACAGCAGGAAAATATACACAATTAAGTGCGCAAATAACTGTGTCCTATTAGATTGAGATATCTCAGGTCATTTCTAGTGGGATTAGGATACAACCAGGTGATATGGCAATGTCTGATTGTTCATAGGCAGGTCCCTACCAGTTCTTTGCATGGAAACTGATTAATGTTGTGAAAAAGAGTTGTAGTAAGGATTTAAGATATAAAATATGAAATAGCAATTAAGAATTTGATTTTATTTTGACTGTCCAGGGTCCAAACCAAGTGACCCAAGACAATGATATCAATCAGTTTTTGTGCCAGAAAATTTGCACATTTTTCATGTTATGTATCCGCTAGAGCACAACAAGAACAAGCATCCACCGAATGTTCACTAATGCTTATTAAAAAATAAACAAATGTAGTAACCCCCCCAACAAAAAAATAATATTAATTTTGTTCCTTTTGGGCAATATGTTCATTGTTCAATAACTTAGCCAAATTCAGCCTGACCTATAATCATCCCAAGATGCGGAGCTTGTGCATGGCTAGTGAATGACATAGGTTTACCTGGAACTGAGACATAAAAACCAATCTGGTAACTAGTGGGGTGATGCTTTGACAAGTACGCAGCTTGACCCATATATGCCAATATCAGTGCAGGATAAACCAGAAAGGTGAAGGCAATCTGCAATTGGACAAAGGACAAAGAGTAAGAACTATTGCTTTTTGTGGGCAAGTGAGATCTTTCTGTAGGTAGAAAAGACCATGCGAGCATGCAGCATTTACTTATTCAAATTAAATGCTCTGGCCAGAAGTACCTGAATTGCAGCATATGAGAAGTGGCCGAGATCAGCAAACATTGCCTCTGAGCCTGCAAATATAGTCATAAACATGTTGGCATTTTTCAGTAACTGAGCAGTTGAGTTTTTGCAGAATATTGCAGGTATCTGTTGTATGAAAATTACCAAACAAGTTTTTTGGCATAAAAAGTATATTGAAAAATGGACAATGATTAATAATGTTACATGCGGCAAACATAAACAGATGAGAACCCTCATGGTTGGTGCCAAGTAGAAGACAGGTAAATGACATCAATTTTACATTCATGTTATTGGAAATTTACTTTACATGAGTACAAGATGGCAATCCAAATTAATCCCCAATAAAGACCAGTCTGATGATGGGACAGATCATTTTGAACATGCACCACATAAGAATAAAGTTTTGAACATTGCTTGTGTCAAGTCATATAACATAACAAAGATGAATCCTGAATATCTGGAATTTCAGATTTCTGACTGCTTCGACCATTTGAAAAATAATTAACTTTACTAACTTTTGAATTGAGATTAGAGTCCTGTAAACAAATTATTGTCTGGTATTGCATTTACTTTTTAAATAATCACAAAAGCATTCCTCTAAAACTCCTGTAAATAAAATTAATGCATATAGACTAGTTGTTTATTCATTATGACAGATGACAAAATGAAAATTTTGGAATTTTTGTCATGTGAGCACTTAATTTGTCGGATGCACATTTTCAGATACTATAGTATTTTATTTATTGTGCAAATTGCCCACCAAGTGCACTGAATCTGTATTGTACACTGGCACCCGGGTGATTTCTTGTAGCATATGTATAAAGTAGGACTCATCATATCTGCAGGACTATCAACACAAATAACATCACAATTTTCCTTATGCATGTATTCTCCAATTTTACCTGTTATGCACAATAAAATTCCACCCAAAGACATCCATCCGGATTTTCTTGTCTTCTTCAAGAACTTGAACATGTAATATGGGGAAAGAGCTTCATACACATGAGGATTCCAATGGAATATATTGTACACACCAAGAGCACTGATGCATATTAGCCAAGTCAACACAACTGGCGCAAAAAAGAAACCAACCCGATGTGTGCCATAGTGTTGTAGTGCAAAGAGACACACTAAAATGAAGCAAGTAATTGGAATCACCGCATCTGCAAATAAAGACAGAGATGTAGATGTGAAAGGACAAACTTAATAAAAGAAAACCAGCAATGAATTGAAAATCTTTATATTTGGTTACATGTACGTCCATGGCAAGAAAAAGTCTGCAACATAGAGATTTTAAAATCATTAACTACTAGCTGAAGTTATATCCCATCTAAACATTTTATGATTTGGACATCCATTTCTAATGAGGTGTATGCAATTGGTCAAAAGAAAACACTAACAGGTACCTTCCACAGAGTGGGGAGAAAGCTATTAGGTCAACCAACATGGAAATCAACCCCTACATTCCTAAACTAATGTGTGCATGTGCGCCATTTATTTTAAGATAGATGAATGCATACAAGCACAATATAGAGAAGGGAATATACATATATATGTGGTAAGTAAGAATGAAGTATAAGATCAGAGATAAATCCAGAAGATTAACAGAATTCAAATATATTGGACTCGTTTATTTTGAGCAATCACTGAGAGGGAACAAGAATCACTTCAATCAAGTAGAAAAAATCATAGAAGTAAATTCAACAAAGATTAATTTGTTTCCTACAGAGAATTTATCATCAACAATTTGTTTTCCCCCAAGCAGTGGTACTGCATAATAATATATGTATAAACAGGGCTAGCAAAGTGCATAAGGATCCCGCCATTGCAGGGTCCGGGGAGGGTTAGAGATGTACGCAGCCTCAACTTCACAAGTGGAGAAACTGTTTCCGCGACTCGAACACACGACCTTCAGGTCACAATGGAGTTGACGGTCAAAATGTCAACAAACAGAAATTCAAATTCCTCCGGACAAAAATGTATTGCCAATAACTTAGTGGATTTGCAAGATCATGTGACAAAATTGCCACTTTGTACAAAGTTATTACATCATATTTGCCGCTCCAAATTGTTCTCAAGCATTTCATTAAATAGTATGTGTGTGTGTGTTGTATCCTTCATTACTCTTCATAAATCCCTTGTTTTGGATCAGTTACCACTCAATAGTAAAGGAGTTTCTCTTTGTTAAATTCACTTATAGAGAAGTATTCCCATATATCCCTATAATGAAAAGTGAAAGGGACAGGACCAGTGATGCTAGGCATGGCCATTGCAGGCCACAACTCAGGCAAGTTGGATGGTCCCTGCACTCTAGGCTGACTGGTTGCCTTCACTAATTGGATCAGAATGACCAACTGAAACCCGTTATCCAGTAATCACTTCTGATGTTGGAAAACACACCTATTGACTCCTCTAAATAATATATGTTGTCAAAATTTGTATACACCAATTTACTCAAAAGCATAACTATGGTTCAACAAATGTAAATGTGTGGATGAGAAAACGGATTTAAGACCCCTAGCCTGCCCCAGTAGCAGGAGGATGGTCCTAGAATAAAACAATAGAAAAAGTACACGCTACATGGAAAAATCAGAAGTATAAAACAAAGGAAGCAGTGATAAGCAGATAATATTATTAATTGAAATCATCAAGAAAACAACATATTTCTTTTATCCACGTGTATGGATGAAACCATGAAAATAGCACTTCCTTCTCCATTCTGAAGTCTCTAATGTTTTTGAGTTCTTTTTCATAATAATAATTATAATAAAACATAAAGCAGCGCAATCTTGATTCTGTCTGAAAATGAACTAGACATAAATATAAGGCAACAAACATCGGTTTTTTCTTTTTCTTTTTTTACTCTCACTTCATGAATTAAAATAATTTTATTAGATTGTAGCCAAACAGAACTAGCTACACAAGCCTCAATATTGACTCGAACTGGCCAATTGAATATTGACAATGCATATATACTAAAAGCTTACACTGGTGGTGTTCCTTAGACATGGATAACTCGAGGCCAGACACCGCAGAAAAAACTGCATAAGAAACAGATTGTTATTTGGAGAATTAAAAAAGAAACAGTTAAAAATTGAAGCATGTTGAATAGGAAAGAAAAGTACCAGAAATGGCTGGAGTGAGCAGACCATCTCCAATTACCATACAAGTGCCAAGAAGAACCAAAATTAGCAAAGCAGTGTGCAAGGATTTGTGCTTCTCGAGCAACAGTTTTACCCTTGAGTTGTTTTTTCTCTCGGGAGGGTGCTCCAGTTTATATGTAGAAAGTGCTTCATCAGCAACTTGTCGGTTGGGCAGAAGGCTTACTTTAGCATGCCTGCATATCAAGGAGTAGAGGGCAAAAGTGCCACCTGCAGAATCATGTATAAAGAGTGTTCAATTTCATGAGCAAATGATTTGGATATCTATATATTATTCTGGTACTCACCTTCCCCATTGTCATCAGCTCGAAGGACTACAAAAACATATTTGAATAAAGGAACTAGAGTTAGAGTCCAGAAAACAAACGAAAGAACGCCAAAAATCTCTTCATTCGTCTCCGAGTGATGAATGTCTTCTGCAAATGTACTCTTGTAAACATAAAGAGGGGAAATGCTCAGGTCCCCATACACTACACCAAGGCTTTGATAAGCTAAGAGCAGAACTGACTTCCAAGAATCCTTCTGAAATGCATTTCATCAACAACAAAAAAAATCTATGAATAGCTCGGTCAAAAAAGTATAATGAAAGTTCCAAGATATGAATCGTCCCTAACTTTTAAGTCAGACCATATGGGCAGAGACTTCTAAGGGGTGAAGCCTATACTAATTTGAAAGTGCAGATTTCTGTAAAATGGGGCAAAACTAAAGAACATGCAACCTTTGAAGTGCTCCAACACTTTCCGTAGTCAAGATCCATGCTTCTCAGGCTTCAATCTTCGAGCAGAATTTTAGGCGGACAGAACTATACGCAAACCCTCACTGAAACAATAGAAAAATGTTGATGGTATATAATAAGAGAGAATGAAATTTAAAACAGAAATTGAGGAATATTTGAAGAACACCCACCCATATCTCTACTTTACTCCAGAGAAAAGGAAGACAGATTCAGACACTTTTTAGTAAACCCACATGACAACCATACCTTTTATCTTTTTCATCAATCAGAATGACATTTGTCTAAAAATTTCAAGGACAATGATAAAACCCAAAGCAAAATAAACCCCAAAGATTAATTAAACGTGAATGCCATGGGGAATGTAGCTGAAAGACACCACTGTTCATATGAGTGCCTCAGTTGTTGAACTGTCCTCATTTTTTAGTTGTACAATTTCCTTATTGTTTACTGTTTCTTTACCTGGTTGATGAGAAAGGAAAAAAACTGATACCTCACTCAATGTTGCCCCTGAAATAAGATAGAGACCCAAAACTGAATGTAGAACCCTTTTAACAGTCCCACCCAACAAATCAATAGACGAACGGATTAAAGCTACTGAGAAGAACAATTTAACAATTAACTTTGCAAAGTTGGCGTTTCACGGGAGAAACAGAAGAAAAAAACAAGAGAATTTTAAAATGAAGGCAAGGAAAGGCACAATGCCACAATCACATGATTCAACGACAGTTGAATAATCAAATCAATCACACCCAAAGTGAGCCCACGGAAATAAGGGCGAATTTATGGACCATAAACGA
This sequence comes from Nyssa sinensis, assembly GCA_008638375.1. Taxonomy (NCBI): domain Eukaryota; kingdom Viridiplantae; phylum Streptophyta; class Magnoliopsida; order Cornales; family Nyssaceae; genus Nyssa; species Nyssa sinensis. The sequence continues at coordinate 6,676,076 of CM018041.1, read as the reverse complement.
TCCCACCCTCTCCCTCTCTCTCTCTCTCTCTCTCTCTCTCACTGTCCATACGTGTATAGAGATAACATATATATAAATATTTACTGTTTAAAAAAGATAATTTTATTTGCCAAACTCCAACCAACCAGAGAAAAAATAAAATAAACCTTCATTGCGTGAAAGGTGACGTAATAATCAAAGGGAAAGTGCTCTTTTTTTTCTTTTTTTTTGTGAAAAGAAAAGTGCTCTTTGTGTTGCCTGTAAACATAAGAATGGATTAGAGTAAAAGCCTTTTTAATGTCTACTTCGCAGTTGCTTACAAGAATAAACCCAGACCTAAAAAAACTGGGGAAAAAGGGCTTAAATGTTTAAGACTTACCAGAGCTTATCTCGAGACAGAGAAGTTCTGATGTAGGCCCAAAACCAGAAAGAAGAAGAAGCTGGAGAGAGAAAGGATGGATTGAAAAGGAGAAATATCTTCTTTATAGACAAACCACGTGATTAGAACATGCCCTTCCATTTCGTTAAAATGGTACTACATACCAACCCTCCTCCGATCCTCCGCTGTAAGTGTTCACGCCATAAACGCTTAACCATTTCGGTTACGTTGTAAAGCTACCGGGACTCCACTCCGTCCCCACTTTGTCCTTCTCTAGCTTTTTACCAGAGCATCTTTTTGTAGTGTGCTTGTCAAGATAACGACGTTCCAAAACCCTTGTTTTTTGTGAATCACAGTCGATTCTCGAACAATCTGAAGCTCTCTCGTTGCCATTAATGGATATTAATTGCCATTAGGCACCGAATTACAACCGCCAAAACCAAAAGCACTCAAAACTCAATAGAATGTCCGAACCCAACTCGATCATATATGAACATCGACTTTTCACTAAATAGTTGGACCACTCACACTCTAGATTCGAAGGTCTTATCCGCCATAAATTCAATCATTACAACATACCAGATCCATAGGAAATCTAAAAGAATGCTGAGAAAAGCAGTTACGTCTACACAATTACACTCGATTTAGATCCTGTATCACTGTATGTATATATATACATATCACCCTCGTTTTGCTGGACTTAATGTCATCCTGACTCTCTATCTTCTTGGACTGCGCGCAGATCTGAATAAAAACACATCCAACCACCACTACCGTTACTTCAAGAAAGAAACAGAACTTCAATTCTTTGTCCATCCTTGCCACTATTGAAGCTCAACGACAAGCTTCAGGAGGCTTCCGAAAGTGGAGAATGATGTGTGCATGATTTGGCAGGATTCTGCAGATTAACAGAACCGACATTGCGATGGAGTTCTGTACCAACCAACTATGGCGAATCTCTGAGCGCTCATGTACATATATTCGCACATGTATGCAGGTAGAGAGACATATATATATATATATATATATATTATATGAAATTGCATTTGTATAGAAGCAAGAATGTCGAAAACATGGGAAGGGAATATATTTTATAGGAATTTAAATTAAATAAAGAGAATTGTTTATTTGGTTCTGTGATTTTGTCTTTGTCCCTTTGGTTCTAGTGGGTAGTATATTGATAAAAGCCAACCACCGCAGTGGACTGGAACGAATGTTCAGGCTTTCTTGCGTTTTCTTTAAGAGAGAGAGAGAGAGAGTCTGCACGGTGGCCGACTGCTCCGACCAAAATCGCCACTCCTCGCGACTGAGAAAAAGGGCAAGAATGGGATATTATCTCCTGATTCTCCCGGCGTTACAGTGCACTGCAGAGCGCAGACTAATAACTATTGGGAGGTGCACTGGTCGGCCCTCTATTTTATATTCTTTAATTTTTATTTTTAAAAAATATGAAATTATTTTTATATTAACAAATATTCATTGATGGTGAAAAACATTTGTATAATTTTATTTAAGAATGAGTTTCTAGGGACAAAATTGCTGTGTGAATGAAACCAAGTTAGGAGGATAAACCGATGAAGGGTATTAAAACACACTTATTTTAATTTAACGATATCATAAATTAATTTAAAATTAGTCATTTAGTTCTAATAAGTTAGAATCAGTTTATGCAATGTAATTTATATTTTTTAAGCTAAATTTAGTTTATTATAATAAAAAAAATTAAAATTTATTTAATTAAGTTGATCGAAAGTAACAAAATATTTTATTTTTCTCTTTTCTTTTTCATATTTGTCATTTTTTATTTAATAATCATTTTTATCAAATATTCAAATATTTTTCTTCATTAATTATTAATATATTTATACACAACTCAATTATACAAATACTAAGATGTTTTTATTTTGGGTTATGCCAAATACGAGTGTTGTTTTGTTTGATGTGCAATTGCTCTAAACTGTGCGTTTAAAGACCCGTAATTGATAAATTTCAGAGTGTGTGCATATAACAATTATCAACATAAAATATTTTATTTTATAGAAAAAATTATTGGCAAACAGGGTCAGAACACAAATTGTAACAACTTTCCATTACTTTGACTGTTTTTTTTTTTTTTTTTATGTGAGGATGCTCTTATTTATCATTTGTGTATGGCATATTATCTTGGATGGCCTTCCACTTGGAGGTGGGCTTGATTTATACATTGCTCTTATTTGTCATTTGTATATGACATAATATCTTGGATGGCCTTCAAGTTGGAGGTGGGCTTGATATGTATGGTAAAAATGTTGATAATAAAATTTAAGCCTATGGTGAATTTGATTAGGAATAACAATTTGTCTTATCCCATCAGGAACTCGTCCCATCCCCCGCCCCTAATAGGATAGGCATGGGTGCTCATAAATGGAATCAGAGTGTACTTTTTAAAACTCCGTCGAATTCGAGACGAGCTCAGGAAATAGTCACCCCGTCCCGACCCTATCCCATTTATATATTAATTTTTTTATTTATTCTTATATACACTATATTTATTAATAAACAACATTATATAAAATTAGTTTTAAGGTTTTTCATATCACACTTGTATATTTTTTATTGTATTAGTTATTTTGACAAAAAAAAATTAATTTACTTATCAAAATAAAAGTTTTAACTTACTTAAAATATATATATATATATATATATATCAGAATTCGGGGCCGTACGAGGTGAAGTAGGGAAATAAAAACAAAGTCGTGGTTGAAGTAAACCTTTAAATTGGACAGAGTAGGTTCGGGATTGGAGAATATAAATGGAGTCGAGGTTGGGGAAGGACCACCCCGTCCTAAACGTCAATCGTTACCATTCCTAGACCTGACTGTCAACAAAGAAGAATAATTAATCGGATATATAAGTTAACCTAAAATACTTACTTATCAATTTATAAAATATATATATATTGGATGGCCTTCCACTTGCAGGTCGGCTTGATATATGCACGATAAATTAATTATAATTAAAAAAAAAATTATTCAATTGACTGGAGTATGTCATAGGTCCCTCTCAAGTCAGATGAAGCCGACATTCAATTCAGATTAATTTATAATTTAATTTTTATATGGTATTCACACATCTTCTTGTAATTAATATGTCATAATGACACACAACACATCATTTGATATACAAATTTGGACCGTGTGGCATTATTTTTTTCTTAAAGGGGATAAAATTTTTGCTAATATTTTGATCTTAGATTTAAAAATTAGCTGAGTATAAAAATTTAATATTGATTAATAATATATTGGATAAGTAATCAAACTCAATGATGTGAAGAAATTCACAAATTAAATAAAGATACCCTTAAAAACACTAAACTCGATTCAAAAAATTAATAAAAGTATCATTAAGAGGCCAAATTAAAATTAAAATAAGGATAAAAGTAAAGGATTCTAGACTAGAGGAAAAAATACAAATTAAAAGGGTATATTTGAAAAAAAAAAAGTATAGAGCAATCCTCCTCCCCCGGGGCCATGCTAGCTCTGCGCTTGCTTATTCTTGACTTAGACTTAATACATGCCTTTAAGTCGTGTTTAGCAGGAAGTTTTTTTATATGAATCATGTCCATTAACTAAGTTCATGAATTTTATCAATTACATCTTGTCATATAAGTAAGATATTTTTTAAAAACAAGATAATATAAGCAAGATTCATAGACCTAATCCATGCAAAAACTTATTGTCCAAGTATGGTAGCTCGGGGATCAAAGGCAATTTCAAGTTTAGACATTCCCCATTGCAAAGGTTGGTCCAGCCCTTCCCTATGTTTTGAAAGCCAAGGCCCAATCCACACATTAGCAGTAACCTTCTAGAATTGTAACTGGAATCTATGTTAGGCCCAAGATCAGGCCTGCTATAAAAGGCCCTGTCAAAGTCTCAAAGAACTTGCCTAAACATAATGAGCCCAGAAATGGAGCAATTCTTCGATGGTCTTAACGTTCAGATGAATAGATACATTAGTAAAAACATATGTGGGATATCATTTGACGGTTGGAACACTGTGTTGGGACCATTGAATATTTTTTCCTAGAAGCGACCCAAAAGATAATTAATTCTCTTTTGATCTTTATTTCATACAGATAATGACCCCAAAAAGGCCTAAATTTTTCTAAGACATGGCATTGTCTGCCTGATATATTTGTTTCATCTGAATTTGATTCAAGCTGAGGATACAGAAAAGCTTTGGCATTCACACCAAAAGAAAGAAAATAACACTAATTAATTCTTCATTTCATTTGTCCTTGTATTCGCACAACCAGGGTTCTTTAAATAAACCCTCTTATTACATAACAAGGATAATACTAAAAGAAAAATATAATAAAAGACAATGACTAACAAATATCCAAAAGTATAATTAAAATAAAATACTAAATCTCTCCAACAAATAACCCTCGGCCCAACTCTCCATCAGCCTGGCCCATCAATACCGTCACTCAGCCACAAAGATACTGGATGGACTGTATTCTGTATTTTGACATCGACCTTGGTAAAATTTTGCAAATGGAGTCACGGTCATGATGTCCGCATCAGATTCCTATGCAGTGATACTGTATGTCCTTCCGTATGGTCATTTACAAAATGCATATATATATATATATATGTAATAGTGTATTGTATGATAATTTACATAGTACATGACCCATGTGCCTCTTCATTTCTAAGGAAATGACAAGAGCACCAATTACACCATTATAAAAGAAGATTCAGAGAAAAAGGAATTCAGAAGACACGACGATAGAACTATATGTGAAAGATTAAAACGTAAATTTGAATATATATATATATATATATGTATGTATGTATATATAAGAAGACACAAACGACAGAACTATATGTGAAAGATTAAACCGTAACTTCAATATATAAGAAAAAGAGCCCAAGACTCACTTCAATGACCAATACCAGGGCTTGGAATATCTCCATGCTTTCTATAGAAATCATAATTATCATCTTGCCCGCCATATTCTTCAGCCTTGAATCCCTCTAATTTCTCCTCCAAATTTAGAGGCTTTCTTGACCCTCTTTCTCCTACAAGACAGGCATGAGCCCAACCAATAAAAGAACCAGTAAATTTAGCAGAAGACTGGCCCTGGTTAAATGTATTAGCCACTCTGCAATCAACCATCAAAAACAAAAGAAACAGTACTATATTTAGCAGAAGACTAGCCTTTCTTTCCCTTTTAGTCATTTCAAGAAGTGAAGGAAATTTGTATTGATCAAAGAAAGTGATTCTTTAAAGGATGGTAAGCTTTGCCCATCTGAATGATTTATAGAACACCACGCCTTCATCATATCAAGATAAAATATTTCTTAGAGAGTCATGATAATTGTAGGGCCACACTGTAGAGATGACAAGTAAAAAACACAATGAACAATTTTAATTAGTGCCAATTAATCATGCACTTTATCACTTTCACAATTTTCATTTTTATTACTATATTTTAGTCACTCCTTTCGGTCTTTGACCAAACCATACGTAATATTTTGGTGAGCAAGTTGCAAGCACTTGGATCATATTTTGGTGAGCAAGTTGCAAGCACTTGGGTACTTTTGGAATGACCAAATATGAAGAAATGAATATTCTAGCTTAACACCGGAATAAGCATTCCTCATCTTTACATTCTCAAAAGTGGGAATGTACTCGTGTTATTAAAAAAATATAACTCTTCACTTAACTAGGGATGCTCGCTAAAAGGGTTAAGGTGTTTAGGAATATTCTTCGTTTCATTCTTTTTCATTTTATGTTTTATTTATTGTATAACATCGAGGACGAGCCATCCTTGACACAACAATAAAATTATTTTATTGTGATATAAAGGATATAAATGTAAAAACATCTAATATACTTGCTACTGTTATAAACGTCCTCTTGCTTTGAATATAACTTCACATGCATAGACATTTTGTAATACTTGATCTTAGAAGTAAAGAAAGAAAGAGAATTAGCAAATAGATGATCATGAAGAAAGAAGAAAAAAGAAAAAAATTATGGACCCACAAAAGAATTGGCAATCAAGAAAACCTTCTTAAAATATTATAACCCTAAAATGGATAAGATTATAGAAACATGAATGGGCAATGGGGAGGGGGGTAAAGGGAGGGTCACTATGTTTGTCTGTCCCCTTCAAATGTCAATAACTCATTGAGACTTTGCTTCTATAAATTGGCTTTTGTTTGAGATAATATATTTAACTTCCAAGCCTTTTGTGCTTTGACATGCATGCGGCAAAAAAAATTACTTTTCCAGAGAAAATCAAGGAAAGTAAAGAGCTTTTGATGTAACATATAACACTAACAGTTGGTTTAAAAGTTTGGAAAAAAAAATTAAAATAAAAAAAAGTAAAGAAAAAAATGTTTATTTTATTTTATTTGATAAATTAGAAAAGAAAATCATTATTTTTTGTTTGAATGATCAGTAAAAGAGCAAAACCAAAGAGAGTATGAAAAATTACTTGACAATTATATCTTTTCTTTTTATTCTTATGTTTAGAAATTTCATTTGCAGGTATTTTTAGTATTGTAAAAAAAATTATTAAAATTCATTATTTTCTCTCCAAAACTCTCAACTTTTGGAGAGGTAAGAGAAATAGATTAATCCTCTCAAACTTTTTTCTTCTATTCTTTTTTTCTTTTTTCATTAAATACTTTCAAACAAATGATTTAACTATCTTTTTACCTTAATCTTTTTTTCTTCTTCAATTTTCTCAATCCGAACGAGTTATAAAATTTCATGCATATATATATATATATATATCAATATAGCTACAAACAACCTTGACAATTTCACGAGGGTTTTTTGGGTTGGGTTGCAACCTCCAACTTTTCTTCCTACTTCTCAAAAAAAATACATTTCCTTGAAAATATATAAAATAGAGCTCTCACCTACCGCAATTACAGAATACTGTCGGTCGAGCACTGGTAAAAGATTGCCGTGTTGACGCCATTGTTATCAAAATCAAACCTCTCCTCTCCTGTTCTCTTTGGGGTGGATCTTAACCTCCTAAATATTATATTTTGTGACGCGAAGCGCACGTATATACGTGTCATTGAATTAAAAACGACAGAAAGTAAAAAAGTGTGGCTGTACTCGTTTGACTATTTTTCCCAATATATATATATATATATATACACACACACACACATATAAGGACAATAAGAAAAGGAAGTAGTGTTCAAACTTCTCTGGACTCTGGAGGTTCAAAGTTCAAACTCAATCATTTTATTTAACCACTTTTGCATGTTTTTTCTCACTAAACTAGTTGTCATCTTGAATCCTCCAGTCGTGAATCCAGCTATAGTAAAAACCCACTTTAGAAATTCTATCCTAAATGTCAGCTTTTACATTGTTATAGCATAAGTTTTATATTCTGACCGCTCTGTCTCGTTGTTAAATATTATTTTATTTATGTAAAATTTATATTCTAATATTATTAGAGTATAAAAATGCTAAATTTTGACAATTTTATTTTAATATTAAAATATTATTTTTTTAACACAACAATTATTATTTTTTAAACCACCATTCTTTAACTACCATTTTTCAAAATCATGAACCCATTGGACATTGGTTCATGTGGTATCGACTCTATTTGGCATTCATAAAATTTGTGGAGATAGTGATAATTATGATAGGAGTTTTACATGTGATTAAAATTCTTATCCGTTTTAGTTGGTTTGAATAATTTAAATATTATCACGTAAGTATGGTAGATTATCCCATTAATCATGGGATATAAACATATATGCATCAGTTAAGTGCAATTAATTCATCCATGTGTAATTTTTTAATTATCACGTGAAATTTTGAGTGATGCTCTCTCTAAAATTCTTATTCGAAGACCATCATAATGCCCTTGGTCTTGTAGTCGTCTTATTTAACAAGAAGGATTTCTTGTAATATTACAAAGATGTTTGTGGCATTTCAAGAAAGCTTGTAATACAAGTCGCCTATTCTACTTTCGTTACTCTTGATTCGAAGAGATAATCGAATTAACACCTGTTTATATTATTATTATGTATTTCTTTTAGAAACTAGCATAAACCACACGCATGAAACTATCGAATAAACATATGCAAAGGAAAATAAAATGGAGTACAATTGTATTACATAATGTAGCAAAAGTAACAACTGCTACTCTTAATATTAAACGTGACATTAAAAATAGTATTGACACTTTCGATCCATGCTAAATTTTGAAAATGACATGTATTAAAATTGTTCATGCATACCCTTTTTTTGTTTTTGTTTTTGGATAGAGACATGTCTAACATGAGTCCTTTGAACGTGTGGCAATAAGAACAAACTCCTAAAGTACTAGATAGCCCCGAGTCCCATAACTCTAGTATTAGTTGGGGAAGACTCAAACTCGAGCAGAGTCTATCCCAGTGCCTTTTTACTTTACTATTCACACGAGATCTATTATACATACTTTTTAAGACTACGACTCCTCTTCAATATTTTTTTTTTTAATTTATGTAGAGGTATGTAGATCCACACCACATTATTTAATTTTTAATTATTTAATAATAAATATCAGGACCGACTCAAGTATTAAACGAACGAAACGAAGTAATGACTTTAGATTCTACTTACAAAGAAAGTCCTAAATTTTAATTTTATATTTTTTTTTATAGATTAATTTAAACTAGAAGTGTAAAGTGTAAGCCCAATAAAAGTGTAATTATAAAAAAAATTCAAATTTTATGTCTTTATACATTAATCCAATCCAAATTAGAAGTGCAAGGAAGATAAAAGTCTAATTACAAAAAAAAAAACTAAAATTTTATGTCTTTATTGATTAATTCAAATCAAAAGTGTAGAATCAATAGAATTCTACTTAACAAAAAATGCTCTAAATTTTGTGTATTTATTATAATTCAAATTAAAAGTTTAAGGTTAATAAAAATTTAATCTTTAAATTATGTTTTTATTAAAAATTAATTCTTCTTATGTCTCAAAAAATGAAAAAATTATCATTTTAAGCTCAAGTGATCTTAAGACGACCCTGATAAATATACAATGCTTAAAAAAAAATTAGATGAAAAATATATTGGAGTGCTGAAAGAAAACCCTCTTGAGAGCAATAGGGTTGGGCAAGTGTAGTTTTATCCTATGGGCTTGGGCCTAGGATGGGAGGATCTGCAAAGGCCCAAGACCAAATAAGTGAGCTTTATTACTTTTATTACTAAATTACTAGTAGAAAGCTGACGTGCGAAAGAAGCTTTGGGCAGACCGCGGCCCGCAGAGTCTCCGACTTATATCACAAGTCAGACCGACGCGTTCTGGCGCTCTCCGCTGCAACTTCGCGTTGACGTCTATTCCTGGAAAATTCTTAGTGGAACCACTCCCAACGCGCGCTCTTTCACACCACGCGCTCTTTCCAGATCAATAGTGGGATCCACCTTAAAAGCCCGCGAAACTTCCTTTAATCCCATGAATTATTCAAATTTTTATTTAAATTTAAAAAAAAATTAGGAATTTTCTTTTTTTAAAAACAAAAAATAGGAACAATCGAAGTAAAAAAAACAAGAGGTAGGAGTTTCAAAGAGAACTCTTAACAAGATCCTCATTCAAAAGATATTGTGATGATATTTACAAAAAGTTAAGTTGCGTTTGAATAGTGATTCAGATATGATTTTTTGAAAAATATTTCTGAAATGTGTTTCAGAATTTTGTAATTGTTTTTTTAAAAACTGCGAAAATGCGTTTGATTATGCAAATCAAAATTCAGATTCTAAGTTAAAAACTGAAAATGCGTTTGGATATAAAATTTTTAAGATTTATATACACAAAAAATAAGAAGTATTACTTACCCCAGTCCAATCTCTAAGTTATAATTTATTAAGTCCGAACATATTGTAAATTTTATTAATTTAATTTAATAAATAAATTAGTATGTTAATATTATATAAAATATTAAATTACTTTTTTATAACTCTTAATTCATTTTTTCAAATTAATTTATGAAATAAATAAATCTGCTTGCTTTCTCTTTTGCCCTCTTGTTAGCATCAGAGAGGTGAAGATCACTGGGGCTTCATCGATGGGTGAGAGAAAAAGGTGGAACGAGATCTAGATCTCGGATAAAAGGAATTGCGCGAGACCACTTGAGATCTTGGAACGAGATCTTCAAATCTATATACCGAAATTGAGAGAGAAAATGCGTACGGGCTTCGTCGGTGGGTGAGAGAGTTCAAGGTGGAACAGTTCTTCAAATCGGAAGGCCGGGCACTACGCAAAACCAGTTGAGATCAAGTTGAACGAGATCTTCAAATCGGGCCAAGAAATCAATGGAAAACGCAAACAAGGGGCAGAGAGAATGAGTCGATGGGTGATAGAATTGTGGCGATATAAGGGATTGATGGTGTTGATTATCGCTGGGTGAGAGAGAGAGAGAGAGATCAAGAATAGATTTTCTCTTTGAAGTTGGATGAGAGAGTGTGAGAGAGAGATCGTGAATGAGTCGGTGGGTGACACTGTTCAAGAGCTACACAACAATTCAACTCTATCGCTGGGTGAGAAAGATACAAATGTGAATAGCTTTTCTCTTTGAAGTTGGATGAGAGAGTGTCGGTGGGTGAGAGAGAGAGATCTGAATGATAGGATAGTTGAAGATTTTTTCAGAAATAGATTATGAAAAAGTTAAAAAAGTGAGTTTGAATATAACTTGAATACGTACGTATCCAAATGTTTTTTCGAAAAACTTGAATTTTGAAACTAGTTTCAAGTTTGTATCCAAACAGAGCCTTAATGATTCGAGTTTTAGAGAAGATCATCTGAAATCATCAATGATTAGCTCTCAAATATGTTAAAAGTCTGCACAAAAATTTCACTTTTTAAAAATATGAACAAAAGGACAGTCGTTCAATTAATTAGAATAATGTTTACAATTCTTAATTAAAACTTCATTGATATTATATTAGGTATCCTTGTTGTGTTGATGGTAATTGAACTACCAAATTTCACAATCAGGTCGCTAGAAATTTTTTATTTGATATGAAACTCACCGATAATAAATTGATCATTTTTACTCAAATCTTATTTAAAATCCTCACCTTCTTCACCTTGAAAAAAGTAACGACCACCATATTTCACTACAGACCACCATCCTCTCTCGCTTGAAAAATCAATGACCACCATCTACCACCACAAACCATCATTTACTATTGTATTCCACTACAAATCTATCTGTCTTTCTATGAAAACCATCACACACACACGCACACACTCTCTCTCTCTCTCTCTCTCTCTCTCTCTCTATATATATATATATATATATATCGTGTACAGGATTGACAGTAGAGATCAAAAGGCCTCCACCAGCTTCAGATCACCTTAACCACCACCGACGGAAACAAGTTTCATTCTTTTCCAATTTCTCTTTTTCTCTTTGATTTTCATGCAAGTTGACTACTAAAAATTCGAGTACGTGAACAATATTATGTTGATTTGGATAAAAATAAATTTGAGTAAATTATTGAAAGGTTATTTTTTTTTTAATGATTTTTATTCAAATTTAAATTTGAATTAAAATTTAAGTAATTATTAGAGGCGCCCTAAGTCTCTTTATGTCATTTTAAAAATTAATTAGACAAAAAGAAAATCAAAATAAGAAAGCCAAACCATTATCTGCGAGTGTCACGCGTTGATATTATTTAAGAGGTTACACTTTAATGGGTTCCATTGGAATCCAACCATGATATAGTTGATCGATGTAGCATAAATTTTTCCTGGATGTATATAAAGTTATAAACTAAATGTGGCTCAGTGATGCACTATCACTTAAGGTTGTATTAATATATACATATAACTCTCCTCGAACTCGCATTGGCATATAACTCGTGTTGTCTTCGTGTACCGAGACTATACATTTTTATATTAAAATTTTAATATAAATAAATATTTTTATCAACAGAAATTTAAGGTCTATAGAATTTACTTTTTTCCTTTTTTTCAGTTTTGATAAACTTCTGATATACCACTATGTGACACACCAACCACTACATGACACGTGTAACTGTAGGTCAGCTTATGCTCGGTCATTCAGTTCATGCTCGGCCATATAACTTATGCTTGGTCATTTAGTTCATGCTCGGCCATATAACTTATGCTCGGTCATTCAGTTCATGATTAGCCGTATAACTTATGTGCACTCATGCAGTTGATGCTCGGTCATATACCTCATCCTCTGTCGATCAAGGGCATAACCCATAGGAACCGAGCTCATATTATCAAAGCAGGACTGCTCTCCTACAATGCTAACGTATATAGATGCAAGTCTGCAGTACGACACATCAATGATCAGACCTTATCACCGCCTCAATGAGCACCAAGCAGGAAATAAGGAAACAGTCTCCAACAAGGAAACTGCTACACTGAGTTACCATATTCAACAAGGTAACTGATATCTCCGAAGATCCAATCCCTATATTCATGCTTCCAAATCCTAATCAACTTGGGAGAGCCATTGCCTATAAATTCAACCCTAAAGGTACGCTTTACTTTCATGCTCATTATTTGACTTTCATTACAGTCCTTCAAATCAGTTTATTGACTTAAGCATCGGAGCGGCTACTGTCGGAGCCAACCCGGTGGTCCTCTGATCTTCTGTTTCAAGTGTTTCGCAGGGAGCCGAGCTTGAATCTCACGTGGGCCAAAAAGTGCAACATCAACTTCAACCTTTAATTATAAGATTAAAATAAATGATTTTGAGATTTGTGAGTAGGTTTTTGTTTTTATTTGGTGATTAATGATAAAGCAATAGTTTAAAGGTTGATGATTTTTAATTAAAAATTCTTAGGGTTTTGAATCTTAAAGTTTTTTGTTTGATTTGAGATTTTTGTTTAGGAGGGTTATATTGACAACTAACAAAAAGTACAATAATTGTATGTTTAAATCATGAAATTAGAGTCTTAGAATTAGAATTGATCGAGAATGGAGATAAACTAGTTCAGAGTTTGATTAAATTGCCTCTAATTACAACTAATTCTAACTCTTAACCCTCAATTATACATCACTAAACATACGGTAAAATGTAATAAAAAACAATTAACTGCAACTAAATGAATGCTTAGGTGTGAGTTGGATTGAATGCAAAACAAAGACATCTTCAACAGCAAATGAATTTGACATTTTCAATCCATACCAACTCATTTAGAACTGATTTGTAAGAAGCTAGGATAAACTTCCTCAAATTTTTCTTTTTTGGCTTAAAAGATTATGAATACAAGTGAAAAAAAGAAAGAAGATGAGCACACTCAGCTAGGGAAGTTTACTTTTGGGATAATTACATTAGCTTTCTTTTTTATATTCAACAATTATAGGGACATCACTTCTGATTTTTGATATTTTTCCTATTAAAATCGTTGGAAAAATGGATATTAATGAAAAGTATGAATTTATTATTTTACCCTTATAAATAATTACACCTGAGCTCTTATATGATATTTGATAACTACAAGAACATCTCTAGTGATTTTTAAAAAAACAAAGGAGGTCAGTATAATATATAAATATATTTTAGTCATATAAAAAACGTGGTTGAAAGTGTTAACATCGTTAATGACAAATTTTGTCCGCATAAGAGAATTTGTATATTGTCATTATAATAAAAGACATGTCAATGTAATTTTAGAAAACACAAGAAAAGTTCTTATACTTATCAAGTAACTAGAGAGAAAGAGGTCAGTGTTATCATTCCATTTATTATTTCATAAACCGTCACACTATGTGACTTTCACTACAATTTCAATATCTATGAATTATATTATACCCATAGTGAGTAATGAAATTACAATAAGGTCTGAGATCTTATTTAAGTGATGTAAGTACTAATTCTTTATATAGTTAGTGTAATTTTGATTTTTACTTCTTACATCATTGTATAAAAAAAATGAATGTAATACAGTAAAAGAAAATGATTGGTACTCTAATTTGGTATACCGATTTAATTTATCGAATGATGTGCCAAATAATTTTTTATTTATAATTAATAGATTTGTTTGATTTTTTATATTTAAATTTTTTTAAAAAATTATGATGAATAATGTTATGGGTGAACCAACTTGATGTAAGTGTGGCTTAACCCTAAAAATTATGCAAGTGTGGCTGTCATATATCTTCGTCCAAAAATTCAAGGAGAAGTTTTGTCATAAAACAAGATTTATAGACCATATTAATAATTCCGGCTCATTTATATAAAATGTTTGGCTTTCAAAAAAATATAAAATAGCATTCTACTTTACGTGATAAGATGTCTTTGCTGAAATTTATGAACAACATCAGTGAACTTGTTTCATGACAAAGTTTCTTAAAATCACAGATTGATTGTGTAAACAAAAGAATTAGTATTGGTTGCTCACAATTGTCTCAACCCTAGCTTTGTCATCTCAACAGACATTAGCCACCCTCCTTTGCGCGTGGTTCTTGCATCTCTCGCCATTGCAACTACTACGACTTGGAGCCGCTGACATTTTCAAACTACAAACAGTTTCTTCTCCTTCTCACTCATGAGTCATGACTCACCCCATCTATTATGTGTATATATATAACACGCGTAGCCTCCCTTATTCTATGCAATCAAGCCTACACAATTCTCTCTCTCTCTCTCTGAAATCTGTCTTCCTTTACCATATTATTCTTTGTAAAACCACCAGAGCTTCAATTCATCTCTCCAATGGCCAAACCAATTAATATCTGTCACGTCACAGCAACCATATTCTTTTTCCTGATCATATCCCAGCTTTCATCAGCTAGAATCTTGAATAGCTTTTCTTCAAACAATCTCGCCGCCACCGAACTGGCGCTAAACCTCGCCCTTCCCGGCGACAGCGTCAGCGCTTCATCGGCTGGCGCACCGGAGAAAGATTCGTCTCAACATGTTCTTCCGTGTGAAATGGATTCCAATAAGAATTTCCATATGGATATTCCGGCACCGGAGAGGCTTTCCGAGAAGTACGGACGTCTGGTTCTGAACATGCTTCCAAAGGGACAGGAGCCGCCATCTGGACCCAGCAAAGGAACCAACAACATCAACAATTAGAAAAGCAGAGTGATCCACTTCTTATATCAATTGATTACCATCCTATTTTATATTTTTTAATTTTTTCTTTTTACAGTTAATTTTTATTTTTAGATACACAGTATAATTGTTTTATTGTAGCATTAAAATCAAGAGTTTGAAATCATGCAATAAAGAAATCACATCTAAATACTTGCTATAACGTGATAGAGATAGTTTGAATTGTACCTGGTATCAACAGAGAAGAATTGAACTCATTCATGCATTAGAGCAACTCTAAAGGGAGTTTGTATTTTGGGTGCTAAATCACTTATTTATAATTTTGAATAGTATTTTGACACTCTTAAATTATAAATCTGCTGTAATGACAGGTGCTAAAATGGAGTGTCATTTTAATATTTTTTATTAAAAATATAATTAAATTTAACGGTTATATTTGAACGGGTATAATTTTCATAACGATCTTAATTTAACGGATACATAGCATCATCATATGAATCGGTATCGTTCATAAGCAAATCAGTGAAAGAAACGTCAAATTACGAATCCATCTACAAAAAAAAAATTTATAATCAATTTAAAGAATGAGCATAAAATAATCAATTAAAAAATAAATAAAATCACCCTTAATTAAAACAACATATAAATTACAAAAATTAGCTAAACAAATAAATTCACCCTAAATTAGCAAAAATAAATAAATTAAAATTAAAACATTCAATTTAAATTACAAAATTAATTTAATTATAAAATCAATTTAAATTCTAAATAACAATTAACTAAAATAGAAAAAATTCTTTAATTATAAAAATTAGCTAAATAAATAAATTCACCCTAAATTAACAAAAATAAATAAATAAATAAAAATTAAAATTAAAACATTCAATTTAAATTACAAAATTAATTTAATTATAAAATCAATTTAAATTCTAAATAACAATTAACTAAAATAGAAAAAAATTCTTCAATTATAAAAATTAGCTAAATAAATAAATTCACCCTAAATTAACAAAAATAAATAAATAAATAAATAAACTAAAATTAAAACATTCAATTTAAATTACAAAAATTAATTTAATTAAAAAACCAATTTAAATTCTAAATAACAATTAACTAAAATAGAAAAAAATTCTTCAATTATAAAAATTAGCTAAATAAGTAAATTCACCCTAAATTAACAAAAATAAATAAATAAATAAACTAAAATTAAAACATTCAATTTAAATTAAAAAAATTAATTTAATTAAAAAACCAATTTAAATTCTAAATAACAATTAACTAAAATATTTCAAACTTCTTCAATTATAAAAATTAACTAAATAAATAAATTCACCCTAAATTAACAAAAATATATAAATAAATAAATAAACTAAAATTAAAACATTCAATTTAAATTAAAATCAATTTTATTTATTTATATATATATATATAGGCAAAGGAGGCATGCTTTCAATTCTGGATTGCAAAGGAGGCACAGAACTCTTTGGATTTCTTTCCCCACCCCCCGCGCCTTTGCTTCCTCTTCCCCGCTGTGCCTGCACCTCCTCTTCCTTCCCCTTCTCCTCTGTGCCTCCTTCCCCTTTCCCTTTGTCTGTGCCTCGTTCTCCAGATCTACCATCACCAACCACAAGGTTTGAAGAAAAATCAAGAGGAAACTTACAGTGAAACGGCAAGCGATTTTCACGGCGAATTTCCCAATGATTTTTAGACGATTTCCGGCCTTTGGTAAGTTTTCTCTTTCAAAATTTCTGTAAAAATCTCTATATTTATAGATAGTTTTGATTCAATAAAGCCGTTGGAGTGGAACAGTAGAATCTGAAAAGCCAGAACTGCTCTTTACAACCTTTCCCTTTCTCTCTCCAGAGTTGGAAAAATTGCCACCCCAAGACCATTGCTGCCATTTTCCAACCCTTGATGCCACCCTCGTTGGAGTCCAAAATTTTGAATTTGGGATGACATTTTGATAGGTACAGGCAGTTATGGGTTTGCCATCCCTGATGCCACTCTCCCTTGGAGTTACTCTTTTATCAACTTTCATGACTTGTTATAATATGTGATGTTGTGTGACTGATTGGGATTTGGGACATGTTAGATTCAACTAAATTTTGAATCTTCTCTAATTTTACCTCAAAGGTCAATTAATTCAATGAATTACCATAATTCTCATTTTTTACGGTGCACTTCAAATAAATATATAAGATAATTCTTTACTCCAAATCTAATAACACAACTCTCTCTCTCTCTCTCTGTTCAGGCGAGATTTACAATTTTAATCAATTAATATACGTAATCTCATAAATAACATGTAACTATTTAATTTTTATTAAAAAAAATAAAGATAAAATAAAAAAAAAATATCTACGAATTATATAAATAATATATTTTAATTAAAACACATATAAATATAAATAAAAAAAAATCTTTCTATCTAATTTGAAATTAAAAACCGTTTGAGATTCGTTTCCGCATCAGCTTAACGCTAACATGTGCTAAAGAGTTGTCTGGCTATAGAAGCCTGGTGTTAAACCCTTTTCTACTTGACACGGCGGCATGGGCATGGGGAGGCATGCCATGCCTTGACATGGAGGGAGGCATGCTATGCCACTAGAATAACATTCAAGAGTTGGAATGGGATTCAAGAGCGGAATGACATTCAAGGTTGGAATGACATTCCGAAGTTGGCTAAATTAGTGAGCCTCAACCAATGCCAAGGCCAAGATAAGGGTAGCCTGTCATGGGCATCTTTGTGGATATGTTGAAGATGTTCTAAGTATTGGAAGGATACTTAAACAATTCAGAATTTGTGCAGCTGATGTGCATATGCCTTTGACAGCAAAGGTCAAGGCAATGCCTCTGTGAACAGTTTGGCGCATGGATGACCTTTGGCAAGGCAAATGCGCATAGGGGGAAGACTTGGTTCTACAAGCAGTTGTATCCATTCCTGTCAGGTGGACAAATCTTCATAAGACATATATAGGGGGGAGCACCTCCTTGAGGCTCCCACGGGCGAGTGACCCATGCAGCTAAGGAAGACCAAGACATGTGGGGGCATGGTTTGGCAATGAAAGCTGACACGGAAGCATGGGTTGGATCAAGTGGTACGCTGATTCAAGGCTGATTACACATAGCCATGTCCGTGAGTGAGGACTCAGAGTGGCATTAGCGCTGAAGCATAGGTGGCAGCAGTTGGCGGTAGTTGTTGGTCTGACACAAGTCAAGGCGGGCTAAGGGCAGATAAAGGAAATTGCCTGCTGTGTTGGCGCATTGATCCAAGGGCTCACATTGTGTGCGGCAACGAAATGAACTGCTGCTCATAGGTGGCGCAAATCCAAGGCTTTAGATAGCCCTAACAATTGGGGGCGCAACTGCAAGGCACAGGTGGCAGTTTGTGACAAACCCTAACAGTTGGGGTGTAACTGCAAGCCATGTGCGTGTCACACACACACACATGGGTAGTTGCAGTATTCTGTCTATATATGTGCGTGTGTATGTATTGCAGAGTGTGTGGCAATCACTGGTTAGTGCCAGCAAGCCCTTTGATAGTTGGGGGTGTCAACTGCCAAGTAGTTGTGCATGGCTGCCTATATAATACATGCACATGCTAGGTTTGCGAGATATGTAAGCATAGAAGTGTATATGTAGGGTTGTATAAACACAAGGGTGAGGAAGATGAATCTGTGAGAGAGAGAGAGAGTCTGGTTTTGTAACCCTTGGCTGAGTGTCCTTTGTATTCATATGAGAGTATAATGAATAAAAGGTTGGGAAAGTATTTTCTGTAATGACTGTGTTGTGTGTGTGTGTCTCATTTCTTGTTTGTAATTGAATTGTGCAAACCTTACGGTGTTGAAATCCTATTCTAGGGATTTAGCGTTTCTTTGGGTATTGTGTGGTTGGCTGGTCAAGGCAGCGGTCTTGACACCGTACAGACAAAAAAATTTGGTGTTAGATTTTGACCCTGTGACACTTGGTCTTTGAACGACATCAAGAATGCACATTCCAGCTTCCAATTCAGTGGTCCAATTTTTTTTTCCATTTTTTTCACTTTTTTCAGTTATATCCTCACCCTTTTTTAATAATCACTGCCACCCAATTATCTTTTTACTATCAACTCGTGGGTGGTCAAATCCTTCTCAAGCTAAAGAATACATTCCATCATATATTATATAATATAATATATAATCTTATATAGTATAAATTATTATTTTATATTTTAATATATCTATATACATATTTTAAAATAATTTAATATAACTTGTGATCATCCTCAAAAAATCTAATAAAAGAAAAAAAAAAGGGTAAAAAAGAAATTACGAAATTAAAAATTACTACTAAATACCTAATTTAATATAGGGATTCAGCATTTCATTTTATCGAATGATTGCGCCTCCTTCCCTTTTTCCTTTGCCTGTGCTTCCCGCTCCAAGTCTACCATCACCAACCACAAGGTTTGAAGAAAAATCAAGAGGAAACTTACAGTGAAATGACAAGCGATTTTCACGGCGAATTTTTCAGCGATTTTCAGACGATTTCCGCCCTTTGGTAAGTTTTATCTTTCAAAATCTTTGTATTTATAGATAGTTTTGATTCAATAGAGCCGTTAGAGTGTAACAGTAGAATCTGAAAAGCCAGAACTGTTCTTTGCAACCTCTCCCTTTCTCTCTACAGAGTTTAAAAAATTGCCACCCCAAGACCATTGCTGCCATTTTTCAACCATTGATGCCACCCCCGTTGGAGTCCAAAATTTTGAATTTGGGGTGGCATTTTGGCAGTTACAGGCAGTTATGGGTTTGCCACCCCTGATGCCACTCCCCCTTAGAGTTATTCTTTTATCAACTTTCATGACTGGTTATAATATATGATGTTGTGTGATTGATTGGGATTTGGGACGTGTTAGATTCAACTAAATTTTGAATCTTCTCTAATTTTACCTCAAAGGTCAATTAATTCAATGAATTACCATAATTCTCATTTTTTACGGTGCACTTCAACTAAAAATATAAGATAATTCTTTACTCCAAATCTAATAACACGACTCCCTCTCTATGTTCAGGTGAGATTTACAATTTTAATCAATTAATATACGTAATCTCATAAATAACATGTAACTATTTAATTTTTATTAAAAAAATAAAAATTAAATTAAATAAAAAATATCTATGTATTATATAAATAATATATTTTAATTAAAACACATATAAATATAAATAAAAAAAATTCTTTCTATCTAATTTGAAATTAAAAACCGTTTGAGATTCGTTTTCGCATCAACTTAACGCTAACATGTGGTAGAGAGTTGTCTGGCTGTAGAAGCTTGGTGTTAAACCCTTTTCTACTTGACACAGCGGCATGGGCATGGGGAGGCATGCCATGCCTTGATGGCTTGACATGGAGGGAGGCATGCTATGCCACTGGAATAACATTCAAGAGTTGGAATGAGATTCAGGAGCGGAATGACATTCAAGGTTGGAATGACATTCTGAAGTTGGCTAAATTAGTGAGCCTTAACTAATGCCAAGGCTAAGATAAGGGTGGCATGTCATGGGCATCCTTGTGGATATGTTGAAGATGTTCTAAGTATTGGAAGGATATTTAGACAATTCAGAGTTGGTGCAGCTGATGTGCATATGCCTTTGACAGCAAGGGTCAAGGCAATGCTTCTGTGAACAATTTGGCGCATGGATGGCCTTTGGCAAGGCAAATGCGCACAGGAGGAAGACTTGGTTCTGCAAGCAGTTGTATCCACTCCTGTCAGGTGGACAAATCTTCATAAGACATATATAGGGGGAGCACCTCCTTGAGGCGCCTATGGGCGAGTGACCCATGCGGCTAAGAAAGACCAAGACATGTGGGGGCATGGTTTGGCAATGAGGGCTGACACGGAAGCATGGGTTGGATCA
The DNA here is from genome assembly GCA_008638375.1 of Nyssa sinensis. Taxonomy (NCBI): domain Eukaryota; kingdom Viridiplantae; phylum Streptophyta; class Magnoliopsida; order Cornales; family Nyssaceae; genus Nyssa; species Nyssa sinensis. The sequence continues at coordinate 6,654,766 of CM018041.1, read as the reverse complement.
AGTGGTGCGTTGATTCAAAGCTGACTACACATAGCCATGTCCGTAAGTGAGGGCTCGGAGTGGCATTAGTGCTGAAGCATAGGTGGCAGTAGTTATTGGTCTGACACAAGTCAAGGCCGGCTAAGGGCAGATAAGGGAAACTGATTGTTGTGTTGGCGCATTGATCCAAGGGCTCACATTGTGTGCGGCAACGAGATGAACTGCTGCTTATAGGTGGCGCAAATCCAAGGCTTCAGATAGCCCTAACAATTGAGGGCGCAACTGCAAGGCACAGGTGGCGGTCTATGACAAACCATAGTAGTTAGGGTGTAACTGTAGGCCATGTGCGTGTCACACACACACATGGGTAATTGTAGTATTCTGTCAATATATATGTGCGTGTGTATGTATTGCAAAGTGTGTGGCAATCATTGGTTAGTCCCAGCAAGCCTTTTGGCAGTTGGGGGTGTCAATTGCCAAGCAGTTATGCATGGCTACCTATATAATACATGAACATGCTAGGGTTGCGAGATATGTAAGCATAGAAGTGTATATGCAGGGTTGTATAAACACAAAGGTGAGGAAGACAAATCTGTGAGGGAGAGAGTCTGGTTTTGTAACCCTTGGCTGAGTGTCCTTTGTATTCATATGAGAGTATAATGAATAAAAGGTCGGGAAAGTGTTTTCTGTAATGGCTGTGTTCTGTGTGTGTGTCTCATTTCTTGTTTGTAATTGAATTGTGCAAACCTTACGGTGTTGGAATCCTATTATAGGGATTCAACATTTCTTTGGGTGTTGTGTGGTTGGTTGGTCAAAACAGCGATCTTGACGCTGCACAGGTGAAAAAATTTGGTGTCAGATTTTGACCCTGTGACACTTGGTCTTAGAAGGATGTCAAGCAATGCACATTCCAGCTTCCAATTCAGCGGTCCAATTTTTTTTCCATTTTTTTTCACTTTTTTCAATTATACCCTCACCCTTTTTTAATAATCACTGCCACCCAACTATCTTTTTACTATCAACTCGTGGGTGGTCAAATCCTTCTCAAGCTAAAGAATATATTCCATCATATATTATATAATATAATATATAATCTTATATAGTATAAATTATTATTTTATATTTTAATATATCTATATGCATATTTTAAAATAATTTAATATAACTTGTGATCATCCTCAAATAATCTAATAAAAGAAAAAGAAAGGGCAAAAAAGAAATTACGAAATTAAAAATTACTACTAAGTACCTAATTATTGCTTCTAACATAAAATTGCTTTTAAATTACATCAATCCAAACACTAAATTAATTTTTCAAAAATCACTTTTATGAAATTACTTTTCCTAAAATCAATTTTTTATAAGTTGAAATTCTTTCAAACAGACAGTAACTATTGTTCTAAATAATATTTTATTTTGACTTTAATAGGATGAGTTTGAGAGGTATATAAATAGGTTATGTACCGATTTAAAAAAAAATAAATTAAAATGAGGTTATCGTTGACCGGACCCATCAGGAACCAAACGTGCATTTGTAGAGGGTATTTTTGATGTGAAATTAAAAGGTGCCTAAAGAATTAAAAGACCATCCAATAATAAAATTTCCCTTTCACAATATCACAATAGAGTAGGTCCATAACTAAATTTAGCAACTACCTTTTCTTGGGTCCAGTTGGCCAGGGATTTTCCCTACCAACCATTTGCAGAAAGTACAAAAGATTATATGTTGATATCAACAGTCATTTCCTTCAATGGTCAGGATTAATCAAGTCAATCAACCATGATGGAATTTGGACTATAATAGATATTGTATCGTAGACATCAGATTGTGAGGCTGGACTTTGACAAAATAATAAGATTGTTACATGTTTGAATCATGAATATTATGCAACAAAAATAAGAAACAAAATGATAAAGTACAAAATCAAATAAATATATTCAGACAAAAAATACAAAATTGATGTAGTTTGTTAAGATAATTAACGATGATTAATTTATTATAAAAAAAAAATTACAAAAATGAAAATATTTACAAACTTAAAAGTCTCCTTACATTCAAAGATAACTTACAAAATGGCTTCTCACTTTTACAATAATCATAATTACATAATTCTCGTAATCTTAAAACAACACTCATATATATAAAGTGTCTAAGAAAATTGTCAAATTCAAATTAAGACGATACAAATAACCTACACACGTTCGATCGAAAAAACCTTCTCCATTTAGATGTGACCTAATTTTTCATTTGGACAGATAGACTACTGAAAATTATCAAAAACAAAATTGGGTAAAAAAATTTCCTCCCAATTGCCCATTTATCGGGTCACATTCGGTCGAGCACTGGTAAAAGATTGCCGTGTTGACGCCATTGTTGTCAAAATCAAACCTCTCCTCTCCTGTTCTCTTTGGGGTGGATCTTAACCTCCTAAATATTAAATTTTGTGACGCGAAGCACACGTATATTCGTGTCATTGAATTAAAAACGACAGAAAGTAAAAAAGTGTGGCTGAACTCATTTGACTATTTTTCCCAATATATATATATATATATATATATATATATATATACACACACATATAAGGACAATAAGAAAAGGAAATAGTGTTCAAACTTGTCTGGACTCTGGAGGTTCAAAGTTCAAACTCAATCATTTTATTTAACCACTTTTGCATGTTTTTCTCACTAAACTAGTTGATATCTTCAATCCTCCGGTCGGTGAATCCAACTATAGTGAAAACCCACTTTAAAAATTCTATCCTAAATGTCAGCTTTAAGATTGTTACAGCATAAATTTTATATTCTGACCGCTCTGTCTCATTGTTAAATATTATTTTATTTATGTAAAATTTATATTTTGATATTATTATAGTATAAAAATTTTAGATTTTGATAACTTTATTTTAATATTAAAATATTATTTTTTAACACAATAATTTTTTTTTTAACCATCATTCTTCAACTACCATTTTTCAAAATCATGAACCCATTGGACTCACCCAAATAGTATTTGTAGAAGAAAAAATGAAGAAAAAATGTTGTAAGCTGTTTAACTTTGTAAGCTATCGGACATTGATATATGTGGTCTGAGTCTATTTGGCATTCATAAAATTTGTGGGATAGTGATAATTATGATAGAAGTTTTATACGTGGTTAAAATTCTTATCCGTTTTGGTTAATTTGAACAATTTAGATATTATTACATAAATCTGGTAGGTTATCCCATTAATCATGGGATATAAACATATATTGATGTGAACCCGTAAGATAAAAATCTCTTGAATCCACGATCAAATTGCAAACTTATCTAAGAAAGGCAAGAATCAAATCAAAACGATCTAGACCCGTTGAGACTTGTTTCAAGAACCTAGATTTGATGAGAACGCCACAAAGGGTATGCCTTTGATAAGTTCGTAGTTCATTCAAGAACAAGAAGAGAAAACTGAAAAGTTCTGTACGCATAAAGCTTCTTTCACGCTCGTTTCCTCCAAATTGTGGCTACAAGTTCTTTTTAAAACCCTGAATAAATCCCTAGGACCGAATAAGGCCTATATTAATTAAAAGACATGGCTGAACATCTTCAGGCCCAAAATAACCTAAACTACCGACTAAAACTAATTAAAAGAAATCCACTAAATGAGCTAAATATGCCCAAATGCCTACAACCATAAAAACATAAAATAGGCCCACACGCCTATACTTAACGAAATAAAAAGTCCATATGAAACCACTAGGCTATGCCACCACCCTCTGTAGCTTGTATCACATGGACTAAAACTGGTTCTTCTTCTTTAAAGCCCATCATGAATGTTGGGGACTTGCTCGATAACTCGGCCCAAGTGGATTGCACCAATCCTTGCATTACTTCCTTGATCTTCTTAGCTCTCGACCTTGGGATTGGCCCATCTGGCACTTGTAAAAGATCTGTAAGACTCGGTCCACCTGGTAAAGGATCCTTAAGACTTGGTCCACCATGGTGCCTATCATTCTCCCTCTTCTCAAAAGGATTCGACCTCGAATCAGCACCTGCATCAAAGGGAGAAAGATCAGAAACATTAAAAGTAGCAGAAACATTATACTCATTGGGAAGATCCACTTGATAAGCATTATCATTAATTTTCGCAAGGATTTCGAAAGGTCCATGTGATATCCCGACCCGGGATACGACACGTGTACCGAGATAAATCGACTGAATAGTATAATGTGAGCAGTTTTAAGCCCTATGTTAGGGTATTTCAGGGGACCAAACGACTGAAGCATGTGAACGGTTTGCTTAGTGTAGCCAGAGTCGGGCAATACCCGAGTACCTTAGGACACGGTATCGTAATGCGTGCCTACACGTATTTCCATGCACATGAATGTTGCATGCATGCGTAGCTTGAACAAAATAAATGTATGTAAATGCCTTTAAAAATACACAAATATGTGTATTAATGGATATATATGGACGTATAAGATTGATGTATATAAGTATGTACGTATACATATTTATATGTATAAGATATTAAGTATATATGTGTATGTATAAATACATGTATTGTAATATATATTATATATATGTGTTGAAATGTAAAGGAAAATGAAAAGGGAAAAAGGAGAGGAAAAGTGAGTAACAGTGTGTGTCATTGTGTGACCGTGTGTATGGTTGTATACCAAATGTGTGTGTCGGTTGGGTGAAGTGTGTGTGTGTGTGTGTGTGTGTGGTGTATGTAATATAATATATATATACACACACAAGTCTCCCAAGCTATAAATGCAAGGTTGTATTTGGCAGAGAGAATATCAGATCCCTAGGTCAAGAAAAGGGGCCGTAGAAGGGGGAGTAACCGAGAGAGAAAGGTGGGAAGTGACAAGGGCGGTGGAATGTCTCTATATATGATATAAGTGTATACGGGCGTGAGTTAAGAGACAAAAAGGAAACTGAGACTGAGAGGAACATTGTCAAAGAACTCAGGAGCAGAAACAGAAGGGTTTGGAGGGTCACAGTGAGCAAAAATCGAAAACCCAGGTTAGTGCTTTGAGTTCTGTTTTTATGATTTAAAGCATGATAGTTTGGTTTAAATCTAGGGTCTTGATAAGCATGAGTTAAGCTTTTAAATGCAAAAAGAATGATAGAAAAAGATGCTAAAATGACTGAAAAAATGAGAGTTGCAGGTCTCGGTTGCACCATGATTTTATGCTTAAAATCTTGGTTTAAGTTTATGAAAATAAACCCTAATAGTGCAGAAAACGTTTAGGATGGAATTTGAGTGAAAACCGTGACCCAAAAGTCACGAAATTTGAAATGAAGCTCTGACCGAAAAATCGGCCGGAGATATTTAAACCCATATTCGTGAAGATCAAGACGGTCTTGATCAAAATGGAGGATGGATTCATGATCCCCATGTGGTGGGGAGTAAAACGGCATTCAAAATGGGAGGAAAATCCATCAGAAGCCGGTGACAGTCGTCGGAGAAAACTACTGTGTACAACCGGAACCCTACCGGAGTACTGGGGAAGACGACCGTGAAATCGTGAGGCAACCGGGTTAAATTTAAACCGGATCCGGGTTCGGATCGGGTCGGGACCCGACCGGAAATGAAATGGGAAAATGAAACTGTGTCGTTTTATGTATTGGATTTTAAATGAATTGGGTCGTTTGGTTACAGGGATAGGAAATGTGAAAATCTGAGTTGGGCTTATCCAAACCATGGATAGGGTAAGAACCAAGATATTGGAATCCGGTTCTTTGAAATGGACTGAACCGTTTGGTTCAGTGAAGGGACAGACCGGTTTAGGGTCTTTGGTTCTGAACCAACTGGTTCAGACCGTAGCTTTTGGAAATTATAAACTGGCCCCAAATGTTTTAAGAAATGTCACTGTGGCCCAAACAAGAAAATTAATAAAATATTAATTTTACAAAAATTCCCCTATTTCAAATATGGGTCAAACGAAGTTCAAACGATGCAAATGAATAGTCAAAATTTATTATCTCGGCCATTCTGAGTCCAATGGTGGGGTCTGTTTTGCGAGACGGAACCCCGAAGGATTAAATAACGTAAAAGTGCAAAATGACCATTTTGCCCTTTTTAGTACAAAAGTCCAAATGGAATTCCGCGAAAGCCTAAACCGACTTTCTTCGACATTCCAGACTCAATGGTAAGGTCTAAATTAATGTTAGAGATACTTATGATAGCAAGGCATAAAATTTGTTGAATAGCATTAATTCTAAGATGGATCTACTGATATATAGGGAATTCCAAAGGCAAGGCAAACTCACGGATTTCCTGATATAGGACTGCATTAGAGGTAAGTGGATCACTATCTCTTCCATATGGTGTTTCCAAGCCAAGTTTATTCATTACTGCCAAACTTGTACTCATGAACGTTCCAAATGTTATTTCTTTCCACAATGTGATATTGTTCTATCTTGTGGACATTTATTGACTGCTATATCATTGTTATCATGTTGAACCATGCCTTGAAGGGCTTACTGTCATGCTTTACTGTATATATGATATTCCATTTTCATACTCCTATGGAATCGCTTATGATCATGATATGTTTATGAATGCTGGAATTGTGCTCAGTCACAATACCCATCCGATGCTTTTGTGACAAACTAGTCCGTGAACGGACGTGTGGCAAAAGATGTGAGTTTACTGAGAGGTATGCCGGGCCTCGAAATACAGAGGGACTGCCATCCCCTACTACAGATTATAAGCATCTCGATTGGATTATTGTTATGGTTATATTGTTGAATGGTTACTGTTTCTTATGGCTTATCTTACATTGTTCATTGGTTTGATTGTAATCGATTTATTGTGGCAATACTTTTATTGTGACAGGTTATTGTTGAGAAATCCTTATCACTGTTTTTCCATTACTCCTGATTGCACATTGTGACCCCACTATTCATTGGCCATCATGGCAACTGTTCTCATTGACTATCACAGCATCTTCCTTCATAGTCACCGATACTAGTGTCGGAGATCTGTTTTACTTACTGAGCTTTGTAGCTCATTCCACCCCATTTACCCCCCATTTCAGGTGATGACGCTGCAAGACCCCAGTAGGAGTCTGAGGGCGTAGGTGGACATTTTGAGGAACCGTACCAGTCTGTGTTTAGTTCTCCCATGTATTCACCACCCACGGGTGCTAGTTACGTCTAGCTCTCATTTTGACTTTTGTAGAACTATGTTATGTATTTAAAAGACTTCCGCTGATTTACTGTTACTGAAAAGACTTCCGCTGGATTACTGTACTTGATAAAGACTTCCGTTGTTCATTGTTTTAAGTTTTAGTACATTTCATATTAGTACCATGATACAGGAACGGAAAAAGTAGGGACGACCTTCGGGTCAGCCCCGCGACACGAGATTCGCATAGGGTGGGTTTCGGGTCGTGACAGTCCATCTCCTCGAGGATGCAATTTAGTTATTTTATGGGCTGGGAATCTTTCTTTGCACATGTGAACCTAAACCCAATCTCTAGGTTCGAAAATGACACACCTTTGTCCTTTATTGGCTTGGGAAGCAAACTTTTCATTCTTCTGTGCAATTTGAAGTCGTACCCTTGCATGAATCGACTTCATCAATTCGGTCTTCCTGTGTCCATCCAAGATTTGAAGCCCCTTTATCTCCTCCGGATTACTCCTATAGGCTGGTCGATTTGGAATAATGGCTCCAGGTACGAAATTAATTTAATGCTCAATGCCTCTAATGGGCAGTAACCCACTTAGCATCTCCTCTGGAAATACATCATAGAACTCCTGCAACAAAAAAACAACCACACTAGGAAGAAATTGGTTAGTTTCATCAAGATTAAGATAAGATTCTTTGTAAACAAGAAAAATTATAGGCTGATTTGCTAAGAAATCCCTCTTAACCTCACTCTCCTTTGTATAAAAACTCATCTTTGTCTCTCATTTTCTCTTTTGTTCAATCTCACTTTTCAGCTTCAATTGCTCCTCATATACCTGCTTTGGGATTAAATGAGCAAGCTTGATTATTTTTTCATTATTTACAAAGCTGTATCTGTTCCTAAACACATCATAAATCACCTTCCTATCATATTGCCACGGCCTCCCCAACAAAATATGGCTAGCATGCATAGGAACTACATCACAAAGCACCTCATCACTATACCTCCCAATGGCAAAAGCCACCAAAACCTGTTTATTGACCTTGACCTTGACCTCGACCTCCCCACATTCATTTAACCACTGTAACTTATAAGGTCTAGGATGCTTCAGTAAAGGTAAGCTCAACTTTTCAACTAGGGAGATACTAGCTACATTGGTGCAATTTCCCCCATCTATAATCATACTACACACCTTGTTGTTTACATGACATCTAGTATGAAATATATTCTCCCTCTACTGCTCCATATCATCTACCTTAATTTGGGTATTGAGAGCACGTCTGGCAACAAGAGACTCACATTCTACGGGGTATTCCACTCCATCATCATCACTAGCATCGACCAACTCTGGCATCTCATCACCTTCATTCTCACTCTCAGTCATCACCTCTCCATTGCCACACATAACCATCACCCGCTTATTTGGACATTGAGAAGCGATGTCCCCAAAACCAAAACATTTAATATCTCTATTCCTTCAAGGTTGGAAATCTACCTTGGGTTTGTTCTTGCTAGTTCCCTCATCTTGTCTCTTAGGTGGTTCAACCTTCCCTTTTGTTATAGCTCAATCATTTCTATCCCATTTTGGTCTCCAAGGAGTGCTAGAAACTTAAGTATACCTTGCTGCCCCCTTTCTCTTTAACTGCCTCTCCACTTTCATAACCATGTGCACAATGTCTTCTACATTCACATAATGCTGCAACGCAACTACATTGGCTATATCTTTGTTCAGACCACTTAAAAATCTGGTCATTGTGGCCTCCCGATCCTCCTCTACATTATCCTGAATCATAGCCACCTTCATCTCCTTATGGTAATCCTCTACGCTCCTGGTCCCTTGTGTAAGGTTTTGTAATTTTTGGTAGAGGTCTCTATAGTAGTGGCCATGCACAAATCTCCACCTCATGAGAGTTTTCAACTCACCCCATGTTTCTACAGGTCTCTCATAATTCCTCCTCCTATTGGTCACTAATTGATCCCACCAAATAATTGCATAATCAGCGAACTCAATTACTGCCAGCTTCACCTTCTTCTCCTCTAAATAGTTGTGATAATAAAAAATTAATTTTATTTTCTTCTCCTACTCTAAATAAGCTTCAGGGTCATTCCTACCTTAGAAAGATGGTATTTTCGCTTTGTGGTCCCAAGGTTTCTATCCACCCATCTTGACCCCTTGGATTTCTCATATGTCTTCCTCTTCCACGCCTACCTCCTTTAGGTCGGCCCATTTCACCCATTCCAACTTTAGATGCTATGTCTTTCTCAACCTCATCATCTTCTTCATTCTCATACTCATTTTCAAGGATAGGCTCACGTCTCCTCCTATCTTGCCCACCTTGCAGATTTCTAAGCACGACGTCTTGCTGATCCATCATATCCCTCATCTCTCCCATCACCAAATTCAACCGTTCAAACTGTTGTTGCATGGCCTGCAAAACAAAGAATGAGTTAGTCGCGTACTCCTTAGGTGTTGAGTCACTCTTATGTGACATTGGTAATACCCTGAAAAACAAGAAAAGGATGTTAGTGGTAAAAGAAAACATCACACACTCCCTTATGTGTTTACGCTCAAATATTGCCACACCACTTGTGTTTCACTCTTTTGGGCTTTTCCAATACTAGTCTCACCCACTCTTGCCTTTTACCTCTCCTATTTTCCCTTTCAAGTTCATTAAGAACTAGTTGAACTAAATCAAGACACAACTTTGTATTATTCCAACTAGCAATAGATTCAAGAAACAAAAGGAATAAAATGACACGGATCTCAAAGAATTGTAAGAGGAAACAAGAGCAATTAGAAAACAATTAGGAAACAAAGAATAAAATGACACGGATTTCAAAAAAAATTGTAAGAGGAAACAAGAGCAATTAGGAAACAAGAGCAATTAGAAAACAATTAGGAATCAAAATGCAATTAGGAAATAATTAGGAATCAAGATGCAATTTTCGACCCTTTTGAAGCTAAAAGATCAATCAACACTAAATTTTCAGATTACAAAGTATATCAAATAACCATAAGTAATTTTGTTTTTTGTACCCTTTTTTTGTGTACTTTTTTTTTTTGTTTAATATAAATTGGGTGGTTGCTAGAACAAAAAACAAAAAAGAAAAGAGGCAGAAAAGTCAAAAAGCAAAAAAAACAAAGAAAGCAAGAAACAAAAAGTCAAGAAACAAAAAAGCAAAAAGAAACAGAGAAAGAAAAAGTCAAGAAACAAAAAAGCAAAAAAAAACAGAGTGGTGCAGGAGGAGAAAAGGAAAAAGAAAAGAAGGCGCTGGAGATTAGAAAGAAAGAAAGAAAAAAAGAAATCTTGCGGCATAAATGAGAAAAACAAAAATTGAGGGACAGAAGAAAGAAGCGGCGTTGGAAAAAAAAAACAAAAAGAAGAGGTGGCTAAAAAAGGCAGAAGAACGGCGCGGCTGGAAAGAAAAAGAATAAAAAAAAGGCTTTAAAGGATTCTGTTGCTAAAAAAAGGTGTTGCGGCAAAGATTGATCAGAAGATGAGAAAGGCGTTGTGCAGCGCAGGAAGAAAAAGGCTTGGAGAGTGAACGGCTGAAAAAAAAAAAAAAAAAAAAAACTGCGGCTGGGACTTGGCTGCGGTAGGCGGCTTTGAGAGTTTTTTTTTTTTTCAGTGATCATTTCTAAGAAAAAAAAAATCTAACGCAAGAATTAAAAAAGATAAATCAAACCTGATTTGGAGTCTGAGCTCTGATACCAAATAATGTGAACTCGTAAGATAAAAATTCCTTGAATTTACGATCAAATTGAAAACTTACCCAAGAAAGTTAAGAATCAAGTCAAGACGATCTAGACTCGTTGAAAACTTGTTTCAAGAACTTAGATTTGATGAGAACGCCACAAAGGGTATGTCTTTGATAAATTCGTAGTTTATTCAAAAACAAGAAGAGAAAACTGAAAAGTTCTCTACACAGAAAGCTTCATTCACGCTCATTTCCTCCCAATTGTGGCTACAAGTTTTTTTTAAAACCCTGAATAAAACCCTAGGGCCGAATAAGGCCTACATTAATTAAAAGACATGAGTTGAACATCTTCAGGCCCAAAACAACCTAAACTACCGACTAAAACTAATTAAAAGAAATCCACTAAATGAGCTAAATAGGCCCAAATGCCTACAACCATAAAAACATAAAATAGGCCCACACGCCTATAGTTAACGAAATAAAAAGTTTATACGAAAGCACTAGGCTATGCCGTTACCCTCTGTAGCTTGTATTAGATGGACTAAAACTGATTCTTCTTCTTTCAAGCCCATCGTGAATGTTGGGGACTTGCTCGATAACTCGGCCCAAGTAGATTGCACCAATCCTTGCATTGCTTCCTTGATCTTCTTAACTCTTGACCTTGGGATTGGCCCATCTGGCACTTGTCAAGGATCCGTAAGACTCGGTCCACTTGGTAAAGGATTCTTAAGACTCGGTCCACCATGGTGCCCATCATATATGCATCGATTAAGTATGATTAATTCATCCATGCCTTTGTACGTTAATTCAATCCAAATTAGAAGTGCAAGGACGATAAAAGACTAATTACAACAAAAAAATCTAAAATTTTATGTCTTTATTGGTTCAAATCAAATGTGTAAAATTAATAGAATTCTACTTAACAAAAAATGCTCTAAATTTTGTGTTTTTATGATAATTTAAATTAAAAGTTTAAGGTTAATAAAAATTTAATCCTTAAATTATGTTTTTATTACAAATGAATTCTTCTTATGTCTCAAAAATGAAAAAAATTTTATTTATAATTATCGTTTTAAGCTCAAAAAATGAAAAAAAATTCATTTATAATTATCGTTTTAAGGCTCAACTGATCTTAAGCCGACCCGGATAAATATACAATGTTAAAAAAAAATTAGATGAAAAATATATTCGAGTGCTGAAAGAAAACGCTCCTGAGAGCAATAGGGTTGGGCAAGCGTAGTTTTATCCTATGGGCTTGGGCCTAGGATGGGAGGATCTGAAAAGGCCCAAGACCAAATAAGTGAGCTTTATTACTAAATTACTAGTGGAAAGCTGCCGTCCGAAAGAAGCTTTGGGCAGACCGCGGACCGCAGAGTCTCCGACTTATACCACAAGTCAGACCGACGCGTTCTGGCGGTCTCCGCCGCAACTTTGCGTTGACGTCTATTCCTGGAAAATTCTTAGTGGAATCACTCCCAACGCGCGCTCTCTCACACCACGCGCTCTTGCCAGATCAATATTGGGATCCACCTTAAAGCCCGCAAAAACCACCTTTTATCCCATGGATTATTCATTATTTGAAAATTATAAGAATATCTCTCGTGATTTTTTTTAAAAATAAAAGGAGTCAGTATAATATATAAATGTATTTTAATTACATAAAAACTTGATTGAAATGTTAACACCGACAAATTTTGTATGCATAAGAGAATTTGTATATTGTCATTATAATAAAAGAGATATCAATATAATTTTAGAAAACACAAGAAAAGTTCTTATACTTATCAAGTAACTAAAGAAAGGTCAGCGTTATCATTCCATTATTAATCGATAAATCTGTCACACTATGTGACTTTCACTATAATTTCAATATCTATGAATTTTATTATACCTACAGTGAGTAATGAAATCACAGTATGGTTCGAGATCTTATTTAAGCGATGCAAGTACTCATTCTTTATGTGATTGATGTAATTTCAATTTTCACTTCCCACATATTGTATCAAAAAAATTAATGTAATATAGTAAAAGAAAATGATTGGTGTAGTGATTTGGTATATCGATTTGATTTATCAAATGACGTGTTAATAATTTTTTTATAATTAATAAATTTGTTTGATTTTTTTATTTAAATTAAAAAAAATATATGATAAATGATGTCATCGGTGAACCAATATGATATAAGTGTGGCTCAACCCTAAAAATTATGCAAGTGTGACTGTCATATCTATTCGTCCAAAAATTCAAGGAGAAGTTTTGTCATAAAATAAGATCTATAAACCATATTAATAATACGGGCTCATTTATATAAAATGTTTGGCTTTCAAAAAAATATAAAATAACATTCTACTTAAGATGTCTTTGCTGAAATTTATGAACAACATCAATGAACTTGTTTCTTGACAAAGTTTCTTAAAATCACAGATGGATTGTGTAAACAAAAGAATTAGTATTGGTTGCTTACAATTGTCTCAACCCTAGCTTTGTCATCTCAACAGACATTAGCCACCCTCCTTTGCGCGTGGGTCCTGCATCTCTCGCCATGGCAACTACTACGACTTGGCGCCGCTGACATTTTCAAACAACAAACAGTTTCTTCTCCTTCTCACTCATGAGTCATGACTCACCCCATCTATTATGTGTTTATATATAAAACCCGTAGCCTCCCTTATTCTATGCAATCAAACCTACACAATTCTCTCTCTCTCTCTCTCTCTGAAATCTGTCTTCCATTACCATATTGTTCTTTGTAAAACTACCAGAGCTTCAATTCATCTCTCCAATGGCCAAACCAATTAATAGCTGTCACGTCACAGCAACCATATTCTTTTTCCTCATCATATCCCAGCTTTCATCAGCTAGAATCTTGAATAGCTTTTCTTCAAACAATCTCGCCGCCACCGAACTGGCGCTAAACCTCGCCCTTCCCGACGACAGCGTCAGCGCTTCATCGGCTGGCGCACCGGAGAAAGATTCGTCTCAACATGCTCTTCCGTGTGAAATGGATTCTAATAAGAATTTCCATATGGATATTCTGGCACCGGAGAGGCTTTCCGGAAAGTACGGACGTCTGGTTCTGAACATGCTTCCAAAGGGACCGCAGCCGCCATCTGGACCCAGCAAAGGGGGCAACAACATCAACAATTAGAAAAACAGAGTGATCCACTTCTTATATCAATTGATTTCCATCCTATTTTATTTTAAAATTTTTTTTTTTTACAGTTAATTTTTATTTTTAGATACACAGTATAATTGTTTTATTGTAGCATTAAAATCAAGAGTTTGAAATCATACAATAAAGAAATCACATCTAAGTAATTGCTATAAGGTGATAGAGATAGTTTGAATTGTACTTGGTATCAACAGAGAAGAATTGAACTCATTCATGCATTATATCAACTTTCATGACTTGTTATAATATGTGATGTTGTGTGATTGATTGGGAATTGGGACATGTTAGATTCAACTAAATTTTGAATCTTCTCTACTTTTACCTCAAAGGTCAATTGATTCAATGAATTACCATAATTCTCAATTTTTTTACTGTACACTTCAAATAAATATATAAGATAATTCTTGACTCTAAATTCAATAACACGACTCTTTATACGTTCAGATGAGATTTATAATTTTAATCAGTTAATATACACAATCTCATAAATAACATGTAATTATTTAATTTTTTTAAAAAAATTAAAATAAAATAAAATAAAAAATATCTGTGTATTATATAAATAATATATTTTAATTAAAACACATATAAATATAAATAAAAAAAAATTCTTTCTAACTAATTTGAAATTAAAAACCGTTTGAGATTCCGGTTCCGCATCAGCTTAACGCCTGTATGTGATAGAGAGTTGTTTGGCTGTAGAAGCTTGGTCTTAGAAGCACGTCAGGCAATGCTCATTCCAGCGTCCAATTCTGCGGTTCAGCATTTTTTTTTTCTTCACTTTTTCCAATTATACCCTCATCCTTTTTTTGATAATCACTGCCACCCAAGTATCTTTTTACTATCAACTCGTCGGTGGTCAAATCCTTCTCAAGCTAAAGACTACCTTCCACCATATATTATAATATAATATAATATATAATCTTATATAGTATAAATTATTATATTATATTTTAATATATCTATATACATATTTTAAAATAATTTAATATAACGTGTGATCATCCTCAAATAATCAAATAAAAGAAGAAAAAAAAGACATTACGTAATTAAAAATCACTACTAAATAATTTTATTAAATACTTAATTGTTGCTTCTAACAAAAAATCGCTTTTAAATTACATCAATCCAAACACTAAATTCATTTTAAAAAAATCACTTTTATGAAATTACTTTTCCTAAAATCAATTTTTTATAAGTTGAAATTATTCCAAACAGACACTAAATATTGTTCTAAATAATATTTTATTTTGACTTTAATAGGATGAGTTTGAGACGTATATAAATAGATTATGTGCCGATTTAAAGAAAAGAAATTAAAATGAGGTTTTCGTTAACCAGGACCCATTAGGGACCAAACATGCATTCTTAGAGGTAGAGGTGGCAAATGTTATCCAAATCTGTTAACCCGCCCACTATCAACCCGTCCTAACTTGTTCATTTAGTTAACGGGTCATAAACAGGTTGGATAATAAGAAACCTGTCAATTTAGCGGGTCAATACGGGTTGAATATGGGTGTTTGACGGGTTGAGAATGAAAAATAACAAAATAGTATAAGAATATATATATATTTTTCATTTATATATGCATATATATATTCTTATATATATAAAAATATCTCCATTTATATATATATATTAGAAATACACTCACAGACATGCGCGCACACATAAATTGCCTGAGCCAAGTAACAGGATTCCTTAACTTGTTTACAAGACATTCCCATGCGGGGTTTCAGTTTAGCTCTCTCTCTATCTCTCTAAATCCCCACCCCCCAAAAACAAAAACAAAAAAATGTCTGTCAAGAATTTGTAAGTAGTCTTTTTTTCCCCCATCTCTTAGCTTACGTTTAACATAGTGTTCTATTTATTGCAAGTTGTAAATTGTCATGATTCTGTCATTTACATTTTAGCACCTTTGAGATATGCCACCATATATGGATGTTCTTATGCGACTATAGTTCTTGGGGTTGTTGTCAAGGTACTGATAAAGATGTAGGAATGATATGCTTTCTTTTTCTAAAAGTTGCAATAATTTTCCGGTATTTCCTAGATCAAGAGGTATCATAAATGGCATTCATGCTTATTTCATTTAAGGACTTAATTTAAAATTAATTTTTATAACAAGTCCAGTTTAAAACTAAAAAAAATAAATAGAAGTCATGAAGTCTAGTTTAATACTTGATTGAGATGTGACAATCTTAAGTAGCATTTTGTTTCTAAAAAAAAAAGGTAACGGGTCAAACTTGGGTTGACCAGACCTATTTATAACCTGACCCGTATTCGACTCAACCAATTCGGACTAAATATGAGTTTAACCCATTTATGATCCGACCCGTTTACAACTCGTCCAAACCCGTCCGTTTTGACAGGCCTACTTAGAGGGTATTTTTTATGTGAAATTAAAAGGTGCCTAAAGCATTAAAAGACCATACAACAATAAAATTTCCCTTTCACAATATCACAATAGAGTAGGTCCATAACAAAATTTAGCAACTACCTTTTCTTGGGTCCAGTTGGCCAGGGATTTTGGAGCCCTACCAACCATCTGCAGAAAGTACAAAAGATTATATGTATCAACAGTCATTTACTTCAATGGTCAGGATTAATCAAGTCAATCAACCATGATGGAATTTGGACTATAATATATACTGTATCATAGACATCAAATTGAGGGTGATGATGGAATTTGGACTATAATATATACTGCATCATAGACATCAAATTGAGGGTGAAGTGCATCATAGACATCAAATTGAGGGTGAAGTTTGCCGTAATGATAAGATTGTTGTGTTATAACTTGAATGTCACATGTTCGAGTTACAAATATTATGTAATAAAAATAAGAAACAAAATCAAAAAGTATAAAATTAAATAAATACAGTCAGATAAAAAATACAAAATTCACGTAATTTGTTAAATAATTACGTTTACGGACAACGATAATCAATCTATTATAAATCAAAGAAAATTACAAGAGTGAAAATATTTACAAACTTAAAAGTCTCCTTACACCCAAAGACAACTTACAAAGTGGCTTCTCACTCTCACAATAATCATAATTACATAATTCCCATAACCCTAAAAAAACACTCATATATATAGGAGGTTTAAGAAAACTGTCAAATCCGAATCAAGACGGTACGAAAAACCTACACACGGTCAATCGGAAAAGCCTTTTCCTTTCAAATGGGACCTAATTTTTTTGTTTTGGATGAATAGGCTACCGGAAATTATCAAAAACAAAATTGGGTAAAAAAATTTTCCCCCCAATTGCCTATTTAGTGGTCACATTGGGTCGTAAATGTGTCATTAATGACTTGAGTGAATGCATGACACCCATTTAACAGTGAACACAACAATATATCTGCTTATGGGAGAGTTGAAACAAGGTTACATATATCTAACATTTTCTAAACTCAATTATAATAAAAGTTTCGTACACCAAGCTAGTTCTTTTTCGTAAGCATATAATTGTGGACCCTCTGTTGTGGTTTCTTTGAAGCCAGAGTCCCCAAAGGCGAACCAATTCAACTGGATTAATCAAGGTCAACTATAAGTGAAGAGGACTTGCCTTCCAAAAAGAGGTCTCACAAGTCACAGCTTCTCTGTATAGTTGTGTGGACTTTGAAACTCGGAATGGAGAAGAAAGCCCTCTTCTTCTTCTTCATCATCATTGCTTCTCTAATACGAAAGGAGGCACTGGTCTTGGCCGCCCTCCTTGACTAAAACATTCAAGGTAACCAAAAAGAACCCCTGTTAGGTGAGTGATCCTACTCAAGTCTACTGCCTTCAAAATTCATACATAGGGTTGAAAAAAAAAAAGAATCTTTGACGAATGGGGTCAAGTTCTGATTATTCTCTTTTGCCATGCTCATGAAGTGGAAACACTTTGAACATAATACGTTCTGATATTAGAAAACGTCCGAATTTATGTCTTGCAATTTACCATAAATTGCAAGAAAATCTCATTCCTTTAGAAATTTACAGTCCTGAATGATATGTCCTCTGTGGGCTATCCCTGTCAACTCCTCCCCTAATGAGATTAATAGCTTCACTTGAATCAGTCTTCATAATGATATTCTGAATTTGTTTGTTTGGAAATAGTTGAATTCCCTTGAAAATTCCCCATAATTCTATCACTATGCTCGTTGTGACTCTATGTGTTCAATGTAACCACCAATCCACTAACCTTTATTACATCTTCCAAGTCTTCGCAAACCCATATTTCTTTTTAAGTATTCTGAATTTGGTATCTCTTCATTTCAAATAAAATGAAAAGACTCGATATATCTAAGTCTTGAGACTTACCACTTGTGAGACTCATACGAGTGAGAGAAATGAACTCTTTTTATTTTATTTGAAATAGAGTAACTCTCATTCACCTGTGTTAAGTTTGAAGTGACCACAAGTATGAAAAAAAAAAAAAACCATTTGATTAGTTGTGGCACTTTTCTACTATTCTTAATTTAGAGTAAACTGATCTACCTCAATAAATGTTACCTAGAATATGAAATGGGAATAGAAACAAGAATAAGAACGAGATTGTAGATCATTACTTGTTATAAACATTGTACGTTAGGGATATGTTTTTTCGAATTGTTTTGTTAAAACAAAATACATTTTATTTGAAACTTCATATATTTTTTGATTGTATTCATATATAAAAAAAATTCTAACAAGTCTAAACCATTATAAAATAAAATTTCCAAAGATGTATGTGTGTATTTCTTTTATTTGTTATATGATTTTTTAAAACTTTTAATATTTTAGTTTGAAATGCTAAATCTCGTGTTTTAAATTGTCAATAATTCACATTTTGAATCGTACAATCTAATTCGTAATTTACTAAGGAAGCAAATTATGGTAACTATGGGTCCAATTCCAACATCACCCAGCAATAATTGCCAATTCACCTGCTTCTCAAATCTTCAACATTTTTCTCCTTGAAAATATTCCATAAAAATGGAACAAAACATAACCTGCCATGGTATTCCTCTCCAATATTTTTTTTTTCTTCTTTATTTTCCAAGATTTTCTTCAAGCCAATAATTGAGAGGTTGGGTCAGATTCTTGTTCATCTCTTGATGAAATGAGCCCAAACACTTTGGGCTCTAGAGCAATCTCTTAGAATATGAACATTGGTTTCAGAATGACTATTGTATATTGGACATGTATTAGCAAAATGGCTAATCATTCTCAGATTATTTGACAGAATTCAATGAATCCTTTAACTTTATGAGAGGGGTTTTAAGCTTCCATATCCAATCCCAATTAGCATGAGTAGCTTGATTACTCTACATGGCTATGACACTTTAATATGCAGATTCAACGGAAAATTTTTGACTGTCGTTAAGCGTTCAAACAAGAGAAATTATCCAGTATAACCATTATCACATTACGGTATTGTATAACAGTGTCTCACAAATTTTTAAATTTTTTGTAAAACATGGGAACTAACTTTCCCGCAAAATTAAAAAAAAATTTGTGAGACCATCACACGACAACGTGATATGATGGTTCTACTGGATAGTTATTTAAAAATTGGTTTGTCTCGGTTGGATATGAAACTATGGAGATGTGTGGCCATTATGGTCTCCAAACTGTTAGGAGTTAAGGGATGATTCACATTTTGCATATTACATTCCTGCTCCTCTCCAATGATTTGGACAACTTCCATTTTTAGGTTTTCAATCCTAAATGATAACATTGGTGATGAATTTTGGAGAAAGGGAAAATTATATTTATATTTATTTGGCCCGATTTCATTTTCACCTCATGTAATTTAAAATGTGATACTAATATCTCTTACATACGTGATTGAAGTGGTACTGTTAGTTTTTTTGGGTTAAAATAAGCAAAAATAGGTAACCACAAAAGGGTAAAAGTATTGTCAGGCCAAACTTAAAGGGGGTAAAATGTAATTTTTTTTTTTTGAAATTTAATTTAATTTCCAACAAAAGAAATGAATTTTGTTCTTTTTTATATTTTTTTATTAATTCTATCTCATTTGACATTTTAGGTCAAGATCATAATGAGTATTACCTTCACATTCTAAATCATAGGGGGAAAAATGAAATCAGGTCAAATCATATTGAGTAAGTATATTTTTGGTTTAGATAAAATAATATGAGAGGTTGGTTGAGATTCGAGAAGATGCTAATGTGTAGAAAGTTTTACTAGTAAAATCAATAAGTATGTGGGTAAGTGTTTTGGATCGAGTGACATTAGAGGAGAGGAGAGGAAAAGAAAGAGAGGAAAACTGAAATCATATTATGTTTGGATACAAATTGAAGACAGACATAAAGGGTCCTTCATCCCTTAAATCTTTATTTTGCTTCTTTTGTGTTAATGAAAAGTTATTTAGTGAGATCATCATTTTATTTCATTATTTAATGTGGTGTGACATTTTTTCATAATTTTTATTATTTTTTCAAAATTATAAGAAGTTTTTTTTATTGTAAATATAAAAAAAATGATCAAAATTGTGAGAAGGAGTCGTACCACATTAGATATGATATGGTATAACCGTCTCACTAAATAATTTCTATAAACTAAAGATAAAAAGAAATGAAAAAAAGGATAAGAAACTTAATAATTACTAATTTTATTCTATTTTTTCTATAACAAGTAATTTTCTCTCTTATGTGTTGTACTCGCATCACAAAAACAAGAGGAGGATTAAAATTCATTTTTTTCCTTTACTTCCTTTATTTATCCAAACAAGATGATCACTTGGCTTAAACTTGTTTTGTTTTACAGACACATGACACATTTAAAAATCAATTTCTATTTATACAAAGACGGGAAGGAAGGAATTAAATTTACGTCAACTGCATAAAAAATGTTCTACTGCATCATTTCGATAGGATCTCAATTCTAACATGACATTTGATATAACAATTTGTGATTAAGATCTCGTAAAAGTTTGCCCTACAATCACACACTTAAAGGATTTATGATTGGCCAACCTTGAAAAGAGTGATGATTGGCTAAATTTGGTTTTTCATAGTTGCAATATAGAAAATTTTTCAATAAAAAATTACATTATAACAAATTATAATACACATGAAAAAATATTATTAAAAGAAGATACTGTGACTTAATGTCCAAATCGACTGAAAAATACCTTGTTACAATATTAAAAATTTGTGATTGGCTAAATTTTATATTCATTTAATTGTAATATTACACATTATATAATAAATAACTGAAACTTATTTTGTTAAAATTAAAATTACATTTAAAAAATTATATGAGTTTACAAAATAAATAAAAAATGACATGGATAAAATTAAATTATAAAAAAACAATATGAGACCAGTACTGCAAAATACACAAAAAAATACGATATAATAAGTACGGTGCAAACTGGTCCTATTAAAATATTTTTAATGATTATTTTGTTTTATTTTTTCAAAAATCGCTTCAATCCTATAATTGATTTATACATTCACAAAATACTGTTCATCAGTTCAAATTAGTTTGAAGTTAAAATTTAAATTTTTGAAACAAAATAATAATTTTTCTATAAGAAAATTGAGTAACTCGAAGTTAATCTGTGAGATAAGATAGAATTCATTGATTTTGATTTCAAATGGAAAGAATCTAAAATAGAAAAGAAAAAAAAAAAGGAAAGAATCCAAATTATTAAGATGGTAATCTTTTAAGGCAAATAATATTTTATATATATATATATATATATATGCATATCCAATATTTTATGTTATTTTGCCCTGTTGTCTTCTTCTTATAATCCCATTGGTATGAAGAAAGAAAGAGTAATGGCGAGTGTTAGAGGCATGGGGTCTATATGTATAGTCATTCTGTATCTATGGACGATCTTTTTGGCAATCGCAGCGCGAGTAGTGCCGGTTCCTTCTATCTTGCCTAATTACGAGAGACCCGTTTCCAGTATTTTCGATACTTCCAAGTACGGTATACTCCAGCTCAACAATGGCTTGGCTCGAACTCCTCAGATGGGGTACTACTCTCTCTCTCCTCTCTTTTTCTTCTCTTGTTGTAGCATTAATCTTTGATTTTTATTTTTACTTTTATTCTTAGTATTATTATTATTATTATTATTATTTCTTGTTGTTGAGTTTAAAGAGAAAAAAGGAAAAAAAAATTCAAAGTTTTATATTGTCCCGATCAAGTTGATGGTTTTAAGAAAGAAATTAATTGATTTCATAAAAAAATTGCTGTACTTGTTGGGATTGCATTGCTATAGTAAAAAAAAGGAAATTTGTAGAAGTTGGATTTGTGTTTTGAAAATCTGTCTTATTTTCCTCTCCCAAAAAAGCTATATGCGTATTTATGTATGTGAATGTGTGTGTATATGTTATTATATATTATAATTAGGAATTGGCATGTTTGGGGCAGGTGGAATAGCTGGAATTTCTTTGCTTGCAATATCAATGAAACAGTAATCAAGGAAACAGGTAAGTATTATTATTTTTAGTTATTTCTTTTTTGCTTCTGTTGGGACTCCAAACTTGCATTTCCTTATCGAATTATTATGCATTTCACAATAGGAAATTTCTGGACATGAATACATGATTTGGCATTGGCATTGCCTTGTCTTGTTCAATTAATGAGTTTTTTAATGGGAAGAATTTAGGACATGGTGATAGCATGAAGTCCGAAGAATTTGAGATTTGTGATAGATGCAAAATGACTTTGAATGAGCAGTGGGGCCACTGATAATTGGGATAGAAATATAAAGATTTTTCAGAGGAAGAAAATGACAATGAGTTTGAATGGAAGACAAGCAATGCGTTCTACAATTGTTTGGAATAATTTTGGGGAGTAACTATTTATTTATTTGTAATTCATATTGATAAATTAATTATATATTTGTTTGTCTCACGAATAAAGGGGCATGGTTAGTGCCAGGATCAGGATGTTTTGATGCTTCTACAGCACCATTTAAAGCATATGTTTGGATATTGTCAAAGAGCCTGGAAGTAACAAAAACTGCTTGTCCAAAAATGATAAACCTACCTAAAAAAGGATGATAAAATGTAAACCCATCCAAAAAAGGGAAAAATCCTCATACATATCAGTTTTTTGTTTTTAGAGCTTATATTATTTTAAAAATTCCCTGCAGATTTTAAAACACCAGATATATTCAAACTCACATTTGCACGGTGCATTTTATGTGTCGCACACACATATACACGCATAATGACTTTATATTAATGATGCCTGCCTGTGCAAAAGGGTATTTGGATGCATGTATACTTACATCTTTCATTTCATTTTGAGTGCCTCCATAAATACACCGACACTAGGATTCTGTTGGCATTATCTTGGTTTCTGAAATTGATTGGAGAGTTTTTTCAAATTTATTTTATTTTCCTATTATTTTAAGAAATCCTTGAAGGGTGTGCATATGTGTTCTTCATGGTGGGGGTGGGAGGGGAATTCTGTTAATTCTTTTGTTGAGACTTGCAAATTTGATAATTATGTCACAGACTTTTCTGATGCTGCTCTTATATTTAAACTCCCTCATAACTACTAACATCTGTCCTCTTTGACAGCTGATGCACTGATCTCAACTGGTTTAGCTGATTTAGGTTATGTTTATGTCAACATAGGTATTTTGCTGACATGTTTTCTCTGCTTGGTTTTATTTCACATCTTGGTTCTGTTTTAGATTTGTTCAATTTCATCTAATGCAGATGATTGTTGGTCTGCTATAACACGAAATTCAAAGGTCAGTTTGATCTTAATACTTCCAAATATCGTAATTTTTTCAATACTTAAAGATATCTTGTCAGAAAGTAATATTCATATACTTCAGATTTTGAAAGCTTCTTTACTTATTGATCACCTCATTTTGAGCAGCTTCTTTCAAATAGACATCTTGACATTGTTACAGTGATTGCAATGACAAAAACATGCGCACACTTTCAATATGAAGAAAGTGATCACAAATGAAGGGTAGAGATACTAAAAAGTGAAACGTTGTCATATATAATTAAATTCTTATTGTAGCTTGGTTGGCTGTGCAGGGTCAATTGGTACCTGATCCAAAAGCTTTTCCATCAGGAATTAAAGCTCTTGCAGATTATGTACATGGAAAGGGTCTCAAGCTTGGTATTTATTCTGATGCTGGGTAGGACGAATTTCCTGATTCCGGGTCAGAAAATTAGAAGTTAGATGATAATGAAATGATTATTTTGTTCTCGTTTCAAGTGCGATATACTGCTATTGCAATCCCTTGCTCTTTTTTCTCATTACCCTTTTTATAGGATTTTTACTTGTGAAGTTCGACCTGGATCCCTCTACCACGAAAATGATGACGCAATGCTCTTTGCTTCTTGGGTTAGTTTGTGATATTTCTCATGAAAGTTAAAAATCTCACACTGGATATTAGCAATGAGTATATCAAGATTTGTTTTTATTAAGGGGGACTTTTGGATGTCTTGCAAAAATCAAATTGTTTTATTTTGTTCCAAGAGAGTTATTGCCAAATATTTTTGTCATTACCAGCATCGGAAATAGAAATACGCATATGATATCATATCTTAAAACCCTAAAACAATTTTTGACACACAATAGAAATGACACATAAATTGTTATGAAAAACACGATGGACTGAAGTGTAATGTGAAACAAATTGGATATTTCCCGTAGTGCACCTTTTATATATAAATCAAAATTGTCTTTTATGCTTCAAAAATTTCAGATCAGGATGTATGAATTAGATGATAATTTCTGTTATCGGTGGACCATTTTCTTTTTGCTTGTTATTTATTAATATATTATCCTGTGTTATTCAGGGTGTGGATTATTTGAAATATGACAATTGTTTCAATTTGGGCATCAAACCAGAGGAAAGGTTTTATCCCAATTTAGTCTTGTGTTTGATTTGTCTTGGTTTGATAGATATAAATTTTTCTTAATTTGGTTCCTTAATTTCCAGATACCCACCTATGCGTGATGCTTTAAATGCAACTGGGCATTCAGTTTTCTATTCAATTTGTGAATGGTATTTTCATTTTGTAGCACCCCCTCCCTTTTGCTTTTTTTCTCCTAAAGATACCAGAATGCATCAATACACCTTAAGAGTATTCTGTCTTTTTTTTTTTTGGTGTTTGGCAGGGGTGTCGATGACCCTGCCTTATGGGCTGGCAAGGTTGGAAATAGTTGGCGAACAACAGATGACATAAATGATGCATGGGCAAGGTTCTGAATTTCTGGACTTTTAACTTTTAGGTGATATGCTGAATGAGAGCTGTTTGGTATTGTTTTTCAGAAATTTTGTTACCTCTAATACATTTTCTAACACTTTAGAAATTGTGAGAAACATGAGTCTTTTCTTTTTACAGACTAGGAGTGATTGACAATCTGCAAAGTAGACCTATATTCATCTTCTCAATTTTTTTTCCTGAAGAACAATGGAATGAAAATTCGTTTTATTTTTTTACGGGAAATGTGTCTTTTGAAAGTTGCATAACCAAATAATCTACATTGGCATTGGTTGATTGAGACAATGGCTCAGGAACCCGAAAAGAAAAATAAAAAATAAAAAGGAGCACATCCAAACTCCCCGGGGGAAAGCCTTTGTTCTTTCCAATGGTAAAAAAACTCCAGATGCCTGGCATAAGAATTCAATGAATTTGAGAGCAATCATTGTGTAAAAAAATGCCAAAGGTCAGATCATGTATCTTGTTTACCCCTTCCACTATTTTGCATTGGTGGGCCCAATACTTGCTAATGGCCTGTTTTACTGAACAAAAAATGCCAAGGGTTAGGTCATGTATCTACTCTACCCCTTCCACCATTCTGCATTGGTGGGACCAATACTTGCTAATAGCCTATTTTATTAAAACATTTTTTGGGATAAAAGGTGATGCTATAGGGTACTTTACTGCCCATTGCCTGATGTGCTTCACCTTGATAACTAGGGTCTGGATTCAAGGCACTTGGACCCGATTGTTTTATTTAACAGATTTGGAGCAACCTTTAAGATCAACCTAGATAGGACAATGAAAATAATAGCATGAACAATAATTAATCATAACAGTAATATATGGTGTCTCATAATCTTTAATTTTTTGTGGTTTCCTAATTTAAAGTTAGGTGTTAAACATATGATATGAAAATAATTTGTGGGTTGGGTATGAATCATCCAAATTAGACATAGTTGCATGTATTCAACCCTTTCACTATTTTACAGATTTTTCACTGCCTTCTGTAAGATGCACATGTTATCAATGCGTTTCATTTGAAAAATTTTCTCATTTCAAAAGAAACTGAGGATACTTATTAAAAAAAAAACTGAGGCTGCCAGGATTACTCGTCATTGTGATCATATGTTGTAAAATCTCTAACATATGATGAACGAGCCTTATGGTCCATTTGGAATAACTGTAACTGTGACCTTGGGGTTCTATATATTGAACAAAAATTACCTGTATTTTGCGTGTTTATGTGTGCACTTGTATCCACATTCACTGGCAGTCACTTCACCCACACAATTGCCATACTAATTGAATTTTCTTCCTCTTTTATTTAGCATGACTACCATTGCAGATTTGAACGACAAATGGGCGGCCTATGCAGGACCTGGTGGATGGAATGGTAAGAATGTGATCTCTGTGATAAGCTTGAGTGAAGGTGTGGCAGTCAATGCTCCACCTGTGCATGATAGTCTGAATTTTTATTCCATACAGGGGTGGAGCTACATTTGACTAAGTGGGGTCAGTTGGCCCCACTGGAATTTGAAAAATAGAAGAAGCCTATATGTAATATTCAATTTTTTTTTAATTTTTCTCATAATTGACTCCTTTGTGAAGATAAAAAGGCGGGCTCAAAATTTTTTGCTTTCACTGTGATTGACCTCTCTAATATTTGTAAAAGAAAAGGGTGGTCAATTTCTAATACTAAGAAATTATGAATTTTTTAAAATACAAAATTAAGCTAAATTTTGTTTTTGTTTCAAGTTAACCATTCTAATTCCAAATTAGAGAGAGAGAGAGAGAACTAGGGCGGTTTCCATCCTTCTAGTTGTCATCTTTATTCAACTAAGTACAAAGACACCCCCAAACTTTATTTTTTTGGAATTAGTTGTTTAGCTTTTAATTTGTATTGAATTAATTTTGTAGTTTATGGTTTTTATTTTCTTATCATCTTTTTTAATTATTCTTATTAGTATTTTCTGGTGATGCAAGAAAATTGATTTGTAAATTTTCTTTCTATTTTTATAAAACTAGAAAATGTCATTTACCAATTTTTGATTGATCCTACTCATTGAAATTTCTGGCTCAGCCGCTGATTCCATATCTACTCTTTTGGCAGATCCAGATATGTTAGAAGTTGGCAATGGGGGCATGACTTACCAGGAATACCGGTCACATTTTAGCATCTGGGCTTTGATGAAGGTGCTCTCTGTTAACCTTTTGATTGCTCTCTACTTCTTATTTTGTTTTTGTTTCCTGCTTTTGTGTTGGATTATTTTACTGTAATTAGCCCATTATATAGCACCTGAATTCTTTTTTTTAATTGCTAGAAGGATTTTGTTGCAACCATTTTCCATTTTTTTTATCTTATATAGATAAATTAGTATAATTCAGCCAGTTTATGAAATTTGGTTTCCTTGTTTATTTTTTGTTTTTCATTCTTTATTATGACACAACTATTCATTGTTAGACATCTATATCCCAACCCTTGTGCCGGCCTGCATATCTGAATGCTAGTATGCTTCAGGATTTATTTGGTCGGTCATGCGTAGTATTTAAGCACTCAATGTAAAGGAATGTGGACCCAACTTCTGGTTCAAGCCTGCTAGGGGGCTAACAGAAAATAAAGACACTACCCCCGACCTCCTGGAGTCCTTTACTTTACATTCATCTAACTTATTCAGTTGTTGGCAAACTAAGAGATTTGTTGCATGGACATGCAGGCTCCTCTTTTGATTGGTTGTGATGTAAGGAACATGACTGCAGAAACATTAGAAATTATTAGCAATAAAGAGGTCATTGCTGTAAATCAAGGTAAAACTGCTTTATACTCTTCCTCTCTGGAGGGAAGGAGTGGGGAATTAGATGGTTGTTTTGATGGTTTAACACATTTTTTTTTCAAATTTTAATTTCCAACCTCTGTAATATTTAGTGGAGTAAATTTTTCTTCATTATTCCTAACCCTCTTTGAGTAAATTGGTCTTCATTATTTCTAATCTTCTTTGGGTGCCTTCTTAGTTTGTTAGATCAAGTCATATTTCATCCTCCCTCCCCTTCTTGTTTTACTTTTTCCATAAATGTTGTAGTTTTATCTTTCTCGGCTTGTTCATAGGTATCTTTTCATGTCAAATTTTTTTCTGCATATCATATCAAGAAAACCAAGCAAATGGTAATTTGTTTCCACTTTTGCAGACCTGCTTGGGGTTCAAGGAAGGAAAGTGTATGTAGCAGGGACAGATGATTGCCTCCAGGTCTTTCCCTTTGGCACCTCTTACACTGTTTGTACTGAGTAACAACACCATGCACAGGCAAATCTTCAGTAACACTAAATTGAAAATTTTTCTAGGTCAATTTATATAATTTCAATGTACAACCCTTAAAACTCGACCAAGCACAAAACCCAACTTTTTTAACAGTGGTTTAGAGATGTTAGTTTGTGTTTTAAGAAACCAAGGGGAAACTGCTTGTGGGGGCAAAGAGTTCCTGATACAACTTGGAGGAGGAGGCAGCATTTTAGCTAAGAATCCACATCAGTAGAGGTAAGGATGAATTGTTTCCTTAACAATATCCATGTCTTGGTGATAGATATTCTGGAAAACTCAAAACTCAAGTAAAAAAAATCTAGTGGAAGACTATAAAAATCTCAAGTAAAAAGTCACTGTGGAAGCCTGTGAAATGTCGCTTGCATAGTCACCGTCCACCTCAGAAGGAGAGTTTTGATAGTGCACTAAGAAATCACCAAGAAGAAAAAGGAACTCAGCGTTATAGTACTCAAACCATTGTAGCTGGTTTAGAAAATTGGAAATCAGTACTGCCAATATGACCTGAATTTTAAAGATTACAAATATTGATGTTCATCTTTACATGACTCACTGTAGAGAATTCCTGGAGCAAAGGAAACAACTCCCCTTCAATCTCTGAGGAGAGGCTGTCTTTAAATTTAGAGGATATATAAGACCACTAAGTGGCAAAAGCCTTAACTCTTTCCTAACCAGCGGCCAAAGAGTTAAGGTAATCATAAATTCCTTGGAGTCCTCCCAAATTACCCAAATAGTTCCTGATTAGCATTTCTGGTAGTATTCTGCCCAAATTACTTATCTGAAAAAAAGGTGGTATTCTGCCCAAATTCACTCTTTGGGAAGTGAAGAGAATTGATTTAGGAAGGAAAATGACCCTGTTGCATTCTAGATGATTAACATTATGCTTTTAAGTCTATTCCATCCCACAACTAAAAAAAAAATCCAAGAGGGATTGGGCCAAAAAAAGAAAAGCTAGGAATGATGAATGGTTCTAATTTGAACGATTCTTCAAAGTATCAACATGAATGGTTTTTGATTCTTTGTTCGCTGGGTTGAGATGTTGTTCTGGCCTTCTTCTTTCTGGTTTGCTTCTTTGCTGGAGGGGTCCTACACCTTTCCCTACATTTTGCTGAAAGGAAAAAAGACCAAAGGCACTGCATGAATTCTTTTAATAAAAGCATAACCAATGGAATGTTTTATACGCAATTTTGAAGACAAGTGTAATATTCCGAAATCGAATTAAGCGTTAATAATTAATTTAAATTGGGATTATGAAAATGATTATTTTTTAAATAATTTTTAGGTTAAATTTATAATATATAGTATGATACTTGGTAAAATTCTTATAAATTGTTCTGATTCTTGAAAGTGAACGTTGTTTTTAAGGGTAATGGAATTGGGAAAATGTCTTTGCATTTAGAATTTTAAATGAATAAAATTTATTTCATATAATGATTCTTTGTAGTCACAATAAATTTAGTAGTGGGAGACAAGCATGTGTCTTTTGGGATATTAAATATCATTTTATTTTCTAGTGGAATTTGTAAATAATAATAATAATAGACTCATAGGTGTGTTATTCTTGGGAATTTGTATATGACAAGTGGCGGTGTGAATACTAACAAGGTCCCGTACCTTGATTAGTAGGAATAACCAAGAAAAGAAAATGTTGTTATACAATAAATGAGCATTAAATATGAGAGAAAAAAGTATTCTTAACAGAGTTGACCCAAATGCTTATGTGTGTCCCAATGAAGAGTAAGGGAAGTACAAGAAAAAAAAATTACTTTGGCTTGAAGAGAAAGCTTGGAGTTGGTAACCAGATTTAGAAGAAAAAAAAAGAAGATAGAAAAGAGATAAAGATAGAGATTGACGTGGGTAGATGAGTGGTCTGCAAGTAAAGACTAAGAAAGTCAAGAAAAAACAAAAAAAGGGAAAAAAGTGGCAGAAGTTAAGTTGGCCTTGGTCCGCAAGGAATACACCCCCCCCCCCCCCCCCAATATATATATATATATATGTATGGGTAGTGTGTTAAACTGTAAAAGCGGAGGGGAGAGAGAGAGGGGAGGGGGGGGGGGGGGGAGAAAAAAAATAGAGGGGGCCGAACAGTATATTTGAGAAAGATTTCAAAACAAGGATTGAAGGTTTTAGTAAAGTTAAGGTGAGTGTCTCTTGTCATACTGAGGTGGTTTTGTTTGTGTGTATATATGTCTATATATATATATTTATTGTATTAAAAAAATGTTTTGAAATGTGATATTATTGTAATATTGTTCGATTCTTGTGATTTTATTGAATATTCATTATCGAATTCCAACCTTTATCTATTTAAAAAAAAATCTTATTTTTAAAATTAGAATTTATTTAAAAATAAATGCTATGTAATATGTACTTTCATTTATTTGAGATTACTTAATTAGCTACTTATGAATTGTATCAGTTTGAAATATACAAAGTAAATATGTATTAGACGTGAATTTGAATCGATTTTACGATATTTCGATTTTTTACGATTTTTGTATGGACATAAGTTGCTCAAATGCTCCTATAATTGGTCATTATCAATTAGATTTTGGCTTTGTTTGGACCCTAGCCACGGGGTATATTGGTGGTGAGTCGCATGTAATGGCGTATTCGAACTATTTCTCTGAAATTTGATCTTAGTCAGCACGGGTTGATTTTCTGGCCATAGAAGTGTGGCTTATGTTTATATCTTTGGTATATTTGAACTCTGAAGTTTGAACTGTTATTTGAAGTTCTGAAGTCTGAACTATTGAAATCTGAAGTCTGTTATCAGAAATATTTGACTCAAATTTGAATCCTCAACTACGTTTGAAATCCAATATTTGAAATTTGGAACCATATTTTACAAGTGAAATTTAGATTGCTTTAAAGATTATATGCTCTATATTTGAAATGCCATTTTCAAACCCTTGGATAACAATATGACTCTCACTGGGCTGTTGAGCTTATTACAATATTTAACATTTTTAGGTGAATATTAGATTGGCTCGACATCAAATGATACAAGTTCAGAGAAAGATCAGGAAAAAAAAATTAGTAGTTGTCTTTTGTATAGACTCTCATAGGAAGTTTGAATCATATGTGAAGAATCATGAGAGATTGTACTCAATTAAGGTTATGTATGCAAATTGAATTTAGTTGTAATAAGAATTCCACTGCAATAGAATGATTAGACTGAGTTGGTATTTGAAAAAGCTTTGGTGACCAGTCACGAATCCCAATTCTGAAAGACCCGGTGTTGCAGTCGTGACATAGAGGAATTGAAGGTGAGATACTTTCAATAGAATTTGTAGGTTTCTTTGCATGATAGTTTACAATCCCAGTCCACGTAATCACATGCCTAATAAAGGTTGTTTCTTAAGGGAATCTCTACAACCAGATTACGCTTGCCAATATTTGTAGATTCATGAGGGAAGCATTCTAGATCAATCATCAAATGTTCCTTGCTATCTTCCTTAAGAGTTGACCAGAAGCATTCTCTCCAGAATTTTCCAATTCTTTGTGCCACCACGGTTGGGCTATTAAACATGGGAAGCTGATGAACCAGAACTCTGGCTAGGCAGATTTCTTTTGGGGTGAAACATGTTACTCTTTCTTCTGTTAAACAAGAGAAAAAGGGAAGCAAACGTGTTTTAGAGGCTGCAATTCCCTTTTGATTTTTGTTGGTAAAGCGAATGATATCATACCATTATTATTCTGTCTTCAGGTTTGGGCTGGTCCTTTATCTGGACATCGTTTGGTTGTTGCTTGCTGGAATCGATGTTCAAAGGCTGCAACTATTACAGCTGGATGGGATGCACTTGGACTCGAATCCTGTACCAGAGTCTCTATAAGAGATTTGTGGAAGGTGAGATTTCTGGCCTCAATGAACACCTAAAAAGGTATTTTGGCTGGTGTGTGGGGGGCTTGGTTTGATGATTAGAAAAAAAAAAGGTATTATGGGCTATCTTGCCTAACAATGGGTGCCCTCCACACACCTCAAGGCTTACCCCAAATTTATTTCATTGCGGCATGAAACATGAGTTCTGGTTTGATGCTAAACAATAGTTCTGTTTGATTTGAAAAAGAAAAAAATAACTCTTTGTGGGTTTGTACTTCATCACCCTACTTTATGCATCTCATATATTTTGGAATCTTTTTGAATCTATATTTTGGCAATCAAAATATCTCTGTAAATATTTGGCCAATCTTAAATTCATTGGCCTCCAATATTCAATGTTGTTGAACTTGATTTGGAATATTTGGCTGCATCATAGACCTTGCCAAACTTATAGTTTATTTGGTTGGGAACTGGCTCAGGTTTACTTGGTCCTGCTTGGGTCAGCTTGATTTAGGTGACTCTAAAACCTGTAGGAGTCTGAATCCTATTCCGCTTTTTGATCAGTTGTAAAGATCACAAAAACCTTGGGGAAATAAATTTTTTTTATAACAGTAGATCAGTTTTCCAATTATACCATTTTCATAACTTTTAAGTTTTTTTGTCGACATTTGAAAGCTCGATTTATTCTTGATATGGTTACAGCACAAAGATGTTGCGGGAGATGTGGTGGCATCATTTAGTGCTCGAGTTGATGCCCACGATTGTGAGATGTACATTTTCACTCCCCAGACACTGTTTCGCTACGATATATAGCTTATACTGCTGTTGGGGCTCTTGTTGCAACCTTCGGGTAACCTGGTTGATCACTGTTTGGTAAAGAGAAGCATGCCAGTTCCAATTTATCAATGCATTGCGGTTATTGTGTTCTAAGTGTGGTTTATGGTTGTCTGTAACAGATTATTGGAGCTTAATGGCTTGTTCCAAACCATTTTTGCAAAGATTACTCGGACAAAATGCAAGTTGATCATTTACAATTTGACTACAGTGAATATTGAGATTGAAAAATGGCAAATTCTTCTGTATGATTGCGTCAATGGAATATTTAGAATGTCGAAGAGATGCAGGTACCTCAGTAAATTACTAAAATATACATGATTGGAGAACATATTCACACCCACTGATGTACCCCTCCCCCTCTCCCTCTCTCTCTATGAGTAATTTTTTTGGGCGTCATGTAAGGGGTTGTTTGGGGCCGTGTGTGCGGGGCCAGTCTGCTAGTTTTTCAAAGTTGCTCTTAACAGCGTTAAATTGTGAGACCAGCCTGCAGTTTTGAGCCACAGTCGCCCCGCCAAACATAGTCTAAATCATTGACATACTATCAACAATGTTGATTAAATTCTGGATTTTGGATTTGAATCAGTCATGTTGATGCTTGATATCAAACCCGAAGGGTTGGGATTGGAGAAATTATTTCTTGAGCCTATTAGCTGATGTGACAATGTTTATAAATTTAATATTTTATGAGATTCACAAGAGATTTATTGTATTGAGAAAATTAAAGATATTCAGTGTATTGAAAAAATTATATACCGTAATGTTTATTTGACAGACTCATTGAATAACTTCTCTGTGAATTTGAAGAGGGGCTACAACCCTCCAACAGAGGCTATCTTGAGAAGAAATTTATCTTAATATTCGAACAATGAACTTATGAAACAATAGTAAACCTGATGGATGGCAAAACAGGCCATCTTCGTGGCAATCCTTGCCTTGTTCAATAGCAAGTTCCAGCCTGATGCAAGAACATATCCAAAATCTTTGTAACCAGTAAAGGTGTTAGTTGAAAATAGTATGTCAACATGACAATCTCATTATAAAATAATAAATACAAACA
The DNA here is from genome assembly GCA_008638375.1 of Nyssa sinensis. Taxonomy (NCBI): domain Eukaryota; kingdom Viridiplantae; phylum Streptophyta; class Magnoliopsida; order Cornales; family Nyssaceae; genus Nyssa; species Nyssa sinensis. The sequence goes on along the minus strand of CM018041.1, from coordinate 6,620,568 downwards.
AAAAAAAAAATGAACTCATTGTCGAGTGATAAGCAAGGTATGATTTGATCACCAGATAAACAAAAATGCAGGGAAATGCTAAGCAAGGTATGATTTGATCACCAGATAAAGAGAAAATGCAGGGAAATGCTAAGGTCAGATGACAGTGACGAAAACTCGCGATCTGATTGGCTCGCGATCTGATTGGTAAATATAATGCATGTTCGTATGTGAATTGTATGCGCCAATCAAATCGTGAGTGACGGCACTCGCAACTGACCATAGCATTCTTCCATCAGATAATCACATTATAAGACACTGTTATCAACCAAGCTTCCCAACATCATGCCTTCAAAAGCTCTGTAATCATGAAAAGTCTGTCAAGGAGAGGTAAATTAAAACTAAACAGTATTAGCAACGGAGCTGGTCTATAAGTTCTGCACGACCTACGTCAACTACATAGAGAAAATCTGAATCATACCCATCAGTACAAGTTATGCATACAAAACATCTTTTACCTCTCATCATCACACAAGAAAAGTTGATTTTGTGTTTTGTGTTTTGTAAAGTAAAAACTTAGTTTTGGAAAGTTTGGAATGGCAGGGATGCTGCCATCCCGGCCGAAGTTACTGATAAACAAGTGAGCGAGCTTATATGTTGATTTCTGACACTAGTTTTCAACCTTCTACATATAGCTCCTTTCTTTGAACTGCAGTCACATGGATAACGGGGGGAAGTCCTCATCATCGTCCAGTTGGAATGGTTTTGCCATAACCCTGCAGTGAGAACCAGAGAGAAAAGTTCAGAGGTCACTATAAATTTTTCTTCAAAGCCAGAAAAAGCTTTGATATTAGAAAATTCCATACTTTTCTTCATCACTTTCTGATGATACTGGTGGGCCCTGTTTTGGCATAGAATCCATCGTTACTGATGAAGATGAAGGCCCAAAGGTCCCAAACTCAATACTCTCAGAGCCTGGTGAGGATTCTTGGGGTTGTGGAAACACAGTTGGATGACCAGACTGCGGGGTTGCGAATGCGATAGCCTTCTTACTGCTGCTTGGAAGAAGTGGGAATTCTTCTAGTGACAGATCGAAGGAGCTGCTGCTTTTGCCCTTGTCTGTCTCCGAGGAAACCTCAACTTTCTCAGTGTTTAGAGGAGATGTTGGCAACGAACCTTGAACTCTAGGTTCAGCCTTCCTCCCATTCCCCCACACATGCATCTGCCAATAAGCATATTTTGTCTGCAAAATTTCAAGCATAGAAGTACTTCGAGATAATAAGGCCAGTGGCTCTTATATAGGGAACAAGCAAGAAAAGCCACAGCACAACTCAAATTAAAAACTAAAACAAAAAACAACTAGGAAAAAGATGTACCCAGTCAGGGGAGTATGTGGCTATTCCTAGTGACTTCGCCCATTCTTCAACATCCATATCAGGAGTGTACATGCCAGTTCCTTGTGACTTTGCCTTTTCTTCAACACCCATAGCAGGTATACGTGTGCTTGGTCCTGCTGACTCAATATTCTCTTCCACAACCAAATCAGGGATGTAAGAGCAACTTCCTTGTGACTTGAACTTTTCTTCAACACCCACATCACATATGAACGTGCCTCTTCCTCGCAGCTTCACCTTCTCCTCAACACCCATATCAAGCATGTATCTTCCCGTTCCTTGCAGCATCAACTTTTCAACACACATATCAGGGAAGAAAGGGCCTGTTCCTCGTGACTTCAACTTCTCTTCAACACCCAGATCAAAGTTGTATGTTTCTGCTCCTTGCAACTTCAACTTCTCTTCAACATTCACTTCAGGAATGTATGTGCCTGTTCCTCGAAACTTCATGGTTTCTTTAACACTCAAAGAAGAACTTGATAGTTGGAAAGGGAATGGATGACAGAATGATTGTGGGATAAAATCATTTGCATTTCTTGTAGAAAAGAAATTCCGTTTCAACTGCATCTGTGCACCCATGTACCAGACTTGCGAAGGTAATGTAGGAAGGCTGTGCTGGACAGGAATGGCTAAGGTATAATTATGATACCACTGGTCATTCTGCAGACCAGTAAAGCCACGGTCATGGTCCCCGCTAAGGTCTGAGACCTCAGATCTTCCAGTACTATACACCATGACAGGAACTTGTACATCTGACCTTAGTCCTCTCCCATTATGATCCAAAGTGGTGATGAAGAACCTCTTTAGTCCCTCGGCTATCCTTTCTCGTGGTAGCGAAAGAATCCCTCCAAGCTTTCGAGCTCCATAGGAAAAAGCACATCTTATACGATGAAAATTGCCTGTAGGGAAATAGGTGGATCATCATTAATTGACAAAGACATATATAGCAATCCTATTTTGCATTCAGCTCTAGCTAGGGCCATATTATCACTTGATACATATGTCATCAAGGTTTTCCTCTCTACAACTATGAAGCATGGACACAGACTCAACTTGACATGTACGTGGCTCAGAAAATCTATAAAAGGCAGGCCACATACGGCAGGGACATGTCAGCTAAGAAATTTAATTTTATATACAAAAGTATATTATAAATGTCAAAACATTACTGATTAACAAATCTAATATTCCATTATTGGATTATAAAATTTGTGATTTATGAAAAAAATAATCTATAATAGCATATTTTGCAAAGAAAACAAATAGAAAGAGAACGACATATATAAACGTGTGTATATATGGATATATGTGTAAACTTAACTCAATTCAACAAAACCTTATCCCAGTTATTTAGAGTCGGCCACATCAACCCTATCTTGCCATTTTGCTTTATTTAAGACTATTTCCTTAGTTAGATTATACATTATCGTATCTATAAAAGGCAGGCCACGTACGGCAGGGACATGTCAGGTAAGAAATTTAATTTTATATACAAAAGTATATTATAAATTTCAAAACATTACTGATTAATAAATCTAATATTCCATTATTGGATTATAAAATTTTTGATTTATGAAAAAATAATCTATAATAGCGTATTTTGCAAAGAAAACAAATAGAAAGAAATGACATATATAAGCGTGTGTATATATGGATATATGTGCACACTTAACTCAATTCAACAAAACCTTATCCCAACTATTTAGAGTCGGCCACATCAACCCTATCTTGCCATTTTGCTTTATTTAAGACTATTTCCTTAGTTAGATTATATATTATCGTAAGTTAATTTTGATCGCCTCTCGCATGATCCTTGATATGAACATACTACCTTAACCGGTTTTTTTCTTATTTTATCTTCTATAGGTGCTACTTAATTCAACAAAACCTTATCCTAACTATTTAGAGTCGGCCACATCAGCCCTATCTTGCCATTTTGCTTTATTTAAGACTATTTCCTTAGTTAGATTATATATTATCGTAAGTTAATTTTGATCGCCTCTCGCATGATCCTTGATATGAACATACTACCTTAACCGGTTTTTTTCTTATTTTATCTTCTATAGGTGCTACTCCTACCATCTCACGAATGTGTTTATTTTTTATTTTATCTTTTCTTAACTTCTCGTACATCTATCTCAATATTTTCATTTCAGCCACACTCAATTTATAAACATGTTATTTTTTAATTACCCAACATTCTATTTTATACAGCTTCATTGGTCTGATAACTATTTTATATAATTTGCCTTTTAATTTTAAAGGTATATGTTGATCACACAATATGCCACACTTCTCCACGTAACCCATGCTACCTTAATTTTATGAGTAACTTCATATCCAATTTCTCGTTCCTGGTAAATGAATGAACCTAAATAACAAATTTTTCACTTTTTATTATTTATTGATTTTCAATCTTCACTATATTCCCGTTTGTGTTCCTAATTTTACAAAAGTTACACTCAAGCCATTCAGTTTTCATCATACTTCTCTTGAACCCTCTTGATTTTAAAGCCTCTCTCCAAATCTCTCATTTAACATTTATCTCTCTTCTGGTTTCGTCAACTAAAACAATTTCATTAGCGAAAAAACATATACCATGAAACTTTATCTTGCATGTGCTTAGTAAGCTCATACGTTACTAAAGCAAAAGGTAAGGACTTAATGCTAAACCCTAAAGTAAACCTAATGTGATCGGGAATTTACTTGTTTCTCCAATAGTTGTCCTTATTCTAATCACAATTCCATCACATGTATCTTTTATCGTTTCAATATATCATTTTGTAACTCCTCTTCTTCCCACTCCCACTATTTCAATGAACTTTCAATGCATCTTACTTATAATTTTTTAAAAAGATCAAACTTCTTTTTTTAGGTTGAGTAACATTTATTTACAAGTGGTAAAAAGGGTGCAACTCAAACAAGAGGCATGTACAAAAAAACCTAAAGGTCTCCCATCCCTCGTAATGGCCAATCTCTTATTGCAATAGGCCTGAGCTAGCACCCAAACAACTCCACTACAAGCCACAGCATGGCCCAAATAATACCAAAGAGTGCAAAAGAGAGGCCTAAAGATCCCAAGCTATTGAACAAAGAAGAAGGTGCAAAGAAGCTCCATCATCCATACTGCACTGTAAACTAAAACCCATTTTCTTCAAATTGTCCATCGTAAGTATAGCCTCCTGAGCAGCAAACCACATAAAAAATGCCACTTTGATAGTAACATTAGACTTCCAAATGCTTATCCAAAGAAAAGGAGACCCCTGATGTCTAATTAAAGCCTCATAAAGAGACTTTACTATGAAAACGTCATCTCTTGAGATCCTAAATCTAATTGCATCCTCTCCTCCCCTCGCTCTTCCTTCTTCATAAAGCCACTAATAAAAACTCAAAAATTGTATTCTATTCCTAGACTGGTAACAAAATCAACAACTGTAGCTTCTATAGTAGTGGAAATAAGAAATAACTCTGCAAATTTAGCCTTCAATGCTGTAAGCCTGTATCTACACACCAAATGTCATGTCAAAACCTCACATTCCTTCTTAATCCCACCTCAGTTGTCCAAATAAACCAGATGTTTGATTTTGCTTTAAAGTTAAATACCTAAATATATACATATATAGTTTTATGGCACGTGTGTTGCATGTGAATGGTTTGTCAAATCATTTGAATATATGTTTAATTAATTTTTAAGGTCTATCTTATATAAGTTGAATAACTGACCAACTTTTAGGAATTGAATAACCTAAACAAAATAATAATATTTTTTTTGATAGGTAAAGAGTAAACAATATTAATAGAGCACCAAGGGGGGGGAGGGGGGGGGCGCCCATTTACAAAAATATATACAACACTATATAAAGGAAATAAAACTATCTATGGACATGGTTAAGCTCCTTGACAACCAAAAAAAGAGGGTGCTCAATGCTTTTGCTTGTACAATCTATAAACCCTTCAAAAATCCTATTGTTTCTCTCCCTCCAAAGGCTCCACCAAATGCAAAGGGGAGTCATATGCCAAGCTCTCCTCATCCACCTATTGGGAGAGCCCCCCCACAAAAAAAAAAAAAAAAAAAACCTCCAAAACATTAAGCATAGACCGTGGCATCACCCAAGCAACTCCAAACAAAATCGAGCATGAGGATTCAAATTGTCCAAGAGACTGAATAATGGATAACTGACTCCTCCACTCATTTACATAAGGGACACCAATTCACCAAAATTTATCCTTTAGTCTACAAATTATCCATTGTGACAATTCTTCCCCAAGCTGTCGTCCATACAAAAAAAGCTACTTTTAAAGGGGCTTTCGATCTCTATATGGCTTTCCAAGGGAACTAATGATTTTGACTGCCCAATAAGAACACATAAAAGGACTTTACCAAAATTCCGCTCCTTTGTGGATCCAAACCAAAGCATTTCCTTTTGAACTGGGAGAAGGCTGACTATATAGTAAGTGATAGAAGTTGAGAACCTCATCTAATTCCTAGTCCTATGTGACCTGCTAAATTTCGACATCCCACACAATGGTATTGCCTGATCTTTTGCAATATGCTTTTGATAACATTTTTGTTTACTGCAATCCTATAAAGACTTGAAAAAGCAATGTGTAGAGGGGGCCTAATCACACCACCAATCTAGCCAAAATCTAATCCATCACCCAATCTCCACCTAATATGTTTAGAGATTTCATCTTATCCTCTCTTGATACTTCTCCAAATGCTAACACAATATGTAGATATCACTTCTCTAGAGCACCAATTACCTTCTTCAACTCCATATTTTCATTGCACCACCCTCCTCCAAAGATTGTCTCTCTCTCTCTCTCTCTCTCTTCTAAACTTCCACAAGCAATTGCCCAAAATAGCAACATTAAACTATCAAAGTTTTCGAAATTCCAAATCCTCGTCCTTCAAATGACTACACTGTTAGGTAGTGCAGATCCTGACAAGTACTGGACACTAAGAAGCACGGACACTCTATTTTGGCCCACATGTCCGTGTCGGACACCGACACTCTCGGATACTTCCCAGACACGTGTCCGGACACTTGAATCATGGATGTTGATAATTAAATAAAGAAGTTCTTTAATTTTTATTTAATTACTTTGTTATTTTAATATCTTAATAATATTTTTTAAATTTGTGAATTTTTATGCCAAATTTAATTGAAATAACATTAGGTTTTTATTATATGGTCATATAAAAAATATAAAAAATTTATATATATTCAACGTGTCCTTAACGTGTTTGTGTGTCCGCGTCGTGTCGTATCCGTGTCTCGTGTCCGTATCCTTGCTTCTTAGACTGGACACTAGCCCCTTGACCCCGGATCCAACATTAAACCCTCACATTTTTCGGAATTACAGATCCCCGAATTTTTTTGAGGGTTCTTTTGATATTTCACACTATTGCCTTGTTGTCTTAACACTATGTATTTATAGTTGAAGAACCGTATCTTATTGTAACTTATAACTCTTTCATATCATAGTGAAATCGTAGCAGCCGTGGACGTAACCCTATTCTAAGGTGAACCACATAATCTTTGTGTTCTTGTGTGTACGTGTGATTTTAGATTCGTTTTTATTTTCTTATTTGCTTTTATGTCTCGCCGATCCTAGTTAGGTGATTATATTCCTAACATTCACTCATTTTTTTAATCAACAAGATGATAATTGAACTCATCTCACACACCTCCCCATAAAGTCTCTTTGGAGCTTCTCTAACCTTTTCGCCACCAACCTGGGATGAGAAAAAAAGACAAAATAGGTTCGAAGACTAAATAACGAGCTCTTCAATAGAATAAGTCGGGCTCCATTTGAGAGAGATTGCTTCTTCCAGCTAGCAAGCTGCCTCTCAAATCTCTCAATAATTGTATCCTAAACACTTGAAGTTCTTACAGAAACTTCTAGAGGAAAGCCCAAGTACGCAATAGAAAGGGTCCCAATTTGGTAGCCCAAAATGCAATCAAGAGTGTCAATATTTTCCACCTCGCAAACCCCCACCAACTCACTTTTGGGCATATTAACTTTCAACCGCATGGATTTAAATCGCGGTCGCAGTATGGTCGCAATGTAATAGTATCGAGAGTATCAAGTCATCCATAAAAGGAATTAGAAACCACAACCGTGAATTTTTTCAAATACTAGCAGCTCTCTTAAAAGTCATTGATACGCATTTGACTACAATTTATCACATTTCAATATTTTTTATTATTATTTTTTAATTTTCTAACACCCAAAAAAATACTTTTCTTATAAATAATACCTAAGAAGATATTTTATTATTCTATATGAATTTCTTAAAGTTAAACTAATAGGAAGTATCATTTAATTTGAATAACATTACAACAAGTAATATAAATAACAACAAAATATGATTACAAGCATGAAAATCAATTTAGTGTGCTTATGGAATAAAAATACTTTAAAAATTGAGGCCAAGAGCCTTTTTGAGATCGTGTTGGCACGAATGTTTTGGTACCCCATTTCAATTTTTTTCTTGGATTATTTTGTTAAGTATCTTGTATATAAATTTCACAAAAATAGTAATCATAGGAATTCTGCCCAAGAAAAAAAAGTAAAATAAAAAAATTGAAAAAACCCAAAACAATTGTATCGGTAACATTGTTTTAAATAATAACCGTTACATATCGGTTTTTTGACCTTTTGATACTGATATTGTTTGATATATTGATGCAACTAAAATTCACAGCTGTATCCGATATCGTTATGTATCAGCTGTTACAAGAACGTTACGGTTGTTACAGGACCGTTATGACTGTTTTAAGTTTTTTTTTTTTTTTTTTCTTTCAAATTTTTAATTTTTAATTTTTTTTCTTCAAAATTCTTGTAATTTCTATTTTTATAAGATTTATATACAGAAGAGATACTTAAAAAAATAATCCAAAAAATGTTAAAATGGGTTATCAAAGCATTCGGGTCAATACAAACTCAAAAAGCCCTCTTGGCCTCAAAATTTTTAAATTTTCTTTTATTCCATAACTAATCACACTAAATTGATTATCATGCTCATAATTATTTTTTATTATTATTTATATTCCATATTGTAATGTTAGTTAAATTAAATGATACTTCTTATTAGTTTTACTTTAAAAAATTCATATAAAATAATAAGATATCTTCTTTAAGTGTTATTTATAAGAAAAATATTTTTTAGGTATTAGAAAATTATAAGATAAAAGTAAAAAATATTAAAATGTGATAATTATAGTCAAGATATGCGTATCAGTGACTTCTAAGAAATTTGCTAGTATTTGAAAAAAATTCATAGTTGCGGTTTCTGATTCCTTTACGAATGACTCGATACTCCTGATATTGTTACATCGCGACTGCGACCAAAACCAAGTCGTATCCCGCAACTGCGATTTAAATCCATGAGCCGATAACGGCTAATACATAACAGTATCGGCCGATACGTTTGTGAATTTTGGTCACACTAAGATATCGGCTTGTGTCGGTATCGAAGAGTCCAAAAATTGATATGTAATGGCCAATATGATATGTGGTGACCATTATTTAAAACCATGTTCAACCGGGAACCGAAGTACGTTTTGGTGAGTGAGAAGCAGCTAGGGATAGGAGAATGGGTGGAGTGTTGGCCATTTTTCAGGCATAACACCCAAAGCACTCGACTCCCATGGTTATCATGATTAAGGTAACCAGGACAAGGCTGGAGATGACTCACCAAACATGCTAATAGTCTAACAAAGCAAGTAATAAGAGCAAGTAAAGCTAAGCAAAGAGGATGAACATGACCCTCCTCCATGTGAAATATTCATCTTCATGTTCACTTTTTGGTAGTAGTCGTGACCAACAGCCATCAGCTGTCGGCTCGTTGGTAAGGCGAGACTACTTGGAAGCACACCAAAATGCATCTAAAAATACTGAGTCGGCTCCGTGTTACAAAACACAAGAGTATCTTTAGCATAGAGAAGGTGAGGAATAACTAGTGAGTTTTCTTTACCCTCCCCAACAACAAACCCTCTTAACATCCCTCTGTCCATGACTATGGACATCAACCATTTGGAGCTGCTAAAAAATCCTTCACACAGATCATTGATTATGATTGAGAACTTCATAGTATATGCATTGCTTGATCAAGCTTCTTCATCTAGCACCAAAACAAATCCTCTCCATCATGTAAAGCAAGAAGTCCTAATTCACATGGATGTAAGCTTTTTCAATATCAAGCTTGCAAATCAACCCCTTTCTACCACTCCTTAATCTCGAATCAAGGCACTCATTAGAAATAAAAAACGACGTCCAATATTTGCTTCCCACCAACAAAAGCGTTTTGAGCTTCTGAATAATGCCTCCGACACTTCCCTTAGCCTTAAAGCTAAGGTCTTTGCTAGAATCTTATAAAATCCCGCTACCAAACTAGTGGAGCGAACATCCTTCAAATCCGTGGCGCCGCCCTTTTTCGGGATTAGCACAATAAAGTAGCATTCGAAGAGTTCTCAAACACTCCCATCACATAAAACTCCGTGAACACTTCCATCACATCATCCTTTATTATTGACTAACAATGTTGAAAAAATGCCATCATCATGCCTTCTAGGTGTGGGGCTTTATCCCCATAGCAACTTCTCAAAGCAGCCTCCAGTTCGTCATCTGAAAAGGGTCCAATCCCTATCCTAAAGCCAAAATCTGATTGAATTCCATCCCGTCCACCCTTGGCCTCTAATGCCCAGAATTGGTACATAACTTCTTATAGAGATTGACAATCCCTTCCTCCAAGTTCAGCTCCTGCCCTCTAACTTTGGTCTTCGCTATGTAGTTGTTCCCTCAATGAGCATTCACAAGCTAGTGGAAGAATTTAGTATTGTTGTCTCTTTCCTTAAGCCATATTACCCTTGATTTTTGTCTCCAACTAACTTCTTCTAACTTTTAATTTCGGACTTGCAATTTTCTCTTAGTTGCCATTCCGCCTCGGCAATACCTTCCGCACCCTCCTTAATATCCAACCTATTAACTTCCTGCATAGCCAGTGACTTATGCCACCCCAAATTATTGAAATGTTCTTTATTCTATTTTCTCGGCATCTCTTTCAGCAAGCCCATCGTCCTTGCCAACCAATAGCTAGTTGAGCCTTCCACCACAAACCCCTGCCACCAACCTCCAACTAGGCCACATGTTTTCAAACTTGAAAGGATAACTTTCTCTCCTTATCCCTCCACTGTCCAATAGTAATGGAATATGGTCAAAAGCTATCCTGTGCAAAGCCATCTGACTAAGACCTGAAAATTTCTCATCCCAACTTCCTGACACCAAAAACCAACCAATATGGGACAAAGAGGAGGGCTGTCTAGGGTTTGTCCAGGTGACCTGAACCCATATAAGAGGTATATCCATCAGCTGCGAGAGCTCCACCATAGCTCTAGACATCCGCGAAGAGGGCAATCTTTCACTTGAAAATCTAGCAACATTGAAATCCCCCCCACCACCCAAAAACACCAAGGATCACCCCATAATGATGAAATTTCTCACAACACATCCCACAACCTCCTCCTTCCCCCATCATCAATCGGGCCATATACCCCAGTGAACACCATCTCAAGTCATCCTCCACAAAAGCAAATCTGCAGGAAACAGAGTAATCCCCCATCCCGGCAGCCTCTTTTCTAAGCACCCTACCGTCTTATAAAATAACTATCCCTCTAGCCACACCCACAGCATTAAGACAAGGCCACTCAACATACCTACTCTGCCATACACTTCTAAATTTCCTGATGGTCAACTGCTCCATCTTAGTTTCATGTAGACAAACAACATCAGCCTTCCACTCTTTAAGAGCAAATTTCACCACTACTCTTTTATCTGGATTTATGAAGCAGCTCACGTGCCCATGTCCCTGTCGGACACCAACACTCTCAAACACTTTCCGGACACGTGAAAAAAGTGTTCAAATTTTGTTTTTTTTTTTTTGAATTTCGAACACATTTTGGTACACGTTATGGACATGTTAGTACACGTCTAAGAAGCACGGACATTCTATTTTGCCTCACGTATCTGTGTCAAACTCATGTCGAACAAGCGAAAAAAGAGTTTAATTTTTTTTAATTTTGGACATGTTGGGGACATGTTTTTGAAATTTTTTTTTTTGTTTTTTCTCTCTCTTCTTCTCCACTATTTTTTGTATACACACAAATATATATCTATAATAGTTAACAAATTTGTTTTGAAATTTGAATCATGAATGTTAACTATTAAATAAAATTCTTAAATATTTATTCATTGACTTTTTTTATTTTGATATATTAATAATATTTACGTGATTTGCATATTTTTATGCCAATTTTGATTGAAATAGTATTAAATTTTTATTATATAAATTCAACGTGTCCTCAACGTATCTCTGTCCTACTTTTTTAAAAAATGCCGTGTCCGTATCCGTATTTGTATCCGTGCTTCTTAGATACACATTTTGGATATACTTTTTTTTTGGGATTTTTTTCCTCCTCTTCTTCTCTATATTTTTTGGTTATATATATACGTATATATGTTCTACGTAGTAGTTAGTAACTTTATTTTAGAACTTGAATCGTGTATGTTAATGATTAAATGAAGTTCTTAAATTTTTGTTATTTTAATTTTTAAATAATATTTTTGTGATTTATGTAATTTTATACCAGTTTTAATTGAAATAATGTTAGGTTTTTATTATATGGTCAAAGAAAAAAAATATTATATATATATATATATATATATATTCAACGTATTTTTGACGTATCCGTGTTCTCTTTTTTTTAGAAATGTCGTGTCCGCGTATTCGTGCTTTTTAGATCCAAGTTATTGAGCCCCCCAACATTCCATGAGATAATTATAATATTCATAGTGAAAGACTAGCTACCCCTACCCAACCTCCTCGAGTGGCTTCAGATTCATTCCTCTTCCCCCCCCCCCCTTTTTCTGTCGTCACAATTTACTTTTAAGATCAGGTTCCTTAGCTCCCTTTCCCCCTTCCAGCTACTTCCCGTCTTGCCCTTCTTCCTGCCCCTTTTGGTCTCCCATTCCAAATTGATGGACTCAAACAGTCTACTAGCATCACATGTTCTGCCTGCAAATTTGAGACCCAGCTCTCTACTAACTCCCTTTATGCTGTCACTGACCCAGTTTGCCACATCTTTAACAGCCCTTCTGTAAGTTTCTGAATCCCATTCCCCAGAAAAGAAGGAATCATAAATAAAAAATAATAACTAAAAAAATTATAAAATTATTAGAATACATGTTTAATTTCCTTTGAGGTCTACATTATATAAGTTGTATGACCAAAGAATAATTAAATAGCATAAACAAATAAATAGAATTTTAATTGGTCATCATAAATGAGCAAGCAAACAATATAATAATTAGCATAAATTAAAGTTTTTTTTTTGTGATATATATAATTTATGAACTTCTGAAAGAGACAAATACATAATAGTAAAACAAATTAAAGTCTTTTCCCAATAATTTAATTCTCCTCAGCTATAACTTTCTTTTATATAAGATGTTTTTTTTTTTTTTGATTTCATCATCTTTCCCGAGTCTTTTTTCTTCTTCTTGTAATTTTGAATCTCCTCGCTATCTTCAATTAGAATTCGCCATCTCATCATCACCACGAATTTTTTAGTAATGCATTTCAAACTCAAATTCATAACATGATTTTTTATTTCTTTTCGGTCATACATTAATTAAAGCAGTTATAATGTAAGAAAAATAACCTTAAAAGTAATTTACCTAGTACCTAACATTTTTTAAATTTAATACAAAAAAAATAAAAGAAGGTTTTTTAGTGGATTGGGCTCATGTTAAATATATAGTTGGTGCATGCTATCTAAGTAGTCCATTACCACTCTTACATACTATTACTGGTCATAATGACCTTGGACCTTCAAACCTATCAAATATCTTGAAAAGTAAATCAATACGTTAAAAAGAACTAAAATAAATTACATACGTACATTTTTTGATATATTAATTAACTGAAATATGAAAAGTCAATTATTATGTTTGTTGTTCATTAAAAAAAATTTAAAAACTTAACAAATCTCAAAAAAATAAAATAATAAAGTCAAGTGTCCGTGTTTCTCAGCTCAACAAATGACCCACATCCTCCTCGTCACTCTTTTGAATGCCTTTTTAACTCCTACTTTAATACACACACACCCATACATCTTACCAACTCACTAACCCCAAGAGGACTCCTAGTTAAATATATAACTCCTCTTTAAAGGCACAATCACTTTTCAATGTACATGATCAAACCTTCTCAATCAACTTCCTCTAATCTTGTGCTTGACTGGTGTTCCTCTACCTCTTCATGCATGCATTTTTATTCTACTTTTCCTTTACTGCAACTCATCCATCTCAATCTCCTTACTATAGCTTCTATTACAAATTTTATTTAGTATTAAACAGCATCGTGATTGCCAAACTTTCATAAACTTGAGCACTTTCTTTTTTGACCAGTATGAACTTAAGAAAACTACTACAACCAATAATCTTTGATCTATTCGTCTGGGTACTATAAGATTAAGCCCCCATTTGGGGGAGCTTTAGATTCTAGAGAAATGATTTTGAAGAATGATTATTGGAAAATGGATTCTGCATTGTTATTTGGATGTTTGAAAAAACTGTGTAAAAGTAATCATACACTGCAAATTTCTAGTGGCCCAAGAGTAAAAGTTGTAAAAAGCCAAAACTCTTCGGAGAAGCAGATTTTTTTATAGTTTTTTTAAAAACTCCGTTTTGCAAATGGGATTTGGTGGGTCCCACATGCAAAACGTGGTTTTGGAAAAATTGCCAAACATCTTGCAAAATTTACAAAACACTGTTTTAGAACTGCCCCCCTCCCAAAAAAAAACCACTAAATCATCTTCTCTAAGAGTCTATGTAATGAGGCCCCCATGGAAAACAAAGTAAAAAGAGAGAAACTTTTAAAGACAATATAAATATCCTTCAATACATTACAGATAACAATAAATCTTCGATCTGTTGGTCTGGGTTCTATGAGATTAAGTTGTTGTGTGTACGAATCCATGTAATGAGGATTTCCCAGGGAAAACAAAGAGAAAAAGCTTTAAGTAAAATAATAAATATCCTGCAATACAGTATATATATACATATGTTATAAATATATATTATATGCATTTATATATTGTATATAAAATCAATACATTGAGGTTCTGTCTAGATTTGTTATACATAATGAACCGAGTGTATGATTATCTAGTACAGAACATACGGCATGACTTCTACTAGTCGTTTGAACTTATATAGGGTGATGCCAGAGAAGGGGAGGAGAAGGTTTACAATTTCCCAACTCCTTCCATGAAGTTTCAGGTATTACATAATAGCAAAGTAGATAGGCCTTTGAAGTGTAGACTCCTAAAAAAAATGACCAAATGAGTAAAAACCACTTTAATAGGAGAAATTGGTCAAATACCTTTGCTGACACTACGACCCAGGTTATTGTTTTCTTTCAGGGGATCAATGATATTAAGATGCTTCACTGAAAATGCTTGTCCATTAGTGTCTAGTGCCCTTGTTGAAGCTGAGAAAACTTCTGTGCTATTCTTCAGAAACTCTTCACTGAGCAGAAATTCATTCCCATCAATTTCTGGTGTCTCTACTGCAGAAAGAAAAAATGAAAAATAAGGGGAAAACAGGGTCTCAACTCAATTGACTTCTGAATAAAAAAGATGACACAAGCAACTAGACATGGAAAAGCCATCAACAGTTCCCCTTTCTACAATTTGTGTGGCATCTCCTTAGATCCATACATCGTCCATTTCTTTTTCAATATACAGGGCCAAGTCCTCCACATGGGTCCCACCACAAAACTGAAAAACCATACAATGAGAATTGAAACAAAGGGCAGTCCTAATGCACAAGGGTTCCCGCCATTGCGGGGTCTGAGAAGGGTTAGATGTATGCAGTTTTACCCCCGTAAGCAGAGAGGAGGTTCCCGCGAATAGAATCTGAGACCTCTAGGGCACAATGGAGCAACCTTATCATTGCAAATGCACCTGCACAATTTTTTTTCTCACATTTCTTGTATTTCAATTTAGTTGATAACGCCCATATCTCAATCTTTGACCACTGCTTCTGATTATAAAGATAATTTTGGTGCCCAAATTTAAAAAACACCAATCTGGGGGTCACTACATGATAATTTGGGGTGCATATTCTGATATGTGATTATTAAGGGCAGCAGTACAAGAACGAGGGCACCCTCCTGATAACCCTACTCCTTAAATACAACTCACCCACTATTTCTGGAAGGGAAGATATGGCGACTGGACCATTTAAACTAATGCAATATTTGTCCCAGTCAAAAGTGCTATAGTAGTTCAAAAATCTACACAATACCTGCAATTATAACAACATGGTCAGTAATTCACTCATTTATGAAGACATGGATGTAATAATGAAAAATAATGAGCCAAAAAAATCACCGCTAAAGGGCCATGTAATGTAGAATGAAAGAGATTAATTATATATAAGACCAAAGTTTCCAACGCATATGTTGAGATCAAGCCATGGTGTGCACCAAGAATTCGGCTCTCATAATAGCACCAAGCTTTGATCAAGATAATACTGCGTTTGAAAAGATGATCTTTCCCAATGAGTTGATCAACCTGTGAGAAAGTAGAAGAGAGATGTCAAACTTCAATAAAATCAATATTGTTAATTTGCAACACAATATGATAAGAGAGAGAGAGAGAGAGAGAGAGAGAGTGTGTGTGTGTGTGTTTTCACTAATTGCCTATTTCAATGAGATAAAGTGAAGCTAGAACAAGAAAAAAGAATTAAAGAAAAATGAAAAAGAAGAACAAGAATATTATTTTGCCAGTTGTTGAACTAACTTTTTTGGAGAGCTAAAGCAAAAGAAAGAAAACCGAGAAACAAATATATGATTGAATTAACTCTAGAACTATACAGAAATTTTTTTTGGTGGTCAATAAAAACTAATTAATCTAGAGAGAGAGATAGAGAGAGAAAGAGAGAAACTATTCCAAATCCACCAATAAATCATATAAAGAAGCCAAGGTGTTGAAAGAAGATCATTTAATACAATATCCTATCAACACCAAAAAGAAAATAAATCCTTATGATTAAATTATGGTAAGTGATGTATCCTATTTTTATCATTCTTTTTAGTACTACGTTGATCAAACTAACTTGAACCTTATGGGTAAGAATGAGAATGAGAATGAGGAAAAACCTGCTCAAGAAAGGACAGAGCACAGAGCCCTGCAATTTGATTGAAAGAGATGTCCACAGCTATATTCTGCACAGGTGCATTTCACTATCTTAACCTGCCATCAAAAATCCCAACATCAAAACTGTGGAAAAGAATGTGTGGGATCCAATGATCCTTAGAAAAATAATAAAATTAAGTGAAGATGATATTACTGTGGTTGGCAACCAAAAGAGAAGCGACTACAGCAGTCAATATGCTTCTCCTCAGGCAGTACAAATGTGTCAAATAATTCTCAATAGTAAAGCAATATCTACACCTAAGTAATGGATAACTGGATTTATTATGAAAACTCTATGGGAAATTTTGCGAATAGATGATGATCCTAGATAGAGTCATGTGGCGAACAAGGACTTCTGTAGCTGAGCTGGAGTGGTTGTATATAAACAAAGTTAACTTCAGATAGAAAACAAATATTTAGCAAGGTCTTTCAGCATGCTAATCAAGCATGTTTGGTGGCAGCAACAGCTTGTTTTGCAAGATAGTTTTCCAAATTATATTACATTTCATTTTAATCCAAATGTTAAAATTTCCTCAAAAATGTAGAAGTTCTTTTCACCACATTTGTTCAGCAAGGGTAGAAGTAAATGTATCATTACAATTGTGCACTTAGGTCTATATATATGAATAGATGCATAAATATATACATACAACACATACAACATATATTCTACTCTACTCAACTCAACAAAGCATTATCCCAATTTATTTGGAGTTGGCTATATAAATCTTATCTCTCTATTCTGCTCTATTTAATGCCATTTCATTAGTTAAATCATATGTTATCGTGTCTTTTCTTTTCTTATTATATCAACCCAAGCTAATTTTAGTCTCCCTTTTCCCCTAACATGATCCCTACTACAAACCATGTTGCCCGTCCTTATTGGTTATTGGTCTTCATTGCACATGACCAAAGCACTTTAATAATTTCTCATTTTATCTCCTATAGGTGCCTACTTATACCATCTCGCAAATGTATTCATTTTAAAATTTTCATTTTTAGTCTTACCACACATCCATCTCAATATTCTCATTTCGGTCATAATTATTTTATGCACATATTTCTTAACTACTCACCCTTCTAATTCCATTCAACATTGTTGATTGAAAAGCTATTCTATACAAGTTACCTTCAATTTTAGAGATATATGTCAATCATATAAGATGCTAGAAGCACTTCTCCACTTAACCTATCTTACTTTACTTCTATGAGTAGCATCTTTAATATGGATAAGCGAACCAAGTTATCGAAAAATCACACTTTTCATTATTTCTTGATTTTCAATCTTACTATCTACCTTTGTTTTCCTAATTTTATTAAAGTCCTACCCAATATATTCAGTTTTCATCCTACTTGTCTCAAACCCTTTTGATTCTAAAGCTTCTTTCAATACCACTAATTTAGAATTTATCCATGTTTTAGTTCCATTAATAAAACAAAGTCATAGAAAGAAAATACACTACTGGACTTCATCCAGAATATGTTTAATCAATTCATCCATTACTAAATAAAAAAAGTAAGGATTTAATGCAAACCCCTAATGTAAATCAACAGTGATAAAAAAGAATTTAATGCAGACCCCCTGTTGTAGATCAATAGTGATCAAAAAGAATTTAACACAAACCCCTGATGTAAACGAACAATGATAAAAAATTCATTTGTTTCCCTAACAGTTCTTACTATAGTCACAGTCCACGTCTTTATTGCTTCAATATATTATTTTGTAACTTCTTTCTAGAAAAACCCACTATATTAAATCTCGAGGGACTCTATAGGCTTTCTTCAAATCTATAAAAATCATATGAATTTTTTTTTCCTATACATTTTTGCAAGTCTTCTTAATACGTGTAGACAACCTAGATGTCGTGGAGGTAAGGTGGATTAGAGGTGTGAGTTGTGTGAGGAGTGCAACTTTCGTGTCAAGTGCCAAGTGGATCCGAGGCAGGGAGCAAGTGATGGCAATCTAGAACCTTCATGAGATTCTAGAGAGAGTGAGGCGAGACTTGAGATATTTCACGATTTTTCAGGTACAAGAAATCCAAGTAGTGCAAGATTCTAGATATGAGGAATAAGAGTGGTACGAGGTTCCCGAAAGTCAACTCCCTTGGGTGGTTGATGGAAGTTATTACCCTCTATACTATGGTAGTTGAGAGGTATTTATAGTGGTCAATCATGTGCCAATCACTACACCCCACGTGGATGCTCTAGTTTTGCTAGGCATCCCACTAATGTTCAAAATAGGAGATAGTTTAAAAGAATATCTCAGCTCTAGAAAGTTCAAGAAGTGCCACACATAACGTGCGTGAAACTCTTTGGAGAGCCCATTACTTTAGCCATCATGTCATAAGACCTTAGGTATCCCGAGCGTAAGGACCCATGGCATGAAGGTTACACCATTGCCATGCACCAAACTTCAAGAGCCTCCCAAGACTTTCCCCCAAGTCTTTGGGCAACCATGACGAGACAGGGTGAAGGAACGAATTCCATGAGATGTCATAGAGCTTCACAAGCTGCTCTTGTGCATGTGGGGATCATCGTTGTGATTCTACCCAATTTGCTTATGAACATGCCATAGAAGGGAGCCAGAGGGTGGCTTAACCAAGACTTTAGCATGTGATGTCAATAGGACAAGTTAACCAAGTATGGGGGACCTTGCCCATGTTTGAGTAGCTCGCGGTACCGAGGGAAGATTCATGAGTAGGGTGTGCTTCTGTGAGACCTTAACACTCTTGAGAGAGAGTGAACCCCAATGGTCTTAGTGCCACGTGGGGCTGCTATACCCACAACAGGTAAATAGTTTCCATTCTGACGTCCGGCATAAACCCAAATTAATTCTCCAATACGGTTGTCTCAAGTCTTAATCGGTTCTTAATCACATTATCCGAACATTTCATAATCTAACTTACTAATTTAATATTAAAATTTTGGATATTCTCATTTTTATATGTATACTAAAATACTTTTTCATCACTTACCAAACATTTTATTAGTTATTATGAATTTTTTTTTATAAGTAAACATAATTCATTAAAAGTGCCCCAAGGGGGCAACCCATATGCAAAAGAGACTCACTAAAACTAGAGTCTCATATTTTCCAAAAAATTTATAAAATTATATGCATACGAGGGTATGCCTCCAATGCCCGAGAGTATAAAACTTTCAAAAAACTATCATTGAATCTACAAATATCCATCTTCTCCCCTTCAAAAAATGCACCTATTCCTTTCCTCCATAAACACCAAAATAAACAAGTAGGCATCATTCTCCATACTATACCTTTACTCCCCTTGACACATCCTCCTACCCAACTTTTCAAAAAAATCCCTAACCAAACAATGAATCACCCAGCAACAACAGAATGGCAAGAAAACCAAATTCCATGCTCCCCTCACAAATGGACAATGAAGGAATAGAGTACAATGGATTCCTCCTCATTCAAGCACATGACAAACCTCCCAGCCCCTCCAAACTCCTACTCTTAACCAATTGGTAGCCCCCTCAGATATACCCCTCTGCTACTTTATGTGCACAACGCGAACTGGCCCCAGCTTCATGGGTTATCTGCCCCACAACCTGGGCTGAATTGATTGGGTTGCCTTTAAACTCCAAAGACGTCTCCCCCTTCTGACCATTGAGGCCCGTTTTAAAGACTTTGATTGGGCCACCAGGCCCACACCATCTACCATCTTCACTCAATGGTTTTTTATTTGTCTTTGCCCATATTAACACTCCTTCTGCCCAAGTTCAGACTAGCTCCACCAGCCCAACGCCACCCCCCAGGCCCAAACCTAGCTCTCCTCCCCTGATTCCCTGCCCCTCCAAGTGTTGACACCCCTTTTCCTTCTCAATTCAAATTTCGAATATAACCTTTTATAAGTTAAGCACAGATCTCAATTACTGCCAGCTAATCTTTCCAGAACGTTCATCTCTTCTCCTTGCTCACATGCTCTCCGCATGTGAATCCCATTCGTCCCTGCAACTGAAATTTCTGCCATGGATGAAGCTCGATTCTCCCCTCCGGCCACCACATTTTTCGCAATTTGAGGACCCCAACCCACCCAAATTGGCACCTCACATCTCCATGACCCCAAGCTAATCTTCACTGTCGCCGGGATTGAGCCAAAAGCTGCTCGCACCAGGATTCGAGCCCATCTGAGATGTGCTCTGCCGGCTGTAGCTTCATCTACTGCGATGAACTCGCCACACCTGTTCGCCACCACACCGAACACTTCACCGCACCAAAAGACAGCCGGAAGACCCATCAACCTTATTCAAACCTCCCTCGGCCCCGTCGCTTTGCTGCAACACCCTTCCACCGACCACCTCTTCAGATGAACTCTCTGCCCTTCAAACCGCCAATCCTCCCTTTTCAGGATCCTTTGAGCTTCGATTTGAGATGAAAATTCAAACAAAAACCATATCCCATGCATGTCCAAGATGTTCATGCCTGTTGGAACCTCCCAGTTCTTATCCACCCATTGTTGAACTCTCGCCCTCTCAGGTACTGGTGTCCAATATTCCCCAAACTTTCCCATCAGGCACCTTTCCATGTATTCGAAACGACTGTTGCATGACTCCGGCAGCACTTTAACATCCTCCCATGCTCCTCGGGTCCTATCCACCACTTGTCAGCCACTCTTTCATCCTTGCCACCTCTACAAAAGATTTCTCCCTGCTCTTTGCTTTCGCCGAAAAGGATTGCCCCATATTTCGTAGAGCTTTCACCGCCTGTAGCCATCCTCCTCTCTTATTCTCCTCAGGGATATAGATACAGCCCCTCCCTTTAACATTCTGCACCTCCACCTCAATAAATTCCCCCATTTGTGTTCTTTCATCTGCCATATATAAAAGGATCTACCCCTACTGTGAAGCCCACAAGGAAACCACTGCCTCCTTTTCCCATTGGAGATCTCCTCCAGCACCACGCACAACCATTCTAGCACTGATCTGGTTACGCCAATTTTTTGCACAGGATTTCTATCTCTCTCGATTATCTGGAGGGCATCCCCATTGCCATCTCCTTCTTCCACAATCTCAAAGGATTTCTCACCAAGCTGCGCAACCATCTCTCCTTAGAACGTAGATAGCTTCAATACTAGACCTAATAGCATTACTTGTTTGGAAGAAAATGCATTTCTTCTTCTTACATCCAGATTTATTTTAGGCTAAAATAATTCAAAGGCCCACACTAAAACTTGAAAAGGCCCAGATAATTTGAATCTTTAGGATCGCGAGTATACAATCTCATAACGATCCTAATACAGTTCTGTTCGCTGCTACGATTTTTTTATACGATCTGGATCGATTTGAACATACTGAATCGTATGATCCGAATCGCAATTTTGACAACCATAGTCCATACAAAAAGAGACCCTCGGAGGAGCATTAAGTTTCCAAAATTCCCCTGCTTC
Organism: Nyssa sinensis; assembly: GCA_008638375.1. Classification (NCBI taxonomy): domain Eukaryota; kingdom Viridiplantae; phylum Streptophyta; class Magnoliopsida; order Cornales; family Nyssaceae; genus Nyssa; species Nyssa sinensis. Next base: position 6,598,515 of record CM018041.1, on the reverse strand, counting down.
ACAGGGATCAACAGCAACATATCCTTGCTATCCCTGCTAGTTTGAGAGCGGTATATCAACGTAAAAAGTTTAGCCACTAACGCTTAACTCATAATCTTAGAATGTTTGAAAAGAACTAGGATCCCAAACCACTCCCCCTTCCCAAAATCGCATAAAGTTCGCCACCAAGGTCCCTCTATTTTTTTTTTTTGATAAGTAAAGGTATATATATTAAGAAGCCCAAGACGGGCAAAGGGCAAAAACCCTTAAGAGATTTACAACGGCCTTAAAGACCCCAAAAAGTCAACAAAAGAAGAAACATTTACAGGAAAAGCTTCTTTGGCCCAAAAAAATAATAAACGCAAAAAGGAATCTTTAAGATAGGGAGTGGTAAGCTCCCGATCTTCAAAAACACGGTTGTTTCTCTCGATCCAGAGGCACCACAAGAGGCAAATGGGAGCCAATCTCCAAATTCTCTTGATATCTTTAGGAAGGATACACCCTTCCCATGCTAACAAAAGGTCTTTGACGGAGCCGGGCATGACCCAAGAGAAACCAAACATGACAAAAACTAGGTTCCAACAGCTCCATGAGACATGACAGTGAATGAGAGTATGATCCACGCTTTCTTCATCTTTCTTGCAAAGGTAGCATCTACTAGCCATCAGAAACCCTCTCTTCTTTAAGTTTTCTGCCGTTAAAATGGCCTTCCAAGAAGCTTCCCAAATGAAAAAGGAGGCTTTGGGGGGAGCTTTTGAACGCCAAGTGAGCTTCCATGGGAATAGAGTGTTTTCGGGAACAAACAAACTCTTGTAAAAAGATCTCACTGAAAAGAATGACTTGTCCGGAATCCATATCCTCTTATCCTCTCTACCGTCCATAGTCCTGAAATTGTTGATGTGACTAAGAAAAGAATCCACCTCCCCAAACTCTCAATCAAAGAAGTCTCTTCTAAAAGATGGAGTCCAGACAAACGTATTCCCTGTGCTCGCCGCATACTCACTAACCCAAGCCGCCTTGTTGGTAGCCAAACTGTACAGCCTAGGGAATTTCATCTTTAGCGGAATAGCCCCACACCACACATCATCCCAAAATTTCACCCGATCTCCCTTGCCCAAGGTAAACCGGCATCTCTCCTGAAAAGGTCTCCATCTTCTTCTAATGTAACCCCATAGACCGCAACCCATCGGCCCATCAAAACTGCTCGAGCACCAGCCCCCCGAAGCACTCCCATACTTAGACACAATTATCTTCTTCCAAAGCTCCTTATCACTATCTCCAAACTTCCATAACCATTTTCCAAGCAGCGCTGTGTTGAAGATTCTCAAATCCTTCACCCCTAGACCCCCTAAAGACAGAGGCTTTTTTATTTTATCCCACGCCACAAGATGAAACTTCCTGCAATCTCGCTCATGCCCCCAAAGAAAGTCCCTTTGAATCTTCTCCAAATTTCTACTCACTGTCATCGGAATCGGAAAGAGGGACATGAAATAAGTGGGAAGATTGGCCAAGGAACTTTTGATAAGAGTGAGCCTTCCACCCTTAGACAGGAGTTGGCCTTTCCAGCCTGAAAGCTTTCTGTGAAACCTCTCAACCACGGGGTCCCACACCCTAATAGATCTCGCATTAGCTCCCAATGGAAGGCCTAAGTAAGATGAGGGGAAGCCTCCCACTTTACAGCCCAAAGTGTTAGCCAAAAGATCCAGCCCCTGAACTGCCCCAACTGGAGAAATACTGCTTTTAGCCAGATTAATCCTCAAACCTGACACCGCTTCAAAACACACGAGAATGCATCTTAAAAAGCGAAGCTGGCGCACTATAGGGTCGCAAAAGATGATGGTATCGTCAGCAAATAAAAGGTGGGAGACGATGGCACGTTCACCCCCTCTTGCCCCCCCCTGAAAGCCTTTGATGAGACCAACCTCCTCAGCCCGGCACATGAAACGGCTCAAAGCCTCCATAGCAATCACAAAGAGAAGGGGGGATAGGGAATCCCCCTGTTTCAATCCTCTAGTCGAGCGGAAGAAGCCAGCAGGAGACCCGTTAACAAGGACTGAGAAGGAAACCGTGGATATGCACGAATGGATCCACTTCCTTCACTTACTCCCAAAACCCATTCTTGTCAACATACCCATTAGGAAACTCCAATTAATGTGATCAAAAGCCTTCTCAATATCCAATTTGCAGACCAACCCTTTCCTTTTCTGCTTTATCCTAGCGTCAATGCATTCATTAGCAATGAGAGCCGCGTCTAGAATCTGTCTACCCATCACAAATGCATTTTAGCTAGGAGAAATGATACTATGCATAACCTTTTTTAATCTTAGGGAGAGAACCTTAGCAATTAGCTTATAAACACTACTTACCAGACTTATGGGGCGAAAGTCCTTAATGCTAGCCGCTCCTTCCTTTTTAGGAATGATAGCAATGAAAGAAGCATTGAGGCTTCGTTCAAAACCCCCCTCCCTATAGACGCTTCCAAACACTGCCATCACATCCGCTTTCAGCACAGACCAACATTTTTTAAAAAATGCCATAGTAAATCCATCGGGGCCTAGAGCCTTATCCCCATTACACTCCTCTAAGGCTCTCTCCACTTCATCCTCCAAGAATGGAGACTCCAGGTTAGAGGCTTCTTCCCCATTCAGACTATTCAAGACAATATCCTCTACTCCCGGTCTCCATCTTTGCGGCTTTGAGTAGAGAGTAGAAAAGAAATCAACAATTCCTTTTCTAATTGGCTCCTCCTCCGTGAGAACTTGGCCATCAATAACAATGGAGGAAATTCTGTTCCTTCTGAAGTGAGCTGAAGCCATCCTGTGAAAGAACTTTGTATTACGGTCGCCCTCTTTAAGCCAGACAGCCCGAGATTTCTGCCTCCACGAAATTTCCTCCATCTTAAGAATCTGCCCAATTTGACCCTTTAGAATCTGCCTTCTCGCCACCAAGGTCCCTCTATTGGAAGAGATTTGAAAAAAAAAAACTGGAAATCTAATCTTTAAAGTGTTATAGCCACACCAAGCATCATCCCCCATTATAAACCCAACATGCATAGAGAACTCTCTCCACCCTTTCCAGAGCTCAACACCGTGAAGTGAGAAAACCTCTAGAGACAACAAACCCGTATCAGACAGACTGCTGGCTTGCAATTACCACCTCCATAAACTATATAGTTCCTTTGCAAATCTTAGAAGCTACTTTGCTAACAGAGCTTTATGGAACAGACAAAAGGACCTTATACCAAGACCACCAGCCTGTAATGGGTAGCAAACCTTCTTCCACGCAACAAATGATATTTAAATTCATCTCTAGAACCACGCCATAAAAATTCCTCTAAATTTTTTTCTAGTCTCCAAGCAATTGAGATGGAAATGATGAAAATAAACATAAAGCATATGGAACTACTTCTAACGTATATTGATTGGAGGGGAGTTAGGGGAAGGCGAGCAAGTTAAAGAAGATTGTTTATGGCCTTGACATATATTTCATCTTATAAACAACAATTACATCATCTATATCATTGTTTGACAACTTCAACGATGTAATAGTTATTTATGGAATGGTGCACAATGTTCAATTGTTCATCATTTTTAGAGTGAGTTTTTTTTTTTTTTTGGATAAGTAATAAGTATATATTAAGAAGCCCAAGAATGGCAAAAGGGCGAAAAACCCCCAAAAGCTTTACATCGGCCTTAAAGACCCCAAGAAGTCAACAAAAGAAGTGACATTTACAGGAAAAGCCTCTTTGGCCCAAAAAAATAATAAACGCAAAAAAACATCTTTAAGATAAGGAGTAGGAAACTCCCGATCTTCAAAGACACTGATTGTTCCTATCATTCCAAAGGGACCAAGAGAGGTAAATGGGGGCCAATCTCCAAATTCTCTTCATATCTTTAGAAAGGATGCACCTTTCCCACGCCAACAAGAGATCTTTGACGGAGCCTGGCATGACCCATGAGAAGCCAAACATGGCAAGAACAAGGTTCCAGCAGCTCCAAGGAATTTCACGGTGAATGAGAATGTGATCCACTCTCTTCGTCGTTCTTACAAAAATAGCATCTGCTGGCCATAAGAAATCCTCTTTTCTTCATATTGTTTGCGGTTAAAATGGCCTTCCAGGAAGCTTCCCAAGCGAAGAATGAGGCTTTGGGGGGGGCTTTTGAATGCCAAGTGAGCTTCCAAGGAATTCTAGTGGTGTATGTAGACTATGTAGTAGTCATTGGTAGAGATCAAGTTGGTATGACTGATCTTCCCACCTGTGCAAACTTCATATAAAGGATCTCAGCCTTTTGAGGTATTTCCTGGATAAAAGAGAGTATGGTGAAGGAAATTTCGCTTTCTCATAGGATGTATTTCATTGATCTCATAAGACCCGGCTCATGGGAGCCAAACCAATTGACACTCCAATGGATCCTAACACAAAGTTCGATAAAACTAAAAATCAATTAGTTGTTAATCTAGGAAGGTGCAAATGGACAGTTAGAATGTATATGTGCCTAACTATGGCACAACCTAGTCTTCATTTTTAGTCAATTTATGCAAAAACAAAATGAAAGAGTATTGGTAAGTTGTACATTGTATTTTGAAATATCTTAAGGGAGCTCATGACAAAGGTTCGGTATTTAGGCATTCCAGCTCCCTCTACATTTTTGGTTTTCTCCCCCTTTAAAGCAGATTGGGCAAGATATAACCTGGATAAGATGTCAATTGGCAACCTAGTTGCATAGGTAAAAAAATGTTACAATTTTGTGGCTACAAGTGCAAAGCTGAGTAAAGTTATGGCTCATACAACATGTGAGATGATGTGGGTCAAATCTTTTCTGCAGGAGAGGGGATTTACAATTGATAAGCCCATGATGATTTTTTTTTGGTTGCTGCACCAGCAAGAATCCATTATGATATTTTCTGATAATCAAGTTACAATGTTCATTCCTACCAATCCAGTTAAAGGACAAAGCAAATACAACTGGACTGTCATTTTATTAGAGATGTGGTAACAAAGTAATAGGTTATGGTTGGGAAAGGAACAAGAGATCCTTGTTGCACCCCCATCCAGTTAGAATTGACAGTATCTACTAATAACGTCCTAATATACATGTCATTGAATTTCAAGTTCACATAAATAATTAAGTCTTCCACCATATGGTGAGAAAAAGAATAAAAAGTAAAAAGTCCAAAGTCCATCTTCATGGCAAATACATAAACAATTATGGATTATCCATATCAGTCAATTTTTGCAAACTTACTTTCACGGACCACCTCCAATTTGTTATTTTTAGAAGTTTAAGAACTACAAATAAAGGAATGGCACTTAAAACGATATCCATGGAACATGTTACAAAGAAATAAACCATGACTCATTCCCTAGAACCTTGGAGGCCTGAGGGGAAGAATCAACGATGTATAGCATAATCGAGCTAAGTCTAAATAAATAAAAATAAATAAAAGCCGAAAACATGACTTTCCTCAACACTGGGGATTCAAGTGAGAAAAAGAGATGGAAAACTTGTTACATCACAAAAATAAAAGAGACAAAGGTTGAAGAGAACAAGGCTTTTATCAAAAAATTGGGTTCAAGTGAAAGAAAAAGACCATATTTCCATGATAGATCAAGGCTCACACAATTATATGAAAAGAAAAACTACTCTAATGATTGGAGTTCAATCACAAAATAAATATCAGTTAATCCAACCACCACCCAAATACTCATTATCTTGAATATGAAGCATGAATTTAAGAAGTTCATACTCGATCAAGTACAAATCATGTCCTAAGAGCTTGAAATAATAAAACTTAAAAAGAAAAAAAAAAAAAACAAAAAAGAGAGCTTTACCTCAAATGAGCCTACATTTGAAAATGCCAAAATTGCCTTCATCACTCCAATCTTCACACAAAGGAAGATTTTTTCTTTTTTGAGTTGTAGAACATTGTCTTCAAACCTCTCCTAGGACCTCTTCTTCATACCCCAGACTCCTTGTGGAGTCAGGTATTTATAGGTGAGATTAAAGTTTAGGGTTACTTTGGTTAAGATAGGACCAATTGTAAAAATGTGTAATAACTTAATCAATTATTAAGATTAAAGGTCTAGAAAAGCCTAATATACTTGTGGACCAAGTAGGGCCACAGCAGAAATCTAAAAATTTAAGAATTATTTCTAAAAAAAAAATTATTTTCACAATTACAACAAGAATCCCCATTCGAAAATCAGACACCCATAAGGGTGGTCTTGACTGCCCATATGGGCCCTCCTCAAAAACATTTTTGGGTTTCGTAAGATAAATACCCTTTAGGTCTTCTCTTCTGGTCTTAATCTTTCTCATTTCTTGATGACAATAAAGTCAAATTTACATTCATTTTGATCCTCTTGAAATGTTCCATCCATTCTTGGGCCTCATTTTTGAAAACTTTTGGCACCTCTTTGCTTGTTCCAGTGCTCAAGGTGTGAAGCAAATAGAATAATTTTTGAAGGGGAGAACCCCTCTTGTAGATTCAAAGATACTCTTTTCAAAACTTTATAGTTTATATTTTTGGGTACTTGACTCATACCCCTTTTCTGCAAATTCTTTTGTGCAGTTTTTAGGGGGATCTAAAGCTCCAGTTGTGTAAACTGCCCCTTTATTTTAATATATGGGTTCGCCACCTCTGGTGGTTTATAAATAAATTTTTGAAGGAAAAAAATACGTACAATTACAAATATTTCCCCTTTGTCCTAGGGATATTTTGGTTATTTCAAGAGATTCAAAAGGCCATTGCCAACTATTCTAGAGAACAAGATCAACCTCCTCATGCCATTCTAACTGGAGAATCTCTTAACTTTCATTCTTCATCATTAAACTTTTGAGGGGTGCCTCAAATCCCAAGCTCCCAATCCTAAATTGAATTGGTAAAGATCTCAAAATCAACAATTAAAAACAGTAAGCTATGAAGATGAATCAGAATTTAACATTCTGTTCGACTAGTACTAGTAAAACATCGTGTCACAGGAACATATAGAAAGCCTCAACAAGCTTTAGACAGATATTGACAAACTCATGCAAGAGGTATTGTACATAAATAGGAAATTAGATATTGTCATGTGGATGCTGCTGCATCCTAACTGGTAAAGAATGTTTTAAAGATGACTATGAGAATCTCTATTTTCTTTTTTTGGTTCGTAGGTGTACGAGACTCTTATGGTTAAAATGATAAAATCGGTGGATATTTTGCATAATAAATTTCCTTTCTTGGATACATCAAAAGTGGTCCTGATAATTTTTTTTGCGATGCTAAATAAGTTTTTAGTACCAACACCTATGTGATATTGCCACCAAAAAACACAAACACAGAGGGTTGCACCATCTACTGTGTTCCACTGAATAGATCAAAAGTATCAATAACACCTCTAAATCAATGGGCTCAACCTCTCAATTTAATCATGAACAGGTTAAAGGTAGATAGATTAAGGGTAAGTAATGTCTTAAGAAGGAAGGTAACCGAATCTGATAAAATTTTCACCTAATGCTTTACTGGTCCTAAGCTACAATGGAGATGAGATGAGGTTAGTTCATTAAAAAGATATACAATTACAAGTCCAATTAAGAATTTTTTTTTTTTTTTTGGATAATTAAGTCCAATTGAGAATAATAAGTGAAACGAATCTGTACACTGTACTGTATATGTGAAGGAAGGGGCAAAATAGTCACATGCACATCTTAGCTGATAGTAGGTCGGTGGAAGGTTGCCGATGAACCAGGACAAAATTAAAGGACGCAGCAGTGCCACTTTCTATAGTTTGAAAGAGTTCTAGAAAAATGGCTCATGCTTTAGGTGTTTGATTTGTAATTTATCAATCAACAAAATCACAACAAAAATAAAAGAAAGAAGATTAAGAGGGACAAGAGAAGAGAAGCAAGAAAGAAAACAAAATAAAAGAGAATAACAACTGATTTTTCATAATGAAGGAGTGATTGAACCATTAATTACAAGGCACCCACCCCAAAGATGAGAGGAAAAAAATCTTACGTTCTAGAGCCTAGCACCCAAAAAAAAACTTTGCAAGCTTAAAGTTTTCTGAAAGAATATTTCAACATGCAGAAAGTAATTCTGATGTAGAACTCCCCCCATTCTATTTAAGACTTGAATAGATTGGAGGATAGCTCCCCTTTGCCTGACTTAGTGCTTATGGAGGGAAAGGAATAGGAGGATATTTGAAAGGACCGAGCTATCTTCTTGGAGTTTCAAAGATTACTTTTTGTGCTTATTATACCTTTAGATTAGGGAGGCAAATCCCATGTAAATAGATACATATATTTTTGCGAGGGTCTTAGGATTTGATTTTTGTGGCCTTTTCCCATTTTTTTGTAATTGCGGGTTTGCCCCCCTTTGGTGCCTTTAATGCATATACATATTTATTTATAAAAAAAACATAAAATTAGAGGACAAATATGTCAATTTCAGAAATTTTATTAAATTTTTTTTTTATTTACACTCTAGAAAACTTCCAAAAAGACCACTAAAACCCAAAATCCTAAATATGTCCTAAGTGGAAATCGGAAAAGAGAAATAAAAAAGCGAGAAGAAAATAACACTTCTCTGTGTGCAACCATCAGCACAAAAATGTGTACGATGTTCTCGCCACCAGGTTGGCTCTCTTTTTTTTTTTAATTCAATTTCTTTCCCTTTTGTCATTACGGTTGCACAATTTCCTTTACTCACTCTCCTCCATGCTTTATCACCAGATGGGTAATCTAGCATCCATTTGTCAATAGACTTCCTCTATGTTCCTTGGTTCATGTCCTCTTTCTTTCAGTATATAAGAGACACCAAATCTTTTCTTTTTCTTTCTCTGTCTTTCATTTTATCTTCTCTTACCTCAAGACCAACTGAATCATATTTTTAATTCCTTTTAAAGCAATCGTGTACTAAAGGAAAATAATCTTGCATTGACTAAAATAATATTCCATCATTGATTACATAGGCAATAAGACACAATTTATGCCTATTTTAATCGGTCTCATATTTAGAATTGTCGCTGTAACAGCTGTCTTAGATTTATTTGCTTTGAACTTCAATCTTTATCCATGACCCAACTCACTTGTAACAGCTGTTTAAGCTTGACTTGTTAGTATTTGAATTATGCTCAAGTTTGGCTTGGCCTTGACCAAATTTTCATTCGGCTTGTTTGGGTTCAACTTAGTCCTTATATAATAGGTTCAAATTTGGCGGGTAGAATTGTGGACAATCAGTTTCAATGGCACCAGGTTGTGAAATGTGGGTAATGTAGTCATTATATATAAGATATGGGGATAATTTGGTCTGAGCAATAAGTACCTTATGATGGAAAGTTGAATTGTCATAACAAATAATGTGGTAGCTTTTCATAGGACTACAAAGTGATAACATCACCTGTACGTGAGCTAAAGGCCTAGGCTATTTCATTCTTTGATTTACATTGTCATCCTAACTAGATGTCCATATTGGTAGGTGATATGGAAAGAGGTCAACATATCATTTTCTAGTTTCCTTCCAATTAAAAGAGATTGTACAATTATGATGCTATGGGTTTATTAGGCTTGTGAACCAAGTCGAACTCAAGCTGCTCGCAAACAACTCACGGAAAACTCAATTCATTTTGTAGTACTACAAACTAAATATACTTCTCACTCTCTCATCAATAAGTTTGTAGCTCTTTCTCATCCTTTTCTTCCACCACCCCATTAAATATATAATATCTGTCTTGCGCTCACTCTTATTACTAAGTTCCATACTCTTTCTACTTTTTCTATCTTCCAGAATTCGGTCCCCTGCCAAATATAATATGTCCCTCTCTCCATTAGCCAATATATATGTCCAAAAGTCAACTCCCATTTTTTGAACACCCAAGTTGCATGAACACTCTCTCTCTCTTTCTCTCTCCCTCTCTCTCTCTCTCTCTCTCTCACACACACACACACATACAAACACACAACACATTTAAATAAATAAATAATTAATTATTTAATAAAAAAAGTTAGAAAATTCAATTTGAAAAAATGATATAGATTACAAGATAATTTATATTTGTCATATACTAAGATCTCACAAAAATAAAAATAAAAAATTCATAAATTTGTAAATAATAGGTGTAGAATTGGGTGCATGTGTTGAGTGCAAGTACATGGTCTAAGCCAAGGATCAAAAGCTCAAGAAAAGGGTACAACAGACCGTCTTTTGCTTCATTGTGAGATGGTGAGTGATTTGTGGCAGCAAGTGTTTGTTCTTTTTGGTTGTTGTTAGGTCTTGAAAAGAATAGTTTTTGAGATTCTTGCAAGTTGGAGAAGTGGGTGTAAAGAAAGGGATATACATAAGGTTTGGGATGTGGTTCCATTATGTCCTTTTGGTGTATATGGAAGGAGAGAAATAGAAGGATTTTTTTAGGGGGTTGAAGTTGCCTCCTACAAAGTCAGGAGTATTTTTTTTTTTGTATTCTTTGTATGTACAGGTAGGTGGGTCTTGTAATCCTTCGGTGGGTGATTTTGTAAATTTTTAAGTGATACCCGTTGGGCTCCTTTTAATACAATTTCTCTTTACTTATTAAAAAATGTTTCTGATTCCCAATGAACCGAAGCGAAATGGTGGATAATCACCTCCTCATAGTTCAAATCCTAGTTAATCGGTGTTATCTTTGCAAGTGCCAGAGAAGATGGTTACTCACCTCCTCATTAATTGCTGGTTCACTTGGGCTATTTGGAGTCTTTTGATAGGTTTATTTGGTATTTTATGGGTCATGCCTCATTCGACGATGAGTATTCTTTCATCTTGGAGGGGAAGTTCTCCTCATAGGAGGGTTAGAAAGGCGTGGCATATGACACCTCTTTGCTTATGGTGGGAGAGAAATAATAGAGTTTTTGAAGGAGTCGAAGATCCGTTGTTGGTTAAAGCCTCAGTTTTTAAATGTCTTCTTTTGGTTATCGGGAGGCCATCCCGTGGCTTTGATAGTTTTTTGTCCTTTTTGTTTTCTCTGAGTACTGATTAGCAACTATTGTATAACATTTGGTATTGGGTACACCCCTTGGTGACTTTTCTAATCAAAGCTTACTTATCAAAAAAAAGAACCGAACTGAAACACGGGTGAAAATCCAAAAATGACATGTCTCCATAGAAACTATTTTGTTTTTATTGAAACATACCAAAATGGTCAAAAAAAATTCCTTAATTGCAACAACTCCAGAAAGAGGTAAAAAATAATATCCATTTTTTGTTTTTCAAATGGAAGGGGAGATTAAAGTTTTAAATAAAAGGTATAGACTTGAGTACATAAGTTGAGTGCAAGTATATGTCAAAGCCAAGGATCAAAATTTCTTTTGTTTCCATCAAACAACTAAAACGTTTCCAATCCCTAATGAGCCGAAACGAAACACAGGTAAAAAGTCAAAAATGACATGCTTTCATAAAAAACGATTTTGTTTCCATCGAAACATACCAAAATGATCGTAGTTTTTCCTTAATTTCAATAACCCCAAGAAAGGGTAAAAAAAGTATTATCTATTTTATGTTTTTCAAATGGAAGGGCATAATAAAGGTCTAAAAACAAAAATATAATATGATATCTTTGATTTCTTTGAGAAACAACATATAAGGTGTAGTAGTGAAAACAAAGAAGATAAAAGAAGAGTTTTTGTGATACTTAGTTGCTAATTTACATTTTCTACATAGGTGATTATTTTACATGGAACGTGTGTAAAGATGTTTGGTTCATACATATGACATAATGCTTTTTATGCTATAATGTCCTAATATTTGATCAATTACTTTTACTTTTATTCCTCATCCTAATATCTTCACACATGGAATGTTATGTAGGCTTAAAAAAAAATCAATTACTTAATTATAATTATTTTACTTATCTTTATGCATTATGCGTTTCAATTTTTTCAGCTTTTCATTGTATTTTGAAATGCGTCAATTTCTTGGTTGACCAAAATGACACTCTGAAATGTTTTGATTCTTTGATCCTCGGTCTAAGCATTTGACATATCAAATGTTTCTATTTCTAATATTATTCGTATGTAATAGAGTGGGCACTTCATTTACTTTGACCCAAGATACAACTTAAAAACAAAAAAACAAAAACATAATAAGAGAGTTTTATGTACAATAATAAACTTGAATTAGCGGATATGCCACTAAGTATAATCAACAAGACGTCAAACATTATCCCATACCAAAGTCTTTGTAATTTTTCCGACATGGGTACTTCAACACATACTAAACAGTCCATGTAAAATAAAAAATAAACCATTGAAGGGATTAAAATGATTTCCCAAGAAAATGTTCATACAGTTTTAAATACATCAACTTTTTGTATGCACATTGTAGTGATTACCAATTTTTAAGAAATGATCAATATAAGATAATTTTCTTCAACCTTTAAATGTTACTCAATTATTCTACTATAATGATTTTAATTGTTTGAACAAAACAATGAAAATGTTTATCATCTATGAAGCACAAACATTCTATTTTAGCTCATGTATTTAGTGTCGAATAGAGACACGTTCAAACACATCTTGGCACGCGCGGAATACACGAAAAAATAGTGTCCAATTTGTTTTTATTTTTTGAACACCGGACATGCCTTGGACACGTTAAGAACATGTTCTTCTCTCTCTTTCTCCTCTTCTTCTCCGCTTTTCTTTTGGGTTATAGATATATAAATATATATGTTTTATGTAGTAATTAGCGAATTAGTTTTGTAACTTGGATCACGAATGTTAATGATTGAATGAAGAAATTCTTGAATTTTTATTAACGGCTTTGTTAGTTTGATATCTTAATTATATTATTGTGATCTGTGGGTTTTTATGTCAATTTTGATTGAAATAATGTTAGATTTTAACTATATGGTCATATTAAAAAAATAAAAAATATATATTCAATGTGTCCCTAATGTATCCGTGTCTTACTTTTTTATAAATGTCGTATCCGAGTGTCCATGTCTTGTCCTATCCGTGTCCTGTGCTTCTTAATTTATCAGTAAAAAAATTTCATGTTGGGGGAGGGGGTCTTTCACATATTAAGAGAATACAACATCTATCGAGTTAATTTCTTACTTGATTAAATTTTTTTTAATTGATTGAATTTATCTATTACTATTGTGGTCATATTTTAAAATCAGGGTGCAGCAATTCTTGGTCCAACTCATTAAGCATGTTTTTATCATGTTCATTTCTTACTTGATTTAAAAAAATTTAATTGATTGAATTTGTCTATTACTAATGTGGTCATATTTTAAAAATTAGGTGCAGCAATTCTTGGCCCAACTTGTGAACATGTTCCTCACTTTAAGGGTGCACATCAAGGTTCTTGACACCATTACATAAAAGGGTCCAGTTGAAGTTGATATATCTACACATAACAAGCTATTATCTTATAAACAACTGCCTAATATTAGGACGTAGTAGTAATTATTTAATATTTTAAGTGATTTCATATCATAGCTCATAATAATAATAATTGCTTAATATAAGTAACTTTTAAAATAAAAAACTTACAAGCAGTTAAATGGTTTGTTACATGCTCATGCACTTTCAAACCAGTGAGGTTTTGGTTCTCAATTATATAGGTTACTTAATAGCCAAGTCGGATTTGAGTCAAGCTAAGTGCCAAGAATTGGCCAATGTTCGCAGTTAGTGTTTTTCTTCTTTTGTATGTTACATGATTGGTTGCTCTTGTTCTGTTATTAAAAAAGAATTGTACAGATGAAAGTTCATCCTTTAATATTATGATTTGTGTTGTAATTTAAAATTTTTAAATGTATATAGAGTAGTCCACTTTTTGATTTAAGTATAATCTTTTGCATTTACTATACTATCGGGTTATAGAAACAAATCCCATGTATTTAGAATCTTAGATTGTATTTAAATTCTTTTGAAGATTTCTTAGGGGGTCTTAGGCTTTAATTTTTGTGGCCATTCCCTTCTTTTGTAATTCTAAGTTCACCCCTCTTGGGCACCATCAATATATACTTCTTTAAAGAGGGCTACCCAATGCATTACACCACTGCGGGGATCTAAGGAGGATTAGATATACGTAGACTCACGCCGACAAGCAAAGATGCTATTTCCGCACTCAAATCCTGATCTCCAAGTCACGATAGAGCAATCTTACTGTAACACAAAGGCCCGCCCTCATCAATATATACTTCTCTACTAATCAATATATAGATTTTGCAAACATAAGATTAGTAATGAATTTAATTTTTTTCCTTTGTCAATTTAATTTTTTCCTTTGCAAACATAAGAAAATTTGAGGAGAGAGAAGATATTAGTTAATTGGTGTTGCATGTGCAAACAAGCGGATGAGTCCGACACTCACCGTCTCTTACATTGCCTGTGTGGTGAATTGCGGGCTTTGGTGTGCTCGATTTTCGATGTTGCTTGGCTTATGCCTTATTTGGTTGAGGACTTTTTGGCTTGTTAGAATGCCACACGTCCTTCAACGAACGTAGGACAGAATGGCAAGTAGTTCATCTTTGTCTTTTGTGGCGCTTTTGGTTGGAACAAAATCGTCGAACATTTGAGCGAGAGAAAAATTCAATTGACATGGTAAAGAAACGATTTTTAGACACTTTTTTTTTTTGGATGGTAGGGAAATACCACATATCTCTATTGGATTTTGTTGATTTTGGGGGGGAGCTTAATTGTAAGGATACATATACGTAGCTCTTGCTTTTTTGTAAATGGCTTGTGCCCCTTTTTGGCACCTTCTTTATAACATTTACATTTACCTAAAAAAAAAATCACAAGTCTCTCTTTTACCCTAGGAATCTCATGAGTCCATCACTAGATAACATGTTTTATATAATCACCAGACTGCAAGAAAAATTTGATGGTTTTCCAATTTTGATTTTTAGTTCACTTCTATTAAGTGGTATATACGGTGTTTGGTTTACTGGAAGATTATTGACTCGTCATCCTTCCATCTCTAAACTTTAGTTTATCACCTTATTTTGTAGTCTATCAATGTTTGGATAACATAGACTTTAGCTCATCAACCCCGATTTCTAAACTTGATTAGATATGAATTGGAAATCTGGTAGGCCCATGGCCTAGAATTTCTTAATTATAAGTCCATAGTTGTTTGTCTTTGTTGACTGAAAGCTTGATATGATCTTTAGATTCCGACGCACTGATGAGGTTGTCACTTGCAGAATTAGTAAAATTAAAGATATAATGGAGAAGGTGCTTTTGAAGTGCTGTGCAAGGATCAAAATTTCGTTTCGTTTTGTTTCGATCGAAATAGCCGAAACGTTTCTGTTTCCTAGTGAACTGAAACGAAATACCAGTGAAATACCGAAATTCACACGTTTCCGTGGAAACAAAGTTGTTTTCGTAGAAACATACTGAAACAATAGAAACATTTCTTTGGTATCAGCAACACTTCTAGAAGTTGGTAAAAAATAATATTAATTTTTTTTTTAAATGGAGAAGATTCAAATATTAAAACCTAAAATCATAGGAAGATATTTCTATTTTTGCTCAAAAATAGTCGACAATGAAAGGTAAAAATAGTGAAAATAAAATGTAGATAAATAATTTATTTGATACTTAGTTACTAATTATAATAGGCTTAAATTACTTTATTTTTACTTATCATATTATATGTAACTTGTGCCAAATTGTCTAATCCGTGGATATTACACAATATATATTTATTATTTTATGGTTTATAATAATTTTGCATAGTTTATAGAAAATATATAATAAATTCATATTACATAAACAAATTAACTTTAAATCTTTTATATTAGTTTTTAATAAGTAAAGAGTTATATGGTATTAATGACTAATTAACATTTATGTTTTTTTTTTAATTTCACTCTAGTATCTTCTTGTGTGGATGGACATATACCTTAAAACATTTCCAATTAATTATAATATTTCTCTTCATATATTCATATATTTTACTTTATGTTTCCAAGTGTTTCTATGCATTTTAATTTTTTTCATCATTTCCACTATGTTTTCGAAACGTTTTCGAAATATTTTCATTTTCGAGGTGACCGAAACAACACTACGAAATGAAATTTTGATCCTTAGTGTTGTGTAAAGGTAAATACCTCTAAGTTAAAAGAAGAGAGCGACAGCAATACAAAATTCTTTCACAGAAGTTCTTCTGCTCACTAAAGGAGAAACACAATCTCCTAAATTTCTATTAATGATCAAGTTCTCATTGAGGAGCCCATCAGAAGAGGAATTTTTTACTTCTACGTGAAGCTGTATTCAAAGACTTGCAACTGGAGACCCAGGGTGGAAAATATCATAATGGGAAGGTTGAATGGGGATGAAGAGACTAGCCTGGAGATCCCCTTCTTGGATAAAGAAGTTGTGATAGCCTTAAAGGCATGCAATAGGGATAAAGCCCTGGTCCAGATGGGTTCACCATGGCTTTCTTTAAAAAATATTGGAGTGTGTTGAAAGTTGATGAGATGGCGGTTTTGAGAGCTTTCACAGAGAGGGGGGTTTTGAGCAAAGCCTCAATGCTTCATTCATCGCCCTCATTCCTAAGGAGGAGGGGGTTGAGAGCATTAAGGACTTCCACCCTATTAGTTTGGTGAGCAATGTTTACAAGTTGATTGCAAAAGGTCTTTCCCTGAGACAAGGATCAAAATTTCGTTTCGTAGTGTTGTTTCGGTCACCTAGAAAACAGAAACATTTCGGAAACGTTTCGGAAATATAGTGGAAACAATAAAAAAAAGTAAAATATATAGAAACATTTGAAAACATAAAGTAAAATATATGAATGTGTGAAGATAAATATTATAATTAATTGAAAATGTTTTAGGGTACATGTCCATCCACACAAAAAAGATAGTAAGGTAAAATTTGAAAAAAAAAAAAAAACGTAAAGTAAATTAGTCATTAATACCAAATAACTCTTTACTTATTAAAAACTATTATAAAAGATTTAGAGCTAATTTGATTATGTGATATGAATTTGTTATATATTTGCTATAAAATATGTAAAATTATTATAAATCATAAAATAATAAATATATATTGTGTAATATCCACGGATTAGATAATTTGACACAAGTTATATATAATATAATAAATAAAAATATAATAATTTAAATCTATTATAATTAGTAACTAAGTATTAAAATAAATTATTTATCTACATTTTATTGCCATTACTTTTACTTTTCATTTTCTATTATTTTTTAGAAAAAATAGAAATATCTTCTTATAATTTTGGGTTTTAATCTTTCGAATCTCCTCCATTTAAAAAACAAATTGATATTATCTTTTACCAACTTCTAGAAGTATTGTTGATACCAAAGAAATGTTTCTACTGTTTCGGTATGTTTTCACTAGTTTCGGTATGTTTCTACGGAAACAAATTTATTTCCATGGAAACATGTGAATTTCAGTATTCCACTAGTATTTCGTTTCGGTTCACTAGGAAACAGAAAAGTTTCATCTGTTTTGATGGAAACGAAATGAAATTTTGATCCCTGCCCTGAGATTGAAGAAGGTCATGGGCAGCATCATCTCTCGCAGCCAGAATGCCTTTGTGGAGGGTAAGCAAATTTTGGATGCGGCCCTTGTTGCCAATGAATGCATTGACTCTAGAAGGAAGTAGAAGAAAAAGGGTCTCATTTGCAAATTGGACATTGAAAAGGCCTTTGATCATGTTAACTGCAAGTTTGTGTTGAGCATGCTGGCTAAGACGAGCTTCGGGAAAAAATGGAGAAAGTGGATTCATTTGTGCATCTCCACGATCTCCTTCTCGAAGCTCCTCAACGGTTCTTCAGCGGGCTTTTTCCGATCTTCTCGAGGGTTAAGACAAGGGGACCCTTTATCCCCTCTCTTATTCATGATAGCAATGGAGGCCTTTAGCCGCTTTATGTTCAGAGCTGAGGAAGTGGGCCTGATTAAGGGTTTCTCTATGGAGAATAGGGAAGTGGAGGAGTAAACATTTCTCACCTGTGTTGTTTGCTGATGAAACCATTATTTTTTGAAACCCATCAGTGCGTCATCTTCATTTTATTCGATGCATCCTGATGTGCTTTGAAGTTGTGTTGAGTCTGAGGATAAATCTCGTGAAGAGTAGCATTTCTCCAGTTGGGGAGGTATAGGGGATGGTGGCATCAGCAAGCACTTTGGGCTGTAGAGTGGGGTGCTTTCCTACGAAGTACTTATCTATTGAAGTCTAGGATCCAGTGGTGGAAAGGTTTCATACTAAGTTCTCAGGTTAGAAGGGCATCTCTTATCTAAGGGAGGAAGGCTCACTCTTGTCAAGAATACTTTGGTCAACCTCCCTACTTACTTCATGTCTCTGTTTCCTCTTCCTATCATAGTCAGCAAAAGATTGACGAAAATTCAGAGGGACTTCTTGTGGGGCCATGAGGGAGATTCCACGAAGATTCACTTGGTAAATTGGGATAAAATCAAGAGGTCAGTGCCTTTAGGGGGTTTAGGGGTGAAAGACTTAAAAATCTTCAACAAAGATCTTCTTGGAAAATGGTTGTGGAAATTCGGGGAGGGAGAGAAGGAGTTATGGAGGGAGGTTATTGCTTACAAGTACGGGTGTGAGGAAGGAGGTTGGTGTTCAGGTAGTGTGGAGGAGCCGTGGGGGTGTGGTTTGTGGGGCTCAATTAGGGGTGAGTCGAGGGTTTTCAGGGGAGAGGATTAGGTTTGTTGTGGGGGAGGATGCCCGGGTGAAATTCTGGGAAGATGCTTGGAATGGGGATAAGCCTTTGAGGGTGAAATTTCCCTTGTTATACAACTTGGCTAGCAATAAGACGTCTTGGGTAAGAGAGTGTTTTGAGAGGGTGGGGAACAAGCTCGTTTGGACTCCTCATTTTAGGAGAGTTGGTGGAGATGGGCTTATTCCTCAGTCACATCCAAAACTTTCAGGCAATGGAGGGAGGGGAGGACAAGATCTTCTGGATTCTGGAAAGAAGTCATTCTTGATTTGCTTTTTCTACAAGAGTTTGTTTGATTATGGAGGCCCTTACTTCCCTTGGAACCTCATCTGACATTCTAAAGCCCCATCTAAAGCTTCTTTTTTTTGCTTGGGAAGCTTCGTGTAAGCAAGGGTGAAACCAGGAAAAAAATTAGAGGGGGGCTAGAAAATTTTTGGAAAACATTTTAGTCTGAATGTTGGGTTAGGTCAAAATTTTGGAATGAAAATGAGAGAAAAAGATGGGTATAAATTGGGTTGAGCAAAAAAATTTGGGTGATAAATGAAAGAAATAATAGGAAAAATTAGGTTGGCTAAAATTTTAGGGTGAGCTAATTTGAAAAGGCCAAAATTTTACATATATAAAAAATATTTTCTAAAATTTGGGGTGGGCTAGAGCGCGGTCTAGCCCACTGCTAGTTACGCCCTTGTGTGGAAGGCAATTTTAACCACAAAGAATTTGAAGAAAAGAAGCTTTCAAATGGCAAGCAGATGCTACTTATGAAAAAAGGAGGAGGAGAGGGTTGACCATATTCTCATTCATTGTCATGTGTCTCGGGACTGTTGGGATCTAGTTTTGGCTATTTTTGGATTCTCATGGGCGATTTTGGGGATAGTAAAGGACCTTTTGCTAGCCTGCAAAGGGTGCAAGCTTTCAAGAGAAATCAATAAGATTTGGAGATTGGTTCCAATATGTCTCATGTGGTGTATTTGGAAAGAAATGAACAATCGTGTCTTCGAAGACTTAGAGCATAAAACTTCCTTTTTTAAGGATTCTTTTTTGTGCTTGTTATTTTTTTGAGCCATAAAGGCTTTCCTTGTAAATGTCATTTCTTTAGTTGATTTTTTGGGGTCATTAAGCCCTGTGTAAAGTTTGTTCTTTTGGGTTTGCCCTCCTTCGGCACTTATTCTCTCTCTCTCTCTCTCTCTCTCTCTCTCTCTCTCTCTCTCTATATATATATATATATATATATATATCTTTTACTTATAAAAAAAATAATACAAGTATAAGATCAGCTATGCATTAGGGTACAAAATTTGGGCATTATGAAACATGTAGAGAAAATTAATGTGACTGAAATGCAGATGTCAAGATAAACGAGTGAAAAGAGAGAGAAAAAAAAAAAGAAGAAAAAAAGAAATAAATACATACTTGAGATGCTAGAAGTTCCATTGATGGAAGATAACATAAAGTAATATCATCTATAATGCATCAACATTGAGTAGTGTGATTGATATTGAAGGTGGTAAAAGGACAGGAGGAATGGCAAAAGGAATATGCAGTGAGGCTGCGAGAAAGGGTTATATTTTCTTAGATTTAACCAAGGATATGATTTTGGCTAGAGAAAAATGGAGAAAAAGAATCCATATATCCAATCTTAAGTAATTGGATTTCATGCTCGTTTAGTTAAATTCAGGTGAGCAGATTTTGACTGCATGAATTTGCAATTTCATACTTAATTTATTATTATCTATAGCAATTTATATGGTCTAGCAGTGAGGTAGATTTTCCCTTGCCTCCATTTCTCCGGGAACTACACTCAATAAATTTCTTCATTCAGACCACCATACACAATCATTAACTTTGCATGTCTTAATCGTTGTTTCTACATGCTTGACCAATTCGGTTTTCATGGCGATAGCTTAAAATATCATTAAATCTTGAATTCCTTCCCACAAATGACAATGTTTAATAGTGTTTAAAAAAATTGAATTTGCAATCCATCCTGTCTAATGATTCTTGAATTTCCTTTCAACCCAGTCAAACCTACTCAACCAATATAATCCAAAATTACTCTCCACCTTAATCAGTAGTTTGAGATGGTGAACTTGATTGGATGCCTATCCACGACTGACAAAATCCAAAATCTTCTGCAATCAGCAAAAGGTTTATTTATAATAATCTATATACACAGATAAAAAAAATTATAATAAGCTACATATAACCTGGCATATACATCAGGTGTGGGTATGTGTCTGAGTATAAAATTAGCCTAATCCCAAATTTTAGGGTAGATGGATGAAACACTCGAGTCAAAAGTGTCCAATATTGCATGCAGCTATGCATTTAAATGCGTAAAATCATATAAGGGTATAATTGCACAAAGCCTGAATCTTCAAGGAAGTCGTAAAAATTATCAATGAGGAGGTTTCTAGTAAAATGAAGTGGAGTGGTCTTTAAAAGGAAAGACAACCTAAAAGAAGCCTTATTGACAAAAAGTAGGGAATACAGAGAGATTAGGGTTTTAACAGGACAAAACCCTCAATTGCTTCAGAAACCATTTGGCTCTTCCTCAAAGCTCCACCTCCATCTAACATTTCCTTCTAAAGTCCTTTTTGGCAACACAATTTCCCTCCAGTGTTAAGAAAATGACTTAAGCCACACATTCACTCTCCCTCTTTCCCATCTCATGTAGTGTCAACAAAATAGCCCTAAAGTGAAAGACCAAGTCCGTATGAAGAGATGATTAAATAGATGGATCATTGTTTGGTTGCTCTACAGCTTGCTATAGTTGGATATGGGCAGTCATTCACTTTCACATTTTGGGCCTCTCGGACAGGACGTTTATGAAGAGATGCATCGTATTCCATTATCTTTTCTGCTTTTTGAAGAACAGCAGGTCATGAAGACTAATCTAAAGCAGAACTTAATTATTTCTTGGGAACCTAAAGAAGCAATAAATAAAGCCATCTCGCCTTGTGGGCTGAAAAAACCGCAGCAGTAGTTACTGGATCATGCAAAAAGTCATCCCACTGACCTTGGAGATTCTCCATTCTCTAATAAAATTCTTTATCCGTAAAGAGACTTTACCTGTATCTATGGTAGCCTCATGGATTGGCAAACTTTGTGGCACATTTATTGGCTTAAAAGTGGAGACGATTACAAGAGTGCTTCATCAAGAATTATACTCCCATTTGGATTTAAATGCTTCCAGTCAGTCCAGTGTTGTTTGTATTTCTTCCAATCTAATTTTTGCTCCAGTGTCTCAGTTGTAGTTTTGTTTGCTTACTGAAAAAACTATTATGCCACTTCTCAATTTTTTCACTAAATGTATCCTATTTATGGAGAGAATTATAATATACAGTAGATCACCTGTGTTTATAATCTTAGCAATTTGGTTCAGCTGCCAGACATTCAAAGCACGGGCAATTAGCTAGAAGTAGAATTTTATCCACTGCCAAACCATTTTTTTTAATAAAACTATAGAAGCAAACAGCATGAAACATGGAATATTTTCAGTTTTCCATATATGGTTATTTATGCATAGAAGATTTTGTAGTAAAACCTCATAAATCAAAGTAAACAGAGCCTTAATGAAAAGGAAATTGTTGCGACAGTGGTGACAGTTGCAATTGTTGATTGGCAACAGATACTATAATGGAAGCACTAGCCAAGGTGAGAATGCTGGCAGCCGCAATGGCAGTGGCAGTGGTAGCGTCTTTGCCAAGAGTCCAAACCTCAAGGTAGGAGTGAGCTTTCAAGTATGTTCTAAACCTCAACGTAGGAGTGAGCTTTCAAGTATGTTCACTCGATTAATGAAGAATGATGAAATATCCAAAAAGGAACATAAATAGTACATATACTGAATAGAATTATTCACTTGACAATGGCTTAAAACTACCAAGTACTAATTGATGCAGCAAGGGCACAACTGAAAATAAGCTAGAAACAGAACCTTCAAATTAAGAGGGAGGGGGGGGATCAATATCAACCTGTAGAAGCACAGTGATTTCAACCCATGCATGTGTCAGCATTCTATGTCGTAGTGAGAATTTAACATTTTCAACACATGTAAGAGATCAAAGGGGTGTGGTACCCCCCTCCCCAAAAAAAAAACAGAGAGAGAGAGAGAGAAGAAGCTCTTTAGCTCTGCAATATTTTTCTGCATTGGGATTTGGGAGCATAAAAAGTGGAGGAAAAAAAAAAGACAAACATCATGAAGATCAGATGATGGACAAGCATGAAGGAAAATGTAAATTTTGATTGAAAATTTCCCTAAAATGCAACTTAACCAAAAATTTAAGTCAAATATAAAGCCAGTTCCTATATTAGACAAAAAAACAAAAAAGAGGGAAAGATCATGAAGTCAAACAAAAAAACCTGTGCACGAATATATTGGACATCTTTCACAAGAAACTCGGCGTCCTTTCTCTTTTCACCTTCAAAAATACTGCAGATATCTCTGGCCAAGTCCTCCTCAACATTTTGATGGCTAAGAGCAGTTAGATCGATATCTCCATCGGGAAGATAGGTTTTCAGTGGCACCGAGCCAAATGGGCAGACCTGAAAAAAGTGCATAGGAACTCTAAATAAGCATTAAATTATCTTCATTTATTTATTGGACTCGATAAGTACTTAAATTGAACTAATAAGCAAAGCATAAATATTTTCAATACTAAATGCACAAACAAAACTTCTGAACTAATTAATATAGTAATTATCTGCAATACTGCAGTTTATGCATATATTACATTTGGTGATTTCAGATAGCAAAGGATCAATCAAGGGAGTTTCAGGGGAATAAACTGACAAATACATAAATAAATATTGAGAATATGTTAAATAATTAAAGTATAATAAGCTATCTATAACATCAAACTTCCATGTTGTATTAAGAAAGAATGACAGAAAATGAAAGTTAATTACCTTTGACAACTATTTTTAAATGTCAGAAGCGATATAATCAAGTTCCCACTCAGTAAGTGCAATTCTCAAATAATTATAATTCTTAATCCACTTGGAATCAATGGTTAAGAAAATATTCATCTGATTAAGAAACAAACCGTTGAAGATTCAGAGATTAAAATTTGCACACTAAGTCAAACAGCTGTGCATAAGATGCTCTGAGAAGAGTCTTGTTAGCATGAATCACAAGAATAAAGAACACTTGCCACAACCAATTTTAACGGTTTAGGATGACTAATAGAATTACATAAATTTTACATGGGCAACGATTACTTCAGGTTACCCGGTTTCCAATTACTTCAGTTCTCTGTTAGGCTATCATCCACATACAGGACAATAGAAATGGGCATGCCCGTCATCTCCATGAAGTAAATTTGATGACTTAAATACTTTATGTAAGTCATTTTGGGAAAACTTCTCTGTTCCAGCAGCAAAAATCAAATCATTTTTTTTATTAAAAGCAAGAAAGATAATCTAAAATGCTAACAAATGTGGCTAACACACCTCTGCTTTTTGCTGAAATTGTGGGCATTCCTTCACATAAAGGAACCAAACCTATTGTAAAAAGGGACATTAAGCCTTAACTACTTAGTACTAAGTGTTAGGATGGTGCATATATCTCATCACAAAAGGTTGTACCTTCACGAGTGCTTTTACATTTTATTTGAATGAACAGTTAAAAAGCTAACAATGACCCTAAAGAAATAAATTGGAGAAAAGCCAACAAATCACGCACAATGAGTAAAGTTCTTGCGGTAAAAGTATTCTACTAACAGGTGCCAATGTCATATGAAAAACATGGAAACAAACTACCCTCGAGTGCAAACCTTGAAGAATTGCACTGATTGTATGTTCCCAAGAAAAATCCACCTCATGAAAAAAACCATTAAAAACAGAAAGCAAAAAAGACTAAATTGAACCTAGGCTTACCAAAATATTCAACATCTTACTGAACAAAATCAAGAAATTAGGGAGAAAAGGGTTTCTGACCTCAGCTCCATAAGAACCTCTAAGTAGCCTCTGAACATAATTGATAACTTCCCTCCTCCTTTGTTCAGAAACTACAGTAGGTTGTATAATTGAAAGTATCTCTTGGGTACTTTGCTCAGCTATCAGCCAGCACTCAGCACCAATTGACAATGGGTGTGGATTAGATGAAGAGGAAGAGGATGAAGAGGAGGAGGATGATATACAACCTTGAAAACTTTCCATAACAGAAAAGGACGATGGAAACCAAGGAAACCTCACAAACTCAATGCTTGGTGATGATTTCAATGATGAATTACATAGAAAACAGTGCAGAAGCCTCCAGAATTCAGAGTCCAGTGAATATAATACCTTTAGGGAAAAACTGTAATGAGATGGTTGGATCCAGTGTTAGGGATAGCCTAACAATGATTTAGAAGCAAGATTGTGAGCACATTACAATCCAGGAACGTCCTGGATAGGTGTAGAGATAAAAAGTGCAAATAAAGCAGTAGAACTTACTCTAGAGAATGTAAAGTTAGGATTTGAGACGACAGCTAGCTGCTTCGATCCTCCAAAAGAGGTTCAGGTTACTTCCATTTTTGAAGCTTTGAGCAATATTTGTTTTCATGAGCCATTGTATATTAAAATTAAAGGTTTATGGCAATAAACCAGGGGCTTAAAAGCAATTATTATTAAAATAATAGGAATTTTTTTAAAAGGTGGAAAATTATTGTTCCTTATGGAAAAGTACAAAAGCTGAAAGATGCGCTCTTAAAGACACCCCCCCCCAAAAAAAAAAGACTAGGGTCTCCTGCTTAAGGTGAAAATGAGAGCAAAGGCGCTTTGTCAGCCGGAAGCATTTGGGAGAAATACAGTGGTGAAACAGAGAAGGATAAAAGAGGGAGGGGGGGGGTTTAAAAAATGAAATCTAATAAAGCATTTCAGGGACGATGTCGGTAAGAGAAAAAAGAAGCAAAAGGCAAAAGGGGAAAGAGAACAGATTCAGTAAATATAACAATAGATCCTGCAATAGTGCAAGTCTAGCTATCTCCACATCAAGTTTGACCTCCTAAGAAAGAGAAAGTGTCACTTCTCTCAAAGTTGTAGAGTTTTACTCTACTACAAAAAAGAGAATTTAATTATTAATAGCTTAAAAAAAAAGATCATAAAGCCATTATAGCAGCAGCGATACAGCGGGAAAGAAAAATGTGCTGCTTTCCATGTTTACAACTTGGCATGGCAAGCATTAATGACAATTAATGCATTCTTACCTGTTTTCTTATATTCAAATTATAAAGATAACTATGAATTTAATACCCTTCCTCATTACTAAATCTTGGGCTATCATCCCTACTAATAATTGTTATGCTCTGTTTGAAACAAGGGACGAAAAAATTGAAAGAAAGAAAGATAGGAGGGGTGGCGAAGTTATCCCTAGGGAAAGAAAATGATATTTTTATCCTTTTGTTTCATTGAGCAAGAAGGACACCAAGCGGTGTTTTAATGCTTTTTTTTTTTATGGATAGGTGCGGTGTTTTAATGTTTTTATCATTTACCTATATATATTAAAGGAACGACATTATTTTAAGGGTATGTAATAAAAAATGAGATTGTCATTTCTCTCCTTTCCTCCAACTTTTGGAAGGAAAAAACATGATGGGCCCACAAGAAAAGGCCGTCCCTACTCTCTCCCCTCCCCTACCCTTTGCCTCCAGCCAAACATTGAAAAGCCTATCTAGTCCTCTCCTTCCTTCCATTATTTTCTCCTAGCAAACAGACTACTAAAGGCATAAATCTCATAGAAATCTCTCATTAAAAACATTCTAGCAACTTCATAAATACTCTTTAAAAGAAACCCCGGGAAAAAAAAACACTTTATTGCTGTTAAGAGAAAATTCAATTGATTTCTTGAATAGTTTGTGCACTTATAAACCCGATACTGTTAATTTAATGATCATTTATTTTTACATTGTTAAATATTTGTTTTGCACCTCATTTTGTGCGCTGGGGAATAACAAATATGCTATATGATACTAGAATCCGTAGGTAAAATTGTAGCAAAATCAATTATGTGTACATTTTGGAGTCAAATTTTACAGTTCCTCAACCAGCCAACCATAGAAAGTTTTAATCTAGTTCTTCCACTCCACCCATCTCTTCTTGAGAAGGATACATATTTTTTTAATAGGCCAAGAAGGCTACATAATTGATGTTAAAATCTAAAAAGGGAGATCAAAAACAGTTTAATAGAGTTCAAAAGTCTTTGTACAAGTATTGAAAGTTGGACGAGCGCAGTCTAGTGGTGAACTCATCACTAAATTCTACCCTAGTAGTCTAATTTCTTAGGCAATTTCTAAAACCTGTTCTGAAGAATAATCTCAAGAAATAGACACATGTGCTTTAATTTCATTTTTCCAAACTAACTAGTTTTCTACCACTGAAGATATATTTGATTAATCTCTTATGAAAATGCATGCTCATGCTTATTATATTAAAAATGAGACCAAATTTCTGGAGATTATTGTCTTCCCAAAGATTTGCTAGTACATCACACATGCTTGGTAGTTGGTACACCAAGACAGCAAGTATTTAGCATGAAAATTTTAGTGGCAAAATTACACACAACAAATTGTTTTTTTTATAAGTACACAACAATTGTTTTTTTTGACAAGTAAACTTTCATTAGAATGCACGAAGGGGGTGCACTCAATTACAAAAATACTTACAAATCCCTAAGGATCAAAACACATGGAGTGTAAAAAAGACAAAAAAAAAAACTATCCACAGTAACAGGTATCCAAATTTTAGCATCACTGTTATAGTCATTCCATAAAGAGCTCTATAAAATTGCAACTTTTCTTTCAGAACTGATACTCAGTTTCAGTAATACTGGACCTAAAAAGTAAAAGACAAGTATGACAATAATATAAATACAAACATACAGATATATACAAATAAAATTGGTGTCTTAACCTAGTGGTTACTTAGGCCGTTGTGGAGAGAGTTAAACTGGTGAGACTCCATTTTTGGTTAATTACCTGTCCATTTTTACAAATCGCTCTGATGAACTAATATTACAGGTGAACTCTAATCGAAAAAAGCCTGTACAATTGGTCTAGGAGCACTACTCAATTACACAACTTGAATAATAACAACTAGGTCAGATTATTTTCCACTTCCCTTAACATCATTCGCACTTGGCAGCTCAAACCTCCTGCCTTTTGTGATGGCCTACGTAACAATGAACCTGAATATGCTTCTTGGGTTCAGATATTCCTGCAGATGTCATGTCTATTCAACCACAAAGAAGTAATGGGACACTGATTAAAAAATTAATGATAGGTAAATTGAAAATGTATATGCAAGTGTTAACAAAGGGTACTACACTTCAATTATTTAACATACTCAAAAATGTAAAGAAACTTCAAGTGAACTAGGATTGCATTCCTCTCTAGGAGTCTAGGATCCCGGCCAACATATCCCATAGCCATACTAATGCTTGTGTCCTGCATCTGATGCAGATTCTTCACACACTATGGTGGTGGCTATATAGATATGATAAGGCACAATAATTTAAGAAAATAATATCATCCAAAGAAGGATAGCCAAATATTATAGCAAGTACAATATTATCACAATATTGTAAACATGTAACTTAAACTTGGAATTACCCCATAGAGCGCCTCAAGAGCCTCTTTCGTCTCTTATGTTTTCTCTTCTCACTTTGAGGAGATTCTACTTTTTTATTTGCACTGGATTCATGAAAGCGCAAACTTAACATTTCGAGATAGAGAAGGGATGTCGAAATCAAACCCTAACCCTATATCAATTACAAACCACACTCAACAACAGTGATGAAGAATACGAACAATTTGATCATGCGGGCGTTATTGATGACAAAACGACTGTTAAAGGTTTTGATCGAGTGGGTTTCACAAAAGAAATCTTGATGATACCGCAGTTGGGTCGGTGACCTCTTTCGCCAGCATCACAAATACAGACAGTAACGGTTGTCTTTTTCTTTTCTTTTCTTTTTCCTCTTTTTTGTCGGTTATTAGACCTTTATAGAACCATCGAGATGATCAAGTGATCATGTAATGCATCTTGACCGTCAATTCAAAAGAGTGACTCATACACGCATGCTACACAGTGTACAACAACGTCAACAAAACCCCGCGACAATTGCACGGGCAAACCACTTCCCGCCATGATATTTCTCTCTCCTGGAACCCTATCCCCTTACCCATCACTTCACCTTCTTCCCAAAACCCTAGCAAATTACAGAAAAACTAACCCTAGAACTTCCATTTCTTGCCATAAATCCGAATATCGGACCGAGAGGGGACTTGAATTCGATATTGGCGACTCCTTCTTCCGCCATGAAAGCGCCACCGGGCGTGACCTCGGAGTTCTTGCTGCAGCTCTTTACAAGAAATCAATAGGCAATCTTCGGGTTCTTGATGCAATGTGCGGTTGCGGGATTCGATCTCTTCGGTATCTGGTGGAAGCGGAGGCAGATTTTGTGTTGGCCAATGATGCAAATGATTATTACAGAAGGGTGATATTGTCGAACCTATTGCAGGTTTCAAGGGGTTTTGGAGATGAGAGGAGGTGGATATTGACTCATTCGGATGCCAATCGGGTTATGACAGAGTGTTATCTCCATAGGGATTATTTTGATCTCATTGATGTTGATTCATTTGGGAGTGAATCAACTTTTTTGAGGTCTGCGTTTTCTGCATTGAAATTGGGTGGGTTGCTGTATATTACTTCGACTGATGGTTACACTTCTGGTGGTCATCGGCCTGATCAGTGAGTGCTAACATCACATTTCTGCCAATTTGCTTTTTTTCTCTTTGAACTTCAGTTGGCTACTTAATTGCTAATAGAATTACTTCATACCCTTTTTACCAATTTGAGTTTGTTCTTCTTATTGCTTGATGAATTTATATGGAAGATACCTTTCTCAAATGGTGACTCAAAACTTAAATTTGAATCAAAATCTTTAAAAATATCCTTACATTCAAACCCATATCAAATCCATTTTTACTCAAACTGAAACCCAAAATTTACAAAACACTCCATACAAAGTCAAATTTAAAACTTTTGAACCAAGATAGTAATTTTTTGGGACATGATGGGAATTAAAAAATTTGAGTAAAAACTCAAGTGACTATTGGAATGTATCAAACTCAAATTTTAATCAAGGTCAAACACAAATTTAAAAAATTCTCTGTTCAAAGTCAAATTTAAAACTTTTGAAATAAGATGGTAATTTTGTGGGATATGATGGAAATTTTTTTCAAAAGATACGAGTAAATACTTAAGTAAATATTGGAATGCATTGGAGATAGCCTTACTAAAAATGTGCATGTCATAATAACAACAACAATAATAATGAAGAATCCGTAGTAACTTGTGCTTAGAAACACTTCAAAATATATGAGGATCTTCATTTTGCTTTGAACTGAACAATTGGTGGTGTGATATGAAAAAAAAAAGTTTTGTATGTGTTGATATTAGTTGCAAATCCAAAAATTATAATTAGGGGAGGCATGGGAATTTAGAGGGTTAATTACTCTTACATGCAAAAAAGGTCACTATATTCATTTTAAATCAAGGCATTTGTGTAATTTTATTTTAGAGAATAAAAAGATGAAGTGCAGACTTTACATCCCGCTTGGATTGATGGAGGTGAAAGGAAAGGGGAAGGGAGGATAGCTTATTTCATGCTTGGTTTAAAAATAGGGAAAGAGATGAAGGGGTCTCTTAAGCCTTATTTAATCCATTTTGTTCTCCTTCCAAAAGTTTAAGGAGATGGAAAAAAAGGATTAGGGAGTTAGTGATTACCCATTTTGCCCTATTTTTTAAACTAAGCGCATTCCTATTTTACCATTTATACTCGCATAATAAAACATCTCCTCTCCGTTCCTTTATCTCCTCTATCTTTCCCAAATAAGATTGTTGATTTTACTGTGTTAGGAAAATTATACTGTACATATATGCATATACACATATAGGCAGAAGCGTAAACAGATTTACCTCTTCGAATTCACTAGAGTCTCTACATAGACGAGTGTAACTCACGAATTCCATGGTACGAAGGCTTTCAGTCTCATACAAATGGTAGGGAGAGGGACTAGTGTTGAGAGTAAGAAGGATATATATTTTCTCTTTTCCTTCGTTGACGTTACAATGAGATCAATGGATAATATATATATATATGAGAGAGAGAGAGAGAGAGAGAGAGAGAGAGAGAATGTAACTTCGTTAACACACAACTTGGTCACCAAGTTTCCACAAAATTCATCCATTTTGATAATTGATTTGGTCACGAAAGTCTTTGCTTCACACATATTTTCAAATGACAATTAATTATTTTCACACAAGTGCGCCCCAAGTTCAACACTGCATGCCTGCCATCACTTTCTTTTAGTCATATCTGGACTAATGCATGATGGTGCTGCTCATAAATATTGTGCCTCGATAATTCTCTATGAAATACAATACCAAGGCAGCGATAGAGTGCCAAGGAGAAGGCCACTTCCCACTCTATCTTTTTGCTTGAACCTTTTCCCCACCTTACTTGGGGATGAAACAAAGTTTTGGTGATTCCCTGAAATACTTTTAATGGAAAATGTCTTACCCCTAAGATATAGTTCATTTTTGTAGTATCACTCAATCTTAGTATGTCTATTGACAGATTGCATATTGTGATTTGTTTGTGTACTTCACCCAATAGGATAGTTATGACTGTGTTTTTGTTTCTCTAGTTCTTTAGCTTCATATGGAGCATATGTTCGACCTATGCCATATTCGAATGAGGTTGGTTTGCGAATGCTTATAGGTGGGGCTGTTCGAGAAGCTTCTGTGTTGGGCTATCATGTTATACCACTTTTCTCATACTACTCTTACCATGGACCTGTGTTTAGAGTCATGCTCCAATTTAACCGTGGAAAGCTTCCCAAAAGCAGGTTATATTTATTGTGATTCTGTTCAAATCAGAGGAATAGGGTCCTACATTATGGGAATTATGTCTTGCTTCTTTCAGTTCATACCAGGCATTATGGTCTCATCAGCTACTGCACTCAGTGTGGGAATTCTCAAGCATTTTCGTGGCATGAACTTGGTCGGATCAACTGTCCATGCAATAATGCACATGTATGGCTTCATCACTCTATGTTTGAGGAATTCTATAGTATCCATGTTTCAAAATTCATTGTGTTCTGGCCTTTGTTGCTAACAATTTATCGTCTCTGATATGCATTTAATGCCTTCAAAGTCATCTTTATCTCGTTGCTGGTAAATTGTAGACATCTTGACTATGAAGTAAAGAAGGAAAAGAAATGAAAGATATACCATAGACATCTGAGATTGTTTGGTTACTATGTCTGACTCTATGTTATAGCCTTATAGGGACATGTAATTTGAGTGTCTTGGTATTTCTTTAAACAATTGGATGTTGTGCTAAGTTCCTGTTTGGTTCTTTTCAGGTTTCTGGTTCACTCATTGTTTCAGGGCCCCTTTGGACAGGACCTCTTCACAATGCTACCTATGTTACGGAAATGCTAAATTTGGCTGAACAGCGGGGTTGGACAGGCAATGGCATAGGAATGGATCTAGAAAAGCTATTAAAACTGATGATCGATGAAAGTGACCCTGAATTGCCATTTGGATACATCAAACTGGATGAGGTTCTAGTGAAACTCTGTCTCATCATGCTTTTGCTTCTTGAATTCAACTCATATTTTATCATAAAACTAGAATTTTGTGACCGACTTCATTAGAAATTCTATATTTTTTCAATTACCATTTCAGGTAGCAAGTCGTGCAAAAGTTAATTCTCCTCCTCTCAGGACGATGATGAGCACCATGCACAAGGTACCCTCCTATAGTCCTGGTATTCTACTTCAATTTTAGTGACCTAAGAAACACAATATGGTATTTCTTGTATCATGAATTGAAATTCAAGGGTTGCTTGCTCCAGAAATAGATTCAGGAAAATTGAACTAGAGCAGGTCTGGTCAAAGCTTCCCGTTTGCACTCCCATAGTGTGTTTTAGTTAAAGAGTCCCAAATCCGTTTTAACTTGTTTTCTGATCCCATTCTTTGCACCCCTATTGAAGTTGGCACAAGGGATATGCTTTAGAACTCCATGAAACTGTTGTTGGCGACTGACATTTTCCATCTGGTGGATATGGTTGCAGGAGGGATATGCTGCTTGTAGATCGCACATTGCCTCCAATGCAATCAAAACAAACTGTCCTATGGCAGTGTGTATTAGGATTGCAAAGGACCTCCGGCAAAGCTGAGTGATCTGCTTGCAAACTTCAAGTTAGCTGGCTATAAAGTTTGTGCCTACTGCAGTTCGCCTTTCATCAAAGTGGGCAGATCTCCAGAGCTGTTGGAGAAAAGGAAATTTTGATCCCACATAAGCTGGAAATCCAGCAGTTGAAGGGATAATCTTGATAGTAAAAGGCCTAATTTCACCAAAGATAATCTTGTATTTGATTTATTAACACATTCTTGGGGGAAACCAGAAAAATAAACCACAAATTTTGAGTACATGTTTTACTTGTGGGCTGACAATTATTTTTTGTCATTCTTATTGTTATTGTTTAGAGAATTGCCCAACAAATTTACACCCCCACTTGTGTTTGCCCAAAAATAAAAACTGGCTGCTTGTAAAACTGCCTTTTGTGTTGACCCAAATGCACCATTGTGCTCTTGGAGGAACCCCCAAAACACAGTATGAAATTACTCTGCGAAGTCAACAACCACCGACTGTCTGTCAATAGCAGTGATAACAACATTAACTCACTGCATAGACAGCAAAGTCATGACATCCGATGAAATGAATAAACATTTGCTCGTTGAACGTATGTTTGAAAGGAAAGGAAAATGCTAGACAATCAGGATTTTTTTCCTTTCTATTTTCTCACTCCTAGACACAATGTGATGAAACTCACATGATTTTATTATAATTGGTCACATCATCTTAACAGTAGGAAAATTTGTTATATTTAGCATTACACAGCAAAGGAAGAGGATATTGTGCATATATAATAGGATAATCAGAGAACTATAGAAGAGTGAAACTCAACATGGAATTCATCAGCGAGCAAATACCCCACTGGAAAAATGGGGTCCCCTCGTCTATGAACATCATTTTATTCCCTCTCTGAAAACCAAGGGAGGGTAACACCATCTCAAGCTAGTACTGGAAGATGGGAGAATTGCTTCATTCAAGGGCACTCTTTTTCATACACTTCACTGGCATACTTCCAGTTAATAACTTTCCATATATTCTTGAGGTAATCCGGTCTAACATTTTTGTACTGCATCATAAATATCAAAGAAATGTATTAAGTCACTTGTGGGAACAGAATTAAAAAATGATGATGTGCAAATTGATAGGCATATGCGAGGCATTAATAACAAACAGATAATAGCTTATTGAATAGATATGTACTTGCAAGCTTAGATAAACGGATGGATAGTTAATAGCCCGCGAGCAATGATACATGTCCCACCTCTCATAACCTGACTTTGTCCCACTTCTCACAAAGTTGTAACCCAACTTTGTCCCACCTGTCACAAAGGTGGGGTCCACTGCTCATGGGCCTAGCATGGGACCAACCAGTGGACCCTACCTTTTTGAGAAAAGAGGGACAAAGGTGGGCTATGAGAAATGGGACATCTATCTTTATATGGTGCTCATAAATGATTCAAAAAAGTTACAACAATTCAAATTTGTAAAAGATCATAAATAAAACTCAATATACAAAAAGATAGAACTGATCTCCACCTCTCAAGGATTGTCGCAATTCTTAACATAATGAAACAACCAAATGAAACTTGGATCAGGAATTACCTGCAAGTAGTATGCATGTTCCCAAACATCAATTCCAAGCAAAGGAACCAAATTTGGTCCTTTAGTTACAAGTGGGTCCTGTAACAATAATTCTAAATATTATAAACATGATGACAAAATAATATAATATCTCATTTCAGTATTTATAATATCCCTTCCCCCAAACAAATAAAGAGAGAGAGAGAGAGAGAGAGAGAGAGAGGAAAAGATTAAAATGGAAAACCCAAAAACAAACAAATAAATCCAAGACAGGCAGCAAAAAGCACAGAGTTGGTAGGACGAGCAACGCTTCAAACTTTAAAAACTCTCAATAATCCATGCTCTCCCGAAATAATCCAATTCCCCCCCACCCTCACCCTATGCGCGCGCACACGTGTACGAGAGTGTGTGTTCACTCCAAAATACCAACCCAGAAAATAAAATTTAAAGAAAAAATCCCCCATAGGCCAGTGGTAAAGCTATTATGAGCAGGCCACCCATTACCAAAGCCCAAGTACCTTAAACACCTTTCTTTCTTTTTTTCACCACTTTAACAATAATTTCTCTACAGTGTCAAAGCCATTATGGCACAATGAAAAAGTGTAGGGGTCGATTCTTGTAGCCACTAATCAAAAAAAAAAATTGTACTGCAAAAGAAACTTTTATTATTGCCCTTAAGAAAGATTAGTAAGATAACCATTAATCCTAGAGAAAACTTGCACTTACAAGTTGTTAAGAACGTCCAAATTGAGATTAACTTCTTTGTTAATGGAATGTTCTTAGTTACAATTGTGCAAGCGATCATTAGACCTGAGAGATCACAATTGTCTTGTCAGACCCTAACTAAGCTTGGGCGTCATGGACATGCTTGGTGGCACCTTGCACCATGGCATAGTCCAAGCTGAGGAATAAAGGTGAGTTGTTGACCTTAATGCAAGGGATCATGGTTGTTCTTGTCATACCAACGACTTGTGGTTTAGCATACCCTACTGAACTTGGATGTTGCAAGGAATTGTATATCGTCATGTTGGAGTAAAAATTTATACTTTGACATATATAGGGGAAGGTTTCCTCCCCACCACCCCAAGCCATGAGCACAGCATGTCAAGGCAAGCCTTGGCACAACATGGCTAGCACAGCCCTATGGACCAGTCGGTATGGCTACTTGGTTACTTGCAAGAATTGGGATGGAGCATAGGGGTGACTCGATGGCATTGTGGCTGAACTCAATGGCTGACTTACATTGGCAACATGGGATTTATTATGATAGCTGAAGGTTGATTAAGTGTCACGACATGTGCGCGGCACATTGCTTGAAAACATAGCATGGGTGCACCTCAGCATGCAAAGCAATTTGAATGCATAGCATGGGTGCAACCCGGTACGCACGTCGGTGGTTTGCTCTAGTCGTGGGACTTGGACACGTGGACAAGTTTGGCTATATACATGCATTTTAGACGTGTGGATATATAGCATATGGTGGTGGCATATGCTGGCAAATCGGTTACAAGCAGTTGGCAAGAGGTGTCCTCTATGTAGCAAGTGGGATGGCTGCAATTGTAACTACTTAACTGAGGTGGCAGCAAGGCATAACAGTTGTTGGTAACTATTATATGCCCTTATGTGGCACAATCAGACTTGTCCAACAAACCCTAGGACAGTTGGGGGTGTCAACGATCATCTTCTTTGTATGTTTATATACACCAAGGTCCTACAATGGTGAGCAAAGAGCCTTTGGTCGGATTTGTATTCCTTTGTAATCTGATTGAGTGAGATACAAAGGTTGCGGAGTGTTTTCCTTGTAAACCGTTGCCTTGTGTGTGTGTGTGTTTACTTTGGGTGTGCTGCCTTGTGTATTGCGGGCTGGTTCCAGAGTGCAACGCCATCGTTTGGTAACCTTTGTTGCAAAACAAAAAAATTATCCTGTGACAGTTGTCTTGTATGTAAGCTATTATGTTTTAATAGTACGCGGTATCTATGTTTCTTTCATATGACGTATACATATATTGTTGAGCATAGTAGATTACATATGAAGGCATGTGAATGTATAATAAGGGATGCGTCTCAATAAAACCAATTCGAAGTCAACCACAAAACTCAAGTTGTCTGAAAAAGAAAAAAGTGTCATGAATGTTGATCAGGCACTTGTCAGTCAGCTCAAAACTGATAAAGCTACTCTTATTGAGAAGCTGGAAGTTTTAGAGCAAGAAAGAAATTCCCTTATATCTGAGACTGAGAAAATGAAAAATCTTCTTGGTTCATATAACAAGGAGAAAAATGGTCTTCTTGCTAGAGTTCAAAATCTTGAACTAGAGCCCAAAAAAGCCAGAGAAGTAAATGTCACTCTGGAAGACAGATTAAACAAATTGAGCAAAATGTTGAATTTTGTCCATATAAAAAATGATAAGGTTGGATTAGGATATGACATCATTACAGATCCAAATAGGCCTTCTACGTCCAATCAATCTTCACAGACCAAATTCAAGTCTGTGATATTTGTTCCTCCTAAACCAAAAGAGAAAGAAGTACCTCAACCAAAAATTCCCTTTTGTAATTATTGCAAGGTTGATGGTCACTTTTAAAAAATGTGCAGTGTCTAGGAGAGAACGAGTTCAACATGTGTCTTCCAATCAAAAGTAAAAGTTAGTTCAAATAAAGTAACAACTGAACACCTTTGTTCAAAAATCAAGGAATTTAGCCTAAAAAGTCGTTTAAATGACTAATGCTTCAAATTCCAAAAGGAACTCCACAAATACAACAAAGGTGAACAGCGCAAAACAACAAAAAGTTGTTCTCAACCAAAATCCCCCAAAAAGGATCAAACTCATTTAGGTGAGGAAAGACAATCTAAAATGCCTTGTTATTCATACTGCTTTAAGCTAGTCAATGGTACTTTGACAGTAGATGCTCTAGACACACGACAGGTGACAAGTCTCTGTTTTCTCATCTAGTTGACTATATAGATAGAACAATCACCTTTAGAGATGGCAACAAATCTAGTGTTTTGTAAATGGGATCAATTAATCTAACTAGTTTTCCCAAACTAGAAAATGTGTTGTATGTTGAAGTAATTTGATTAGCATTAGACAGTTGTGTGATGATAGCTACGCAGTACACTTCAATAGGAAGGAATGCAAGGTGATTGATGATAGAGGAAAGTGTATATTGTAAGGGATTAGGGCTTCAGACAATTTCTATTATATTAATCCAAATCCTATTATCGTATGCAACAATGCCAAAGTTAAAAAGGATGTAACTTGTGGCATGAACGAACTAGGCCATTTGAACCTAAAAGACCTGAAAAGACTTTCAACTAAGGGCTTAGTTCATGACCTACCAAAACTAGGTAAAACTTCAATTGGTATGTGTGGAACATGCCAAAAGGCCAAGCAAACTAGAGTTTCACATTAGAAGTCTACATCTCTAGCCACTTCTAGACCTCTACAATTATTACATGTGGATCTTCTTCTTTTTATCGATATTGTTACATATGGATCTTATGGGTCCAACACATATAGAGAGTTTAGGAGGTATGAGATACATCTTGGTTTTGGTAGACAATTTTTCTCAGTATTCCTTTGTTGATTTCTTAAGAGAGAATTTATGTGTATGATGTTGTCATTCGAATCTGTTAAAGGATTCAGAATGAAAAAGGTTATAAGATCACTAAAACGAGAAGTGATCATGGTACTGAGTTTGACAAATCAAAATTAATTGAGTATTGTGATGTTCTAGGGATCAAACATGAATTCTCAACCCTTGTTACACTCAAACAAAATGGAATAGTTAAAAGAAAAACAAAGTCATCCAAGAGATGACAAGGGCTATGCTACACGACAAGAGAGTGCCAAAGAAGTTTTGGACAGAAGCGGTTAGCACTGCTTGCCACAAAATCAACAGGGTTTACCTACAACCTGGTTCTAATCGAACTCCTTATGAGTTATGGAATGACACGAAACCCAACCTTAAATGTTGATGTTATATCTTAAGAGACCGAGAAAATTTAGGCAAGTTTGATCAAATTGAGCAATGAGGGTATCTTCTTAGGATATTCCACAATCAGTACAGCCTTTAGAGTGTTTATCCTAAGAAAGGGGACTGTTATGAAATCAATTAATGTGACTATTGATGATGAAAGAGTCACAAATAGGAGTGAAAATGTTGATGAGCAACTAGATGTGGTGGGCCTTATGTATAGAAATCACCAAATCACACACCTAGAGATTAAAGTTTGAGTAAAGTTGCTGGTACCCCATCAACTCATGATGTGGGTGTACCTACTTGGGTGTTCAAGAGTCATGATTCTTCAAATATTCTTGGAGATTTAAATAAAGATGTAATGACTAGAGCTCAATTAGAAAATGAAGTAAGCTTCCATTGTTTTACTTCAAAAGTGGAACCCAAAAATGTGAGTGAATCTCTCCAACATGATAATTGGATTCTTGCAATGCAAGAGGAACTGCTTCAGTTCACTAAACTTGACGTGTGGTAACTTGTGCCTAGGCCTATTAATCGCAATGTGATTGGTACAAAATGGATCTTCAAAAATAAATTGGACGAACATAATACCATAGTAAGGAATAAGGCTAGGTTAGTGGCTCGAGGTTATACCCATGTTAAGAGTGTAGAAGTTCAAGAAACCTTTGCTCCAATGGCTAGGTTAGAGAGAGTGTGAGATTACTTTTAGTCATAACTTGTCATTTGAAATTCAAATTGTTTCAAATGGATATAAAGAGTGCCTTTCTACATTGCACTCTAAAAGAAGAAGTCTATATGGAACAACCCAAAGGGTTTGAAGATCCACAAAGTCCAAAGCATGTTTACCGTCTCAAAAAAGCCCTATATGGATTGAAACAAGCTCCTGGAACTTGATATGAACTACTTTTAGCATATCTTCTTGAAAGAGGTTTTTCAAGGAGGATAAGCAGATAAAACCATGTTTGTGAGAAAAGAGGGGAAGGACTTTGAGATAGCTAAGTCTATGTCGACCACATAATTTTTGGTTCCACTAGCACTAAGCATACTCTAAGCATTTGCTGAAGAAATGCGTGTAGGATTTGAAATGAGTATGGTTAGGGAACTGAATTTCTTTTTCGAACTCCAAGTAAAGCTATTGAATGATGGGGTTTATATCTCACATTCAAAATATGCCAAGGAGTTGATAAAGAAGTTTGGTCTTGATTCAGCTAAGCATGTTAGGACTCCTATAAGCACTAGTACAAAACTTAGCAATGAGTCAATGACACTACAGGCACTGATGTAGATCCTACCTTGTATAGGAGTATGATAGGTAGCTTACTCTATCTAACTTCTAGTCGTCCTGATATTGCCTTTAGTGCAGGGGTATGTGCTCGATTTCAGTTAAATCCAGATGAGTCATATCTACTTGTTGTGAAGTGAATCATCAAATACGTGAATGCGACCCTGAGATATGGTATTTGGTATCCCTTTGATACTAATGTTACCTTAGCTGCATATTCAGATGCAAATTGGGCAAGTCATGTTGATGACCGATAAAGCACTTCC
Organism: Nyssa sinensis; assembly: GCA_008638375.1. NCBI lineage: Eukaryota > Viridiplantae > Streptophyta > Magnoliopsida > Cornales > Nyssaceae > Nyssa > Nyssa sinensis. The sequence goes on along the minus strand of CM018041.1, from coordinate 6,558,575 downwards.
GATGGTTGCTTCTAACTTGGCAATGTCGTGGTTTCTAGGCATAGTAAGAAGTAAAATTTTATATCCTTCTCCACAGTTGAAGCCGAGTATATTGCGACAGACAGTTGTTGTGCTCAACTTTTGTGGATAAAACAAATGTTAAAGGATTATGGGATTGTGGGTGGCACAATGACAATGTTCTGTGACAACTCACTCAAGTGCCATCAATATATTCAAAAATCCAACCCAACACTCAAGGACAAAGCCTATTGATATTCGACATCATTTTATTCGCGAACTAGTTGAAGAGAATATCATCTCAATGCAATATGTCCCCACCAAACATCAACTCACCAATATCTTCACCAAACCGTGAGATGGTATTCGATTTGAAAACATTAGGAAGTCTATCAATATTTGTTCTATCGAGTGAATGTTCCTTGTTCCCATAATCTAGGATGCACAAAGTTTCCTTATTCTTCATCTAGAACTAAGGTTGATATTTAGTTTTGTCTTCCTTTTCTTGTTTTCCTTTATTCTCTTATTTTTTGTTATTGTTTTGTGTCCTGTCTTGCTAAACATTTAAAATACAAAAAGATTTTCTTTTTGATTCAATTCATTTTTCACAAAACAAAAACAAAAAAAGAAAAAAAAATGATAATTTAAGTCAATGTTACCTAGAACGGTGGATCGTTATGATATGGGAAATGGGAACGTAGATCGTCACTTGTGATAAAACATGGTACATTAGGGGTAGGCTTCTTTGGATCGCTTTGTTGGAACAAAATAGGTTTATTTGGAACGTGATATGCTTTTTGAGTGTATTTGTAATAATATTGATATTTATATATATACACCAAAATAATTTCAACGAATCCAAGCCATTATAAAATAAATTTTCAATTATGTGTGTATTTTGTATGATTTTTTTAAAACTTTTAATATTTTAAATCGAAATACTAAATCTTACGTTCTAAATCGCTAATGATCCATGCATTGGATCGTGCAATCCCAATTCGCAATTCGCTAATAGAGGAGTGAATTGTAGTAACCATGGTTTAAGTATTAGAGACTGTGATTATAGTTATTCAGTTTAGTGATTCTCCTATATAGTCTCCTATACTTGATTGCATTCCAATCTTTCAGTCATTCATTCTTTCATTGCACATGCACGACCATTCTACGATTGTGAACTTATTGATAAGCTTTGATCATATCAGTTTCATGTTTAATTTTTAATGAGTTCATGACTAAAAAGATTGTCCTAGAGTGAAAGCTTGTATTTCAATGTAAAAGCACAAATGTGGAAAATTGTTATATTCGAGTGTGTACGGAGAGGGCTACCTATGCGCCAATGTGAATGCTATAAAAGGGGTTGGTATATCTTTGAAAAGAGTTGTCTCCTCGGTAGTGTGAAAGCCTCCTTGAAAACAAATTCAAATTCTTGAAAATCTATTTTGTTTGAGGTTGTTAGATTAGGGGGGAACATTACTAGATTTCTCCTAGTGATAATTCACTACAGTTGTTTGAGCTCATTGACTATTGAAGTAGTAAGAAGCTTCGAGTTAATTTCATTTTATGGATGAAGACTATAATTCTTATGATAATCCACCATGAGAGAGCGTTAAGGAAGAAATTGGAAGTTGTTAAGTGTTCTAGACTTTAAGGATGTGCACTTGAAATTGAATTAACATTGGTCACTGTCTCTAATACTTATGTACTTGTTCGATATTGGTCATTTTGAGAGATCTTCCTTGGGCTTAAAAACAAAATTTGAAAAATGACTAGTGTTTTGCAAAAAAATGATGAGTTTTGAGTGCATCAATTGATTCATACAAGGAGAAAAGAGTTTTTTTTTTTTAAATTCTAGCTGCATTTAATGCGCCTGTTAGTGGAGCTCGCTTGAGCGAGCTCCCACTTCGCTCGAGTAAACTAATCTTGAAACCGAGGCGTTGCTTGATATAAACTCAAGCGATCGATTATTTGGTTTGCACTATCTCTCTTGTTGTACAACCCTTTTTCTTCTCTCAATCACTTTGATTCTCTGCATCTCATATATCTCATCTGGATCATTATTTTTCAATTCCACTCCGGTTATCTCAAAGTGTGAGACGAGATTCATCTTTTTACCGATCGCTTACAGGCTTTCAAGTTAGTCAGTTATTCGGTAAGCCATCTCGTCTCTGTTTGATTTTCACATGATTCCTAGTCTAATATTTAGAATTTAGGAATAGACCGAAACTGCCAGTGTAGTTTCCAAACTTAGTGTCATTGTAGGGTCTATCTAGTACATTCATTCGCTTAGTTTATGATCCCGATGGCTCCCAACCGCCATCAGCCTACTGACCCACCATTATTTCCATACACAGTTCATTATGTACCATGGCTGACAGCTAGTCAGTTTCGTTCTAAGGATGTCCGTGGTAGATTTCCTCAGCTTGAGACTTGGACTGTCCTCCATAAGCGGTCAGTCATTGTGGATGACTTTCAGGGCACCGTGGCCCTTCGTCAGTTCATAGAGAGAGGATGGCTGCCTCTCTTGTCCATTCGTGGTCCTGCAGACTATTCTCTGATTCGCAAGTTTTACGTGAACTTAAGAGTTGGTAGAAGGTCAAGACTTAGCTCATGCATATGTTAGAGGCATTCGCTTTGATATTTCTCCCTCTATTCTTGCTACTCGTTTAGGTATTACTAGGGAGTTTGATTCTGAGCATCCTTATCCTCCTACTGTCGTAGCTCCATCTGAGGCTCTTATTGCGACTACACTCCAAGAGGATGGCGTTGATCTTTTCCCTTCTCGAATGGAGCTCCGATCTCTTACTGAGGACTATCGTTTTCTTCATTTGATAGTTTGTTTTGTCTTCCGTCCCAGTTGGCATACTAGCACTTTCAGTGTGTCATATGGATGATTGCTCCATGCCATAGGGACTGGTGGTATCGATGTCGCTACTCTTATTTTTTGTTACATTCTAGCGGCCACTTCTCCTCGTCTTAGCACAGACACTCCTCCATTCAAATGTGTGATCACTCAGATCTGTGTTTATCACTATGTTCCTCTTCTTCACATGTTGATCTGGACCAGCATTACCAACGCATCTGTACTGAGTTATATCTTCCTCTTCGGGGTGTTCTGGATCAGCAGCAGCAGATGCTCGACCGCATGTCTCGTCAACAGGATGAGATGTGGACTAATCAGCAGCAGACTGCCCATGACATACAAGGTCTGGCTACTCGACTAGAGGATTTATTTTCAGATGATGAGTGATTTACTTGAGTGATTATGTGAGATCTGATTGTATGAGATACATGTTTTATATTATTTTGCACTGCTAGCATCTTATTTCTTTTTGTTGCGTGATGGATTCATGTATCTATATTGACTTTTGTTTTACATGATTATTATCTACTGTCTTTTCCAACGTCTATTATATCCTGCTCTATTATTTATCCACATTTGTCATCGTGACGAAAAGGGGGAGATGTTTTTGTTTATATTGAAGGGGAGTGTGTTTATTGAGGGGGGGAGGGGTGTATATTTGACGGTCTGCTCTTGCTGTTACTATATATGATGCATGTGGTATATCCTGCTTACTGTGTTCTTTATTCTTTCCATCACTCAATCTTTTCACGAGGTATGGCTTCATGTTTATTTTGCAGCATTAACAGGTACATATCTCAGAGTCTCAAGAGCAGTTATTTGTTGAACATGGTTCATAGAAAAGATTATCTTGTAATTCTTTTTCTTGTGGTTTTTTGGAGGTTTTGCAAGTCTTTTGTTTTATGTATTCATGTATATGTATTAAAGAGTTTTGCCACGGATTGCCAAAGGGGAAGTTTGTTAGGACTAGCAGTCTATATTTGCATTGGCATGTCTGTATTGATAAAACGTCTTGTGTTGTATCAAGTTCCTTAGTCTAGTTAGAGTGTCTCAAGTCTTGTTCACTTCAGCAGCAAATTCATATGGATCACCTCTGAATACCCTGGATAATTTGTGTATCTCAAAAGGTAAAGGACTGGTACTCTAAGGTGGGTCTGCACACACACACACACCTTCAGTCATATCATGTTTTGGAGCTTATAATGTGGGTGTAAATCTTTCATCTTAAGTGTTGTTGAAAATCATAAGATATGGTGCATGTTATTTAAGTTGAAAAATGATTTAAAATTAACTCATGATTTCCCTTGTCAGGCAGGCCACTAGAGCTCGTTCGAGCGAGCACTATTCAGTGTTCAAGTGAGGTCCACAGACGCTAGAGCAAAGCTCACTCAAGCGAAGTGAGTTCGCTCGAGTGGACTCCAAAGAGTGCTCACTCTAACTCGCTAGCTAACTTGCTCGAGCGAGCTATGACACAGTGTGTTTTTATTGTTCCTATTTCATTGCACTTTTAGATTTTTAACCCTACATATAAAAGGAAAATGAAATCTTTTTGACTTGAGACTTTTTGGCTGCTCTTCATTAGGGTTTTCATTTCATACCAAAAAGTTTGCATGTTCGTCATGATCAATCATGTCTTAAGAGTACAAGAATCCATTTCATATTCCATCTTAATCATCGAATTTAGTACAATCTGGTGGATTTGTGGATCAGTGCGATCGGAGGAGTTCGAGGGTGCGTGGGCATTCGCAGCTGTGCTTGGGTACCATTCGTGGATTCGAAACGGTGTGTGCACGGAAGAAAAATTTTGGATATGAGATTGAGAAATGCAGCATAACAGTGAAGAGATTCGAGGTATTAGGGTTTGTTTTTACATACTGTGTCTATATCTTTTGAAATTTTTCTAGTGGACTCGGAGCATCTGGGTAAGCGCCCTGAGGTTTTCCAACACAGATACGATTGATCTGTAGTGGTTTCCTCGTCAACAATAATTTGTGTACATCTTTTTTATTACTGTCCTTATATTGTTTATATTTCACATATACTTGCACAAACTATAATCCCTAATTGACACAATCAAAGTGGAACTTCATTCAATTACAAAGCCATTTCAATTCAGTAAGATTAATATTGAAAGACATATTCACCCCCTTCAGGTCTAAACTTGCGTCTAGACATTTCCATTAGGACCATTTCAAAGTCCCTCTGAATTTTTTTCCAATTTCTTACTCACCGAAGCAAGAATAAGACAAAGTATGTAAGAAGAGACAAAAGTACGTAAAAAGGTTGCTCAACATACTCTTCACAAAAGTTAACCGACCTCTGTTGGAGAGAAGTTGGCACTTCCATCCCGCCAACCTCTTCTGAAACATTTCAATCACTGAATCCCACACAACCTTAGACCTTACTGCAACTCTAAGTGGCAAACCCAAATATGTTGAAGGGAGGGAACCCACCTGGCAGCCTAGCGTACTAGCCAAATCCTCCAATCGACACACATCCCCACTAGCATTAGATTGCTTTTGGAGAGATTAATTCGCAATCCAAAGAATGCCTCAAAACACACCAAAATACAACGAATAAAACGAAGCTGGCAAACTGACAGCTAACAAAAAATAATGGTATCATCCACAAACAAAAGGTGGGAAACCTCTATGCCACTCCCAATCCGATCCATCACCCTATAACCCTTCAACAGGCCCTCATCTTTAGCTTTGGACATAGACCAACTAAAAGCCTTCATAACAATCACAATTAAAAAAAAGGAGATAACGGGTTCCCTATCTCAATCCCCGAGAAGATCAAAAGAAGCTCGTTCGGGTGCCATTAACCAAAATCAATAAAGAAACCATAGACAGACACACCTCCATCCAAGACCTCCATTTATCCCCATAACCCATTCTCCTCATCATACTCAACAAAAAATTCCAGTTGACGTGGTCATATGCCTTCTCAATGTCAAGCTTGTACACTAACCCCTTCTTTTGTTTTCTCCTCGCATCAATGCACTCGTTAGCGATTAGGACTTCATTAAGGATCTGCCTACCCACCCTCCCCCCCAGAAGGCATTTTGGCTACGAGAGATAATGCTACCCAAAACTTTTAATTTATGGATGATAGAAGGATTGAAATGCGCAGTAACTATTAACGAAAAGGTTCACTACCAAATTCTGGGTGGTCATGACTTATTGCTAGATTTCACTAATGACTTATAGAAGCCTGAGAAATAAGAAATATTATTTATTTATTATTTTCATAAAGAGAGAATTGAAAAAGATTCTAATTCAAATTAAATTAAAAAGATTTCTATTTTGTAATACTTAGAAGTATTATTTTTTACTACCAACTTAGTATGAAGTTATGAACGTAAAGGGTCACGCACAAAAAGGTGATATAAAATTTGAAGAATTAAGAGAGACTAATTTGTTATTAAGAGTTAATAGTGACAAATTCGTAATTTAACAAAATCCTTGTAGGACTAGGGTTAGGGTTGCTTTATTATAAATAGGACATGTAAAGACAAAAGGTAGCACTTTTTTGTCACACACACCCTTTTGGGTTATCCAACCCATCTCTCCTAGCCGTCCCTCTCTCGCTCCCTTCAAGAGTTGAAGGTTCTAGTTGATGTTTGGGAGGTTCTTCAAGTATGGGATTCACATATGTAGATATACATAGAAACCAAACGCTTGTGCAATTGTTGTGAATCGTCTACAAGGTTTCGAAAAGCACGGTACAACGATAACTATAATATATCCCTGTTATAGTGTGTAAGATTATTTTGTATACATCATAATCATGGGACGAGAGAATCAATTAGTTAAAATTTTTAATTCCGTTGCGCATAAGATGCATACTGATTCTCAACATCTCATTCTAGCAACCGGCAAGTAGCCAAAATTTTCAATTTTCACCTGATTTGCAGTGGTTTCGATCACAAGCTTTTTTAACTCTTTGTCCACACCAAGCCACTGTCAAAATACGAGAAAGTGATTCCAAGATATAAACACTTGACAAGAAGTACAAAGAATATAAACATGTTTCAGTTATAGAGCTTACCACCCATCCAGAACCCTGTAAAGCAGCACCCTCTGCATTCATCCTTTGCACCATTGCTTCCAATGAGCCAAAATGTGTGTCAATAGCCCAACCCAAAGAATCCTTTGGATGCTCACCACCTCCTTCCTGCAATGGGATTTTAGTGTTTGTTAAAAACTGTGTGATGAGGAGTTCGAGAAAGCTTAGGAAACAAACCCACATGAATAGGAGCAAGATTCTTCCAGAAAGTCGAGTGGTTAATATGACCTGCTTGAAAACATAATTTAGTTTATAAATTTATATCAAACAAATTCAAGGGAAATATATTTAAATAGTACAAAGATAATAATAATTCTTGCTATTTGAAAGAAAAACAATATTAATAAAAAGCTGAAAAAACAAAATAACGGGCATAATGAATTTTCTTATGCTAATTTTTTTGGAGAAGTGTTGACTATATTTACAAATCACCTATCTGGGGACTATAGCAATATCTATTAGACCAAAGGAACGGAGGAAAGCAAAATCAAACATATGATTTAGCCAGATCTTTCAGCAGTCAAAAGAAGTTCAACTTGAATTCATTTGATACAATTGACAAGGTCCAAAAAGTATGTTTAGATTTTTGCCTTCATAATTTAGATTTTAAAAATTCTAAGTTGCCGAAATGATGTCGCCTCCATAAATGCATAATACATATATCAATGTATGTATATATAAAAAAATAAAAATATGATGGTTATGTCATGATATAAACAAGGGTCATGTAGCAGGAACACGAACATCGGACCATCTTCAACACAATTCACCAGCATTAGATATCTGGAAAAGCTACACTTTAATATTCAAAACATGTCACACAAGCCTTGAAGTATCCAGGAAATATTGGATTTGTGGTCAAAACTAAAAATTTATTTCCAGATAACAGATACGTTTAGCAGGTATCTGATACATATCCAACACAGGAGGAAAATCAAAACCTGATAACCTTACACGGATAGGGCTCTCTAGTAAAAATATCAGTGCTTCCTAGTTAACCAGTATTGAATGGCTCCATTTATAATGAAAAATTTGTGGATTAAGATATATGTAGAACACAATGAAGCAATACAATTTAAACAGAACATTCAAATGCGGCTATAGCTTATTTGAGGGTTATAAACTTAAATGTTAGCACGTGAAATAAAATAAAAAATGAAAATTTTCTTCTTAAACCCGAAGTGCCAAATTGCAAAAAGCCAACCCTTCTAATACAATTTCTCCAAATTCTAGTTTATTCTGTCTTTACTTCATTTTAATCTCATTTGGTCATACAGGAATAGAAAAGTTTTAAAAAAAAAAAAAAATCTGGTGAACAGCTGCCCACACAAATGATTTGCTATCAATTAAACAGTTGCACTTCAGCCATCAGGAGACAGCATTCATGTACTTCTATGCTCCTCCTGCGCACACAAATGATTTGCAATCAATTAACCATTTGCGCTTTAGCCATCAGGAGAAAGTATTCATTAACTTCTAAGCTGCTCCTCAAGAAAATCTCATGTAAGTTTTAGAAGCCCCCTCAACCATTTGTTTCAAATGTAACTTCGCATTAATGATTTTACATAACAAAAAAGAGCTGAATAGCAAAATATATCCATGTAGCCAAACCCCAAGTGGTTGGAAATTAAGGCCTTTTTTCAAGTAATCGGATATTAAAGCTTTTGTTGAGTTAAGAAGAAAATGTGGTCTTCGGGTTTCCTTCTCCCTCTTAAGATCCCCATGGCAAACAATAAAAATCACACTTTCTCAAAAGCCTAATCGCATGGATACAGTCAGTGAGCAATCAATTACAAATGGCAAAAATAAAACCGTATCCCCATGTAAGTATGCAACAGAAACTAGCAACTTTAATGAGTAATCGAGCTTAAAACTTGATACGGAAAATGATAACCACCATTTATCATAAAAACTATGAAGTAGAAACAGAAATCTTACCTCCGCCATTGAATTTGATGGCGTTTTGCAATTTGACAACAGTGGATGAATCACCTTTGGCCATGGCATCGTCCAGCTGCTCGAGAGCTTTGTTGTAGTTAGTTACATAAGTCTGGTGGTGCTTCTGGTGATGAAGATGCATGATCTCACCACTAATGACGGGTTCCAAAGCACCATAGTCGTATGGAAGATCCGGTAGTGAGAAGGTCTGCAAGCCGCGAAGTTGCTGAAGCCCTAATCCTAGTCCGCCTAGCGATTTTCTGGTCACAAAGGTTCGAAGAGCCATGTGTATCGTCCAAATCTCTCTCTGGTCAACGAGTTAGTGCGATTGCAAGTGCGCGCGGAGAAAATGGGGTAAAAAAACCCTTTGTATTTATAGGGTAAGATAAATGCAATACAGCGAGTGGGATCAGTCATCAGTGTTCTGTAATCGGTGTGCCGTATGCAGATAAGCGACCACAGAGTTGACACATTAGATCAACGTGGCCTCCACTCAGCATTTCAGTTTGTAATTACTCAGACTTTTTTTTTCTTTTTCTTTTTTTTTTCTTTTTTTTTTAATAATTATACTAATTTTTTCATTTTTTATTGATAAATTACAAATATTTTTTTAATTAAGATTTTTTTCAAAATAACAAAATACCTCATTTCTTTCTTTTTTTTTCATTTTTGTATAATTTCAATATAAATTATCTTTTTTAAAAAAAATACTTTTTTATATGAAAAAATTAAGATAGGTAATTTATTTTCATTTTATATAAAAATAAATTTAATATTTTAATTAATATTTATTTCAAAATAGAAAAAATTGGTCAAAACTAAAATATATATATATAAAAAAAAAGAAACATGAAAGAGGCAAATTTGTTATTTTGACAAAAAATTAAATAAAAGAGTATATTTATAATTTATTATGTCAAAAAGAGATGATCGTTTTAATTTTATAAATATCAAAAAATATTATTATAATTATCAAAAACATTAAAATAAATTACTGTAATTTATTTTAAATAAAGGGCACATCTGTTCTCGCATCATAATATACAACTGAACTCCAAAATAATAAAGATTTAAACTATTAAAAATGTACTCTTTCAAGCTCAATTGTGTTTTTGTTGTATGAATAAAACTGTCCTAAATACATTATAAAAAACTGGAGTAATAATTTAAACAACATTCTTAAATTTTTTTGACCTAATTTTGCCTATTTATCCCTATTATACGTTTTTTTTCTCCAATTACTTTTTTTTTTTTTTACCAATAGTGAGTGTCTTATTTACAAGTGTACATGGGTCACGAGTCGGATCTCCAATCTAAATGACTGGTCTATGAGGTGAGGATATTGCATGTGCTCATAAATTCAAGGACACTTCAATGCCTATCCGATGTGTGCCTACTCGTTCACCCTATAAACAGGTAGATCCTTTGTTAGTGCAAACACCCTTTAGTGCGGGCGATTAGTGTAGCACCAAATAAGGGCTCGAGTCTACTCGTATCAACTATCACAAGCCAGGTCTCCAACTCAAAAAACTAATTTGTTAAATAGAGGTACAACACCTATTTATAAGTCTTAAGACACTTCCGTGCCTCTCCAATATAAAACTCCATGACATTGGCTTACAAACAAGTTCGGCCCATAAAAGCTGGAAAGAATATACTGATACGACTTGCAAGTCTAGCCCATAACTAGGGAATAAATACATCACCATATATTCTCGCTCGAAGATAATTAAAATTGTAATCTCTCTTGTGAAAAGAGGAACGAGATATCACTCGATAGAAGAGACACGAGATACTATTCGACCATTAGAAACTTAATTTTTTTCCCGTTACTTGAGCAGTTGAGCTATACACAAGAAGAAACATGCCTTTCCATCCATGAATTTCCCACCGTTTATAATTTCATATTATTTATCAAATTTAAAATTTTTACATTTTTTCAGAAATAAAATAAAAGAATATCATTCAAATTAAAAAATTCAAAACTTTTACATCTTTCTAATTTTCTTTCTAATGGTATTTTTATTGATTGATTAAGGAGCCTCGATTACGAAATGTTGAGATTGCGAGATTGCTCAAAAGTAATTATGTGATGCGACATTTTTATGAGTAGAGGTATTAGGCCAAAGTTTTAAGTGGCCACGTAGCATCTCGTACCTCTCCTTATGGGAGATGTCACAATTTTAAAATTTTCAAGTAAAGCATGTAATGATTTATTAATTTTTCAACAAAAAACTATCACACTAGACTTTATTTTTTTTCAAAGTGCATATTTATAAGAATCGTACGATTATTTGTAAATAATACTTGTAACACACAATTGACGTTAATAATAAAAATAAGGTAAATTACACTGACTTCCCCTGAGATTTATAACAATTATACTGACCTCCTCTGAGGTTTATGACAATTACATTGACATCTTATAAGGTTTCTGAAATTACACTGACCTTTTTTACTTTACAAAATATTATATAGATACATCCCTCTAATTAATTCTTTTTTTCAAAATAACAAAATTACATCTTTTATATTATTTTTTTCAACTTTTGAACTCTTGACCAATTTATTTTTTCATTTTTTAAATAAATATTGACAAAAATATTAAATTTATTTTTATATAAAATAAAAATATGTTATTTACCTTAAATTTGTTTTTAAATAAAAAAAATTAAAAAATCTTTAAAAAAAAGGTTAGAATAAATTGGTCAAAATTGAAAAAATATAAAAATAAATAAATAAAAGAGACAGTTTCGTCATTTTAAAAAAAAAAATTGACAGGAGGGGGGTATCTATATATTATTTTGTAAAGTAAGGAAGATTGGTATAATTTTAAAAATTTCAAAAAAGATCAATACAATTGTCATAAATTTTAGAAAAAAATTGTATAATTTATTCATAAAAATATAAACAGAGATACAAGATATCACTTGCCATTGAAAGTTTTGACTATCAATTTGATTCATCAAGTTTACTCTAATCTCCACTCCAATGGTATTCTAATTGGTGATTGTGGAGCCTTGATTGCTAAAGATTAAGATTGCATGGTTACTCAAAAAGTAATTATTGTCCTTATGCTCTTGCAATTAATGGCCATAGGCTATCTTGTAATACCCCGACCCAAAATGGCACGAATATCGAGGCAGTCGGGTCGGGCAATACTATATCAATTGTACTTGGAGCTGTTTAATTCTATAAATTATGAATATCAAAATACATATATACATGTGTATTAAGTGGGTATATATTATGTATTTATACATTATTATAATATAGGATATATATATATATATTGTACATAAATTAAATTAATATCAAAACCTACTCCACCTAACCTATACCTATAGGTATGGAGAGGGGTATGGGAGAAATCAGAAAATTATGGAGGAGGGTATGGCCAGCCATGCTTGGTTGAGTGTGGTTGGGGCAAAGAAATATAAATATATATATATATATATTTTATATGAAAATGCATATACATCTCTTGTGTGTGGGAGTGAGGAAATCAGAGAGAGAGAGGGTGACAGTCTCCATATCCAGGTGGCCAAGCCACTGATTTTAGGCACGGTTGAAGAAGAAGAATTAGAGAGAGAGAAAGCAGTAGAGAGAGAAAGAAAAGTCTTGGAAGAACCAAAATCTTCAACAGGTAATCAATCTATCCTTAATGCATTGTTTTCTAGTATGTTATTGTATATGTTTGTAGAATGCATATTAGATCAAATATGAAACAAAAACGTGAAGGAAAACCAAAAACTAGAAAACTTAGCTTCGGTCAACAATGGCAGATTTTAGTAGGTCCATTTGATCGCGATTTTAGGACTTAAAATGGGTAGCCAAGTTCATTAGGAACCCAACGGAATTTGAACCATCTAAAACGGTTGAGAAATGGCCATTTTATGGCCGATTATCCTTCGCCGGTGCAACGCCGGAAAAATCAGAAAATGGGTGTCAAAACCAGTAGTGTTTGGGGCCAAAATCTGTCCTAAACTACTCCTTGAAACTTTAGGAAGCGATTGGTATAAACACAGTGAGAATTGGACGTGAAAATGGTGTAAAACCGTGGGTTGGCCGAGATTCCGGTGACCGGAATTGACAGGGACGACCGGAGAAGACCACCGGAAAAACGGGGGGGCCATTCGGGTCAAGAAGGGACTGGATCCGGGTCTGGGTCGGGTCGGGACCCGACCGGATCCAACGGGGCAATGAAACTACGCCGTTTCATTAAAGAAATTTAAAAATATTGAATTAGGGCTGACGTCATCATGACGTCAGCATGACCCATTAAACCGGTTCTCTGGAGAGGACTGAACCGGTTGGTTCAGTGCATAACCGGTCCGGTCTAGGGTTTTGTTAAGTGAACCCTTTGGTCCAATGTTTTAATTAAAAATAAATAAACCAAAACTTATGATAATTGTGGTTTGACCCCAACTGTTCACCATATTCCAAATCTGACCCAGACTTTGGAGAATTATTTCAAAAACACCCCTGGAAAAATAATAAAATAATAAAATAAATTATTTAAATAATTTATTAAATAGGTAAAATTACCATTTTACCCCTGAGTCACGAATAAGTCAAATGAAGTCCGAACGGGGCGAATGAATAGTCAAAACTTATTATCTCGGACCTTCCGGACTCAATAGTGAGGTCCATTTCACGAGACGAGACCCCGGGATATAAGACATAAATACTAGAATGACCGAAATACCCCGGTGTCCAAATTAGACAAGTCATATATGAATTCCTACTATCTTGGACCTACTGAGTCCAATGGTGAGGTCTACAACGTGAGATGAGGCCCCGAAAAATAAAGGCCCGTAAAATGACGAAAATACCCCTGTGTCCAAATAAGTCAAGTCATATAAGTATTTTAACTATCTCGGACCCACTGAATTCAACGGTGAGGTTGAAATTATGAAAAGAGGTCCCGGGGAGAAAGTGACCGTAACATGCCAAAGGACAGTTTTGCCCTTTTCAATTCAGGAATCCGATTTAAGATCCGTAAAAGCCTAAACTTATTTTATTCAACATTCCGGATACAATGACGACATCTAGATTCGTAATCGAGATACCGATAGCCAAGATTAACAAAATTGAATATCGAGTATGGTTCGATTTCAGTTATAGACTGAGTTATTTTCAATTGACAGGCACGTCAAAAGAAAAGGGGAAGGAGACTTTGATTAGTTGAACTACTGAGAGTCATTTTGAGGTAAGTAATTCTGACGCTTTAATATGGGTTATTCCCAGCCAGTCACGTTATTGTTCATATGCTGCCAACTTGTACTCCATTACTACTTGATGCACTTGATTAAGCCAATTGACTTGTAGATATCAGTTTACCTGATTTTGGATTTGATTTGCTTGCTCACCTCACGTTGAGATTGATCATTGATATTTGAATATCATTACACTATCATACCATGACCAGTTTTGAGATACATTCTACTGATTCCATACACTTCGTGTTTTGTTGTTTGTGATATCAAATGTTGGTACGATTGTACATCTTGTATGGGATTTTGTCAGTCATGATATTTGGTGTGTACTCGGGGTTGTGCTCAGTCACAATAACCCATCCATTCACAGATTACGTGGGGGAAAAGATCCATTAGGGTCTGTTGTGTCCTACGGGACCTATATTGAAAAGAGCTCTAACGCTTTTCAGAGAGCCCGAGGAACTGTGGCGGATCTGAGCATGCGTTTTAGTGGGGTATGCCGGGCCCCAAGTAATTCACGTATATCTGGGTTATTTGAATTCGATGTTAACTTATTCTTGTTTCCATTGTATGATCATATTTTTTTTATACCCTGTGGAATGATCATATTGTTGCAAGCATGGTATACCTTTGATTGGCTAATGTATTGTTGTGGCAGCAGCCCATCATGATAGGCCAGATCCCTATTTCATTTGGCTTTGTTATTGACTCTTATGTTATATTGTGGGATATGCCTTTTGGACCCTCGGGTCGATACCTTGCACATTTTTGGTGACTGGCTACGCCTTCATTACTGCCCATATTGGCTATCTGTGATTCTTTGATCTATCATTTCATCGGACAAACCCGAACCCACATTAAAGCCAGGAAATTACTTATTGGGCTATTAGCTCACCCCTTCTCCCTTAAATTTTTCAGGACAACAAGAATTTGGGGAACCCTCAGGCGCTCCAGGGGTTTAGACGCTGCTAGTTACTGGTAGCTGTTTTGGCGAGTTTTATATTAAGTTGAATATTGTCAGGTCTTAATACTCCCATGTCACCACGGTCCTGTTTGTTGGTTTTGTTTTTGAAGGATCTGTATTTAACACTTATAATTTTTGGACATGCATCAAATGGTGAACTAACTGTGCTATCAGATATTTTAATAATTAAGAAATGCTTTTGTTAAAACTTTACCCAGCATTTTAGATCCTTTTGGACGGGGAACGGCCCACGGGCCGCAGACCCGGGTCACGGATCCCTAATCCGCATAGGGTGGGTTTCGGGTCGTGACATATCTAGGAGCAGAATTATTTACAAAAAAATATAAACTTTTTACAGAATTATCTGTAAAAAGCATACTATTATTAAAAGTGTGTCACTTTTTTTTTATTAGCTCACGCGGACCAGATTAAGTTTTCTATTTTCATGACATTCATGTTCAATTTTTAATCTCTAACTGTCAATGATCGGTGAAAAAGAGACTCAAACTTGAGACGCTTGAATTTTATCTTCAATATTTTTATCATTCTACTGTATCCCATAGAGTGGTAGAAGTGTGACACAATTGCAGCAGAGGATATGGTTATTTGTAGGAGTTTATTTTATTTAGAAATTCAAATGGGTGTGGCTTGGTCTCATCACTTTGTTTTTTTTTTCTTATTTTTTTGCTCTTTTTATTTGGCTTAAAAAAAAAAGGTTGATAAATTGTGGAAATTCTTAAACTTCAAACAATTCATGAAGAAAAAATAATGTTTGAAAATATCCAAATTAGGGGAAATTTTCACAAATTCAAGAACTTCAATCAAATTAGACATTGACATTCTCTGTTTTCTCGTCTTTAGTATCTTGGTTTAAAACATAAAAAATAGTTTAATGCATGTAATCATCACACCTTGTAATTATTTTTGTGCATGACAACAAATGCTCAAATTCAAATTTAAGCATTTGTTGTACCAAAATAATTTCCCTTGATTGCAACTTATTAGGTCAACTTAATATTTTATTTTAGATTTTTTTTTTGGGGCATTTAATATTTTCTTGAATTTATTAATATTGGACAAGTATTTAGATTAGACTAATTTGAAAAAAAATTAAAATTTTACATGTATAAAAAATATTTTTTAAAATTTGGAATGAAATATAGAGTCCAACTTAGCCCACCTGTAATCCCGCCGTTGGATATATTGCAACCCAAACCCTTTCCTTTGGCCAAATGATGTTACGAACTTGTTCTTAGTTTTTGAACATTCCTCCGTTTGTTTTTGTTTTCAAAAACAGTTTTCTAATTTTAAAATGCGGAATACACATTTTAAAATATATATTTTTTAATTTTTTAAAATTTATATTATCATATTCAAATATATTTTCACAATTTTTAAAAAATTAATTACAAAATTTTGAATATATTTTAAAAATTGTTTCTGAATCACAATCCAAACAGTCATTTTCATTGCTCTCAGATTAATATCATACCAATTTATCATTAGATTCAATCTGAACAGATTACATTAGCCAACGTTTGGCTAGCGAACCTATCCACAGGAAAATGACAAAAACAAGATTTTGGCTGATTTTTTCTCTTTCGTAAAACTATGGATGGGAATTCAATGGATTGATGTTCATCTTCACCTACTGGAAGATAAAACAGTGGGTTCACAGGATAAGTTGGCCACAACCTATTCATCTTTGCTATGGAAATCAAATGTAAGGTTGTAAATGAGAATTGTTCATGCTTGACTTGTTAAAATAAATGAGTTTTAAATTATGTTTAAATTCGACTTGTTAATTTTTTGAGTAAATCACGAACCTATTTCGAATAACTTGATTCATTTTATAGTCGTAATTAAACTTATGGTGCGAGCATGGTCATTCTTTACTAATGGAATAAGATTTTTGTCCTTAACTCGCACTTAAGTTCAGTCGGTAAGGTCTTTAGAATAAATGATCATATTGCGTATCAAGTGCATGTCCCATTTTAATTAATATGCAAATTTTGGGAATGGAGTCACCTATTTACAATTTACTCTGGCCATGCATCTTTGCTAAAAAAAAGGGTATGCAGTGTTCATTATATTTTTGCTTATATACAGATAAAATTAGAGGATTAAAATAAAAAAGAAAGACATGTAGACAAGACAGAATATTAGATTAGTTGTAAAATAATGTCAATGTTGATTGTGTGTGGCCTTTGAAGTGTGACATGGTTCATTGATTGCAGTAAAATTCTCTATGCAACTAGACCCATGTATTATAAGGTCTTAATTGGGACGAATCATGTTATGCACCTTGAGACATGTTTCCATTGTAAAAAAATAAGGATCCCCAAGAAATCTAAGGTGATGATATTTGTTACAAACTTCTTTATTTTGGATAGGTATTGAGGGTGTTCTGTTACTTATAAAATGGCGTTTATATTTTTATTTATTAGGCTAATTTTTTAGACTAAAGACTCTGACAAGCAGTATTAGAGCAAATCTTATCTCTTATTTAGTGTCATGCCAAGTGTCTGCGTAGCGTATCTATTCGTTGTAAGGCAAGCAAGTAAGTATGATGGCACGACTGCAACGATAGCGTCTCATATTTTTTATCTGAATTGAACAGGCGACCTATAAAAAATAAAGTACTTCACTTGAAATTGAAGAGGTACTCATTTTTTTGTAAAACCACAGCATTGGACAAGCTTCTAAGTCCACCAAATCGAAACTCAAATGGGTTGTAAACAACATGGTGGGAGGAACAATTTTTAATAAATCAAACAGCCTCTTTGGATGTCCCTGAATTTAAATGGCCCTTGTATAGAATTATATAACATTTTAATGTAAAAATTCATCATCTTGAATAGAACCATTCAGAAAATATAAAAAAACTTCACCTACACTGTCATTCTGAAAATATATCATATTTTCCGTTTCTATATAACAGGGACAATTTTCTTGTAGGTTCAGGGAGAGGTAATCAAAGACATTTATGTTTAACACAGAGATAACAATCACCAGGATCTACATATTGTCTTGCAAAAGGATCAGAGAACAGAGATATCAACAAGGCAGTTGTAATTACATCCTCAGCACTCTGCATTGTAGTAAATACTAGACAATAGCCACAATTCTGCAGATTCATAGGCAACCATAGTCACTACTTTTGGAGCAGTTCATTTGCTTTGTTCAACCAAACATTGTAAATTTCATCAGAGAACAGAACAAAGTGCACCTGCAAACACAGCAGAAGAGTAGTGAATTAGCCTTCACAAACAAAAATAGATGGTTTGTCTGGTGCATATCATATTTAGTAAGCAATCTTGGAATTTTGATTGAGAAGAAAGCTTGTGGGTACTTAGTTTACTATTCTGAATCTCCATCTCATGCGGTTAGAAGGACATCTAAATCCTTCTAATTGACATGGTTATGTTGCAATTGAAATGTTGATGGAATAAGTATTAATAGGGAGTTCAAAGCTTTGAATTCTGTTGGATTATCAACTAATTAACACCCCACTGATAAAGACATTAAAATTAAAAAAATTGTTTACAATGTAAATGCAACAATTTCAATCTAAGAATTTAGGATCATCAAAACATGAATCAATCTATAAACATACATACCTCTTTGAAGTCATTTGCAAACTCTCTGACTGTAGAGATAGCCACAGTGGCAGCTTCATCACAAGGATATCTGGAAGAAAAAAAAATTGAAAATGATGTAAAATTTGCAGTGGTTTATACATTCTCCTTGAACAGCAAATCCACAAAAAAAAATCCAAAACATTTCCAACTTGTGCAGTAAAAGATGGATTTATATTATGACAAGTTCCTGTACAAGTTTATTTAAAAGCCAAAAAATTTGTATGATAAGTCCAGTTCTCCATCTAATTCACATGAGATTTGGGGATGGTGATGGAAAAATTCAAAACATTTTTGCTTTTGATGAAAATATTAACTTTAATAACTGATGTCTCATTTTCAACTTACCCATAGACACCACATGATATGGCAGTAAATGCAATATACTGAATGTTGTTGTCTCTGGCTACACATAAACAGCTCCTGTAACAAATTTCAGTAAAAAGAGACCCTTTTTAGAGAGAGAGAAAGTAAATTGGTATCATGAATACCAGCAGGAAACTTAATAAATACCTGTATGCACTTCTCAAAGAGGATTCAGGATTACTATCAACATCATATATGGGACCAACAGTGTGAATTACATGAGATGCAGGCAGTCTAAAACCCCTGCATATATTCAACATGTTAATGTAAGATTGGATGAAAATAATGAAACCATCAGCATCATACAAGTTAAATTAATTAGGAGAACCTACAGGGTAATCCTTGCTTCTCCTGTGGGGCAGCGAACTCCAGCTCGGACTTCTGGGACATTGTAGCATGCTGCTAGTAGTTCTGGACCAGCAGCTCTATGTATGGCTAACAAAAATACACCAAGACTTACTGTAGAGTTTATTCAAAACATTTTCAGCACCAAATAGTGAGAAACTTACCTCCATCAGCACCACCACCTCCAAGCATTTGCTCATTTGCTGGATTAACCTATGCAAAATACCCATCCAAAGAAAGGAAATGCACTTGCTCATATTCTGGATTTGTGGATTTATCTGCCGTTATCAAACTTAAATCCATTGTTTGGAAATGTAAACACTCAATGCACATAGCATGTATACAGGTCAAGTCATATATGACAGCGGAAGATACCCGTAGATCGTATATTGCTTGTTGTTACGAGCCAAACATTGAATTTTGGCTTCCGTGTATTTTCTCAAATTTTGTGAAGTTACGCAAAGTTGGCAACTAGAGTTACCCCTTCAATCTTCACGTTCCAAATCCACCAGAGAGGAAAGACTAAAGAGAGAAAGTGTACTATATCTCACAATCATATTACGCAGATCACATATCTGCGTATTTATTTTAGATACATATAGAATTTTGTTAGGATTCAAATACTGATCTTTATCAACACATGATAGAGACGTACTTGAATTAGGATAGGAACTCATCCTATCAGCCACTTAAATGGATCAAGGCCCATTCCTTAGTGGGCGGATCTTATTCACATATGGGTTGATCAAAACCCAAAAACTAACAGGAAATAATTCTACAATGCTGACTTGGATTTCAGTAGAATCCTCAGATAAATGTTAAACCCCCGGTCTGCTGATTTGGGAGTTTTAGAGAAAAAAATAAAATAAATGATAACTTAAAACAAAAGAGAAAAGAAAAGAAAGTATATATCTTCAACCTGTTTGAATATTTAATAGAGAAATGAGAAGAAAATAAAGATTTCTTGTTTGAATAATTAGTAGAAGAGAAAAGAAAAGAAAGTATATAAATTATTTAACAATTAAATCCATCTTATTACAAAAGCTCTAATTTTTAACACAAACATATAAGGGTAAATTTGATATTTTAACAAATTCATTAAAAAAAATTATTTTTCCTCCAAATCTCTCCAATTTTGCAAAGATTAAAAAGGTGTTCCATTTTTCTTTCCAAATCTCTTCAAACATTTTCTTTTCTCTCTCACTTAAAAATTCAAACAATATATTTTTTTATCATTCCATCTCAATCTTTTCTTTTCTTTTTTTTTCAAATCTTTCCATCCAAACGATAGCAACTTTAAAGTCACAAACGGAAGATGTTATTTAAGATCCAACCCAATTGGATTAGAGATTAATTTTTTCTTTTTGATAAGTCCAATTGGATTAGGCTATTCAACTCCAAATCTAGCTTTCAGGATTGATGCACTCTTAGCTAGTCGTAGATAATTTCACAATCCCTTATTGTGCAATTAACTAGTTGCTAATGTTTTACGGTGCATTTGGACGTCCCAAGAAATTATTTGACTATTGTATTTCATACTACTTTTCTTTAGGGTACTAATCCATCATCCAAAAGGATTTAATTAAAGAAAATGGCTACACACCACAACTAATGATGTACAATACTTTTTGATGGGAATCACCATTGGTGATGATGATTGCCATTTTCTATAATAGCAGCATTCAAGGAGATTGATATGTCAATTAAAATCTTAATTAAATACAATGGACCAATTCATAAAAGAACTTGTTTAATAATTAGTTAATTATCATGTTTATCCCAATAATGACCCACCTCAAGTGAGATTTACTTCTTATAAAAAAAAAGTGTCAACAATCAAACTCAATCTAACACCACTATGATTTGAGCATTCATCACTCGACTCATTAATGAAACCACATAAGCTTACAAATTCTCAAATTATAGCAGCATAAACAATAGTGCACCTATCAATTAAGTATGCTATTGTTGGAAAGAAATTACGGTCATGTTGACATCTTTTATTTCTATGTATTTTTGATTTCTTTGCCTCTTAATTAGGAATATTGTTGCTATGGATATAATCGTTTATTCTTTCTAAACATGACTCAGGTTACGGTTGTTCAGTTAAATTTATTATTTGTTATGAGTGTGATGGGTCATCGTATAAATGCTTAATTCTAACTGACAAAGATGGAATTCTAAGCATCCATTTACACCACACAAAAAAAATCCAAAAATTCTATGGATTAATGTGCTTGTTACCAAAAAAAAGAAATATATAAATTCACTTCATTTTTATATTTTGATTTTTTTTTTTAGAAATTTTGAAATTTGACTTGGGGAGCTATCTCTCCCCCCCCCCCCGGATCTATGCACTCCATCTTCTGGAGACACGACATCGGAGTGGAAGTGAATAATATAAGAAATATTAAAGTGGGAATAGCTCCGATATTATATATTATTTACGACCAAGACCTGTAATCGGAATATGCAATTCTACTATCGAGAACCAGTGAGATGAAGCATGCAGCGTGGTTCTACCTGATGGTTATAAGGTTATTACTCCATTACAACTCCTCAATCAATCAAATAGCATCAAATTCACAATAAAAACCCCAGTGTTCGAGTTTAAGACGTGTGTATATATATATATATATGTATATCCTGAAAGAAAAGAAAGACTTACGATGGCATCGGAAGAGCCATCGACGAACCACTGGGTGATGTCCCCCTTCTGGATCTTGAGGACGCTCGAGGGAGACAACGGGAACTGAACGATTCGGTGACTGTCATCGCCTCCGTTCGTCGTGGCAGGAACCCCAGCAGCGCTCAATCCTCCTCCACTAGCAACGCCGCCGTTCTCCTCCATTTTGGAAATGACTGAAAAGGCTCTGATTTGAATGATAAGACGAGGGCTGTTGTTGCGGTTCTTGAAAGTATGTTGAGTGTTAAGGAGATTTCTAGGGTTTCGATTAGAGATAGATTTGACGAGTCGATCCCCACTTCTACAGACCAAGCCAGGAACGCTCGTCATTAGTTGATCAGTGAGCAGATTGTGGAGCGTAGCATGGTAGGTACGAGGTTGTTGGAGAGATGCGGTGGTTGTCTAGAAGGTGACGCTAGGTGTCATGTAACTATTGGTTTGAAACATACAAAGTCAGAGAGGAACAGAAACGTTTTTTTGACTTATTTGGGATTAGCCAATGATTAATTCCCAGGTGTCATGTGAGGTTGTCGAGTTGGCACATTTGATCGCTAACGGAAAAAAGAATGGCATGTTTGGCAAACCAGTGGCCCCCAATAAACATAGATCAGGTAAGCACAAGTGATAGTGCCTTAATACATATCCAATATATATATATATATATATATGTATGTATGTATGTATGTATAGGGTAATACTAGTTAAGATAATTTGTTTCAATAGAGAATTGAGAGCGATGTGTTATGTGGGCCAATCAAGAGGGTATATGGCCCATTAGGGAAAGCGTTCTAAACGCTCAATTAGTATTTCTCTTACAACGTTGGTTACTTCTGATTTCGTACAGTTAGTTCAGATGTTGACACGTGCCGCAAAAAAAGGCTTTCGGATTCACCTCTGAGCTTAATTCGGTGGTGTCTCGGACTATCTTCTCAATGTTTGATAATATGTTACATATGTATGAATCTATTATAATTGTATATCTCATATATCATATTACCATAAAATACAATGAGTCAAGTGTAATGAATAAATTTTCCCATTTTAGTAGCATGATAATGAATTTAATTTTTGTTTGGATTTTTTTCAGTTGAGTAATGTCCTATGCCCACGTAAGTTTACCCATTTTGTGTCACATGATTTAATTGATTTTAAAAATAGAACTAAGTTTTAAAAAAATCTCCCAAGCAGTTAAATTAGGGGTATAACTCAGGCTGATTGAAGTTGGATTGAGTTATGTCTGAGTCCCACTTAAAGTTTAAAACAATCAATCCAAACCTGACCTTGAACTCGAATAATTCAACCTGTGTTCGACCCAAATTAAAATTTATTAGTATCGGGTTCAACTCGAATCCCCACCCGAACTTAATTATTAATTTTAATTTTTATATTTTATTCATAATTTTTTTAATAAATTATTATCTTTAATATTAAATTTGTCTCGAGTTGAATTCAGATTTTCAAAGTTTCAATCTAAGTTCAACCTTAATTTAGATCGAACTTGAATTTTTTTACCCAAATTCAATCCAAATTGTAAAAAATAAAACTCAAATTTTAAAAAATTTGTATTGGATTCAAATTAACTTGCCCTAATTGTACCCCTAAGTTAAATCATGGTACATTAGATGGGTGAACTTATTTGTGTCATAATTTTTTTTTTCTGTTATGTGAGAGTCCTGGCCCAAATACCCATTATGACACAAAGCCCAAGACCCATTTAAATGCTATTGGTTCGTCCATTTCGACAAGTTTCTTTGAATTGGCCGAAAAGAGTGACATGACGTCTGCTTGTGTAATTGCAACGTCTGAAAATAGTTAAATGTAGTTAAATTCAAGACCTACATGACATAATACCATAGTTATTAAAACCGGATCGAATCAATGGGTTCAATCGGTTGAACCAAAACTCAAGCATTAAATCGGTCCGATTTGATTAAAAAGTTAGTTTTGTTAAAAAATTGAGAAAAATCGGTTGAACCAGTCAATTTTAAAAAAAATCGGTTGAACCATTTTTTGTCTTTTTATCACTTATAACTTTTTTTTTTTCTAATAAAACTTGTTATATTTAATGATTAAATAATAAAATTTAGTATAAAATAAAATATTGTTGCATGTATTTTTGTTATATATATAAATATATTAAACTTATACATTAAAATAATTTCAATGATTATACATATATTTTGTTATTTATAACTAGATAATAAAAAATATATATTTTTCTTGTTATTTTTTTAATTGTTAATATATTTATTGATATTTTTAATATATTAATTGTAAAACCGGTTGAACCACCGAACCATAAACCGGCCCTTTTACTGGTTCATTGTCTGCTCCGATTCTGATAACTATGCATAATACTGAAAAGTCTAGAGTGAGTTAAATGTGGTCGAATCCTTGACTTACAAAATATAATGAAACTATCTACTCACTTTCAAAGTCATCGAATGCTACTTAAATATGGAATACTCTCTTTCATCCAACAAAGTGTTATTTGAATGAGAGGTGAAAAAATATAATTTAAATTAAGCTTTGTGTTTAAATAAATGTATTTAAAATGAACCTATATAATATAGTGTTTGAATGAATTGTTAAAAGTATTAAATATGTTATATCGATAAAAAAACAAACGTTTTTGAAATAAAAATTTGAAAAAAATTTCTTACTACCATGTTTTTTTCGAAATAGGCGTTTGAACATTTCGAAATACAAAGACAAACATTCAAATATATATATATATATATATATATATATATATATATATAAAAAACTGACTTAAACTCCAAAATGCCCTTTTCGAAAATACCCTTGTACATCCAAACATAAGTGTTTACAAAAATGTACTTCTGTCAAAGCAATTTACAGTAAGGTCCAAATTAGTGTTTACCCTCCGACCCTCTCCCTTTGTTTTAATTGTTCGAGATATATGAATCTCAACCTTCCACATTTTAAGGCCAAGGCACTTGATGTCAGAGGCCACTTTGAAATACAAAGAAAAGAACATATTAACAATATGTTTGAATGGTAGGAATTAGAAAGAAAGAGAAGGGAAAAAGAAAGAAGGGGAATCATGTTTGTTTTAAAAATTAGGAAGAAAGGAGGGAGGGAGGAGAGCTTAACTCTTATTTTAACAATTTTGTTATCCCACCAAAAGTAGACAGAAATAGGAGGGAAAAGAAAGAAAGATTTAATAAATTTTTAATGATACCTAATATTATTCTTAAAATTATAAAAGTCAAAATAAAAATGACACATCTATCCTAAGACATCCAAAAGATATAACAATAAAATAATATAAAATTCTTTCTTTTCTTTTCTCTCCTTTATCATTTCCAAACAAGATGAAAATATTATATTAGTCTTTCTTCTCCTTTCTTTTTATTAGTTATCCAAACATAAAGAAGAATTAGTCTCTCCTCTCCTCTCCTTTCCTTTCCCTCATAGCTAATACTCTCATATTCTTTTTTTCCCCTCGTACTTATCCAAACGAACTGTAAATGAAAACCAATTTAGATCAGGAATGGCAACAGAACATGAAGGCTCCTTCGAATGAGAGGAACAATTGACTTGCATATTAGTCAAGACAAGGACAGAGATCTTTCAAGTAAAATTGAATCCAAAATGGTAACGGCCACAAGTCACTGCCACCCAAAACAATTAGTATGATGGTAGGTAAGATCAATATGGGGAAGGAGAAAACACACACACTAGCGTGCGCACAGACCCAGACACAGAGATTAACATTAATGGAAAGAGACAAGTCTCAGTTCATCATCACAGAAATTAAAAGTTAACAGAAGAATCCCCACTACCCCAACGACAAATAGAGTTTAAACATTAACAAATAAATAAAGTCTCTACCACTTGGGAACAACCTTGCATTCCTACAAATAATTGCATCACAGGAAATGATACACAAGAATGAAATCAAATTAAAACAGGACCTATGGAAGCTACTGAAAATCCTAAAATCCCAATCAAATCAAAAAGAATAAAAATTTGAACGAATAGTAATTCGGGAAGCTAAATAAGATGTCAGTCTATGAACAATTTAACAAACAGGGTGGGGCCATGTGCAGATCAGCAGAGTTCGAATCAAAATGTGCTGCTACTTTCACTGGCAGAAATGGAGGGACCTTCAGACTTCACAAAATGGGAGCCTCTGCCACTGATATCGAGCCCTTGCAAACGACCAAGTGGATCCTGCTGCTGCAACATCTCTGAGAAAGCTTGTGAGTGGGCTGCTGAAAGCAGATGATGCTGGTGGGTTGACATGTTGGACTGGAGGGGATGAAACTGTGACATTTGTATGTTCTGAGGGTCACTAGGCCCTGGTTGCGGCTGATGTGAAAAGAAGGAGGATTGGATGTATGGAGCATGGTGCATGCCCAAATTGTATGAATCTGAAGCCGACGTCATTTCTCCAGTGGCAATTTTGAGCCTTTCTACTTCCTGCTTCAATGCTTCATTCAAAGCTGTGTTCCCAAAATAGAATCATACACATATTCAGTTAAAAAACTTCCATGGTGCATATTAGGGAAAGGACAAACAAAAAGCACAATAACAGGTGGCTAAAAATTTGAAATAAGATGAACCATAGATTTTGTCCTGTCCTTCCCAGATCTAGACCATTGGATAGTGCGGTTGTGATATTGATGCAAAATATCAATCCATCTGAAATTTCTAGTAGTGGCACAACCATGAAAAAAACCAAATTGGTGTTTTTTTGTAGTATCCAAATTTAGTACCAAATTCAATGCGTTATTATAAAAGTTTTGTATCTAAGATGAACATCACTTGGGAAAATAGTATGAGATGAGATCTCTACTATTATGATACCCTCTTTGGCACCAAATAGAACAGATATTGTACTGCTTTCCTAGAATCAGGAAATGTTCGCCGACATGCCTACTAAACATGCTCAGGAAAGATGCATGGAACACAGGATATTTTGCACATAGTGTGGAATAGTTCTAGAACCAGATTTGTTTCAATCATACCATCACGTAAGTGAGCTTGTTGTTCCATAGCTTGTAACCGAAGCTTAAGCTCAGCATTTTCAGTACTCAGGCCTGTTGTATCTCTCTGTAAAAGAAAACAATAAGGCCATGGACTTTTTCAGTTGCAAACATAAAGGCAAATCATGATAAATGAAAGAGAAAAAAAAATTAATAAATGAAAATCTCATAACATCAGATGTTCTTAAAGCTAGCCCACAAAAGCTTGGGTGGATATATGAAGAAACTTAAAGGTGCCCAAAAGTAAAAGGATGATAATCAAGTTTGATTTACTGGATTCACAACCTATTAACTACTCTCTCCCAAAAAATCTATTGAAAATTTTTTTTTGAAGGAAAAGCTTCCCATCCAAGGAAAGAAAGAAAAATGGGGAAGAGAAATCTTCAACATCGGTTCCTACTAGAGAGTAGAGACACGACAATGCCACCCACCACACCTGCTAAATTTCCCCTAACAAACAAAATAATAATAATGATAATGATGGAAAAAAGAAATCTCTACCACTGACCTGGGAAAACACAATAAACCCCAAACAACAGATAAAAAATTATCTCTATTTCCCCAGCTATCATGCAATGAATTAGGGAGGATTTACCTCTATACACCAAGTTATTGCTGGTCAAGATCTTCTCTAAAGCTGAACAATAAATGAATACAAAGAAATTCAACGAGGAAACCAAAAAAGAAACAGTTATGAACAATTTTTGAAGTGCTTCATAGCCACCAGGAATGGGATCAGATTCCAGAGTAGGACAGGAGCAGAAATTATGACCTTCCTCAAGTAACCAATGGGGAAATTGCCTAATGAAGCAGCTGTTAGACCATATGGCTTGTTTTCCCATGTGGAGAAAGCCCACTTCTCTAATGGTTCTCGTGATGGGAAAAAAAAAACACCAAGAGCTATATCTATCAAAGGGGTTTTTGTATTTCCAAGTCAGGGTTTCAAGCCAAACTTTCTTTAATTTAATTTTGGAAGATTTTCTACACACTTTTGGGGGGTTGTAAGAAGTGGGTTTCTTTTCATTGTTGGTTAAAATTTGCAATTTTTTTTTTCATTTCATTTATGTCATTGTCTAACTTCAAGGTGCAACTTGAGTAGACCTTTTGCACCATATTATCTACTTACTGGTTTCGCTCCAATGCGTCCCTTGGTTTTCCCCTTCATGGAAGGTTCTCCATCTAAATTTGGTGTCTTGATTGTGAGCAGGAAAATATCTTTTGTTGCACATAATGTTGCAAAGGCTTTTGGCATGAGAAAGAAATAAAAAAGTAGAGGTACCAGTTTCAAATTAATGTAAATGAAGCTAAGCAAATTTCAGTGAAACATGAAAACATAAGATCTCATAAAGCAGGCCACATGAGTAGTTGAAGAATCACCTGGAATAGTGTGAGCTGTGCAGAAAGAGTGGTTGCTTCTGTTTGAAGCGTCTGAACTTTTCTCTCAAGTTCTGATATATAACGGGCCTTCCTCTCTTTTGAACGAGCAGCAGACTGCCGATTGGCCAGAATCCTGTATATTAAATCTAAAGTGTCAGGACAATATGAACCCAAACTCACTGTAAAGTTCAAATTATTTGAATGTGTTAAAAAGAAATTCAACTCCACCACGGAATACATGAAATTTCTTCTCATCCAATTCCTAGTACGCTCAAAAGTAAAATGCGTAACAATGTAAGATTAGCTAATGGCATATGCTAAAGCACTTCTTTTTCTTAAACACAATTTTAAACTCTCTCAAAAAGTTGTAATCCCAATTATTTGGTGTCATTTACATGAATCTGATTTTACCGATTCTGCTCTAAGGTCATCCCCTCAGGTATACTTCATTGTATCGTATCTTTCTTTATTATTTCAACCAATGTCCCCTTGCATGACTCTCAATGTGAACCATATTTACTATTCCTCACTAGAGCAATTATTGGATTTCGTTACACATGCTGAAACTAACTCAATCAGTTTTCTTTATTTTATCTCTTGTAGGTGCTACTTCCACTATATCACAAACATATTTATTTTTAATTTAATTTTTTCTAGTCTACCACATGTTTATCTCAACATCCTTAGTTTGAAAAGCAACAGTGAAAAGGTTCAATTAACTTTAAAAAGTTCGAGTTCACAAACAACAAGAGAATGCACATGCTGTGATGGGGTTTTGAAATGGAGGTTTAGAATTAATGCAAGTTAAATAAGGATCGCTAATCAAAAAGCACTCTATTTAATACAGGAATGAATAACGAACAAGGATATCCTCTTGTTGAATAATTAAGTGTACAAGTTCATGATCATCAAGCAATCAAAACAAACAAACACAATAAAATTAAGAAAGGAGATAAGGAGATAAAACCCACTGCTACTAACAATTCATTAATTGAGCAAATCCAATACAAGTTACCAAAGATCTAGACCTAAGAAAGTAGCCCGACTCCGTAGACCTTTTCCGCTAGCTTTCTTGTCAATCTATCCATTCTTCTTCTTGTCTGTCCACTTTGCTTCTCTGATTAGCATTCACAGACTGACACACGTCCACATCCACGATTGCTTCATCCACTTACGTCAAAGTGTGCATGTCCATGTAATGAATGCACGTGAAGTTGCTATATGCCCTTACCAGTGTTACCCCTAATACCTAGGTATATAGACTTTAACCATAAAATTCTCTCAAAAACTTTTCACAAGAGAACGACTATGTAGGAAGGTCTAATCTGTCTGTGTATCTCCCCCGATATTCGTATTAGGCTCAGAGCTATATAGAAACCCTAGGTTCCGCCAAAGTGTGCACGATGCAATGATGCACGTGAAGTTGCTATATGCCCTTACTAGTGTTACCCATAATACCTAGGTATATAAACTTTAACCACAAAATTCTCTCATAAACTTTTCATAAGAGAACGACATTGGAAGGTCTAATCTCTCTATGTATCTCCCCAATATTCATATTAAGCTTAGAGCTATATAGAAAACCTAGGTTCCTATTTATATAAGCAAGACAGGTATCCCGTTCCAAATAGGACACAAAATCTAGCAATCAGAATTTTCCTTTGCTAAAGCAACACGTGTCAACCGATGGAAGAGTGCTCGTTCGTGGACAATGGCTGCCACGTTTGAACGGTGAAGCTCGAATTGCATTACGTAAATTATTCACTGTTGTGATACACTTTATGTTCCAACAGAGTCCTTTTTGGAGTTCATCATTCGAATAGTGAGGCACGAGCTTCAAATAGTGAACCTTTTGTTCATACCATTTCATTGTTCACAGAATAAAATAAGTACAGAGTTCTCAGTCAATTTCCTAACGTATATTTAGCCTATAGTTGCAACCATACTTTTCAAAGGCAAATGCAACCAATTTAAACCAACTTTGGACTAACAACCTAAGGTAAACTACCCACACGATATGAAAACAATGCATGAATACACTTACCTTGGATTGCACACATCTTGATTGTACTCACACGAGAGTTCTTGAGTTTTCGATAAGAATTCTGTGAGTCAATCTAAACTTCACGAGTACAAGTCCTCAAAAGTTTTGGACAAAAAAGTGTCAACTCAAAAAATGATTGAGTAGATGTCTTTCCTCACAAGCCGATTAGCCAAGAGTTATAGTGTTAATGTCCGCAGTTCATATACCAAAGCATGCTCATGTCATGTTTAGGCATGATATACATTGCCCAGGAAATACTCGGCATAACCGACAAATTGAACAAGTTTAGTTTGCTAATCCAACAAAAGATAGTATAAGATAATAAGATAACTAAATCGATGGATATGGTTGCAATCAAATCAATACTGACCCAATAAGGCTTCTAAACAGTTGCATCAAAAAGCAGAATCTGTTATATAAATGCACAATAAACATTTCATTATGCGTAGACTAATTATCTCCTTGCAATAAGCCCAGTTTAACATTTTTCCATAAAAGCAAGCTATGCAATTACCAAACTTTCTACATCAAAACGTGGTTTAGAATGTACAGAAGTCCCTTTCCAGAATAAATGGGATCAAAACTTTGTTGGCTGATTTAAATTAGGCAACCTTTTGGCACTTGGTAATTTGGTATTTTGTCACACAAGACCCAAATGGAAGGGGACACTTAATTGTCCAAAACAAATGAAATTCTTCCAGTCTTCCTGACCAATTGGTAAGGAGACTAATATTGCAATACAGAGGCGAGAGCCAATAACCTTAAACCTAAGTTCAACAGAAGAGGTCACACATAATCTTTCTTACAAATTTCAATGGGATGAATCTACCTTTGATGATAGTAACGTAAAAAACAAAATTTGTATGCCTTCCAATTTATTAGGGAAAATTTATGGTCAAACGTCAATTAAGTTATCCCTAAACCGATTCAAGAAAAATAGTTAGGTTGTAAATCAATTGCAGTAAAATAAGTCTAACGGTTAGTCAATGCCCTCTTTAACGTAGAATGTGTACTAAAAGAAGATGCTTAGAGTTTGGATTTGACAGGTCTCCAGATTCACAATGGTCTGTTTTTAGAGCTTCCCTAAAACTATAACTTATGTCTCACTTTTTGTTCATTTCTAAGACATAACTGAACCAGATATCTTGAAACCTCTCACATTCCCAACAATTAGGCGAGAACATTGACAGGGAAATTATTAACGTCATCAACATCAATAACTTCAAAACATACATAGATTCGTAGCATTACCTCTTGGCTCGCTTCGGATCAACTGACCATAACTCAGCAAGCTTATCAGGAGCCATCGCTTTCTTGGCCTCTACAGTCTCGCCAAAAAGAACCGATCCATCAACTGAATTGCTATGCCGATGGCGAGGCCTCATAAATTTTTCTCCCTCACCGGTCTCTGCCTGCATTCCTCCACCACCGCCACTGCCGGCATTGTCGATCCGGCCATCTGAATGGCCGTCGGTTAAGTTAGATCCGAGCTTCTCCATGTCCATGTAAGTGCAAAACAGATCGTCCTCGGATCCGATCTCATCCAAACTCCCCGACGGCACATCGAAGGAGTCGGAGACGAGATCTAGGTCGTCCGGCAGCCGAAAGTTCACCTCCGAGTGAGCTCGCCGGTGGTGAGAGGGCCTGAATGAGTTGGATGGGTTTGCGAACGACGTAGTCGTCCCCACTGATGGCTTCGGAGCATTGTGTGAGCTAGGATTGGGGTTTGAATTTGATAGATCCTGCATTTGCCTTTCGTCTCATGACGCTTACGTGTTCTGTGGGTGTGTTATTTGTTAGTCGCTGTTATCTCTCATGGCAACGTTGAGAAAGAGAGAGGTTCCAGACACGAGAGGAGAGAGAAAAGAGGAACATCTTAGAAGGATGTTTATAGAATTTCCCGTGGTTAATGATCTGTTTTGACTGTTGACACTAGACAAAAATGTTATCCAGTTCATGGAGCATCTGCAGGACACATAATACAGAAGAGAGAATGCTAGGTCACCCACCCCTGGGCCAGATGTAAGGGCGAATTCAAGATTCTGTGGTAGGGGCACGATTTAAAATTGATTCTCTGTTTGGTTGAATATCAAAATTTAAGTGGGAGATCGTTTGGTTGTTGTGCTAGTTTTTCCAAAATTTAGGTTACATGAATAGGTCTAAAGGAATTGTCGTGGGATGGTATTTTATTATCAAAAAATAAAATGTTAGGTCAGTCGAGAGTATTATACCTTTGATCTAATGGATACATGCATTACACGTGTGTGTATGTGTGTGTGATTATGTATAAAACATACGCATCAAATGAATGACGAATATAAACACTCGTAACTAATTTTAGCATTTCTTGTATAAAAAATTAAAAACTTCCTCCAACAAAAAAATAATAATTATAATCCTAACGATATTATCCCACCAAACAATAGTCAATGTGATTCGTATTAATACAAAATTCACGTACATCTTATATTAAGATTTTTATTTCAGTGATCGTCATACTGTGCGATGGTACCATTAAATTTTTTTCCTCATTTTAAATTTTGTAGCATTTATTATCATTAATATTTTTTAATATTCATTCGGGTGCCTATTCTTCTTCAATCAGATAAAGATTACTACTATCTATTTTTTGTCCCTAGAAAAATGAGGAGTCTGATACCATAATCTTTTGCTAAAAAAGTGCTTTGCAATGAGTAATGCTAGTCTTATTTTTATATTTTACCAAAAATGTTTACTTTTATGAGTTGATATTCAGTCAATATAACACTGACAACTCATGAAGGTAAATATTTTTGATAAAGTTTTTAAGTAAGCCTAACATTATTATTTTGCAATATACCTCTTGACTAATTGATCTGCCCTCGAAATTTACCTCTGAAACACTTAAAAAAGTAATTTTATTAAAAACTCATTTACACACATGAATGAATATATTTGTTTTTCGTTAAATTTATTAAAAAAAATAGATTTAATTCAAATATTAAAGTAATTGTAATAAATAAAAACACAATTAAAAATAAATTTAACGAATAAGAGATTCGTTAGATATGAAAACGAGTCCTTTGTGATATTACTTATTTCGAATCCACTCAATCAAAATTTATTCTAATTGTTTAAAGGATTTTTATAAAATTTCATGAAGAATTACCCTAAACTTTTGGATTTTCTTGACAAATACTTATCTTTTTTACTTTTTAAAATTATAATACGCAATTCAAGCAACTTTTTCAATTATTTGTTAACTAAATAAGATTTTTGCTTTTTTAAAATCAAGATAAGTAAAAAGGGTAAAAAGGGAGAGATGTTTTTTTCAAGGCTCCAAAGACATTCCAAAATGGCTTTTTAACCAAAATGAAGAGTAAGAATCTTATAACTCAGTTCCAATTAGGGCTATAACTGAATTGAGCCGAGTTGAATTGAGTCGAGCCGAGCAATAAGTGATATGAGCTTGACTTGTTAAAATAAACAAGTTTCAAATTGTGTTCAAATTCGATTTATTAATTTTTTATGCTGATCTTGAACGAGCTTTTAATGGAACTAATCATGAACCGAACTCGAATAACTTGTATTTTTATATATTATTATACTACTTTTGGCTTAACGAGTTGAATTCAAATCAATTTTAATAAATTTATGAGCGTCAAAATATGTTTAAGTTTGACTCGTTAATTTTACGAGTCAATCTTGAACGAGTCTCAACTTAAGAAGATCACGAGCCGAGCTCAAATTAATTTACATAACTCTTGAATTAATTTGAAAGAGAAAAAAGCTTTGAAGGAAAAAATTTAAAAGGAAAGGAAGAAAAAGACAACAAACAAAACTTAAAAAAAAAAAAGAAAAAGAAAAAAACAATGAGATGGCAATGATACAGAAGAATAATTGACTAAATAACTCTAGAGAAAATGAAGATTTTCCCATCTAAAAGCAAAGATGAAGATTTAGTAATAGAAACAGTTGATGATTTTTAGAAAGATGGTAGCAAGTGAAGGACACAAAAAAAGAAAATAAAGGTCTAAAGCAGGGGTAAGGAAAAGATTGCCAATTTGCAGGGATTATCACATGGTAAAATCTGCCATTTATATATTGGAATTGGACAGATGACAATTTTAAATATACACACACATAAGAAATTTGAGTTTTCACAATTGAAATCTTGTTCTAAAACATTAGGTGATAGTGAAAAAAGAAGATTGAAACATCACAATAAATAAATAAATATATATATATATATATATATATATAGAAGGAGAGATGAAGGAGAAATACAATCAACTGTTCTAATTAATAGTCTTGGAAAATGGAAAATTTATTAATTTTAAGAATTATTAATTATAAATTTTCTTATATTTTTATTAATAAAAAATATTTCAAACATGTATGTAAATTTCGACACAAAAAGAGACTTCATATTCAACTTTTTTTTATGGTATTTTGATATTTTGTAAATATATATATATATATATATAATATTCAACTTGGGGCATATAAAAATTCATAATATCATTTTGAACTAAAGAAGTTATACTTCTACGTTTACATATACCTTAATTTTCTTCACTCACAATATATTTAACTCCAATTTAAATAGATTTTATAAATATAATTACC
This sequence comes from Nyssa sinensis, assembly GCA_008638375.1. Lineage (NCBI taxonomy): Eukaryota > Viridiplantae > Streptophyta > Magnoliopsida > Cornales > Nyssaceae > Nyssa > Nyssa sinensis. The sequence goes on along the minus strand of CM018041.1, from coordinate 6,523,447 downwards.
AAAAAATATCGTAAATAGGATATATACAAGTACATATATAACTATTTTATCTCTCTAATAATTAATATTATAAATAATTTTTTTGAAAAAAGTATTAATTATTAAGTAATAAAATTATTAATTGTTTATCATGGAATCAAGTTAATTTTTTAAATTTTATTAATTATTAAAGATTATAATTTATTAAATATTAAGTATAAGTTGAGTAAGTGTAAAAGGGCCTAGGATATTTCCAAATTGGAAACAATAGAAGAAATCAATTGGAATTTGAAGAAAATGAGGAAAACCCATTAACAAACACCTGCTACAAGAACGAAGGATCTCATTATCAAGATTATAAAAGGAGACTCAATTCTTGTTGGATTCGTATTCTTTTCGCAATTCTTTCTTCAAATTTCAAATGGGCCTAATTTGAATGTCGGACTAATTGCTCATGTGAATAAAACATTTGATTTCCTGAAAACCCACAAGTATTGTAAAAGTTTGTATTCTTTTAGAAATTTTTTCATCAAATTTCATGTAAGTGCATAATTTTCGGACGACTGGTGAACTCACGTCACACATATGCTTGAAGGTAAGTGCTCCTGCCCGAAAATGTCGAAACAAGAGGAGAAATGGGCATTTACCGGATTTGTTCAAATAGACGCAACAATCAACTTTGAACTGGACAATCTTAGCCGAGACACATATACAATAATATAAACGACACAAGTTCTATGACTTACGTCAATCTCATTCAAAAATGTGCAAGGCAAGAGACGACTCCATTATTGATGTCATTCATGATCCAATAACCTTTTCATAATTACGGAATTATCTACAATCAAAAACATTCTCTTCATGATGAGTTAACTATTTAAATCTGCTTACTTATACCTAAAAGGTACGCAACTTCTTGCATACAATACTCAAAGTCTTCCTATTTTTCTATTTTTTCAAGCAATTATATTGACTTAATTTTGGGAGAGTCTTTGACAGAGATTACACCGGTGTCCTCTAACATTTTCAGACAATTTCTTCTTATTTTGTAAGATAACACTCTTATTTGTGAATTTTCACCCCCTCCACATTTCAAATGGGTCTAATAGCAATGAGGCCATCAATTAAAACCCAGAAAAAACATTGGTCCCCAACACCTACAACCAATTGAGGGGCTTCATGACACAAGCCCTCATATACATGGACTATTATATATATATATATATGTATGTATGTATGTATGTATGTGTGTGTGGACTACTAACCTCATGATATAAGTTATATTTCATTTGAATGGAATATAAATGAGTAACGATATAGATATTCAATTTAATTAAAGACGTTAAGTATGAGATAAAATAATATTTATTTTATCTAACCCTCTTGTTCTATCGTTCAAATGTGACCTAAATTATTTATATTTTACCTGCATATGATATAATCTATATAAATAAAATAACGATATATTATTATCCTTCCTAATCTTATTTTTTTAACCCACTGTCCAAAGAGATTTAATGTTAGATGACCATATTTGGACCATGGCGAAGACCCTTTTATTCAGAATAAATGTAGGGCTTTCTTTGACTTTCTAGTGAATTGGATTTTGATCCAAAGTCTATTATTTGGGCTGCAACTTGATTTGGGATCTTTTAACCCAATAAAGATGCAAATCGAAAAAATAAATAAAGAAATTCAATTAATGGAATAACTTATGGATTGACCTCAAGTTCGACTGATTCAATCGGATAATGATAACATCCCACTACAAAAAGTTATTCATTCACAAAGTGTTATATATATATATATATATATATATAATAATAATAATAATAATAATAATAATAGTAGTTATATACATATTATATATATATATATATATATACACACACACAGCACATTATATAATTTAATATGGCTAATCATTTAATAATAATGATAACATTTTTAGAAGTATCGATTGATTTCATCAATTTCGGATAGACTTATCAAACATCTTTATTTATCATATTGACTAGTAGCCATTTTTTATAAATAATTAATCCCTATCCTTATCAAAAACTAAAATAATAAGAAAATAAGAAAAATTATTAAAAATGACAAATTAAGTTAAGCTCAAATTTAAAAATTATTTAAGAAATAAGAATTCTGCCATAGTTATTATCTGTAAAAACTTTATCAAAAAAAAAAAAAACCATGATATTTTTTTGTTAATATTTTCTCTTTTAAGTTTTGTTTGGTTACGAATAAAATTTAAGAGCAATAAAAGGAAATAAAAAATTATTATATATATTTTTTAAATTTTCCCCTTATATTCTTCATCTTTGAGAAAAACAATTTTTATATGTAAAATTTCTCTAATTTAAGAAAAAAAATCCCCCTCTAAAATCTTTTTGAGAAAAATATATATTAAAACTATCTTCTTATCATTAAATTTCTCCAAAACTTTTGGTAGCTCTTCTAATTTTTATTATCGACTCCGTCTTTAGTTAAATGTATACAGTCTTACTTTTTAAATAGAGAAACTGCTTTTTACGACTCAAATCCATGACGTATATATTCTAATTGGAACAAACTTATCATGACGTGGAGATAACATTATTTGGACGGTTTGAGTTAGGTTTTGTAAATAATTGTGGCGGCACTAGTGGTGCAGTGGGGGGCTCTGTTGGATGGACATTTCGTAACAAGTTTTGCCATCTGCATCCTTAAGGATGTGAACGAATAATTGCCCCGGTTGGAGAAGCCATGTTGCGTGGCTTTGACCCTCATAGTGTTTCACATAATTCAATCACTCAAACATGGGCTTGATTCCAATGACCATAGTATTTCACATGATGAGGTATGCTATGGTTGCTCACAAAGATTAGGATTCAATTTGACTATTTGTATAATACGTGTATTCGTATTATGAATAAACGTACATTGTATAAATGATTAATTTCACGAGAATTTAATGTTTATGAGTGACGAAAGTCATTCTCTTCACATAATTCAAAACTGTTAGATCATCGATTACTCTAAAAATTTAAGTTGTTAAATAATAAATCAACAATACAATTGTTCTAAAAATTTAAATTATTAGAGAATGGGTTGATAATATAGTGTTAATACACTCCCTCTTGTACAATCCTATTTTGTACATAAAGAGTTGACATACTTATTGTACGGAAGAGATAAAACTAAATAATAAACTAAAAATACATAGAAGACGCAATATATGCGTGATTTTGATAAGATGCATATATCAACGAACAACGATGATCAATTCATTATATATTGAAAAGATTACAAAAACTAAAAAACTCATAAACCCAAAAATCTCATTATTCAATGAAAACTCACTCAAAGTCGACTATCTTTTTATAAGTCGTAACTCTAAGAACAATACCTTTATATATAAATTTTATAATATACGAGATGAAATGAGTAAAAATATCGGAGACTAAAAAAAAAAGAGGGGGTTAAATTTTTTTTCCTAGGACGGGTCACATCGATCATTAAGAATTCAAATGAATTCTTAACAATTATAAAAAAATATTAACATAACAGAGTACAAAATATGTGAGAATTTCAGAGCAGATGAATAAGTACAAACTTGTAACAAGATATTAGAAATTTAAACCTAATATCTTTCAAAAATAAAGTTCTAATAATACATTAAATTACTAATTACTTTAAAATTTAGAACATTAAAAAATAACGGATAATATATATGTCAACCATCAAACCTAACAAAAAATCATAGTTCAAGATTTCCGGTGGTTGTTCCCAACTCTCTCATTTTCATCACCTAAAAGGGCCATTGATTTATTGCGCAAGGTTAGGAAGGTCGGTGAGAACATGACTTGTACATGGTTTCTGATGGAACATGTATTGAGCAGTCTCAATCAGCATGTAACAGGTGTCTGAGCTGATGAACTTGATGGACCACTGCCTGGAATTGTGATATGGACGAGGCCTATGTGGACCTATGGCTGCCATGGATGGCTAGCCTGAGCCACAGGATCTCCATGTGCCACTCTTTTCTTCACACACCACACAGTTACATAAATTGATTATTTGTCGTGTGTGTATATATATATATATATATGTTGTAAGTAAAATGATAAAAATAAATAATAAATTTATTTTAAATAAAAAAATAGAAAGAAGATATTTGATATAAATAATTCAGTAAAATACATATTATCACAGATAACATAATCACTTTACAATATATTGAAGAAATTACGAGAGTAAAATGTTTACAAATTCAAAATTTTCTTTATACCCAATTATGATTCATAAAATCGGTTATCTTCTTATAAGAAGAAGCTTTAAAAATAATACCTTTACATATACAAATTACAAAATAAAAAACGAAGTAAGTAAAAAATATCCCATAAAAATGAATAAAATTATTTTGAGCCACGTCAAGTTATCAATGAATCATCTGGATGAATTCATTACAACCATCCTAACATATCTATAATCTAAATTAGACTAAAAATGTCCCTGTCACAGATAAACATCAAACAATTCAGTTTACTCAACAAGTTGTTGTCCATTTTAATACGAGTGCAGAATTATGTTTTTGACTTTTGATATATAAGACAACAATACATTTTCTGTTAATGAAGGTAGTGCAGATGAGATGAGTATTATTGAGGAGATGGGTATTACATCTGGAGTTACAATGACATGTCTTTTCACCATGACTGAGCTTAGAACTTCTTCGTTGCCATTAGTGATTTTAAGTATTATTGCTGATAACATCAAGCTCAAGTGCACTCTTGCACTTCTGATTATCTGATCTTGTGCAGTGTCTTAAGGTCTCATTTTTCACTATTGGCTTATAATATACATGGTTGGGTTGATCTTGTTCATTGGGTGTAAGCCTGTAAGGTTTTTACTCAATATTCCTGGAATTGTTCTTGCTCTCAGCAATCTATTACATTAGTGTACCATTCTTTATATAGTCTCTACTCTTTACAGTGTAAGACAAAATTTTATGTAAGGGAGAGTGTTAATTGGATATACATTGTTGGCAAGGTTATTGAATCATGATCCTATGTTAGATCATTTTTGGGGTTCATAGGATCGGATTGAGGATCGAGGATAGTAAGATCCTACAAAAATTTAAAAAAAATGACCAAGTATATATATATATATGTAAAAGTAAAGAGCTTGTTAAAAATCAATAATAAATAAGTGTGAAATAAATAAATAATGTAAAATATTTTAACAACATATTAAAGTGTATGTATTTATAATTTTATATTTGTATTTGCTTATCAAATATAAGTTTTATTATTTTAAAATAACATAAATTAACATTTTTAAAAAATAAACTAAAAAAATTATCTAAATAACTTGCTAAATGTAGTAATATTTATCAAAATTTAGTATTGAATCATTAAATAATTATATAGTTTGGATGATTTTTTTGTCCACCAAGTGAAACATTATATCACGATCTTACGAAGATTCGGTTACGATCCTGCTACTTGAACGATTATCATACAATCCGGATCGATTTGTTTATATTGGATCATAAAATCATGCAATTCTACAAATCGGATCACGATTTTGATAACTATGATTGTTGGTCCAAACTTTTAGACTTTGGCAATGTTTCGATGCCTTGCTTGTGCGTTTTGGTTTCATAAGCTCTCGAGTAAAAGTGTGTCTTACACTGAACTGAAATGGCAAACAAAGGCTGCACTGCAGCATGTACAATTGATTCCAAATTCCATTTTCTCCCAAAGTGAGTTTAGTGATATATATATACATACATACATATATATATATATATATGTATATGTATATATATCACTAAACCCACTTTAAACTTACTATGCTGTAAGAAGTTGTATGAAAGTGTGACAACATTTGGTTAATCTTGATATTCGGATCTAAGAAAGGGCATTTTCCAAAATGAAACACAGGAATTGAATATGGAAGAACGATTTGGTGCTTAGAATAAGCATTTTTTATCTCCTAATAATTGTGATTAGCTGGGATCAGGTACCATAATCAAAATTCTCCACCACCCGTTTTCCCTCTCCTACTTGTTTTATAAAGTTTAATCACTGTTTTGTCATATCCCCCAATAATAAAGAGCTGAAAAGACATCAAACACAAAAAAGTTACTTCCATTTGGTATCTTCTGATCATCTGTATCCCAGTGTGTCCTTTGCCACATCTCCAAACACCACAAGCACTTCATAAACCTCTCAAAAATCCACTGAACCCAAAAAACAAAATCATCTCCTCTCTTCAGCTCATAGAACCCATTTCCTTTCCTATGGGTTTCAAGAGGAATTTCTGAACTGGTTTGAGCTGTAAAAGATCAGCAAAGTCACAGCTTCAGCAAGGCCTAATTTTAGTTCTTTCAATTTGAATCATTGTTTTTCCTCCACCTTTGTTCTTGGTTTGAAGAAGGAAGGATTCAATTGTGATTGGTGATTTCATTAAGCAAGCAGAAATTCAGGTAATTATCAGTGTCACTCCACCCCTGCCTCATCCTAAGATATATACATATACATATATATTAGATCACCCATCTCCACCTTTAGTGAAACCAGATCAAAGAGAACCAAGAAAAGAAAGAACAAAGTCTACCCTTAAAGCTCATCCACTTCCAGTCTTGAAAAGAAACCAAGACCAAACCAAGGTGAAAACAAACAAGAGAAGGATCTGTGGTTATATGAGTGGGATGAATTCTCTATTTTCTATCTCCTTTGTGGTTCGATTTGTTGTAGAATTGCTTTGGAGCAACGAAATCTCAAGCCTATTTGCATAATTATAAAGAAAGGTTAGAGAGACCGTTCTGTTTGATTATCAATCCTCTGGCAAGATCTTTGAAAACTATCTTGGTGTTTGAAAATTATCTCAACCCTGATGAATCCTGCTCGGCCGCCACAGCGGTTACTCCTCGACACACAGCGAAACGCACCGCCGCCTACAAATGGAAGCAGACCGCGCGGTTCTTACACTAGCGAAGCAAATTTTGACACCAACATGGTGATAATCCTCGCAGCCTTGCTCTGCGCGCTGATATGCGCACTTGGACTAAACTCAATTGTGCGTTGCGCGCTGAGATGCAGCCGCAGGCTGGCGTTTGAGACAACAGATGAGACAGCAGCGCGTTTGGCTTCAACGGGTCTGAAGAAGAGTGCGCTGCGGCAGATTCCGGTGGTTATATATGGTTCAGGGATAAATATTCCGGCGACAGATTGTCCGATATGTCTTGGCGAATTTGCAGAGGGTGACAATGTTAGAGTGCTGCCAAAATGTCACCATGGTTTTCATGTGAGATGTATAGATATATGGTTGGCTTCACACTCGTCTTGTCCAACTTGCCGGCAGTCATTGCTTGAACAACCAGCATCTGCTGATGCAGAAGATATGGAACTTGGGTTACGGCACCCTGGAAATGCATCAGGAGGACATGGTGATATGCCTGGAGCTATTGAAGAGGTGGGTTAGTTTGATTTAATTTTTTTTTCTAATTTTTTTTATAGAGATTTTTAGTTTGTTTAGAAAATTATGTATAGAGATATATCTTGGCAACCATTTCACTTTAAAATGTATGTGAAGGTTTCTATTCAATACCATAGTGGAAAAGGTTCCTCATCTTCTTTAAAAGATGAATAAGTATTCAAAGAGTTCGATATCTCTAATTTAATAGTTTTTTTTGTGTATTTTTTTTGTAAATACGAGTTTGTATGAAATAATTGTGAAAGAAGGCTCCAGTTCATGATCTAACTACGCAATCGAAAATTGTAGTTGGTGGATCAATTCCATATCATAAAAAAAAAAAATCAGAAACCCATATATTTACATTGTTTTTCTTTTTCTATTTAAAAAGAATCTCATGTACCGAATATTGTTCCGTAACGAACTTTTCAAAATAATACTTACGTCTTGTGGTAAGACACTGACTTGTGTCCGCACTAATTTTTCTCACCCAATTTTTTCAATCAATGAAAAATAAGATAGACCTTTTGTAAGATTAAGCAGAATAGGTTCATTTTAGTGTGGATCTCAAAAGAGAGAACTAATTTTTGAATCCACTCCCACTCAATTTAAGTCCTTCCACATACATGCCACATGCCAGTATGCCAACCCATATTCCATAATTAATTAAGAAATGTATTTTAATTTCCTACTAATAAAACTGTTCTTGGCATTGCCAGCTGAAATTCCAGTTAAAAGGTTCTGCCCATTTCATTTACATTTCACCAGTCTCATCTCTTACCCAAATGGTGCCCATCTCCATTAAGCCCTAGTGCATGGCAGTCATATCATGTCATGCTGATATCATAATAATATTTATTTATTTATTTTAATCAACCATTTTTTTTCCACATGAAAATCATTGTCAGTCCCATTTTTTTCTCCACAAAGAGGAATAATATTGCTTTCCTGTGGTTTTGAGATTATTCTAGTTTTGGACATGCAAGTCAAAAAATTTCATTCCTTTTCTCTGTTTCAAATGAATCATAGGAGCTTGTTTATTTATAGATTAAAAGGAAGAGAAGAAGCAAACGATGATGGTAACAACAACAAAAAAGGCATTTGTCAAGCACTTCATTTGTCAAGGAAGAGTAATCTATAATTCTACTTTCTTGCCCTTTCTTGATTTGATGGGCATATGGAATCATCATATTGTGCTCAAAGAATGCAATCTCAAGAACCTTTCTTTCTTTTTTTCCACCTCTTTTTTCTTTCTCTTTTACTTTTGTGGGCCTAATAAGCTTACAATTTGAAAATCCATTGCACACATTGCGGTATAAATAATGAGCAATACAGCACAGCACGTCACAGTACAGTACGGAGTCAGAAATTTATTTTATGAGACAATTTTTTCATTAAATATTTCATCTTAAGTATAAAATTTTAACACTGATTACTAATATATTGCATTAATTTGAAGAAACTCACAAATTAAATAAGATATATAAATTAAAAAGATATATTTTCTTAAAATGTACATAAAAATCTTCAAAAAATAAAAAAAAAATTGAGGAGGACAACTGTCCCCTTGGACCAACAATGCTAGGCTGTTTGAAAATAAAAATGTGGTGTGATTTGGACATGTAAGAAAGCATTATTCATCATTGGACCACCCCTTTTGTACCCTAGATTGATTGATATCTATCCTCCAAGATTTACTGGGATTAGAAAAGATTATGGCAAAGAATTTTTAGTGAGAAAACAGAACAACTTTAATGATGACTGGTTCAAATGAAGCACTGTGTTTTGATCCCTCTAACAATTTGCCCACTAAAATTGTTATTGTGCCACTATGGCTAAACATATATAGGAAAGAGGACACACGTAATGTACCACTAATATTATGGTACCAGGTTTGATGTGAATGCACTTAATCCCATCTTCCATCTTAGATATTTTATTTTTTTTGTTTTTGTAAGTGGAAGCCATCAGTTATTATAATAAATAAATTAGAAAAAAAATACTAAAAAATTTTTAAAATAAATTTTTCGATCCGAAAAATTCATAATACATTTTTTATATTTAAAAACTCAATTGTTAACTTTCATCTTAATACTGTTAAAAAATATTACTGATTATACTAAAATGACTTTCAAGATACATTTTAGAAAAAAAAATTATATATATATAAAATAAAATTTTTAATCCCAAAAAATCATAATATTTTATAAAGTAAAAATTTATTTTTTAGGCATTTTTGATAAATAAAAAATGTTATGTTTTTTTTTTTTTCAGATTGAAGAATCTGTTGTATTTATTATTGAGTGTTTTTTAAAATGTATCTTGAAAGTTATTTTGGTCTAATTAATAATATTTTCTAACAGGGTTAAGATGAAAGTTAACAATTGAACTTTTTTGTATTATTATTATTATTATTATTTTTGGATCTTTTAGATTAAAAAAATAAATCATGGACTTTTTAAATTGAAAAAATTATTTTAAGTTTTTTTTTAGTGTTTTTCCCTATAAATTACAATCAAATTATGAACTAAATACTCTAATATATTATAATTAATCAATCATATACAAAACTCATATGGGTGTGATTGAGTGAGACAAACCAATCTTTGGTCATCAAAAGCATAGACTGAGTCACTCGAATTCAAGCTAAATCACACAAACAAGCAACTCAGTGTTCATATCATTAAAAGATTATTAAACTCTTGAAATTGCATATCCACAAATCTAAATGGATTGAATTGCTGGCTTATTAATATTGTTCTTCCTAATTTTTCACTCTTTTTTTTTTTATTATTATTATGTTCTAGTAGGGTCAATTTAGGAAATATCTCCTAAAAAGTTTATATCACCATATATTACATACAGATTAAATTTATCCAAACTAGGAGAGTGAAGAGGCATAATAGTCCAATTGAAATGATTTGTCAGCTGTTGGGTAACATACAGATTAAATTTATCCCATACAATATATTTGTTTGCACATTTGGAAAACACTATGAAGGGTAAAAGACAGTTGTGTCCTTTCGCAGTTTTAGTGCCCTTTACCACACCAATCATCAACTCAAGCAAAAATAAAATAAAATCACATCAAAACCCAATATTTTCAGCACCAGAGTGTTGGCAACCATAATTCGAACAGATTTATAATTTATTTATAAATTTAGAAAATCAAAAGTTAATATATGAAATATAAATTTTGTATTTGTAACCCAGCAATGTATGAAAATACATAGTTCATAATTATTCCACTTTAACGTATCATTACCTATGATACAACAATATATGCATACATTCATAACTGTAACTTGTGCACTTAACATTTTTCCCAAAAAATTCGTAGGTTGAAGATGAAAAATAGTTTTAGAAAATATTTAGGATTTGGCCACTTCAACATAAGCAATTAAGCATACCAGAAATCATTGTATTTTTACCCAAAAAATTTGTAGGTTGAAGATGAAAAATAGTTTCGAGTTGTTTTTTTTATTTTAACCTTTTAGGACGAGAAAAAGTGGTACATTAAAAACATTAAAGAGGCTAGATATGGATGTGCATAGACATTTGTCACATGTACAATTAACAATTCAACTCTGCTAATTATTTGAAGTCCAAAAAATACATTTTGGAATAATTTTTTGTTGGATGGTTGCCATGAATTCATCTGGATTCCTGATAACTCATTTACGATCCAAGACGATGAAATTTTTTTTGTCACATTTATTTTTGTTTTGTGTATGATTTGTCTCTTATGTTATAATTCGCTAATATAAAAGTATTATTTTTTTAGTGTTTTGTCAATTTTGACTTATAAAAAGATAACCATCATTAATTGAAATAAAGAGGGAGTTTCGAGTTTTAGGAGTTTCTTGTTTTTCTAATATCTTTGATATATAGTAGATTGATCAACGCTATCTGTAGATAGAAACATATTGTCGAATCACATAACGTCATTAATTAGAATAAAATGGGAGTTTCGAGTTTTAGGAGTTACTTGTTTTTCTAATATCTTTAATACATAGTAGACTGATCAATGCTACTCGTGAATGTAGACATCTTATCAAATCACATAACGTCGTTAATTAGAATAAACGAGGTGTTTGTAGATGTAAATATCTTGTCGAATCACATAGATCTTATTTCTTTTCTGTACGTTTTATTTATTTTACTGATTTGAGATCAATTATTATTTGTTTACTCTCTTATGCACAACATTTTTAAGATATAAACTAATGTGATTAACTATACTTGTAGTTAACTAACAGGGCTGAGCTGATTTATCTGTTTAGGACTTATAATACTAGTAATTAAATTATTCAGTTGAGTTGATAGATTAATTGTAATACTCATCGTTTTCATCACCAAAAAAAAAAAAGCTAGATGTTAAGGGCTTTGTATAATATTATGATCAAGTACTATGACTAGATTACTTTGGATGTATTATTTTGGTGTGCTCAGACATAGGGATGTTTTTGCTGTAAGATTGGACTTCTTTTTGGCAGTAGTCATTTACTTAACATGTGAAAATGTTTTAACTTAATTAATGATGATGATTATGGAGTGAAAAGCTTTCACTTCTCATAAATCATTATTGATGGTAAGCAAAGATTAATGGACAAAACTCAATTAATTATCTAATCATTTGTCACTTATTCTTTGTTTTTGAAGATAACAACACAAAGTTATGCTTGTTCGCTTACGTATTGTTGCCTTGCCGGCGGAGAAATTCAACTGTGAATTCTATACATTGAAATATATAGAATAATAGATCCATATGATATTTGAATCTCTACTCTTTTTTTTCTTCCCTCTTGTCACTTTATCTGAAGTAATAAACTGTGTTAGTATAGATGCATATTGAAAGCTAACTTCAAATTTCGAATGAAATAATCACAAACACAATAGAATAAATTCTCAAAATCTGTAGGGCTTGAAATGTTTGATCCTTTGTGATCTTTGTTTTTTGTTTTGAGGTTTCTGGCCTTGTTGATCTCTTGCGGAGTTGGCTCTTTCTGTTAGGAATATCATCACCTAATCAGAATTGATGAGATACGAAAACAAATAAGAAAACGAATCTAAAATCACATGCACATACAAGTGATGAAATTTGAATCTTGACTGTATATTGAACAAAATGATTACAATACAACAGTGCATTTTACAAAGGAATCATGTGCTAAATATATACAAAGATTAGGAAAGCTAGCTAGAATCTTGGCTGAAATATTGGGGCTGTTACAGGACTTGATTCTTGTAGTTAATCTGACTGTTACACCCATAAATCTCGTCTAATTATCTCTCAGTTGATCTGTTGCTTGATCTATGGTGATATCTCTGATAACAAGAACATCAAAATTTACGTGATTCACCTAAAAATACGAATCTAAAATCACATGCACACATAAGAACATCAAGATTTACGTGGTTCATCTAAAAATAAGATTACGTCTACGGCTGTTGCGCTTTCAATGTGAAAGCGTTACAAGTTAAAATAAGATGCAGTTCCTCAACTATAAATATATAAAATTAGGGTAACAGAAGAATAATATGAAATACCAAAAATACTCTCATAAAAATTCGCTCAGTACTTATCAGGATCCACACTACTCAACACTTCTTTTGTTGCTTTGTTTGTTTGGGATTTTTCTTCTAATAAATTTTACTTACCAAAAAAAAATCTCAAAAACTCAAATATGAGTGTTATTGATGAAAAAATTGAATAATAAATATTTATAGATATGTGAAACTATTAGTTTGGCTAGGTTACCATAACTATCCAGCAAATCTTGATAAAATTAAGAAAACAAAAAAAAAACTTTGATAATTAAAATTGGGATTTTTTGAAATTAAGCTTAGAATTAATTGAAAAAGAAATTTTTCTTGAACGGTAACTTAATTGGAGTTGATTGTATCAATATTTGATTGGATCAATATTATCACAAAAAAATGGATAGAAGTTAATTTCAAGCATATCTATCGAGAAGATAACATAACAGCTAATTGACTTGTGCAAAAAACTCATAATTTAAAAAGTAATATTGTATGATTTAGTGGTTTTCCTAGAGAGTTATCATTAATGATGATATTAAAGGAAGAGCTCTAAAAAAATTGGTGTGATTAATTTACTACAAAAAAGAAAAAACTTAATTAGAGTTTCGGTCGTAAAGTAATTAAAAAAATACTATATTTTGAAAATATTAAAAAGTCTAATTGAAGGCATAAACATCTAAATTTTGCCAAATTAACCTTAATCGTGGCAAAGTAATGAGTTTAGTCCGTTAGGCCGTTTTGCATCAAAATTTGAGAGTTCCAGATATATTTATATGAAGGTAAACTGACTCAAACATTTTTGAAAAAACATAAAATATTTTCAATCACTTTTTATTAAATCGGTTAAAAACTCTTTAAATTAAAAGTACGTGAATTCAATTTGAAATTTTTGAATTTACATACTTCAAACTAACTCGCTCACAAAGCAAAAAAAAAAATCAATCTGACGTAAGAGCAAACATTATATATATAGGCTATCGCTGTTGGAGTTTAGTTATGGGACAAAACTAATCTGTATTTTGTACTCACCTAAATCGTATATTACATAAATGTAATTCAGTATTCCTTGTAAGAATCGATCGATAAATAAAATTTGTCTGCATATATCTCTCTCCCTATATATAAAACCCTAGCTTACACCATGTATTATCACACACAAATAAGTAACAATGGAAGTCCTCTCAAGCCTTGAAAAGCCCACTTTTGAATCCAAACTGCCATTTCTAACTGTCATTCTACTAACCATGATAGCCCTTCTTGTTGGGTTCTTTAAATTCAAACTCTCTTCTCTTCTAGGCAAGAAGCTTCCCCCTGGATCATTAGGGTTTCCATTTGTGGGAGAGTCTATAAGCTTTCTCAAGGCACAGAAAGAAGACAAGACTGTTGAATGGATTGCAACCCGGATAGCCAAGTATGGACCAGTGTTCAAGACCTCATTGATGGGTTCAAACATCGTTGTCGTAACCGGTCAAGCTGGTAATCGTTTTGTGTTCAGTGGGAGTGACAATGGCATTGCCAGCAACCAACCAGTATCTGCAGGCAGCATTCTTGGAAAGCACAGCATCTTTGAGGTTTCTGGGTCCAGACATAAGCTTGTTAGGGGTGCCATGATGACTTTTTTAAGACCTGAAAGCCTTCAAAGATTTGTGGGTAAAATGGATTCAATAGTCAAGCAGCAACTATTCCAAGTAATAATCAAAAACCCCCGTACACATGCATGCCTGCATCCCTACACACACATACACATATATTATCAAATAAACTCAATTTAAATTATTTGGCCGACAACATGAATCTTATCATGTCATTCCATTTAAACCGTTGTGATTGCACAATTCTCGATATGAATTGTCGCTCTTTTTTACTTTTTTACTGAAGTATTTTCTGATTTTTATTATATATGGCCATGCTATCTTAATTGTTTTTTCATTTTATTTTTTATAAGTGTTCATCCTATTATATCAAGAATGTATTTATTTTTTATCTTTCCGTCCATCTATTTCAATATACTCATTTTAGTTTTGTTCATTTTATTAACTTGTTTCTTAATTGCTTAATATTTTGTTTCATACAATATAACTAGTCTACTAATTGTTCAATCTATAGAATTTGCCTTTTAATTAACTTTAAAGGTTTGTGTGTGTGTGTGTGTATATATGTATAGTAGCTGTTTCAGCTTTTTTTTTTTTTTGGGGGGGGGGGGGGGGGGCGGTTCGTTTAAATTAATTGAACACAATTTGTTGATTATGGGATGATTTTATGTGATTTTATTGCAGGAACTCAATGGGAAGGATTCAGTACAAGTTGTGACTATTAATGAAGACAATCACTTTTAAGGTCACTTGCAGTCTACTTTTCGGATTACCAGATGGCAAGGAGAAAGATGCACTGTTCAATGATTTTAAGATCGCCCTAAAAGGAACATGGGCTATTCCTTTGGATTTTCCTGGAACCATTTTCAGAAAAGCCATGCAAGCTCGAGGTAGGATCTGTAAATTGCTGTCTGAGCTGATCAGAAGAAAGAAGAAAGAAATTGAAGAAGGGAAAGTGGGGTCTCATTCTCAAGAAGATGTTATCTCAACCTTTCTTGTTCTGAGAGATGAAAATGGTGAACCTCTACCAGAAGAGGAAATTATAGATAACCTTGTAACTCTGATAATTGGAAGTCCATGACACAACTACGATTCTTCTGAGCCTCCTTGTAAGACACCTTGCTAGGGATGCTGAGGTCTGCAATAAGGTGCTTGAAGGTAATGATCTATATCCCAGCGATGATTCTAAAACTGATCAAATGAATTTAGGCTATATAAAATTTTAGGTCCGTCAAGGTCCAGATTTGGGCAGTCCCACTAATATCTAGATCTGTTAAGCTTAGCAGGATCCATATCCAAATCCAAACCCACTAAAGACCAACCTTAGGACCCGGACCTAACGGATCGGGTGATCTGTACCCGAAAACCGGACTTTTTTAGGGACTTCTTGTTACTTTTTTGTAAGGCCAAATGGAGGGGAAAAATGCTTTTCGGGTAAAACAAATAATAATCATGCTACTTAGTGTTTTAAGTCATCAATCCAATCCTTACAAAAAAAACCTGCTTTCTTCCTAAGTGGGTGGCAAAACAGGTCTGGATCAGGTCTATAACCGTGAGTCCACTTAGGAGGCCTTGATATAGTTAAATGGGGTTGGATTAGACCGGGTCCAAAGTCGATCTACTAACAGGCCTAGCCATTTTATAATCAATGCTATCATGTGTAGCACTCACATAAATTTTAAAATCTTAATGGCTCCACTTCATGCATATATAATAGCCCATACGGAGCAAAAGGCCATACCTCCAGACTCCTTAGGTTCATCGTGGAGTTGGGACTTCCTGTTATATCATTGGGAATCATCATGTCATCTTCAACCCACAATTTTCCAACCTTCTTGAATCAAATCACTCCTCATTGATGCAATCATAGGTTCACAAACAGAATGATCAATATATCATATATAGATAAATTAAACAGTTAAAGTTATTTGATCAGGAGCAAATGATGAAATGATTTGGTGTTTTATTAACCAACTAGCTAGTTTTCTGTGTGTTTGAACATTGATATAGATCAAAAAGAAGCTATGAAGGGGAGAGATGGAAGTGATGAAATGCTTGGATGGAGTGAGATGCAAATGATGAAGTACACATGGAGAGTGGCCCAAGAAGTGATGAGGCTCACTCCTCCTGGTTTTGGCAACTTCAAACGTGCTTGGAGAGACACCTCCTTTGGTGGCTTTGATATCCCCAAAGGATGGCAGGTAAAAGTTAGGGCGATAATTGTTTTACATCATCATCCTCCTATGTGCCATGACTGTCCCTCATTGAATTTTAAAACTTTTTAGATATTCGATAAATTTTGGATTTATTTAAAAATAATAATCATATCCAAATTTATTTAAAAAAATAACCATATCATATTCGATGATAACGTGAAATAAAAGTACTACTAAATAATTTTTATACTAATCAGTCACACGTACTACATACACTTCAACTGTCTCATGCAACATAGAATAATATTAGGTATCCCACCCTTGTGTACCACATTCTAATGAAATTGGAACCTACCATCCATGGATTCCATGGATAAATCCCATATTTATGAGAGTAATAAGTAAATTAAGGTGATATACAAAAGTGGGATGAGTAGTATTATTACGTACAGTAGTAATAAATGTCCCACTTTTAATAATTCATCTTTGTCTCACGCTTTATAAAGACGGTTCCATCACTCATGGAGTCTACCATAGAACCCATCAATAGACCCCACTTTTGTAAGAGAGGTGGGACAAAAATGAATTATGGGAGGTGAGACATTTATCTTTATTGTTAAGGTAAATTATACTGACATCATATGAAGTTTTTGACAATTACACTGACCTATCTTGAGGTTTTTAAAATTACACTGACTTTTCATACTTTTAGTAACAAATTATAAATATACCCCTCCAATCAATTTTTTTCAAAATGACCAAACTGCTCATTTCATTTTTTTTTTATTTTTTTATTTTGACCAATTTTTCGAACTTGTTTAATTTAAATAATTTCTTTATTTTATGTATATAAAAAATTAAAGTAAATAACTTATTTTCATTTTATATTAAAAAAAATTTAATTTAAACAATCAATATTTATTTGAAAATAAAGAAAAACAAAAAAAAAAAGATCAAAATTGAAAACTGTAAAATAAAAAATATATAAAGAGGATAGTTTTGTCATTTAAAAAAAAATGACTGGAAATAATATTTATAATTTGTCAAATAAAGTAAAAAATTGTAGTATAATTTTAAATATATCAAAAAAATTAATATAATTATTAAAAAGCTCAATAAAAATTAGTATAATTATTTTTATTATTATGCAACTAATGCATGTTGGCCTGTGATTTAAACTAGAGAAAGTCATAAATTTGTTAAGAACTTTACAGGTGTTTTGGGTGACATCTCCTACACACATGGACAAGAATATTTTCCAAGAGCCAGAAAAGTTTGATCCATCGCGGTTCGAGAACCCAACCAAATCGATTCCCCCATATGCTTACATTCCTTTCGGAGCGGGGCCCCGAATCTGCCCTGGTGTAGAATTTGCCCGAATTGAAGTGCTGCTCATAATCCATCATTTCATAACAAAGTTCCAATGGACTGAAATGATACCAAACGAGCCACTAACCCGTGAACCCTTGCCTTACCCAGCCATGGGCCTTCCAATAAAGCTTTTTCCAAGGAAAAAGTATATAGAAAGCCCATCTTTTGGTTTTTTCACTTGTAATCTTGTTTAATTATCTTTATGATGAATTTTAAGATTTGCTTTGTTTTGCCTTTTTTTTGGGAAATATTTACAAGTTAATAATAATTTTCATGTGTTTTGTTGGCTTGTCACTTCAACTTCTTGTATCAAAGTGAATTTTTTTTCCTCTCCCAACCAAATTAATTGACAGCTTTCAAATTGTGATTAAATTATTTACAAAAAAATTATTCGGTGAGATAATCACAACATATTACGATGAATTCATTTATTATAAGAAAAAATTGAACCAAAATAAATAATTATTAACTCCTTAATCATTTATTCTATTTCTTGCACTTTTAAATATAATAGAAATAATAATAATTAAACATTTGAACAAAAGATGATAATTTAACTTAATTTGTTGAAAATTCAACATACCCTGCTCTTAGTATAACAGGTTTGACGGAAGCCATGCGAATGCCATGAACCCTGTTAGAGTTTAGGTTCAGTATATGGTAAAAGCATCTCTCCAGTTTTACTCTATACAGATTATATAAAATAAAATAATAATAATAATTATATATTGACTTATATAATCAATATTTAGAATAAAAGTTTTTTTAGTCTCACATTAAAAGTTTAAAAAAATAAAACTTGATAAAATTATATATTTATAAAAAAAAAATAATATCATTCTAATTATTTACTGATATATATATTTTTTTATTTTAACACGTATAATATTTTATTTGAAATATATTAATTATAATTAAATACATAAATAAATAAAATTTAATAATTAATTAGAAACTTCGATGGATACCCACATCTGACCACCACTACTTTCGTTTGCAACGAGTCATCCCTAGTTTGAATCCCTCCTTTACGTCTTTCTTTCCCTCTACCTTTAAGGTTTAAACCAAACATGAATATTTATTTACTTTCCCTTTTTTTATTGGGTCATGGACCCGTGATGGACAAAGTGACAGTCAGCACGTGTATAACATGATACTATTATATTGAGTAGGGCAAGTGTCCACGTGTCGCGGCTTAGTCAGCAGATGACTTGCATGCCTTTGGTATTTTAAATGTTCCCAAATGGCGGTTTCGCGGTCATCGCCTCCCGAACGCGGTTCTCCTGAAGCTTTGAACAAGGTTGGTGGGTCCTGGAAAAAAAGAAAAGGAAGAAGAAGAAAACGTGAAAGAAGTGCCGATGGGGAAAACAGAAGGATGAGAACAGTCAACTAAAGTTTTATATTGGAGAACTGAGGCTTAATTTTGAGCAAATCATCTATTAAGATATGTTTTATGGTTAATTATGATGATTAAAAGATAAACAATTTGATATATAAGAGTAATATAAATAATTTTATGAATTTAAAAGATTTAAAAATGCTATAATTATTTTATTTTATGTTTAATAGCAGAAAAAAAAGCAAAAAATATTACATGGCGAAAGACGAAGATTGACGTGTGTGCTGAACGTGAGATCGCGTGTCTGGGTGTGGTGTCAGATGCGTTTGTTGTGTGCAGCGTGTGTGAGAGTGTGCGCGTCGCGTTGTGTGCGTGAGGGAGTTATGTGCGCGTGTGTGGCAGAGTTGTCGTTGGATGCTTTTGTATTTTGTGAATGATTGAGTGTGCGTGAGTTTGTTTATGTGGTGTGTGTGTGTGGTGTGTGTTTTTATCCTTTCAGTGTGTGTTTACAGTCAGAATATGATTTGTGTGGAATGGGAGAGTGTTTGTGTAGATAATGTTGAAGAATTTTAAAATAATTACATGAATAATAAAAATATTCAAAACTTAATATTAGAAATTGTACACACAACTATACATTAATTGTATATATTAAGAAATGCATTAATCGTACTTATAAATATATACATTGATTATACATTAATTGGCATCAATTATATATTAATTGTTTTAAAATTTAACTGTATTATCAAAGAAATGTAAAAAAATAATTAAAAATAAGAATGAGTTGACCCACCACAGCCCGACACAGGTAGTGCCCATGGACCATAGTGAGTTAGGATTTTTGGAATTTAAATATGACACGGTACAATAATTAAATAAGCCGACACAACATGATTTAGTGATACTAGTAGGTTACAAGTTAACGGATCGTGTTGGTTTGATCTAGTGATCTAGAATTTTTTTTTTGGAGAGATTCAACTTATTTTTTTCAATATTTTTAAAAGTGGAGATATTTGATAAAAAATATTTAATGATGATTAGATCATTGGTTATGATGATTCAGATAAAAATCACGTAGGTGTGTTAATATATTTTATTATTATGTAACTTTCATCTAAATTAGCGGACCAATGGTCTAGAACAATTGAATAATTATTCAAGATTTGGAAAGGAAATAAATTATAATTAACGAATTTTTAAAATATATCCATAAATGAGTGAGTTAAAAATTATAATTGTACAACAAATAATGACTTTATTCTCAACTTTCAAATAAAATGAAAATATTTTTTTTTCTTCTCTGTTCTATTTTATTTTAAATATTTTTTTTTCTCTATCAAACTTTCAAACAAGTAATGCTATATTTTTCTTTATTAATGAATTGATCTGACATATTCTGAATTTGTTTACGTATTTTAAACTAATTTTTTTTAAAATTTTAACTATCAAACATCAACGGAGAGGGCCACATTTTTACTGACAAAAAAAACTCACCTAATCACGAGTTGAAAATTCGTTGAAGTTTCAATTGCGTGATGACGGTTGGAACAACAAACACGGAACAGGACCCCGACCCTTTAAGAAAGGGTAGCTCCTAGAACCAAAGATTTGCGAATAATCCTTTTCTTTGGAATCGAAGGCGGCCCCCTCGTCTCGTCCCGACTCTCCGATCAATCGACGGTCGAAATCCCTCTCTTCTACAGAGATCGAGTAATTTTCTGATTTCCTTGTTTCCAAACAGTAATCGATCGACTTGCTTCTATCTGCTCCTCCATTAAGACCGACAATAGGAAGAAAAAAAAAAGTAAAAGTTTTCCGGCGAAAAAAATTCCAACGTCGGATTGAGGCTCAAAATCTCCAACTTGCCATCGCATTAGATGGCATCTTTGAACATTCGTTGCGGAGGAAAGCACATATCGATTCAGAATCAAAATCTCTGTTCAGGCATCGATCGATCGATTCCTGATTTTTCTCCGAATCGGATTGCTCAATTCCGTAGTTCTTTATCGATCTCCAATCACATTGATTCCACGAAAAGAAAACCGCTGCGAATCTCTGCATCGACGACGACGACGACTACGATATCGAATTCTCCTATTTGTCCACCTTGTTTTGCCAATGTGGAACCTTATTGCAAAATTCTAAATCAAGAACATAAGGAGATTGGCAGCAATGAGCCTTTGTTTTCTGAAAAACTCGACGAGTGGATGAGAGATTCGGTAGTGGAGATCGTCCAGAACCTACGAGAAGCACCGCTATTAGTGCAGGTTTACGCAAACAAAAATGGCGATACGAGGTTGGAGACAAAGAAGGCAATTGCCGAGAATTGGCCTAATGTTAAGCGGAACTGGAAGGTCGGAGAGACGCCATCGCCGGACGGTGTTATACTCGTTGAAGAGCTTGAAGATGAAAAGGATCTCAACGCAGATGCTGAAGAAAATGGTGCCAAAGCGTGGGGAATTGTGATTCAAGGGAAAGGGTTGGAATGTGCGCCGGCGTTTTATTTGCTGAAGACTAGCAGCGTTGGATCAGATTTGGGTCGGCTTTGCACTCATTTTTCTGCGGTGAGGGTTAAGAGTTTCAGTGAAAGTGCTCTTTCCCAGCTCACAGATTGTTGGCTATTGCAGTGAATTGGAATTGATTGACTTTGAATTGTTTCTGGCAAGAACTAATGTTCTTAATTTGCCATGTTTTATAAGAAATTGTTGATATAATACCAATGGTTGAAACAGAGATTGCTTTGTTCAATTTATATATATATATATATATATATATATATATATTGTTTTTTCAAATAATTTCAATCTATTTTCGAAAATTTTGCACTTAAGTTTACAAGATTTTCATTCAACAATTATGTTTAGAAATTTAGAACGGCCATCTCCCTTGAGTAAAAGCTTTATTTGATATGTAGTTTTTCAATAGTCTCAAATTTTTTGAAAAAATTTTCTTCGAGTCTCAATAAAAATTTCATCTTGTGCATGCAAATTTTATCTTCTGCCCAAAGTTTTAAATTTGTAAATGAACAGTGAGTTGATTTTATATATAGTGTTTTGTGAATTTAGATTTGAATTTCTGAGTAGTAAACCAAATTTAGATTCAAACTTGAGTCAAAATTTCAGAAGAACTCTCCGACAATAAATTTAAATTCATAACAAATTTATTTTTATTTAAATTTAGATCTAAATCTAAATCTGTAAAATATTATACATGTGCTCGAATTTACAATAATTACAAAATTATTCATAAACTATAAAACTATTTGAGAGTATCAAATTCAAATAAAACTTTTATTAAAATTAGAGTAAAAATTTGAGTCACAGAAAAATAAATTTAATATAAATTTTAGTTTAAGAGTGGAGATGATTTCTTTTTTAAATTTTAATTTTAATTTAAGTTTGAATCTAAATTATTAATCATTGGTGATGGTCTAACAATCTTATTATAAAGTCAATTTGAAGGAGCTCCGAAGTAGTTTGGCCTTGTCATTGGGACACTTAATTGATCTTAATGTAAAGGGGTTAATCCGCGATTCGTTAGAATAAATAGGATGTGTTGTGTTTGTCCATTTAAGTATTTTGTCATGTCGTCGTGCTTTCAAGTCTTAAAAAAAATCTAACATAGTATAGTTTATGGTCACGACATGTGACTGACCTGGGTTGTGCCTAGGCCAACTCATTTCTAATTTTGTTTTCTATTCTTTAATTTTACACTTAAATTTTAAACAACTAATGTATTCAATTAATGTGTGTGTACATATATATATAAATATAAATATATATATATATATATATTAATGTATACTTATTAAATAATTAATATATATATATATTATGTACACAATAATTTAATTATATATATAATTAATGAGTTGTGTCAAATGAGTCAAGTGGGTCATTGTGAAATCATACCGATCATGCTTATAGTTATCGAATTTAGAGGGACAGGCCTAATACGGCCTCTGACCCATATTGTGTGTGACATGATTTATATGAAAACTGTGTCGTGCTTTTCTCAAAAATGTCATTTCTAAGTATATGAACAAGTTCTTCTATGTTAATGTCACCGTGAACAAGATGCATAATCCTCTCCGGTAAATTACAAAATATTTTGGGGATCTAATTAAATTCATATGTATATAAAAGGAAGAACTAAGATTTAGTTACTTCTTTCTTCATATTTACAAACCAGTTAAATATAATTTCTAATTCTAAAATTTTTTTATCTTAATGAGTAAAATTATTAAGATATTAACTTTTACTACTCAAAATATATTGGTTCAAATGCGTTATTTTAGAGAATTTTCAATGATAAGTCAAAATTTCATCTAAATTTAAGTTAAAATTTAATTAAAAGTTGAATTTGAATCTCAATCTTTTTAATGATTTCTTAAATTTGAATCAGTAATACACTGATTTGGATTTGAATAAAATCTTATTTAAATTTGAATTTGAGTAATCACGAAAAAATATTTTTATATAAATAAAATTTCCTTTTATCTCTGGTAAACAAAAAAAAGTCTTATATCATTTTAAAGATAACATGTTATATATATATATATATATATAAAATTTCTAATATAAAAATCAATATATATATATATATAAAATATCTGATCGGATCAGATAATTAATAATTAATTTAATTCAAATATAATTTCTATTAAGGAAGTTATTGAATTCGAATCATCAAATCAATTTTTTTTTTTATTTTGATTTTAGTACCAAATCTGAATAAACATATTAAATTCGAATTAAGATTCCATTTGAATTTGAAAGACAAAAACAACGTTGTTTTGCGACACTTCTGCGAGTGTTAACCAGGGAAACCTTCGCAGCGCGCTCTTTTGCAATTCAAATAAAATAAGACATGCAACAAACGCATTTGCCCTTCCATCCCAAAAACCCTAACCCTAATCCTAACCACAGACGTTTCATTCATTCAACACAGAACACCCACTAACAGATACAGAGATTTAATCAATATAGCCACAGCTGAAATCTTGTTTTGATTGACATCTTTTGTTAATAATGGAGGATGAATGTGGTTCGGGAAGTGTCTCTGATCGATCATTTGCGATCCCCAGATCTGAGTCAAAGGTTGGCCTTTCAGTCCTCATCGAGTGCTTTGAGAGAACTTTTGTTGCTTACGTTATCTTCACTGATAATTTTTCGGTTTTGGTCTGTTAGTTAATGGCTGGGGAGAAGAGGAGTGGTACTGAATTTGGAGAAAAGGCTGAACTTGCGCGTAAGCGAGTTAAAGGGCGGGTTTTTGATTCCTTCCTTTGTTCTGAAAGTAAGTCTTTTGAATTTATAGATTTTCTATGTTGATGTTTGGACTGTCTAGCCATCTTGAATAATCTGGTGCAGGTAATCAGATGTCTAAAATCAATTAATTGTTTCTAATTAGATTTTTATTACTCAAATGCAAATTTTCTGATTAGAATGTAGGATTGAGCAATCCCATGAAGACACTTTCATTTTCTTGACATATTAATAAAGACGCTATTGGTGTAGGGGTTCCACATTTGCCTTGACTTAAAGACAGTGAAAACTCATACTAGGTTTTTTTTCTTTCTTTCCCCTTCCCTCTGGAGCTTGTTAGTAGTTGTTCAAGACTAGTTGATCTTTCAACTTATGCCACAGGAATTGATACCCATTGTCCATTATCTTCAGAAAACAAAGAAGTCAATAAGCCTTTTCTCTCTGCCAAAATAGGGAATTCCCAAGACTCTGAGGAGACTGTGACGATGAATTCAGATGTTGCTCAAACAAGAACGGGAAAGGACACATTACCATTACCAGTTGACCTCACACCCAGACCCCTTGATCTCAATACCAAGGTTTGTATGGCTAACAATTTAGACTCCGGTGACATTCCATCATCTCCAAACAAGTTGTCCTCATTTGGGAAGCGTGATGTAGAACACCAAGTAAATTTTGTAACTTCAAGGGGTTTTGGTTGGGATCTTAATTCAGAAGATATTTCTAGCTCACTTAACCAAGACCCATTTTATCCTTACAAAAAGCATGAACATTTGAAAACAAGAGATGCTTTAGAGTGTGGGAGTACTACAGGCCCATTGGAAGAGAAAGATTCAATGATACTTTGGAAAGAGATGAAGCAAAATGGCTTCCTTTCATCTTCTCATGGAGGCATACCAATTCCAAAGCCACGTGGGAGGAAAAGTAAAAATGATGGACTCAAGAAAAAGATGGAGCTTGCCAAGAGAGAACAGGTTGACAGGTTTGCAAAGATTGCTGCTCCAAGTGGACTGCTGACTGATTTGAACCCTGGGATTATAAACCACGTGAGAAACAGTAAACAGGTTCATTCTATAATAGAGGCCCTAGTGAAGTCTGAAAAACTTGAAAATCACAAGGCTGGAAGCAAACAGGGAATCCTAACGAAGAGTGGCACTAAAGAAATTAGTGACAGAAAGAAGGACCTGGAAAATGTGACTGGATCAGGAGTGAATCAACCCAGTCTTTCTCATGAAGATGGATCTCTGGGTATTTTATTGGGGCACCGGCAGAGAAGAGGATGCACAATTTCATTGAGTGATTCAGTATACTTAAATTCAGAGCAAATGGGGGGAGATGGTGACTCAAGCACGATAGAAAGAAGCATTCTTGGTAAAAGTTCCCCACACTGCAATCCAGAAAGTGAGGATGATATACTTGCACTGAAGTTGTCATCATCTACAAATATGGCATCCGAGAACACTAGTTCTTTGTCTAATGATGAATCAGAAAACTTGACCAGTGTTAGTTCTCTTTCTGTTAAAGGTCAGTTTTTAATTTTGATTTCCTACACTTTCTTGCTTCTTATATATGTTTACCACTTGCTCTGTGGCATTTGAATGAAGTTGTAGAAAGTATTATGAAATTGTCAGAAGAGTAACATCCTATAGTAGGAGGTGACTAAGAAATGCTTGATTGTATAACAAGCATTCCTGCACATGGAGGAAAGTTGAGCAATAATCAATAGGCTACAAAATAAATATTCATCAAATTTTATTTGGATATCATTATTATGTAATAGTTAAACTTCTATGCAATCACTAGCAGGAAACATTTTATCTTAAACTGATATTCACGTTCCTCTAATTGTCAGCTGCTACTGTAGCTTCTCAATGGTTGGAACTTCTTCATCAAGACATTAAAGGGCGCCTTGCAGGTAATGCTTTACTTGATCAAAACATAACTGCAGGTTGTTGATGGGGGACAAATCCTTATCTCCATGGTTTTCTGGTCTGTTCTATACTTGCAGCACTGCGACGTAGCAAGAAGAGAGTCCAGTCTGTTATTCATATGGAATTGCCTTTCCTAATGTCGAGAGAATTCTTATCTGAATCAAGAGAATGATGCTTATCAAATGAAAAATTCTGCTGCTGGATACTCTGACAATACAACTAGCGATGTGCATCGAGCTAGATGGAGCGCTCTGTTTGATCAGATGGATAAAGCACTTTCTGAAGAAGAGCAACAACTGGTGAGTCTAACACAAGAATGTTTTGTTCCCTTGTGCTGTTTAAAGAAGAACACTATACTTCAAAGATTAAAGCCCCTATTCTTACCTCCAGTCATGTAGGCCAGGTGCATATGCACTGTCAGGAGATTTAGGACATGGAATTAACCTTTTCCAACATGGACTTGGATTTTTATCAAGTAAACATAGATCATTATGATCGCTTGATTTACCATGTTATTGGTAAAGAGCCTTGGAGTAAAAGGTGTAGCCAGCAGTTTTATCAAAAACCCTCCAGCATGATCACCAGTGCTGGATATTGTATGATGGTTGCAAAGCTAAGTGAAAAGAAAGGTTTACCAAGTTTCAATTGGTTTCCCAACTCAGTTCTGTTGTTTCAAAACTAATTGGAGTATCATGATTGCTTTTCCCTCTAATAATCTGTTAGGATTTAGGAAGAGGGTCTTTTGAAGCTTTTAGGAGCAATTTCCCATCATGATTTTTTAGCATAGGAGTCAAGTAGAAGTAGGGAGGGAAACTTCATATGGTATTTTTTTCCAATCATACCTAAGGAAGAAGGCCTTCTATTTAAAAGAAGAAGAAGAAGAAAGGAATAGAAGTATTACCATTCATCTGCTGGAATGCCCAAATAAATAATCTCACCTTTCCAATTTTTTCCTCATCCATTCTCCTGCTATTATATATTTATTTTCTTTTTTTCTTTGAAGAAAGGGTAGTGAACTTTTCTCTTTTTCAATTACTAAATTCAGGAAAGTTGGTTGAACCAAGTAAAAGAAATGCAGCTACACTGTGAACGAGGCTTACAACGACTCCAATGTAATGCAACACATGGTTTGCAACATCTGGAAACATTAGAAAATGATCCCAGGTTAATCCTTTATTTTCTTTAAAGGTTATAAAATGTTGAACAGATATTATGAATGCTTAACTTAATTTTGCTCTGACAAGCTGTATGCTGGATTGTTACTGGTATGACTAACAGATAAAAAGGTACAGATGGATGCAGTCATGTTATGCTTACCAATGAATTGAATATGTAGGAAATGAAGTACGACTACTAATTCTGAAGTAGGTTTTTAGTTTTATGCAAACTGGAATGACAAGCAAAAGGATTAGGGAATACGGTCTGACCCTCTAGATTTTGGTGGATTTTTTTAAATAATTTTTTCCTTTGTTGTGAAAATATAATTGTACTTGAGGAAAGACTATGTGAAGAAATAAATCTAGTTGACTACTATCTTCTTGATTTCTCTTTTTGCTTGGAATCTATGTGAGAAAGTTGTGAAATCAAGGATGTAACCATTGTTTAAAAGGTTTGTTGATGTTTCAACATGTTCAAAAAATAAGAGTCAAATGAAAATTTCAAGTGATGTCCTAAAATTTTAATTGACATTGGACATATTTTCATGTCTATCAGTATATACGCTATATGATCAGTGTTGTCCTAGCCTCTTTCCGTATGCTTGAAATTATCTATGTACTGAAACTCTTATTATATCGTAACTGATGTTTCTTTCCTTTTGTTATTTGGTGTACGCTATAACGTACTGTATTCTTCGTTGTTTTGACAGCCTAATTGGTGTTGGTCCTTGACAGTACTTGATTAACGGATTTTTAAGAAAGAAATTGCTTGTCATTGTGCATCCCTCCTCCCTTTTGGCGAACATGGTTTTCTCATGAAATGCTTGTCTATGCTTAATTTTTAGTTTTTTTTTAATATCAAGGATCCGCTTTAGTGATTTTGGAAAATAATTTTTCTAGTCTGATTTCTTTTACAAATGATAAAATTTTGTTATTGAATGAAAATCATATAAAAAGCTTAAGTTTAGAGAATTCTAGGGAAATTAGAGAAAATTGAAGTGCCTGGTAGAAAATTGGATTAAGGAATATGAAAACAGATAGGGTTTAGGACCAAGTTATATAGTCCTATTGAGGTTTAGAAGCATTTAGGGGAGGAAAGCCGAGAGCATGTCTTGGCTAATAAAATAAAAGAAATGTCTGACGATTAGTGAAAGAGTATTTTTAGTATCTATATATAAAATAAAAGGAATATCTAAAATTTTACAAAGTATTGTGATATTAAATTAATGAGTCAAATTATAGAACTTTAGGAGGGAGTGATCAATCATTGGTTAAGACTCAGAGATAACAGTGTCAAAAAATTAATCTGGATTTTTGCTAGAGAGGTCAATGTTGAAAGCTATTTATTAAGGAAACTAATGGAAATGTGAACAGAAAAAGAAGAAAGATCATATAGCTTCTATAAATTTGGAAAAAAACTTATGACAAACCCTTTCGAGGTCTAATATGGTGAGTTGAGGGGAAAAAGGGAGTTACAAAAAGGTATCAAAATGATGAAAGACATGTATAATGGCACTATGACTCGAGTAAAAACAATTGTTGGAGACTTGGAGAAACTAGTGAATTCTTGATCAATGTAGACTTTCATCAGGGATTAATGTCAAGTCCTTACTTTTCATCTTAGTAATGGATGACTGTCTAAACATATATAAAATAAAGTCTCATGGTGTATATATATTTTTTTTAGATAACATTGTTTTAATTGATGAAACCAAAATAGGGATAGATGCTAAATTAAAGGTTTGGAGAGAGACTTTGGAATCGAGGGTTTCAAATATGTAAGAAAAAAACTACATATATAGAATTTAACTTTAGTAAAACTAAGGATATAAATGGGGATGTAGGTGAAGATAAAAAATCAAGAGATAATTGAAACTTAATAATTTCGTTATTTAGGCTCGCAAGAGTCAGGTTTTAAGGTTGCATACATCTAACCCTCTTCAAAGTTTGCAATGGTGGAAGCCTTGTGTACTGGGACTACCCCTTTAGGCCACTTATCTATAAGGAGGGAATAGAGCAGTGTTTTTAGCATGTTATGTGATTGACGTATACTCGGTTATTAGACTGAGCATATTGTATGGAATAAAATATTTGATAATTAAGAAAAATGACGTTCATAGAATGAGTAGGACCGAAATGAAAAAGTTAAGATGAATGTATAGTAAGACAAAAATATGTGTGTTTGTGTATATAAAATTGAGAATGACTACACCTATGAAAAATGAATATATTCTTGAAATGTTGGAATAACATTCATAGGAGATTAAATAAGAGAACTGATTAAGTTAGTTTGACCATGTGTAACAAAGACAAAAAATTATACCACTAACGGAGACTAAATGGTAGGGGAATGAGAAGAACAAAATTAATTTGGGTTGAGATTGGAAAGAAAGATGAGGGAATGGTCTTAAATAGAGTAGAATGGCAAGACTAGACTTATGTAACCAATCCTAAATAGATAAGATAAGGTTTTATTGAGTTGAGTATGCCACAAACTTCTGCAGTAGGTACTGTTTTAGTCACTTCAACCACAAGTTTGAATTCTAAAAGGATCATTCGCAAAGGGCTTCTTCTTCTTGGCCTGGTGCAAAAGTACTTTTTACCTATGTCACATTGTATGCTCACAGGTCAAGCAATCAATTATTTTTTTGATTGGTAAAAGTAAATATTATAAACAAAGGGGGCCCATGGAGCACAAACCCATAATTACAAAAGAAAGGGACCGGCTACAAAATTTAAAGCCTAAGATCCCTCAAAAAATTTATAAACTTCTGTAAATACATAGGGTATCCTTCTTTAATTCAAAAGAAAAAAGTACATAGGCTGGCTATTCTTTTTTAATTAAAACGAAAAAAGTCTTCAAAAAATTGTTTTTTAACCTCCAAGGAGGAGATTCTTTCCCCTCAAAAACTCTTCTATTGTGCTCCCTCCAAAGGTACCAAACAAGACAAGTGGGAGCCATTCTCCAAGCTATTTTCAACTCCTTCCTCATTCTTTTACACCTCCATCACCAAAAAAGCTGTTTTACTTTAGCTGGCATCACCCAAGAGCACCCCAATGCAGGTCAAGCAATCAATGTGCATTTACAAAAAATCAGGCATCAAAAGAAACTTTTGATGTTGTAAAAAAATTATGAACCACGAGAAACGTTAGTTATATACATTGCATATGGATTTTGGTATCTTGAGAAATCTGTCCAGTTAGTCATCCTTCAAACGTGAGAATGTCTTTAAGTTTTAGAACTGTTTTTGGTGAACTTAAAAGTGCTGTTGTTGCAAGATAACAATTACTTACAAGTGGTACACTAAGTCCAGAATGTTGTTAAGACCATGTCACGATATGCACTCACAAGGGACATGGAAAGGTTTGCTCTTAGAATGAATTTTGGCATTGCATACCATATCAGTTGCGGATGCATATGATTCCTAGTTAAAGTTCTGTGACTACATTCAGCATTTCATGTGAAGTAAAGAGTCCCTAAATTGGGTTACAATTATGTAATTTTCTTTTGTCACTGCAGATTAGAAGAAGGCAGATAACTCAGAAAGGGAATTAGCTGTTCAGGCAGCTGCAGCTTCCTATTTATTCAACATGCAACTTTCTATTGTCAAAAGAAAATCTACCCTGTTTCTGATTGTTTAACTCCAAGTGCACCTTGTATCAACATTTTTCTAATTATATTGAATTTTTTTAACTGATTCTTGGTAATCACCGTGTGCATTGTTAATTAGTGATTAGTTCGGTCTGTTAACAGGAGGTGGCAGCTTTGTGGAATTATTGGGTCTGTTATCATGTAATATTGGAAGTCAGTCTTTGTCAGATTTGAGGCAGAAACTAATTGTTGTTAGTACTGGTTGCATGAAAAGTTAAGTTATCAGTTTTTGAATTCTTGCTGTGTGATGTACCATCCTTTAGCTGAATGTGTGTGGCCCTCAGAGGCAGGAAAACTTTCTTGAATTATGGCATTAAATAGTTGTGAATAGTAAAAGATGATTCAAGTAGTTGACTTACGTTGGGATTGAAAGTTGAAACTCTGAGTTGTGATTTAACTTAATGCTAAGTTAGCACTGACGTAACCTTATTTTTTCACTGTGACCATCATTTCTTCAGTTATAAAACCACACTGGCAACATCTTTGGATTTCTTCAGTTATAATTGTAGCTAGAAGCTAGTTGCAGATTGAGTGGATTGATGGAAAAATTATTCAATAGTCGCAATAGTTAGATGGTATGCTATATGTACACTCTTGAATAATTGCTCGAATTGATGACTTCATCGGTTTTAGAAAATATTTAATGATTCTTCTGATGGTTTAGATGAAAGTCATGTAATCAATATATTTTTTATTTATACGGTTTTCATCTAAACCGTCGAGACCAAATAATTACTCCATGGGTTTGATGTCAAAATCTAAAGCTCGAAACAGCTTGTCATGAGTATATACTTAAGCTGACTAAGAATTCAACAGGACTAACTATCCCCCAACCTTATTGAAATATATAGGATAATAAGATAAATCATGCAGACACTTCTTACAGTTTTGCTAATTTTCATTTTGTCTTTTGTTGATTAAAAAATGATGCACATGAAGGGATATTTTTTCAGCCATGGAGGCAGGAGCTGTCTTTCATACTATGGAATCAATAAGCCTGTTTGGCACATTCATGAAAAAATTCTTTGATTTCCAAGTTATGAAGACCAGAACAGAACAAAAAAAATTATATTCTTTTAAAAAAAACATGTTCCAAGGACTCACTTCTAATTACTTAGTGTAATGAAGAAAGCAACTTAGTAAAAATTTTAATTTTTTTTAAATAGAAGATAAAATACGGTTTCTTCTCTCAAAACTGTTCTTTTACATACAATCCTTGATGAATTTAATAAAAAAAAAGAGAGAGATCATAACAAAATAATGCAGTTTAAAATAATTTCCTCTAACCAATAAATGAAATTCTTCTATTTCTCGAAAAGAAAGTCTTATATAATTTTAAAGATAACGTATTATATAAATTTTAAAATATATAATTTTTTAATATAAAAATTAATATATATGTTATATATGATCGTTTCAAATCATTAATAATTAATTTAACTCAAATATAATTAATTTAATTTAAAAAGTTATTAAATTAGAATCATCAAATTTTATATTTTTAACTCCCTCTATCCCAATTTAAAAGTCCTTTATTCTATTTTTTCATGTCCCAAAATAAAAGTCCCATTTAAAAAATTAATGTATAAAATTATAGTGAAGTTTTTAAATTACTTTTTTTTATCAATTTATTGTGTTGTAATAGTCGAAGTGAAAGAAAGTTAGTATTGTCAAATTACACTACTTATTTAAGTGTGAAAACATTAAATACATGTTCCCTTACAAAAATTAACTTTTCAAAAAGGAGGCGGAGGGAGTAGATACCAAATCTGAATAAACATATTAAATTCGAATTAAGATCCTATTTGAATTTGAAAGACAAAAGCAACATTTGTTTTTCTGATTGTGTGTCAATATATATATATATATAGACACACACACTTCTGCGAGTGTAAAACCAGTGAAACCTTGGCAGCGCGCTCTTCTGCAATTCAAATAAAATAAAACACATGCTAGAAAGTAGAAACACATTTGCCCTCCCATCCCAAAAACCCTAAACCTCATCCTAACCACAGACGTTTCATTCATTCAACATACAACACCCACTAATCTATACTCCACAGCTGAGAATCTTGTTTTGAATTGACAGTCTTTTGTTCATAATGGAGGATGAATTTGGTTCGGGAAGCGTCTCTGATCTATCATTTGCGATCCCCAGATCTGAGTCAAAGGTTGGTCTTTCAGTCCTCATCGAGTGCTTTGAGAGAATTTTTGTTGCTTACGTTATCTCCACTGATCATTTTTCGGCTTTTGGTCTGTTAGTTAATGGCTGGGGAGAAGAGGAGTGGTGGTGAATTTGGAGAAAAGGCCGAACTTGCGCGTAAGCGAGTGAAAGTGCGGGTTTTTGATTCCTTCCTTTGTTCTGAAAGTAAGTCTTTTGAATTTATAGATTTTCTATGTTGATGTTTGGACTGTCTAGCCATCTTGAATAATTTGGTGTGGGTAGTGTAGTTAGATGCCTAAAATCAATTAATTGTACAGTTTCCAATTAGATTTTTTTTACTCAAATGCTATTTTTTTTTATGGGAATGTAATGGATTGAGCCATCCAACGAAGACAACTTTTACTTCCACAATTGCCTTGACTTTGAAAAGACTGTTAAAACTCATATTAGGTTTTTTTCCCCTCCCTCGGGAGCTTGAGTAGTTATTCAAGACTAGTTGATATTTCAACTTATGCCACGGGAATTGATACTCATTGTCCAATATCTTCAGAAAACAAAGAAGTCAATAAACCTTTTCTCTCTGCCAAAGTAGAGAATTCCCTAGTCTCTGAGACTGACCATGAATTCAGATGTTGCTCAAACAAGAACGGGAAAGGACACATTACCATTACCAGTTGACCTCACCCCCAGACCCCTTGATCTCAATACCAAGGTTTGTATGGCTAACAATTTAGACTCCGGTGACATTCCATCATCTCCAAACAAGTTGTCCTCATTTGGGAAGCGTGATGTAGAACACCAAGTAAATTTTGTAACTTCAAGGGGTTTTGGTTGGGATCTTAATTCAGAAGATATTTCTAGCTCACTTAACCAAGACCCATTTTATCCTTACAAAAATCATGAACATTTGAAAACAGGAGATACTTTAGAGTGTGGGAGTACTACTGGCCCATTGGAAGAGAAAGATCCAATGATACTTTGGAAAGAGATGAAGCAAAATGGTTTCCTTTCATCTTCTCATGCAGGCATACCAACGCCAAAGCCACATGGGAGGAAAAGTAAAAATGATGGACTCAAGAAAAAGATGGAGCTTGCCAAGAGAGAACAGGTTGACAGGTTTGCAAAGATTGCTGCTCCAAGTGAACTGCTGACTGATTTGAACCCTGGGATTATAAACCATGTGAGAAACAGTAAACAGGTTCATTCAATAATAGAGGCCTTAGTAAAGTCTGAAAAACTTAAAAATCACAAGGCTGGAAGCAAACAGGGAATCCTAACGAAGAGTGGCACTAAAGAAATTAGTGACAGAAAGAAGGACCTGGAAAATGCGAACTGGATCAGGAGTGAACCAACCCAGTCTTTCACATGAAGATGGGTCTCTAAGTACTTTATTGGGTCACCAGCAGAGAAGAGGATGCACAATGCCACTGAGTGATTCAGTATACTTAAATTCAGAGCACATGGGGGGAGATGGTGACTCAAGCATGATAGAAAGAAGGGTTTTTGGTGGAAGTTCTTCACACTGCAATCATGAAAGTGAGGATGATGTACTTTCGCTGAAGTTGTCATCATCTATAAATATGGCATCAGAGAACACTAGCTCTTTGTCTAATGATGAATCGGAAAACTTGACCAGTGTTAGTTCTCTTTCTGTTAAAGGTCCGTTTTTAATTTTGATTTCCTACACTTTCTTGCTTCTTATATATGTTTACCACTTGCTCTGTGGCATTTGAATGAAGTTGTAGAAAGGATTATGAAATTGTCAGAAGAGTAACATCCTATGGTAGGAAAAATTGTACTTTAAACTGATATTAATGTTCCCCTAATTGTTGTCAGCTGCTACTGTAGCTTCTCAATGGTTGGAACTTCTTCATCAAGACATTAAAGGGCGTCTTGCAGGTAATGCTTTACTTGATCAAAACATCACTGCAGGTTGTTGATGGGGGACAAATCCTTATCTCCATGGTTTTCTGGTCTGTTCTATACTTGCAGCACTGCGACGTAGCAAGAAGAGAGTCCAGTCTGTTATTCATACGGAATTTCCTTTCCTAATGTCTAGAGAATTCTTATCTAATCAAGAGAATGATGCTTATCAAATGAAAAATTCTGCGGCTGGATACGCTGACAATACAACTGGTGATGTGCATCGAGCTAGATGGAGCGCTCTGTTTGATAAGATGGATAAAGCACTTTCTGAAGAAGAGAAACAACTGGTGAGTCTTACACAAGAATGTTTTGTTCCCTTGTGCCGTTTAAAGAAGAACACTGTACTTCAAAGATTAAAGCCCCTTCTTCTTACCTCTAGTCATGTAGGCCAGGTGCATATGCACTGTCAGGAGATTTAGGACATTGAATTAACTTTTTCCAACATGGACTTGGATTTTTATCAAGCAAATGTAGATCATTATGATCGCTTGATTTACCATGTTATGGGTAAAGAGCCTTGAAGTAAAAGGTGTAGCCAGCAATTTTATCAAAAACCCTCCAGCATGCATCACCAGTACTGGATATAGTATGATGGTTGCAAAGCTAAGTGAAAAGAAAGGTTTACCAAGTTTCAATTGGTTTCCCAACTCAGTTCTGTTGTTTCAAAACTAATTGGAGTATCATGATTGCTTTTCCCTCTAATAATCTGTTAGGATTTAGGAAGAGGGTCTTTTGAAGCTTTTAGGATCAATTTTCCATCATGATTTTTTAGCATAGGTGTCACGTAGAAGTAGGGAGGGCAACTTCATATGGTATTTTTTTCCAATCATACCTAAGGGCCAAGGCCTTCTATTTAAAAGAACAAGAAGAAGAAAGGAATAGAAGTATTACCATTCATCTGCTGGAATACCCCAATAAATTTCCCTCACCTTTCCAATTTTTTCCTTGTCTATTCTCCTGCTATTATATATTTATTTTCTATTTTTCTTTGAAGGAAGGGTAGTGAACTTTTTCTCTTTTTCAATTACTAATTTCAGGAAAGTTGGTTGAACCAAGTAAAAGAAATGCAGCTACACTGTGAACGAGGCTTACAACGATTCCAATGTAATGCAACACATGGTTTGCAACAGCTGGAAACATTAGAAAATGATCCCAGGTAAATCCTTTATTTTCTTTAAAGGTTATAAAATGTTGAACAGATATTATGAATGCTTTACACTTCTTATTGAACAGAAATGCCACTAGTGTTTATAAACTTAATTTTCCTCTGACAAGCTGTATGCTGGATTGTTACTGATATAACTAACAGATAAAAAGGTACAGATGGATGCAGTCATGTTATGCTTACCTATGAATTGAATATGTAGGGAATGAAGTACGACTAGTAATTCTGAAGTAGGTTTTTAGTTTTATGCAAATTGGAATGACACGCAAAAGGATTAGGGAATACGGCCTCAGGATTTTGGTGGATTTTTTAAAATAATTTTTCCTTTGTTGTGAATATATAATTGTACTTGAGGAAAGACAGTGTAAAGAAATAAATCTAGTTGACTACTATCTTCTTGATTTCTCTGTTTGCTTGGAATCTATGTGAGAGAGTTGTGAATTCAAGGACGTAACCATTGTTTTAAAGGTTTGTTGATGTTTCAATATGTTCAAAATATAAGAGTCAAATGCAAATTTCAAGTGAAGTCCTAAAATTTTAATTGACATTGGACATATTTTCATGTCTATCACTACGTACGCTATATAATTAGTGTCGTCTAGCCTCTTTCTGTATGCTTGAAATTATCTATGTACTGAAAAACTTATTATATCATAACTGATGTTTCTTTCCTTTTGTTATTTGGTGTATGCTATAAGATACTGTCTTGGCTAATAAAATAAAAAAATGTTTGATGATTAGTGAAAGAGTATTAAGTATCTATATATGAAAATAAGAGGAATATCCAAAATTTTACAAATTATTGTGATATTAAATTAATGAGTAAAATTATAAAACTTTAGGAGAGAGTGATCAATCACCAGTTAAGACTCAGAGATAACAGTGTCAGAAAACTAATCTGGATTTTTGCTAGAGAGGGTCAATGTAGAAGCTATTTATTAAGGAAGCTTATGGAAATGTGTAGAGAAAAAGAAGAAAGATCATATAGCTTCTATAAATCTGGAAAAAAAAAACTTAAGATGGACCCTCTCAATGTCTAATATGGTCAATTCAGGAGAAAAAGGGAGTTACAAAAAGGTATCAAATGACGAAAGACATGTATAAGGCACTATGATTATAGTAAAAACAATTGTTGGAGAAACAAGTGAATTCCTGATCAATGTAGGTTTTCATCAGAATTAATGTTAAAGTCCTTACCTTTCATCCTAGTAATGGATGACTGTCTAAAGACTCTAAACATATATAAAATAAAGTCTAATGTTGAATATTTTTTTTAGATAACATTGTTTTAATTGATAAAACCAAAATAGGGATAGATGCTAGATTAAAGGTTTGGAGAGAGACTTTGGAATCGAGGATTTAGAATAAGTAAGAAAAAAACTAAATACATCCTTAGTAAAACTAAGGATATAAGTGGGGATGTAGTGATGATTAAAAATCAAGAGATGATGAAAACTTAATAATTTCATTATCTAGGCTCGCAGGGGTCAGGTATTAAGGTTGCGGTCATTTAACGCTCTTCAAAGTTTGCAATGGTGGGATTCTTGTGCACTAGGACTACCCCTTTAGGCCACTTATCTATAAGGAGGGAGTAGAGAAGTGTTTTTAGCATATTATGTGATCGACGGATACTCAGTTACTAGACCAAGCATATTATTGTATGGAGCAAAACGTTTGATAATTAAGAAAAACGAGTTCATAGAATGAGTATCACCGAAATGAGAAAGTTTTATCGAGTTGAGTATGCCGCGAACTTCTGCAGTAGGTCATCAATGTAAATTTACTATTGTAGGCACTTCAACCACTAGTTTGAATTCTAGAAGGATCATCTGCAAAGAGCTTCTTCTTCTTGGTTGGTGCAAAAGGACTTTTTACAAACTCCATGTGAAGTGTCACACTGCATGCTCACAGGTCAAGCAATCAATTTTTTTTGTTTTTGATTGGTAAAAGTAAATATTATAAACAAAGGGGGCCCAAGGAGGGGCAAACCCATGATTATAAAAGAAAGGGACCAACTACCAAAATTAAAGCCTGAGATCCCTAAAAAAATCTATGAAGTTATCTAAATACATAGGGTATTCTTCTTTGAACTAAAAGAAAAAAGTCTTCAAAAATTTGTCTTTTAACCTCGAAGGATGAGATTCTTATCCCTCAAAAACTCTTCTATTGCCCTCCCTCCAAAGGTACCAAACAAGACAAGTGGTAGCCATTCTTCAAGCTATTTTCAACTCCTTCCTTATTCTTTCACACCTCCTATCCCAAAAAAAAAAACTATTTTACTTTAGCCGGCATCACCCAAGAGCACCCAAAAATGGAGAAAAGCATATTCCACACATCCGAAGCGATTTTGCAATGCAGGTCAAGCAATTAATGTGCGTTTACAAAAAATCAATCATCAAAAAAAACTTCTGATTTTGAAAAAAGATTATATACCACGAGCAACTTTAGCTATTAGGGTCTCTTTGAACATATCCGTTGCAATTCCCAATGTTTGCGACATTTGTTGACTGAAATTTAAAGTTATTTTTGAATTAAGAGTATTTTGCACATTAAAAAATGGCCTCAACAGATGCAGGCACAAGCCCAAGGCATTGTGTCATATGCTCAGGCTGCATGTACAATTCCTTGGGTTTGTGGATCAACTGTAATAAATTTTATCTCTCAACTCTTTATACCACACGCTTTGGGTGAAGTGTTAATGGTTGCAATATAACAAGCCTTTTTGGTGTCACTGTTATCGTTATTATATGCCAAGCTTTTGTGAGAATTAGATGTTTCCACCAAAATTACCTAAAATTGAGTTAGCCATTCTCTACTTTAACGTTGCCTTCAATAGACATTGCATATGGATTTTGGTATCTTGAGAAATCTGTCCGTTAGTCATCCTTCAAACATGAGAATGTATTTAAGTTTTAGAACTGTTTTTGGTGGATTTAAAAGTGCTGTTGTTGCAAGATAACAATTACTTACAAGTGGTACACTAGTCCAGACTGTTGTTAAGACCATGTCACGACATGCACTCACAAGGGACATGGAAAGGCTTGCTCTTAGAATGAATTTTGGCATTGCATACCATATCAGTTGCGGATTCATATGATTCCTAGTTAAAGCTTCTGTGACTACATCCAGCATTTCATGTGAAGTAAAGAGTCCCTAAATTGGGTTACAATTTTGTAATTTTCTTTTGTCACGCAGATTAGAAGAAGCAGATTACTCAGCAAGGGAATTAGCTGTTCAGGCAGCCGCAGCTTCCATTTATTCAACATGCAACTTTCTATTGTCAAAGGAAAATCTACCCTGTTTCTGATTGTTTAACTCCAAGTGCACCTTGTATCAACATTTTTTCTAATTATATTGAATTTTTTTTTACTGATTCTTGGTAATCACCGTGTGCATTGTTCGGTCTGTTAACAGGAGATGGCATTGTGGAATTTTTGAGTTTGTTATCACGTAATATTGGAAGTAGACGTCATTTATATTTCAATTTTATAAGTTAAATCTTTCTCGGATTTGAGGCAGAAACTTCTTGTTGTTAGTAATAGTTGCATGAAAAATTAAGTTATCACTTTTTGAATTCTTGCTCTGAGTCTGATGTACCATCGTTTAGCTGAATGTGTGTGGCTCTCAGAAGCAGGAAAACTGATTTCTTGAATTATGGCATTAGATAGTTGTGAATAGTAAAACACGATTCAAGTTGTTGACCTAGGTTGGGATTGTAAGTTGAGACTCTCGAGTTGTGATTTACCTTATTGCTAAGCTGGTTCGGCTCTGTATAATTGAAGGCCTAATGCGAGAAAGTAACGACTTTAAATGAGATTTTTTTTAATATTAATGTAATTTTTTTACTTTAGTTCCTATATATATATATATTATATTTGCTTTTTAATATAAAATTTAATTATTTTTTAACAAGAGAACTATATATTGAATAAAACTTTAATAATAAATTTTTTAGATAGTAACAAAAATTAGAGTATAATACAAATAAAATTCTATTAATAGAATTTAGTTTTTTTTATAGAGTTTTTATAAGACTTATTTTGTAGAGTTAGATTTTTATTCACCTTAAACTTCTAATTTGATTATACTCTAATTTAGAATCTTTTTTTAGAGTTAGACTTTTATTAATTTTAGACTTCTAATTTGATTATATTATAATATTTAAAATTTAGAACTTTTTTTTAAGTGAAGCTTAAAGCTGAGACTTTATGTTCTAAGCGGTCCTGATGCTAAGTTAGCACTTATGTAACCTTATTTTTTTCATTGCAATAATAAAACAGGGACCATCATTTCTTCAGTTATAAAACCACACTATCAACATCTTTGGATTTCTTCTGTTATAATTGTAGCTGGAAGCGAGTTGCAGATTGAGGGATTGATGGAAAAATTATTCAATGATCCCTGTTCCTATGGTCCTAATAGTTAAATGATGTGTCACATGTATATTTATAATACATTGTTGAATAATTGCTTGGATTGATGGCTTCATCGGTTTTAGAAAATATTCAACGGTCTGATGATTCATATGAAAAGAAATGCTATGATCAGTCGTGAGTAAAAAAACTTGTGATCTGATTAACACGTGTACTTCACGTGCCACCTTCATCTGAATTGTCGAAACCACTTTCATCTGAATTGTTGAAACTAATGGGACAATTAACATTTAATAATTACTCCATGAGTTTGATATCAAAATCCAAAGTTGGTAACAGCTTGTCATGAGTATACTTGAACCGACTAAGAATTCAATAGGACTAACTATCCCACAACCAGATTGAAATATATAGGATATGTAAGAGAAATTATGCACACACTTCTTACAGTTCTGCTCATTTTCTTTTTGTCTTTTGTTATTAAAAAATTGATACACTTGAAGGGATATTTTTCAGTGTTAGGTAGGAGCTGTCTTTCATTCTTTGGAATCAATAAGCCTGTTGGGCACAGTGAGTGAAAAAAATCTTTGATTTCCAAGTTACGAAGAACAGAACATAAGATTGAAAACATCTTGCTTTCAAAATATATATATATATATATATATATATATATATATTAAAAAAACATGTTCCAAGAACTCACTTAGTACTTTGTATAATGAAGAAAGCAACTTAGTAAAATTTGAAAAAAAAATTTAAAAAAGATAAAATCCAGTTTCTTCTTCTCTCAAAACTGTTCATTTGCATATGATCCTCGATGAATCTAGAGAGAGACCA
Source organism: Nyssa sinensis (assembly GCA_008638375.1). Lineage (NCBI taxonomy): Eukaryota > Viridiplantae > Streptophyta > Magnoliopsida > Cornales > Nyssaceae > Nyssa > Nyssa sinensis. Next base: position 6,481,530 of record CM018041.1, on the reverse strand, counting down.
GAACCAAAAATGCAGCTTCAAAAAATTTCTTCAAAGTAGACTTTCAATGCTGCAAGTATTATTTCCCAGATCTATTAACGCAGCGCAAATTGATAGAACTGCGGATTACAGCCTGAAAGGGCATGAACATTACCCACACAATTAGGCATGTCTTAACATGACCCTCTCATCAAACTCCTGCATTCTTTAGCCTATAATAGCCTAAAATATTATAATACATTAGCAATGACCCGCCATAATGGGTTTGTTCTACATAATGGTGACTTCGATGAATTGACAGGGCATATAGATATAAAAATTCATGCATCCTTTGCGCGCGCGCACACACACACTGAGAGACCATCAATAAGGAACAGAGGCCCAGCAAAGGAAAAATGTTTGAAGACAGCCATTGAAAATTACAAGCAATGGTGAATACACAGTATCTTATATTTTTACATAGGCAACGGTTAAATACAAAGGCTGCTGCTCATATATTTTTAGCAAAATTGATCACATCTCAAACCTCATCCTAGGGTTTCCTAAATCACATGTGATAGACTTCTACAATTTACAAGGCCTAAATATGACTCTGCGTGTAAGGAATACAACAACAATATAACACGAAAACCTCTCGAGCAATAAAGTTAGATTAAATATTGGTAGCATGGCATATTGGCAACAAATAATAAAAGAAAATTTGTCCATTTTGTGCACCGCACCTCTAGAGCCAGTTTGGTGTCATCTTGCTTGACAGTGGCCTTAAAGACGGATTATCTGGAACCTTAGCAAGCGAGCGATACTGCAACTTCACACTCTCTGCATTGTCCAATGTCTTCACGACATACCTGAATGACTTTAGCATTAGCAAAGAGGAGCCAATTTACATTGCTATTTTTGAGGTAATGAACTATAAGGAAAATACGGCAACCAAGTTTTTAAAAGAATGCAGGTAACGACACAAAAGTATTGATAGAAATCCCACTACAGTACTTTGTCCATCTTCTGTCTACTCTAATCACTTCATCCTTTTTCTTCTTTTTTTTTTTTTTTTTTTTGGGGGGGGGGGGGTATCCTACTTTTTTTTTTGTTTTTTTTAATTTTTAATAATGCAAACTAGAACATTCACCAAATATGCAAATATAATTACAGTACTAAATGGGGGATGTTGAGGTGGACCTGCAGACATCTGTAATGACCTCATTATTTACAAAAACCCAGGCCTCCATTGCTAGATGTGGTACGACAGTCAACCACAATTCTCTTCCATTCAAGGAAGGTGATTACATGTCTATACAGATATGAACTATGGCATGTGTGACTCATTTAGAGTAAGTTCCAAAACAACTCAAGTATAATTCACTTTAGTAAGAGATGACAACCATCCATTTTACCGGCCCCTTCTGCATACTCTTATCAGAATAAATAAAATCATTCATTCAATTTCAACCTAATCCTGACAGTGTAGAAAGATTTAATTAAGGGTTATTTGGCTTACATAAATCAGATGGTTAAAATACTAAAACGAGATAAACTGCTATATACTTGATCTACTATAAATGGTACTGTTAGTTGGTTTATCATAATTTTGGTATGCTATTCTCCTTTTTTTTTTCTTTAATTCCTACCACAGAAACGTAAAAGAACAAGACTATTATACTTCAAATAAAAAAAAGAAAAAGAACGAGACTATTATGGTGTGGGAAAAATACAACAAATCCTCTCCTAGCAGTTCCAACTTCCAATATTCACAATCAATGTAGTAGGCCGGCACTTGAAAACCAAAAGTAGTGCCGCATAGAATTGGCATTTGGTGGGCTTAGGTTATAGGAAGTTTGTAGTTTTATGGTTTTAAAAGGTAGAATGATGGTTGTAGGCTATGCAGATGGGAAAGGATTGGAATTGGCTTTGCTTTTAAAGGTGACAGGTGGTAAGATTCTCAGAGTTTTGGTTGAAGGAAAGTATGGACAGCAACTAATTGAGGTATTTGGGTTAGATTGAAGGTCAAAAGGTACGAAAAAGGGTTAAACTTGATTAGGGGTCGGAAGAGAATTTGAGTTTTGGGGATGACATAAGGGTTGTCCAAAGGCGGTGAATAGTGTAACCTGAGAATAGTAACCCCTGTTCAATTTGTTTTCTTTCTGAGTGCTACAGTTGAGTTGAATGATAGAAAGAGGCAAGGATTAGGGATATAAAATTGGATTTTAGGACGAACAGAGATTAGACTGTTTTTTCTAATAATCGCTAATAAACGGGTACAAAATTATATAAAGGAGAAAAATTGAAGAAACAGCTATGCAACATAACTAAGGGATGAACTGCATCAAACAATTCATAAAGAACATAGTAGCCTAATTGCTGAAAAGTTGAAGTTGCTATATGTTAAATTGAAATCAATATATAGCTATACAGAGATAAAAATAATCTTATTTCTAATAGATTTGGTCTCAATATTTAAAAACGAAGCTTTTTTTACTAGTAAAACCTATGTAAACTACTTAAGTCCACAAATAGAGAACAATACAGAACTTGACCAAAATACATCCCACAGACCACTAATAAAGCTGTTGAGAGCTTGATACACATTGTTCCACTCTCTAATAGCTTAAGCTTTTAGAGCAACTGGTGATCTAACATGGTATCAGAGCCTTAGTTATGAGAGGTCTTGAGTTCAAGTCTCTCTCTCTCTCTCTCTAGTTTGATAGAGAATCAATCACTTTGCTCAGTTTGGAGATTGACCAATAGTACAAATTCTTGTATTGCTCACTATTTTTGGTCATCCTCGTCTTTTTGCCATGTACAAGCTCGTTATAGCTTGCTCATAGGCATCAAATCAAAAACCACAAGATAGCTAGTTGATCTTCCCTTCATCTAAAGAAAATAATCCAAACTTAGGATTTTAACATTCGCAACAAAAATACATTATTGTAGTATATAGACCCTAGTAAGTCGAGCCTGAGAGCATTTAAAACATGCTGCTCGAGAATTTTAATGATTACTTTTTTTTTTAATGATTTCAACGTCTCTATTTATCCACTATGATTTACAGCTACACTATATTGACCACGTGATGCTTGATAAGTCTAGTCATCTCACTCCTGATAATGCTTGTGCACCTTTTCATTTTCTTTTCTTTCTTCCCCCTTTTTTTATACAGCAGATCTGTAGCTGTTCCAACTGTCATTGCTTGGTATAAGTACAAGAAAGGAATGATATCTCTTTCAATATAAAAATCTATTTAAAAAGAAAGCATTTCAAGATTAATCAGTTTCATCTCCCAATCTGTGATACTGCTAAAGCATACAAGTGTTAACTAGTTCTACAAAAGATCCAATTTACTCTAATTCAAGTATTCTGCACACGCAATGTAAAGAGTAGGAAGCTGCAAGTCTGCAACATCCATCACACCATGTATGACCCATGCTGAAACTAAGACACAAAGCATAAAAATTCAAACCTAGGTATAGCTTAATGCATTTTATCTCGGTTTTGCCACAAAAGTATATGATGGAAAAAGTAAAAGGGGTTGACTTTCACGATATGCACAGAGAACATCTAGTGAAACCAGGCAGATGGCGTTACAAGAAATAGAGTTCAAGTTGTCTCATAAAAGTAAATCACATTGAGCTAACAGACAATGATCAATGGGTCAAGAAGAGTAGAAACATGACTAACCATCCATTCAAGCATTGTGTTGTTACAACAGCCTCACGCCCAACAAAACGCTGAGGTGTCCTCTTGTTACCCTGATTCATTCTTTCTCCAATTAGTACTTCCAACTGAATTCTAATCAAGCAGCACAAAACTTGACATTTCTGTGAAGGGGAGGAAAAACCTTTATAATAACCCGGTCAGTCACAGCAAATGGAAACTGAACTCCTCTACCCCTTGGATGATCCATGAGTCTCGGATCGCAATAGCTACCCTTGTCCTGCATGAGACACAGATAAATATTCAGAAGTGTTACGGATAACCTAAGTGCAGCTGTTAGGGGCAGGTGCGTACACAAAGAAAGTTACCAATTACCAAATGCATGAGTAAGGATATACTATTATCAACCCCCCACCCACCCAAAACAAAAAGGATAGAATTTATATATATGAAATTATTGCAATCAAAGTGTATCCGAGAGACGATTTAAAGGGTAAGAGGACTGTTTTTTATATGGACATGCCAGCCAACAACAAATTTCATAAAATAACAAGGGAGAACTTGGTGATTGGTTTTACCACCTCCCCACCCTTATCTAACAAAGAACAGAAGGAAGAGAGAGCACAGGTCAGCCACCATGTAACATAGTACAAGATGTTGTCAAAAATTTCTCTTGAATACCCATGATTCCACACTAATTAACACTATATTCAAAAAAAAATTTATCCAATATCTTCAAAAATTTGCACATGACAGAATTTGGGGGACACAAAAAAAATAAGAGGGGGGGTTGTTGGACCAACCTGTTCAAATCTCTCTCTTCTTCTTTTGGATGTACAGGTTAACCTGTAACTCTTCTTCCCGACGGAAAGCCTGGACAGCAGCTCGGAGAGCTATATAGGTACAGCCAAAAGAAAAAACCTATTATTAAAGCCTAGAGGAAAATAAAATACGAAAAAATAAAAAATGGTTCTTTTCTCTTAACCATTCTGATTTCTTTAGTATTTGGGACTCTTAAGATTGAAAGTTTTGTAATTAAAAAAAAACATGAAATAGTATTCCCGAACTGTAGTTTATTCAGTTTATGTTTGAGACAGGTTTTTTTAATTGTATATGTACGTACCCCTAGAAAAAAAATAAGGGCACTTATTTGTTATATTATAGACAAAAATAAGGACGACTCATTATTATAAGATAGAATCAGGGAAAGTTTGTTACTGACAAATATGAAAGAGGCAGCATTGGTAACCAGCCTGTTGTGTGAACACAGTAGTATAATAGAGGTAATATGCACCGGTGAAGCTGGCAAAAAGAAATAACAAATCTATTGTTTTATCAAATTTGTGAGTCAAACTTCAACTTCAGGAGTGAATAATTGACCAATAACTAGAAATGACAAGCGCAGCTTTCTGTGATTCACCCTTTGTTGTGTTTTGGAGTAACCAGTAAGTGAAAAAGCAAAGAGTAAAACTGGTTTGCTTGAATTTCCACCAATAGGTCTATTGCCTGAAGGCCCTGAACCCATGAGGTATATGCATCACCCTCCCAGTAACTGCTCTGTTGAGTAATTGCATAGTTTTTTAAGGGGTTATGTTCCTCCCATTGTAATCGAGCCTCATTCAACTTTTGTTATGAATTCTGCAACTGTGGGAACCGTTACAATTTCTATGAATTTCAACACTAAAAAGTAAAATAAAGAAACAAAACTATTTGAAGCATAAAGAAGAAACTTGTTAAATCAAGTAACTTGTGAAAGGTCCCCACTTCAGCCACCACATGCCATCAACCTCTCCATTCAAGAATATACTTCAACAAGATGGATGATTTGCAATTTGAATTTGGTTTTATGTAATTTCTTTTATAAATAAATAGTTCATATGTGTCGTTTGTAATATTCTATACTCGACTAATTGATCCTATTTAAATGATTCATACATCTTGCACTAAACAATCAAAATATGTAACACCACAAACCAAACCTAAGCTTTAATTGATTTACTTGGAAATTTATAGTTTTATTTTGGAGATTTCTAAGTATTTTAGGAGTTCGAGTGGCATGATTGACTTTCAACAACTTAACTTTGACTTAATATATTATATGCCAAAAGGACCTCAGGAGTGTTCGGGAATTTTGGTATATGTCTCATTATAATATGGATTTTCGCCCCTTCTAATGATAATGTACTTATTTTATGAGTTATATGATCATTTTAATTAGTTTAATTTAGTTGAATTGGTTCATTTGGTGGGAAATCGAATAGGATATTAAGGAATTCTGATGAGTTTCAGAAATGAATTGGATGAATTAACTTTCAACGACTTAACTTTGACTTAATATATTATATGCGAAAAGGACCTCAGGAGTGTTCGGGAATTTTGGTATGTGTCTCATTATAATATGGATTTTCGCCCCTTCCAATGATAATTTACTTATTTTATGAGTCATAGGATCATTTTAATTAGTTTAATTTAGTTGAATCGGTTCATTTGGTGGCAAATCGAATAGGATGTTACGGAGTTCCATGAAGGAGTTCTGATGAGTTTTAGAAATGAATTGAATGAATTAATGACTATCAAGCTAGGACTCATGTAGGAAATGAAAGAAATGCATGAATAGGCAAAATGACTCCTGAGTAACTTAGAAAAAGAGATTTCCTTGAATCCAGCTCGCTTAAAATGACAATTTCCATAAATGTATATGTCCAAAATTCATATGTTGCAACTTGTTGAATTGACGTGAATTTACAACAGTACAAGACTCAAGACAAAACGAAAAGGGGTAATATAAGTCTTGAAGTGAGAGTCTCTTGCTAAATTATGTGAATTTTACTTCCCTATTTTGTTTCTTTAATTTCCAAATGAATGAAAAAAATGAAAGGTTCTTGATTGTGTTGCCAAACGAATTTATGGACTTCTTTTGGTATCTTTACATGGAAAAACATTTGAAATGTTGTTTACTTAAAAATGAATTGCCTTCTTGAGATTTATGGAAATTGAGATATTATATGATTTGATTTTATTGACTAGCAATATCGACTTATCAAACCCAATGATATGACTTTATTGAATGGATTTCAATGATTAATGTTTCTTAACTTTACAACCATGGTGCTTCAATGCAATGAGCCCTAACCGGCATCTCTTGAAAATGCACTCTCTCGGAACTCGTTGTAAATAACCCCTACTCTAGTCAGGGTTTAAATAGGTTCAAACAGGATTTAGTGTTGACCTTAAAAGTTTCAAATCGTGATATAAACAATGATAATGAACAAACGTACTTGTTTTTAATCACATAATGATGTTTTGTTAATGACCTTCAGTTTTAAAGCGAAGTATATCTTATTGAATTCAAACACCAATGGAATTTTTTTTTTGGGGGGTGGGGGGGGGGGTAGGTATAAGGGTTGCAGGTCTTCAACAAAGCAGTTTTAGGCAAATACTTATGGAGATTCCTAGCGAAGCAAGAGGCTAGTTGGAGGAAAGTTATGGCGGCACAAAATATGGATGTGATTTGGATGATTGGTGATGGTCTTAGATTGAGATTTTGGACAGATGTGTGGTGTGGTGATATTTCCTTGCTTATTCCAGTATCAACTGATTGTAATGTGATGGTGAAAAATTATGTACCCTACTATGAGGAGGGAGGGGGAGGGGGGGGTGGTGTGATTTGGACTCTTTGCTTTAGGAGGGACTTCCATAACTAGGAGGCAGAGGAAGCTGTGGAGCTATTGCCACTTCTTCAGAACTTCACGCCCAAAGTTGGTGTGGCTGACTCTCCCATTTGGACAAGGGATAGTAGCAAGGGATTCATGGTGCAATCTTTTTACAAGGATGGCCAGAAAGGGTTCTTGTAATTCTCCATGGAAGCTTATTTGGTGCTCAAAAGCTCCAATGACGGTATAATTTTTTGTGAGATTCGCAACTTGAAGGGAAATTATAACTATGGATAATCTCTAGAAGAGAGGCTTCAAATTGGAAAACAAATGTAATATATGCAAAGCTGAAGAGAATATAAGACATGTATTCCTTCATTGTTCCTATGCTAGAGATGCTTGAAATCTCCTCTTGTTGTTTGGATGTGCGTGGGTTATGCCGGCTTCTATGTTAGATTTCCTTAAAAGGATGGCCCGGAGGGTGTGATGGGGAGAGTGAGAAAGGTGTCGAGGCTTGCACTGCTTTGTCTCTTTTGGTGTCGTGAAAGGAATAGAAATACTTCTGAAGGGGAGGAAATTACCTTTTGTACGTTTAAAGATAGTTATTTGAAAATGTAATACTTTTGGATGAATGAATCATACCCTTCTTTTGTAAATTCATATACAGAGTTTCTGGGAGATTGGAAAGTTTGATTTTTGTGAGTCCCATACTTTTTTGTTTATGGGTTCGCCCTCCTCGGGTGGGTTTTTAACACAAATTTACTGATTAAAAAAATCTTGCAGTTGAATATTTTCATGCAATGTTGTTTGACGAATGATTTCAAACTCACAGTTTGGCTTGAGACTACCTCATTGGGTCGTTCAGCTCACCATTTCTCTCTCCTTTTCAGGTGATAGCTAAACAAGTGTTAAAACCATTGAAGAGGAAAATTACAGTGCTATATTGACCACTTAACTCGTTGTTTTGTGTACTATGGTGCATGTAATTAAGTAAAACTTTTTTTGATCAGTAATAATTAAGTAGAACTGATAGAATGCAAGATGTACGTGTTAATGGAATAGGTTATGTACCTAAGAATAGCAAGGGCTGGCTTTACATTCTGTGACGAATGTATCCAAGTCTCTTTTGTTGTCGTACTTGTATATTTACATGCACCTTATATGAAGATATATCACTTGAGTTAATCTTACAGATGTAAATGATGGTGACGGGTGAACCAGACTCGGAAGCTCTAGAATGAAAATTTTATGTACGTCACATAGACATGTAAACAAATGGATGGGTACATTATTTATATTCATAGTGAACTGACAACCACATATTTTGATTTAAGAGATGGATTATGAAGAAGGTGACTTGAAAAAGGCTTTGGTGGCCTGTCACGGACTCCAACCTTTTCATGATCCAGGAATAGGAGTATCATAGTTACAAAGTGGTACAACCATCACAAAAATAACTTGCCACACAAAAAAAATGTAAAGAGAGTACTCAAATCTGCAGTAACCAGTAAGGGGATAAAAATCTTCTTCAATAATGGTTGAACATTTTACTTATAAAAAAAAAAAAAAACATAATAGTTGAATATTTTTACTTACAGAGATTTGGAGCCACCGAGTCTTCTGATACTGCTTGAGAGCAGGTGCAGCAAGCTTTCTACAAATGCATCGCATAAAATGAAAATCAAAACATGATTTGTACAACAATAATCAGAGCAAATGGCTCATGATATATACAATTTCATACACACATACATACATATGGATAAAAAGCAAACGACTAGTGATACAGTGACCATTGTACTAAACAACTCCAAAACTTGATGGCCAGGTGATTACATTACTTTCAAGATATTATGTAACCATAAAAATTTTAAAAATTCCATTAGCAAGAAAATAAGCCTTGTAGAAAACTAACTTGAAGGAATCAAAATAGATATGTATTGCATATTTTTTGTTTTGTAAAGAACATAACTGTGGATACTCACTCACAAATACATCCTAATGTCTTGTCCAAGGCAACCATAACAGTACCATGCTTCATCTTCCTAAGACGATAGATATTATACCTCTCTCTGCTACTGTACCTTTCTTACTTTTTCTGATCGATGAAAGGTTAACTGTATTATAAAAGGTGCCCGAGAAGGGCAACCCAAGATTACAGAAAAAAAAAAAGAAAGGGGACCGGCTACAAAAATTAAAGCCTAGGATTCCCCAAAAAAAGCTGTTAGTCTATATAAATACATTGAGAATTCTTCCTTAATCCAACAAGAGTGAGTTCTCAAAAAAAAATCTTTGAAGCTCCAAAGGGATAACTCAACCCCTTTAAAATTCTTCCTATTTCTCTCTTGCCATAAGCACCACACAAGGCATAATGGGGCCATCCTCAATGCTATCCTCAACTCCTTCCCAAGTCTTCTACACCTCCATTCCAATAAAACTTCCTTTAAGGAGTCCAATATCACCCATAAACATCCAAATAAGGAGAATAGCAAATTCCAAGCATCTCTTTCCATCTTGCAATGAACAAGGAGATGATCCACCATTTCTTCCTCCTCTTTGCACATACAACACCGACTTGGAAAATGGTATCCTCTCCTTCGAAGATTGTTTGCCATAATAATAGCCCCCCAAGCCACCGACTAAGCAAAAAAGCAGCCTTGATGGAAATTCTGAACTTCCAAATCAACTTCCAAGGGAATGACTTCCTATCCACCAATCTCCTGTAATAAAATTGGTCAGCGACCTTGCCATCACTATACACAATCCACCAACTCTTGTCCCCCCTCCTCTCACCCAAACCAATACTATAAAGAAGTGCCATCAATTCATCCACCTCCCTTTACTCAATGTTTTGAAACCCAAACTGTTCTACAAATCGGAAAAAAGACTGGGACAGGTCAACCGGAATCAAACTGTGATGTCATAATTACATCACAAATATATTTATTATTTATTATAATAATATATGAAATATGAAAAAATAAATAAAAATAATTTTTTTTTCTAAAATTTCTTATCACTTTATTAATCTAAAAATATTTAGAATAATAAAACACAAGAATATTTAAAATAAAATAATAATGTTATAAAAATCTTATTAAAAGAATATATTTAAAATAAAAATATAATCCCAAAAATTTTAAATAACTAGATTAATTATAAAAATTGCATATGATAAGGTGTACATGAATTCATACTCGTAGCAATAAATTTAAAATTCACAAGTAGCAACTAAGTCTACTCTTTTAGTTTTATATACATATTTTTTGGTAAGTATTTTAGTTTTATATATTATGTTGCTAAAATTGTTGAATCCAAATAAATCTTTTGATTATAGTCGATTAAAAATAAAGTGGTACCCTTAATTGCATTTATCAACTTAGTTGATTTTGTGAAGGTGAGGATGTTGCATATAATATATAAGGTAGCTCATAACAACAAAACTACTAATCCTACATCGGATATAAGAGAAGGTGTAGAAGTTTTAGTGTGTTTATAAAAGTACATATCCCCCCAACATCTCAAACAAATGACTTATCTAACTTTCCTACATCGGACAAAAGGAAAAAGTTCGAGGATATCATGCTTTATAAAAGCAATCCATGAGCTTGTCTTAGCAATTGTTTATACAATTATTTATATTGAGCACACCTTTTAATAAAGTGCTTTAACATTGTAAAAGTTGAAAACAATAAAAAAAACTTCAACGCACAACATGAGCTTCAGTGGTTTTTTCGACCAGGCGCACCGTCGACGGTTCAGTTAAACCGTTGGGTCGAACAATTTTGTTAAAGGAAAGCGGTTTTTCTTTGCATACGGTTCTAAGGTGTTAAACCGACTAGACGGTTAACCGGTTCACAATCTTTCCGGTCCGATCCGGTTTTTAAAACAATGCCTTTACTCCCAGACATAGAACATAGAAATTTCTTCTAAAAGGACTCCATACCCTTTGAACCCCCACAAAAGCTATGCAATCTATCACCAAAGCTTCTTTTGTCGAATGCTATATTATAAAAATTTGGAAACTTTGTCTTCAAGGTGCCATCACCAAACCAAGATTCCCCCCAAAAACTTTCGCTCATGCCCTCCCCATCTCAAACCGAACACATTGGGAAAACTCCTTCCTTCCCTTTTGAATAGCTTTCCACACTCCACACCCATATGTTTCCTTGACCTCTTTTGAAAACCACCCCCCTCCTCACACTCATATTTTGTGCAGATCACCTCCCTCCACATAGCATGCTCCTCCACCGCAAACCACCACAACCACTTCTCCAAGAGGGCTTGATTGAGCATCTTAAGATCTTTGAACCCACCAAGCCTCCTATGGAAGTTTTACTTTATTCCAACTCATCAAATGAATTCTCCTCTCCCCACCTACCCAAATAGAAAATCCCTTTGAAGCTTCTCTAATTTCTTTCTTACTAAAGCATGTATCTAAAATACGGACATGTAATGAGTGAGAAGATTCGCCCCAATGATAACCCAAAATACGGGGAAGGAAGACCACCCACCTTGCATCCCATGCCTTAAGCCAACTCCTCCACCTCCCCCACAAAAATTATTTCACTCTTCTTAAGGTTCACTCACAGCCCTGAGACTGCCTCAAAGGGAACAAACATACCCCTCAAGAGCCTAGGATACATCTCCTTAGCATCAGAAAATATGATAGTGTCATCGGCAAAAAATATATGGGAAATCTCCAACTTTCTACCACTTCCACCCTCAACAACAAAGCCTCACAATAGACCTCCAACAACAGCTCTATCAAGCATCCTACAAATCACCTCCATACGATCACAAATATAAAAGGGGATAAAGGGTCCCCTTGTCTCAAACCCTGTGAAGATTGAGGGGAACCATTCACTAAGACCGAGAAAGATACTGTAGATATGCGGCACTGGGTCCATCTCCTTCACCTCTCACCAAAACCCATCCTGATGAGCAAACAAAGGAGAAGAAACCCCCAATTTACATGATTGCATGCTTTTTCAATTTCTAACTTGCACACCAATCGCTTTTCTTTTCCTCCTTGAGTCAATACACTCGTTGGCAATCAACACAACATCTAGTGTTTGAACCCCCCCCCCCCTCTCCCAAAAAAGTAGGCATCCTTGACTCGAAGAGTTAATCATCCCGTCACAACCCCGAGCCTCAAAGAAAGAACTTTAGTCATTAATCGTGGAGACTACCCACCAAACTAAGCTAATAGGCCTAAAGTCCTTAATACTACTCTCCACCCCTTCCTTTATGGGAACCAAATATATAAACGAAGGATTAAGACTCTTTCAAAGGAACAAGATTCATAGAAATGGTCAAACACTACCATAACATCTTCTCTAACCACTCTCCAGCAATGCTTGTAGAAAGCCATTTAGGCTCGATGCCTTATCCCCATCACAAGTCTTCAGAGCTAACACAATCTCCTCTTCCTCAAAAGGTCTTGAGATAGAATTAAACTCCCAGCTTTGCCAAATCCAGTCTCCACTCACAAGACTGTATACAAGTCTGGGCAAAAATCCACTATCCCCCTCCTAAGCCTCCTCTAGAACCCTTTTTTCATTGTTAACTATGCTAATATTATTCTTCCTCTTATGATAATTAGCCATCCTATGTAAGAGCTTTGTATTTCTGTCCCCTTCCTTCAACCATAAAACTCTCAATTTCTCTCTCCAAGAAATCTCCTCCAACTTCATCACACTACGTAGCTCCTCTTTCAAACCCTCCCGATGCATCCTCTCCTCTTCTATTGGTGAATCACCTTGCTCCTTCCTATCGAGCTGCTGGATATCAATCAAGCATCTCTCTTTCTTTACCTGCACATTACCAAATTCTTCCTCATTCCATTTTTGCAAATTTGTCTTCAAAAGTTTTAGCTTCCTTTCCATAACGAAGCTTGAATCACCTCTTAGAACTTGCGAAACACATGTTTTTGAATCTAAAAGAGGACTTACCCCACCTCAATCCTCCATTTTCCAACTTGATCGGGCTATGGTCTGAGATAAGCTTTGGATAACAAATCTGGGTAGAGTTAGAGAACCTATTTTCCTATGCTGTGAAAATGAGAAAACGATTCAATTTGAACATAGTTGGATTGTCCCTATCACTAAACCCAGTAAACCTCCCCCCCTTCCAAGAGCAAATCCACCAAATGTTGCTGATCAATTAACTCCGAGTAAGTCTTCATACTCTTGTCGTGGATATCTCATCACATAGAAATCACCCTTGATCACCCACATATTAGCTCCTCTACTTGCATCTTCCTGAACTTCCTTCCAAAGCAAACCCTAGTTTGCGTCCATATTAGGGTCGTCCACCCCTATGGATTTAAATTGCAGTCGTGGTGTAATAGTATCGGGAGTATCAGGTCATCCGAAATGAGAATTAGAAACCATAACTGTGAATTTCTCTCGAACACTAACAAATCTCTATACATATCTTGAATACAATTTATCACATTTAATATTTTTTACTATTATTTTTCAATTTTTTAATACCTAAAAAAATATTTTTCTTATAAATAACACCTAAAAAGATATTTTATTATTTTATACGAATTTTTTTAAAGTTAAGCTAATAAGAAGTATCACTAAATTTGAATAACATTTACAACAAGTAATATAAATAATAACAAAAACTGATTATCAACATGAAAATCTATTTAGTGTGATTAGTTATGGAATTAAAAACTATATATTTAAAAATTTAAAGGCCAAGAGACCTTTTTGATGTCATATTGATCCGAATGTTTTGGTAACCCGTTTCAATTTTTTGGATTATATTTTTTAAGTCTCTTATATATATATATATATATATATATATCTTATAAAAATAGAAATCATAAGAATTCTGAAAAAAAAAATTAATTTTTTTTAATAAAAAAACTCAAAACAATCGTAACAATCCTGTAACAACTGTAACAGTCCTATGTCGGCCCGTAACGATTGATACATAACAATATTGGCCGATACAAGTGTGAATTTTAGTCACACGGTCACACCGATATATCAGCCTATAACGGTATCAGATGGTCAAAAAATTAATACGTAACAGCCGTTATTTAACCACTTAGTTCTCATTGAGAAGCACATCTCCCTCTGCATTATCCCAGTCTCCCCTTTTTCCCCTTCATTAGTTCTCCTCATTGTAAGCCTTAATAGCTTGTTAATGTTGACACCATTTCTTCTTTTGTAGCACCTGGTCTTCAAGCTAGGCTTTCTCCCTTTAGGCCACGAACTATTCTTCAGTTTGGATGGCCCGTACGAGAATTCATTCAGATAAGCGATATTAGGCTTTATTAGAGAAGCCCAAATATGTATTGCTGTCCAGGATGCTAAACCTATTATGTATCCCTTCGCCTCTATTAACTTTGGGCTAGACCCCTTCAACGAACCTTCGTCCACCTCGGTTAGACCTACACCAGTGACCCACTTCATCTCCCTGGGGTTTGTAACTTGTTTTAGGAGCGCCAACATAATACTGTCTGAACCACCCATGTTGCCCCATCTAATTAACAAAGCCCAAACTCGAAAGGCCCATAGCGCAGCCCACTTCGGATCGCTTTCAATTCAAAAAATAATGATTATCCTCCTTCGCCACTCGTCCAACACCCATTGGAGCTCTAGATATTGTTTGACCTTGTATTATATCTCCTCCTTGATGTGCTTTCCACACGTGACAAAGCTTCAACCCATTCCCATCATCTTCTCCGATGTAACCCTTAGGATTACTCTCCACAACTCTATTCCCCACTGTAAACTGAGGAATTTTTTTTTCCTAGACAAGTACTTCAAACCTCCACATTCCCACTTCTATCTTCACATAAGTCGGGATCTGCCTCTCTGAAGCTTTAACAAGAACCTCGCCCACCAGAGCTGAGTTCGCTCGTCTCATCATCAACCTTTTGAAACCCTCCGCAGCAGTTTCCCAAGGCTTCAAATAACTCCTGACTCCATAGAAATATGGGTAAGCCTACAAACCTCGCCCAAATTTCGGGCTCTCGAAACCCTTCTCTATTGCAACAATTTGTTGCTCCCCACCAGTCCAAAAGGATTGGTTGTCCATCGCACACCCAACCCCTCTGCCTCCATATCCTTGTAGCCTCTTCAATCGAGAGTAATTCGAATAAGAAAAGACTATTGTTCCTTTCCACAACTTTCACACCAACGGGTACACCCCATCTTCTATTAACCCAACATTGGATTCTTATCCTCTCCGACACTGATTTGATAGACCAGACATACCAAACATGCCAACCAAACATCTTTTCAAATACTCTATTCTCTCTCACAAGAACTGAAATCTACAGAGAGATCCCCCCAAGAACATCCATCCCCCATCATCACTTTCAGCTCTGAATCTGGCCATCTCCCCACTTGTGCAACCTCGCTAAAGGGTCTTGTAATTCTCCATTTGACTCCTCGATTTTAACAAAAGCTCTATCATGATCGGAACGTCGCAAGACCCATAAACTCAAATTACGACCATGGAAAACCCTCTCAGAACTGCGATCATCCCTCCCATCTCCTCAAGCTGCTTGCATATCCACGAGAATCCATCTTGATTGATTCTCAATCTTCTCACTATACCACATCCCCACTCTGTTATCTGCATGAGCTTAAGCTTCCAATCCCCGAATTTCCTCCACACTGCAAACTGTGCCATCAACGTCCTCATCTCCTCCTCCCAACAACACATTTGAGAGAAAGAGATGACTCATGAGAGATGAGAGAGTGTGTCTTCAGCAATGGTGGAATTTTTTTTTTTTTGTGTGTGTGTGTGTTTGAGAGAGAGAAGGGGGGGGGGGGGTTACAGTAGAGAGGGATTGTGGAGTTTCTACTGTACCTTTCTTAAATGCTACTTTGCTTCTTTACTAATACTCATAGCATGTATAAGTTTGAAATAATCCTCTCAAGTAGAAGACATCAAGCATAAAAACACATCACACACGTTCATGCATAATCTGACTGACATGAAAATTTAAGCAATCTATTGTTAGGATCGGCATCATTGTTAATTAGCCCACAATACGTGGTTCAGCATGATTAAAAAAATTACAGGAAATGTACACAAGAAAGTGTTTAAAGACATGTCTTCTGTTATGTTACTACATGCACCGATCTCACCCAAATGTAACAAACCAGCAAACAACCCAAAGTGGGGTGTTTTAACACATGCTGTGAACTTCAGGTTAAACTAATAAGAAAACAATAACAAAACATAAATTGAAGAATTATACAGTGCATGCAATCAAGTGAGTAACAAACTTCAAAGTCACTACCAATCTGCAGAGATATACTCTCTCTACTAATTCAGTATGAGATGGTTTGCCACAAAACTAATTCAGCAGCATGAAAATTATTGTCTTTCTAGAATAGTTGAAATAATCAATTCATTAAATAAGAATCCTATTTGCTAAAGACTCACCACTCTAAGAACATGTTGTATTCCATCACCTCCAAAAGAATGCCCACAAGGCAATATCACTGCGTCATCCATAAGTGCTCCTCTGTATATCAGGAAAGTAACATTAATGTACACAAATATTAGCCACAAAAATTAACAGTAAAGAATCAGCCAATAGGACATGTGTCAGCAAGTACACATACACTTCTCTCCCCCTTTAAATAGCAAGCAACTTACAGACATAACATAATTCACAACAAAACTATGTAACCGAATTCTCTTCATCCAGATTAGGAAGGAAGAAGCAAAGGAAGCAGATGGTGTAGGTGGAAAAGTTGAAGGTCTGTCCCATCCCACCAACTAGCAAAACTAGACTTGTATTTTTTGGTTAAGAAGATAAGCTACCTGAAAATCACCTTGCACACATGCCTCTCTTTTATGGAGTAGGCTTGAGAGTGAATAAGTTTTATAGCTCTTTATGTAAGTCGTCCGTGGATGTTTATGCTAACATATTGGAGAGATAATTCTATAGAACACGTACAAATTTAGCATTTAACAATATACTAAGTCAAGCAAGAGAATAACTTATAATCTGCTCTCTTCTTTTTTCTCTTTTTTTTTTTGGTTTTTTTTTGGGGGGGGGGGGGGGGGCTCAGAAACATGGAAAAGTTGTCAAGCAAGGTTCTACAGAGAGGATACCTACAAAGGATAGATCCATTATATGTAACAGTAAATGCAGTTTAAGTAAGAAAATAAAAGTTAAATTTGAGTTAAATTGAAAAATGTTTCAGATATGTGTGATACTAATATAGAAAACAGTTCTGCCAAATGTGGATAATTAGGATAATTACAGATATATTAAACGATCTGTATTGTATGCATGTATATACATATTTAACAAAACTCAATTATGCATTACCCAAGTCGTTCGGAGTCTGCTGCACAATCCTGTTTGCCATTTAATTGTAAAGCTATGATTTCCATTTTTTTCATAAGCCATCAGGTTTAGTCACTGTATGGACTAGAAATGGCATAATATCTATCGTAGGCAAGCTAGGCGTCATTATACTCGTCCATAAACCATTTGCAGGGGAACTAATATTTGAATAATCCATCTCACTTGTCAGTGAGCTCTAAAGGAAGAGGCAGTCCTTTAGATGATCCTCATAATCTCTCTGCCACTCACAACTACAAACCTAATAATTCAATATATAAGCTAACCAGACAGTAAACCCTTTTTTTTTTTTTTTTGCTGCACCACATTCATTTGTAGAAACCCATCTCAGTTGAAGCTCAAATTTCAGACGGAATAAATTAGTACACTTAGCAGTTGTTAATTACAGGCCAAATTGATAAAGGAATACACAGAGAGAAGCTTACGTTAGAGGATCTGATAGAATCCCCCTCAAAGACTCTCCAGATTCACTTGAATAGGAACCGTCCTTTCTTCCACTAAACCCACAACTATTTTCAACCACTAAATCCTTCTGCCCACCGGCTGATCCATCTGGGCCCTGCAGATACTGCGAATAGTACAAATCTCCATTAGGGTCTGCTATTGTAACTGCATTCTGATACTGACTGACTCGTCGTTGCTGATGATTCTCGCTGGGAGTCGCCCTAGTATTATTGCTATTATTTCCAGAGTGTACAATGTTACCTTCCTTCATCATTACTTCCCTACCAGACCCGACTGTCACAGACTAAAACCAAATAAGCACCTGAAAACTCACAATTAGAAACTAAGCACGAAAAATTCTCACTTACCAAAAGAAGAAAGGTGCTTCGCTTTTCCGTTGCCACTTGTATCAGCACTACTCTGTCCACTAGTGTTGTTATTGTTATTCTTATTATTTCTATCATACACACCAAGAAGTCCCTCAACTTCACCATCCCCTTCATCCACTTCATCCTCATCGTCTTCGTCATCATCGTCCTCGTCCCCTTCTGATCCATCGCCACTCGGGGTCGTAGACCCCCTTCCATTTCCGTTCCAATTCCGGCTCTCTTGGTGATCCTGCCGATTGTGGGCCGCATCGGCGTACATACTTCGCCGAAATTCCGCCCCTTGCTGTTGAAAATACCTATCTTCCATGAAGCCGCTGAGCTCTCGGGTTTTCGGACCAGGATCACCGACGACGCGGCGTTGAGGCGCAGCGCAGTTGAACCGAAAGCCCTCGTCCTGGAACACTAGCTGCGAGTTCAATCCATTCTCGAGCCTCTGTGCTGGTACCAATCCAATTTCTTCAGAGGTCATTTCTGGGCGCAATCCAAAAAACCTAATTCTATTACAACAATATAAATTGAAGTGTGAAACGAGTGATTAGTCTTAGAGAGAGAGAGAGAGAGAGAGGGGACAAAATTGGTCTGAGGTGTCACCCCATTTCTGGATATTGGAAGATTTTTACATGGTGACTTGAATGGAGAGAGAATTTAGGGTTAGAAAGAGGGGTTAACTGTGTCCTTCTTCTTCAATTGTCGCGTCATTTCGCTGAGAATTGAGATGAAAAAACGACGTTGAGAGAGTGAGACGTTGTTCTGGGGTTTTCGTTTTAGAGAAACTCACAGGACAAAACGGGGAGAGACGGCGTCGTATTTATGATGAATGCCGGTCCCGCGAGCGCAGCATCGAGAGGGAACAAGAACAAGAGCTTACGATGGCCCGCACATCGCTAACTGCTTTGCTTTTCTATTGGATAAAAAAAATGGAAGATGTTTTAATCACCATCTGTCATTGGCCAGCTACCCGCATGTGAGTCCCACTTACCTGGTTAGATGAATATAAAAGAAAAATATTATATTTTTTAAATTTTTATTTTAAATTTTTATTATAAATGATGTAATATTAATGGGTGAGAATCACATTAATTATATAATTTTAAGTATTATTAATAATTCAGTATCATTTTAATAATACATTATTTGAAATAAAAATTTAAAAAATGTAACATTACTTAACACAAAATCACGAATTATTATTTATTCGTATAGGTATAATGCATCAAATTTAATAAATACTCAACAAATTAACAAAATTCGTGAGTTCTCTTGACAAATTTACTAATTTGTCAAGCATTCTTTGATCAGAGTGTAATGTACCAGAATCAATGAATAATTTTTTTAACTAAATAATATTTTACAGCACGTGTTTGTGCACATATGATACATATATATTCACATGGTGCGGGGTCCATGTGAGTGTCGTGGTGGCCAATCCCACACCTATGTGAGTATATATACATCATATGTGCACAAACACGTGTGTAACCAAACATTGAATAATATTTCTAAAAATTTTGTAATTAATGTTTTAAAAACTGTGAAAATGCATTTGAATATGATAATTTAAATTATAAAAATTTTAAAAAAATTAAATTAATAATTTGCTAAACGTGTATACCACTTCATTTAATGAATTTTAAAAAAGTCAAATGTACCCTTAAATGTATTAGTTAAAAATTAGGGCAATCATTATTTCTTTCAAAATTTATCAATAACAAATAATATAATTACAAATAATTTATACACACTTTCTTTGTTCACAATTTTACATATAGTAATTTAGTACAACTTGTGTGTAATTTTAGAGCTATATAAACAAAATATATATTTAGAAAGTTTAAACAAAATTGATGTGATGTATTTAAATTATATAATTTTAAAACTAATTTTAAAATATCACAATATTTTAATAAAAAATAATATGTTCATTTTTTTTTGGCTAGTGCCCGTTTGGCAAAATAACACTCAATTAAGAAGTTTGAGAAATTATACGTTAACATTTGATGTGGTTTAATTATTATTTTTTAAAAATATTTTTTTAATAATTACAATAATTTTTTTATGACCTGAAAAAGTAATATAATTTAAAAAAAACAAATGAAGCAATTAAACTAAAAATATTCACGTGGAGGGTGGAAACACATTTAGATATATATAAAATTTTTCACCAATTTAAGATTATTTTTAATTTTTTTTTACTATAATAGAGTTCTTTCTAACTTATTTACTATAATAGAATTCTTTTAACAAATCACTTATTTAAAAAATAATTTTTATATTGAAAATGTTTTTTAAAAAACACTTTTAAAAACGTCTTTTACAGATTATGATTATTTAAAATAGTTGAAATTATTTTTGTAAAAAGTAATTTCCTTTTTAAAAATATTTTTTGAAAAAATATTTTCAAAACGATTATATTTTGATAAATAAGATTGAAATAATTATAAAATAAAATTAAGTCCCTTTTTAACACTACTCAGGGATTTAAAAAAGTAAATATATATATATATATATATATACGCACACACATATATATCACGTGGAGGGACCATAAAGAGGTTGAAATTTGCATAAACTTCTTTTTCACAAGTTTGAGTTTAATTTCAATTCTCAGAGTAACTTCAAAGGAAGTTGTCATTTTGGGATACTAAAAAATCTATTTACAACTTGGAACAATGTTATGATATCTTTGAATTATAAATCTGTTCTAATGGTAGGTGTCATTTTAATATTTTTTATTAAAAAATATAATTAAACTTAACAATTATATTTTAACGGGTTTAGTTTTCATGACGGTTTAATTTAAATTAATTTTTTAAATTAAATTATAAAAATTAATTTAATTTAAAAAATCAATTTAAATTCTAACAATTAACTAAATTAAAAAATTATTTAATTATACAAATTAGTTAAATAAATAAAATCATTCTAAATTTATTGAATAATTTTCAGAGAGAATTTTTGAGTTTTAACAAGTTTTCTTTTCACAAACTCGTTGTATTTATAGAATTTTTTATTGAAATAGAGTTATTAGAATGGTAGTTGTTCTAATAGTAAAAATGGAAATGGTCAATCCTTAAACGACACATCTTCTTTTTTTCTCTCCGAAGTTTATAAAAATATCACTTTAGATAGTTGAGTGTCATTTTACAACCGTGTAATTGACACCCTTGGAATGAAAAATTTGAAGTTTGAAGTGTTATTTTAACAGTTATAAATTTGATACCCGGATGACACCCCGCGCGTTGGGGTTGGTTTTATACTAGGAAAATGAATCAACGGTTACATCCAACGGTTGTAACGTTCTTTTGTATTTGCCCTTTCACACGGAGCGTGCTTCGTTTTCAACTTTTCACTTTTCAAACGAAATGTGAGAAGAGGACATCCGACGCTACGAAGAAGCAGCAGCCTAGCAGAAGAATAGACTCCGAATTGACTCTTCTTTATGTATGCATAATCGATTATGCGTTATGTATTGAAAGCTTCACCCGATCCAATCGACGCCCTCTCAGATCTCTCTCTCTTCTATTGATCCGTCAACATTGTTATCAAGAATGAGGGCCCTAGATCTCTTCATGTCACAAACCCCAATGGTATGCGTCTATTTCGAACATTCGTCGAAGGGTTAGGGTTGAATTGTGAATCCGAGAGGGGTTAGATGTATATGAGAATGCATCGGAAGCCATTATTAATCGCTGTTCTATGGATTTTGCTTGTTTCGCAAGAATCTAATGCATATATGATTGGAATGTTTCGAAAACTAGCCGAAAGAGAGAATTCCGATGAGAAAACAATCCATGTACTCTTCAGATTTCTTCTTACTTCATTGTATACATATATACACATGCAAACAGACACATCTATCCGTGTTTGTATTTATATATTAGAATTTTGAATTTGAAAATGCTAGTTTGTTTTGCTAGATTGCTCCTTCGCCAAGCCCTGTTCCGAGTGTGAGTATTAGTTCAGGTGGTGTTGGTGTTGATAATTTTGGCCAAGGGAGCTCTGTGGATCGTCAGGCACCTGCCACTTTACCAAAGGAGGAACCAATTGATAGGATCACGGACAAGAGATGTGACATCTCGTCTTACAGATGCCAGGATAACAATAATATGATCGCATGCCTTTCTCAAGGTGCAAGTGGTAATTGACATTCTTCTTCATATTGGATGTTGGTATGAGATTGTTTGTAATGCTTTTAGCTGCACTTCCTCTTCATTACACCATTTTCTAGATTATGCATCTAATTAGAAAACGAGGTAGGGCGTGACGTTTTCTCACAAGTACAAATTATTGAAAAGGATGATTTCACGAAGCTATGTGTAAAAATACTTGCACAAGCATCAATAGTTGTTTGTTGAAATTTTGTGCTTTCTTGTTTATTCTTGTCCTCAAACAATAATTGGTTGTCAGCTATTAGGTCTATCAACGTGGTTTTCTTGTTCGTTTCTTCTTATTGTATTCCTTTTAGAGAGTGCATGAAACATCATTATATTCATTTGTTGTGGAATCGAAATATAAATTGATGTTGTTGCCAAAGGTGGGAAGTTTTTTGACAAGGAGGTGTTGTTCAGTTGACTAACTTGTACCATAGAACGGTAAGATCGAGAACATAATGAATGCAACAAAGGCATCCTAGTGGTAAATCGAAATATTAAGAATGAGGGGTCGTAATTAATTAACTAATTATCACACAAAGTAATGCAGTTAGCCCGAAATTTATTCTCTAATTAATTAATTAGACATGAATCATTGAAGAAAATGGTAAACCGATTGTTTTAGATATAAATTTAATACTAGATTCCACAATTAAATACGAGCAAGTGCTCTATAAAAATATACTGAACAAGTATGATAGCAAGCACAATAGAGAGTGAAAGAGAGACACCAAATTTTATTTGGGAAACCCTTTTAGAGAATAAAACCCACAACCCATAAGAAATCCACTATAAATACAATCAAGTACACGAAAACACCAGACTCCGGAATACAAACCTTATTATAATTCGTTGTAATCTTCCGTCATTAATCAATTCGTCCACGGTACATTCCATAATGTTCTTCCGTACGGTCCGATTGCGTCTTAACTAGTGATTTCTCCACAACAACAACTTAGACCACCAATCTGTCCTTCCACAAATCAGCACAAACCCGTGTTGTTTTAAACAGTGAACCTAAGACTCTCTCTTTGATGCAAGACTATCACAATCATCTTTGTGATTCAGGGACTATATAAAATTTTAAACTAAATATGAACTTAGGTTGTAGGATTCATAGGAGCATCAAAGTATCCAATAAAGTTGTCCAATATGCAGCCACTCTGATGTGAAAGTCGTAACTCTTTATCCACATTAGGTTATTCTCGCATAACATGTATTTATAGATAGCCAAACCATCTAAGGTTCTGATTCTATGTGACCAATAAGAATTTGCCGAGTTTTCACACTCATTTGGATGGAAGAGAGGTTTCCGTTCGGATGAGCATTCCTTTCCGTTCAGACAGGAAGGCTACTGCTTTTAGTCTTCGGTGTATGAAAAATTTTAAACCATTTAAATATTTTAAGAAACATACTAATGCATACTTTAGTTACTTTAAAGCCTATAGTCAAAACTTAAAAACTATGTTTAAATAAAAACCAAGTTTCAAGGCGTACTAACATAGAAAGATTAGTTCCTCAGACATTCTAAACATGAATGCATGATATCTAAGCATGATTTACCTTTCATGTGTTAGATCTAAAGTATCGATTGATTGTAGAAGTTCTTCTTCAGATGTAAGAGCTGTAATTTGAGTTTGGATGCAAACAAGTCTTCATCAATTTTGGAATGAATTGCTAAAAAGAGAGAAATTTTACAACCATTGTTACTCCAATTTCCTATCTAAGAATAAAAATTATACTCAACTCTTGTAGTTTTAAATCTATTACTCTTCTTTACATGATATTTAGGGCCGTTATTAAGGCTTACTTCCTAATACTCTACAATAGTTATTCTATAATAAAACTAAAACATGACTCTTATAGCCGAAGAAATTGTAAATGAATGACAATACTTGTACAACTCAAGTACTGTGAGCCTATGATAAATATATGTAGCTTTGTATTAATGAAGGAAAGCTCACTTTGTAGAATTGGACTTAAGCTCGAGCTTGACTGCATTTATTCATTCCTTTTCAATCTTAGCTCATAATATTTCAATTGCTTGAGTTTGGATTACTTTACTTTCTTTTTTTTTTGAGCAAGTAAAAAGTATATTAATAAAAAGGGCCAAGGGATTCGTTTGGGTTACTTGACGTACGGTACAAGTTTTGGGGGTTTGAAATCTAAAGTAATTTCATATTGGTGGAAGGACATCTTAGGTCATTTAGATTACAAGAAGAATCCCCTCAATTACCTCATGACTGGAGAAACTGATATAGAATTCAAAAGCATGCATATGATGTTAGCGTTTTCAAAAGGTTCTAGAAACCACCAACCTTTTATCAAGGTAGTGGATGGTGATAGGGTTACCAAGTTTGAGCCTTGCTGGGGTTTGTGTTAGCTGGAAGTTGAAATTGCTAAAAGAGGACCATAAAAAGTGGAATAAAGAGGTCTTTGGTATTCTCCAAGTGAAGAAAATCAGAATACTCCAAGGAATAAGACTTGAACACTAAGAATTTGATGGGTCCTCTTTGAAAGGTTGGTCAACCAATATGAGGAATGGTTAACCAAGGTATAATATAAAAAATAGGCGGATTTAACTAAGGTGAATAATGGTCAATTAATATGAACAGGGACCGTAGGGTTGGTCAATCAAGGTTTAGGTTGTTTGACCAAAGTGCCCTAGAGACTAAGAGTTGGTTGACCAATGTGCAACAAATAGTGCACCTTGGTCAACACTTGGTCGATCAAGCTCCCCCATATTTACAAAACTAGCCATTAGAGCTCCTGGGCTTCAAGGTTATATATACAGGGTGGGTCTCTTGAGTGAAATAGATGGCGTATTTGTGAGAGAAAGATTATATAGTGGTTATACACATTAAATGAGCACTCAAGAGAGTTTAGTCAAGGAAAATCCACTTAAACCAAGGAGGGCTCATATCTCACACACAAAGGAAGAGCATATATTGGTAGATCTTCACCCTTCAAGCCAATAAGAGTTATAACTTCTAAGGCCACATTTGATAAACATGAATGGAATAAGACAGGAACGGAATGGGCTCAAGAATGGAATGAAATGGGAATGGAATAGGAATGGTCATTCAATTCATTTGTTTGGATAAATATCTAGAAATGGAATGGTGATTACATTCCTTTGTTTGGTTTGGATAAAATAAATGCAGGAACAAACGGTGGCTTCAGGGGCACCAAACTTTGTATGAAAAAACAAATTTAGAGCATATTCATTGTAATATTGCCGAAAAAAATGGGACCGGTGTTATAAACCCCCAGTTGTCATTAATTCAAGCAACAAAGCTACCCATCTATAATTTGACGCAAAGTTGGAAAAAGGGAGGGGGGGGGGATTAAAAGCAACCCACCTATTTTGATCTTTGTAGGAGGAAGCATATATATTTTCTTTAGTACTTCTATCTATAATGGTTGAAATGTGTATCAAAAACCATATCGTTTTTTAAAAAATACGTATCGTATCTTGTATTGTAAGATAGGTGTACTTTAAAAAAAATACATTTATAAATATATATATATAATGTTTAAATTGATATAAATAACATTTCAATTCACTTGTCATAAAAATTAAATATATAAATTAATATTATTATTTATCCAACAATTAAAAATCAAAGTGGTACCAAAGATCGTTGTCTTATTTTTCAAATATATTGTATCGTGTTTTATATAGTGTATAAAATGTGTATAAAATGATAAAAATAACATTTTAACTCACTTACAAAAAAAAAATCAACTTAAATTTCATATAATACAAGAATCAAAATTTATAAATATTACGAGTTTCAAACCAATATTTAATAATCTCAATTTCCAAATCGTTTATCAATATCAAAATTGAAAGACAAAATCCAAAATTATTCATTTTTATAATTCATCCCATTTTTATCTTAATATAAAATTTCGACAGCATCAATATCATCATCATCAACATATGACAATAAATTTTCAGTTCTTTTTTCCTTTTAAACTTATTGTATGTGCTCGCTTTTCATCCTCATCTTCCTAAAATAATTACTTTCCTTCTTTTTTGTTTGAGTAAAGATCTATGAACGTTACAAAGAGACAATATAAAATCAAACAAAACAAAAAAAAATTTCCATGTATATAATAAAACAATAAAAAAATAGGTCAAAATGGTGTCAATTAGCCGGATTGCATGTATCGTATGAATCATGTATATCGAAATATATCGTAAGATACATATCGCGTATCGTGTGACACGGTGCAAAAAGATACAACTATAAGATACATATCATTTTATATCCATATTGAAATATATTGTAAGATACGTATCGCATATCGTAAGATACTAACAGCTACTATGCTTCTATCAAGCAACAAACATGTGGTGTTTGACTGAATGGTAGATCCAATGACCTCACATGAAGAAATGGTGGGTTACTAAGGCCATGTTTGGAGATGGGTAATTACATTCCTATGTTTGGTTAAAACTATCTAATTATTGGAATGAAATTAAATTTAAGTTAGATATTCAAAATAATATAAATTAATTAAATAAATTTTAAAGCTTTCTTGTACATCGGTTGTTTCATGATCATGAACAAGTTGAAGAATTAATTTGCATCAATTTTGTTACAATAAGAACTGTGATTTGACCTTAGAAATATATTCCTATACAAAGATGTACAGATTTAATTGGCCTCCAAGCAGAACCAAGACATAGAAACCTCACTTTCTGAAATTGACTACCAAACAGAAATCCTATTCCTGAAATACCAAACAAAACTCTCTCTCTCTCTCTCTCTCTCTCTCTCTCTTTGAAGGATTAATGTTGGATTAATGGATGTTGTAGGAGGAAGGTGGCCATATTTATATGATATAATATAACCATGAATTAACTCGATTTACTTTTAATAGTGTTCAGGAACAGGCGGGCTTAGAATGAAGGAACTTAAATGGTAGATGGGTAGATAGATTTAACAGGCACGTCTAGTCACTTCATGGGTATATGTAGTGCTTACACAAAATCCCCATATCTAAAAAAACACGGACAAAAAGACCTTAATTTTTTTCTTTAATCCAAGCCCTGGACCGAATAATACATGTTGTGATATATCGATATAAATATCTATATGTATAGATTTCTAGAAATTAGGGTTAAGAAGAAGAAGAATATGATGAAGAAGAAGAAAAAAATAATGAAGGAAAAGAAGAAGAATATGGCAGTGAGAGAAAATATATAGAATAGAGAGAGGAGATTGAAGACATACCTGCTCCATCGATGGAAAATCTGCAACAATGAGATCCGAACATGTGAGGGAACGAGAGAGAGAGAGTAGCGCGAGACTTGAATCGATAGTGTTGGGCTTTTAGCGAGATTTTAATTGAGGCTTATTCCCGTGGGAATGGAATGAGCATTCCACAACTTTTGATGAGGAATGGTAATTCTGGCTTCAATGGGATTAGTCATTCCGTGTGGAATGACCAATACGGCCTAAAATGTCTAAACAAACGGGAGAATGGAATAACTCCAGGAATGTTCATTCCATTCCTATCCTCATTCTAGCCTACCAAACATGGCCTAAGAGTCGTAGGAGTGGTGGGAAGAGGATGGCGATGAAGGCAAGGTCTCCTTGTTGGCAGTGGTGGTGATGATATTGCTGCTACTGCTGTTGTTGAAAGGGGCAGTTGGAGAATGATGAGGGTGCGACTAAGATCAAGGATCAAAATTTCGTTTCTTTTCCATCGAAACAGCCGAAACGTTTCCAGTTTCTCAGGGAACCGAAACGAAAATACTAGTGGAATATCGAAATTCACATGTTTCCATAGGAAACAAAATTATTTCCGTGGAAACATACCGAAACTAGTGGAAACATTTCTTTTGTATCAATAATAATTCTAGAAGTTAGTAAAAAATAATATCTATTTATTTTTCAAGGATTAAGAGTCAAAATTACAAGAAGATATTTTTATTATTTTTCCTAAAATAATAGAAAAGTAGTAGGGGAAATAAAATGTAGAGAAACAACTATTTTAATACTAAATTACTAATTATAATAAGTTTAAATCGCTATTTGTTTTACTTTTTATTTTATATGTAACTTGTGTCAAATTATCTAATTCGTGGATATTACATAGTATATATCTATTATGTCATTTATCATGAATATGATGTATATGCCTTAAACATGCACAAATATTTAATAAATAGGCTTATTTGTATAAATAAATAAATTTTAAATTATGTTTCTACATGTTTTCAATTTTTTCTCCGTTTCCAGACAGACCGAAACTATACATTGAAACGATATTTTGATCCTTGACTAAGATGGCAGTGGAGGAGATCGACGAGGGTAGCGACAGAGATGGCAGTGGTGGAGATTGATTAGCGTAGCAATAGAGATGGCCGTGGTGGTGGTGGTGGAGATTGATGGCTGCGGTGGAGTTGGCAGTGGTGGAGATCGACAAGGGTGGAGGGTAGATAGTGGTGGTGGAGATCAACTTAGGCAAGTGTTCCTTGATATTGAAGAACATATCTTAACTCGGGCGGATGGTGGTAGTGGTGGACAGTTGGAGATGGTTGAGTGTCATTTCATTCGGAATAGGCTGGGCATTGCTTAGGTTTGGACAAGGAATGCCTATTCCCATGTTAAGTAGGAATAACCATTCAGAGGAATACTTATCAAACATATTTAATCATACCAAACACCGGAATGGAATGAACTTAGGAATGGCAATTCCATTCTAGTTTTCATTCCGGCCTACCAAACATGCCATAAATCTATATAATTAGGACACACACACACACAATAACTTAAGCACCATCCCCACAACTCAAGGATAGCATGGAGGACTTTAGAAACTCCATTGTCTTTCAAAGGAAGAAAGGAAAACTCAAGGTTTTTGGTGAACCAACAGCAAACTTACACATCTAATTTGAGGCCTAAACTTGAAATTCTAGTAGGAGATTACTAGGTGGGATTGGTTGTGGTTGGTTGGTTATCCAGTTGGTATAAATTTAATACAAGTTCTAAGTTAGTGAGAACTTGGGGAAATCCTAGTTGTGTCTAGGTAGGTTGGTAGGTTATCTTAGGAATAAAAGTTGTTGGAGTGATCCTTGAAAACTCTCCTTCAGTGGAAAAATCCGGTGAGGAGTTGGGAGTGGATGTGGGCTTAGTTAGTCGAACAACTATAAATCTCGTGTCTATTGTGTGATTGTTTAATTTTCATATTGAATGGATGCATGAAATTGAATATACAATCATTATCATGTGCTTCATTAAGTTACAATCAATTGTATGAATTGTAAATGAAAATTGAATGAATTGAAAAGATATCACAAACACTATAAGATTTAATTGTATCAATTATATGAGGTGTCTGCTTGCATGTTTTGAGTAAATTACTATTTTAATGGAGCTAATTGTAATACTGTGAATAGGAAAACTTTATTGTGTAAAGTAAACTTTTATTGTGAATTGAACAATTGTGATAACGATCAAATAGATAAACTGAGTTTACTTGAGCTAATATAGTTACATCAAGTCTAATAAGTAAATGAATACAAAAAACTATCGCAAAGAAAGGCTAGTAGGCACAACAAAGTGCAAACAAACAGATGAAATGGGATAACAAATGCTAGTAATACCACAGTAGATAATCACTTCCAAAAGTTCAAGCTATTAGGAAATGGGCATTGTATATCAAGCTCTCTCATTGGGCACCTATATATCTATTTATAACGTTGTTATATGTCCCATAAGGTCCATCACCACTTAATATTTTGTTGGACTTTCATCAGATTGACAAGATAAAGGGGGTAACCTAGTGACAAAGCAATAATTCAAATGATCCAAATGCTTGTTGTTGGACTTTTGTTTTTGTTTTTGCTTTTGCTGCACTAGCTCTCATTTTAGCCTGGACCACATTGTTTCTCTTGTTCCCTGATTAATAATTCGTAATTTCTTCAATAGCTTAAACAATTGCTTCAAGCTTTATCTTTTAGTGGAGTTTTATTGAAGTGTAAATTTGAGGATGTATGATTTTTTTTTTGTCAAAATATTTAGTGATTTTACTTATGTTTCTTGGCTTTATGAAACAGAAAAAGATAACATCACTCCCTTTACCTTGTAGGCTCCCAGGGATCATTTCTTCTTGTCCAGAATGATGGAGAGATCTCTCTGAAAGTGAATTTTACTGATATTGCCTGCAAACATTACTTTCAAGGAGAGAGAACTATTGAAACACCAAGCCAAGGAGGTGCAGTTCCTTAGCTTTGTCATTTATTATTTCTCATGCTTTTAGTGATCTTTCACCCTCCTATAAGGTGGGACACCTTTTTTTTGGTGGAAAAAAATTGGTACTTGATTTTCAAGGAATCAAATTATAAACAGAAAAGAATAGTGTTTCAGCACATTTTAAAAAACTGAGAACTGAATATTGAGTTTATTATTGATCCCACCCTATTTGAAGGGATTGGATCCAGGTTTGGAGTTATGTTTCTGATCAATTGTTTTGCTTTTTTTGTGCCAGATCAATATATCAGCAAACGTTGGAGGAAGTTCATCAATTGTATTAAATGCTGGAAATGGGAAATGTGTAATTCACATGGGATCTCCAGCACCAGAAGAAAAAATTTATACACAGTTTCCTTCTTATGATAAGCAATTTTATTCTTACGCTACCTTCGTAACCCCCACCAACGGTGCTTACCTACTCTTTTTAACGGCTCTGATCATTGGAGGGACATGGGCATGCTGCAAGTTGGGGAAAAGAGGACGTCATCTTGAGGGGGTTCCATACGAGGAACTTGAAATGGGTCGGTCAGAATCTCTTTCAGCTATGAATGTGGAAACAGAAGGTTGGGATCAATATTGGGATGATGACTGGGATGAGGAGAAGGAGGTTAAGTCACCAGCTGGAAATCATATAGGAAATGGACAGGCAAATGGCTTTACATCCAAGTCTTCTAAAATTGATGGGTGGGGAAATGATTGGGATGATTAGGCGAGTTTCAGATATATTATTTTCCACTGCCTTGGAAAAGAAGAAAAGGAAAGGAAAAATAAAATGAGAAAAGGATGAATAGATGTAGAAGATTAGGGAAAATTGTAGTGGGTGAAAGAAAACTCAAAAGAGTTATAAATTTTTCATTCTTTGTGCAATTTTGAAAAGCGGGTAGATAGATTGGATTATGTGTAAACAGTTTTGTTGTCTGCAAAACAAGTTTCTTTCCATGTTTTAAATATACACATACATTTTTCTTTCTCCTTTATGAATTTCCCCTTGTCATATTACCTTCAATAACTAGATGTCATGAGATGTGAAGATTATTTTTCACTTGATGGGGAATTTTATAAATGTAAGGATGTCCTTGTCCCCTGGATAGTCAAGGGCCAGATAAGTTATCTTACACTTTTGCAGGGATGAACCTGCTCTGTTGCAGAGAGGGAGTAGGGTTGGAGAAATTTTGGCATGAACCAGGTCAATTCATGAACCCAACAAATGACATTCTTCCATGTGACAAGATGTTACTTTTAAACATTTTTGTCCAAATTACAGGATATTACCGGATAAGTCCATGCAAAAACTTATTGGCTGTGTTTGGGTCGGCAATAAGTTCTTTTAGTTCCCTCAGCAGCATCTGAGCATACAAAATGGCCATTACTGGTTCAATAAATTAACATGTGATGTTAGTTCTGTTTTAATCCCAGCAGATGCACCATAGCATTGATTAGTCATCATTGGAGTGGTTTTTCAATGGCACATTGTGGTCTTTGCCAAAGGGAAAATTTGAAATGTCCAGGAGAAAAGAACAAGGACACAAAAAAGGGAGGGAAAAAGAGAGATGAGACTAAATGCATCTTTTATCAATTTCAAAAATGGAAAATTATACTTGTTAAAAGCAGTTTTTTCAGGAATTACTTCCTAAAATTGCTTAAACAGATTAAAGTGAATCTCATTCCTCTCCACAAACTTGTGAAACAGTTTAAAGTTATAGTAAAAGCATAATCCCACGTGAGTATTCAAATCTGAGCATGATACCATTGCATGAGACATGAGACCTTTCCACACCGGACTTTTTTTTCTTCTCTTTTCTAGGTAAGTGATCCCCAGCATTAAAAATATTCGAAAGCACATTAGTTTCTTCCATCAATTTACATCATTTTGAACCCAGAGGGAAGTTCAATACATGCTCTTAGGACTCTTATACATTCTCACTTCCAATTATGTGGACAGCATGTGGTTGAAAAATTACCTTTAAATGGGATTAAATTAACTTGTTTATGTGGTGAGTCCCTTGAGCTAAGAGCCAATAGCAATCCAACCAAAGGTGACCAAGAAAAAGGAAATAAATAAAAGGTTTGGTTTGAAAATGCTTTGATTTGGGTGTGTGTGTGTATGTGTGTGGTTGGGGGGGTAGGGGTAGTTGAGTCCTTTGAACCAGGAGGCTGTAACAACCCAACCAAAGGATACCAAGAAAAAGGAAATAAATTAAAGATTTGGTTTGAAAATTCTCCAAATTTTTTGAATTGAGGCTTACAAGTTATGCTTTAATTTGGGTCTCTAAGATATTGTCTTAAATGCCCCCAATATTTATTATTGGATAAATTACACCTATTCTCTTTAAAATTTCTGACAAATACATTAATATCTCATATTGTTATTGACAAATTACAAATATCTCATCTGATCTTTTTTAAAACAAAAAAATGGCAAAACTATAACTTTCATTGTTTTTTTTTTTTTTTGGCATTTTTTTTGCAATTTTGACTATTTTTTAAAAACTTTTTTATTTTTTATAAAAAAAATTAAGGTAAATAATTTATTTTTATTTTATATAAAAATAAATTTAAGATTTAATTAATATTAATTGAAAATAAAAAATCAAAAAATTAGTCAAAATTGAAAAAATATATATATATAAGAAAAAAACATGAAAGAGACAATTTTGTTATTTTGAAAGAAAAAAATTGACTGAAGGAAGATATTTATAGTTTTTCAAGTAAAGTAAGAAACGTCAGTGTAATTTTAAAAACCTCAAAATTAATATAATTATCAAAAATTTAAAAAAAAAAAATCAATCTAATTTAATAAGTTGTTTATCTCTCTCTCTCACACACAAACACACGCCGAAACAAACAAAAAAAAGGTGTGGAAGGGGTACGCGTGTTATTCCAACATCATGTGTTCTCAAGACCCCACTGCTATGTGCTTAACAAAAGTTGAGATGTATCATTTTTGTCTGTCAATAAAGCAAAGATAGCCTGAGAAAAAAGGTGAGTGTGCAGAATTATCTATGTCTCTCTTTGTTTCTTCAAACACTTTCTCTTCATTCCATCACATGCTTTCTATTCTTTTTATTTACTTTATTTTCTATCCAAAGAATGCATGATACAACTTTTATAACCTTTTGCCTCATTGGTGCCCCCTCCTTGAATACCCACACCCACATTTTATGGGAGTCCCTCTTCTCCATTAACTTACCTAACCAAAGATTTAGATATAGAGTTAAAATTCATGTTGGTCTATGGGACTACAAGATATTATTGTATAGTTTCGAAACATTGATATGATCAATAGTCTTGATCAATTATGAATTGTCATGTGTTTAGAAATCTAACAAATTATACACATGTCAACTTATGACTGGCTAGTCTCAGACCATACAATAAATTCTTATGAGATGCCCATGAGGGGTCAATAAAGTTGGTTGGGGGGTATACTCACGACCCACCCGACTTCGAATCACCTCTCTTCAAATGGTATCCCCAATTGTAGATGTTGAGATTGACACTTCCAAGATTAGTTTTTAATTGTCCAAAATCAAGGCAATTTGGATCCAACTTAGGCTATGCTAGACGAGAAATACCTGGATTATAAAAAATAAACAAATTCTCATGGGATGCCCTCGAGCTTTGAGCCACCTCATGTAGAGTAATTCTTGGGTGGACCGGATCCGTGAACCAAACCAATCACAGCTTTGAGCCACCTCAAATTTTGTGAACTAAACCAATCACAGTTTGTCAATTGAATAAGAAACACTTTTTTGTCATCTTAAATTAGATAACTTATCCACATGACAGATTATAATTGACCTGATCTATGAACCAGTTTCACCCAAAAATTTCTCATGCATCTTGGGCTCTCCTGTGAATCTATCAATGGGGTGACATAGAGGTAAGTAAATTACTATTAGAAAAATAAGAACATATGCAATGGTCAACCACTCCCAAGAATTAGAAAAATGTTGGGGATTTCTCCCTCTCATTTTCAATGATCTAGTGGATTTAATGATCCATTTATATAAAATAAACAAGTTCATTAGAAACCCATGTGCTAGTTGATGATGAAAGTGCCAATCGGGTAGGTTCCCTAGGGCCCAACACCATCTATTTAACTTAATACCTGACTGCATCAAAGACAACTCATTGTTTGTAATCTATGCACATGGTTGAACAATTTCAATAAAATGAACTCTATTCCCACCTTCATCCCACTTCTACAAGGACAAATATGTCAGTGCCCATATACTGAATACTTATATAGGGGTCACATTTTATATGAATTAGAGAGCAAATGAAGAATAATGATAAAATTTTGATTGTTCAAGAAGCAAAACCAATGATTCAAGTGTCCAATATTATGAACAAGAAGCAACTTCAGAATTCAAATTAGGGTAACTAGAGTTCTCACCTGAAAAGAAGTAGAGGAACAAAAAGGTATATAAAAGTAATATAATATATATATATATATGAAGAAGATAATCTATGGTAAACTCGAGTTCATGTGTGACATAGTGTCATTAGATGCGTTCAGAATAAAGTTTTTATTCGTCCCGGTTATTTTATTTCTAGTTCTTAAGTTCATTCAAAAACTTAAATACACTATTTTATATGAACTCGAACTTACAATTATCAAGAATACGAAAGAAGAATAACCAATATGAATTCTGGGGCTATTAATTAATGTACTTGATTTCATTGGGAAAATAAACATAAAGAAAGAACCAACAAGAAAGAAACAAAGATTGCATTTAAAGAAGTTGATATCTAGGAGTAGAACCTAAAGAAATGGGTGGCAAATTAAAGAAAGGAAACACCTATTTCCCAACACAATCATATTCCCTATTATTCTATTCCCATCTCTCAACCATTTTCTTTCTTTATACCTTACTTTTCCCTTTCCCCTTTGTTTTTTCCCCTCATTCTCCATTTAACTATTCTTTCCTTTATTGGGGTCCCATTAATCTATTATGGACTTAGATTGTTTGCTTCAAAGTGGGTGCTTTAGAATCTTTACCCTCAGACCATCAAGTCACTTTTGACTTTGAACAAAACATATTTTACTCCCTTCACAATTGCTATCATTGGAGACATGTATTTTGTTGAGTGGGGAGCTGCGGGAAAGCCCCCAAGAAAACATCGTGACTTCGCACTTGAATAATCATGCATCTATTTGGAGACTAGGGAAATGATTTAAGAGATCGAACAGTTTCAAACTTACTGTGGTTTTTCAAGCTGAACATAATCATAAGTTGAATGCTAGCATTGCAATTACTTTCAAAGAAGATAACAGAAAATGGAACAAGATAAATATCAGTACTTGGGCGATGATATCCAAAGGGATCCCAAATTGGAACCCGGTGAAAAGGAATCCGGTAACCAAATGTAACACAGAGAAGAAACTTCATCATAAAATGAAAAAGATCAAAAACAAAATAAAAGTAAGCAAAAACTTCCAACAATCAAATTTCACTTCTTTCTCTGATTAAATAAATCAACCGGATTCTTCTTCGCCGGATAGGCCATTGTAAATCCTTTTTTTTCTCAAACTTCAGAAGTTAGTTATATTCATACCAACTCCTCCTGGCCTTCTGAAGGACATCTGATCAGCTCCAATATGTTAACCACTTCTCCCATGTCTGGCCGGTTTGATGGCACTTGGGATGTGCAGATTAAGCCCAACTTCATCACTGGAATCGCCTCCTCGGCTGGGAACTGCCCCTGCAGTCTACGGTCAACACACTCCTCCACCCTGCCTTCTTCCAGTGCCCCTCTGACCATGTCACAGAGCACCACCACATCATCCTCCATGTACTCAACAGGCCTCTTCCCAGTAACAACCTCCAGGACCAAAACCCCAAACCCATACACATCACATTTCTCGGTTATCTTTACTGTCCGGCATGCAAATTCAGGTGCCATGTAACCAAGGGCACTCTGAATCTTGCTACTTAAAACATAACGATCTAGCATAGGCAACAGCCTTGCCAGGCCGAAATCTGCCACTTTTGGTTCACCTGAGCTGTCAATAAGGATATTGCTTGATTTTAGATTGTAGTGGATTATGTTCATTTGGTGCAAGTGAGCCATGCTTTTAGCTGTCCCAAGAATTATGTTAAACCTCTCATTCCATGATAGGAAGTTTCCACCCAATCCTTCGTGGAGATGCTTGTACAAACTTCCCCCGGAGACAAATTCATAAATGAGAAGCTGTAGTGATGGAGTCCAGTAATACCCTTCAAGTGCAACAAGATTATGGTGCCGGATTTTTCCCAATTTCTTAACTTCCCTTTCAAAATCTTCTTGGGACTTGACAAGACTGGAGACAGTCAGCTTCTTAATGGCAACTGGATGCCCATCTCCAAGAACAGTCCGGTAGACCGCCCCAAATCCACCACGTCCAAGCTCACAATCCTTGTTTAGCAGAGCATGTGCCCCTGTGCTAAAGTCAGGGTGGCCAGAAAACATGACAAGCTTGCCAGAGTTGGCATCTGTAGTGGGGGAATGGCTGAAGTCATCACCACCTGAGAATGTGAGGGCTGCTGCTGCTGAATGAGATGTGGAGGACCGAACACGGAAGTTGAGAACAGTGATGGCAATGACACCGATGACAATCACAGCAGCTGCACCAATTGCAATGAGAGCAGAAATGCTGAGGATGATTTTCTTGTGGCCAAGATTTTGGGGGATTGAGTCCGGATTGGAATCAGAGGAGTTAGGATTAAGTACAATTGGTTTGGGAAGGACAGTAGGGCAAGTGTTATTGACTACAGCACCACAAATAGATGGATTGCCAGAGACAGAGGAGGGGGAGATGGTGTTAAAAAAACCACCAGCTGGTAGTTCACCTTCAAGCTGGTTGTGGGAAATGTTGAAGGAAAGGAGGTGGGGTAGATTTGCCAACTGCTTTGGTAGGGTTCCAGTGAGTTTGTTAAAAGACAAGTCTACGGTTTGAAGGTAAGTAAGTTTTCCTATTGCAGCAGGAATCGGGCCAGTTAGGTTGTTCTGTGACAAAATCCTGCAAATTTTAACAAAAACCACAAAAAGACTGTTAGAATGGCAAAAGCTGAAAGTCTCTGAAAGTCTCTAGTTAACGAAGTTCAACTATTCTGCCAAAAGATGTTTTTGGCAAAAAGAAACCTCAGTGATAAGTGGTGAAAAAACAGACTTGTAAAATTACAGCAAACAATATACAAGTTCTGTTGTTTTATCGAGGAGCAGTAAGAAACTCTACAATCTTAAACAATTACACAGTCATCAACACAAAATCAATTACTATAGCATGAAAAAATGAGAGGGTAATAAGTATATAACTGCTGAAGTTAACAAAATATTAATCAGAATATGCGACAGCTCTGAGTGCCGATAAAGATGTTAGTTACTGAAGCTAAGGAACTGACAGGACAAGGTGAACCCAATTTTCTAATGGTTATTCAGCTTAAACTGTTTGACAAACTGCAACTATTGTGCTCGTCCACACATCACCCACCCAAAAGAAAGGCAAAGTAAAAAGAGTAATACTATTCTTACTAGATTTCTTTACTAAAAACATTTACACAGATGAGTTGGCAGTGTTGTATTGGCTCTTTAGGCTATCACATTATTTCATATCATGATGTGATATGAAACCAATACAATACTGCAAACTAATCTGTGTAAACTCTTTAGGTAAAAAATTTTGGTCAGCATAGCATTACTAAAGTAAAAAAGGCATAATAAAAATATAAAACAGAGCAAAGAAAACTCACAAGGACGTTAGTGAAGAACAGTTATCAATTGAACTTGGAATTTTGCCTGCCAAGGAGTTCTTCTCTAGCCTCAGTTCCATAAGAGATATAGCACCTCCAATTTCCAATGGAATGCTTCCATTCAGCCAATTCTCGCTCAAATCAAGAGTATTCAAGGCCTTTAATTCACCAACACTAGCTGGAATACTGCCTATGAGTGAGTTCTTGGAAAAATTCAAGAACTGCAAGCTGCTAAAATCCCCAACAGAAGATGGAATTTCACCAGATAATGCATTTTGCGATAGGTCCAAGATCTGAAGCTTTTGATTTAAGCTCTTCGTCAACGAAAGAAAAAGACTGTCCATACTCCCACTGAATTTGTTCCCTGAAAGCAGAACTTTCTGTAAACCCAATTTAAACACCGAAGGAGGTATACTACCCGTCATCGAATTCTGACTAATATCTATGGCCAGAAGATTTTTGCAATTAATCAAAGACGCTGGCAAGCTCCCAGTAAAAGCATTCTTGGAAATATTCAGTACCTTCAAAGACTGAAGCTGTCCAATTGAAGTTGGAACCTGACCAGAAAAGTTATTCTCTGAAATATCCAGAGTCTCAAGGCTTCTCATTTCTCCAATCCATTCTGGAACATCACCCACAAATGAGTTTTTTTGCAAATTTAGATCAGCACAAAAGGTAAGCTTCTGCATTGTGTTTGGGAGACTCCCAGAAAGAGAGTTCTCGCTGAAATCAATATATCTCAAAAGCAAACAACCTCCAATTCCATCAGGAACCTGACCCATAAAATGGTTTCTCCCCAAGTTAATTGTTCGCAGGCTATTCAAACCTTCAATGCCCTTCTGAATCTCACCTTCCAGCAAATTATCTGACAGATCAAGTGATCTAAGCCCATGCAAAGACCAGATCACAGAAGGTAACGGACCCGAAAACTGATTGGAAGAAAAGTTGACTGCAGCAAGTGTTGAGCATGAGCCTAAACTGTCCGGAATTTGGCCAGAAAACTTGTTGCTTGCCAAAGAAATTGATCTTAACAACCCGCATTGTTGAAATAAATCACCAGGGATTGGTCCGGAAAGACTATTCTCGCTCAAGTCCATAACTCGCAGGTTCTCAAGTCGTGCAAGATTCAGGCTTATGCTTCCGGTAAGATTATTCTTTGCTAGGAATAGCTTCCGGAGAAATTGTAATTGGAGTAGGCCTCGACCTATCCGTCCCGAAAGAGCAAACCCATCAAGAACGAGCTCAGAGACCCTGTTGGATCTGGGGTCGCATTTCACCCCAACCCAGTTGCAGGGACTATCATCATCTTCATTCCAAGATTACAAGTTTCCCATTTGGATCCTGTATATCGGCCTTAAATACAATCAAACCCAGAACATCATCATTCAGGGATGGATTCAAAGAAATTGCACAAATCGGCGCTAATACAAGAAAAGCAAATAGAACAAACAGCCTTTTCATTTCCAATCTCTAGCTAAAGAAATGAAATGGAAATGCACTTCTTAGGATTCCATCCAATACCAGCTACCAATAATATAGCTACAAGGGACAATAGTACAATACTGTATAGAACGGAAAACAAATACTAGCGAAGCCTAAAGAACTAAGAACATAATTGAACCGATGAGCAGAGCCTCTAGTCTAGAGAGAGCAAGAGAGAGAATTGCGGCCCGTACTCTTCAAAGAAATCAAGGCATTGTTTGGTTTTCCAACAAACTCGAATCGAGCGACAAAGCCAGGTGAAAATACAGCTGAACCGGAAAAAAGAAGAAGAAGAAGAAAGACAGTAAACAACTTCAAGCACAGCTGAAATGACTGATTTGGAACTTTTCAACTCTTAAAAACTTCAGATAAACGAAAGGACCTCCTTAACCGATGAAGATGACGTATAAGGAAAACCTAACTTCACCGTATACGTATACCTATATCACCTTTATCTCTAACGGCTAGAAATTTGCGAACTTATATTGCCAAAAAAAAAACGTTCAGTAAAGTCACAGAAAGCTAAAACGAAGTACAACAAAACAGCCGCATTAGAGATGTAAAACGTTAGAAATTAAAACACAGCTGAAACTAATGCGAATCTTCGGAAGGTAAAGTTTAAAAGCCCTAAAAATCTCTGAAAACCACCGATTCGAGCTCTAACGAATTGAAGATACGACAGAGAACGAATGGTGAAAGAGTTCGACCTTGACAACTAACCACAAATGGGAGCTTAGCATTCGAGATGTCGCCGGAAATTTCACCGGAGAAG
Source organism: Nyssa sinensis (assembly GCA_008638375.1). Classification (NCBI taxonomy): domain Eukaryota; kingdom Viridiplantae; phylum Streptophyta; class Magnoliopsida; order Cornales; family Nyssaceae; genus Nyssa; species Nyssa sinensis. Next base: position 6,440,640 of record CM018041.1, on the reverse strand, counting down.
AAGAAAATGAACGAACCTCCGGCGACGGCGGAGGAGTGAGCTAGGTTTAAAAAGAGAAGTTACCAGGAAATTCGCCGGAATAAGCGGAGTTGCCGCGCAGAGGTGAAGCTTTTCCGGTCGCCGTCAGTTAGCATTGAAAGAGCTCTCGCTCGCTCGCTCTCTGTCTGTCTATCTGTCTCTCTCTGTCCGAGGCTCAGACCTTGTATTGTAGTCATTTTATTAGCGAAAAAAAAAAAAAAAAGGACGGAGGGAGCTGTGAGCTATTTAATTAGATTTGGAAACGTGGCGTGATCTGATGGGTGGACAGATGTCCAACGTGGGATAGAGCTAGTAATTGTCAGTGAACTTTTGACGTGGATGCCATAAAAGTGGCAAAGTTTAGTACTTACGCAAATCAGGGATTATTGCAATTACCCCTGTACTTGGATTAAATTATTTTTGTGCCACTTAGGCTAACAAATTTGTTTTACAAAATGAACTTAACAAAATATTTTTTATTTTTTTATTTATTTTGAAATTATGCTTAAAATGTTTTTTTGGTACAAAGAAAATTTCTCTTCAACCTATTAAGTAATATTCAAGTGGTGAGTCCAAAAATAAAATTATAAAATGGCAATTATTTTGAAAATTAAGTTTTTTATATTATTTTAAAATTATATTTTGCAAATTCTGTGCAATTTTAAAAATATTAATATTTTATTACATTTTATATTTATAAATAAATCATGGTTTTTTAATATTATTAAAGCATTCAACTGAATCATGAATAATATAATACATTGAAAGTTGTGATTAACAAGTGCATTTTAGAGTTTTATCTTAAACAATTTATTATCAATTAAGTATTTAATGAGCTCTTAAAAATGTATTAAATGCGATGAATAAATTGAGTCAAACATAAAATTTCTATGTTATGAGAATTAGCATAAATGTTATCTACTGATTAGGGTAATACTATGAAAAAATTATTTCTATTCAAAATTTTATGAATTCAATTTTATACAAAAATTAAAATAATTGTAATAAATAAATAAAACTCAGTCTGTAAAAAAATTAACGAATAACGGGCTAGAGAACTTTTAATAGTATTTCCTAATTGACTGTAGAAATGTTTTAATCTATTTATGAGGTAATAAATAATTATTCCTCCGTTCTATTTTAAGAGTTTTATTTAAAAAGTTAACATACTTTTAAGTTATAAATTTTTAAAATTATTCTTTATTACACCTAATGTGAACATGATTTATAATTAAATAAAGGCGATACAAAAAATTTAAATAGTTTTAAAATAATAAAATAATACCTTTAAAAAAGTTAAAATATTCAAAAGGGACTATCATATTAGAACGGAATGAGTATTTGCGATATCTATGAGTTCTTAAACAGGTAATGGCATTGTGTGAAAATAAGACTGAAAATGAAGGGTGGTCTCTGAGCCAGCTGCAAGGATGCCGGAGATCCAACTGAAGAGAGAGAGAGAGAGAGAGGGGCGGGGGGGAAAGCTAATAAAGGTAGGTGGAGAACAGGGATAGGTGGGTAGTGTCATTAAAGAAAGTCTGTGGCTGTGGTTGTGGTGCTGGTGGTGCAGTGCAGGGCAGTCTGTAGATAGGGAGAGGGACTCCACTTTTGCTTTGGGACCTTTTCTTTCTTAAATTCCTTTGAAGCTATGGGGTCTCCCTCCCTTGAGAAATTGTTGGGTACTCCCGTTGTATATGATTTAAGGGTGAGTTGATGTGTCATGTACCTTTTATATATATTAGAAAAATATTTATCATTTAGTGGTGTGATCGAGTGATAAAAAAGATAATAAAATTCAAGTTTTTTTAAATTATTGCAAAAAGAAAAATTTAATTTGATGCGCGTAAACTAATACAAAATACTCCTAAAGATGAGCAAGCCTGGCTATTATGAAATATTGAAAATACATGTACATGTTTTTTTTTTTTTTCTCTCTAACATTACATTCATTTGTTCAAGTAATTTTCAGAAAATTTATACAAATTAACAAGGTCTAAAATTTTAGGAATAATTCATTGAATTCTTCTATAATATTTAACTTTTTTCCCGCGCTCGAAACTCGTTTCTCTCACTCTCTCTCTTGTCTATGTCACATTCGATCCACCACCAAAGATTTACTTGTCGCCATTCAACGATTGCTGAACATCTATTTGTCGATCAAATAATGGCTAAGAAATTGTCATTCTATTTTCATGTTATTTTTATTTTCATTCATGTGTACTAAACATAACTTTTTTTTATGAATCATCTCAGTGAGAGTCAGGCCCACCGTTTAAACTCTAATCGCTAACAATCAACGCAAAAAAACTCGAATTCGAGACAATTAAATTTTATTCTTAAGATCTTTACCCTTCAACCACATCTCCGAATCATCAATTTCTATTATATTTTACAAATAATTAATTCTACCCTCTCTGTCTATTGTTAATTTGTTATTAGTACTCTCTTATAGTTGGGATTAATATCATATTGTTATTAAGAGTCAACAGATCTAACTTTCTAAAGTACAAAAGGGTCATTTACATTGCATGAAGCACAATGAGATGCAATAAACTATAAAATCTTAAAAATGAGTCATGCCATCTTGCAATAATGAATCACTAATTCTCTCTCAAATTTTAAATCTTAAAAATTAATGTAACAGTGCATCATTTGTTTAACCCTCTTAAAACTTTATATTGTTGGAATTAACATTGTGTAATGATCTTTTTCTATCATAATAACAGCTAAAATTTGGAAATATATATATATATATATATTTCATTTTCATGTTATCATTTTTTGATATTACATACATTTAATATGATTAGTTCAACTCCATGTCATTCACACTTGCTCATCAAGTTTTTCAATTATTTCATACTATAAAAAGATAATTAAAAATTTTAATTTTCATTACATTTAAAATAATATCAAATTAATTCTTTGTCCATATGGCCAATTTCATAATATATATGCACATTGCAACTTCTTTAAAACAATGAAACGATAGTAAATTCAAAATTTTCCTACGGAGCACCAAATTTTTTCTTAATTTGTTTCATCGACTTTGTTTGGAAAAGCAGTAAAAAAATGTAATTTTAAAATATATAGTTTAAGAAAATTGTAAGTATTTATATAAATATATTTAAAATAGACTTAAATAATATTTAAAAGAATTCTTTAAAGTGTTGAATGAATTATATATAGATTGAAAATAAGGGTTTTCAAGAATTACTCCATTCAAACGGGCAGTCATGTTTGCAGAACAAAATTCTTTGAGAGGTGTTCCAAAAGTCAAAATCAAATGTTTCTTTTAACGGTAACGGAGATGAATAGAAGCATAGAACCCAACCAAAGTAAAAGGCAAACTGCCAAAAGACAAAAGCAAGCGTGCCGTTAGGTCATTTTTCACTTGTAAACTACTATAAACGGTTGCGGATTTCAACGTAAATAAATAAAAAAGAATTCCCGCCGGTGGCTACGCCAGACCAGCTACGGTCAATTTTTTCAGACAGATAATAAAACCAGGCAGTAAAACGACAGCATGCTTTTGTTTTTATTCGTAACTGCAATATTCGACCTGCGTATCCCACACTGCCCTTACTGCACTGACAACATCCATCCATATATATATATATATATATATGTATGTATGTATATATGTGTGAGATAGTGTGTGTATATATATATACACACACACAGTAACACTATCACACACACGCACATATGCGATCTAGCTAACGTGATAAAGACCCATCCAAAGGCATGCACTTTGTTTTCTGAGATAAAATGGTATATGCTGGTAGAAAATATGAACAAGTGCAGGTCGAACTTGAAGCAGATTGACAAGCACAAAAATTTTACTTGTAATTTTTTAAATTATAATTATTTTATTTTATTTTTACTTGACAAATTATACATACATCTTATCCTAGCTCATTTTTTTAAAATAACAAAAATATTTTTAATTTTATTTTTTATTTTATTTTTTCAATTTCTGACCAATTTTATTTTTTAAAATTTATTTTATTTTCAAATAAATATTAATTAAAATATTCTTGATAAAAAAATAATAATAATAAATTAATTACTTTAACTTTTTTTTTAATATAAATGAATAAATTCTTTAAAAAACTTTAGTCAAAATTGAAAAATGTAAAAGAAAAACATGAAATAAATAATTTTGTCATTTGAAAAAAATTGGACCAGAAGGAAGGTACATATAATTTGTTAATAAAAATATAATATAAGAAGATAATATAATTTCAAAAATCTTAAAATAAATTTTTGTTAATGTTAAAAACTTTAAGAAATATCGATATAATTTATATTAAAAATATAAAGGAATAATAATCATTTTTTACTTGAAATAATGATCACTCTGAGATATTTCAAAATTTCTCTAGTATCATCAACCGTTGAAATATAACAAGTAATGCTATATTATACAAAACTTTGAATCTACAAAATGATGTAATAATATTAATATTTGATTGATTTTTTACCATAGAAATGAGTGATCACCCAGCGATCTAAAAAAATACTGCATCATTTCATCAACAATTTCTGAATTTGAGTTTTGGGCCATCTAACATTATTCAAATTTTATTAATACCAACGACACCCGAGATTAAATTGTCTTCACTTATAATGATTTTTTGTTATTTTGGATTTGCAATTTGATCGACTGTTAAATAAAAAATAAATAAATAAATAACACAATAAATGAGTTTGGTGGTATTTTTCAAACTTTTTCTAGAGACTACTAAAAAACAGTTATTGCATTCAATCTCGAGACCATCTAATAGATCCCCTCTCATATAAGCTGAGTTTATAGTAGTATTTTCACATTAAAAAAAAAAAAAAGAAACAACTAAAAATTCAAGGTCATACCCAAGGAAAAAAAAAGAAAGGAAAGGAAGAGGAAAAAAGAGGGGGGAGGGGTAAGAAGTAAATATAGTTCTATGGTAAAAAACTGGGCTTTGATATTTTGGGTCAATCCACTAATAAGATCTTGTGAAATAGAATGGGCCTAAAAAGATCGATCCATTACAGTAGAAGGCTTTCTAATGAAGATAATAACAGTATAAAGCCATCTCTCCAAAAGAAGTTATTTAGAACAACTCAAAGTGTGATTTTAAGAGATGAGCCATTCGCTTGCCAATATTGCTCCAATTAATGAATTATTTATGCTTCAAGAGAGCTTCCATCCTAACACTCATTTTGGATCCAACTTTGAATAGTGAAGAAGTTGATGTAGATATGAATACTATGAAGAGGAGATCCAAAAGTTAATTGGAAGAGAGAGAAAAAAATAAATAAGTGGGAAAAGAGATAAAAGTGAGAAAAATGTTTCAAAATATTAAATGAATACTTGTTTAGATACCACTGTTTGAGTGATGTATAATGCTAGAAGCTAACAATGTATGCATAAATATTGTAGTAGCATCCAAAAGAGTTTTTCAAGTCAAAAAATGAATCCCCTCTTGGAGTTACTCTTAGTAAGATAATTACATAATATCATCCAACCTCAAAAATACACACATACAAGGAAAAAAGTGTTTGGAGGTTAGAGAGTAGTGAAGCTTTAGAAGTGGTCGTTACATATTGGGGTTTTTTTTTTTGCAGCAATGAAACGAGAAAAGTGTTTTAAAATTCCTTGAAAGTTAGGGAGTAGTGAAGTTTTGGAACTGGTATTTGTGGTGGTGATAAATGCTACGATAATAGAGAAGAAAAGGGCGGTGGCGATGGCTGGTGGTGATACATGTGATAGGGAAGAATTAAAACACATTTTTGTTCGAGTGTAACTCTCACAACATTTGAACGTAATTGTGTAATGTGAGATGTAAGTTTTATAACGCTGGGTGCAATTAACTCAACATTGTAATTATAGTTGCACTCAAACGTTATGAGAATTGTATCAAATCATCTCACAACGACTTTTTTTGTTGTTGTTGCAGTGATAGAGTAAAAAAAGAGACGGTGGTGGAAGATTATTTATTTAATTTTTTTATAATGGGGGGCAAAGTAAGTGTTTTGAAACTCCTTAGAGTTTATGGGTGCTGAAGCTTTGGAAGTGGTGGTGCTGGTAGAAGCAATAATATTAAGAAAGAAGATAAATGGTGGTGATCGGTGACTACTTTGATGGGCTGCAACTATGTTGGGTCAAGTTGGGCTGGGGTTGAGTCTTGATCAAGTTCAACTCATGATACAAGTCATTGAGCCTGACAAAAAATGCCTAGAATCGGGTTTTTCTCGAGTACCCAAACATTCGATTTTTTTGAAATTTTTTCGGGATAGGTCGAATTTCATGCATATTCTAAAGACAAAAATGCAAAGATTTCTAATAAAAATAAATTTTAAAAGTTTAATACAATTAGATAATAAAATAAACATATATGTTTGAAATATTAATAAAATGAACGGTCAAGATTATTTACATGTTTGAAATCTAACCGTTCATATTAATTGAGATATAAAATATATGATTTTAAGTAGTGACAATTCGAATTCGGGCTCAGACCGGACTCGAGTATCATATATTTTTACACAAGTCCATAATTTCTCAAGTCGAATTTAAATTTACCCACCTAACTTGCACTCTATTTGATGATAATAACCAGTGAAAATGAATAGGAACTGGACGAAGATGAGATTAGGATTATAATTTTGAAAAAAGAAGATGAAAAAGACGGTAGATTAGTCATTTAGTTTTGTAAAAATGACTATTTAAGTTAAATTTTTTTTTGTGTTAAAATATTATTTTTTAAAATCAATAACTACAACATTACATTAAAATAAGTCGGTACAGTGCACGACAATTATGCAGCGTCGCTGTAAGATCCGAATAGAGTTAAAATAGATTACTTGGGTATGTAAACAATCAAATTAAATCCGTACGAATCGTAAGTCTTGCAAAAATTAAATTAAATTATACAGGATTTGATTCTTCATCTTTTTTATTGTGTTTTGGGGAAAATAAAATACAAATAAATTTCGAAAGCTCCAAGGCAAATAGGAAAACGTTGCCTGTGTTCCGTACGTCACTATCGAAGAACAAACAACAAAGATCGAGTTTCCCCAGATATGGCCGCCCTGTTAAAAATCCTAAGATTATCAATCAATCGGCATATCTCAACAGTTGCGCCGAAAGATAACCCAAAGCTCCGATCGGATCTTTCTACTACTAATAAGTACTCGCATTCGCATTCTTGTTTTAAGAAGAATGCGAGTACGTAATTAATGTAATAGAAAAAAAATTATATTAATTTTCTTTTATGAATTTTAAAAATTAATATAATTTTTTTAAAATTTTTGAATTTATATTAATATTTTCTTTTTTATTTACAAACTATAAATATCATATTTAATTAATTTTTTTTGTCAAAATGACAAAAGATGTTCATTTTATTTTTAATAATGCTAGGCTTAAAAACTCTACTAAAAGTGTTTACTTTCATGAGTTGACAGTATTGTATTGACTGAATATTACATCATGATGTGACATCATGTGATGTCCAACCAATACAACATTGATAACTCATGAAGGTAAATAATTTTGGTAAAATATAAAGGTAAGACTAGCATTACTCTTTTATTTTATATTTTTATATTTTTAAAATTTTGAGCAATTTGTTCTAACTTTTTTAAAGATTTTTTCTTTTCTTTTATATAAATAAAAATAAATTTAAAATTTTAATCAATATTTATTTGGAAAAAAAAAACAAGAAAGTGACAGTTTTGTTATTTTGAAGAAAAAAAATTAACTAGAAGAGAGTATTTGTAATTTGTCAAATAAAATAACAAAGATCAGTGTAATTTTAAAAATCTCAGAAAAGAACAATGTAATTGTTAAAAACCTTAAATAAAGTCAATGATATTTTTCATAAAAAGAAAAAATCCAGTACAAAGATTTCACTGGGAGTCTTCCCCTCAAATTTGGGTATTTATTTTATATTTTTAACAAGGAGATTTTGTGAGTCCCATCCAACTAATCCTAGTGGACATATTTAATCCCTTTATCCCACATGCATTTGATAATAAATAATAATAAGAGTAGATTCTTGATGGATTGCCTTAAGGTGAAGGACATGAACTTAGTACCCTCTCTATGTTGAAAAAATGTCATGAGTCAAACTTGTTTTGGACATCTTATTTATTCCTTGGGGTTATTTATTTATTTATTTTAATTAATTATATGGTGACAGGATTTAATTATGACTAAACATTATAGTAATTAAATGGATGTAGGATGGGATATTGCAATCTTAGGTTGGGATTAGGATTTTTGGAAGAGAGTCTCGAGGCCATATTTGTTCCATAGGTTAGATAAAGATGTATTAGTTATCTCCTCCACTAATAATGATAAGATTAGTAATCTTACCGTTCATCTTCTATTATTTTATTTATACTATAGGCCATTATTTACTCTTGTATTATTGGTAAGTCGTTTTCTTGTTTTATCAAACACCGACTTCACTCGATTATCGATACTAATTTATCTAATCTTCTCCCTAAACTGACAAGCAAACATAGAACACAAGACAAAAACAAAAAAAAACTATCCTTTGCACCCGAGAGGGATTTAAATGTAACTTTTGACATATGGAATGGCACCTTGAATTAAATTGGGTTAAATTATGGTTAAGCAATTTTTTAAATCAAATATAAAAGTTTAGCCAAGATCAAATTTTGTTGAAAATTTTGATAAGGTCATATTAAATTTGGCAAAGATTTTAAATAAATAACTTGATTAAAGTGCATATATATTTTGACCAAATGATGGAAAAATAGTAAATTTGGATTTGTACAAATTAGCCCTTTATCTTATGACTTGAGGAAAGTAAGATTTTGGCCACACAAGAAGAATTGGCATTAAGTTTCAAAGTAAAAACAGGAGTTGGTGCAAAATTAAACAAAATGACTAGTTTTCTTAGGGCAAAGGATAAATTTAGTGCACGAGAGTACTCTTGTCAGACGGTAGGGTTTGGGATGTAACCTTATTCCCTCAACGTGAGAGACTGTTTTTTACGACTCAAATTCGTGACCTTTAAATTATAATAGAACAATCTTACTGTTGCATCAAAACTCGCATTCTAGTATTTTTAATAACTCATAAAATGTCGAGAGGTTTTCATATTATACCAACAAAAACAATTCATAGCTACCAAACAATAATAAAGAAAAAATCAAGATTTTATCTAATTAACTGATTCAATAAAAACAAACTCGATATTTGATACTACGAAAATGGGCTTAGAATTTGAAAATTGACTGTGAATTAATGGAAATTAATTCACAGTCAATTTTTGGAAAAACTAACTCGATTTTATCTTTTTTAAATGGAAATTAATTTACTTCATCATTAAGAATCAGAGATTTGAAGTACAATTCGAAGTAATTACAAGACTAATGGTAGATTGATATTATTTCCTTGGGTTTTAAAATTTGAATTTGAAGAGCACAATACATAAAATTCACTATATTAAATGCTTCTCGTGTATATTTAATTACATGTACCAGAGCAAACAATTACTACTACTGCACTGGTAACTCTCAGAAATATACAAAATCTTGGAGGGATTTTATTTTATTTTGGGATGAATTTTGCACCCAATTTAAATTTTTTGGGCCTTAATAAAACAACAATAAAGAGGAAATTTTTTTTAAAAAAATTTGTTTTAAGGGGGCAAAGCATCCATCCAAATTATTTTTGAAAGAACAATATTTTATTGTTTTATGTGACAGAATGCTGAGTATATTTATAAAAATGTAAAATATTGAGATAAATGTACGATAGGATAATAAAATATAAAATTATAAATAATGATGGAAAGTCGCATTGATTAAAATAAAATGAAAGAAAAAATGACTAAAATAGTGTTAAGTATGTAGTGAATAATAATTGCATATTGTTAAGAGGGAAGTAAATTTAAAACAAAGATGGGTGGAGATAGCAAAGAAAAATATGACGATATATAATTTTATTAAAATAATGGTGTTATATATGATATAATGACGAAATAAAATTCGTGTAACAGATGACAAATTGCTAAGATAAACTTTTATTGAGTCGAGCTTACTATAACATTATTAATGTTAAGTGTGAATCAAAATTAAAATTTATTTATTTATAACAGAATGGACCACTTGGGTCCTTGGCTACTCGAATTAGGGACTCCGAAAAATACTTGTAAAACTCTCCCAATTGAGCTATCTAATAGGGTTAAATAAAAACTATAATTTAACTATAGAAGTAGCATTATATAAGGAAAAATGAGAAAATAAAATTTATGTAATGAACTACTACTTAGGAGTGTGCTTGAATGCTAAAAATATTGAGAATAAAATCCAAGCGTCTTGAATTTAAATTTTTTCTGTGTCGATCGTTGGCAGCTAGAGAAAAGATAAATTTGACTGTCACAAAAAAAAAGACTTAGTCTGTTCACTAGTGCGCATAAAGTGGTTCAAAATATCCCTTATTGATTAATTAAAAAACAAATAAAAATTATGTAACGAACTCCGAATTATTAAGTTACATTATTTATTAAGTTGAGTGAATTACAGTATGTTTTTGCAAAAGAAAAAATACAATATCTTCATTTACATATAATATTTTTTTAGGACAAAAAGAAAAAAAATTAATGATTATCATGTTATCTTGAATTGAAAAGGGCGGGACAATGGTAAAATTTACCGAGGGAAGTCATTGTTTTCTAGGAGCATTGTATTTTTTAAAACGAATTTAAATTAGGTTTAAAACTGACTTTCTCACTCCTCTCTCCCCCCCCTCTCTCTCTCTCTCTATATATATATATATATTTTTATTGATAATCTCTAGCCTATAGATATCTATAACATAAATTTTAAATAAAAAAAACAGGTAAATTATTTTTTTCCAGAAAAAATAGGTGAAAAAAAAAAAGAGAGGAAAAATGGAGGGAATGAGCTGGAGGGAGGATCTTAAAGAACAGGAGGCAGATACTGATACTGAATATGGAGAGATATAGAGAGAGAAGATATTGGTGGGGGACTGCATCGAATCAAGAGAGGGAACCTAAAAGGATCACGAAATATCTGTGACCACCCTTTGATTTTATCTTTCTGATTCCCTCTTCCCTTGCCTCCCCTCCCTCCTTTTCTAAGAAAATTCTCCTACCCACATTCTCTACCCTTCTTCCTCCTATAAATTCCACCCCCATTTTCATTATACATCTCATCTTTTGTTTGCTTTCAATCTATTCTGTTTCTCCCCTCAGTCCCTTTTCTCTCTCTCTCTCTCTCTATATATATATATATATATATACACTGTTTTTCTTCTGCAAGTGGGTATTATTGGTGGGATAGAAAGAAAGAAATGAATGCTTCTTTTTCTTCATCATCATCGTCAAAGGGAATGATGGATCATGGGGACCAACCCCATGTATTGGCTGTTGATGACAATCTAATTGATCGCAAAATTGTGGAGAAGTTACTCAAGAATTCCGCTTGTAAAGGTAATACATTTTCCTTTCCTTTCCTCTCCTCTCCTCTGTATTTTTCATCTCTTAAATGCCTCATTCCTTTAATTATTCTGCTAATTTAATTGAGCGTAGGCTTCCATTGAATCAAGAAATAGACTTTGATTACTTGAAATATAAAAAAAATACCTTTGATAATTCAAATCAAAATAATTGAATATCTGATATGATTTATCAATAGAAATACTCCAACGTTATTATGACCATTTCTCCCAAACGTTTATGATAATAAAAAAAATATGTTGACCATTGCGTGTATGGTGGTGGGAGCTAATTTTTATATGGGTGAGTTGCGTAAACAATCTCTCTATTTGCAAAAATAAGACTTCGTATATTTAACTCTTCTTAAATCACACAATGATCAATAATCAATGATCAAAATCTCGTCCACCAGACTGTTTTCAAGAATTAATTTATATTATTTTAGAGTAATTTTATCAATTTCTAAATTTGTTTACAAAAGTAAAATCCCAAATAAAGTGGCTTTAAATATCATATATAAGATAACCCTACCCAATACAATATCACTAACTCTTTTAGTAACATTTGCTTTTGATAAATAATTTTGGTGAGAATAATTTTTTTCATTATGTTTTTTAAAATGGTTAGTTCAAAGTCAAATCTGCATTTTCACATTTTCACATTTTACCAATTTCATTTTCTCACTCCTAGATTCAATATGATTGATTCGTTCCCATTTATTAGAGTGGGTTCATCACATTATATTTAGGAGTGAAAAAATAAGGTAAAGAAATTTATTATGTTTAGCACTATTATTCTATATTTAATAATGATAGAACACAACTGCATTATTTATGGGTTATAGTTAATAATGGTAGAACAAAACCATATTAAATGGCATGACCCACCACATTTACCCCATCTTATCTTGACAAAGTGAGACTGTCACACCACATTATTTTGTAACGATTTCTCTCAAAGTTTGAATTTTTTCATGATTTATGAGTGTAAACTTTCTTTCAATTTTAAGAAATTCTAAAATTTTGTGCAAAGTGTCACACCACATCATTTTGGAGGCCCAAAGAGTTTTTTTTAAAACCTTTTTTTAAGAATAAGGTTACAATAAACTTATTTACCAAACTAGGGTCATTATGAAATCGTCTTTATAAAAAACGATTTAAAAAAAAAATTATTTGAAATCGTCTTTCAGATTTTTGAAAAACGATTTCTTAATAATTTTTTTTTCAAAAACACCTTTTTGAAAGATAATTTTTTTAAAAAAAATTGTTTCAAAGCGTTTTTCCGAAAGACACTTTTAAAAGCGTTTTTTAAAACATGATTTTAATTTTTTTAAAAAGAAAAAACATTTTTTAGAAAGACGATTTTACAAACAACCATAATCTTGTAAATAAGTTAAAAACAACATCAGACTAGAAAATAACTTTTTTTTTTAACTCTACTTCAGGATTTACCTCCATTATTTTGCAATGGTTTCTCACGAATTTTGAATTTTTTCATGATTTATGAATGTAAACTTTCCTTCAATTTTAAAAAATTCTAAAATTTTGTGTGAACCGTCACATAATGATGTGGTGCAATGATCTTACTGAATAAGTGCATCCAAAAATAAATGCATACATGGGAATAATAATTTACTAATTCATAAAATTGCTGCAGTGACTACTGCAGAAAATGGGTTGAGGGCATTGGAGTATTTGGGCTTGGGAGATGATCAGAACAACACTTCCAATGTCAGTGTAAGTGACTTTCTTTTTGCTATAACACTAAAAAAATGGCAGTGTAAATGAACTTTTCCTATAAAGCTTCACTGAAAGGTCTTTTATGTTTGGATTTGATTGCAGGGTTTGAAGGTAAATTTGATAATTACAGATTATTGTATGCCTGGAATGACAGGCTATGAGCTGCTTAAAAAAATAAAGGTATAGATTAAGGGGAAAAAGTGCTCTTGATGCATCCCAACTTTGCAATAGTTAGGCCATCTCCAATGGAGGAAAAAGTCTAATGATAAGATAGGTAGTACGTTAAAACTCAGTCATCGTGTAAATTAGTTATAAACACGTGACGAGAATGAAGGCATGACGATACTTAAATTTAATGTATATTTTTTATGTTAAAATTTGATTTACATTACTACTGCATTTTTCTATGTTACTTCATTACTGGATTTTTTTTCCCCTCCAACAGTGACATCAAATTTAATTTGAGTTAAAATCCTTGAAAAAGGAAAATCATTTCCAATTCTAAACTCGAAACCCATATCAAATATATTTTCACCCAAACTTAAACCTAAATTCACAAAACTCATAACCACTGTTCAAAGCCAAATTAAACACATTTGGGACAAGACGAGAGTTTTCTGGGATGTGATGGAAATTTTTTCAGAAGATTTGATTTAAACGTCAGGTTGCCATTATAGAGCATCATTTAAATGAACCTTTTACTAGTAGAAATTTGAGATTTCTTTGCTTGTGTTTGAGATTTCATATTCAATGACTTGGTGTTCATAACAAATATCTTCTTGCAAGCAGGAATCATCTGTCATGAAGGAGGTTCCAGTTGTGATAATGTCATCTGAGAACATCCCAACTCGAATTAACAAGTAATTGCAACTGTTGCATGTTTTCTTCAAGTTTTTTTTTTCTTCCCATTTTTTCTTTCCTCAGTTCTAACATCAGATTTCTATGAATAGGTGCTTAGAAGAAGGAGCTAAAATGTTCATGCTAAAGCCCATTAAACAATCTGATGTGAAGGAATTGAGATGTCAATTGATGAAATATGGAAGCTAAAAACTTTCTTGAAAAAACATTTGACATGTTTGATTTGAGACATTTGCTTCAGCTGCAGATTATTTTGGGTCACTCCAATTTTACACTCTACCCCTACACAATTGTAAGAGATGATTTGCTTCAATGAATTTTCTTTTTTCTCCCAAATTTCTTTTATGCTCTGTTTCTGTTCTCTGAAATTGGTCTTTTACTACTCTGTTTCTGGTTCCTTACTGCACCCCCACAAGAATATAGGTATATATATATATATATATATATATATTTATTTATTTGTTTATAGAAATCAGCTAAGATGATGGTACATAAAGGCCAAGAAATCAAGATTCAAATGCAAACCTTATGCATAAGGTGTGAGCATGATACATTAATATAAATGTCTACTGGCAGAATTTAATTGCTTAGTTGATAAGAATTTTGCATTTCCCCTTTCTACTTCCCCTGGCACAATCTTGAACATCTTCAACTTGACTGATAATGGCTTCATTTCTGTGTTTGAGCCACTACTCTCTGAGAAATGGGCTAAGACTCATTTTACTTTGATATAGTACAATGGCAATCATCGTGAAATGCATTATGATTTATAGCATTTTCTTTTCTTGTTTTTTTGGTTGGATGGCATGGTTATTGTACAAAAGCAAAGTTAGATCTCCCAATAGATTATCTCAACACTCCATGTTGGTAGGGTCCGCCGGGTGGGGTGTGAGAAGTAAAATAATATGTTGGAAAGTCTAAGTATTAATCATTATACAATTATTTAATACTTTTTATAGACTTTTAAAATGGTCACATTTGATAAAATAAACAAGATAAATTCGACTTGTTTGAGCTTGCCTTATTAAATTAAAATTAATTTATATTATATTATATAAAAAATTAAATTATTTGAATTCGATTCACAATTGGTTTGATTAAAAATTTAAAAAGTAAGTTATTCGAATTTGATTTACGATCGATTTAATTAAAGGTTTATTTAAAATTAATAAATTAAATTTAAATATAATTAAAAATTTATTTATTTTAATGAATCAAAATTGAACACTCCAATGCTCGGTTTGACATTTTCCTCTGTTTATAATAAACAAAAGAGAGCATAAAGAAATATACATATACACTACAACCAAACAAAACAGAGCTAATTTGATTCTACTGCTGCCCAAAGCAAAACCTTTGTTTACACCCAAAAAAAAAAAAAAAGGGTCTCAAACATGAGCTTAATTAAATCAGAAGTAAATGTAAATTGGGATCAATAAAAATGCCTGGGTTGGTGATGGTGATGTCTATGTTCATCCCATCCAAAGCACTGCAAAACTGGAAAGCAAGCAACAAACATGCACCTCCTAATCCCTCTGATCACAGAGGAGACTAATAAACAAGGGCAGCAACAAAATGCCATCAATGGATCATTATACGGGCAATCCCTTCCATGTTGATGATGATGATGACGATGACCCATGCTCTTCCTTCACCTGATTACTAAAAATTAATAAACACCCATAAACCATATCGCAAAAGCAAGACAACCCATATGCTTATATATATATATATATATATATATAATGGGTTAGAGCAAATCTTTAGATCAAGAAATCTAGATAAGTTATTAAGTTATCAGCAACCTTACCTTATAATCTCGGCAAATTGAAGCTGTGTTTGTGGAAAGATTGGGAAGATCGGCAACTATAGAACAAAATCAAAACATGAAAGGATTGAGATTTAGAGAGAGAGAGAGAATATTTAATATTCGGTGAGGGGATTATGCTGTTCTAGTGCTATGGGAAGCAACCTTCGGAGGAAGGCTGGCCAAGTCGAACTCAAACCGTGGAGTATAAAGCGTCACGCGCCGTGTGAAATACGCGTTGGATTCTCTAATGTGCGAGCAATCAAATTAAATGACAAATTATTACATGAGGTGCGATTCCCGTCGTATTATATATATATATATATATATATATTTGAATAAATTAGCCTGCTTTCTTTTAAAATTTTTAATAATTATATTATTTTTTTAATTTTAATCATTATATTAATTTTTTAAAAAAATTTTAAAATTATATTAATCTTTCTTATTTTATTTAATAATATATAAATATTCTCTTCAATAAATTTTTTTCCTCCAAAATAATAAAATTACCATTTTCATTTTTTTTCATTTTCTTAATTTTGACAATTTTTCATTTTCTAAATAAATATTGATTAAAATATTAAATTTATTTTTATATAAAATAAAAATAAATTGCTTACTTTTAAATTATTTTGTACATAAAATAACAAAATATTTAAAACAAAGTTAGAAAAAATTAGTCAAAATTAAAAAAAATACAAAAAAATTAAAATAAGAAGGGAAATTTTTCATTTTAATTAAAAAAAATTGATTAGAAGAGAGTATTTATATATTGTCAAATAAAGTAGAAGACGTCAGTATAATTTCAAAAATTTCAAGAGAAATCAGTATAATTGTCAGAAACCTTAGAAAAATCAGTGTAATTTACCCATATTTCTTTTTTGTAAACGTCTAATGTATTATATTGTTAAAGAAAAATGTTATGCTAAAATAATGTATCACAGAATTATATTAACTATATGATTTATCCCACGATGTATCTTATCCTCACATAAGGTTGAAACTCGCGGGTGGAGTCATGGTGGGTCCCACCGTTTAAGAGGGTGAGTTACCAGATGAGATGAATGCCATGGGATATAAAATATAATCTTGTCAAAATTATTAATAATGTTTTATTTTCTATTACTTTCATTCCACCTCTTTCATAAGGATTTGAATGACCTACTACCAGGGGCCCACTGAGGTGAAACCTACCATTATGGTTCCACCTTTTGGGAGAGATGTGAGATAGAAGTGGTAAAATATAAAATATTAATTTAAAATTATCGAGATCATCACACGTATACGATACGTGATACATGTGATGGCTCATGAAATGAATTTTCAGTGTGTTAGAAAATTAATTACTAGGAGTGCTAAATAAGGGTATAATTTTGAAACTGAAGAAGTTATGCCACGGACTAATTTCATAAATTAAAGAAAAAATATTTTGAAATAATAATAAGACAGTGTTTGGCTCCAAATTAGGTAAAAAGAATATCTTCCTACTCTCGTATGTGTTACAATTTTAATGAACTATGTATGCACTTACATGTATATCACGTGACATCATAATTATTATCGTTATTTTGTTTAATTTATTCTTTTGTTTGTTGTTTTACAAGTTCATATGATTTAAAATTGAAAAAAATAAATAAATTATACATCTCATCCTAATAATAGAAGCGAGAATAAAAGGAAAAATGAATTACCAATCGTACTAACTCGAGTAACCTTATTTAGTTCACTTGAGTAGTACAAGAAATGGTGAGAAAGAAAAGCTAAAAGGAAGGTAGTCTTGTTCATAGCAAACAAGAGAGGAAGAAACCCGTACGGGAGCAAATTTAGCAAAAGCTTTTTCTTGTATATTTCATTTTCTCAACTAAAAAATTAAAAAAAAACATTATAGGAAAGAAAAACTCCATTACTAAAATTGGTAACAATAATATTCTTTATATCAATTTTTTTACCAAATTTTGCATATTGAATGACGCGTCATTAGATTATTAGTGATATTTTAACAATAATCTATTACCACGTTATTCAGAATGCAAATTTCATAAAAAATTTGAGACATGTAACATTAATCAAAAGATAATGCTATTAATAAATTATTCTAGTATGCAAACCGGACTCTTATCCCTTGGTTGAAGATTAAAGTCAGAAAGTATTTATAATAAATTAAAAGTTATCAAATTCAATTCCTGAAAAATTTCACAAATACGTCAACATATGCCAACAATCTCTTAATAGCACTGCCCAAAAAGTTCTTGCAATCAAGAGCTATCATATAGTACTATAGTGGAGCTTTCCAAGTATATTTGATAATTAGTTCATGATAATTTTTAGTGTTCATTTGGTTCAATTGTAAAAAAGTGTTATTTGAGTTAAGTATATATAATATTAAAAACATATTATTATAAAAAGTATAAGCAAAATTAATTGGGAGGATAATTTGCTTTCGAAAGTCCTAACTTCAACAACGTTAGATGCATGCGAACAAACTATATTCATTAACTTGGTTAATGAATTAAGCCAATCAAATTTTGCTATGAAACATAAATTGTTTTTATGTTCTTTAAAAGTCAAATATTTTGGCCAAAACGGATAGTGATATAGTATTGTTACATTCTCATTCCTTCATATTCAAGTTTCTACAAGGGAAAGAGAGGAAGGTGTCACAGGACTATTTTCTCTCATTGGATAGACAGTGTGATGTCCCGATACTTAAAAGCAAGAATGATGCTTCCACTTAACAAGTTAACTTTTTGAATTAAAAATCCGACTCATAACAAGTGATATCAAATAAACTAGACTCTTTATCTGGTGTCACGCTAAACATCCATATTATAAAAGCGACGAGAGTATCCATAAGTTTTTTTTTTTCTATCACAATCACCTTATTGCGTGATGACATTTAACAAAATTTGAGATGAGATAGTGAGAGATGAAGGTAGGATGTCAATTATTGCACAAACCATTTATTACTTATTTAAAGTCTATTTTCAACCCATTTTTTATTCATATAAAAGATTGATTTTCTTACTCAACTTATATTTAACTCATATTTTAAATGAATCATTCAAAACTCATTAACTACGACTCATATTTAGTCTATATTTTAAATAAGTTACTTAAAATTCATTAATTATTTATTAGACAAATTTAAATGAATTCATGAGTTTGAATAAAATTTGACACCCTAGTTTCATGCATAATTTCCGAAAGAGCAATGAGGGTAAAAAGGGAAGAAAAATGAAAGTAAGAGCGGTAAAATCACAAGAAAGGGCTGCCCGCATTTTACGTGACCCTTGGAAAGGAGGGAGGGAGAGAGAGAGAGAGAGAGAGCAGAGAAAAGGATAAAAGCAGTCCAAAAATTCCCTCAAGACGAAACGCAAACGTGCCCGCACTCTCTTCACTCTTCTCCTTCTGCAACAATGGCGGCCATCTTAGAGCCACCGTTTTCCAGCCTACTATTCTCATCGAATTCTCACTCATCCCAACCACTTCACAATCTCAAATTAGTACAGAAGGTCCCTCAAAAGCCCAATTTCGTCTCCTTTCATTCTCCAACCTCCAACTCTGCCACAACTTATCTTTCTGCTGGAAATGGAGACCCGCCACCTCTTCCGGTTTACCCAAACCCAAAGCAAGCCCCAGACATTTCCCCTGAACGAACCAAAGACCGCCGGAAAGTGGTCAGACTTGCCTGGGAGAAATTGGTTCGTTGGTCCCGTTCTTGGCGGTCCAAGGCCAGGACCGACGTTCTTGAACGCACCAAAAAGGTTGTCTTCTTTTCACACACACGGCACACATATATGTATGTGTGCATGATGGATGTATATATTTTTGTATATGTTATTTAAGGATTTCAATTTGCATTCACCTTTATCGATCGTCTGTTCTTTTCTTTTTCTCCTGTGGATTTCTACATATGGTTAGTCATAATTCTCATGAAAAACTGTTTTCTTATTGGTAATCTAGGTTTGCAGAAACATGCATGGCCAACTGCGCTTTCTTGTATGATTCTTTTCCTATTTTGTTAAACAAATTTAAAGAGAAACCGCTAGAAATTGAATGGGAACTCACTCATCATTTTATTTATTATTTTTTAATAAGTAATGAACTAGAAGGCGCGAAAATGGGTACAACCCCTGTACATAGGAAGTTTACAAGGGAAAAACTATACTACTATGCGAAGATAGAAAAGAATCCATGTTATCAAATCCAAGAATTGCTTAAATGGAAGGATTCATCTTCCTGTAATTCAGCTATGAAATACTTCCAAAACTCTAGTTAAAACTTGTAATTAATGAATAGGCTCTTCAACCCCATCAAAGTAATGCAAATTCCACTCTTCCCATGGATACTACATGAGACATAATGGAGGATACTACATGAGACATAATGGAGCCACCATCCAAACCCTCCTGTTTCCTAGTCTTGATACCTCCCCGCCAACTGAAAAAGATCAAACCCAATTTGGGAAACACATGAAGCTCCAAACAATATCAGCTAACATAACCACACCTTCCTAACCAGTTTGTAGTAGATGAGAAGTTGATCCACCAACTCTCCATCTTTTTTACATGTACAACACCAATTGGGAATAAATTTACTCCTCACATTCAAATTATCTATTGTAAAAAATCTTGATGATCTGCTGTGCTGTTCTATAGAAAATGCTACATTGAAAGCAATTTTTGCTTTCCAAGGAAATGAAATCCCCAAAGAACTCATCAGTACATCACAAAAAAACTTCATTGCAAAATTTTCTATCTTCAATATCCTCCAAATAATATCATCCACTTCCTCTCCCAGTTTCCGTTTTCTAAATCAACTCTAAGAACTCCACTGCTGCCTGATTCTCCCAATCATTTCAACATTCTTTTAATCTATATGTTTCAATGTATTGAATATCCTTTTATCCTTTGATAATCTACATGTGAAACTTTGTTATCAACCACAGTCGGGAGTGGCTAAGGAAAACAAACTTCCAATGAAATCTCTCCACTCCCTTTAAATACATCATAGGAGACAAACCTCCACTCCCTCCAAATCCACCATAGAAGATGAAGTGGGGGATCTCTCCAAATAACTCCCCAGCTAAGGGCCACTCTACCACCCCTCCAACTCAAACAAGTCTGCCACTTTCTCTGCAGAACAGCCAAATAGAGACATCGCTAATGCCCCCTAGCCACATCACAATGGTTAAAGAATGGATCGATTGACTCCTCTACTTTTTCGCACTTACTCTTCTAATTTATATTAGTCAAAGTTTATCGTTAGCTGCCTACAAAGCCCAACTGAGCAAAAAACACCACCTTAGAATGAATTTTAGCGCCCATTCCCCTCCAAGGGTAGGATCCTGAACAAGCAACAACAAGAGCCTTACAAAAGGACTCTAAACCTTCCATTCCTCAAATGCAACCCATCTCACAACAACCTCCCACTTGGCTACCCTTGCTATAAAGAATTTCTTATAAATCTATTATGGCGTGTATCTCCCAATCTTTGACTGCCCTCTAAAATGGAATCTCCCACTAGAAACTATCCCTGCCTAATCGCAAATAATCAGCCATGATCAGTGATCACACCTTAAGCCATAGCAATCCCAACAAATCTGAGGACAAGCGATGCTAGAACATCATCTCACACCAAATATCATTCCAAACACTAACCCTCCACTGCTCCCCCAATATGAAATGGGGATGCTTGAAGAATTCGTCCCAACCCTTTCTAAGAATTTTTGCTCGTCATTTTTGGTACCTTTCGATAGCCCAACTCCATACAAGCTTCTAAGTTATATTATACACAATTTTCCCCAATCTGTATTTAGTTTCCACCATTTTCCTCAATAAGCAGCCCCTAACCCTTATATGTCCACCACCTATGAAGCATGAATACTTTTATAAGGTCACTGTATCAGTATTGTATCCATATCAAATATTGATACTCCTTGAAGTTTCAAATACTTGAATTATTTCCTTTTCCTGGAGAAGAAGAACTGAAATATGAGGGTAAATCATGTTAAATATGGTCCCAAATCATTGTCCATGCAACATAACTACCCTTCTTCTCACATGAATTTTAATACTATAAATTAGGAACTTAATAAATCAAATAGATTCTAAAAGAAAAAAGTTGTTTGTAAAAATATGTGCATAAATTGTAACAAACAATTATTTTTTAATTTTATATATTCGTATGCAAATACACATGCACATGAACACGTGTTTACCATGTCCTCTACATATCTATATACTATCTTTTTTAGAATGTTTCGTATTAACGTATTTATATGGTGGCATATCCATATTTAATATCCATATCCATGCTTCATAGTTCACTATCATTTATCCAATAGAGCTTCATTGGAATACTCAAACTTTTCTTTTTCAACCAAAATTTATTTCTTTTTCTCTCACTTAAATGAATTTCTATATCTATAACACTGATATGTCCACCATAAAAAATAAAAAAGTAATCAATTCATATAAGGTATGAAGAAAAAAAAGGGAAAAAATTAAGTCTCTCAAAAAATCATGAGTTACGAGACTAACATTATGTTGGCTGTAAACTTTCGAAGTAAAGTGTGTTCTGCAAAACTGAAAATTGTTGATTGCCTTCATAGCCCCTATTTGGAATTTGCAAGTCCAATCAATTGCTTTGTATGAATGAATAAGCAACCAAAATATTTTTTAAATAAACTCTCTCACTTTAAAAAAATGAAAACAATGTGGTAACGAACAAGTTTGATTTTGAAAATTTATATATACATAATTGTGCATGCACACACAACTTAGTAACACATAACTCTAATACGTAACCAAAAAAAAAAGTAACGTCAGATAAATTAAATTGTGCTTGTCATCATCCCAAATACAAGTTAATGACATAAACTAAAATAGATGCTACATGGGGTGAAGGTACTGCATATAACTAGAGGTAAGGTGCCTTATTAAAATAAGGGAGTGATGTGGTCAGTCTAGACAACAGCTTGGAAAAGACTAAATAGAGGATAAGATGCATAAGTGCACAGCAAACCAATAGTTTTAAAATTGTGTCATACCACCACCACAAAGACTTCTTTGTGTGTGTGTGTGTGTGAGAGAGAGAGAGAGAGAGAGCACATAAACTACTTCTTTCCTTCGTTGGTAAATCTTTGTTGTGTGATGCTCCGGTATCAAAGTTCATAATGAGGAGTCGAACCCAGTTATTACTTTTTTTCAAGGTTGTCGATGTGGGAATCGAAAGTTATCCAGTTGGCAAGGTGAAGAACCTTGGTTACCTCGATGTGGTGATGGAGAGTATCTCATTGCCATCTTTTCACTTGGGCTTGCCATTAGGTTTGACATTCAAAACCAAAGTAGCTCGCGGCTTAATTATTGAGAGATTCAAAAAGCAATTGGCGAGGTGGAAGAGATACTCCCTTGGTCCCACTTAAGAGTCTCTTTTGGGAAAACCAACTTTTTAAGAAGACAAGTATTTATGCTTTCATACTTGGGAGAAAAGTGCAAACATACAAAATTAAGCTCATTTCACATTAATTATTACATTCACATCAAATTGATAAAGCATAATTTAAGAACTTTATAATACTTTTGACTTTTTAAATAGACTTACCCTTTGGGACATTACAAAAAAAATATGGGACTCTAAAATTGGGATAGAGGAAGTAATACCTTTTTAAAGGGATTACAATTCAACTCACTCTAATCAAGAGCATTCTCTTGAGGTCCTCTACTTATTTTTTAATTCCGTTTTAGATTCCCTCATTGGTGGAAAAAAGGTTGGAAGAGTTGCAACATGGTTTCCTTTGGGGAGGGGTGGAGGAGGATATCAAGTATCACTTGGTGCATTGAACGGTGAGTTGCACAGTTGCACTCAAATTAAGGATGGTGGTTCCAAAGAAAGAGGGAGTCTAGTCAGGTGCATTTGCTTGTAAGAGGGATAGCATTTGACAAAAGGCTCTATAATGTGGGGAGGAATAGGTAAATGGACGACGCTTGAAGTGAACATTTCATATGATGTGGGTGCATGGAGGAGATCAAGGAAGGTTTGGGAGAAGTTATTTAAGAACTCCATTTCTTAATTACGGACAATGAAAATGATGAATTCTAGCATGATGTATGGTATGCTATGAAACACGGACACTCTATTTTGGTTCACTTACCTGCATCGGACACTTCCCGAACATGTGTTGGACACTTGAATCGTTGATGTTGATGATTAAATGAAGAAGATCTTTAATTTTTTATTTAATGACTTTGTTATTTTAATATTTTAATAATATTTTTGTGATTTGTGTGTTTTTATACTAATTTTAATTGCAATAACATTAAGTTTTTATTATTTTTTTTTTTATTATTATTTTTTGATAAGTAAGTTTTTATTATATGGTCATATAAAAAATATAAAAACTTTATACATATTCAACGTGTCTTTGACGTGTCCGTGTCCATGTCTCTGACAATTCAACTCACTCTAATCAAATTTTTATTATTATTATTATTATTTTTTTGATAAGTAGGTTTTTATTATATGGTTATATAAAAAATATAAAAACTTTATATATATTTAACGTGTCTCTGACGTGTCCATGTCCGTGTCCGTGTCCTACTTTTTTTATAAATAACGTGTTTGCATGTCTGTGTCGTGTCATATCCGTGTCCCGTATCCATATCTTTATTTCTTAAAACTGGCATGGGAGTCATAGATCTTTCCAGGACTTGATATTTATATTTTTAAGTTGAGGAGCAATTTTTGGAGTGCCCTGTCCAGTTGAGTGTGAATCCATATTTGGTCACATGAATTTTCTTTTCTTCCTTTTGGCATTACTCTTGTATATGCTGTGTGTACAACTTGGGTTGTTATCCTCTTTTGAAGTTTGTTAGTGAATTTTGATACTCGTAGAAAAAGAAAAAAATTCAGAACCAGATTAGATTTAGTCTGATGTTGTGAGAATATAATTACTTTTTACTATTTGGTAATTTTTTGCAATTTGTTAGACCAATTTTTGGTCAATGTCCATTCAACTCGGTCTTCATGCATGTTCTGTTATGTTCTAATCTTATTTGGTATTGGCAAGGTATGTGAAGTCCTTTACCTTCATAACAAAAAAGTTGGTAACCAGATAAAGAAAGTGGAATTCTTATTGTGGTATATCTCTATATTATGTTGATTTTCCAGCAATATTAAGAAACCTTTAAATTAATCATTGTTTCTGTTAAATTATATTCCATTACAATTATGCCATACTTCTAATATTATTAATTTTTCTTCTAATATTATTAATTTTTCTGTCTTTAGGTGGTGGTGCTTGGAGGTGGATCTTTTGGAACAGCAATGGCTGCTCATGTTGCAGATAGAAAGGCTCAACTAGAAGTTAACATGCTTGTACGCGATCCACAAGTTTGTGACTCGATTAATGAGAACAACTTTAATTGGTGGGTTCCACTTTCATCACTTCTTTAACGCTATCTTTCTACATAATCAGTGAAACATGACAACATAATTTTTAACTTTTGTTGACTTGTTCCATTTGTAGTCTTAGCAAGGTAGTAATCTCATATGCACAAGCACGTATATTTCCAGTTTTAATTTTTTTCTGTTTCCTTTTTAATCCTTTAGGGATTTCCTCATCTGCTTTCCATTTTTCAATGTTTTTTGTTCTCAGTAAGTATTTCCCAGAATACAAGCTACCAGAAAATGTTATTGCAACAATGGATGCCAAAGCTGCTTTGCTTGGAGCGGACTTTTGCCTCCATGCTGTACCTGTGCAGGTCTCTTAACTAGCCTTCTTTTACCTAGAGTAGCTGGAAAAAAAAGTGTCTTCCTCAATTCTGTCTTGAGTTGACTGGGAAATATTTTGAACTTGATGATTTTCTATTACATTTTATCACATCATATTGTCCTTGCAGTGGTAAATGTAACCTATATCGTCTACTATGACATTATGAACAAGACAGGGGCACTGCCTTCATGCAATCTATCTTATTGTTATCTTATTGCAGTTCAGCTCATCTTTTCTGGAGGATATTGCAGATTATGTTGATCCAGGCTTGCCATTCATATCCCTCAGTAAAGGTTTAGAGCTCAATACATTAAGGATGATGTCTCAAATAATT
This sequence comes from Nyssa sinensis, assembly GCA_008638375.1. Lineage (NCBI taxonomy): Eukaryota > Viridiplantae > Streptophyta > Magnoliopsida > Cornales > Nyssaceae > Nyssa > Nyssa sinensis. The sequence continues at coordinate 6,414,623 of CM018041.1, read as the reverse complement.
CCCCAAGCACTGAGGAATCCTCGCCAGCCTTATATTGTATTATCAGGGCCTTCGTTTGCATTGGAATTAATGAACAAATTGCCTACAGGTTCTTGCATTTTTTTTAAGAAAACTGTAACTTGCTAGGAACTATGTTTTCATCTCGTTCATGGTTCAGAGTTACTAGAATTATTTTTCATGTGCCTGCTTTGTATTTTCTGTAGCAATGGTGGTGGCATCAAAGGACAAAAAACTTGCAAATGCCGTTCAGCAGCTTCTAGCTTCTAGAAATCTGAGAATCAACACATCAAGGTATAGGATCTCCTCCAAATCCTATAAATCAATTAAATTTTGTTATGAATCTATAATGGTACTATCTTTTGTGTGTGTGCGTGTGCCATAAATCCTTGTAGTTTTGTCTTTTGAGAGTCGAAAACCATATGAATGGGTTTTTAGTTCACATGCTCAATTTGTAAGCTCTGATACTACACTACAGTGATGTTACAGGGGTTGAAATTGCAGGTGCTCTAAAGAATGTACTTGCAATAGCAGCAGGGATTGTCGAAGGGATGAATCTTGGTAATAATTCTATGGCAGCCCTCGTTGCACAAGGTTGTTCCGAGATACGATGGTTAGCAACAAAGGTATCCTTTACACCTAAAACACGATTTTATTTTATTCGACAAGCCAATTCTTTGCATAATTTTTTGTTTAACATGCTAGCGTATCATTCACCTTGGGGAAAATTATTATTATTATTATTTTTTGATCGGTGGGAAAATTAGAATTATTAGATTTTACTTCCTGCACTTTTAGTCAAATTAGTAGGTGTGGGAGATTTGTGCAGCTACTAGTTTTTGCTTATTATAAAAATTTGGCAGAAGTTGAAGACTTTATTTGTAGGTAACACTGAAGCAATTTGACTGGGCATAAACATATGCTTTCTCACTAGTATTGGGTATAGCAACTACTCTGTGGACTACCTCTACCATAGAGAATATATTCTTAAAATTCCCCCAGTGATGTCCAACTTCAATAACTAATTCTTGAGTCCTTGACCTTGGCCTTAACCTTACCTTATTTTCTTTAGGTGCTCCATTTGTTTTGTGGATGTGAGTTGGTTATTTTGGCTTTTGTGGCCCTGATTTGGTTATTTTAGCTTGATATTTATTCTCCAGCTTGTTTTTTTTATTATCTTTTATTGTGCTTCGAATACTCATTTTTTCTGTTCTCTTCCCAATCAAGATGGGTGCAAAGTCGACAACAATAACTGGTTTATCGGGAACTGGAGATATTATGCTTACATGTTTTGTGAATCTTTCAAGAAACAGAACAGTTGGAGTTCGTCTTGGATCAGGAGAAAAACTTGATGACATACTAACTTCCATGAATCAGGTCCTTGAAAATCTTTTGTGCAACTATTTTAAACCTTTGCTAATTTATATGGTTACTTAATGGCCAGGATTTTGTAGGTGGCTGAAGGCGTGTCAACAGCCGGAGCTGTGATTGCATTGGCCCAGAAATATAACGTCAAAATGCCAGTTTTGACAGCAGTTGCTCGGATCATTGACAATGAACTCACTCCAAAGAAAGCTGTTCTTGAGTTGATGAACCTTCCTCAGGTCATTCTAATACCGCTTGAAGTCATTTTCAACTATATTTTCTTTGGGCTCTATTTCTCCTGAAGTTCACAAGTCTAGGGGAACGGATTATGCCTTTTTCCATTTCTTTAGAGGACTTTACAATTTACCGGGATAAAATTTTGAATTTTATTGACAACTAACTAATTGTGAAAAAAACGTATTTTGTGATTCTAGGTTGAAGAAGTGTGAGAAATAGAATATTGTGAAGAAGAAATTAATTCCTCAAGGGTGAAACACTGTAGATGCAAAATTATCTCACCAAGCTGCATCAACAAACACAGGTGTCAATATACAGTTGACAACTCCCCCCCCCCCCCCCCCTTTTTCCTTTTTCTCTCTTTCTGGTAGTCCTGCAAACTTTACAATCTCTTAATCTTGCTTAGGAGAACTATTATGTAAATCAGAGAAATGATAATTTGGTCAGTACAGGGAAATTTGAAATGAGTGGATATGTCAATGAAAGGGAATTACCAATTCTTGTGCATCAAAGCTGGTATTGTCTTTGGTAACATCCTTCTGATGACATGGTTTAATGATTAGCTCTTTGGATGCACCAAATGCTTTAGATTTGCAGAGACCTGCCATTATAATTTTTTGCAATTTTTTTTTTTAATTTTGTAATTAATTTTTTAAAAATTGTGAAAATACATTTGGATATGATAATCTAAATTTTAAAAAATTAAAAAAAATTAAAAAAAATTAAAATGAATAGCTTGTCAAACGTGTATCTCGCGTTTTGAAATTAAAAATCTTTTTTGAAAACCTAAACAAACTGAAGCCTAAGGCAAAAAATATATCTTAGGAGTAACATGGAAAGGAAATGAGGTTATCTTGAAGGTGTGGAGTATTTTTGAGACCCAGGAGGAAAATATATCTTCTCTAAAGGGGAGAGGAATAGGAAATAGAATAGAATTGACATGAAGTAGAATAATAATTACTTATCTCGGTTAAAGAAATGCTGTGAATGATTTTTAACGGAATGTCCATTCTATGAAATAGGCATTTCCAATTCTATCAAGCAATAATAAGGAATGAAAAAGTTAGAACGAATCATTCTTGAAATGCCCATTTTATTGTATCAAACATGATGCTACTCAAAATGCATCTTGTCTCGTGATCAACTAACATAGCGAATGAAAATGCATTGCTAAAATCCAAATAATAGGGCCCATCCATTCCATGATTAAGAACAAAAACATGGAAGATCTTAGAGGAAACCTGACAATCATTGATGGTTGAATAGAGATTGGCAAATCAGATCAGCTGATATACTATTCTTTTCTTTTGCATACTAAAGATAATAAAGAGGGAAAGAATTAGAATTGATTTGACTTCAGTACATGATCATGTCCCTTGGCCTTTAGAGGAAAAGCCCCCTTGAGATTTCATCCTCTTTTAACTATTCATCAACTACATCTTTTCTGCCAAAGAATCCACCCAATAATCTCTTTTTGCTTCTCACCCACTTGCAAAAGAGAAACCTTGAAGGACCATGTTGGAAGAGGCTAAATTTTGGGCTGTTAATTTGCCATAAGTCCAGTAAATTCCTAAATCCATGTGCAAAGCTATTGATTCCACAGAATACAAGGGTGCATCATTCTCTCTTGTCCTCCTCAAGATCTTCTCCGAGCCCAAACACATGATCTGTGGCAAGTGACACCTTCCTTTCCTTTCTTTCCACCTTAGTTGCTAAATCTCCGGCCACCTTTACTCCGCTGCCAGTCAGCGAGATACCCTCCTCCTCAAGGTCATCACCCATCTCCTCTGAGTATGCGAATCTGCATGGACCAACATCAAATAAAGTAACATGAATTAACAATGATCAAGATAATGATTTTTTCTCCACTGTGGCAAGGATTAGAACCAGCTCCAAGCTTGCCATCATGATTTTCTATAGAAATAAATTAATCAAACTTAAAACACAACAAAAAGTTATGATTCAGAATGCCAGTGAATGATGGAAACGTTTCCAAGTCCAGCAATCTATGTTTTCTCCAATATTTAACAAAACCTTAAAAGTGCCTTGAAACATCTGTAACGCAATCGTTAATTTAGAGCCCCTCTAATTTAGAAAACTAATTGAAGTTGCATACTTTCCCAATATAATAGATGCATATAAATTTAAACTAAAATCTATATATTGTCGTGTCCCTAACTTTTTTAGGATTTTCTGTGTAGGTGTATCCACGTCGTATCACATCTATGTCGGTGCTATATAGCTAGGATAACATACTTTACTACAAATAAGTGAGATCTATGCTTTTCCCTCAAAAATCACCTTCTACCAGACCACCTACTTCAAACTTCATCAAAAAGCCTATTAAGATGCCATAAAAAATAATACAGAATTTAAGTTGAGAAGAGGATATGTGCTAAGGAATGCAAGCGGAATATTATTCTGAGCTTGCCATTGAAATAATCTGGAAGAGAGTTAGAGCTATCATCCCCAGTTGGACCTGATGAAGGCTTTCCAAAAGCTGATCGACCAGAATTTGCAATGTGAGGTTCACCAAACATAAGAGGCAAGGGAACTATTGTGCAGACTGATTTGCAGATCACACACAGCTTCTCAATTTCTATTGGACTCACAGGCTTTGAAGAGCCTGTCCACCAGGGCTGGTGGCTCTTGTTCAAGAAAGTTCTGCTGGGGTGGCATGGCCCCTTATGGTCTCTGTTCAGTTGGAGCCCCCCGCACCCCCCCCCCCCCCCCCCTCCTTCTTGATCCCTTTGGAGCTCTGACTGAAAACACCAATTTTATGAGCCATATACAAACATTTTTTTTATCAGTTATATGAGCAGTACAAACATTTGCACTTCATCCTTTATTTCTGCATGGCACAAATTAAGTAGCGGGAAAAATAGAAGTACCACCACTTGAGACATACGACCAACAAACAAAATAATCTGCTCTAAGAGTCCTCCTTTCCTTTTTGGTTATGTATTATTAAAATTTCAAATCATCATTTTCTCTCAATTTATTGTGAATATTCTAATCAATGTGAAAGGAGGTTATTTTTGTAAATTTATACTTTCCACTCTCACGTGAAAGCATTGAATGCTTTGTTTGCTAAACATATTCATGAATGGTCACTTATGATTTAAGTTCCTTTGGAAGAATAGATTCAACCATCCTCAATGATTTCTTAACATATACAATTCTTATCAATTACCTTGGGAAGCTTCTTGGAAGACTATTTTAACTACAGAAAATATGAAGAAAAGAGGTTTTTTTTTGGTTAGTAGATGCTATTTTTGCAAGAATGACGAGAAAATGGTGGATTACGTTCTCATCCACTGTCAAGTTTCTTGGAGCTTGCTGGAACTTTATTCTTGCCATGTTCGGCCTCTCCTGGGTTATATCAGGTTTCGTCAAAGACCTTCTGTTGGCTTGGTAAGGGTGCATCCTTTCAAAAGAGATTAAGAAGATTTGGAGACTGGCTCCAATTTGCCTTTTGTGGTGCCTTTGGATTGAAAGGAACAATTGTGTCTTTGAAGATCGGGAGCTTCCTACTCCTTATCTTAAAGATGCCTTTTTGCGTTTATTATTTTTTCTTTCCCTGTAAATGTCTCTTCTTTTGTTGATTTCTTGGGGTCTTTAAGACCGATGTAAAGCTTTTTGAAGTTTTTGCCCTTGTTGCCCTTTTTTTTTTTGATAAGTAAAAGGTATATATTAAGAAGCCCAAGACGGGCAAAGGGCAAAAACCTTTAAGAGATTTACAACGGCCTTAAAGACCCCAAAAAGTTAACAAAAAAAGAAACATTTACAGGAAAAGCTTCTTTAACCCAAAAAAATAATAAACGCAAAAAGGAATCTTTAAGATAGGGAGTGGTAAGCTCCCGATCTTCAAAAACACGGTTGTTTCTCTTGGTCCAGAGGCACCACAAGAGGCAAATGGGGGCCAATCTCCAAATTCTCTTGATATCTTTAGGAAGGATACACCCTTCCCATGCTAACAAAAGGTCTTTGACGGAGCCGGGCATGACCCAAAAGAAACCAAACATGACAAAAACTAGGTTCCAACAGCTCCATGAGACATGACAGTGAATGAGAGCGTGATCCACTCTTTCTTCATCTTTCTTGCGAAGGTAGCATCTACTAACCAAAGATGCCCTTGTTTCCCTTCTTGGGTATCTTTATATATACTTCTTACTTATCAAAAAAAAAAAAATTCTTATCAATCACCCAATGGTTACAAAAGAAGCAAATGCCATCTGAAACAAGTGCAACAAGTAGAAGTCCAAAAAGAAAAGAAAAGGATCGATGTTCCGGAGCATACCTAGTTGGGTTATGTGAAGGAGCCCAGAGAACACATATCACCACTAAGAGTAAGTATGCCAGCAAAGTCCAGAAAGCAGGGATGATCCAGGCTCTTTGCCACCATTCACTCAATGGATCAGTTGCATTAAAGTACAACTGAATCAGCATAATTAGAGGAGTGTTATTACAAGTATCCAGTTAGAATGATACTGCATTTGATAAGGGGAAAAAGAAGTTCAACAGCAGTAGATCTGAAAACTCATTAAAAGTGACTGTTCCAAAGACCTGGGAAGTAGTGAATATTTAGAGCCAGATCATCCAAAGCAGTATACCTTAGTAGTGAGTATATTATTTCATTTTGTGAACATTTGTGAGCTTTGTCTCTTGGGAATGTGCAAAGTGAAAGTTTTGAAAACAAGGTGGCTTGACATGCATACCAATACTAGTGTTTAAACTATCATGGTTTTATTGGTTCATTGAAATACTGTCAGTTGAGAACGGGGAAAAGAAACAGAATACTACCTCATAGCCAATCCATGCAACAGAGAGCAGCACCGATACTGCTAGGGAATTGGTAAACTTCCGGTAGAGCTCAAGTTTGGCCATGCTTCTCCGAATCTGTGGTCAAAGTAGTAGACAACAAAGAAGACAATCACTTCAAAGTTTCCATCAATTATGCCTCTTTATTTATTTATTTTTAATATAAAAGCTTAGAAGTTGCTATTGTTTAATACAAATAAGCTAAGAAGCACAGATACGGACACGGGATAAGGATACGACACGACACGAATACGTAGATACGTTATTTCTCAAAAAAGTAAGACACAGACACATTGAATATCAAAAAAATATATATATAAATTTTTTATATGACCATATAATAAAAATCTAATGTTATTTTAATTAAAATTGGTACAGAAACACACAAATTTAAAAAATATTATTAAGTTATCAAAACAACAAAGTCATTAAATAAAAATTAAAGAACTTTTTCATTTAATCATCAACATCCATGATTCAAGTATCCGGACACCAGTCCAGGGATGTGTCCGAGAGTGTCAATGTCTGACGCGGACACGTGAGTTAAAATAGTGTCCGTGCTTCATAGCAAACAAGTCAAGCTAATTATCGTTATCTATCAGCCGTACATAAGGTGATACAAGAAGGAATTTTCGAAATCTAAGGCAACTTGTTTGTGAAAATTTGAGCATCAGGCTACAATCAAATAATGGGTTGAATAAATAATGTCACACACACACACTTTGAGATATATCACCTGTATAACTGGTATGCACTGACAATAAGCACAATGCATTAACCCTTTCCATTAACAGCTGTGCATTACTGGAGATGCTAACAACATTAAAATGTACACTGATAGCATGGGTATGATAGAAAATAAACATTAACATTACCTGAAGTTTCTCCAGAGTTTTAGATAATGATGAAAAGATCCAAAGGATAAAGCAGGCATCCAACAGAGCAACAGGTAACACCAGAAAAACCCTTGCTTTTCCAGAAAAGTCATTGATATTCCCCAAATGTTCAACAAGCTCAAGAGCTTCTGAAGCTACAAAATATATCACACCAAGTAGAAGTACTTTTGAGGTTAGACCAGCAAGAGTAGGCCGAACAACACCATAACCCATAGAAACTACTAAAATCAGAAGACGAGATACAGTTTTCTTGACAGCACTGAAGGTAACTGCCCACATAGTTATTCCCATGGGTCTGCTTCCGGTGGAATTAAAATTTGCATATTCAAAATACCAGAGAGCCATTTCAAACATTCCCAGACCAATTACTGCTGTGACATGGTAGTGCAATTGCATTATATCCTTCCAATATTGTACAAACCGAAGAAACCATACGAGACCAAGAACAAGGTAAGCTAGAGACATGAGGCCATAAAATGTCATCAGTGGCGCCATCTTCCCTGGAAGATAACCTTCTGGGTTTCTCCAAACCGTTCTTCCATTGATTATTATTCCCTTGAGTTCTGGATCACAAAACATAAAATACAGATAATACATTCCAGTACTATTTATCTCAACAGTTTGAGGCAACATTTTAGCCTCTTCATGTTTTCCTTCGAAGAAGGTCTGAATCCGCTTTGGCCGGTCTGGGTTATCTGGATCTTGACGGATAATAACCTCCCCAACCTTGCAGGATCCATCATTGGCAAGAGCCGGGGTGCAGCATATTGCGTTAGAATTTAGATAAGAACCCCCAATCTTATCCCTGTCTTTGACCTCAACTATTATAGCTTCAACCAATCCAGTCTTTTGCTGCATCTCATTCTGCTTATTGGTGGCCTCTGTCGTTCTTCGAAAGGTGATTGACTCAAACCTGGAATCACATAGCAAGGGAGAGAGAAATACTTTAATTTTTGTAATCATATTTGAAACTACTCCTTGTCTAAGAACCATATAGATTAGCCCATCTCAGCCAAATTAAGGGCTTAAGCCTGTTAGTTGATCATTTTTACTCTACAGTAGATGGATTATGGAATGGGATTCGAGCTAGGGATGTTAATATTTTCAATTTCCCACTGAATCTTGGGAGGCAAGTTATTATGTTTATGTACATGGTTACATTACTCATTTAAAATAAAAATGAAGACACAATTCACAAGAAAGCTTGCTACATTAACGGTCCATAGCTCACTACATTAACAGTCTATCATTCATAAACAAAAATTACAACATTCAAATGTAAAACAAATAAATAAGAAAATTTAGACTTGGCAATCTAGAAGACTGCAGAAAATAATGTTCTAACTTCTGTTAGTATGCAAGAGAAAATATTCAAATGATCACTTCATCTGGTCAATGTCAAGCCATATGAGTGGATAACCTTTCTAAAAAGAATTCTATCTAACATATAGTTATAATTTGAAGTTTCAGACACGTACTATGCACACATAAAGGCCAGAAGAATGGCTATCATGGCAGAGGATGTTGGAGTGATAGGTTAGTGGAAGCACAGAGGTTAGAAGATAAAAAAGATACAAACATTTGGAGTGACAAGAAGCATTTACTTGCACGTGCGAGTGCACAACTGCGCAGATAAACACACCCACACAAGTAAAAGCAGCTTCCATGCTTGATCTCCCTGCCATGAAGGCAAACAAATTTCCTTTATACTTGTGATTCAAGCTTTAATCATTGCTCAAATACTATCACGAAGTTCAATAGAAATAGGTGGTGCAACAACTAACATCACTTTTATTCTCTACATTTTTTTTATCGGTGCTTTTATTCTCTACATAACTTCACAATACTTTTGCTTCAATGTAGTCATCTGTCAACCACACCAGACCTTCCTTGCCCATTCTCTTCCAAACCTCCATTTGAATTCCATTATACCAAGCTTTGCTTATCTTTCTTCTCTCCGTTTTTTTTTTTATCTTTTCAAAAGAGAAGGAAAAAAATCCCCTAACTTCAGATTTCTTCATTCTATGTGAACAACTTCTAAGGTCACAAGAAACCAATTTAGAATGTGTATATATACATAAAATTTCTACATATAGAGCAGACAGCTGAAAAAGTGAAATTCCAAACAAATGAGCCTTGCTCCTTGCATTTACATATGCATATATTTTAGAATATATATGTGTGTGTCAACTTGAGCACATTTCAATATTGCTCTCCGTTTAAAACCACAATTTCGAGGAGCATTGTTGATTTTTTTAAAATGAAAAGAGGAAGAAAAAAAAAAGATCACCAAAACAAGCTGAACAACAAGATTAGCAAAGTCGATTATCAAATTTCTCTCAGAAACAAGAAATCAAATGATATCGTCCGCCCAAATGTACTGCATGTTTTTATGGATTTTACCTGATGAAAGACTTGCCATTGAGGGGTTTGTCCTCGGAAATGGGCTTGGCAATGTACTGAACCTTAGAAGCATAGAGTCCCTCACTACCGCCGTGAAAAAAGAAGGAATTGAAGCGAGTAATGAAAGCTTCGTTCTTATATTCATGGATCGAAGCTTTCACATGAACGATCGAGTAGCTCAGTAATAGAACCCCTACAATATATCCATAACACATCAGATCAGAATGACAGCCTCCGTATCGCATCTCTCTATACGTACACACTATATATATTTATATGAAGCTATACGCAGAAGGATGTAAAGAATGTATAGGAAGCTATACGCATACGCAGAAGGATGTAAAGAGCAAAAAGCAGTTGAAAGGAAAACGACGAAGGTGATTCTAAATTTTCTAATCACAGTAACATAAGATTGTTATTATAGAGTAATAACAATGATTTAATTACAGTAATTACAATTAAGAATGGACATTCTTGCAGAAGAGTCCTCGCTCAGCTTTTTCCTTTTCGGAACCCCCCTTAACTGTCATTAAATACTGGCATTACGAATAGGGATGGTAATTAGTCTCTCTTCTGAGGCATGTATGGAGTGCTTATAATAAATGAGTTCAGAAGGACGGGTTGAGTGAGACTTTGAGTCGAGATGGAATTGGAGAATGATTATCCTGTCTTGTTTATATATAATTTTTTTTTAAATTTTTATACATACTAATTTTACTAATAAATCATACTATATAAAATTAGTTTTAAAATTTTTCCTATTACATTCATATTATTTTTTCTTATAATGATGGTTTTGGTAATATATTTTTAATTTACCTACACAAAAAAGTTAACTTTAAAAAATATATATCAGGATTCGAGACCAGAACGAGGATGGGACTGGATGAGGGCGGGGACGGAGGATTATAAACAAGGTCGGGATCAAAGTAAACCTCTAAACGGGACTGGACAGGAAGGGAAAGATAAACATGGTCGAGATTAGGGAAAGGGTATCCCGCCCCGAATCCGCATTGTTGTCATTCCTAATTATGAACATTTAAAAGGGACCTTAATTAGGCAAGTTGACTTAATCGAGATGTAAAAATTCATCTTATTCATATATACAAATCTAATTCGAGTCATTACAAATACATAATTGTTATGATTTTTCCGTCATCACTATCGCTTGTTTTTTTAAAAAGGGACCTTAATTCAGTTGTTTTTATTATTAAAAACGAGTTTCTATTCATTCCTATTGTATTAAAAAATTATATGCCACATTTTGACTTGAATTGTTTTTGGTAAGTAGTATTTGTAGGTGTTTAGAGTTATTTTTTCAAAGCTAATATCTTGTAATACAAAAGTAATTTTAAAAGTATGACCAAAGGATTAAACACAATTTTTTGAGATAAATTTTACAAATATAGACACAAAAAATATAAAAGTTGTTTTAAATGAACTCATAGTGACATTTATTTATATTAGGACTGTAACATGAACCAAACTATTCGAGTTTAATTCATGATCGACTTCGATTAAAAGTTTTTTCGAGATCAGTTCGTTAGATAAATAAATCAAATTTGATTCTATTTTAAAAATCGTTAATTTATTAAACTTGACTCGAATTCAACTCAATAAGTCAATAGGTAATTAACATACTACATACAAAAAAACTAAACTAATTGAGCTCGGTTTAATAAGAAAGTCATTCGAGATTGACTTGAAAAATAAATAAATTAAGTTTAATTATAATTTAAAATTTATTTATTTTAATAAGTCAAATTTGAATAACGCTATACTTCACTCAGTTCCTCATTTACAGCCCTAATCATATGAAATTAAGTTGACTGATGATTGAAAAACATTCATATCAATCAATGGCATGTGTTACCAAAACAAAAAAAGAAAAAAAGAATACATTATTAGAGTAAAAAATATTTACTGTTCATTTGAATGAGATGATTTGGAGAGAAAAAAAATCGAAGAAAAAATAACACATTCTCTTATTTGAATGTTTACTGATGAAAAAAAAAAAGAAAAAATTATGAGAGAGTTTAATATAAGTCTCTCAAATCTCTCTAAAAATAGAGATATTTGAAAGTTCTAAATGCAAAAAATATCATTAAATGAATGATTTAAAAATTAAATAAAAACTGTCAAATAACAATATATATATATATTATTTTCTTTTCTCAAGATGAATATTTTTATTCTCTTATTTTAAATTATTTTTTTCTTTTTTTCTTGGGGAGTAGTAGTAGGCGAAAAGTGTGAGAATGGTACATGTCACGTGTCTTGCTCAAGAGTTGGGTGTTTCACACCATTGCCGATTAGATCTCAACCGTTACATTCTGGTAAATAAGAAATGCTTGCGGAAAGTCAGGTCAGGTCAGATCACAAGCAGCATCGGAACATGAAATTTGTGCACGATAAACCACAAGGACTTCATTAATACCATCATATTTTTTTATTCCTTCCCCCCCCCCAAATTAATATTCAGGTAAGATGCTTCATGAATCTGGATCACAGTGGTTCAGTCGCAGAACCCATGTGTTTCAAGCCTCTCTCTCTCTCTCTCTCTATATATATATATATATATAATACACACAAATTGGATGCCCACACCAAATCCGTCATCCATACCATGTAAAATTATATGAATAAATAATAAAAAAATAAATAAAGCAGTTCATAAAAAAATGAATGACTAATTAGTAACAAAAACATCCATAATAAAGGTAACAAACCGATAATCTTGTAAATAACAATACAAAAAAAGTAAATTAAGCATGACAAGACAAAAATTAAAAATTATACATGATAAGAGGATAAATGGAAGAAATACCAATAGATTAATGCCTGAAGGATAAAGTTGTCATTTTACCGTGACAAACTCACTTTTATACAGGCATATATAAAATATAATATAATATAACAGATATATACATACATACACTACAAGAATAATGTTTGGATGAAAAAAATAATGTTTGGTGGAAAAAAATAATATTACAATCAAATGTAATGTAAGAGAACCAACTTATGGCTGACAAAATCATCAAGACATTTGATATAAACACAAGAGTCACCAGATGATGAAAACATACACACAACTCGTGTTGATCTATTTTCATTTCTTTCTTCTACCTTTCTTTTCATTTTTTTTCTCCCACTATTTTACATCCCAGATGATGTCCGGTTTATCCTTTGAGCACCCAATTTTGGAGCAGCAGGTTTAGTGCCTCTTCCTCGCCCGGCTGATAAAGGCTTGGCCCTCGTGGTAGGTGGAGGGGCAGCAATGGCGCCCCATGGGTCGTCATCATCAAGTGTTCCAGTTGTTTTCACATTCAAAGGTTTCGATGTTGATTTTGGAGCAGGGGCAGCTATGGAACCCCACATGTCGTCGTCTTCATTTATGGTCAACTTTGCTGTATTTTTTGGCCCCAAACTCGTACCTGATCAAATAAAAAGTCTCCCATTAAATTAAGCTTCCCAGGATGTCTGCCAATAACCAGAAAATCGGCAAATGTTTGAAATTAAGAGTCTTCATAACCCTATTTTTGGTTATAATAATGTATGGTGTACAAATAGGGAAATGGCACAGAAGAAGTTAATTAACTGTAGAAGCCAAGACTTTTATTACATTTGAGGTTCTGAAAAACAAACACATATCAAGCAAATTTAAGTAAGACCACCACCATTCATGGGATAATAAAAACCTCCATTTCAATTAATTCACCTAGCCCAAATAATTCTATTAATTGTGAGCCTGCAGATGAACATGTTTTTCCTCACAAACGGTTTAAGAAAATGCCTATAAAATGCCACCAACCATAGTTTTCAACACTGACCAAACTAGACAGTTGGAACTGCAGGAAACCGGATCCATAAATAAATCAGTCTGGTTCCTGGATTTGAGACCACTAGATCGGGGACAAACCCACATATAGCAATTCTATGAGAGATGCATACTGTGACTATATGCTTATTTCAAAGTGTTTGTTTCAACTGAATACAGCAAAATAATTTGTTATTGTGTGCCTGTATTGTGTCTCTGCATTGTGTGATTATGAATTAAATTTCTATGCTTTTGTCCATGAACGATTGGCTATAGGAGTTCAGTGGAAGATATTACCTTGCATTTTTGGCTGTGAGACCGGCCGCTTTTGAGCTGCTTGGATGTTTGCAAGAGCTGGAGATGGATTTGGCTCTTCAAGTGGCTCAATATCATCCCACCCATCTTTGTCAGGTTCATGCTCTTCATGAATTCCATTTTCAAGTTCTCCCCAACCATCAGTTGACGTAGGGGACACAGGAATGGGTTGATCAGCTATATCTGTGCTGGAACTTACATGGACCTGATGTTGTACTTGCAGTATCCATCACTATTGTTGTCACAAAAACCAATATAAAAATTTGGTTCATTGAATGAGTGCATCCACATGTGCATAGACTGAGTAATGATCCAGAGAAAGCGGTAGCAATATAATTTCATCATCGATCAGAAGTACAAACATAAATATAAGGGTAAAAAAAAAGATAAGAAGTTTATATATTTAATGTTTTGATCTGCTAATTGCCATTTATAACTGAACAGTGTCCATGACACATCCTTAATTTGATAGTTGGGCTTTTCCTAAACCCACTATTCCCCTCATCCCCTGACTCTCAATTCTCAAATAATTTCCAAATAATACAACTAATACTAAGTTTTCAGTCAAATAAATAAAATCTGAATTCATTCAGTATATTTCAATAATTCATCATGGATATTCTCCAAACTGTTCCTGATTTTCATATTCATACTTTCAAAGCAAGTATGACTTCACTTGCAAATTCATCATGGATATTCTCCAAACTGTTCCTGATTTTCATATTCATACTTTCAAAGCAAGTATGACTTCACTTGCAAATTCATCATGGATATTCTCCAAATTGTTCCTGATTTCTGCAAATAATAAGCTGTTTCCAAGCTGAAAAATTCCAGAATTCTGTATTCATACATCAATACACCCAGGCAAGAATAAAAAGCTACTTCAAAAAAATGACTTGAATTGCTTAATATTTTATGGCATCTTTTATCCAATGTAATCAAAAACATTTGAGTGCCCACAAAGGCAATAAAGCAAGGAGTGTTGGGCATAGCACCTTACAAGCATCTCAACTTTGGCGACAAGCAGTGACTGGAGAGGTTACCACCTTTTTGACTAGAAGCTATTTTTCTTCTCCTTCCATCAGATAAACCTCTCTCTCTCTCTCTCTCTCTCTCTCTATATATATATATATATATGCTGGGTCTTCAACCAACAGCTCTATAATATATTAACATATCTTTTTAATTCATTCAAAATTTATGTTCACCCCTATATTATTTTCTATATCTGCCACTATATTGAACATTTTTGAATTTTGTATTTTCTCTCACATACTGTGGTCATCTTTCCCCTCTCCACCCCTTTCTATATTATGTTGTTGATTCTTTGACCAACAAACAATGCGTTTTTATACCTTTGTAACAATTTTTTTTTTTTTTAAATTTCATTCAAAACTTGTCTTCATATCTCTCATTTATTTTCATTTTTTAATTCATAATTTAATTTTTTTTTGTTCTTTATTCACTCAAAATCTCTATGTATACAATGGATAAAAATATTCTGCATAAGAGACGGGTAAAAATAAGGTTTAGAATATCCATCGAGAAAAGGCAAGATGATGTGGAGCATACTAACAAGGGAAAATTGGGAACTACTAATTGGAGCATGCTTGGGAACACGTGCAATGGAGTTTAGGGATAAATTCAGTCTTATTTTATGTGAATACTGGACAAATTTATTATTATTAAGTTTTGCAAGTCGAGTATTTTGGTAGTTTCTACTTGAGTATTTTGGTAATTTCTAGATTTAGTTATGGTTCATCGCTCTTATTTTGGGTCAAATAATGCTATTTGAATTTATTTGATGTCTTAATTAGTTTAAACATTTTTTATTAGTCAAAGTTTCTTACTTTCCTATTTTAGAGTCATAATGTAAGCATGAGTTGGAAAGCCCATCATCGTATAAAAACTATGTAATCTTCATACCCATTAAGAGTTGAATTATGAGCATTTGAGATTGTATTTGTGTGATTTGACTTAATTCTTGCGAGGGTGAATTGTAAGCATTTTATGAGAGACTCCCATAGTCTTCTGCTGCTCCTCTTCTTCTCTTAATCTACTATTCTCGAATTACTATTCAAAGCACATATTTCAATTTTCAACCATAAAATCATACCATAAAAGGGAAGTCCCAATCAACCTTAACCCATTCTCCTACCCATTGGCCTCTAATTTAACACATAAAAGGGCAGTCCCAATGCACGAGGTTCCTGCCATTGCAGGGACATAGGAGGGTTCGATGTATGTAGCTTTACTCCCATGAGTAAAAGGTTGTTTCCGCAACTCGAACCCGTGACCTATATAGTTTTACCACATAGAGCTTTAAAATAGTCGTCGAATTTATAAACCCTTCTTTTTCTGAAAATCTTGCAACCTATCAATTTTGAAATCAAGCCAATTTCAACCTCAAACCATTTCCAAACCCTGGCACTTTATTCTACTCTTTAGAACCCTAAACCTAGAAGCTTTCTACAGCCAAAACTCACCACAAAATCAAGCATAGGCAACTTTATTTTAAGTATTTTATAACTTTCATATATCACAAAAAAAATTTAGAATAATTTCATTACTTTGAAAAGTCATTCCTAATATAAGATTTGTTTTGTGCAACATAAGAACTATTATAATTATAAAGATATTGTTTAACTTACAATAACTAAACTCCTAATGTTTAATATAATTATTTATTATTTTGTTAATGCCTTACTTCAATTAGGTTAGTGCCTTTTTGTCACCTTGTCCTTGGGCAATATAGGATTTAGCACCTTAAGGGTGCCTTTTGCCCTTAGCTATATTGATTTTGTCTCTTCATTCCAGCAGTGTACCATCAGTTTAAAAGTGAAGCTTGCATCAAGCACTTCCCTTATTACAATAATGTTCAACATTAAATTTTCCTTGGAACATTCGTTCTCATTATGCTTGTATAAAAAAATGAATTACACCAATGTACATTACCATAAACTTAAGGGAATAGGAATTACACCAATGTACATTACAACTTCATAAATTTCGTACATGTTCAGTTCATTACCATGGTTGACATGTTCCAGTTAAAAAACAATGGTTGAAAAAGGAGGTATACAAGGACAAAGGAAAATCACAATCATGCCCCAATACCTTTTCCCTAGTTTCTTTAATAATTAGTGGATAGATTATGAACCCCCCCAAAAAAATTAAGAATAAGTTCTTTAACCTTGAAATTTTGATAAAAATTAATGATCAGAATTGGTTTTGATCATTTCAATTAAATCCAAAAATCCCGTTGCCAGGAGGTGGGCATGCAAGCAAAATAAGGAATCAAATAAAACTTGCATTGCATGTAAACACAATGTGAAAACCAAATAAGCAATCCAGATCCATACCTGAGCTGGCGTTGGAGGCTGCAGAAGTAAGATGCGTGCTAGAATTTCCCAAAGCAAGTGGAGTTTGTTCAGAAGGTTTGCCTTTCAGAGTCAAGGAACTCATGGCCCAGCTGCATTGTAATTACGACGGTCAGTGTCAAGGCCAAATTCTTTTTTTTTTTTGTTGACCAGTAAAAGTATATGCATATATATTAATGGCGCCCAAGGAGGGCGAACCCATATACAAAAAAGGGAAAAGATTGGAAAATTTTATTTGGGGAAGAAAAGACCATCAAAATGGAAACTTGAGAATTTATCACGCTGCTGAATCAAGAATTCAAGATGTATATTAATGATGACCCCAAGGAAAGATGGGAAGTGTGTGATGAATTAATTAGAGAACTGAAAGATTCTGTATTGATCTATGAATTAACTAAACAACACTTTGGATGTTCTTGGAGATAAAAAAATCATAGCCATGTATATTACAAGTTACAACAGCTTTTGAACCCACAATTTGGTCATGTAAAATGACCTCTCCGACTCACCAATATGAGAGAGAAAAAATAAATAAATAAAGAAAACAAAACAGAAGTCATTTATTGAAATCCTAAAATACTCCTATGCTCTCAGAAGCATGAACACGGATACAAGACAAATGCAATGTGACAAGCACAAACTAACACAGAAAGTCTTAAAAAAGTAGGGCGGCATACACACAAAAACTAAGAAATATATTTAATACATCTAAAAATTAGTATACGACAAACATTACTTAATGAAAAGTATAGCTAATATTTAGAACATGAAATTTGTCACTTGTGGATCGAATCATAATAATCAATAATCACCCGTCACATGCACAAAGACAGAGAAAGCACAGGAGTTTTTGTATGTAATAGATATGTATATGGATTTTATTTACAATTATTCCTTTCTTTCCACACACACACACACACATTAAAGAAAAAGGTAATAGTCACATGCTTGTGAATGTCCAAGAATAATCTAAAATGTCAAAAGTTTAACAATTTTAATTTTAAATTATGGACATGTTCAAGATGTGTCAAACACGTGTAAGAGTGTTCAAGATGTGTCGGTGTCCAAGTTCCAACAGGTGTCAAAGAAGGATACAGCTACTCCCAAGGAGTGTAAGTGTTTCTCTGCTTATATCACATGAAAGCTAAAATACAAACAGTCAATTCAAATGTTATGTAGGACGAGATGAACTAATTCAATTGCCATAGCATGTGCTCCCTAACTCAACTCCACACTATGAACATCTATTAATTAGTAGAATTAACATACCATAAGATATTTGAAGCTGTATCCTGGACCTTGCAAAACAAATAGGAAATATAAATGAATTTACCATAGAAAACGAAGCAAGCTCACCTCAATCATGATCCTGATACATGTTAACCAGGAATCACATTGAGGCAAACAAATTTCTACTTCTTAGTCCTGGTGGGACTGGATGATGTTTAAAACCCCCTTTTCTTCAATAAGTAAAAATTCACTAATAGTGCGAAGAGGCCAAAATCCATGTCCATGTGATGCATTCAAAGCACTAAAGAAAATGAAAAAAAAAAAAAAAAGGGAGCTATATGCCAATTATAACCTTATATCAAGCTGAACCCTAAAAAGTGAAAAGAGGAGGATCCACAGGTTCCTTGTTACCAAGGAATGAATCAATAGTTGATTTGCATTTTATTGAGCTTCCTCACACATTATAACCATTTTGGAAGAAATTTTCCTCTACACCAAATTACACACACATATTTTTTCTGGATAGGTAAGTGCCTCTTGAGGTAGGAACCAAATTACACATCCATCACCAAATTTAAAACCCAAAAATGTGTTAACACAAACTACCTTATCTGTGACTTATACCCAGACCAGCTTAATAAAAATGTTTGCTAGAAAAGAAATAAAGGAACTAATATATTACACATTTTGGGCCATTATTTATATAGTAGACTCAACTCCAAGAAAAGGAGAATCATTGCTAAATAGATACAAATCTTTTAAGCACCGGGTGTCAATAACAAATTCATGCTTTCATCAATCATAACACTGACAGATAAATATAAGACCAAAACTATCAAGTTTTTTCATTCTAATTTTGGTTGTGGTTATGTGATTATGCAAAAACCCAAAATGCATATGAACAATCAAACTATGTCACTCTCAATTAAATAATCACTCCGTCCCAATTTTATAGTCCCTCTTTCCTTTTCGGGATGTCCCAAAATATAAGTCTAATTTGAAAATCAATGTATTAGCAACATTCCAAAACTACCCTTATGGTGAAATTTACCACCAAAACTAAAGAGTGAAATTTTAAATTAAGTGGAAGATAAAATTGGAAATTCAAAACTTCCCACAACTCAAATATATATAAAAAATTCCTTAAAAAGTTGGAATTCCAAAGAAAGCTCTATAAATACGAGACAAAGCGAGTTTATAATAATATTTTTTAAGGCAAGTAATAGTATTATAAACAAAAGTGCTAGAGGGGGCTCAACCTATGTCCACATGAACTATACGAGAATTTCCCACAACCGTGTCAGCTTGAAAATTTCATAGGTTAAAATTTGGTAATATATTAGACATAGAAGAGAGCTCCATGTCTTAAAGACTTTTCTTCAGTAAAGTGGGTGCCGACAAAAGAGTCTAAAATATAAGACAAAAAAGAATGAGAGGGACAAAATCAATAATAATGTTTTTCCAAAGAAAGTTATAATGGATACAAGAACAGGATGTAAACACACACAAAACTCCAATGTTTGTTAGATCCATTCAAAGTTAATGCTTCACTGTATTCTCTCTACTATCCTAAAATTACAACAAAGATACTATGAATGCCTAAGGATAAAAATCACTAGAAGGGTCACGAGTAATGCACATGGTGACACCTCTAACTTCGCTTGAATACATTCACTCTCAAATTGTGACCATCGAACTCAACATCTTAATTCCAGATACATTAAATTTTTATAGATTCTTCTCGACAACCCAACATTCAATACCATAGAGCATAATTGGCCTCATAAGTACTTTTTTAAAATGTAATATGTAACATTAGTTTTTTGTGCTATAGAAGAGTTGTAGTTGAGATAATTGAGGTGCTTTCTTATTTGTTTCCAGGCACTTTCGTGCTTGAAGATTAATTTGTATAAAACTAAGGTGATCCCGGAGGGGGAGGTTGAGAAGATGGTTAGGTTGGCAGGCATTTTAAGCTGTAAGCTTGGATCACTCCCAAGAACAGATTTGGTACTTCCACTGGGCTCCTTGGTAAAAGCTAGTAGTGTTCGGGATGGGGTCATTGAGCGGTGAAAGAGAAGATTGGCACAATCTAACAAATAATACTTATAGAAATGAGGCAGGGATACACTTAAAAAAAGATAACTTTGTCAGCTTACCCACATACTTTGTCTTTGTTTCCTATTCCAGCTATTGTCGCAAAGTGACTAGAGAAACTTCAACAGGATTTTTTTTTTTTTGTGTTGGGGGGGGGGGGGGGGGGGGGGGTGCGGTTCTTAAGGATGAATTCAAGTCTCATTTAGTGGACTGGAAGATTATTTGTTCTCCAGTTCAAGAGGGGGGATAGGGGTGAAGTTAAGGGTTTAATCGGGACCCTTCCAGGGAACTGGTTGTGGGCTGTGCCGGTGTGGGGGTAGGAAGGGATAGTCTTTGAAGGAGAATCGTGAAGGGTAAATATAGAAGTGAGGGGGGGTTGACATTCGAGAGACGTTTGTTTGTCTTATTGGTTTTTTTTTTTTTTTGGGGGGGGGGGGGGGGGGACGCAGTATTTGGTAGGTGTGGGATGAGTTCCTAAGCATGTTAGATGGAAGGTGGGGTACGGCTTGCGAGTCAGATTCTAGAGGGTTCATTGGTGTGGGGATGGTCTGCTCTCAAGCTCCATTCTGGAGTTGTTCCAGATAGCAGTAAACCTTCAGCCTCTATAGTGGCCAATTATCACAGAGAATCTGACAATGGTGAAGTGTGTGACATTCGTTTTCATAGACTGCTGCAGAATTGGGAGTTAGAGGAGGTTGGGGAGTTCTTTCCACTCTTGTACGGTCAAGTTGTGGTAGCTTCTAAGGAATATTTTTTGAGATAGGCTGCTTTAACAAAGGATATCTTTAAGGTTAGATCCTTTTATCGGATTCTGTGTAAGGTCCGTAAACAGGGTTTTCCTTGGATAGCTATTTGGCGCCCCAAAGCACCTTTAAAGGTTACTTTCATCGGTTGGACTGCTGCCTTAGAAAGGATTTTGACCATTCATAATCTTATTAAGAGGCGGCAGATTGCACTTCACAGGTGTTGCTTATGCAAGAGGGATACAGCGTTGGTCAATCACTTGTTGCTGCATTGTTCAGCGTGGACGGCTTTGCTATGCCTTTTTAGAATGTAGTAGGTGATGTTGAGGCTCAACAAAAGAGCTCCTATCGTGTTGGAGGAGTAGGGTGCGGCACTTGAAAAGGGAACTGTGGAAAGTGGCCCAACTCTTGTCTCTTGTAGAGCTTATGGAGTGAAAGGAATAGGAGGTCCTTTAACGGTATGGAGTCTCCCATTTGGATAGTAAAACACGTTATGTTGAGCGCTCAATTTTTTTGGATCACAGGGAATTATTTCCTGTTTATAGATGTTTTGTACAGTTTTTAAGTAAGATGAGGCTTTACATGTGTTCTGATTGGGGTTTGGGGTATAGTTTTTGTAGTTTTGGTATACTTTCTATATACAGGCACACCCCCTTGATGCTTATTAATGAAGTTTAACTTATCAAAAAAGTTTGTAACATAATATTATTTCACAATCACATAATACTCCAGAAGCATTTCTAGACTTCATTTATTTTTTTTTTTGATAAGTAAATTTGTATATATATATATGTGCCCAAGAAGGGCATCAAGGGCAAGAGCCCCAACAGATTACATCTGATTTAGAGAATCCAAAAAGACTACAAAAGAAGAGACATTTACAGGTAAAGCCTCTTTGGCCCAAAAAAATAAAGTACGTAAAAAAACATCTTTAAGAATAGGAGTAGCAAGCTCCAAATCTTCAAAAACACGTTTGTTCCTTTCTGTCCAGATGCTCCATATGAGGCATATTGGAGCTATTCTCCAAACTTGCTTAATCTCCTTTGGGAAGTTGAAGCCTTCCCAAGCCAACAAAAGATCTTTAACTGAGCCTGGCATTACCCATGAGAAACCAAAAAGAGAAAAGATGACATTCCAGCAACTCCATGATACGTGGCAGTGGATGAGTAAGTGGTCCACCCTTTCCTCCTCACACTTGCAAAGGTAGCATCTACTCGCCATAGAGAAGCCTCGTTTCCTAAGGTTGTCCGCCGTTAAAATTGCCTTCCAAGAAGCCTCCCAAGCAAAGAAAGAGGCTTTAGGGGGGACTTTTGAGTGCCAAATTAGCTTCCACGGGAAGGGAGAAGTAACTGAAACAAACATGCTTTTGTAGAAAGAACGGACAGAGAAGGATTTCTTATCTGGCCTCCAATCTCTCTGATCCTCCCTATCTTCACAGGCCCGGAAACCATTAAGGAAACGGAGGAAAGAGCCCACCTCTTCTAACTCCCAATCAAAGAAGTCTCTCCTAAAACAGGGAGCCCAAATAAGCTTGTTTCCAACTTTCTCCAAACACTCACTAGCCCAAGCCTCTTTATTGTTAGCCAGACTATATAACCTAGGAAATTTCACCCTTAGCGACTCGTCCCCGACCCAGGCATCATCCCAAAATTTCACCCTACTACCACTTCCAAGGATATAGCGGCATCTTACCATAAAGGTCAACCACCCATCTCTGATGTAACCCCATGGGCCACATCCCCTTGACCCCTCAACTCTGCCTGAACACCAACCTCCAGGATCACACCCATACTTAGAAGCAATGATCTCCCGCCAAAGTTCCCCAGTGCTTTCCCCAAATCTCCATAACCATTTCCCTAATAGGGCTTTGTTGAAAGTACCCAAGTCTTTTACCCCTAAACCCCCATGAGTCATCGGCCTCCGAATTCTGTCCCAAGCAACTAGGTGAATCTTTTTGCTCTCCCCTAAATGACCCCATAAGAAGTCTCTCTGAATCTTCTCCAGTTTCCTACTCACAGTCTTGGGAATAGGGAAAAGAGACATGAAATAGGTAGGGAGATTGGCTAGAGTGCTTTTGACAAGAGTGAGTCTGCCTCCCTTAGACAGAAACTGAGCTTTCCAACCTGACAACTTCCTGAGGAATCTTCCAATTACAGGATCCCATATCCCAACTGAACGCGGAGAAGCACCCAGCGGAAGACCCAAATAAGTCGAGGGAAAACTGCCCACACTACAGCCCAAAGTACTAGCTAATACGTCCAACTCAGGAATCGCCCCAACCGGAGTAATGCTGCTTTTGCCAAGGTTGACCCGCAAGCCTGACACTGCTTCAAAGCAACTAAGGATGCACCGGACAAAACGGAGTTGGCGGACTGAATGATCGCAGAAAATGATGGTATCATCAGCAAATAAGAGATGGGAAATACTCACTCCACCACCTCTACTATTCCCCACCTGAAAACCTTTGATAAGACCAACCTCCTCTGCACGAGACAAGAAGCGACTCAGAACGTCCATAGCAATCACGAAAAGGTAGGGGGATAGAGGATCTTCCTGCCTCAATCCTCTAGAAGAGCGGAAAAAACCCGCAGGAGATCCATTGACGAGAACCGAAAAAGAGACTGTGGATATGCATGAATGAATCCACATCCTCCACTTGGCCCCAAAACCCATCTTCGCCAACATGCCCATCAAAAAACTCCAACTAATATGATCAAAAGCCTTCTCAATATCCAACTTGCAAACGAGACCCTTCCTCTTCTGAGTTCTCCTAGAATCAATGCATTCATTAGCGGTGAGAACCGCATCCAAGATTTGCCTTCCCTCAACAAAAGCATGCTGGCTAGGAGAAATGATACTGCCCATAGCCTTCTTCATTCTTAAAGAAAGGACCTTAGCAATCAGTTTGTAAACACTGCTCACAAGGCTTATAGGCCGAAAATCCTTAATGTTAGAAGCTCCCTCCTTCTTAGGAATGAGAGCAATGAAGGAGGCATTCAGGCTACGCTCAAAACCCCCTTCCCTATGGAAGGTCTCAAAAACCGCCATGATATCTGCTTTCAGAACACCCCAACATTTCTTGAAAAAAGCCATAGTGAATCCATCAGGACCTGGCGCTTTATCCCCATTGCAAGCCTCTAAAGCTCTTTCCACTTCTTCTTCCGAGAAGGGAATCTCCAATTGAGAGGAAGCATCCCTGTTAAGACTATCCACACACAGATCATCCACCCCAGGTCTCCAACTATGCGGCTCCGAGTAAAGCTTAGAGAAGAAATCAACAATACCATTCCTGATGGAATCTTTGTCCACGAGAAGATGATCATCAACTTCATTTATCTCCCTATAATTCTAAAGGCAACGTCCTTTACCATCTATGTTCCCCACATACGTGACTACAGATCATGCTAGTGGTCACTTTTAAAATATCTAGGCCAATTTTTTTTTGATAGGTAAGTGGCCCCCCTTAGGGTGGGAGTTGAATCCATGCCATTTATTTTAACAATTCCTTCATTTCTGCCGAAGTGACACTAAACATGTTTTGTCTGCCCTACTCTTAAACCTTTGTATTATAAAACTCATAACCATAGTTGGAACTCAAATTCAACCAATAGGAATGGCAACAGGCTGGATATAGGATGAGGCCACTCTCTTCCAACCTTACCCCTAAAGGAAGATTCTGGTCTTAAATTTGAGCCAAGGTGGAGAGAGATACCCAAAAGAGAGGTGGCATATTAGTGCAATTTCTATATTTTGGTGGGCTAGTGAGAGACCTCTAAAGAAGATGATGACTTTTTCCGCTGGAATCACTTCAGCCAATGTCTAAACTTTAATCAAATTGTGTGTTGTATACAAGAGCTCTTCCTATTCTCACTGCAAAGCTTGCGTGTGAAGCAATGTTTAACATGTGAGGCAATGGGGATTAATTAAACTTTTGGAAGAGTTTCTGCTATAGGTTGTAACATAAATCAGATCATGCCGGAGGTGATGACTGAAACCCAAACTCGTTTCAAACTAAAGTAGGTACCAACCATTCCCCGACCATGGTAACAAGCATCCCATCTGCATTCCAGTATAGGCAGGCCAGGGAAGGATGGGTTACCACCAAGGCATCAACACATCTCATTATTGTCCTAACCCTGACTCTAGTTTCAACTAAAGCATCATCAAACAACATATATATACATATGGGAAGTCCTCCTTGATGAGCCAAGTAAGTTCATCCATGACTAAGGGAAATAGATTTTCATTCTATTAGTGCAGTAAAATTTAAAAAAAGGCATTTGTTTTGATAATTAAACAAATCTGAACTATATAAATGCAGTTTAAATTAATCATGGGCTGTGATGCAGCCTTTTTTTCGGTAATATCATGGATTTATGAATAATTTGTTTGTAGTAGGCTATGGTGCAAAAGTTTGTTCCATCCTATTTCACTACACAACAAAATGTCACTTTTCCATTTGTTTGAACAGAGAACAAATGAGAATGCCAATGCACGTAATGGAAGAAAGAATAAATGAAATAAGTAATGCGAATTTTAAATCCCAACAAGATAGAAGTTCAAATTAACTTACCCAAGTAAACTTGCATTTGCTGGAATTGATGAGATTCCTATGCTTGTAGTAGTCCCAGTAGTATCCCCTGCATTTGACTACAAAGGACAACAGAAAGAGAACAAAAAATGTAATTCAATCTTAGAGAATTAAGATAGGAATTGGTCATCATCATTACAGACACTCACTAAAACCTTTTCTCCTGAATTTTCAGTTATTTGAAATTATTTCTTTACCTTTGCATAAAGATATTACTTTAGTTATATATATAAGTAAAAGATATTACGTTAGTTTTTTTTTTTTTTTTATCTCTATAAGTAAAAGATATTACTTTACTTTTGATAAAAATTTAACTATGTTGTTGATTCTTCACTCCTAAGCATAGTTGTTAAAATCCTGATCCAAATCCTACAATAACAAATCGATCTGGATCCCATAAAAAATCCCTAGAGGATAGAATCCTTATGAAATTCTTATAAGATCACTCGGATCCCAAGTTGACTCCTGATTTGACCAGTTTTAGCAATCCTAAAATATAACCATATAATGTTATTCTCGCATGTGTCTTTGATAAATTACAACCCAAAAACCATAATATTATTATAAAACAAATATGAAGGTTTACTTAAATATCCTAGGTGTGACAAAACTTTCTTCACGTTTTGACCTTTTAATTTGCTTTAGACTATTCAAGTGTTATACTAGTTGATTAAGTCATTTTAAAAAATTACATTAGGCTAATTAGCTTCTCTCTCTCTCTCTCTCTCTCTCACACACACACACACACATTCAAACTCAATAAAATTGTTTTGAACCAATTCATCCCTTATACTAAATGGATCCTAGTGCTAATTTCCCTCCTATGTCATAGACTCATAGGTTCTGTTATAGTGTCTTTCACGCCTAAGTGACCCAAATATTTTAAAATAAAAAATTTTGTCTTATGTAAATTAAATATTTTAATTCATCTAATGTTTTAATGTGCTATCTTTGTTAAATGATATATCAAATTATAAATAAAACATTTGTTATACTTGTGTACTAAAAAATATGAGGACTAGATGAAGCTTTTGTACTATAAATGTTTATTATAATTTTTTTCTTCTTCATATTTTTCACAAATTTTAAATTTATTCATTTTTGTATTTTTAAAAGTCCTTAAGATGCAAAAATTATTAAGTCGTATTAGTTTTCTCATTTTGTAGAATCTTACAATATTCAATCTAATCCTACAATCCGATCCTGAGGACCTTTCCATCGATTCATTGAAGGATCCCGATTTTAACAATCTTGCTCCTAAGTCCAAATCAGAATGAGAACTTTTGATATATGATCAAAAATTCATTGAAGATAGATAAGGAAATGGATAAGAAGAGGAGAAACCAATGTTACCTAGAATACGGATCATTATGGTACGCGGAATGGGAACAAGAACACAATACATTACATATTTTAAATGTGGTACGATGGGGGGTTGGCTTATGTATATGACATAGGTAGAATACAATGGGGTAAGTCAAACTGTAGGAGTGTTCACACAAAGAGTAATGAGAATTAATATCACTTAAGTATACAAGTTTTCCATATAGTTATATAAATTCATTATATTAGAATGGAACATTTGAAAGTATCAAACTAAGTATACTAATTTATGTTGATTTCTTGTTTTGCGTTAGTTTTTTCCTATTAATTCTCTCTTAAAAGGAAAATTAAAAAGAACTTAAAAGAATTTTTTTGGATTGCTAAATTTAGTGTTCTGGAATGCAAGTATACCCTATTTTGGAATGCATGTACCAAAATGAAAATCGCTAGGGCATCGTTTTCTGGTAATTACGGGAGAAACTAATTTACGAAGTCTCACCTGAGGATAGGTGCTGTGGGTGGATTGGGGTAGGGATAGGATACGGTATGGGCAAGTTAGAACAATCTTGTAATTCTATGGAACAAGAAAAGATGTCTTATCACAAAACTTTATCACTCACATATGCTCCCACTAGAGATAGCTTGAAAAAAGGAAATGCAAGATTGGATTGATTCAGAAAAGACAAAAACTTGCCGAGGTAAGGTATCATTCGAGCTCATTCCCTTATCCATCTGCACTTAGTTTCAGAAATGTCTCCAGAGTCCAGGCAAATATTCCTTGGAAGAAGAAGTAAAAAACTTGCAGGAAACCAGAAAAATCTAATAACACACCTTCTCATGGTACTGCTTCACTAATTGCAGAAATTGGTCAACTGCTTGAAATGCCTTTGATCGAACATCACTGCGCCAAAGAAATGATAACAGATTAAAATTTTATATACCTCAAAAACGGAACATACTTTATGTTCAATTATTAGAGTAACTACATTTTGCATGATAAAGACACGGCCTGAAAATAAAAGCAAACGCAAAGGGCACATGGAAATTTTTTTTTTTTTTGGGGGGGGGGGGGGGGGGGAAGGGGAACTCTTACACTTATCTGGGCCAAACTTGGAGGTAAATTCAGCACACATCCCCAATTTTAAAGTTTGAATTAAAATTTTCAGTTCTTAGCCAAAACATGCTTAAGGCACAAATATATTGGAGTCCAGGATACCCATCATAGGGACTTTAAAGGGCCCCTTTCTATGACAAGTTACCAACTTTAACATCCAAAAAAATAAATTCTTGAGGGTGAAATCATTAAACCAAGAAACAGATTTCCATTTGAAAAGTTAGTTTGAGTGTTCATTGTTCAACTAATGAAAGTAGGCATAGTTAATTCGGATTATCCTCTTTTCCCTTGGAAGATCACTTGGCACTCTAAAGCCCCTCCAAAAGCTTCTTTCTCGCTTGGGAGCCTCCTGGAAGGCCATCTTAACTACGGATGAACTTGAAGAAAAGGGGCTTTCTTCTGGCGAGCCGATGCTATTTTTGCAGAATAATGAGGAGAGGGTAGATCACGTCCTCCTCCATGCCATGTTCCTTGGAGTTGCTAGAACCTTATTATAGAGTTGTTTGGTTTTTCCTGGGTTATGCCAGGCTCAGTCAAAGACCTCTTACTGGCTTGGGAAGGATGCAGACTGCCTTTAGAGATCAAGAGGATTTGGAGACTAGCCCCAATTTGCCTCATGTGGTGTATATAGAATGAAAGGAACAATAGGGTTTTCGAAGACCGGGAACTCTCTATTCCTTTCCTTAAAGATGCTTTTTTGCGCTTACTTTTTTTTTGGGCCAAAGAGACTTTTTCCTGTAAATGTCTCTTCTTTTGTAGATTTTTTGGGTTCTCTTAGCAATATGTAACCTTTTGGGGTTTTTGCCCTTGTAGCCCTTCTTGGGCTCATTTATATTATATACATCTCTTACTTATCAAAAAAAAGAAAAGAAAGTAGGCATAAGAAATAGTCCACCAGCAAATGAAATCTCAGTCACAACTGGGTCATCCTTGCAATGAATGGTCTGGACAATACCTAAGTGACAAGTTATAGATACATGTCAAATATTGTAGAAGTAGAATCCATCTTAGTTCTCATGCTCCGAGCTCCAACAATTGTACTAAATCGAAGGAAAAACATGAAGTAAATTACGTTAGGAAGAACAAAGGGATGTGAACCTGCAACTTACTTTTAATTCCATATTCATATGATGCCAAACTAAAGATAAAGGAACAACATTTAGTTCCTTCCCTTCACTTATTTCCCCTGCCCTTTCAAAAAAAAAAAAACACCAGCAACAACAATAATGCACCACATTCGAAAGTGCATGCATGAAAATTCATTTATCATCATATAAAACATAACCTGGCAGAGTCAGATCATTGAATTCCCCACCATTCTCAACCAACAGAAAGCTATTCATTACTGTAAAGATTATAACAGACAAAAGACACCTTATGTTTGGAGCTGGATGAGTGATACATTGGACAAAGGACAAGGACCTAACAGCTAATTAATCAAACCTTAAGAAAATGGTGACGGTTTAACCATCTTATCATCATATTTTATATGGCATCTCACTTCTATTTTATTGGATAGCTCAAAAAAAAAAAAGAGATAGTATAAGATGGCTTGATAAAATTATAAATCAAATTGTTTAAATATATATATATATATAAATAAAAAAATTATCTTTTTATCAGTAAAAGGGTATTCTATTATTTACACAGCACCTGAGGGGGGGCAAACCCATGTACAAAAAAAGGAAAGGCCACAAAATCAAAGCCTTAAATCTCCCAAAAAAAAAAAACAAAGCTATCTAAAAACAACGGGTATTCTTCTTCAAGCCAAAAATAGAGCATCTTTAAAAAAAGAATCTTTGAATCTCAAAATCGGAAGCTCCACGCCATGAAAACTCTTCTATTCCTTTCCCTCCATATGCACCACAAAAGACAAAGAGGGGAGACTTTCCATGCCGGCTTCAAATCCTTTCGGACATGACTGCACCTTCACCCAATTATTATTTGACCTACAAGATTTACTAATAAGGACCAGTTGTCTGTGGTTCCATGCCAATATACATTCATCGCATGTCCAACAAAGTGCTTAAGATTTATGTAGTTGAACATCACGTCTAAGTAACTACCTGGGACTATGTAGTTGAACATCACGTCTCAGTAATTACCTTGGACTATCAAATCCATGGCCTAAGTTACCTAAGCATTACCATGTTGATGGCAGGTTACCATTGTTTGTCTAAGGTAATAGCAGGCATTCTGGCAATAAGGCAGTGCCTAGACATTTGCCCTGCTAAAGACTTGACCATGTCAGAAAACTCACACTTGGATGCACCCACAGACACATTTGTAATCATTGAATATTGACTTTCTAATTATTTATATATCAGGAGTGTAAGGGAAAATTATGAAACCTTTCTTCAGTCTGAAATGATTCTGGTTTCTCCTAGGATTCTGTACTAATGGACACCATCTATTCTTTAATTGTTTAGAAAGAACCATGTTTTGAAAAATTTCATGCTAAATCTCTAAGATTCGAAATAATATCAATATAGATAATTTTTTGCCCATTTCAACATAGTATAGAAAAAAAAATTAATGAAAAAGGGAAAGGGCACAGTCCAGTACAAGGGCACACAAAGCATAGGAGTTAGGAGAAGTGATAGATACTAATAATTCCACTAAAGAGAGCTTTACAGATGACAAAGAGGAGGAACTCCAACTGAAAATCAACCCAAGTCAAATTTCCTAAGGCTCAAGACTGACATTCTTCATCTTCATAGATTCTTCTCTTGCTCTCTAACCACAAAACACATTAGACAATAAACGATAGATTACTCCAAAAGATGATCATTACCCAATATTAGTCTCACCAATGCAGGGTGCTGGGAAGAGTAGACTGGGTAATAGGTGCAGACCAAACCTCCAACAATTGTTTTATAAATAAAAGAGTATTCATTAACGGGCACTAAAATGGGGGTGCACCCATGTACACATGGCGCATACAAAAAGTAGAACCATCTACAATCTCAAGTCATCTAAAAAATCTACAAAAGAATCTATTGACAAAAAATGGCTCCTTTTAATCCAAAAATATAAGAAGTTAAGCAAATTGCGCTTTAAAATCCATAAAGAAGATTTTGCACCTTTAAAATATTTTCTATTCCTTTTGAGCCAAATGTTTCACCAAAGACAAAGAGGAGCCACTTAAAGCTCCCTCACGCCCCTTCTCATATTCTTGCCCCTCCAACTAAATGGAACCTCTTGAACTAAATGAGGCATCATCCATTGGATTCCAACAAGGGAGAAGAGATGAGCCCACAACGCATGACCAGCCAGTTCCTTGTCGCTCTTACACAGGTAGCAATAGTTAACTACTATGACTCCCTGCCTACGAAGAATATTGATTGTGAGAATCTTACCAACGGCTGCTGTCCAACTAAAAAAACCTACCTTCAGCCCTCCGATCATCAAATAGACTTCCATGGAAATAGTTACCTACTACCTCCTAGAAGCATATGGTAGTATGATCTAATCTCAAAAGCTCCTCTACTAAACCCCACCCACCTCAACTCATCTTGCAAACCACCCCATAGCTCCAAGCCAAACCCCTAACAAAGACCATAACCTCCACCATCTCCCAATTCTGAACTGATCTAACAAAGAAGACCTCCCATGCCACTCCCCTACCAGACCACCTAAAATAATCTGCTACTACTGCTTCCTTATCCCCTGAAATCCTTTAGAAACCCAGAAAAGACTGATCCAAAGGGATATCATCACACCACAGGTTATACCAAAACTTGAACCTCTGACCATTCCCTAGCCTAAATCTGAGATTTTTGAAAATAATCACCCCCAACTAATACTCTTCCATAACCAATCTCATAAGAAATTCTAACTTCTATTGTGCACCAACTCCGCCCCCCCCCCCTCCTCCCCAACCCAAAAAATAAAATAAAATTGTTAGCATACTTCCTTTCCACCATTCTCTCCCACAAGCTACCTCCCTCCACCACATATCTCCGAAGTCTGAAGCTACTTGCCCAACAACACATTGTTGAATAACCTCAGATGACACCCAAATCCCCATGCCACTTCGGTTCAGAAAGAGTACTTTTCAATTTAAAAGAAGTGTGGGGTGCATTTAGATAGGCTTTTGGAATTTTTGGGGGATCTTAGCTGTTGATTTTGTAGCCTATCCCTTTTCTTTGTATCGTGTGGGGTACCTTTCTCAGGCCTCTTGTGATTAATACAACGGAAGCATTATTACTAATAAAAAAAAATGCAAAAGAAGTAGGTGTACTTTCATATAATATTAAACAATTAATGATTAAAGACATGAACAACCAAAACTATTTTCCTACAATAAAATTTACAGAAGTAGTGAGCATTAGAACATTTTTTTTTCTTTTTAAAAAAGATGTATTATAACTTTTCTAACTATAACAGGAAGAACCCATCTTTACAACCACTGGAAAGGTTATTTCCTTCAAATCAACTTAAAAAATGTAGAATTATCTTATATGAATGTTGATAGAGCTATAAGCAGGGTCTTGATGAGGGCTTTTGAGATTTTTTTTTTTTGGGGGTGGGGGTTGGAAATCTCTCATTTACTTTTTGCAGATGATACCACTGTTTTTGTGATGCAGAGGAGACTTAACTTCACCTCTTGAGATGCATTTTGCTTTACTTTGAAGCAGTGTTAGGGCTTTAGGTGAATCTATAGAAGTCGGAAATTATCCCTGTAGGGATGTGGTGGGCAATTTCCCTTGAGTGTATCTCGGGCTTCCTTTGGGTGCGTCTCCAAGGGCTATAGGGATTTGGGATGCAGTTATTAAAAATTTTTAGAAGAGATTAACAGGGTGGAAGAGCCAATATTTATCGAAAAGGGGAGGATAACTCTCATTAGAAGCACCTTGGATAATCTTCCCACTCATTTCACATCTCTTTTTCCGATGCCGGCTTCGTTTAGGAAAAAGCTTGAAAAACTCCAAGGAACTTCTTGTGGGGGGTCAAAGAGGAGAGGAAGAAGATTCATCTCGTTGGTTAGGACACGGTGAGCTCCAATTGTGGAAGGGGAATTGGGAATTAAAGATTTAAATATTTTCAATCAAGCTTTCTTAGAGAAGTGGAGTTGGAGGTTTGCCACGGAAGAGCATGCCTTGGGTAAAGATGTTATTTCTATCAAATATGGGTGCTAAGATGGGGGTTGGTTTTCTAGAGTTGTGATAGAGCCGGGCGTGGGACTTGGAGAGCCATTAGTAAAGGGAGAAATAAGTTTGCCGAGGGTAACAAGATTGGTATTGGGAATGGTACAAGGGTAAGCTTTTGGGGGGATCCGTGGCATAAAGAAGGTGTGTTGAAGGAGAGATTTCCCAATATCTTCAATATTTCAATGGACGAGGAAGTTTCGGTTGTGGATTGCTTGAAGGTTGAGAAGAGGGGGGGGGGGGGGTGAACTTGGAGTCCCAAATTTAGGAGAAAGTTCTATGATTGGGAATAGGGGGAGGTAGAAGAGTTGATGATTTCTTTGTACATGGTGGACTTGGTGGAGGGAAGATTGGATGAGGTAAAATGGAAGGAAAGTGGAGATACTTGCTTTTCGGTGCGCTCTTTCTATAAAATGTTGATCAATGGGAAGGATGTTTCCTTTCCTTGGAATCCAATTTGGAGATATGGAGTGGGAGGTGGTGTGGGGAGCTATTCTTACAATGGAATCTTAAAAGAAGGGATACCACCTTCCTAATCAATGTTTGATGTGTAAAGAGGAGGAAAAAAATGGTGGATCACCTCCTTTTGCATTGCAAGTTTGCATGGGACATGTGGAACCTTTTATTTGCCTTCTTTGGGAGTAGTTGGGTTATGCCGGACAATTTTAAGCATCTCTTTTTGGGATGGAGGTGTAGAAGAATTAGGAAGGAGTTGAGAATTGCTTGGAGAATGACGCCGATTTGTCTAGTTTAGTGCCTATGGCGAGAGAGAGAAATAGAAGGTTTTTTCATGGAGTGGAGACCCTTCCGTGGAAATTGAAAGACACCTTTTTGAAAACCTTTTTCTTTTGAATTAAAGAAGAATACCCTAAGTATTTAGATAAGCTTATGGATTTTTTTTTGGGGATCTTAGGCTTTAATTTTTTGTTGTCGGTCCCCTCTTTTTTGTATAGATGGGTTGCCCTCCTCGGGCCCCTTATATTTAATATAACTTACCTTTACTAATCAAAAAATGAATGTTGATATTGTTAAGATAACACCATTTTTGTATACTTCAGTAATTGAGGTCAGACATATGATTTAATCACTTAAAAAGTTAAAAGATAGGTAACACAATGTATCGGGACAAGGGATCGCCATTATTTTCAGAAAAACATCAATCAGGATCCTATAATTTTTCCTAAATATATTGAAACATAAAAAGGGAAGAATAACTAAAATTGCCAAATAGTGTAATGTTAAAAATTATAAGAAAGGGATCATTTTTGTTTATCCATGTCAAAGGAGAAACACTGAGGCAAAAGCAGAAGGTAGATCATCTGAGGAAAAGATAACCTGTCAGGATCTATGGTAAGTACAACAACATTTGGCAGAATCCGAGTTGCAATCTCGGTGATGTCATAATAGGCACTGGTGGCACATAGAGCCATAACACCTGTAAAAATATAGATCTGATAATCAGTGTCAAACTGAGAGAGATAGAGAGAGAGAGAGAGAGAGTACAAAATCCAAAGAGTTTCCAGAAACAACACTATTTAAGGCTAGTCAAAAAAAGAAAAAGAAAAAGAAAACAGAGTATATGATTCTCACCTGCTCCTCGGGCAGGAGAGAATGTATCACGCAAAGCACGAGTTGTGAATGCATTTATCAAAACTCTTCTCCGTAACTGCATTGTAGCTTGAAAACCATCAGTCACCATTTATGTATAGAAGAAAAATATATATTTTTTCAATAGTAAAAAAGGACAAATTTTATCAATATATGTTCATCAATATGATCTGTGGATGATGATTGCCACTAACTGTTATTAAAACAAGAAGCACAGCATAACCTAAAGTTTAATATATCAAACAAAATTATCAAGTAATTCAGGATGCCCACAAATGGAAAGAATGCAAGCTGACTGTTACTAACCCCTTCATTAAGGTAGCTGGCAATATTCCCAAGTAAAATAGTGGTGTTTGTTCTAATTGCTGGCTCTTCATCAACCTGCATGACTTAAAAATATGAAAAAGACAAACCGTGAAGCACAAAAAATGGAAAAAATAAAGAAAAGGAAAATTAGAACCACATCAAATGAGATGTATTATCATGAACAAAATAACTTTACATGAAAGAAAAGCCTGTAAGCATAAAATAGAAAGCCAACTCTCTACATACCATGGTCATATCAATAAATGAAATGATGCGATACCTGTAGCTTTGAAAGATACTTCAACAAAGATCCGGAAAGAGTACGTTGAGACAGCTGCGATTATATGTCAAACCAAAAAAAATATATAAAAAGGACTTAGAAAAAAACAAATATTTATTTGTTTCTATAATACAAAATGTTCCAAAGATTCAGTTAACCAGTAAACAATGAATTCGGGGAAACATGCACTCAAGATAAAAACATGAGATGGTTAATTATATCAACACAAGGGAAGCATTTTCATCGATCACAATACTTATCCAAAAAAAAAGGGAGAAAAAATCCTTTAATCGCAATGAAACAAAACAGAACAATGTTAATTACAGCAATAATCAATTATAACACCTTAGGGCGGGCTATCATATCATATCATTTTTCACCATTTGGCTCTAGATAAGGCCATATCCTCCAATATATCATAGGTCATTACATCTTTTCTTGTCGCCTCAATTTACATTTTTTTTTTTTGGCATTTCTTTTGTTTTCAGTAGAAACATCAGCTTAAATCAAATTTCTCTTCATTATTCATATGTCTTTGACACGACAAAACTGAACTACCATAGGTTGCTTCCCCTCATCTTGCGCTCAATTGATCTACCTCCAACCCTTGGTTACCACAATTCGCACCTCCCTTAGCGAACTGCGAATTGGGATCGCACGATTCAAAACATGGATCATTAGTGATTTGGAACACAAGATTTAGCATTCCAATCTAAAATATCAAAAGTCCAAAAAAAATCATACAAAATACACACACATCATTAGAATTTTATTTTATAATGGCTTGAATTCGTTGAAATCTTTTTAGTGTTTATATATACATACAAATGCAATAAAAAAGCATATTACGTTCCAAATAAAAGTATTTCGTTCAAAAAAAGCGATCCTAAGAAGCCTACCTCTAACGGACCATGTTCTATAACAAGTGACGATTTACGTTCCCGTTTCCGTTTCCTATACCATAACGATCCACGTTCCAAGTAACATTACTCCAACCTCACAGAAGCACATGCATTTCCTATGTTGTATTTTCTTGTATTGCCTATTGCAACATTCTCATTTTGGCTTATGTTCATTTAAGAAAGTGTTTCTAGAGTCTAGAAGTAGCCCCCTCATCTTGTGCTTAATTGTTCTACCCCCAACCTCATAGAAGCACATTCATTTCTTATTCCGTATTTTCTTGTATTGCCTATCACAATATTCTCACTTTGTTTATGTTCATTTAAGAAAATGTTTCTAGAGTCTAGACTACCCAATATAGAGCGTAACTGCCCAGTAGCCATCTTATAATTGATGGGGAACGCAAAGGAATTGGATGACCAAATTGGAATGAAAATTAGGGTTTAGCATTTATTATTAGTTATTTTATACTTTCTTATTTTTAAGGTTTTAAAGCAATTTTGGTAATTGTTATTTTGATATTTTGGGATTTATTTACATTATTTTGGCAAGTTTAATAAGGGTTTGCCTAATTAAAGGCCTTTGATATAATAGAATAGTAGATTTGAATTATTGAATATTGATACAGAAATTGTGATATCTCTAATTCTCTCTTCTTTCTTGATTTCTTCTCTTTTTCTTTCTACTTCTTCTCTTTTCTAATCTTTATTCTCTTTCTCCCTCTACTGGTCCTACACCAATAATACTTTCAATTTTAACTTACTTCATAATCTACAATCACATAGTGCTCCAAAATAGAAACTTCTCTAATTTTTCCTTCATGCTATTGCTCTAAGGAGTTAGGGCGCACATGGGTCGGGTTGAAGTAGAACCGAAACCGACCCGACCTTATTCGGCTCTAAGATTTTTAAATCAGACCCCAATGTGAACTTATTGGAAGCAACCCGAAAAAATCTTGGGTTAGGTCAGTTCAGGTTGTAATTTTTTTTTCTCTAGACAAAAAAAATGTATTTATACGATATATTCATTGTTCATGATGCGTGAATAAGAATAATGAATATATATATAACGCAGGGAGATCATTGGAGTGTTTGACTCTTGTTTGTCTCATTAATTAGGATTTTCACAAAGTTCACTCAAATTACATTATGCACCGTCCAACTCAAGCAGGAGTTGCCTAATTGAAGTGTAATTTGGTATAAAAACAAAATTTTAAAGCTCATCCATAGTCTTAAGCTTATCCCCAAAATTTAAAGAACCTGCAATATTACCTCCAATGAAACACTGATATTTCTTCTAAAAAAGAAGACAAATATGCTATTTCCATACCACAATTCGTTGCATGCTCTACAATTTCACATTGCATATATATGTATGTGTGTATATATATATACATATACACACATGCACTGATTAAAATAATATGTGAACTGATGTAATGTACGAACTGTAATGATATATAGGTATATACACAAACTGAGACTATATATATGTATATATAGGCACTGATATAATATGTGTATATAACACATTTTTTTTGACAAGTAAAAAAAAATACTATCTGAATTTTAAAACGAAATCGAACTGTCTAAGTCGGTTCTATAAATTTTAGAACTAAACCAACACAACCCAACCCATTGAGGTCGGTTCGGGTAACCCGAACCAAACCATTATATCCGGTTTCAAAAATTGTCCACCCAAACTCATTGAGGTCAGGCTGGACCGGGCCTCCGGTTCTCGGGTATTTTGTGCACCCCTACAAGTAAGGCCAACGCCCTCTTTAATCTCTCATTCTCAATGGATAATCTATCCAAGATTGAGAAAATGCTCGGTGAGTGGAGAAAAAGCATTCTAGTACCTGCATATGAGAACAGAGATTAACTGCAACCCAACACAAACCATTGACACAACCAGAATCTAGGAGTGGCTTTTAGGTGTGAAACACAGGTGATCAGACACCAAAAGAATGGTTAAGGGTGTTGAAAGTTTAATTTTAATATTGGAATGATCTTTAGAATTTGTTCAAGTTTTGGATGTCATTAGTTTCCTAATTAATTTCAACTTTTTTGAGTTTTGATCTATTTGAGATACCTGAAGGATTTCTGCCGAATCAAGACCAGGTCAGTGTTAAGGGGTTTAATTCTCTGAAATGGCCTGGACCTAGATTATTTACGAGTTTAAATTAGAGTCAAAGTAACTTGACATCTTAAGCAACTTTGGGGCTGAAGTAACGTCAAGCCCAAGAAACATGGTGACCAAATATTCTTCAGTGTCTTTTTCTTCTTCATTTTATACACTAAGGCTTAACTTTTGCACACACTTTACAGTGGATATTAAGCCTTTACTGTTAGAAGTTGCAAAGCTTTGAATTTAAATTAGATTTAAAAGTTCCCGCCAAAAGTTGAACCCTTATGTTTTGCAATGACAAAGTGAATTCAATTAGCATAACCAGGAGAGGTCCCATAGTGTATGTAATTTGCTAATTATACGATGCAGCAGCAGCAGCAGTGACATTAACTACAACACTAACAACTTCAAATGACCATAGACTCCCCAAAGCATTCAAGATTGCTCTTTTATTTTTTATTTTTTAATAGATTGTGCAGTGTTCAGAATTTCTGTCATCAACCTCCATCATAAATCAGATCATAAATTTTCTACACCTCACATGGGTAACAGGTCAAAACAGTGCCCCAACTGACTCGAGCTTCAAAAAATGGTTTACTTCATGTACATTGTATTATTTGAATCACGTTTTAGGAAGATGTGAACACCATGACTGCACTGACTCAACTCAAGCTCACAGGGACTTCTCAAAAAAGGACTTTGGTTGCAGCAGTTATATGAGAATTAGAAAGAAATGTGTCAAAAGAGATATGCCTTTGAAAGATTTCAGAACAATGACGAAGTCAACTACAAATCATGCAACATCCTAGTAAAATCCTTGAGAAATTGCTAGCAGATCTGAATCTTTAAACCCATAAAAGAATTCGGTAAGGTCACCATAAGAAAGTTACAGTCACGAGGGTAGAAAACTTCAAGCCAAGCATGATATGTAATTCATGGTAGGGGATTAACAAGGAAATGAAGTCATTCTATCATGAGCAAGGAGAAGTAATAAGATAATAGTTGCCTATGACTGTCAATGTCAGCAATGAAATTTGACTGGGAAATCTTAATATCCTTTCAAATGTAAATGTTCCGAGTATAACTATGCATCAACACTTGTAACTGATATCATAACTCTAGTACTCCTTTTACATCAATTGGTTTCCCATCACATTGAAAATGTTCCGAGTATTGTACATGCCAAACACCATGAAACAAGGGCAAAAGACTAACATACGCATACCTTAGGAGCCAGAACAAGCATGGATTTAAGTGTCAATTCCCGAAGAAAAGAAGATGTGTCAGAGAACCCAGTTACAATATGAGGGTAAACCTAGTCAAAAGCATAACATATTAGAATGTTTAAATCTATCATATAAATGCAGAAGGTTATTAAAGATTACGTCCAGAACAGGAAGCAACTGAATTTGCTTTAATCATGGACTGCGTACTTGCTCATCAACAATTTGCGCTGACAATGACTCCCCAAATTGATCAATATGCTGCAGGAGACTAACTCGAATAGCCCGGTCATTAGAGGCAAAAAGTTTAACAATTGTTGGTAATACCTATAAATGAAAACAAGGAATTTTGCCCTGATCAAATCTAAGTAAAATAATAATCACAAAAACCTCCATACATTTATACAGAAAAGGAATTATAAAATTAATTAGAAGTGTAAATGTAATAAAGAAGGCCACCAAGAAGGCACTGAAGGAATATGACCTTGACATTAAATTCTTCAGGTGAAAGCCAAGATCCCATTTTCAACAATGCAGTCAAAGCAGGGGCAGCAGCCGAACCAAATTCTAAGGCAGACGCTAATAAAGGAAGTAACTGTAGAGACCAAAAAATATAATAATGAATTTGCATTGAAATTGTTGATAGTCAAATTGAAGTTGAACATCTTGCATAGAAATTCTGGAGACCTTTTTCAACACAATTTGCCGAGGAAGCTGCTCCGCTAGATTTGGGAGCTTACGGAAGAAGGTATCCTTCTCAACGCTATCCTTCAAATTAAGAATTTCCATGAAGTGTATCGTATCCACCAACTTATTTTGGAAATATTCTGCCAATCAATGATTTGCATATTTTAGTCTAGATGCAAGAAGTACGGGAGTAAAAGATTAAATGCCTCCCATAAGTCGCAGTCAATATAACTTTACATTGCAACAAAATTCAACAAAGCCTTGTCCTAACTAACTATTAGGGGTCAGTTACATGAATTATGTTTTCACCGTTCTACTCAATTTAAGACCATTCCCACAGTTAAACCACACATTATCATATCTTTTTTTACCATCTCTACCAAAGTTAATTTTGGTCGCCTCCGCCCCCTAGCACAACCCTCTTTATAATCATGTCACTCTTTATTACTAGTGCATTTACTAGTTTTCAGTATACATATTCATACCACCTTAACTGGTTTTTCCTCATTTTGTCTCTTATAAGTGCTACTCCTACCATCACACAAATGTGTTCATTTTTTTATTCTATCTTTTGTTGTCTTCCCACACATCCATCTCAACATCTTCATCCCAGCTACACTTATGGTATTAATATGTTATTTCTTAACTGCCCAACATTTTATTCCATACAACATGGCTGGCCTAATAGCTGTATACATTGCAACAAAACGTAAATAAAAAATATGCCACAGTTGACATGCATAATGTTGATGGATTACAGAAGTTTCAGCTAAAACAGTAATGTCAGACTCAGTCAACTTCCAAAGATCGTTATTGTTTTTTTGACCATTTGACAGGTCAGAATCCTTATTACCACTTCTATAGGGATCTCTGATTGAACCGAAAATATTTAACCCTGATGGAACTGTAATTAAAAGAAGAAAAAAATGACAAGCATGACCCAATGATTTTTTAAAGGATGGGAAGGGCAGAAAGAGGGGAGGAAATCACATAAGGATAAAAAGTTGCTCTAACTAAACAAAAAACTGCCAATGGAAAATATCTTCCTCCAAAAAATTGAGAATATCATCTATAGCTAATCCTTTGAGCATGAGCTTCATTGTCGAAAATCAGAAGGCCATAGAAACTTTGTTTTATTAGTAAAGGAAATATATACTAAAAGGCGCCCGAGGGGGGCCGAACCCATGTACAAAAAAGGGAATAGCTACAATCAAAGCTTTAAATCCCTCAAAAAATCAACTATTTAATTTACACGGAATGGAGAGGTCACTTTGACCCCAAAAAAAAAAACAAAACCTTCAAGAAATTATCCTTGAATAACCAACGAGGCTTTTCCTCCCCTTCAAAAACAAGGCTATTGCGTTCCTTCCACCAAAAACATAACAAGCATAATGGAGCCATCTTCCACACTTCTGGAGTCTCCTCCTAACTTTACTACTCCTCCACACTAGCACAAACTCTTTAACACAGGCCAGAATCACCCAAGCAACGCCAAAAATAGAGAAGATCAACTCCCAACTATCTTTGGCCATTGGACAGTGTATGAGCACATGATTCACCATCTCAATATCATTTTTACACATGCTACCCCTGTTTGCCAACTGAAAAATCCTTTTTTGAAGATTACCCAAGGTAAGAATAGTCCCCACGAAGCTTCCCAAGCGAAAAAAACTGCTTTTGGGGGCACCTTGGATTGCCAAATTAATTTACAAGGGAAATCAGTAACATTTCTCCCCACCAGCACATTGTAGAATGACTTAACCAAAAAATTTAACCAAGTTGAGATGAGAAGTAGTGAACCAACTGCCAGTAT
Organism: Nyssa sinensis; assembly: GCA_008638375.1. Taxonomy (NCBI): domain Eukaryota; kingdom Viridiplantae; phylum Streptophyta; class Magnoliopsida; order Cornales; family Nyssaceae; genus Nyssa; species Nyssa sinensis. The sequence goes on along the minus strand of CM018041.1, from coordinate 6,372,200 downwards.
CTGGCTTTGATCACGGTTACGGACGATACCTGAATTTACAGCTTTCCACACCAAGCTATCTTCAGAGTCTTCAAAAACTCTGCATCCATCCAGTAACTCCAGCAAGCATTTCACCTCCCTTATTTCCCAGTCAAAAAAATTTCTTATAAAACAAGGGGACCACACCACCCCTACAGCCCTACCCCAACCCGGAAGTAGCAATCTTGAACCCCCACTTCCTTGTTGCTAGAAAGGCCAAACAGCAAAGGAAATAAGTCTTTCAAAACCCCAGCACCACACAAATCATCTTCCCAAAAATTGACTCGAGAACCACTCCCAATCACCATGCTCACCTTGCTTTTAAAACTCTCCAACTCTTCGTAAATGGATTTCCATAAGCAGCAACCCACAGAACCCTTCACACCTGTAGAAAACCAGCCTCCGCCCACACTCCCATATCTACACTCTATAACCTTCCTCCAAAGGGCTCCCTCTTCCCTCCCAAAGCTCCAAAGCCACTTACCAAGCAAGGCAAGGAAGTGTAAAAAACACGACTTCCAAAAAGTGAGACATTAGCATCAATATTGACTTGCCACACAATTATATTGTTTTGTAACTTTTGTTCTTTATGCCCTTGTGTTACCATTAAGATGGACACAGGTAAGACATGCAGAATGAACACATGCATATCACTCAAACATTAGGAGGAAACAAAATATGCAATGCAGAATATGGCAATATGTCCTATCCTATAGCATTCCAAGAAGTTAGTTAAACAATTGATTATGCTTTGGTTTTTTCCAGCAGCCACTTCATCTATGTACAAAGACAGGATGAACATAGTCAACTTGATGTCCAAGGAGGAACAAAGTCACATGGAAATTTTTTTTTTTGTTGGGGGAAGTTTATGGCTATAGTGTCATGCTTCTATGCAATTATCCATATATATAGCTACGTTGGTATAATGACAAGTGGCGTGAAGAACAACCACCATATCCAACTACAAACAAACTGGCCCAAACAGCAAACAAAACCGTCATGCTTCTAGGTGAAGAACATCATTTGATAAAACTACTACTCTTACAGCACTGCCAAATGGGATATGTGGTTCTTGGAGGTGTGATCGCAGATCCAAAGAGCCATGTGCCCAAAGGACCCGTGGTAGGCAAATATCCATCATAAAAAAATAAAAAAAACACTGCCAAAGGGATAGATGCACCCCAGACTATGAAGCACAAACACTCTATTTTGGCTCACGTGTCCGTGTCGGACACCGACACTCTTGGACACTTCCCGGACACATGTCCGAACACTTGAATCATGAAGGTTGATGATAAAATGAAGAATTTCTTCATTTTTTATTTAATAACTTTTTTATTTTAATATCTTAATAATATTTTTTAAATTTGTGTGTTTTTATGTCAATTTTAATTAAAATAACATTAGGTTTTTATTATGTGGTCATATAAACATATATTCAACGTGTCCCTAACGTGTCCGTATCCTACTTTTTTAAGAAATAACGTGTCCGTGTCCGTGTCCGTGCTTCTTAGACCCCAGATATCCAGCTGCAATACTTAAAAGAGAGAAATCCAGTCAAACTAGCCACAATAATCCATATGTTCCCAGTCAAATTCATGTCTATATGAAATTCTATTAAAAAAAAAAACTGCCAAACTTGTATCCAAAAATGGTGCCTATATGAATTTACTTCTAGAGCTGTATTTCATAATAATGTTAAAGTTAACCTTAGCCTACCATCACCTAAAAAACATTAGAAGTAGATGGCAACCGAAGATTTTATGTTATGATTGTATTGTTAACAAAAAGTACAAAACACCAGACACATACATAGGAAAACAATAGCTGCCATGATAGACCATCGGATAAAGTAAAATTCTCCTTTAAAAAAGCATACCATGAATTGAATCCCAAGGACTAAAAATTCTTTTCAAAATATTTACTTAAATAAACTGAAAAGGAAGGAGGAGAGGAACTCACCACAATTTTCTATAAGTTTTGATGAGTTCAACCTGCGAGATGGCATGGAACTCAAGAGACGCTGATAATCTGGAAGTAGAGACTGTGAGACAACAAAAAAAAAAAAAATAGACAGATACAAATGAAGATAAATCTTTCAAATAAAGTAGCCGAATAATGAGTGTATGCTAAATCAAACATTCACCATCTCAAATGATGACAGTAATTTAGAGGGGCAAAAAGTAATGAGAGTGAAGGCCAACATCTAGTCACTGACTCATCAATTATAATAGAAGGCTGACCTTCGATATGGAAGCCGCGTTACGCAGCTCCTCTGTTTTGTTCAACTTCATACCAGAGAAAAGTTCATAAATGAGAGAGCCTAACAATAAAAAGACAAATTAGATGGCAATTAAATAAAAAATCTATATATATTACACATAGATTAAGGAACAAAATGAGAAATATCCTACAGTAAGAAAGTTCAAAACTTATACAATATCACTGGACAGAAGTTCAGATTTATTGTTCACTGCATAAAACTTTCATTTCTATGAGATGCCCCTTCTGTAGAATGCCAGTTAATCCCAACTACTAAAAGTGCAGCAGTGCTCAGTGCCCAAGGTCTTATCATATGTAAAAATTATGCACAATACATAAACATGGCTGCTCGGTAGTTGGGTGTTTTTTATGAATGTGAATTGTCTTCACATATAGTAACTATTCCTGTTTATTTTCACATGGGCACACAATCTTTGAAAGCGAAAAATGTTCAACAAACACCAATATATGGGACAGAGATTCTTTTTTCTCAATGAAATACTAGGGAAGCCAATTACGATAGACATATGTACCAAAATCCACAAAAATACATGCAAGGGAAATGCTAAGATCGAATGCAGTCTGATGAGTAATGTATGCATATGCACTCAAGATTATCAATCCATCTTTTCACTAAACTGAATAATATAATATATTGTACCCCCGAAAGGGCAGTGAGAGACTCACCTAAACCCCAAGAATCAATGGCCCAAGGTGGAGATTTTCTGATCATTGCCCAGTCAGACTTTACCAACTCCATTGGTTTGTATTGTGAACCAACAAGCCATTCGTATTGCTGGGTGATGGGGAAAAAATCAATGTGAGAGAAACCAAATTGTACCATCCATGAAAAGAATTCTACCATGAACCATCGAAGGTCCCTAAAAAACTAAGCAAATCCTAATCAATCTGCTATAATTCAGTAAAACAAGTTGTATGCATATTCCAAGTTTATGCTGAAAATATAATTGTAGAATAGTTTAGTTAGACAATTATTGTCTGTGAAACTCAAGAAGCAGTCAATTATTAGCTGGTAAAGTCTCTAGATGTACCAGGGACCTTCACTCGAATCCCGCCTTCAATAAACTAAAATAAGATGTTGCATAAACAAAGCAGCCTACATAATTTTTTTACTTGAGAGAAAAAGAAAATATCAGTTTCAGTTAAAAGACTTATTCATTGGTATGATTCAATTGGCAGAGAGTAGGTTTTTAAGTTATGTAAAATCGCTTCCTGTAGTTATTTCTTTTTAATGCTCCACTTATTCATCAATTTTCCCTGCTTGAAATGATTATTAGAGTTTTATCAATTACTAATGTTGCTTGGGCTCAGAATTCGTTAAAACAAAGCAATATGTATCAAAATCAGAGGTAAAAGAAATTGCAACCAATGGATCACAACCAAAAACAGGAATTACCAGCATTGGTCCCGTAGAAGCTTCATTATTCCCATCAAACTCAGAAAGAACATCAAAAGCATGCAGCTTCCAGTCCAAAGTTTGAGTAACAACAACACTGGCCAAGCAAACATTACTATGAACCTGTGGTAGCCAAAAGCAGTCAAACCAAAACAATCCAACACACATTGAGATATAAATATATATATATATAGAGAGAGAGAGAGAGAGAGAGAGTTTGGGGGTAAGAAAAAAGTAAATTTGGATTCTGAATCAGCTTAGTTGGAACTTGGATGGTCCAATTCATATAAGTGGGAATAATATATAAAACAGAACAAACTAGAAAATACAACAGAAGCAGAAAGTTCATACACCAACATAAGCAAAGCCAACTTCCCTTTAGATTCATGCATTTGATATTCAGAGGATATTTAAATTACTACTACACCACAAAATGTTCAAAAACTTCAATAGCTTGTTGGGATAAAATCATGATGAAAATTTAACATCAGAAAATCTCAAGAAAAAAAATAGAATTAGAAATATTAAAAATGACATTTCAACCAATACCAGGGCATTGATCATTAACTCCCCTGTCATAAAATTATCCATTTCTTTGAACTTGCACTAGGCATGAGTGAGCCAAAATGGTAAAAAAAGACACTGAACACACCTCCATTGCTCCATGTTCAATTTCGCATATCCATAATCAACACTATTTATTTTCTTCGAATCTCTAACTACTAGATGCGGAAAGAAATCAGGGACTAGTGCAAATACATCCAATTAATAAAGTCAGATGAAACTTTGAACTAAAAAAATTGTTTCTAAGTGGAAGATTTAAATATTTTTCATTTGTCTAAGTTAATTTAATACATTCACTTGTACAAAAAAAAATTTATGGACTTCTATTGAAAACACTTACAAGTTTACAGTCATTATTTAAGAAGCTCACAGCTTTAGCTATCTGGTGCAGTCCCCAAGCATAATACTCATCCCTGCCACCAACAGAAGGTATCACAAATACAGAATGAACTACAGATGAGAGCCGTTTAAAATGCAAGGAACCTAAAACAGATTCCTCTGAAATAAATAATATTCAGAAGGGAGAAGAATAAAGGACCAAAGACTAAATATACAGAACTATTCATATGCAATCAAATATGAGGAAGTGTCCAAAAATTACTATTCTGCACACGCAGACTATATATATTTTTTTATAAATAAAAATCAATAAAGAACACCAGATGGAGGCACGACCCATGACCACATACTATAATAAATTATCATGTATGGGGATCACATACGATGAAAAGAACTAGTACACATTATATAAAATAATGTAACGAGCCTATTGCAGTACTGGAATGAGCAAAAGGACAACTTAATCCAGCAGAATAGATTCTTTTATACCTTTGTGTACCTTCTAAACCTAATTCCTTGATCTTTTCTGACAGTGGCATAACAGGCTCAGTAACAATATAGATAGTAACCTTTGTAGAAGAACCATCAAAAGTTTCAGTCTCTGTACTATGAAGAAATGATAAAATATTTGGATGCCTGACCTGAAAGGAGTAAAAACAGCTTTTAATGCTAACAGAAACATAATCAAAACAATTTAAATAGACAGCAACACTGAAAAATACCCCAAACAGAAAAGATTATTCTGCAAAATCATAAGTTCCATCCTAAATTTCAAAAATAGAAGTTGGGGATTACATCTGAAACAAACACCAACTGTGGGTTCAGGAGCCCCCATAACTGAAGAATGGCACACATAATCAAATACAGTTTCCTCCATTGCCAGATCCGTAGTTGACAAAAATACTGATGTATACTCAAAGAAAAATGGCTAAGAAAAAGCTGCTTATGTAACTTTAGACTCAACAACTAGAAAAGTTCAGAAATGGTAAGTTGAGGGAATGATAAGCATGGGGTGGGCCCTGGTGCAATGGTAAGGTTGTTCCATTGCAACCTAGAGGTTCTAGGTTTGAGTCATGGAAATAGCCTCTTTGTTCGCAGGGATAAGACTGCATACGTCTAACTTGCCCTAGACCTTGGGACTGCCCTTGTTTTGAGTGAATGATAAGCATCTAAATCTTATTCCCAAACCGGAATCATGAGAATGTTTAGGTGCAAAACCCATCAAAATGGGATCCTAAATTGTATACTGTTAGGATTCGATGCTTTTGGATCTCCTAATTTAATGTTCACTTGCATGCTTATAGAACATACCAATGTAATGATGGAGACTATTATGAAGTTCCCAGGAATAGTTAACAAGTTTGAATCCTAAGATCTTTCCCAATAAAACAAAAACATCGGAATCAATTGATAGTGTTAGTTCAGTGGGTTATCAGGAAACAACAATATGAATGTTCTCTTAGCTAGTCTAGAGGAAAACAGATGTTGCATATATATATATATATATATATATATATATTGTGCATATACGGTAATAAAAATGTAAATTATATTGGAATTGTCTCCACGTGAATTCAAAATTATCCGGGGCAGTGGAACTGACTAATTTTTGGACACAATAACCTCTGAAACTACTAAAAGGGGTGATAGCAAAATCAAAAGATCTAGGGGTTCAAGCTAAAAACTGTCCCTCTCATCTCATTCATTGGGATGCCACTCAAAGCTCCCAAATATCAATTTCATTCAACAAAGAGAATACATCATGCAGTTGTATGAACTATACTTTTATAAATAGGTACTATAAGCTATCAATGTGTTGCTCTAATCAAGATTTGATAAGAACCTCTTACATTTTACCATCTCAAATAATTACTCAAAATATATTAATGCGCAATGAAATCTTCAGAGAATGGCCTCCACACAAATTACTAAAAATTGAGTCAGAGCAAAACTACATGAATTGAAAGATGGAACTACCCATGTTACATCAAGCTCCACATATTAAGAGTAAGAGAAAAATGAAATATATATCAAATAGTCGCAAGTGCCTGAGATGAGCCATTAATGGCTATCAATTATTTTCAATTTTATAGCCTCAATAGCTTACCGTGCGGAGACGCTTGACACCATTACGACCAGCAGCTAAATGTCCATCATTGGCATTATTTCCTGAAAGAGAAAATATTGACACCGAAGACCCATCATCCTGGAAAGACAAACCCAAAATCAGAAGTCAATTAATTTCCATGAAAAGGACAAGCAGGGAAAGGAGAATATATAGCATTTTTTACAAGCATTAAGTTTGTGGGTACTTAGTTCATTGTGGTTATTTTGGCCATGTGTTGGACTATTATACAATGTGGATAATACATCGTTTAATCACATGTTGACACATGTACTACTCATATGGTAACACATGTCCTATTATTAAATTGATCATGCCAGTTCCTTGTACAAATTAACATACGTTGTGCCTTAGCCCTAAACCTGGACAAAGGGTATCTCCTACATTATCTTGAGATTAACTCCCAGTAATCACCTGTTTGGGCTATATCTCCCCAAGTTGAACCGGCTCTAATACCAATTGAGAAATAATACGAATTTAGGCTTGAAATAAAAACTAATGATAGACTTTCTTTACCAAGAGTGCAAAAAGATTTATATCAAATTTTAATTAATTAAAGAACCAATTTAATTAATAAGGAACGTAGATTTAATATCCTTATTTAAATTTAAGATGGACCTACTATCGAAGAAATCCATTTATTAGATTACTAAGATCTTAAGTTCATGCATATATCAAGTCTATTATAGTGATAATCAAGCATATAAATAAAATAAATATGAGAAACGAAGATTTTACGTGAGAAACGCTCATCGGGAATAAAACCCACTAGTTTCAAAAGATCTATTAATCAATAATAAATACAGTACAAGTTCCACAAAGATAAATCTCAAATAACTAACCAACCACGAACTAGTGGATTACAGCTAGTATGCTTGCTTCTTCTCGTTATTAGTTTCTTTTTTATTAGCCTTTGACAACCACAACTCCATTCATGATTCCCAGATCCACCACCACAGCAGTGTGCAACTCCCTATGTAATGGAAGTATGTGCCTAGCCCATTATATGAACCTATATGTGTTGCCTGACACTAGGTATATAGACTTTGAACAAAAGGTATTAAAACCTTGTAGAAGAAGTGGCTATATGAATAAAAAAACTAAAGCAAAAATCACTCAATGTATATCAATGCTTCAAGAGGCTAGGATTCCTTATATGAGACACAACAAGACCCTCTTTATACTAAAAAACATAAAAACTTTAAACCAAAATGGAATAGGTCTAAGCAACCAATCAGTGGAGTGTAAAAGGAGATACATGTTCGAACAGAGACGGATCTTGGTTCAAATGGAGCTCTAGTTCGTTCAGACGAAAGCACTACTGGAACTTTTCAAAATTTTAATTAACGCCTATGTTAGAACGAGACAAGCCACGTTCGAACGGAAAAGCTTCTGTGTTCCAGTAAACTACTTGAAAACATATAAATATGTTTAGAAACTTGTTTCAGACAATTCTCATAGATATATTTAGCCTATAGTCAAAACTAAACCATACTTAAGGTCATTTTAACCAATGTAAAGACCATAATATAAACTTAAAACATTATCCTAAGGTCAAGTGCCCAAGTGTAATGCATGCCAACATTACCTCAAATTGCACACTTCTTCAAAGTTCAAACTTGTCCATACTTGCAATACTTCTTGAGTCTTCACTTTAAGATTAGCAATCCACATAACTCAATATGACTCATCAACTACTCCTAAAGAATTACATATTTTGAAAAAGAATTGTCAATACAAAATTGTATAATTCTCCTAACAATTTCAGCAATATTACTTTGTCTGGTGTATATTATTTCTGCTAAAACATTTTATGTTGTTTTATAGGGAAATCTCACACACACACTTAGGCCCCTAAAGGAACTTGAACACTCAACCTCCCAGTATGAGGAAGTGAAGGAGGACCAGTCAAGCTAGAGAATGTGGATGTTGTGTGTTGCACTAAGAGTTAATTGCTTAATCCTGCTTCATTGGATTGTCCCAAAAAATTATTACAAACCCAAACAATGTGTCACATGGCTAATGGAGAGTGGTGGTCCAACCATAAGATGTGGGGTAGATATTTATAAAGCTATTCTACACATGAGTGTTCAGAATGGGGGTGTTCCTTTTATCAAAAAAAAAAATCTATTATGGAAAAAAGTTTCTACATTTCTTTAAAATTGTGATTTTCACCACAAAAAAAAATATATATATATATATATATATGGATGAAAGACTCTTTGGCCATGCCATTTGCCATTGAACTCAAAGAGTTTCAAAAACTACAAGTTATAACAATGTCAAAGTATAAAAATTGTTTCCAATTCAGAATTTAAATCAATGGCACCGTGGGTATATTTGGACATAGAATTATTTTCATATTTCATTTATATATTTGCATATAAGAAACTTTGGAGATTGAGACATAAAAGTAGAGTGTTTTGGAGATAGGGACAGAAACATAAGAGTAGAAAATTAATATTGACTAGGTTGACAGAAGGATGGGTTCTTCGCCAAGCAACTATAAGGATGGATCATGGGACGGTAATGAAAAAGGAAAATTTTATACTTACCAAATTATTTTATCAAATGATGTGGTATAGGCTTGTATTAGTTGCATATTATTTTATAATTAAATGTGTCACACATGAGATCTTATGTCATTTGGGATTTTATTTTTGAAAAAATATTACAAGAACAATAGTATTGCTAAATGAATATTTTTAGTGCAATTATAATGAGACAAAAGAAATATTGTGACGATGATGTTGATAGTTGATTTATCAAGCAAAAAATGCTTTATAAAGAAATGATTTTTTTCTACATTAATATGCAATGTCTATAGGATTATGCAACGTCGGTCTACACTATCAGTGGAAAGTCGTTTGGTTTTTGTTCCACATTATGATCTTCACCAACAGATCTCTGAAAGAAATTTTTTTTTGCTTTTGCTTTTCCTAATTCCTATTGCAAGTACATGTACATATATATGCCTTTGAATTGTTGGGTTCACAATTTTATAATCGTAAATGTGTAGAAAATTATTTTCATACTCAATGAACAATTGAAAATTACAAGCAAATAGAGCCTGACTTCCTAAAAAAGTAGAACTCACGAAAAATTGCATCTTGTGAGGAAGTTAACAACAAAGAAAGCATTACACAACAATTAACCACGAATCATTTAGAATGGCCAGCCCAGATGCACCCTACAATTGCATGAAAGTTGTCTTAAAACAGAGAAACTTTGCAATAAGATTCAGTTAGAAAGTTCCATTCCTCCAATTTTGTAACTAAGAAATGAAAACTTTCCCTTCACTGTTTTAAGTTGCGCAAACATGTTTTGGTTCTCAGCTCTCCGCAAATATTATAAAGCCGAGTCCAGATGTTTAGCAAATTCCTTGACTTCATCAGTTGTACTTCTCATAACTATACCTGGAATGCTGGATCGAATAGCTAATCAACCAAAAAAAAATTGCTAAAGCCTAAACTTCCTTAATCTATAAACAATTATCAATCTCAGTTCCAACTTCCAAAAACAAACCCAAATCTAGACAACACACACTTGAATTTCATTGGTCAATTACATGATGGGAAAAATGGGATTCGAACCCCATTACCTTGATAATTGTCAAGTTGGATAAATAGGAGGGGAATGAGAGGGGTGGAGAGGAGAGTGTAATCTTTCATACTTGGATAACAAATGTTGTATAACAAATGTGGAAAGGAGATTGTAATCCTCTCATCTTGCTTGAGAACAACAAGAGAAAGAAAGGAAATGAAAATATTAAAAATAAAATTACTATTATGCCCTGAGGATATAAGTGATTTTTTATTTTATTTTTTTTATAATTTGAAGATTAGAATTAGTATTATTAAAAAATCATTTCTGTCTACTTTTTGAAAGAGAGCAAATTCAATAAAATAAGTGTTAAAAGAGACATTACCTCTCCTTCCATCCCCCTTTCCTTTCCTTCCCTAATTTTAAACCAAACACAAAATAATATCTCCTTTCTTCTCGTCTCATTTTCTCTCCTTTCTTTCCAAATTGCTCAATCCAAGCGGAGTGTAAATGTAGCCACAAATTAAGACATAATAGTATCTGATGACCAATGAGGATCAAACTCAAAGATTTAGACCTAAGTTACAAGATTGATATACCCTCACTGCTGGGACACCTTTGATCCTTTGAAATTAGAAAAGATCAGCCCTGACTAGGAAATTATGAGGTATTATATACCAAAACGAAAAAGAAAAAAAAAACCATTGTGTAACAATGCAGGGGAAACAATAAATATAAGTATATATATGTGCACAAAATATATATATATATATAGATATAGAGAGAGAGAGAGAGAGAGAAATCGGGTGAATTACCTTAGAGGTGCCGCGATAATGAATCCAAGAGCCCCAAGCAGAGGCGTAAGGTTCTCCGATGTGGTACGGTAGATCTTTAGGTCCGGTACCAGATCCGACGACAACGTCCTTTCAAGAATTTCAGCATCTTCTATCAAGAACAGAGATCTCTCGCGTTGTTCGTCTTGAGTGTCAAGACTCTGCAAATGTGCGATACTGCAGCGTTAATCGGTAGGACATCGTGGGACAAAGTTTCGAAGCAGAAGAAAGAAGGAAAGAAATAAAGAAATGATAATTAAAATAGAAGAGAAAAAAAAATAATTGATCATTTTCGAGTTATTTGAATGTTTATAAATAAAATAAAATAAAATAATTATTACTATTATTTCAAATCAAAGAAAAGAAAATAAAAAAAGTGTATATGAATTATTTGATAATTATGAATTATATTTGTCTTATTACAATAACTCAGATTTTAAATACATGCTTTAGGTATAGTTAGTGTTTTAAAAAAAATTATTAAATAAGAAGTTTTTTTTTTATCAAAATTCTTTATTTTTGGAGAAATTAGCTTTATAATTTCTTCTCTTTTTTTCAGGTAACACATTAAATTAATAGTATTTATTCTATTTTCTTCAATTATGATTTTTTCTATAAAAAGAATTAATGTCATTTGACGGCTTTTATAAGACCATAGTATATTATAAAATTATTTTAAAAAATTTATAAAAAAATTAAATACATATATATATATAAAAGAGACACATTAAAATGGTAGTAGGTTTTTCATCTCTTTTATTTTTTAAAAATGTGACTTCTCCTGTAAGGAATTGGATAATACATGGTTTATTGTAAAATTATTTTTAAAAAATATATAAAATAATTAAGGTAAGTTTTCATAAAAATTTTTAAAAAATAGATAAAATTATCTCCTAATTACTGCATGCAAAGTAAAAGCCACAGTAAATTATTTCAACTCCAAAATTCTTTGATTATTAATTTTATGACCGACAAAACCCACGTTTTAATTAATTATATTTTTTAAGAAAATTTTGTTTTTTTTTAAAAAAAGGAAGTAATATGGTATTATAATTAACTGAACACTTTAACATATTATAACTAAGAACCAATCAACATAATCAATTATACATAAATTCAAACACAAGAGTCTCGAACTCAATTCATAATTAAGTGAAAATAATACTTACATTCCGGAATGAGAGAATGAGACTTAAAATTTTAATTTTAATTTATTTTAGAAATAGAATGAGTGACTAGTTGGACTTGCCTCATTAATTAATTTTGCCCCTATTTCATAATACATTCAAAGTCAGCATAGTGTCACGATCTCACATCGGTTGTAAGTAGGGGGATCTTGGGCCATATAAAGGATCCAATACCTCTATCCATCAGTTGCAGCTTTTGGGTCAGAGCACGGCCCGTGACTGTGGTATCAGAGCCGACTCAAGACTCCGATGGTCAAGTGGTAACCATGTAGTCTGGCCCGCCTAGGGTTCCAACGGACCTAAACTCACCTTAAGATCCGACCGCGCCGAGGACGTCACGGATTCGGGTGGGAGAGTATGTCACGATCCCACATCGGTTGTGAGTAAGGGGATCTTGGGTCATATAAGGGATCCGATATCTCTACTCATCAGTTACAACTTTTGGGTAAGAGCACGCCCCATGACAATAGTATCCTTGTTTTTTATTTTTCTCTATAGTCTTCATTCTAGGACTTGAAAGCTTGTCAATCTTCTATGAATGGCCTGGTTTGAGCAGATCCAGTGCAAACTCTATCTCGAGCTTCTCACACTGTTTGATTATCTTGAATATATTAATCTCACCAAATATATATATATATATATATATATTAATTATTTCTTTATTTTTTATAGGAAGAGCTATGCTATATTTTTTTTATATAACAATGAAGAAGATGATCGAAAACATACACTAAATTGAAAATGAATACACGCTTGATCACACACACACATCTATATATTAATTATTTTTTTATTTTCTGAAGGAAGAGCTCTTGGAGTTACGCTAACTTTTTTTTAAGGTTAATTATACTTACTTTTCTTATAATTCTTGAAAATTGCTAATACTTCTCTTATAATTTTTAAAATAACACTGACCTCTTTATCAGACATGTTGAAAAAAAAGTGTTAACGATTGATTTAAAATTACAAAACTACTCCTTATATAAATACATTTTAATAAAAAATCAACCACTCTCTCTCCTTTATATTTTTCTCTCTCTAATATATATCACATAGTTCTTTCTCTCTCTAAATTTCCAACTCAATTCCAATCACTTCTCTCTCTCCAATTTCTCCCCCCTTGAAGCTGTCGTCACCATCTCTCTCTCTATCCTCCCTGATTTCCCTTGCAACAGCACAAACCCACAACCACCTTGGCAGTCTCCACCAAAGCCCACCCACACTTTCTTCTCATCTCCAGTCTTCCGTCGGAACCCAGCCCACCACTGTAAACAAATATCCCACATCAAGCCCAGTTTTTTATTTTTCTCTATAGTTTCATTCTAGGACTTGAAAGCTTGTTAATTCTTCTGTGAATGGCCTGGTTTGAGCAGATCCAGTGCAAACTCTATGTCGAGCTTTCTCACACTGTTTGATTATCTTGAATATATTAATCTCACCAAATATATATATATATATATATATTAATTATTTCTTTAATTTTTACAGGAAGAGCTCTCGGAGTTATGCTACATTTTTTTTATATAACAATGAAGGAGATGACCGAAAACATACACTAAATTAGAAAATGAACACACGCTTTATCACACACACACATATATTAATTATTTTTTATTTTTTAAAGGAAGAGCTCTTGGAGTTGGGCTACATTTTTTTTTTATATAACAAGAAGGAAATGATTGAAAATATACACTAAATAGAAAATAAAGACTCACTTGATCACATGATAACATGAAAAGTAGATATTTACACCTTTCAAATAAAATTATGTTACATTTGTTCGTAGTTAAAGAAGATAATGCTATATTAATCATTACTCTGGCTATGGCAATAAATGTGAAATAATATATATATATATACACACACACACACACAAAAGCACCTAACTCTAACAGTGTGCTTGCAATGGGCATTGGGATTTGGACATGACGCAAATTTCTTCTGGTTCACATCCATATATACAGGATAATGTAGTTACATGAGGTTCAATCATCTTGATTGTTGTATTGATGAGAATTGGCCCATTTACCTCTTCTGTTAATGGGGTTATGCCCATCTACTAACAGTGAATTTTTTTTTTTTTTTACAAGAACCTCATACAAGTTAATATAGTGAACATGCAACTTTTTCATAGTAAAATGGAAAATAAAATTTATTTAATTTTCTTTTAGAACATCTTTGATTTTGCAACAATAGTAAAACGCTTTAATATATAGTCCATTTTTTTACAATTAATAAAGATGAAAGATGTACAATTTATCAAATATTAAAATTATTAATTTTGAGTTTTCTTATATTTTTTTTTTTATGAATCGGTAAAGAGGTATATTGGGTCAACTTACGCGCACCAGACTAAATCTCATTTCCCGTGACAGTCAGACCCACCATTTTTAATTATATTTTTATTAACTAAAAAGTATTGTTGTAAAAAAAAAAAAAATCTTAATATCCTTTTGCACCAAAGGAATTGTATTTTTTGCATTTGCTCATACTGTAATTTTCTTCACTTAAAATACTCTTAATTCCAATAATTCATCTCGAAACATAACATTGGAAATACAATTAGTAATGTCTAACATTTTTTTTTTCAACTTCTAGATACAAATAAGCGGTCCTACATTCATTTATTATAGTAGATTTTACTATCTCGTATTTAGGAATGAAAAAATTTATGAGTTAATTAGTATTAACTGCCTCAACAAGATACTAAATTACTCTGGAGTTAAGCACTTATCACTTTTGAATTGAATGACAATTTGTTATTTAATTTTTGAACTCATATCTATTTTAATGAGCTGGTAACAACTAATCTTAACATACGACATTTTTACCCTTAATTCTTTTATCATATCTATGCTCACTATCATTTAGCACTACCGCACCACCCCATCATTCCTCCCATTCCCCTCCTGCACATCCTGTTCAATAGTTTTGCACAAGAATAATGTTACCTAGTGTATGTATATTTGTTTAAAAAAAATATCCTAATGATATGATTGATATAAAAACCGTTAATTGTTAAAATAATTTTCATAACGATTTGATTTAAATTAATTTTTTAAATTAAATTACAAATTTTAATTTAATTTAAAAAATAAATTTAAATCTAACAATTAACTAAATTAAAAAATCATCCTAAATTAACAAAAAAATCATAACTTAAAAAATCAATTAAAAATAAGAAAATCAATTTCTATTATAAAAAATAATTTAATTAAAAAATTAATTTAAAAAATAACAAACCCCCTGTATTTTCTGGGCTTTGGTAAGTTTTTTTCCTGTATTTATAGAATTTTTTGTTGAAATAAAGCCGTTGAAATGGTAGCCATTGTAACAGTAAAAATGGAAATGGCTCCAACCATCAAATGACTATCTCTCCCTTTTCTCTCTTTAAAGTTTAGTAAAAATAGCACTCCAAACCGTTGGGTGCTATTTTGCAACCGCATATGCACTCCCGTTGGAGTGAAAAATTTTGAGTTTAGGGATACCATTTCGACGATTATAAATTTGACACCCCGCGTTGGAGTTGCTCTTTATATATAAATTTGTTGCTAGCTCTAATACAAAGTTGCAAGATCTCCATGAGTGCTCAAAGTAACTATGGGCATCAGAAGCCCAATGATGCTGCTAATGCTATCACAAAGTACGCCACTCCATGAGTCTCAAACTAATGCATAAGGAAACTTTCTTGTTTATTTTCTTTTTCAGGTCCAAGAAGATTGGGTCAAAGTATATACCTTGTTGTCACCATTTAGAATCTTGAGATTTGTAAATTTATTTTTAATAAAAATTATATATATATATATATATATATATTCTAAATATCGAGATTTATAAATTCTTATTATGTTCCAAACACCATGATAAAGATCGTGCCTCTCTTTGAACCAATATGATTTTAAAATTTGGCTGTAAAAAAAAGCAAAGAAATAAATTGATTCAATGAAAAACAGTTACACTTTTCAATAATGTAAGATTTTACACTTTTACAATTGAAGGTATTATGAATCACTCGTGTTTTAAATACTGATTCTTTTTAATAAATCTCCACACTCTTGATAGTTAGTTTTGAGCATCCAATGCGGCAAAAGCTCAATAAAATTAAATATAATCGAGAATTTTCTAAATTCTTATGAATGTGTAAAATGTTACATTTTTGTTGAGACGAGGTTTTACAATTTTAGATCGATTTTTTCCTTCAGAAATTCATATGCAATATGAATCTTGTTTTATAGATCTCGAATTTTAGAATTCAAATATATAAATTTTATTAAAAATATGTTTATAATTTAAGTAATTGAATTTTGAAATCTTGAAATTTTTTTTGAAAAACTCTAAAGTGATAAAATAATTAGGAATGTAAGGATATTTTAGTTATTGCATATTTGAAGGACTCAGTGGGTTATTAAATTTAAGTTCAAACTTGATAATTTTTATTCTTCGTGTGAACTTCTAAATGAACGATCCAAAATTTATTGAGAAATATCCTTTCGTGTAATATCACTTTTATAGCAAAGAATAGGGTCAAGAGGGCATTTTCTAAGAAAAAATCTCATCCAAAGGTCTATTTTATGACAAAGAATTGTTCAAAACTCTCGTGGGTCCACATTGAATACTAAAATTTGAACAAAAAATTCATTGTGAATCCTTCCCACTGGACCTACCTTTTTTTCCTTTCTAAGAGGAAGAGGTCCATTGGGGGCGTGGGTTGGTAATATGTGTTAGTAGTAAATATGTAGTGCAAGGTCTCTCTCTCTCTCTCTCTCTCTCTCTATATATATATATATGTACTCTCTCACTATATGAGTTGAAGTTGGTGGAGATTTGGCGAAACGTTTCAGGTGCATGGAGAAACCTATGATATGGGCTTAGTAGTAGGTGAGCTGTTGGGTGAAGGCACCACAAAACCTACCAAAATGTTTTATATTTCCATTTTATATCTTTAATTACATCCTTAATATAATGTGATATCATCTAATATTTTTCAAGTCTCAAATAATATAATTTTTAAAATCATCACGTAATGATGCATTACATTAAAGATAAAATAAAAAATATAAAATGGGTTCGGAGTGATTGAGGATTTATGATTAAAGAGAGTAGAAATTTTTTTAACAAAACTAGTAATAATGATGTGATAATATATTTTTTTAATAATATTTTATAATATGTAATATAATTTATTATATTAATAATATATATAAAAGAGTGTTATTAAAATAATATATTGTCGATAATGTATGTGACAGACTAAAAATATCTCGGGGTGAGTGGGGATGAGTTGGTTAATCATGGGTGATTGCATAGAATTGGCATGCCACACGAGCTTGTACTGATGGGTCAAGATTCAGATGGGCTCAAGGAAGACGTGTCAGGGCTGTATTGGTTCAAATTCGTGTCCATTTTTCCTTTGTGAACTATTCTAGTTGTGACCGTTGATTACTTTAAGTTTCAGTGGACGGGTCAACCCATCATCTTCATCAAGGACTTGAAAAGTAAAAGTGAAAGCAACAGAAAAGTGATCAATCAAGACGATGGCAACCGGAACTAAAAGTGAAAAATAATTCTCCCAAGCTTTAAAAAAAAAACAAGGAAAAAATTTATACTTAAATTATACTCACAGCCCCAATTTACATCTGGGCATAGGAAGTTTCTGGGAAATTTTCTTTTATTAATTATTAAAATTATATTTTTTTTGGACTTCAAGTGTTGAAATGAAGAGTGGAAAATATATATATATATATATATATATATATATTAAATGGTTATCATAAATTGATCCGAATTTTTAATGATTTGTTCGTGAGCTGAAAGAAAAAATTATATTTAGAGACTGTTTTTATCTCTTATGTTGTAATCGCTTATATAACAATATTATTTTTTAAGGTTTTAACTTATGAGAAAATAACTGTTATTGGAGATAAATGATGAGCTTGGATTTTGGAAATTTTTTAGTCTTAGAATCTCTTTGGAATAATGTTAGTTAGAGTTCGTTTGCATATGTAAACAAAACTTTTTTCTATTAAATTGTTTAGGAATTGGGATGTATTCAGATATTGAACTAATTGTGTTAAATCAAACTTCAATCACTAAATAATCTAATGGACAAGAGTCCCGTTCGCATATGTAAACGAGCTCTTAATAGTATTACAAATCTCTTTGATACATAATTAAGTTTATCATTATTATTTATCGACATAGACATTTTATTAAAGTATATAAATCTTATGTATGCGTTTTGTTTATTTTACTTGTTTGAAATCGATTTATTATATCAATATATAGGTAGTAGCAATCAAGTGCTTTATGTTATCACATAAAAATGAAATGGTTTCACTTCCACTTGATTTCTTTCTCAATAAGGAGGAACAATTCAAGAAGGAGACAGAGTCCTCAGAATTGCCTAACCTTATGAGTCAAGCCTCCATGGAAGATCAGTGGAAGATTCAAAAATTGCAGGACTTGACTTTTCATCTCTATCAATCACCGGCACTACCCTTGCTTGCTGAGTCCCCATTTCTATTTTAAAACAACTGACAAAAAAACAACTGAAATTAAGGAGCATTCATTTCTAGTTAATTTGCAGTACAATTGATGAATGGTAATAGCTGATGGACCCTTCAAAAACCAAAAATGAACCTACAATATTGACTTAGTTCGTATCGATGAAAAAATGTTGTTTAAGTTAAGCATACGAATATTTGAGGTACCTATTAAAAATACTTAACAAGTATAAAATATAGTAATAATCATTCAGGGGTGTGGCCGAGCAGTAAATACTTTGTGGTAAAATTTAAGTGTTTCGAGTTCGAATTTTTTCTACACCGATTGTTGAAAACTAGAAATTAAAGAGTGAACTTGACTATTCTATCACAGAGAATGAGACCGATCCATAAAAAAAAGTATAAAATGTGATATTTATAATAGACCAGACTAACACTATGTTTGGATGGAAGGAATTGGAAAGAAAGGGAATGAAAGGATAAGGAAGGATAAAGAAGGAGAGTTTATATCATGTTTGTTTTAAAAATTAGGAAGGAGAGGGAGGGAGAGCTTAACTCTTCATTTTAGTAATTTTGTTATCCTTCCAAAAGTGGGCGGAAACAGAGGGAAAGGAAAGAAAGATTTAATGAATTTTTAATGATACCAATATTACCCTTAAAATTGTAAAAGCTAAAATAAAAATAACATCTCTGTCTGTCCTAGGGCATAATAGTAAAATAATATAAAATCATTTCCTTTCCTTTCTTTCCTTTATCATTTCCAAACAAGATAATAGTCTTTCCTTTCATTTCCTTTCATTTCCTTTCATTAGTTATCAAACATAAAGAAGAGATTACCCTCTCCTCTTCATTTCCTTTTCTCTCATAACTAATACTATTATTTCCTTTCTTTTCCCTTCTAGTTATCCAAACGAACTGCAAGTCTCAATCTATGCTTCATAAAAAATGACTAAACTTTTCAACTGAACTCAATCTATGCTTCATAAAAAATTTGTGACTAAAAAATACAATTTGAAATTTCAAAGAACTTCAAAATTGCGGTTGTCAACCGGCAATTGCAAGTAGACATCACCACCACAGCCGAACCATCACCACCACCCCAGCCGCACCACCACCACAGTCCATAACCCCCGCGCCTTCACCACGACCCCAGCCGAACCCACAGCAACCGCACCTCCACTGTAACCATCCTCTCCCACAATCACCACCGCCCGTCGCTTCCATCGCACCATCGCACCGCCACCATCATCACCCGAAACAGAGAAAGGGAAAATCCGAACAGTTCCATCACACCGCCCGTCGCTTCCATCGCTTCCATCGCACCATCGCATCGCCACCATCATCACGCGAGTCACTGTCACCGTGCGGTAGCCGTCGCCGTCGCCGTGCGGTGGGAGTCCGAACAGTTCAAGACTTCAAGCGATGAGATGAAGAGAAAGGGAAAATCCGAAAATGGGAACTGAGAGAAATCTCAAATCTGAGATCTGAGAAAGTGAGAATAGAGAAATTAGGGCCATTCCGTGGGTTTTTTTTTTTTATATATAGGAAGAGGCGAACCGGTCCGATTAGATGGAGCAATTCTGGTGGCTTAATTGTTGGTTGGACAGAGACTTACAACCACCTTTGGCCATTAAAGCCAAGCCTGATTTTTTAATTTTGTTTATTTTGTTTTCCTCAAATCTTTGATTATCAGGACCGTTTGGAAACCTTTTAAATTACATTAGTTCAGAATCTTTCTCATTAAATTATTTAGTTTTTAAGAAAATTAACTTTTATTTGGTCTAATTTTATTCAAATTTTAAATATTTTTTAAGATCAAATATAAATTAATATGCTATTAAAAAATACTTATAAAATAACAAAAAATTTAAAACTAGTTCATCTTTATTTTACAAAACCGGTTCTATATTTTCCCAAACAAGCCCTTAATGTTTTCAAAAATCCCATTCATAAAATTACTATGGAAGAACAATGTTACATTTTTAAAATTTGTATTTCAAATAACGTGATATTAGTAAGATATTATATTATTAACAATACTTTAACTCATTTAATTAATGTGATACAATGGTATAATATCACTTTAGTGCAAATCACAAAGTGCCATATCAATACCACATTATTTAGCGTACAAATTTAAATAGTTTAGTGTTACTGTAATTTGAAAGCATGGTGAACTATAATTTAAATACAACATTTTTCAATTAAATTTCTCTTTAGTATTATATTTCTCAGATTTAAAATTTAAAATATTCTCCACAAAAGGCACAAACACATGATCATGAACCTTGGCATGGACATGGGGCATCGTTCCAATAGTGAATCTAATTCCTTGAGCCTTACTTGGATTCAGTTTGAATGCTCTGTGGCAAGGAACACCACATGACTTCTTGAGCAACCATAATTTCTTTGGAGGTAAGCTTGAATCTTTCATCTTTGTCCCAATTCCCTAATCCAAAATGGCAACTGAATTGGTTAGGATTTGATTCCTTATCAAGTTAGAGACTCAATCCCTTCACAAGCACTGCCATTGTGTTTCAACCCAAAGTCACAACATAAGCACAATTTCCCATGAATGAACTGTTTGATTACCCAAATTCAACACATTTCTTCCCCGGCTCTGCAAATTAACTATAATCGAATAATTCACAGGTGGAAGCAAGAATCACACCATTGCTTGAAACTCATCATATTCGTTAACAGATAACAAATCCCTCTGGAAGTGCTTTATTGCTTTGAACCCATTGTTTTTTGCGTATATAAGATTAGGGAGATCCATTGAAGTGCGTTTGTTTAAGAAAATTTGGGCGTTCGTGATTGACAAGGAAGGCACAATTGAGAGAGAAATTGAGGAAGAAAGAGGCGAGATAACAATTAGGAGACAAAGTTTTTTCGTGGTGATGTAATATAACAAATTAAAAAGGTATTTTTGTCATTAAAGAAATACATTAATGCCATCTCATCAAATGTGAATTTGATCTCAAATAATTTAAAAAGTTGTGAACTTTTCAAGTTATAATGTTTGCCTTTAATTTTAACTTTTAAACACTTATTTTCAAGGATTTAATGGGTTGATCTGAAAGTCTCAAAAAAGGAGATTTAGTCTTAGTCTAGTGTGCGTAAACTGTCCAAAATACCTTCAACCGATCTAAAAAGTAAAATAAAATAATAATTAACTCTAAAATATATTACGGGTCACAATGCAATAATAGTCACAACAATCGCAAAATGTTGAATTCCTCCTAGAAAAATTATCTTCATGTTGATATCACTTAATCCTCGTATGATACCTTTAACTATAATGGTTAAAAAAAAACTTTAATTATAATCTATAACAACTTGATTAGTAATTTTCCATATGAAAGTACCACGTAAATTTGGCAATTAATTGGTCTTAGAGAAATATGCTACAAGTAATATTAGTGTAATAACTCTTAACAACAAAAAAATCTTAAAACTAACTGGATGTGTTGACTATTTGTTAGTTTTTGCCAAATTTAGATCCAATTTTCTTCTTTCTTCAAACCCCATTAACTTATTTTGGACAACCCCCTTTTGTTTCTACTTTCCTATTTTTTTTTTAAACACTACTTTCGAAGTAACCTTTGTCTTTCTTATTTTTTTATGTTTAAGATTGTAAATGAGTCGAGTTAAATTGAACATTGAATTATTCAAGCTTGACTCGCTAAAATAAACGAGTTTCAAGCTGTGTTCAATCTCGATTCGTTAATTTTTTTAATTAATCTCGAACGAGCCTCTAAACGAATTGACTACGAGCCAAGTGTGAGTAACTTTATTTTTTTTTTTTTTATATAATATTAGAGTATTTTTAGTTTAACAAGTTGAACTCAATAAATTAACAAATCTCAAAATATATTTAAACTTGAGTTATTTATCTTACAAGTCGATTTCAAATGAACTGCTAACACGAACCTATCATGAATATCTTAACTCATTTTAGATATCTATTTATGTCTAATTTGAATTATTTCAATTTCAAAATGAAATGGAGAGATTCGAGAAATTCATTTGTCTCACGTAATAAAATATATTATGAGTGGACCGTCACATGTAGTGGGTTCCATCATTAAAGACAAATGGACATCTGAACTTTGTTTTTTCTGAACTTTGTTTCATTTCAATAGCAAATTAAATCATTTTAGATATCTATTTATGTCTAATTTGAATTATTTCAATTTCAAAATGAAATGGAGAGATTCGAGAAATTCATTTGTCTCACGTAATAAAATCTATTATAAGTGGACCATCACATGTAGTGGGTTCCATCATTAAAGACAAATGGACATCTGAACTTTGTTTTTTCTGAACTTTGTTTCATTTCAATAGCAAATTAAATCATGCAAGTAAATATCCTGTGGCCATAAATCAATACTCATTCAAAATATACAACACTCAGTTATATTCAAAATATACAGCACTCAGTTATACACGTCATGAGACTCCCTGGACATGACATGGTTAGGCATCGTCAATTTGTCAGCACCAAGTGGTCATCATGCAGTGGTCAAGGGTTCAACCCAAACCAATTAAAAAACAATTTGCAAACATTTAACAAACTCCATTTGCCTCCACTAATCATTTCTATAAAACTTCCAACAACAAAATTTTCCGTCCAAAGTCCTTTCTTCAAACCTAGGAAACTTCTTCCCTTCATGGTCCAAGTTTTGGTTTCAACCAGTCTAGATTTTCTTGTAGACTCAAAAACAGAAGTGAAATAGTAGAAGAAGACCATGACTTAGTCATATATTCTAAAAGCTAGCTTTTTCCTTATTCCGTGTGAAAAGTATTACATTTACTTTGAATAATATCTACATTCTTTCCCAAAGGCACCAACATAGAAAGTACACATTACAAACCCTATTTTTTACCCATTTCAACCTCATCATCACATATATACATATATATATATATATTATTTGTTGTTTGAATCTAAGACAATTAAGCTAACCAAAGTGCCCAAAAGAGAGAACAGCTCTGAAAAAGTCATGGACGAGTCCATTTTTGATATCTTGAATGGGTGCAAGTTGGCTAGAGAACTTGAATCAAACCTTCCAAACTTGGCCAACCAGAGGAATGTTCTCATAAATTCATGTGATGAGATCATAAGTATGTTCAGAAACGCGAGGGACCGGTTGAATGCTGATCAAGACCCAACAACAAATGAGTCGCCACAACCAGGTCAGATTGGTGCAGGCGGAGCGCAAGAATGGCTACTGAGATTTGGTTTCACGCAAGCAGTGGATTTGTTGAATGCACAATTCATGGCGGGAAAACGCGCATCAGGTGTGCCGGAAAATAAGATGGATGGAACCCGGTGGCAGCAGTCGACGACGGGGTTGGAAGTGCTGCTTCCCTTCGACCATGAAATGGGTGGAAGAGATGCTGCGGAAGGTTCTACGCGGTTGAGGAGCAGCGGAGTGTTGTTTCAACCATTGGATGTGTCTGATTCTGGTGGAGGCTCATCCTCTCAAAGATCACGAAGAAGGTAAGAAACTTCATAGAAAATGTGTTTGTCCTCAAAACAGTTTTGTGTTAAAAGTTTACCAGTATAAACAAACATAAAGAAATTAAGGTCATTCTATTTTGTGTTTCATGAACATTGGGCCCACTATATGTATACATCTATATATATATATATATACACATTGTTAAGACTTGATATATATTGTTGTCTATTTTTTAATCATTCAAAATTTTAAAATAATATGGTATCAAAACTTTATTTTTAAATAATCTTGAATTCTAAATCTTTTAAAATAACTAGTAATCTAACACACAAACATATATATTTGCAGGTTGGATCCTTTTTCTTCTTCTTAAACACACACACCTATATATATAATGAAGTTGTAATATTTTCAAGTTTTATGAACGGATTGATTTCATATTGGAAGGCTGGATTTTTTTTCTTACTATGTTTTTTTTCACGTATGAATAAAATTCAGCTCTAAACTAGGTAAAAAAAAATCTTCTCCTATTATTTTAATTACAATTAGTCACATATATAAAGCATATTTATTTTCTTTTAAATTTAATTTGTATATTTTAATTAAAATTAAATATTCACATGAATGCTTATGTATGACAAATTAAAATTATGACACATAAATATGTATGATGAGATTCCTTTTACTTGATTTAGAGCAAAGTATTATCTCAGAGGACTTCAATTGTGTTATACCAAGAAAGCTTCTTTGTTTTTTGGGACAAATGTAAAACTGCTTTAGTAATCTCCGAATAGAACCAAAGACAAAAGTGTGAAGAAAAGAGAGGGATATTTCCATACCATTTCTTAGAAGGAAAGCCATCTTATACCAAAGTAATAAAATATTGTGTAGTCGAATATGACATATCTCATAATTTATTAAAAGTTCACTAATAATTATTTTATGTGTCTACTCGCCTTATTATTTCAAACTTTTGTGTTGGATTTAAAATCATAATCCTAAAATTATATATTTTGTCCAAATTAATTAAGTTTTAATGCGTCAACATTACATTAATTGCTTGTAAGTTTTTTTTTAATTGGAAAAATAATAAATTATAAAAATGGACATCTTAAATTTAAAAGTTTACCTAATAGTTTAATGCGTCAACATTACAAACCAAATATTTTACCTAAAAGTTTGATATTTAAAACGGACAGTGACACATCCAAAATTATATATCACAATATTGCTAACAATTTATTTTTTCAATGTGTTAGTTTAAGGTCTATTCATGTTAACAAAAGAAGGGCTTGTAATTAAGGTGATTTGATTTGTTATATACGTATTAATTACTATATGAATTTTGAAGGGATGACCCAACCAAACGGACTGTAAGGTTACCTGCCCCTCAGACAGGAAACACCGAGAATCCACCAGAAGATGGCTATGCTTGGAGAAAATATGGCCAGAAGGAGATTCTTGGGTCGAGATATCCTAGGTAAATTCACTACAATTTCCTCCTTTCAATTTTAATGAATTGGGTTAGCATGAAACCTATGATATCAATCCAGTCATGATCTCAGCCTATATATATATATATATGTATATATATAAGATCTGGGGGTAAGAAAGATCCCGAGATGAGGTCTAAATTTAGACATCTTAAATTCGAATTCTCATTAGTGTGGTAGTGTTTAGAGGTGCAAGTCATCCGCATGATCCTTATCACTAAAATAAAAATTGCACTTTCACAAATTGAAGGCCTTTGATTTGAAAATTGAAACTGTTTCTTCCATGCTATCTTTTCCCTCTCTTTCAAGTTTCAAATTGTGATATTCCTATTTCACATCTATTGGGTTGGAGTAGTTTGATTTGCTACATAAGATACTACAAATTTTGTTATTAAGCATTTTGGGCACTTAACTGTTGTTGATGTAACTTTTTTTTTGTTTGGTCTCTCTTGTACATTTTGGATTGCATCAATAACATTTCTTTCTTGGTGTTCCGAAAAAAACTATTTTGGATCATATGACTAAACTATTTTTCAAGTTATTAGGTCAATAGGTTTGAGACATATAAGTAGTATCAAAGTTAGGTTATTAGTAGCAAAATTTATGGTGTCTAATATATTAAGTGATACCAGAACCAAGTTATTAGTAACATAACTTGTAATTTCTTGTATATTAATCAAACTATCTTACTCAATGAATGTGCAATAAGAGAATCACAATTCCCATTTATGATTACACGTTCCTGTTGGGCCAATCTAAATCTTTCTCAATTATCAATCTTGCCAACACCTCTAGGGCCAAGTCTTGCTATTTTTTTTTTTATACAACGATGTGAGGAGGGCAAATCTAACTCACGTTATTTGAGCGAGTGGATACTTACACCACTTAGAAAAGACCTGGGTCCTCTAAATCTTTCTACTACTAACTTAATTTAAACATTTTGGGTCTTATAATCAGACGCTTTTTCAGGTTATTACTTGGGGCGTTACACAAATACATAGTAGTCCATAAGTATTTGATTTAATTGGTAGGGTTGATATGAATATAAATAAGAGTAAACATGCTTGCAGTATTAAAACATGTGTTTCAGGGGTTACTATAGATGCACCCACCAAAAATTGTACCAGTGCCCGGCCAAGAAGCAAGTCCAGAAACTGGACAATGATCCCTACACATTCGAAGTAACATATCGAGGAAATCACACATGCCATATGTCATCCACGGCACCCTCATTTCCTCCACCATCAACAGATCAAATCACACAAGAGACCATGACCCCTGAAACTATTAGCCACCCTCCACCACCACCTGCTTCTAATCCTCTTAGAACATGGCTTTCCATGGATATCAAGCCGACAGGCGAGGGCACGAGTAGTGCCTTCATTTTTGGTCCCGGTGGTGCAGGGACGTCCGGCAGCAACAGTGGTGGTGCAGGTCCGTCCACTGTCCGATATGGGAGAGAAGACGACTACGGCCAGCCGGTGGTGGATTTAGCTGATGCAATGTTTAATTCTGGTAGTAGCAGCAGCAATAGCATGGACATCATTTTCTCTGTCATGGAAGATAAATGGGAGGCAGAAGACAAGAAAGACTGATCATTGCATGCATGTTCAACAGGTCTGGTTAGATTAATTGAATTCATTAGTTTCACTTCAGCAGAATATATATATGTCAATGATTGATCTCAAACCTTTATTTGATCAATGACTTCTTGATAGGCCAATCCAAAAACTCAAGAGAAAGAGAGAGAGTTCTATTTTTCCCTGTGGTTTTCTATATCCTTACGCTTGTACAATAGTAACAATAGATTAATACATGGTACTCTAGATAGTACTCCTCCCAATATGTCACCTTGCATGAACTTTAGAAAATTTTGAATTGAGTAGTACTCCAACTTCTATAACTATATCCCATTTTTGTACACATGACTTGCCAATAAAGGGTAGTAATTAACTTACTAGTGGTTGGGATGATTCTTGAATGGAATTTGCCTACTACCATGACAATATTTTTTTTTTAATAATATTATGTCATGTTATAATGTATATATTTTTTTAATAATATTATGTCATGTTATAATGTAGCTAAATTTTTTTTTTTAGTGGAGTCATTCAATTATATATACAAGCGGGCAAATATTTTAATGATTTATATATATTTTTTTTTAATTTTATGATCGTGGTTTTAATAGTTGTAAATTAATGTAGTGTTTGGATTAACTATTAGAATATTCATCAATATTGATAAAAATTCAAGCCAAATATTTTTATATATATATATAAGATTATATTTAACGAAAGAGACTTTTTCGGGTGAGTTCTTTATTTTCTTTTGTCTCCTTTAAGATAAAATAATACATATATGCATAGGAATGGCAACGGGGTTGGTTTAGGATGGGGTGACCCTTCTCCAACTCTGACCCCGTTTATATTCTTTGTTTCCGACCCCGCCCTAGTCCTGTTTAGAGGTTTACTCCCACCCCGATTCCAACTCCGTTTATATTCTTCTATTTCATCCCGTTCTGAACCCCAATATATATATTTTTTAAGTAAGTTAAAACTTTTATTTTGATAAGTAAATTAATTTTTTTTTTGCCAAAATAACTACTACAAGAAAAAAATATATGAGTGTGCTATGAAAACCTTAAAACTAATTTTATATTCTCCGATTTCATTCCGTTTCGTCCCGTCCCGAACCCCAATATATATATATTTTTAAGTAAGTTAAAATTTTATTTTAATAAGTAAATTATTTTATTTTTTTTTGCCAAAATAACTATTACAAGAAAAAAAATTATGAGTGTGATAAGAAAACCTTAAAACTAATTTTATATAGTGTTATTTATAAGTAAATATAGTGTATATAAGAATAAATAAGAAAAAATAATATATAAACGGGGCGGGGTCAAGGCGGGGTGATCATCTCCCTGAACCAGCCCCGAACCCAACGGAATTTTAAAAGTCATATCCCCACCGCATCCTGACTCCATTAATGAGCATTTCATACCCATTTTATTAGAAATGGATTAGGATGAGACAAATTATCATCCCTATATATGTGGGATAGATAGCTTCCCTTTCTCTAATGCTGTGGCATGTGGCATATATAAAGGTTAAGTTGCTCAGGGTGGTTGAACACTCTTTAAAAAAACAAGTCAAGTTGCTAGCGGAAGGTGTGTCCAAACCAAAGGTCTAAAACCACCATCCGTTTTACAACTTGCACCAGCTTTCTCCAGCCGAGCTAGCAAGAATATTCCCTTCTTTTAGAATTCAATTCAAACTCTTTTCATGTATATTACCTGTTTTTTTTTTTTTTTTCTTTATAACAAGTTGATAGTACTTGATACTAAAGACTGAAAGCCTCTTGCAGTAAAAATGATTTGGTAAATCACCCATTTAACACCTTCCCTCTCACACACTTCAATTTTACACATAAAAAGTAAAGAGTATATTGAGATAGAAATAAAGATTGAGATATACTAAGACGCTAATAAAATAAAGTACAAATCATGACATAACATGGTGAATTAGTGTGAATCATATATAATATGAACACATGAATCCAAAATTCCTTATAATTAAAGGTATGATATTTGTATATCAAATTCTTTGACATGATTGATGTGAGTGAAGTTAATAATCTACATATATTTTCCAAGAAAATTTATTTCCTTGAAAGCTTCATGCTATGTCCAAGAAACTACTTGGAACTCTCTTCATTAATTTGGAAACTTCCAATGATTTACCAGACACCCACAATGTCAATGGCAAATTTAATATCATTCAGCCCACAAAGCATACAAGTAGCTATAAAGAATACAAAAAAACAAAAAAAAAAATTGCAAACAACAAGTTGATCATAAAATATTTGATGTTTTGAGACAATACGCAACTTATATAAGCAGTGTCATCATCCGATAAGAATTGAACATGTGAAACATTTGAAACAGTTTTTCTTTTTACTATTTTTGTCATCCTTATAAAAACCAACAAAATGAAAAAGTTAAAATATCTAAACAAATTTTTGACGTGTCCAATTCTTATTGGGTGAAAGGAAAAATTTGGCAGGAGCACCCAATAATTTATCGAGGATGATGACCAAATGTGTGGAACCAAGAAGTTTGTATTGCTGTCCATACACAATTACCCAATTTTCCATTTTCCCCTTTAAAGAAGTTTGTCCTCTAATGAGAACAAAACTTTTCAGCAAACACCACTGCCCCCACTCTTTTTGTCCTCTTACATTTGTTAAATTTCATGAATATACTAGTATAAATAATAATGAAATGATACATACATACATAAAGAACATAATTCCAAGATTAAGCAACCAGAAGGATTTTATGCTGAGTTAAATGTGGGTTAGAGCAGAATATAAACTGCAGTTGTCATATATTTAGGAAGAGCCTATTTGTGCCCCTTGATATAACCGGGTTCCAAAATGTGGGGGAAAGCATTCAAATTTTTCGGTTTTAGAATCGATCAAACTCAACTCATTCGATTCAAGTTCGATTCGCGTTAGGTCGGGTCTATGGTTCTCGATTTTTTGTGCACCCCCATATGCCCTCACACATATAAATACTTAAAATTTGTCTCACATCTAGATTTTTAAGTACTCTCTTTATTTCTCGAGACTTCTATTGTTATAAAGAAACATATATTTAATCGAATGTAATGAACTATATATTATCTAGTCTTTAAAATATAAAAAATTCTTGGAAAATGAATAAATTTTTAGAACTTAAACGAAAATTTTTAAAATAATTTATACTTTAAACTTGATACAATCTCACTAAACTCTCTTTCACTCATTCATTCTTCTAATCCATAATTCACTGATGAACATCTCTTTCAATTACAAATTTGTATGATCGACCTAAGAAAACAAACCCAGAGATAGAGTGTGTGTGTGTGTACATACATAAATTGAACTAAGAAGACAACCTAGATTACGGTGGCTTGAGATTCTTGAAGCAAATCTCTAACTAGAAAAAAATCTGAAAGAAAAAAAGGAAATAAAGAAGAAGAAAATTATTGTAATTGAAAGAAGTTTAAGAGAGTTAGGTATATCAAGTTTAAAATATAAATTACTTTAAAAAAATCCTTAAAAGCTTATTTGTCCTCCCTTTCTATCAAATTGAAGTTTAGTGAGTTTCTTAATGAGTACATAATTTTAATATTTTAATAAGGTGGCGGCTGACAAATTTAATTAAATATATGGTCATTATAAAGGATTGAAAGTGACCATTTGGGGTGGGGTGTGGTTGAGTGATAAAGATGTTGACGAATAAAATTTAAATATTTTGAGTTCAAATCATTTATGTGTCCGATCGTTGGTAGCTGTAACTTGAAAAGATGACTCTCACGAGGAGAGGGACTTAGTCCAATGAACCTAAGTTGGTCTAAGATATTCCTAGTCGATCCATAAAAAAAAAATGACCTAAGATACTCCCTAATTGATCTATAAAAAAGATGAAAAATACTACCCAAATTCCTATCTTAAATGATGTGACAAAATTACATAATTTCAAAAATTGACACTAATCTAATGTTATGTTAATGTCACATCATTTGTGATACAATTTTAAAAAATATAGCATTACTAATAAAGGATTATAGGAAATCAAATTTGGAGGGACAACCATATGAGTTAAATTAATTAAAGGGTAGTTCAGGTACGGCCGGAGAAGGAAAATTTCGTGAGCCACACTCCTAATTTGTGTATGAAACTTGAAAAAGCGAGCGGGCCAACAAAAATTAACAACTGAAAGTTGCTATTTTAAAAAAGATTATTCAATATGACCGTTATTTTACGTCACTGTCTGATATGAAGTGACAATCTTTTACTGAATTTTAAGTGACCCAGAATCAAAAACCTTCAAATTAATTAGAAGAGTTTAGACAATAATTTCTTTACCATTAACTTTAAATTATTGTAATATGTTAAAATTATTATAATATGAAATTCATTTCCTTACGGTAAAGGATAAGGCTGTGTTTGGTTATCAATTCAAAAATAAATTTTTCAAAAACAAATTTTAAAAACTTGTTTGTTTAGTCAATCAAAAAACAAAATCTAAAACTTAATCTTAAATTCAAACAATGGTTCAAATTCCAAAAAATTAATTATCAATTAAATTTTATTTGATTTGACAATCATATTAATATATATTATATTTATAAAATATTATATTATAATTTATATTATACATAAATATTATTTATAATATTCCAAACTTATGATATATAACTTTAATTTTAAAAAATATTATATAATTTAATAATTAATATATGTTATATTAATTAATCGAATTTGTTAAATCTTGTTATTTTTATTAAATTTGAATAAAATTAAATTTTTTATATCATATTTAATTAAATGTATTAAATTTCGATCACATTTTTTAAGAATATTAAAAATTGTGAAAATGCAGTAAAAACGTAACCAAACACATTTTTTAAGAATATTAAAAATTGTGAAAATGTAATTCAAATATAATTTGTTTCAAAATATTGATTTTTTAAAAATTGTGAAAATGTATTTAGATATGATAATCTGAATTATAAAATAGTAAAAAAATTTAAAATTAATAGTTTGTCAATAGCGTATCCCACGTTTTAAAATTAAAAATTTATTTTTTAAAATCTAAACAAATAAAGGGGGCAGTTTTTATTTTTAAAAAATATTATAATAAAATAATAAAAAATATAAATTTCATATATTTAAAAAAAATATATATTCACTCCAAGCGAGTAGGACATTGATCTTAAATCCGTCAACGGTCTTCTTCGTTGGGAAAGCAGTTGATCTTCCTAAATAAAGATCATGTAAGTCATGCCTTTTATTGGATGACCGTTCCTTATAAAAAAATAATAATAATCAAGGCTTTCTAGTATATAATAATAATTTTGAAAAAAAAAAAAATTGAATGGCTTGTCAATGGATCAATGTTGGATGTTTACCTGATAGTAATTTAGATAAAAATTTTTGAAAAATATTTTAAAAAATTTTGTAATTAATTTTTTAAAAATTATAAAAATATATTTCAATATGATAATCTAAATTAAAAAAAAAAAATTAATTTCAAAACACATATCTTGTAATTTAAAATTAAAAATCTTATTTTAAAAACATAACCAAATATAACCTACTTTTTTATCTTTTTTCAAATTAATCAATCCAAACAATAATTCAAATTTTAAAAAATTACTTTTTAAAACACTTCTCAAAAAATTTCTTAAAACTCTGACTCTCAAAAGCTATCCAAACATACCCTAAGATTCCCAGGAAGTCAATTTTCCTCAGTATTCTTAACAACCTTGTACGGTTGTACACGCAAATCGCCAGTACATTGATTAAAAGAAAATTAAGAACAATTTAGCCCACAAAGTTAGATTGCCTACCTTGCCTTCCCATTTAGCCCTATTCCTTATTATAATGACTAAAAACAGTGAATGTGCCCTCACAAGATAGCACCGACCTACAAGCCTATGAAACAATTTAGCCCACAAAGTTTGAATTGGAAAAATTTTGAGTAGTACTTTTATACCAAAAGTGTATATCAAAAATAATTTATCAAATGATGCAATAAAATGGTATTGAATGCAAATTATATATATATATATATATCTAATTTTATAATGTCACGTCATTTGTTAATAAATTTTCAATACATGTTTGGCAAGATAATCGAGAGAAAAAAAAAATTATAGACCAGTTTCATTTTTTTTTTTAACAAAGATCTTTGGAGTGGGGAGAGAAAAAGGTAATAAAATTGCATGATTTGAACTCCTCACACAAGATACCTGACTACAGATAAGACCTTCCCATAATAAAATTTTAGTATAATATTATTAAACGAGACCTTTCCACAACACTTTTTCTTTTACAAAAATGTTTAAGCTAGAGATGATACCTTTGTTTCCACATGCCACATGCTTTCCTTTGCGTACGCAAAGGGCAGTCCCTCAACATTGATTTAGAATATTGATCATTCACAAATGTCAAGATTAGATGAATTGCATCTTGTTTTGTTTCAATATTATATATATATATATATATGTGTGTGTGTATATATATATATATAGTGCAATGTATAAAGCACATTGGACCCACAAGATGGTTGTCACATAAATTAACTTGGTGGGCCACAATTTAGCTTTCCCTAAAATGAATGGGAGGTGAGGGACTTTTCGGAGCAAAGCTGCATCATAGATGACGGTGTACGGAAAAGTCATGACCACTCGCATTCTAGGAAAAAGCAGGAGGAGAGAGAGATTTTATTACATCATGAGGTGGGAAAAAAAAACAAGTAGAGAACTTTACAGGGAGGAGGCTAATATAAAAAGGAGCTCTATCAAATCTCCTCAAAATGAAAATCATTGTCAAAATCAACAGACTTAATCAAGAAATCCATGTCCAAACCATCAGAACTTGTTGATGTTGCACATGAATAAACCCTGGATGATGTTTCCATAGCCATTAGATCCGGCCACAGGATTGAATCCAACGACAGCATATTATTGTCAGACAGATCTGTGCTTTGTGTCTCCTCTGTAAATTCTTGTTTTGCCAAGTAGATGGGCTGCTGACAAGTGGCATGATCATGATGATCTTGTTCACTTGGGATCTTTGATTTAAAACTAAGTAGATATGGTTCCACTGGATCAGAATCTGAAACGATTTGTAGAACATTGAGTATATCTTTGCATGTGTGATGGCCAAAATATGTGATTTGATACATAATTGGGTCCTCTGTGATTATTTGGACTTGTTTAAGTGCTCCACAACCTTGATCGTTCTTGTGGGTGCACCTAAAGTAGCACCTGTCAATCACAAAATGGGACCGAAGAGAGATGAGAAATGTTCCTAGCATCACATGTAATAAGAGATGAGAAGTTGAAATCTTATTTAGACCTTGGGTATTTAGCGTTGAGGATCGCCTTCTGCCCATATTTTCTCCATGCATAGCCATCTTCCATGGTGGGGGAGACTTTTATCCGGGAGTCTGAACTCTTTCTGCAAGAAATAAAATTTAATTAATTTCAATCTATGAATGAAAATATCAAATTTTGTGCGCACAATATTTGGTTTAACAGTACATTCTGCTAAGATTAATTATATACAGTACATATATATATATTTATTTTAATTATGCAGGTCTCGTAAAAAAAAGTAGAACAAGAACACTTCATAAGTACCTCAATACAATCAAACAAAAGTCCTGTATCCACAGGCAGAAAGAGGGGACCAAGGAAGGCCATCCTCAAAAAAAGTATGGAAATTGTGTTTTTCTAAATTTTAAAATCTATATTTGAGCTCCTCAAATTATAAATTCTGGATCCACCACTATCTACAGCCCCACTAACCCTAGGCATTTTCACGAAAAAGAACTCTCAACCATTCACATGCAATCTAAAAAGTACAAATTTGATCATTGTAAAAATATTTTTTTGAGCTTAGGTATATAACAAAGGAGTGAAGATAGATAGTGTATATATATATATATAAGTATACATACATATATATATAAGAAAATATATCAAGATCTACGTTTTTCTTTTTGTCCGCAACAACCATGAAGTGACTTAATCACTTGAGATATTAATAGCGGTATAGTAGAAATAGTGATAATAATACAAGATTAACAGTAGATAACCGCACCTTCTCTTGTAACAACCTCTCCGATCTTTCAACTCCGGCGTCTTGCTGCTTTCGCCGGAATCTTCGGACCTCCGGTCACCGGAACTAAGAGACCCAAGCTGGGGCAGTCACCGGAATCTGACAAACCTCATCGCAAGAACGCAGCACAGAGAGTGTCTCGGTGAAGGATCTCAAGATTTTCCCCACAAGCTCCTCAGGTGAGACTGACCCATGATCTGAAAAGGGCTTTTTTTGAAGTAGAATACGAAGTTGGGTTGTCAAGTCTCGGCCTTTCAGTAGCTCTCCGATTACCCTTTCCCTGTTTGTCCAGAACTTTTCTAGTCCTTCCATCTTGTGCTGATCCAAAGTTATTATTTATCTATATATATATATATATATTTATGTAGTGAGAGAGAGGGAGAGAGAGACGCTTTTTATTAGTTTCTTGATTGATGGGGGAGGAAATGGGGAAAGAAAGAGGAAAATCAAAGGAAGATGAAAGGAAACATGATAGGAAAGCTCCACCGAAATTATGTAGAAAGTTACTTTTGTGACGCAATCAGCATGACGTAGAAAAATGACATAATCATTTCAGCTTTACTACGGAAGCATTATAAATGTTATCAGCAGTATTGACGAGACATGGTAAATATTTTATCTATAATTTCTGTATTTACACAAAATATATATTGAAATAATAATATTTAAATAAAAACTCAGTCTTTAATAATATGAGAACAACACACACATATTCATATAAACAAACAAACCCTATCACACTCTCTCTGTTACGAATGGTACATACTTTCTCTCTGTCCTCCTCCCTTATGAACAGTACAGAACCCACAGCAGCGGATGGTAGGAGCAGTGGTAATGGAAAGGTATATATATATATAAACAAACAAACATACCCTATCACTCTCTCTATCTCTCTGATCTACTTCTCCCTTACGAAAGACACAAAATCTACCATTTTATAAATTCAAAACTTATGCCACTACAGTCCATGAACTAGGTAAGTAATCTGACCTTTTTCTTTTTTTTTTTTGTGATTCGGTTTTAGTATTTAGTGTTTTTTAGACAATCAAATTACTTTTTCCTTGTTTGCTTTCATGATTGGTCCATTTGGGTACCTAGGTTTCTCAATTGATTTTCTTCTTTTAGTGAATTGATTTACTTTCGTGATTGGTTAATTTTGGGTGATTTGCTTCTTCTAGTGAAATTGGTTTCTTAATCGAAGGGGGCTTGAACTCAATTTGACACAATGCAATTGCTGTTCGCCAATCGCCCAACATGCATTATGGCCCTTGGTGTGATTTTCAAAATGGCGTTGGAACAGGGGAGAACAGAGGTGTCGGGAAAGATAGAGGAAAAAAATAGAGTATGAAATGGAATGTATCAATTAACAAAATCATTAATTTGGTCCATAGATCATTTTCAACAGCCAAAATCAATTTTCATTCATGATATAAATGACTGTTGGATGAGAAAAAAAAAATTTCTGATTACGTTCAGATTAAGTTAATTTTTCCTTATATTTTGTTGGGTTTTATTTCTATATATATATATATGTATATATACACTTTTTTTACAGTTAGAAAATTTGAGATATTGTGAAAAATGGGTGTCTTGGGATTTAGATTTGCATTTTCTTTGATGATCAAGTTCTTTTCTTTGTTGATCTCTGTTTCAGAGAGAGAATGTGTTTTGTTTTCATTTTTTTCTAAATCACTACTTCTAAGGACAATTTCGGTATTGAATGAAATATTTTTGCTTAGTAACTTTCACCTCCACGTTAATTGCCGGCAGAGAAAAATTTACAAATTTAAGTAAAAATAAAAAGAAGAAAGTGTAAGTTTTTAAATTATAAAAATATATATATAATTGTCAAAAATTAGAAGAATGGTAAATATAATTAATTTTATAATAATAATAATATTAATATGAAAAAAGTACAATTAATCTTTACAATAATAGAAATATTTCTCATGGTGGTGGGCCCATTTTCTAGACTTATTGATACAGATTCATTGAACACGTTAATGCCATGGCCCTATCAAAAAGGATAGTAGCGCCAAAGAATATAAGAGACAAGGAGGTGTTAGATTCATTAACTCATTTAAAAATTAAGATTAAATTATTAAAAAAAAATAAAATTTAATTATTATATTTTTTAACATCATTTTTTTATATATAATAAATTTAAGTTTACATATTTTAATTTATATTTTTTAGAGTGACGATAAAATTTAAATTCAAGACTTTTAATTTGTTTTGATATTATATTAAATTATTAACTTGTCAAAAAATTTAAATTATTGAAAAAAAATATAACTTTATTTTGATATTCTCATCTTTTAACAAGGAAAAAGAAAAAAGAAAGAAAAAAAAAATGAAAGAAAATACGTACGGTACGTGCACTGACAAAGTCAAAAGATATGACTGTCTTCAATAGCGGGTCCCTCCTTGTATCCTATATTCTTGGGCGCTACTATCTTTTTAGAGAGCGCGAATAGCGTTAACGTGTACCAAGTTAAACAGTCATTGCTAGAGCGCGAATAGCAATCGCTTATCTTTCAATGAAACTGTGTCTATATATCTAGAAAATGGGCCCACCACTATGAGGTATTGATCATCAACATCAAGATAGTCACTGAACTAATTACTCAATAATTTTTTTTTGACAAATTAAAAATTGGACTTCAATACTTAATATATATATATATATAATATTAAAAGATATAATTATTAAAAAAGTATTAAATAGTATACATGATTATACTCATAATTTGATGTAGAAGTGAAGAACTAATGGAATGTTGATTAAAATTTAATATTTTGTGAATTTTTATTTTAGAAATATTGCATTGCTCAAAGAAAAAAAAATGTTAAGAGACTATTAGAGAGATCTCTCTCCCATCAGCTTCAAGCTGATTTTATAAAGTGGTGAAGACTAGTAAATAAAGCTATTTAATAAAGGACTGCATAACCCTGATGAGTTGTCAATTTTTTTTCATTTTTTATTATAAATAAAGTGTTTTTTTTTATGGCATGGATTGAATATATAAAAAATAAATATTGTGTCGTAAATTTCTGTATCAAGTTTTTTTTTTTTATTTCAAATAATATGTAAAACATCATTGGTAAATTATTATATAATATATATTAAATGTATAATTAATGATCTTATAACACGTCATTTGTGATATAAAATTTCGTATAAATATTTAGAATATGTAATATTATTTAGAGAAATGCTATATTTTTCAAATGTCAATTTCAAATCTTACAATAACTTTTAAGTAGTCTTCAGCTGATATGTAAATAGTACTGTTAATTAATAAGAATTTTTTAAAATGGGTGAAGAGTTTTTTAATTAAATTATTTAATTTTTGAGAACATTAGCCCTTATTTCATTTAGTTTTATTCAAAATTTAAATATTTTTTAAAAATAAAATACAAAATTTTAAACTATTAAAAATTCTTATCAAACATTAAAAAAATTAAAATTAATTCATTTATATTTTGTTAAACTAATTTCATTCTTTCCCAAAGAGGTCCTAAAAGAGCATAAACATAGAGTGGCATATTGGCATTAGGGTTGTTGGCATGTAAACATAAGTTAATTGGCCAACTATTAGGAAAAATTAATGAATTGACATGATGAACCAAGGTTTTTTGGGTAATTAAAATGAGAGTAATACTATTTGTCTCAAGATTATATATATATATAACATTACTCTTAAAATGATGAACCAAGTTGCCAACACCTAACAGCAAGGAGGGGTTTGGCTAGAACAAAAACCCAAAAAAATAAAGAAAATTGAGGATCCTTTTCTCTATTATGATAATTCATATTTCCCTTTTTATATATATATATATATATACATATATATATATACACACACACACACACAAACACACTAGTCAGATGTCCGCATCATGTGTAAGATTAATTTGTTATTCATGCTATAAAAAATTATACAAATAAATAACAAGTTCGTAAATAAATAAGAGAAAAAGATAAAATGATCTATCCAAAAAATGAACGACAAAGTTTATAAATAAGTAATAAAAAAATGGATTAAATAATCCACCAATAACAATAAATTAATGACCGAATAGTAAAATTATCATTTTTTTTCACTTATCTCTCACTCACACATACACACACACAATATATATATATATATGTTATATATAAGGGTAAATTACACTTACCTCTCCTGAGGTTTCTGACAATTGCAGAAACCTCCCTTATAGTTTCTAAAATAATGTTGTCCCGCTTCTAGTTTCAATGTCTATAACAGATTTTCCCTTATCGTCAATGACCGTTAATTGACCTAACACCATCTGATGATGTAAGCAATTTTTTTGTCGAAATGTCAATTTTTCTCCTTACAACTCATGGTTAAATGACAAAACTACCCTCACTTTAATAATAATATTTTTAATTAAAAAAATACAAAATTTCTCTTCCATCTCCTCTCTCTCTCTACAACCCAAATTCTTTTTTCTCTCTATAACCCAAATTCTTCTCTTCTCTCTATCAATGGCGGTGGATCCTTGTTACTACCAAAAAGGTCAAAGATGGCCGCCTGCCTATCTTCATTATCATCTTCGATTCTTCTCTCCTCTCATTTCTTTTGCAATCGCAAAGACAGAATTCCATGAAGCCAGTTCAGAAGCCCTCCAAAACTCCCAAAAATGGCAAAGGCCCACCAATCCAAGAATTCTAGAACGCCAAACTACACAATCAAACCTCACCTACATCCAAAACAGAGGAAGGAGAAGGGGAAGAAGCGGCCGAAAATCTGATCAAGGCAATGTTTTTATGCAGAGGAGGAGATAATGAGTTTTGGGGAGAGAAGACCAGGGCGAGCCTGAAAAGCAGGCGATTTCTGATACGGCGACGTTAATGATGCCTGCAGGCGATTTCTAATACACTCTGGCGACGGCAGGCTGAGTCAGACAGCGAAGAGGGTCGGATCTGGTCATAGATCAAGACGGAGGCTCGCCGAGGTGCCGAGTTCGAACAAGCGCTCGCGAGCTACCACTACTTGACCATCCTTTCTCACTCATTACTCGAGCAGTTGCTCTCCTTCCACCTCGTAGGCGTCATCATTTGAAGCAAACTAGTCGCCAAAGCCACCATTGATAAAAATCAACAGCACCGCCAAAGGCGTCATCACCACCAGCGCCATAGACATCGCCGCCGCTCCATGAACCCATCACCTGCAGTGTGTCACCGATCATCGCACCCCTCTGTCCGACCAACCGGAGAATCCTCCACCACTCTGATTTTGTTTATCGGAGTCGAGAAATCCCTGTTTGGATTCAATCGGATATGAGAGGGGGGTTGTGCACTGTTTGGGGTTAGGGCTCAGGGGGATTTGGATAGAAAGAGAGAGGATGGAGGAAGAGGAGAGAGTGTTACGAATTTTTTTGATAAAATTGTAATATTAAAATAAAAGAGTAAATTAGTAATTTTACTAATTCCGTTAACGAAGTTAAGGAGACAAGACTGACTGGGAGACAATGTTATTTCAAAAATTATAGGAGAGGTTTCTACAATTGTCAAAAACCTTAAAGGAGATAAGTGTAATTTACTCTATATATAAAAAGGAGCTTTAAAGTTCATGAATCCAAATATATATATATATATATATATATATATATATATATATATATATATATATATATATAAGGAGCTCTAAAGTTCATGAATCCAAATTTTATGCTTTTATATGCATCGTATTCATTTATCCTATTTCTCTAGAGAAGATATTGTCTTACATTGTTATTCAACATCTAAATAATATAAAATTCGAGAAACAGGATTTTCAAAGTGGAAAAAAGTCAAGTAAATACAAACAATTACCATTCTTCTTTCATGATTATCTTTGCCCTATATATATATAAGGAGCTCTAAAGTTCATGAATCCA
Source organism: Nyssa sinensis (assembly GCA_008638375.1). NCBI lineage: Eukaryota > Viridiplantae > Streptophyta > Magnoliopsida > Cornales > Nyssaceae > Nyssa > Nyssa sinensis. The sequence goes on along the minus strand of CM018041.1, from coordinate 6,330,860 downwards.
AATTTTATGCTTTTATATGCATCGTATTCATTTGTCCTATTTCTCTAGAGAAGATATTGTCTTAAATTGTTATTCAACATCTAAATAATATAAAATTCCAGAAACAGGATTTTCAAAGTGGAAAAAAAGTCAAGTAAATACAAACAATTACCATTCTTCTTTCATGATTATCTTTGCCCGATCGATATATATATATATATATATATATATATATATATATATATATATATAAAAAGGAGCTCTAAAGTTCATGAATCGAACTTTTATACTTTTATAGACATCGTATTCATTTGTCCTATTTCTCCAGAGAAGATATTGTCTTTTATTCAACATCTAAATAATATAAAATTCTAGAAAGAGGATTTTCAAAGTGGAAAAAAAAAGTCAAGTAAATTCAAACAATACCATTCTTCTTTCATGATTATCTTTGCCCGATCGATATGATATCATTTGGGTAGGTAATCTAAGAAAAAATATAAATCTAAAAGTCAATAAATAATTTATTCATTTATTTATTTTTTATTAATTAAATGCAAGTGGGAAAATATTTTTCTTCCATTTCGGTGCACGAAGGAGATATATGCAGTGTGAAAGCTCTGATGAGGGACCTCATCTACCTGTGCTTTATACAGTCAAACAGAAGTTTTGAAAAGTCAAGGGTTTTCATACAAATTGATGAATTCTTAAAATAATGGAGCTCTCAGTTCCTGACTTCCTGTTTAATTAAATAAGTATGATAAAAGAGTAGCAGTACATGTCTTGAGTCTGTCTACACAATATATATATATATATATATATATATATATATTTTATTTATTGTAGGACAAGTAAAAAAAGATTTTTTTTTTTTATAATTCTGTGTCAGTTTACGCATATAATAATAAGTCTTTTTTTTTTTTTTTTGTGATAGTGAGACTAATTCATGTGTCAGCTTACGGGCACAATATTAAGTTCTTCTCATAGTCAGATTCATCCTTTAAGTTCTAGCTATCAACGATGAGTGCAGAGAAAACTCGTACTCGAGATGTTTGAAATTTATTATTAACGTCTTTACTGCTAGGTCACACCCCAAATGGTCAAAATAGTTTTTAGAATAATAAGAATGCAAGAAGTTCAAATTGAAGCCAATTTGTCTTGCCAAAGTGATAGAAAACACTTTTTGAAAAGTATTTTGAAAATAATCACTTCAATATATCTATATACAAAACCACTTATTCTGATTTCAGACTGTCCAAAAAACTTAATTCATTGTCACTTGCCATAGTGATTGACACTCAGATTTTGGTAAAATTTATTCGTTGAGGTCTTTAATTAATGTAATTAAATTTTTTTTTTTATCATTTATGGTGAGTTTTAGTTTTCAACTACTTCATATATGGAATTCGGAATGAGTGTCATTTGTGACTATTTTTTTTTTAATTTATAAAAAATTATAATTTTTATTTATTCTTAATTTTTTTATTTTTCTAGTCATATAAGAATTAATATATAGTAGTTATTTCTTATTCGAAATAGTAATTTTTTAATTTTATAAATATGATGTAATAGATTTTTATTATTTAATTTTTTATTAATAATATACAATTTCAAATTTAGAGAGTTATTTTTTTTGCTTGAGTAATTTTTATTATTGTTTTAATACAAAAAAAACTTGACTTGTTTAATTCATTTTCACTGCATTAATATATATATATATATATATAATAATAATAATAATAATAATAAAAAAGAGTGAAAGCTTAAGAATATATAAAAACAAGTTGCACTGAAACTGAACAAAATGGATTTTAAAAAAGGGAGTATCATAGTTAAGGGAAAATAGAGGTATTCTTGATAAAATATTAATTGTTGATGATTGTAGGCTATGGGGCAGTTGATATGGATATAAATACCATGTCAAATGGCGTACATGATGTAAGGCATTTAAGATGATATAAATACAAAACAGTACATTATATATCGGAAAAGTAGAGGTCATTCATGTATAATACGTGGTAGATACAAGGGAATCTTATATATTTGTGCTGATTTTTCACGTTTCCAGCAATTCAACCGACATGTGGCTATTTGTACTGCAACTAACGTGTGTGGGTTAATGTGCCAAGGACTAAGGAAGAGATCCAATATAAAGTTGTTTATATATCATTATTAGGGAATCCTATATATTTGTGTTGTCTTTTTATGTTTCTAGCACTTTCAATCGACACGTGTGACTGTCTGTACTGCAACTCACATGTGTGAGTTAATGTGCCAAGGATTCAGAAAGAGATCCAATATAAGTTGTTGATATATCATTATTTGGCTATCCTAATCGCGATACGTCTTTACAAGGAAATTTTTAGTGTATATATATATATATATATATATATATATATATATATCATAAGATGATTTGTTCAGTCAACATCAGTTGTCTATGTAATAATATATATATATATATTATGTAATAATATATACAATGCAGTATGTGTGTGTATATATATATAAATTAGGGTGAGACTATTACCACTCCCAATACTTCAATTACACTCTAAAAAATACAAATTTGATCATTATAAAATATTATTTTGGAGCTCAAACGTAAATAAATGAGTAAAAATAGGTATTCCACATACATGTATCCATATATATATATATATATATTTATCAATATATATAAGATAAGAAATAGTTCAAGATATCAGAGACTTAAAACCTACTAAATTCATTTAAAAAAAAATTCTAACTCTTTCTCTTCTTTTTATTTATTTTGATAACAAAAAAATAATAATAAAAAATTTAAATTTTAAATACATTGGATGTGAACTATTATAATATTGAAAGTCTGAAAAGTAATTATCAAATAGTAAAAAATTAAATTTTTTTTATTTGGACTCTACAAACCTACTTTTGATTTTTTACCATACAGGCCCAAAGACAGTGTTTCGGCTGTTAATCAAGTACAAGGATCCTCCTCCTACCCCACCAATCTGATTTGTATATTTGCTGGGCCTATAGTGCTTTTTAGGCCCAACATATTCTCCCTCTCTCCTTATGCCACGACGTCTCTGAAACTAGTAGGCCAGCGCCAGCCCAACTTGAAGGGCTGCGATTTTCCCTCACTTAACAAAGCAATAGCCTGGAGATTTTAATTTTGATTAGATGAACTGTAGCTCTCTAGCTCTCATCTATAATTTTTTAAGACATTTAAAAAAAAAAAAAAAAATCTAAATGGCTATCACTAATGGAATTCATTGAAACTAAATGCACAAGTTTTATTTTATTTTATATTTATTTTTTTATTTGTCAAGTAAAAGAGGTATCGAATCAATCAAGAGTACTGACTAATCTCATTTTTCATACACATAATTATCATTTCGTAAAGTCGTATAATACTCATATTACTAATCCTAACCGGTAACTAACCTCAAAGATACAGACGATGAGAATCAATCCAGTTTCGTAGAGTCGTATGTCAAGTAAACCACAATTTCTTGTAATTTTCACTGTTAGAAAACTGTTAGCCAAATAATGCCTTTTGTATATTAATAATATTGATAATGATAAAATAATATCAAATTTTTAATAATGTTAAACATTATTATTAATTGCAACAGAAATTTAATGCCCTGTTTGGCGCACCCAAATGCTATGCTTCTTTTAACAAAATAATAGTATGTGTATTTTATTATTTGACTAGGTCGAGATTCGAAACGACAAACAACAGCTAGTGTGGCTTTTTTTATTTTCCGGGGCTCATTTTCCTTTCCCTCTGTCGCTCAGGAAATAAGAATCATTTTCCCTATTCCAATCTAATCCAACCCAAGTTCTAGGGTTCCGTCGATCGTTGGAGATGGCAAGTGGATCTGCTGCAGGATCGGGTCTCTTCAAGTTTCTGCGTCCGAAGTGCCCGTCTTCAGTCCACCGATATCCAGGCCGCCGCCTTATGGGGTGTCGCTGCCGCCACCACTGCTCTTTATGTCGTCCAGGTCCCCTCACCTCTCTCTTTATATAACAATCTTACACCTCTTATCTTTCCCTTGGAGTCCCGATCTGCAAGTATAGCTGTTTTCTGCTTATGATTTTTATATTACTTTTGTTTAACAATTTTTTTCCTTCTTTGGAAATTACCTATTTTTTTATCTGGATTCTGATAGTAGGGATTTGGTTTTTCTTGTTATTGTTGAATATAGGAAGGACAAATTACTTATTATCATTTGATCTCAAAATCATAAAGCTTGGAATTTCGATTTCAATTACATGTACAAACATCAAATATTTGTATTACTGAGTAGTGATTATCTTGAGGCAATTTTAGAAAACAAAACATTGAAAATATGTTATTTTTGTTGGGGACATAATGAATGTGTTTCATGTTGCGTGGATTGTTGGTTATTGAATCATCTTTGTCAATCTCATGGAGTGTTCAATCTACGTTTTCCTTTTCTTCTGTTGCACCTATCCGGTGGCAGGTTATTATATGATTAGAGAGAAAATTTGGAGATATAACAAGTAGTAGGTGATAAGTATATCTGGGTCCATCTCATTGATCACAGTTCATTCTGGTTGTTCCTTTTCTTTCCCAATTGTTTCCAGCCACAGTTTTAATGCATCTTCTCAGCAACTTTGGCTTATGGGAGGCATTTAAAAAAAATGAAGTTTTTAAAAACATGCAAATCCAATGAATCCTCTTCAAAACAACAATTTTGAGGATGAGGTCGAGTCATAATTTCAATTAATGATTAGTTGATTAGGTTCTGGCGATGCTCGTTTCATTCATTAAATTTTTTATATTTAAATATATTTCAAGATTTTAACCTTGTTCTTTTTTGGCCCTGTGGTCTGAGTAATCCTTATTCCCAGTGTTTCGATGAAAAATTGTATATTTTAAGCCATTGGTTGACAAATCTTCTTAGAATTTAAATCTCTCCATTTGATGTGTGGATGGTAATTTGGAAGGAAGTAAAATTGGAGGGATGAAGAAGGTGGATATCCTTGGGGAAAAGAAGTCGTTTTTCCTTCTTTTTGTTTGGTTGAGTAGGAAGGGGAAGGGGAAGGGGAAGGAGAGGGGCGTGTTTCCTGATATCACTGTCATGCCCTTAGGAGGAAGGAGAGTGGTTTTTAATGATATTAGCATTTTACCATACATTTTATTATATTTTATTTGTCTGTAAAAGTAAACTTTATTAATACCCTACATTTTTAATATCATGGTATTGTTTGGAGGGACAAAAGTATAGAAAATGTATGTAAGCCCTTTCCCTAAGGAATTTAGTGGGGCTAGAGGGATAGGCCTTTCTTCTTCTCTTTCCCTTCACCTTTTCCTCCTAATACTACCAAATAAAGGAAAGCGCATCTATCCCTCCCCCTCCCCCATTACCACTCTTCCCTCCTACCTAATGGTCCATTAAAATCCACATGTTTTGTGGGATACTGATATTGGACTTCTAAATCAGAAAATTCTGTTAAATGATCCCTTAACATTGGTGCCGTGCTTTTGATCTTCTTGTACTTCCCATTGTGATAACATGTTATCAAATTCACAAAATATTCATTGATTCATTTTTACGTGGCTATTACTTTTTTCTTAACAAATTTTTTCTGCTTTACTTATTTTGTTCATTGTTGAATGATTGACAGCCATTTAATTGGTTGAAGAAGACATTTTTCGAGAAGTCAGAGTCTGAAGAAAAGTGAGATAGAGATGTGATTTCTTGCTGGTAAAACTTTCTAATATCATCTCTGAAGTTTCTTCTGATGAGAAAATTGTAGTCAGAATTGATTTAAATAATGCGGTTCCATTTTCTTGTTTGTTTTACTACAATGTTGAGGCCTTTTCGGCATTAATTCCTGGGATTAATGGATGGACTTGGATTTGTTTTTTTATGCCTTTTTTATCAATTGTTATTTCTCTCTCTATTCTATGCGGTAGACCCAAACACACACATTTAAAAAAAAAAAGTATACACACACATGTATGGATGAATCTGCGGCTTTTGTCTTGCTGGCAGTTACTTATAATTTGTTCAGTCTCTCAAATAAATTGAGGACATGTAACATTACTCTTTTGTTCTTTTCCCCATACCTCGAGTGAAGGTTTCCTTGGTTTAGCTCCTGTATCGAGGACGGAGGAATTATTTTTTTGTTTATAGTGAAAATTCGTAGAAATAATAATGAAAGCAGCAAAACTTGATCGCAACTAGGAAACACATCGACCAGTAAAAGCCCCTCAGGCTACCCACATCATCCCTTCTATGGGTCAACAAGCTCTTGTATAAGGACTTGGGTAAGTCGGAAAGAAAATGTCAGGAGAAATTTTTTTCATTCTTTTATTTTTTAATTTATTTTTCCATATTTAAATACACAAACTAAATGAAAATTTAAAAATGTTATTATAGCAAGTTGGTATGATTTAAAGTTTTTTTTGTTGGTAAAGTAGTGTGCATAGATAATTTGAGGTTTAAAGGAACAACTCAAATAAAGTTTATTTTTTATTTTAATACATAATTTTAATGTAAATTATGATCCAACCTTATTACAAGTTATAGTGTAGAATTTATGGGTTTTATAGGTATTAAAACTCTTGTTGCGTTATAATATAAATATATACAAATTAGGTGCCTTTGGACATGATGAATTATTATACTACAAATATACACAAATTAGGGCCTTCTGGACATGCGGCTTTTTTTTTTTGTGAGGCTCTACTTTGTCTTGCACATCTCGTTGAATTATATTAATTGTTTTACACTTGAGCCGGTCTTACATCAAAGCAATGTTTTGAAACCTAGATTGTTCTGCGAATCGAAAAAATGATCGAGTCACGGGTCACTGGTTCAACTGTTGGGTCAATTGGAATCGAACCGTGATGTCATAATTATATTTATTATTAATTTTAATAATATATTAAATTATTAAAAATATGAAAAAAAAAAATTTGTTTAAATTTTACTATCACCTTACTAAACTTAAAAATATCTAAAACATAACAATATTCAAAATAATATACAATGTTACAGATATTGTAGTATAATAATATTTCAAATATAAAAAAACATGATCTAAAAAAAATTAAAGTAAATAATTTAAATATAAAGATTGCATTATTCAAATTTTAAAGACAAATTGTTCATGAATCCAACCTCATAAAAATAAATAATTAAATTTAGAAGTCACAAATAAAGTTTCATTCTTTACCTTTATATAAATTCAAAAAAAGCAAAGTGTTGGTCTCTTCCTAAAAGTACCAGATTGAATAGATGAGAAGATATGCAAGAATTGTGTGATAATAAAATAGGAAGTTTGTTTGAATCTTTGAATATCTCATCTCGTTGTCCCACATCGAACAAGAAGTGAAAAGTGTACGAAATTGGGTCTATAAAATAGCACCATCAAGAACTTGCTTTTACTGCTTTGTAGTACACTCGCTTGCATTGAAGTTCACGTGCTTTAATATAAAAAAGTGAAAAAACTTGCTTCTAACTTCATTAAGTTGGTTGAAGCTTACTTAAAAAAGGTAAATAGTTCAATTTTTTGTTTCTGAGACCATGCCTTTTTTGGTTTGTTGGACCGGATGTTTTTTTGATGCCTTTTATATATAGACAAGAACCGTTGTGAACCGGTGACCCAATACCAGGTCATCCGGTTCGACGGTCTGACCGGTCGATTTTAACGGTTTTGTATTTTTAGAACGGTTTTGAACTATAAGCGGTATTATGGGTTAAAGCGAACCGTTTTATGAACCGATCGACGGTTCAATTGGTTGAACCGGCTAATTCGGTCTGGGTTTTAAAACATTGCATCAAAGTGAGTGTTGTGTTACAAATTAGGGCCTTCTGGACATGTGGGCTTTTTTTGTGAGGCTTCTACTTTGTCTTGCACATCTCGTTGAAGTATATTAATTGCTTTACACTTGAGCCGGTCCGTACATCAAAGTGAGCGTTGTGTTACAAATGACCTCTTAGCGTAGTGTTACAAACGACTCTTATTAAGAGTCCTCATTTGAAAGGGTTTTGTAAGAAAGGAATCTTATTAAGAGCCCCAAACGGGCATCATTAACAATCTTTATGTTTTGGTGGGTTTTGTAAGAAAACGAATCTTATTAAGCAGGCTTCATTAAGTTTTGGGAGAGCCATCGCGATGAAAACCAAACCCATTTCATAAGCAATCTTTATGTTTTGGGAGAGCCACCGCGATGAAAACGTGTTAATTTTTATGTTTTGGGAGAGCCACAGTGATGAAAATCAAGCCCGTCTCACACAGAAGGTGAAGAAGAAAATGCCATTTCTCTTCGCTTAAAAGCATTTAACATCTTTACGTGTCTAAGATCACCATCATATCTCTTATGTCGTTGACGATGGTTTTCCATTTGTCAGACTGCTATAATTGTCAGTGGCTTCAATGAAGTTTTCCAAAGATTTCTGAAAGTAAATTCCCAAACAATCCCGTTTTTAATAATAATTAACACAGTCCAATGGAGGTAATGACAAAACTAGGGGTAAAAAAGTTTAATATATGATATTTTATTTCTATTTTTTTTTATAAAAATTTATTTGAAATTTAAAAATTGCCTCAAATGCCAAGTGCCAAGTGCAAATCGAACCTACAACTTCATTGAAAAAAAGTAACTCCAAACAAATGCCAAGTGCGGATTTGATTTTGAAGTGACAAAAGTTGTTCTCTCATTTATTTATTCCCCTTACTCTTATATTTTTTTTTATTACAAAAATAATATTATACATGTATTACAAGTAACTGTATTGTACACTAGTGCACTCACATAGAATAGTCATATTTTTATTTGTTTATTCCCTTTCACTGTTGTTTTTTTTTTTTTACAGAAATAGTAGTACATATGTATTACAAACTTCCTATACACATTTACATAATTCATATACATATTAAGAAATTCTAATTACTACAACATGAAGAGTACTCGTGATCGACTGATTTTACTATAATGTGTTATTATTCGATAATCTTTTGACACTATGTTATTATTACATAATCTTTTGATACCGTGCTATTATTCGATTTCAAATGTGAAATGAAATATCATATGTATAAAAATGAACACGTGACATTTCATCACTCCCGTTAAGATCATGATAGATCATAGAAGGACCATGCAATATTTTTTCCACCATTGTTTTTAGAAATCCAATTCACCAAGTTAAAGCATTTTAAAAACCACAATAAAGTAAACTGATAATAGCAATACTACTTTTCCTAAAAACAATTTTCTAAAATGAAATCCCAAATGATACATCAACATATCAATCCAGCAAAATCTCAAGACTGAATAATAAAAACAGGACTATTATTACTCATTCACTCAATTTCAGTGTGTGTGTGTGTGTGAGATTGGGTTGGTGGGTAATGATACATATGCAGTATCACACATATTGGTGTGTGTGTGTTGTGTGTGTATTACATTTATTCCAACGAGTTCAACAATTTTTATATCTTGAAGAAATCAAGAATTACAAAGAAGTATCGCGTTCCTTGAGAGCCTGGAAAACCCTAGAACTCTTATCAAAGATGCGAGCCCTTCGATTATAATCACTAGGCTCTCTCCCTTCGTCTTCCCCCATGATTGCTTCTCTCTCCAAACACTCCATCAATTCCACTATTCCCCTTCCTTTGCACTTCTCTCTCCATATTCCCATCCATTCTTCTCCTTCTTCCTCCTCCATCTCCTCCCATTTTCTTCCCAATTCCGGCACCGGAACCGGTCCCCCCTTCGCACACTTCATTGCCGTCACTGACCGCCGATTCCACCATTCCGGTGATCTCCAATTTCCCGGTGCAAGTTGGGTCTTAATTGGTTGTGATGGAATTGATGAATTTCTGGTTCTGGGTTTGGAAAGAGGCGAGCAAAAGTGATGTGTTCTGAGAGAAGTCTCCATTGAGAGTTTTTTGGGTGTGGTTGTGTATTGGACTAATATATCTATATATATATATATATCTGGAGGCTACGGGTCACGTGACGTGTAAGACAGTGGATAGAGTGTTGGAAAGAAAATGAGACGTGGCACGCGCTTCAAGGTGTACTGGCCACGTCGCTGTCCAATATTGTGTGAGCGCTTGCGATTTCTATATGTCGGTGTCAGTGATGTCATGCGTGAGGGAAGCGGTGGCGGCCCGATTCAAGTGGGGACCACTTGCGGTGGACCCACTCGCATCCTTCTTAAAGATCACAACCGTCGAACGATATTGAAGGAACGAGATTTAATCCTTTTTTTTTTTTGTGTTTTTTGTTTGGACGAAACAAATCATCAAATCGTTAACAATTTTTAAGGTGAAAGCCAGAGGCATTCCAACCTTTTGCGCTACGTAGTGATATCCATCATTTATACAAATTTATAACGCTCCAACTTATTATGAATTTGATTCGTTAACGTAGTTTAATCATTAGTGTGAATGTTATAATCAATCAAAATCAATTTAACATTATAGTTATAATATTATATAATTACAAAAAGATAGTACAATTTCAAAACAAATCAATCAATAATATGAGATTGGATTCTGTACAAATAAATTAACTAACCTCATGATCCAGTTGAAATAATGTTTACGAATTTTTAATAAAAAAAATGAGACTTGAATTTATAACTTTTTTTAATTAAAAAGACATGTAACTATGATGGGTTAATTAATATTTTATATTTCACTATTTTCATTTTATTTCTATGTCACAGAACGTGAGATTTACGGATTATCTCACGGTGATAAATTGATATAAGTGATGAAACATTAAATAGTATTAGTCTTTTAATATGCACGCAATCACAACACATATTTTGTGTTCTTATATCAAAGTGGACAATGACATGCCGGCATTAAAAGTTTATTTTAAATTTAATTTTTTTTAGAAATAAAGAAAGAAAAATTAGTAAGAATTTAATATTAATAATATTTTTTTTAAAAACCAATTCTTGTCATCTTGTGATCCTAATAGTTAAATACATTTCTATTTTAAAATAAAATTGAGAGGTTCATTTGTCTTATAATGTAAAACTCATCACATGTAGAGACATAAAGTAAGTCTCATATGTGTGATAAATGGACCTCTCTATTTTAATGGAATAAAAAGAATTCAAATTAGACTTGATATGGTTATGAAATTACTTAGCTGACCCCATTAATTGATTTCCTATTATACCACTACCATGCATCCCTTCTTCCAATTTTACCACTACCATGCATCCCTTTTTTTTTGGTTTATTTTCTTTAACATTTTTAAGCAATAGAATACCTATTTTCTCTTTAAAAAACTTGCAAAACTATATTCTAAGAGTTTCAACAACTTAAACATTTAATATTTTTTTTAGCAACATTATAATTAAATCTTTTTCCATCCAAAATCTTACCCAACATAAAAGCAATTTATGGAATAAAAAAAGAAGAGTTATATAATTTTATTAAAAGTTTCTTAGTAAAGCAATTTGATTTTATCAAAAATCTCCTTGATTGAGAAAATTAATAATCATAAAGACGTATACATAAGACATGAATATGTAAAAAATAAAACTCAAAAATAGATGTTTTTAGAATATGAAAAAGAATAAAACACTCGAGCAATTTAGTACATTCATATATAGTGTATATGTTCAGTAAAAATGGAGTGAGCTTTCTCCAAACGTTCACATGCGCGCACACATTTATGTTTGCTTAACAATAATGAAATGGGGTAATAATAATAACAAAATGAAATATTGCGGTCTTATTCGAATTATCCATATGCTTACTTTCTTATGTAATTAGCATGAATTCGATTAGCTCTCTTTCATTATTGTATCAATAATAATAATAATAAAAATAATAATATGTAATATAAAGAATACAAATAATGATTTTTATCTTAGTATTCATCCTACAATAAGAGTTGGGATTCGTCCTTGCAAAGCAAACAGTTCATACTCGAATCAATCAAACTTTCGGAAAGCTGGGTTATCAAAATCTGAAATCAGGTTTGAACTTTGAACCCAAATATGTGCACTGATAGACAGAAGACAATTAGAACATGACATTATAGCCAAGCCAGAGAAGAATAATCAATAAATTAGTCGCTACAATTAGTTAATCTTGCCCCATTAGCATCTATAATTGTAATCAGATAAATAAACAAATGAAATCTTCACATATATACACATATACACAAAATAAATTTATTTGCCATTGATGCCTACAAGTACTGTATGAAATCTTTATCCTGATGCATTGCTTCATGTTTAAATCTGCTTAAGAAATTTGATGCTGCCAAAGGATTGCTTCATTGTGTTTTTCTTCCAATAATTAGCAGCATGATGGAAGATGCCAAATGCATAACATCAACTATCATGTTCGCTCCATTAGTCTCCTCTCGGCAGCTAAAACAGCGGCTACAGAAGGTGGCAAATGCATTAAGCTTCCAGTTGGCTTTTCACCGCTTTCAGGTATGGCGGAAGGTGTAAATAGGGATTCCACATCTTTAAGCGTCAAAACAGGCTGATCTTGATTCCTTGTGTTTCCGCTGATGAACAAACTTGTATTCCTGCTTTTATTCAATTTATATATGCTTTCTTCAACTGTGCCTTTCACCTATCAAACAGATGAAAAAAGAAAAAATATTAGGGGAAAAAAATAAGTCCAATGCAGTTTTATTTGATCCAAAACAAGAATATAAGAACAATAAAAATGTATGATCTTATAATATTGAGAGTTTTAGGCTCATCAATGCACAACAAGAGAACAGGTTAAATTGAGTTCCCATCAGATAACAGAATAAGATGTCCACTAATACACTGGATACATGACCTAGGTGAATCATCATCACCAAGCCAAGGAATTGAACCCCAAATTCAAGAGCCTTCCAGAACTCAACTAGAAGGGAAAGGAGATACATAAATTATAGAGCTAGGCTCTATTTGGTTGAAGAATTTAGTTAGGGAAAGAAAAAGACAGTACAACAGAAATTATTTTTCCTCCTTTGGTTACCAAGGAAACAGAGAGGAAAACAAAATATGAGTGAATCAATGGATAATTTTTTATTTTATGTCATTTCCTTTTCATTTTCCTATTTTCCAATTATTTTGATATTTTTTTTTTACTTATAATCTCATCCTTCTATTTTTATTTCCTTAACTCAATCTGCAAATCAAATGGAGCAATAAATTACAATTTGATAATTCAGGGGACTCCAAAAAATGTAGAATTACCATGTTGTATTTTAAAATTGCACTAGTACATGAAAACTAAATGGTCACTCTGCATTTTACTGCAAGCATTTCAAGTAAGCAATCTATCATCTTGAATGGAGCCACTAGAAAATGGTAATCATCCATAAATGGTGCTAAAACTATTTGAAACATTGCCATTTAAAAAAAAAAAAAAACTTAAATTCATCATCCTATATCATGATAATGTGGTGGAATTTCCATTTTCTCTACCCGCCCCTTCAAGATGGTGAATCTTAATCTTTAATACTTTGTAAAATCCAAATGGAGCCATTTCAAGGCATCCATGCCCATGTGGCATTGTTTTGGTGATTATACCATGGGAAATGAGGTGTTACAGTGATTGTGAAACATAATGAAAATTGCCAAATATATCCAATAATTCCATCACAGGGCAGTAAGATTACGCTTCGAAAGTCAGCAAGGCATGCTAGCATCCTCTCATGCCATGTAACATGGTCACGCCATAGGCCCATAGGATTTGCATTTTTGAGTAACAACTTAATGTAATAATGCACGAATAGAAAGATTGACATACTATGAAACGATGAACGAGAGTCTTATTCTTTTGTCCGATTCGGTGCACCCGGCTGATTGCTTGTGCTTCTGCTGCAGGGTTGAGTAGTGGTTCTACAAGAATAACATGCTGTGCTTCCAAAAGATTGAGGCCATTGGCTCCATGTTGAATTAAGAGTAGTAACACTTGAACAGATTTGGTTTCTGCTTGGCGGTCACGCTTCTTGCCACTTCCTTTTGCAGTGCTTTGCTGTCCTTTGAAGTGGCTGATCGCAACTTGTGATTTCCTGGAGTTTCAATACCATAAACAACATGAATTTTCAGAATTTGAAGCCCAGTGATCAACTGTTATTCCTAAAATTACGATAAAAAGATTTTTGACCCATAACATCAATATCAACCAGATGATTTATGTCAACTGATTAGGCTATTTGGTCAAAGATACCAAAATTATGGATGTGTGCCAAATTCAGTCTTTCATACAGGAAAATATGAATAGAGCATGGTGTTAATGTGATTGAGATTCACTGGGTCATAATTGGGGTATCCCATTACAACCATCTGCATTAAGTGAACAAATAATTATATCAGTATCTTATTTTATTTATTTAATGTTGAAAATTAATGTAGGATATTTTAGAAGGTTTGGTTAACTTAGGGAGTTATTATATTTTAGTTTCTATCTTTTTACTTGTCATTTCTTTCTTAGACTTGGTTTATATAATTTACTTTGTTCTGTCAGCCTCACCATTTGCCAAATCCATCCTAGCATTGTGCTCAAAATACTTGGCAGCGGAGGCCAAGGAAGAGAAAGGGGCCCGTTAGGGTGGGATGGGGGGTCTGGGTCACAACTCTCTTCTGTTGACCAGATGACAAAAGTAAAAAAAAAGAAGTGAAGAACAGACTCAATCTTGCCTTTCCATGACCAGGCACCTCATTTGTTCATTTTCAATGCAGGAAATCAGAAATCATGGCCCCACCTTTCGGGCCCATAGATAATTCTCCTTTGATTTATAAATCTGGCTATGTGAACATATATTTTACAAACATTAAAGGTATATTCCTGCTTTCCGGCTGTTCAAACCCCTATCAATTAGTTACAACAATGGAAGCAAATACAACAATTTTACACATACACGATACGGGAATGATAAGTGAAGCCAACAGATTTTTCCAATTTATTGAGAACTATAAGTGAACATGAAAAGGAGCCTTGTATTAGTAAGGCTGAGATGTACTGCATCTCAAGTCTCAACTCAAGACAACTTTTTAATTAAGAAGTAAGTTAAGTGATCATGCTACAATTTGATTTATATCAATTTGTCTTAGAATAATTTATGATTTATTTGGTTACATAGAATAGCAAAACAGTTATGTTTATAATTTTTTCTCTTTTTTCCCTTAAAAGTATTTATCTAATCCTCATACGATCATAAAAATTATCACAGCAATAACAAACAAAATCAGCATAAATCAACAATTGTTTTTTTTTGGATGTGCACACACTCACTTTGTCCCTATTAGGACTTGAATCCTCAACCTCCTCTTTGGGAGATGGAGGAGATAACACTTAAGCTAACGCTTGGTGGTAGCATAAATCAACATAGCATGAAAACTATTTAATGGACTCCTACCTGCCTCCTTTCATCCGGATATAACTTATACTATTTGAAGTCAAGGCATGTTCCAGAACGTCAAGGACATCATTCCAACTGGAGAAAACAAGAACTTTTGCTTTTGGATTTGTAGAATTGATCCACAAGATTCTTCTTGTAACCGCTTCAATCTTCAAATAAACCACCCCAAAAATAAATAAATAAATAAGCAAGCAAACATATGGTAAATTTAGGAACTAACATTATAAATGATTTTGAGATAAACAGAAAATAAACTTAATAGAGAAAAACTGACTTATAGTTTACGCTAAACATCATGGAGTACAGAAGGGAATTGCGGTCGGTGGAACATTTGCACGCAATGTTGGATTCATATCATCATATGAAGTACATTACTTAAGTATGAAACTTAAAGATACTTGTATGACTTGATTAAACTAAAGCAGGTTGCCAAGACATCTAAATAACATCTATAAGTGTATGTCTGTATATATATACAGTATTTAATATATCTAGATGCCCATATTCGAAAAGGAAATGCAGGGAAAATGGTGGAAAAGAACTGTCTTTCCTGAAATGCTCTTACAAGGACCAAAATACCACTACTTTGCCACCGTCAGAATATGGAAAAAAGTTAATTGAAAAAACATGAGGAACACAGACGAAGGGGACTTTCCCAGCCTTCCATTGGTGGACAACATATAAAATGAGTAATGTTTGGTTTTGGGACTAGCCAAACCATAGGGAAATTTGACTAGTTACCGAGCTTGTGCTTTGTAATGGTCTCAATTGGATTCTTTCTGTTCTTGGATTGTGACATGTGTTTCTTTTTAATTAAAAAAAATTGTGTATTGTGAGTTCTCTTGTGCAATCTGTCTAAATATTATTAGATTTTGGATTTGCAACTGTTTGAGAATTTCCTACTGTCCATCGATCTGTGTTATTTTATAATCAATGTCTTTCAATTTATATTATTTTTTTCAAATGAATTCTTTTTCTTATTTGACCCTATTACTGCATAGCGTGGTTTGAGATTTACTTACTGGGCATTTAGCTTCTAATTATTTTTCAGATCAGTAAGAAAGGAACTTAGCCTATAGCACGTTATAGATGCAAGGAATCTTAGATTGAGCTGAAAATTTTATCGAGGAACTATATTTAATTCTTCCAGTTTATTTTATTTTAGGTTGTTAATTGGATTGTAATTAGAGACGTTATTCATTTTGGGTGTAATGTTCTGGTATCAAAACCCTATTTAGAGTTATTCATTTTTGCTATCTTGTGGATGGTATTTTGTTGAGTAATTTACATAATAAATTATTTTGGAGGAGTTTTTTTTATTATTTTGTGGTTAAGGATGATTTTATTTTAATTTCTCTGTGGTATGGCAAAATGTCACAGCTGTGGTATTATGGTTATAACAGGATGGTCTGATACCCTATCAGGCAGAGTCGGCTGAGGTTTATGACGTGTCACTTTCCCTTGTATATGTAGCAAGGACGGGGTGTGAATAACAATCTTTAATCACAATAACTTAGAAACATCTTTTGAATGACACACTTTTTTTGCTTTAGTTAGTAAGCCAAAATACTGGTCACTAGTAAGTTCTACCATCCAGAATTACAAACAAACCATGCGTGACTAGTAGGCCCAAAGCAAAGCCTAGCTCCCAGCGCCAATATGATGACACTAGAGTGAGTGTGGTACCTTGTATAAGATAATTAGGCCTTGGGCACTTGACATCAGTAAAATTTATCTTGGATAGAAACTACTGATTAACAGATGGAGTAATTGCAACAGACAACGCAGGTTTAAAAAAGAAAGAAAAAACTGTGATTAGCAACTAAAAACAATGGAACAGTTAATTTGTTTTTGCAAGGAAAGACTGTCCCCATCATTAAGTCAAACTTTGGTGAAGGGAAACTAAATTTAAACTTGTCGTCTTTTTATTTCTTTTATCATGAAAAGGTTATCTTTATGAGTGCTTAATATACAACGAGAATATAACATAACACAGGCAATTATTTTGATTACTTGCTATCACGGAGGAGTCTGCTTACAATTTATAATACTGTAAGCTGATGCCTCAGCATTCAATTAATAAGATTTTATATTATATCTCCATTGGAGATGTTTGTAACCACCTTCATATTTACTTGTTTAAAACACTAATCTAAGTATATACATGAAAGAGCAGGTGCCTTTGCTTTCAAAATTTAGCAAATAGTAATACAACATACCTTCCAAATTATTGAAAATATAAATTAAGACTCATTATTTACTTAAAATTGGTATTTTTAATGGAATTGATACCTCATAGTTTCACACAAAAAATTAATTATTTAACTATTATAAGGCATAACTATATCAAGTCCTCCCCCCATCTGATAAAATATAGACAATGTGACAGCTCGTCTGGTTAAAACGCACTAAAGTTTTTGTTTTTCGGTAAGTTAACACACTGAAGTTTGTCCACCATGCAAGCAAAACATCAAGCATTATAGAAGAAGCAAAAGAAGTCTACTGGCATATAGAACCTAGGAGCAACTCCACCCAGGAGCCAAATGAAATATCTGCCAAAATGGCTCCTCAACTCCCAATTTTTGCACTCCAACAGGAAATCCTTTTGGGAAGCCATATATGGCTCCTGTGGGAAGCGAGAGAGAGGGGAGCCAAATTTTGGTGGGAAGGATAACTACAACAATCTCTCTCCATGATTGGCTGGTTCAAATTGCTTAATATTTTTTAAATTCAAAATACATTAAAATATAAAAATGGATATACTCATTTTGGCTACCATTGTTGGGGTGCATATATGATGGTGGGAGCCATTGGAGTAACCAGAACGCTATAACAAGAGCCAAATGGGCATTTTGGCTACCTGAATGGCTCCCTCTTGCTTGTAGTTGCTCTAAGGGAAGAGGAAAGTGAAGTGTGGAGGCAAAATGAGAATGGTTCAAGCGCACTAGCTCTGTGGCCATTAATACAACTATGCACACGCAAAAACCAACATGTACATAACACCAAGCGCTGTAAATGTTTTCCATGAAAGTTATTTCTATGTTATAATTCAATTATAAAATCTTGGGTAGGAAGGGTACCTTTGTTCCATAAGAACCTTGCAACGGCTATCGAAGCTTCAGAGTTTTCACAACCTTGAAAGGAAGAACTACATGATTTATTTTCTTCATCATCAGCATAAGCAATATTCCCAAAATCGGTATGTTGTCGACATGTTGGGCACATCACCCATTTATTGTGAAACTTTCCATGATGAACTAGTCTCTGCTCAGTCATTGCAAATAAACCTGCAAGAGATATTTGTGAAGTTGCATCCAGATGATGATTATATTAAGAATTATGCTAGTTTGCAGTGCATTGTCAGGGCAAGAAGACAAAAATGATACAAAAAGAAGTTTTCTCAAGCAATTAAGTTGTCTGGTTATCCTAGAGGGGGAGGTGGATGGGGTGGAGAGTTTGGCTCAGGAGGATTGGTTGTGGGGCAGGTTCTTTGTCATGTATGTATTTGGGATTGCCTTTAGGGGCCTCTTGCTCGATTTACAGCTGTGTGGGATGCAATTACAGACAGATTCCAGCGAAGGCCTGCGGGTTGGAAGTGGCAATATCTCTCGAAGGGAGATATGATTACTCAAATCAAAAGAAGACTGGAAAATCTTCCTACATATTACATGTCTCTTTTCCACATGCCTGCTTCGGTGGAAGAGAAATTGGAGCAACTTCAGCAGGAATTTCCTATGGGGAGGAAAAGAAGATGGAAGGAAGATTCATGTTGTTAGTTGGGATAAGGTGAAGAGTTCTATGAAGGGCTGGCTTGGGCTTCAAAAACTTGAAGGTGTTTAATAAAGCGCTATTGGGGAAATTCATGCAAATTTGCGGTGGAAGAACAAGCTACGCGGAGATCCGTCGTTTCTACAAAGTATGGTTGTGAGGATGGGGGGGTAAGTGTATGAAGGAAGTTAGGCAGGCTTATGGATGTGGGGTGTGTGGAAGGTCATTCAAAAGGGTAGGGATGAATTTAATCGGTCAGTGGGGTATGATGTGCAGGAGGGATCAAGGGTGGAAGTTAGGGAGGGACCTCTCTTGTTGTGATAAGAGGCTTAAGGAGAGGTTTCCTTCCTTGTATAGTATAGCTTCTAATAAGGAAGCATTGGTGGCAGATTGTGTGGCTTTTGTGGGAGGGTAGCTTGCTGTGGAGTCCCTGTTTTCACATAAACTATCAGGATGGGGAAGTGGGGGAGGTGGAGGAGCTTATGCTTTTGTTGAGTAGGTAGCAGCTGAGAGAGGGCAATGAGGATGTGATGGTATGGACAGTGAACAACAATCAAAAGTTCACTGTGAAGTCTTTTTATAAGCATTTGATGGTAAGAAATGAGAAGTATTTTCCAAGGCAACTTATTTGGAGGTCTAGGATTCCAAAGAAGGCATCTTTTTTTTGTTGGGCAGCGGCCTTGGGGTGTCATTCTTACGGCAGATAATCTTCACAAAAGAGGATTCCAACTTCTTAGCCGATGTTGTATGCGCAAGGAGGAAGAGAGCGTAGACCATCTTTTGTCTTTGAAAGATGGCAAGAGATGCGTGGAATTTGGCAGTTCTCTCTTTTTGGTTGTAGTTGGGATGCTGGCAACTATTCCCAAGTTCTTTTTTTTTTTCCTTTGGGCTGGAGATGCAGCTGTATGAAGGAGCTGAGGTGTGCATGGAAGATGACTCCCTTATGTCTTTCTTGGTGTTTGTGGAGGGAGCAGAACAAGAAGATTTTTTAGGAAATTGAGCAATCTCTTTGGTGTTTTAAAGATAATTTTTTGTATTTGTTTTACTTTTGGTACAAAGAGGAATATTCAATGTATTTAGACACTTCTATAGGATTTTGGGAGGATCTTGGGCTTTGATTTTTGTGGCTGTTCTCCTTTTCTGTAATTATGAGCTTTGCGCTTCTCGAGTGGCCTGTTGATATTAATGAAATACCTTTATTGATCAGGGAAGGGGAAAAAAACTCAACAATGATGCTGATTAAATACTTGTATGCAATAATGAAGTATCGAGGAATTGACCCAATGAAGTTGAAAGAGGCATGATTGAGATTTGAGATTAGAAATTTTCATTATCTGTGAAAACAAGTACAGCTAATGCAAAGTTAAAACAACATTCGAGCCACAAGGTCTATTTTTATAGCATGTCTCTTTAAAGCACAATGTACTCATTCCTTCTCAAACAGCAATCACCAATTTGCACACGGGGTATTAGAACTATGTATTGGTGATTCGAAGATTTTGAAAAAAGTCAAACGTCATTTATTCCCCCACTTTACCTACTAAGAAATAAGCAATAATTAATAATGCTATATATTGTTCCATATTTTATATTGAACTGGAAAGGGACAAAACAATTCAGAGTTCCCCCCACGCTGCTGGGGGGAGGGGGTTCGAAGGTTTTATTGCCACAGTAAATCTATGTTAGCATTGATCTTTATCAAATCCCTTGATCCAATGGCATAAAGCAGCTAGCTGAGTCAGAATTTTCAATAACTTCATCAAGTATAATTAGAGAATATTGTACTCTGGGCTCAACAGGAGCTTAAACCTATGTTCTGTAAGGAATTCTTCCCCCACCCTCCATTATTTTCATCATCAGGTACCGCTCCTAAGAAACGCCAATATTATTCTGTCCTTCCATCCTCGTGACTTTAGGTGGGAGGTCCAGAACATTAGCAAAATGACAGGGAGATAAGAGGTGACAAGAAACTCACATTTACAGCAGGTAACATGCCCGCATTGAAAAACCATCTTTTGATTGCTGAGTTTTTCTTGGCAAACTGGGCATGCTTCTTCATCAGCTTTAACTAGGCGATCACTTTCCCCTTCTGAAGTAGAAGTTTGGGAGATGACTGAAACTTGAGCTATGGATGAGTTATTTGGGCTCTCCAGTTGCAGTTTTTGTTTAGATTGTACCAAACCCTGAAAACAACTCACATGCAGTAAGTGGGACAGGACCAAGGACGTAATCCAACCACAATAAATGAAAAGGTAAAGTTTTCTCGAGGTAGACCATAACATAGAAACTGCCATGCCAATGGGAATTTTGGGAAAAATTTACATGGTTAGCCTGCTTGATTAAATTTTTAAAGAGGATTCCCAGGTTAATATAGGAAAAGTTTAAATCCTAACCACCTAAAATGTAATGATATTGCAGAAGCTAACAACTATGAAGTGGGTCCCAACCCCGCTGCCCCTACACAAGTTCATGCCTTTGACAGAAGTAAGTACAAATTCCATCTTCGATAAAGCTTGGAATGTGGACTGGAGTTATCATCATAACGATTACAAAAGCAGGCATCAGGAACTTAATAAACATAATTATGACAAACTTTAAATATCCATCAGCTTGAGATCAGAGCCAACTAAAGAGAACATGGAAAATTTTGAACATTTCAGAAGTGCACCCCTCTACAAAGAAGTAAAATACTTAAATAATCAGAAAGACAAGGGACCAGACACATTGAGCCTGCAACTCCACATAAGGCTGCTCTTCTATACAGATTGGACCAATGAAAAACAATAACAAATTAAAATATAGGTGAATGGAATATCAATATTAGACAATTCTTTTGCAATTCATGTGGATTCATATGTACTGTCCATCATCACTCGAAAAAGGGGGGATGGAAGTATGGTTGAAATCAAACAACATCAAGTGATATGAGCATTAGCAATAAATGAATGAGTTATAACTATATAGCCGCGTCAATAGTGGAGAAAGAACGTTAAGGAAAGTGCAGATGCAGGTAGTCCTACTATCATGGATTTAAATTGCAGTTGCGGGATATGAATCGGTTGCGGTCGCGGTGTAACGGTATCGGAAGTATCGGATCATTCGTAACGGGAATCGGAAACCGCAATCGTGAATTTTTTTCGAACACTAGCAAATCTCTTAAAAGTCATTAATACACATATCTTGATTACAATTATCACATTTTAATCTTTTTTACTATTAATTTTTAATTTTCTAACATCTAAAAAAATATTTTTTTTATAAATAACACTTAAGAATATATTTTATTATTTTATATAGATATTTTAAAGTTAAACTAATAAGAAATATCATTTAATTTGTGTAACATTACAAAAAATAATATAAATAATAAAAAAATAATTATAAGCATGAAAATCAACTTAGTTGAATAGTTATGGAATAAAAAAAATTTAAAAATTTTGAGGCCAAGAGGCTTTTTCAAGTTCGTATTGACCCGAATGTTTTGGTAACTCATTTCAATTTTTTTTGGATTATTTTATTAAACATCTCTCTTGTATATAAATGTTATAAAAATAAAAATCATAAGAATTCTATAGAAAAAAAAAGGAAAAAAATTGAAAAAAAAAAAACATAAAATAGATGTAACAATTCTGTAACGGCTTATAACGGTCCTGTAATGGCCATAACAGCTGATACAACAGTAAATTTTAGTAATACCGATATATCGGCCAGTATCGGAATCGGAGGGTCAAAAAACCGATATGTAACGTAACGGCCGTTATTTAACACCATGTCTGCTATGTTAGCCAGATACAAATCTTGAATGCCATGCATGCTAGAATGCTCATTTGGCTTTAAGCCTTTAATTCAGTTCTATATCTGGCTACCTAAATTCACTAATTGTGACTTTTGAGCAACTGATTATTGAGCATACAAACTACAGAAAAACTAAAGCTGGCAGTATATGTAGTTTCGGTAAGGCTTTGAATTAGTACCTTCAAATAACGAAGCTGTCCTTTTATGCGTGATAATGAAGTCAAGGCCAGGAATTTATCACTAGAATTTTCAGCACTAGCTGCTTCCAATTCTCCTGGACTTAAAGCATCAATAGAATTGTCATCCTCATTCTCTCTTAGGCGCAATCGTGAGGTTGCCATCTTTATTTCATCATGAGCACGCAGAACTTGAGCTTGAGCAATTGCCAAGGACCTTGCTTGTGCATATTCCTTCCTCATTCCCTTAAGCAAGTAAAAAGAAAAGGGGGGGGGGGGGGGGGGGAGGTGAGATTCCTGACAAGTGTGGATGCATGCAGGCATAAATATTGAGGGAATTAGCATGCCAACACAAGGAAAATAAATGAGGGGGATTTTGCTACGTTTTGTTTTGAAATCATTTAATAAAGAACTGTTCCTGTTTCCCATCAAACTGAATTACAAACAGACAAGCAAAGCAGATAAGAGAGCAGCACTTTACATTAGAAGACAAAAATTATAATATCTAGTTATGGGGCAAAATCAATCCCATGAACAGAAGTATTCCCTTCCTTACAGACAAATTAAAGAAATACTATTTTCTGACAACAAATAAAAACATAGTGCAGGAAAACAAAATGCTGGTAGCAGCTAAGTGTTAGTATCAACAAAAATGAGGTTATCTGGCCATACCTCAAGAAGAAGTAGCTGTTTGGTGGCTGCTGACATACCCTCCCTGCCTAACAGAGCCCTGGAGAAGCTCTTTATAATCCCAAGAACAACTTCCAGTTCAGAGGGGGATCTTGAAACCTATATAATGAAATATTGACATTTTGGTTAGCTACATATAATGAAATATTGATAATTTTTTATCAGTATAATGAAACATTGACAAATGTTGAAATGTATCCTGCACAACACCCAAACCAGGAAGCCTGAATCAATGTTGCGCCTCACAAGCATTTTCAAGCAGTACAAAGATAGCAGTGGTAATAGATTCTGGTCTAATATTTGGTTATCAATGCCAAGAAAACTCAAGCTGTAATGAACATGGAGTTTTAAACATGATCAATATATTTTCTAGTATGCAGTGAAGGACGAACTTGCATGCTTTCTGTAAGGCAGAGAAATAGCCAGGAACAGTATCTCTTCCACCACACGTAATTTCCCAAGATTGGATATCTTCACCCACAGTTATTAAAATTCTCTAATTCATGATACGATCTTACAATTTGTAATTTGACTAGTTTTAACATCTCTCCAAAAAATGAGTTGAATCCCCTATTAAAAGAAAAGCTAATTAATATATGTGAATCAAAAGGGAATTGCACTAATCATTGTCAGGAAACAGTTCATGTGATTCAGTAGCCTCTCAAGCCCCTTTTTTTTGGATAAGTAAAGAGTATATTGTAATTATATAGTGAACAAAGGGGACGCAACCCGTTTACACGAGATGACTATGGGGATCCCAACCTAATGCTCACCAATACAGCTCAAATCAACCATAAAATCAACAAAAAATTAAATGGACTCCCGATATTTCTGGAAATCCAAAACTAAAACAAGTCCAAAAGCAAGCACTTCAACCTATACAAAGGTAATTCTATATCCTCAAAAGTCCTATTATGCTCTCACCATATGTGCCACATAAGACAAAGAAAAGCCACCCCCAAGCCTTCCGAATACAACCACTTAGGCAACCATGCCAGCCATGACACAAAAAATTGTTTAACCCTTCCCAGCATAACCGACTGCACTTCAAATAAAGAGGATCAACCCCTCTTTTGTTTTAAAGACAATTTTTTTGCGTACTTTTCATTGTTGGGCTAAAGAGGCCTATGTATACATCTTACCTAAGTTGATTTTTTGGGGTCTTTAAGGCTTTAAAAGCCTTTCCTGGTATTTATGGCTTCACCCCATTGGGCGTTTGTTAATATATATATATATATATATATATATATATATATTTACACTTTGCTGATAAAAAAGGAAAGAGTAACAGGCTGCCCCCACAATGCAAAAGTAAGTGGTTACAAGTTTCCTCCAAGGCCAATTGAAAAAGAAAAAAATTGCATTTAATTATTGAAAAAATAATTGTATTTAATTATTTTACATTTTTTCCCTTCATTTTAAGCTTCTAAAAATCTCTTTTAAGGGCTTTAGGTTTAAATTTATCCTTTATTTTGCTTCTCTTTCCTCCACTTTTATGTTTTTGGGGATTTCTAAGGACCTTTTCAAAGAGAAAGGAATTGTTTTTTCACTTCCTTTTTTCCCCTCTATAACACTCCATATCAAAAACTATGTCCCACATATTCCTACTTGCTAAACAAACTGTTTAAAGCCAACTTTTAAAAGGTTTGAAGAGGTTTTTTGCTTTACCCTTTAAGGTAAGTATTTTATTTAATGTTTTGGTTTTCTTTATTGTTTTATTAAAATATAAAATGGTTGCTAAGAAAAATGTAAGGTGAAGCAATGTCACACATAGGATTATTGTACTTAAATCAATGATGCAAGGGTGGTAAAGTCAGAATGCATTTAAGTGTAATTAGTGTGATAGTGTATACTAGGATAGTGCAATTCATACAAGAAATCTCTTCGTTAAAATGCATTTACAAGTTCTAAAACATATTAGAAATATTTTATAAGAACATGTAAATGAATTGAAAAAGAATAAAAAAGGTAACTTATTAGACATAATTTTTTGAGACAAGATTTAGGTAACCAGCCCAAATAATTGGGATAAGGTTTTGTTGAGTTAAGTTTATCAAAATGTTAGTATGGGAGGACAGGCCTTGGCACAACAGTTAAGTTGCTCCATTATGACCTAAAGGTCATGGGTTGCGAAGACAGTCTCTTCACTTGCGGGAGTAAGGCTGCATACATCTATCCTTATCCAGACCCCGCAGTCGCTGGAACCTTGTGCACTAGGCTAACCCTTTATCAATATGTTATGATGTTATTATGGGAAAAAGAGATTATGGATGCATATGTCACAAAAGAAAAAAAAATTGAAAACTTAAACAAAATTTTTGAAAGAGATAGTGAAGAAGCAAGGATAGGCTATTTAAGACATTTATTGATTCTATTATAGCAATAGAAAAAATAAATTTGAAAAACTTAAACAAACATTTGAAAGAGATAGTGAGGAAGTAAGGATTGGTTATTCAAGATATTGATAGATTCTTTGTAGTCATAATGTCACACCCTAACCACTTTGCAAATATTGTCTGCTTTGGGTTGATTGGCCCTAACGGCTTTAGAACGTGTTTATACAATTAGGAATAGTTTGCACATATATAACTCAGTGTCTCTCTCTTACAGGTGATGTGGAATCCCAAGGTACTACATTCACCCACCCACGTGACCACATGTCCCCATAGGGCCAATGGTTCCCACCATGCCATTGCCACTATCCAAAGCCACTAACCGCCAAGCCAGGCACACTAAGGATGCGGTTTGACTCAACGTGGCCTAGACACCACAAGGCAAGTCCGGGTCTGGCTCTAATACCATATTGTCAAAGTGCAACTACTGTGCAGATATTATCCACTTTGGGCTCACTAACACTCATGATTTTCAAATGTGCCTAAACAATTAGGAATGGTTTGCACATATATAGACTAGTGACCCTCTCTTACCAGGCGATGTGCAATCGTACGGTGCTATACATACTTCAGCTTTTAATTTGTTAAAACATTTGTTATTAAAGATGATGAAACTGGTTGGTGAATATGAAAAAGGGCTTAAACTCTATTCTTAACATGAAACTAGTGTTGTATGCTGCACATTTCGCTAGAGGTTTCACCACACAAGTGCTGAACGAGCAGGCCATACAAGAATGCACTTGGGTGTTTTTTACTGCATGACTCGTCTGCATGTCTTACTGTCTAGAATGTTTTATGTAGAGTTGTGTGGTAAAGTCAAAGAGTGTGGAGTTTTCTAGAGTCTTGTATGGTTGCAAGAATATTTTTACATATTTTGAAGATGTTTTTTAGGAGGTTCAGAATTTTCCCTTAAAGAGGAGGGAATGTTTTGAAGCTTCTCCCTTGTCTGTTGGATCGCTTTTTGGTATATTTGATTTTACCTATTCATCAAAGAAGTGGGGTGTTTAGATAAACGGGAAGGTTTATTTAGCATCTGTTAAGTCCTCAGAAGCCTTTCAAGAGAATAACTAGATTTAAAATGAAGTCAAAACATTTAATGTTACAATTGCCATCTCTTAAAAATTTAAAAACCCCTAGCTTATCAATTTAATGGTGATTTTCAATCCATCCAGTAATTAGGCTCAATACCCTAAATGAAATTAGCAAGATGGAAAACCATTTAAATTGTCAAGTAAAGTAATAGATTCCCCGAATTTCATAAAACTCTAAACATAAAGCGCAAGTAAAATTAGTATAACTTTGACAACATCAAGAAGCAAATAAGACAAAGGAAGTCACATATCAAAAAATAAAATAAAATAAACTCACCACTACTTTTTCTCCCACATCCCTCCTCCTTCCATTATCTTCATATCCAACACTGGAGGAAGTTGAATTTTTATTAGACCGCGACAAAGTCCAATAAAAACGATTCAATGCGGACTTCTTTTTTTGCAGATCTATTGCCTCCTCAGCAGATGTAATCACCTCTCCATCATGTCCTTTATTAAGACGAAATAGCCTAGCCTCATAAACCTGGAGAAGAAAGTGGAAGATGAGAAAATTATCAAATCTCGTTCGATAAATTTCAGTTACATGGACAAGCATCCAGTTTAACATGAAACCTGAAATAATTCATCGAGTTCACAATGAACGCATATGAGACCATCTGCATTAGCTTGGCAGTTTGGACAGTATCTCACACGTTCGATATCCTCCTCTCTAGGATTTTCCATCGTCTGGTCAATTTCCAATAGCCTATCAAGCAAGGCTTTCCTCGATTCTTCCAATGAGTCCAAACCAGTCTGGATATAATACTTTAGACCAGTAATGCTCCGAAAGCTGGATTGAAAATGATAAAAGGTGAATTAGCATATACATACAAAATTCAATTCATATTATATTTAATTCCTAAATTCTATAGCAAGGTTTTTGATCTTTTCTTTTAAAGCATAATACTCTTAGTCACCATGCAGACCATCATGGAACAATTTGAATAAGCCTCCCAAGAAAATAACAGTCAGCAATTTGGCTTCAAAAAGAAGACAGTGAAACACCACACTTCTTGATGCACCTAGTAGTTGGCATGAAGAAAAGGATGAACCTTAAACCATTTGACAACCAGCATTAGCAAGGATGGTATAAGTACACACTTTGGTGTTTCCTTGAGGTTCCTTTTTTCAAAAAAAAAAAAACAAATGGAGCTAAAAGTTGTATCATCAAGCATATAACTATACATGGCAAAATCTCTTCCCATTGTAAATTGTGTTTAAGAAATTATATTGCCATTCTCCATCCATCATAAATGGGGTGGCAAATGAACTCAACAATTAAAAGCGATTCTACTGCCGCATTTGCACGACTCACTTCACATCCTGATAATATTGATAAAAGTAAAGAATTTTCCCATCATTGTGTAAGCAAAGGGACACTCAGTTAAATTAAAACTGAACCAAAAAGGGTTTACACTTTACACCTACGATATTGATGAAACAAAAAAAGTTCAACCTTCTACATTAAGACTAATCCAATCAAATTAAAATTGGAGATGGTTATCTTGTATGCACCATATTAGATAAAAACTGTCTCCCCCTTCCCCACAACAACATTTATATACCATCCATCATTACCCTCGCAACATTACTTCTCCATATCTAAGTACAACAGTGAACAGCCCAATCACTTATTCATGACAAATATTAGCTTTCCCCAAGAGTTTCAGCCCCAGAATTAAGGTCACTTGTGGAAGCTTATCAATTTATTGGGATGTAGCTTACTGATTTAATCTTAAGATATTGCATCAGCAACCATTGACTCACATATGACATATCTATGCAACAGAAAATGTTGTATTAGTCAACATGAAGCAACGAACTGCCTCTAGTACATTGCGCTTGGCCTATTAACACTTTTAAATGAAGTTGCTCCTAAATATTCATTTCTTCAGTGGCAATTATCCTTTCCCACATGCATAAATAAAAGTAAATTGAATTTACTTCTTTATTCCATTTTGAATTCAGACAATATAATATATATTAAATTATACATGACAGTGCACTGAGTTTCCAATTCTATCTTTTTCATATCATTTATCATGAAGGAGTAGAACACTTAAAAAGGAAAATCATTTCCTAAGATGGTTCAACATGTAGTTTCTATTATGTTTGTTTATCATGTTTGGGTTATGAGAAAATACAACATTTCTTCCAAAATGATTATAAGGGAGGGCTATTGCCTGATATTTCAAAAGATATTAAAGGCAGGTTAGTGGGGTTGAAGGTTGCTGAGGATAACCCAGCTGCATGGAGTTTATGTGAAAATTGCGGGATTTTAGTACAATGGCCCCACTGATAGTTTTGCTAATGGAGATGCTGTACAGGGGTATTTGGTCATGATTTGTTTGTCTAAGGTGCTTTATCATCTGTTCTCTTTCGAAGCTACGTTATATTATAGTTTAAAGTGTTCAGTTCAGAAGGTTAGCCCACAGGGTATTTGTGTGCATAATTCTTCTGCATTAGTAAAATGCTCTCTTACCTAGCAAAATAAATAAATAAAGGAACACATGATTTGTTTAATAATAAAATAATCCTGGGAATAAAAAAAAATGTGCAAAAAAAATCAAAGACATAAAATTAATTCATAGAACAAGTGATGTGTAATTGATGAAGTGTCAAGAATTCAACTTTTCACATAAAGTCAGTGCAATAGTACACAGACACACTCTTCAGAAAACATTAACATTTTGTTGCTTTGATTTCATCAAGTAGAGAAAACAATATAACCTCACAATGATGCAAGTTAGGTATTTAAGAATTACTGTTAAAAACTACACGTAAGACATGGCCACATCACCACAATGAATATGAAGTGAAGAACTAAAATTATCACTAACCAGGCTGCAATCCTTGATGTCCTCGAAATGTTTAGAGTCCCGGATACAGCTTCTCCAATCTTTCTGATCAACTCACTTGAGGAGTCCATATTTTGCTCAATGTCATGAAGGGCTTCTAACCACCAAACTGTCTGTTGATTTTTTCTATTGCTGAATGCATTACAGACCTTCAAAAAACATTCAACAAAAATATAAAAAGACATATAGTAGCAGCATAGAATCAAATTCAAGAAGCTAATCCAGAATAAATCAATAAAAGACAAATCAAGGGTAAGGGAAAAAGGTAAGCTATAATTTTCAGTCACTTTTAAAAGTAAATTTGAAAATGTTGAAGATAAAACTTAAACAAAGAGAGAAAACGATGAAGAAAACTTTAATAATGGGTAATAGTCTTTAATTTGATCCATTGTATTGAAAAGATCTGATCAGTTCTGATAGAGATTTTTAAATCATGTGTAGCTTTTGTATGCATAACATGCATAGAATATTGAATACTGTACAATAAATGTAACATAATTTGACAATAGACGATATATTTTCAATACATGTCATTTTGTGATATAAGACGTATGATGCATATCACAGTAGAATTTGTTTTATCAAGGGTGTGTTTTGTTGTAAAATTTCAAAATAATTTATTTTGGAGTTTCAAAATAGAACAGTTATATTAAAATTAGAGAGTGATTTTTATCCAACATAAAAGGTTCTTGAATGGTGACTTTTGGCTCAGGGTGTGACCACACGCAAGGGTGCACCTTTTAGTGGCATCAGTTGAGAAATGTATAAATCCTGATATTGAAAAAAGTAAAAAGGTGCAATCTAATGGTCAAATATGAATGGGTTTCACCACTGGACACGACCAATTGGAAAGACATGTTTCTTATGAAAGGATATACCCACTTGGATGTGTACATCATATCAATCATCAAACTATCAGAGGACAACATGTACTCTTTCACATGCCATAAGACAGCTTGGAGGAAATATTACCTGCGCATATGACTTTCCAAACTCTTGCTGAGCCAGGAAGAGCTTTGAATTAAACACAGATAGGAACTTCTGTTTTAAGTTCTCACATGCTGTTCTCAAACATCCATCACTAGAAGATCTGGATAATATCTGGTGCTTAAAATCACAATTTTTGTCACCATTTTCCAGTGAGTTAGAAGAAAACTCACGAAAATTCTCAGCATCAATGGTCAAATCTGAGTCTTCAGCTGCTAACTTTTTTCCTCTTCATTGTGTGTTGATCACATTCTTCAACAACACGTGTCTTAGAGGACTTATCTTCAGAGCTTTCAGTTAACTTTTCATTTGATTGGAATGATTGAGAGTAGTCTGAAGTCAGTGGGAGTATCTCTGCAAGATTATGATGAATGTGAATGTTTAACAAAGGGTCCAGGCGGAACTCTTCAGAGTGCTCTTCAGCTAAACCCAGTGCTTCTTTGTACAATGATACTGCTAGAGAAAAATCTTGATTAATTATAGCTATTGCTGAAAGTCCATTCAATGCAACAACTGCTTTTCTGAGAGCTTCCTCCCCTTCTACCTTGGTCTTACCAACAAGAACCTAGAGAACAAGATCTTAGTTAAAAGAAATAACCAATTTTTTTCTTTTTGGCTAGGATATGCCAGTCATTTGACCCATCTATAGGAAACTTACCGATAATATCTCCTCCATGGTCATGGGAGATTGTTGCAAAGAAGCGCAGCCCAGAACTTCCCACTTGAGGGTGGCAGCAGGCTTGGCGAAGCTTCAACAGTGAGTTCAACAGCTTTGCAGCCTCCACAGTGGGTGATAAAAGTATCTGATAGAGCATCAGAAGACATGGAACCTGGAAGGAGTATGAAACTTTTGTAAGACCCATAAATTGCTTTCCATTTTAGATTACTATATTACTTGCTACGAAGTCATAAGAGAAGTAGCAGGGAATTTATTAATAACCTGTGGTTTTTCTTTTGAGAATATCATCTTTCAAACTTTCAATGACTTCATGAGCATAGTTCACACAAGTTTCATGCTGCCTCTGATAAAAATGCTTTTCAATTGGTGAGAAAGAGAGCCAAGAGAGACACTCTTCCTGAGGAGGAAGCTGTAACTCATCTGCAACGTGTGTTTTTGAGGAACGCCACATGAATTGTTTAAAGAATTTATGTGCAAATCTCATAGCTCCTGCATCTCCCCTCTGCAAAGTGAAAGTTTAAGATTAGGGAATGGGCATAACATGCAAAAATAAGGATCTATAAGAAGCCTTCCTGAAGCACAAGAGTGGGAGTGCCAGAGAAACATTTTCAGAGCGAACTTGAAAAATAATTAAAAAAGAAGAAGTCAAAATAACTGTTAGAGGTGGAACATTATTGAGTTATCATTATAAAATTCTTGGATGCCACAAAATAATTACATTCAAGCAATGCAAATGTAGTATAGAAAAAGAGAGAAAAGAGAAAGGGAACGGAGGAGAAACGAGACAAAGAAGAGGAGGATAAGGAGGAGCAAGAAGAAGAAGAAAGAATGACGAAAGGGAAGCAAAGAGAGAGAGAACCCAATAATCAACCGGAAAAACTGATTGTCCATTACATCCAAAAGCCTCATATGGGCAATCCCAAAAATAAAGAAAATATTAAAAATAAATTTACTAAAATAAAAATAAACAAATATATTTAAAATAGTAAATATACAATATCAATCGCTAACTCCTTCAGCCTGTGGCTACTATAGGTACAAAGCATCTTATTGCAATATCCATCCACAATTCTAGGCATGAAGTGTCCAACAAACAAGAAATGTAAATTGAATTTCTTATAGAAGTGCCAAACATTCACATCGGGCATGTATCATTTTTATTAAACCTAACCTATGGGTTCGCCCCCTCTGGCGGTTTTTTGCAATATACTAATACAAAAACAACCTAACCTGAATGTATCATGCATCCTAATTCATAAGATACTGATAACTCTTCCAACTAAAAGTTTGTGGCATGAGCCAATGTCCAGCATGAATAAAATATCCATCAAAGATGAGAGTGTCTGTCAAAATCCAGTTATTTTTCTTCAGAATCCTTAGAAATGTACGAGGCAATCGGATGCTTATTGTATATATTGATGTTAAAACCAAGTTTTTGTGCGTTCACGGTTGTACCCTGGAGTGTTATGGCAGACCTATGATATGGAGTCAAGTGAATGGATCATATTCAATATGGAAAACTTAAAACACAAAGGGTTACTTGTTTTATATGCAATAATATGAGAAACTACTTCCTTCTCAGCTTTAGCAGTCAAAGCTTTCAAAAGTCACCTAGCAAATAATAGATCCCAGGAAACACAATATAAAAAACTCCATACCTCGTATGGATCCCGTATAACTTCAATCCACCACCTGAGGACATCAAAAGGACTTGCTTTAAGGAATCTCAAGAGCCCATATAAGTCGTCAAGCTTGCGTTGTATTGGAGTCCCCGTGATACACCAACGATGCTTAGAGTATAGCCGCAGAGCCATTTCTGTTGCAGCAGCAGCGTTACTCTCCACCATTTGGGCCTCATCCAAACAAATCCTCCACCAGAATATTCTGGTGAGGAGAGTTGGAATTACAGGGTATCTGCAACACAAAGTCCAGTCATCAATTGGAAACATACAGTTCAGAGAACTCTGCAATCTAGAAACAACTAAGCACAATAACACTGACGAAGTATGGAATCTCTGAACAATTTGCTAGCACGGTCATTTACAACCCAAAATATTTACATCAACTGGGCTAAAAAGGAGAAAAGATATATATCATAGACCGTCATGAAGTAGTAACAGACTAACAGGGCTAGAAAGGAGAAAAGATATATATCATAGATTGTCATGAAGTACTAACAGACTAACAGTAAGTCTACAATATCATTGCTGTCAACAGTTCCAAGCACACAACACATTGTGACTCTCTCAAAAATTTTGAACTGTCAATCAGATGCCTAAAAGAGGTTATAACTTCACTCACAAGAAACTGTAAAAGATTGAGCTCTTTAGCACTTCTTCAAACGATTTGGATGTAGAGGGAACATGCAATTTTTAATGATTAAGTGTACTCTATCAAGTGGAAGAGTTTTGGTTCTCTACTTGTAATGCTTTTGATGTTCTCTTTCTGACAGGGTATAAGGGCGTTCCCTTTCAGACTTATGCAGGGACTGGGATCCCAATTTATTACACTATTGTGTACTGTTCAAGCATTGTGCGTGTAAACCATATATAATATTTACTTCTTTACATTAAAGATATCCATGTACTTTTATCTAGTCAAAAGGAAACATTTCAAATAGTGATTATGTTATGGATCCTCCAATCAAACTGAAATTTTTTGTCAGGTTAGCTTTATGATCCTGCTGATTTTCATACATGTTAATTACAAGGTGGCACAACAAATCATCTGGACGGTTTTGATCCACAAGTACTCGTGTGAGACATAATTGTCAAGGCCTAGTTCAGAACTCATTTCTCACATACTGACAAAACATCAGCGTATTCGCTAATTAATATCATATCAGTTTTCATAAGTAGATGCATAATATTGCCATGTCCAATATCTTCATGAATTATCCTCTTGGATTCCCTTGCATCAAATTTTTTTATTTTAATGAGGTTTCGGGTAAAGTTTCTGTTTGTTTTGCTGGCTTGGATCACTCGTCCTGTTCTTCTTAGTATTCTTCTATTTATTTTTATAAATTTGTTTTTCACCAAATGAAGAAAGAATGAAAAATCTTGGGCATCTTTTTTCCAGAATAGCCATCATGTAACATGCCAGAGCCTTCCCTTCGTAATGCGCCAACAATTGAATCTAGTCAGCTTCTACTGGAAACCTATTACAACAGTTTGGCTTTAGATGTGTGGCCGCTGTGTAGATGGATGGCGCAATGATACAATGAAAACCCATGGCAGTTTTTTATTCTAAAGATATTAAAGACTAAAGAGCTCACCATCAATGACCAGGAACTTAAGAGGAGAATATCATTCTTTTTGTTTAGTCTACCTTCTCAATGCAGCTTTATTTTTTATGCTCTGCTCGATATTACACCAATAAATACCAGAACATAAAAACTTGATGCCCAAATAGATAGAATAGCAGCAAATAGCATCTTTCTAGCCTGCATATTCGTGGAACTCAATCTCATTTAGAAAGCTTCTCTCTATCTTTCAGCAACTGAACGGGAACTGGTTTAGGAAAGGACTTTAGAATCGGATGCGCTCGCCCAGCGAGAAGGCCCTGACCATGCCAACCAAGTAAAAATAAAAAAGAAAGAAGAGAACGAAAGGAGTAAAGAACTTCGTATTTGGGAAATTTAATATAAAAAAAGAAAAAGAAAAGAAAAACATGAACTGGTGGACTTTGTGCCATTGAAGTAATCTCCTCTTCGTACCATGAAAAAGAAAACTCCATACTGGAAATGCTTCAGAAATCTCAATCTTCCTCCCACATTTGTCAAGTTTAGAATGAGGACTAATTCATCTCCTACTCATCTCATAGTTACCATCCAACCAGGGGGATGATAGCTGAGCTAATGTCTATAATCCCACTACCCTAGACCAAAAATAATTAAAAAATGACCACCGTTCCTTCTACCGGCAATCTTCTGCTGCAACCTAGCTTAGAAGAGCTTCACTGCCTTCCATTCTCTTGATGTTGATTCAAACTTTCTTCTGCAACATCAGCCAGCACCTTAAGGTGGAACAGGGAAGTTGTTGGGAATGTGCAGGTCAGAACAGCAAAGTTGCAGGCTGACATAAAGGAAATAAATCTCAGAGAGAAGAATCAACATCTCACAGAGGAGGATAGGAGTCGAAGAGCAGGAACGAAGGGAGAGTTGGGCAGACAAGCTATAGCAGAAGAGATGAGTTGGAGGCAAAAGTCATGGGTCCTGTGGCTAAAAGAAGGGGATAGGAACACAAGATTTTTTCATTGCATGGCCAGTGCACACAGAAGAACAAATACCATAAAATCAATTAAAATTGGATGACGGAGATACGATCAGAAGGCAGATGTGAAGGAAAAGATTTCCAATTTTACAGGGATCTTTACACAGAATCGAGGAGGAGCAGGCCGTCACTGGATGGGGCAGAATACAAAAACATTAGTGAGGTGGATCGGGATTCGCTTGAAAGACCTTTCGCTGAGGAGGAGATTCTGGGTGCATTGAAGACATGTGAGGAGATAAAGCACTGGGGGCCGATAAATTCACAATGGCTTTTTTCCAAGCAATGTTGGCCGGTGGAGGAGAGGGAGGTTTTGAATTTCTTTGACTTCTTCCACAAGCATAGATAGTTTGAAAGAAACTTGAATGCCTCATTCATTGCATCGGTTCCAAAGAAGGGAGGAGCGGAAGATATAAAGGATTTTAGGCCAATAAACTTGGTGGGAAGCATGTACAAACTCTTGGCTAAAGTCCTTGCCATCCGTTTTTGATCGGTGGTGTTGAAAGTGGTTTCAACATCACAAAACACTTTTGTAAGAGGGAGACAGATTTTGGACGCAGTCCTTATAGCCAATGAATGTGTGGACTCCAAAAGGAGGAGTAGGGAAACGAGGCTGATTTGCAAGCTTGACATTGAGAAAGCATACGATAATGTAAGTTGGGATTTCTTGTTGTATGTTTTGGGAATTGGGAAGGATGAGTTTTGGTCAAAAGTGGAGGACTTGGATGGCAACATGTATCTCTACAGTTAGCTTCTCGGGGCTGGTCAATGGAAGCTCAGTGGGATTTTTCAGGAGCTATCAAGGGTTGAGGCAAGGGAACCCCTTATCCCCCTTCCTTTTCATCCTTGTTATGGAATTCCATCAGTTTGATGTTAGGCATGGCACTGAGAGCAGGCATGTTTAGGGGTTTTGTGGTAGGAGAACGGGAAGGTCAGACGATGGAGGTGCATTCTGAAGTGTTTCGAGGTGGTTTTTGGATTGAGAATTAATTTGGGGAAGAGTGGAGTTATTCCAGTTGGGAATGTGGAAAGAGTTGAGGAGTTAGCTTTGAACATAGGTTGCAAATTGGGGTCCCTGCCGACGATTTATTTGGGGTTGCCTTTGGGATCAGGATCACACAGTAAAAGAGTTTGGGATGTGGTGGTGGATAGATTCCAAAAGAGGTTTGCGGGATAGAAGATCGGGTACTTATCTAACGGTGGGAAAATCACTCTTATTCGGAGTACTTTATTTAGCCTCCCCACCTATTTCATGTTCTTGTACCCCCCATTCCGGCTTCGGTAGAGAAGAGATTGGCAAAATTTCAAAGGGACTTCTTGTGGGGTGGTGCAGGTGAAGAAAAGAAAACCCACCTAGTTGCTTAGAAGAACACATGCACTCCGATTCATGAAAGAGGCTTGGGGATTAAAGATTTAAGAGTCTTCAATCGTGCGCTATTAGGCAAGTAGTTGGGGAGATCTGTGAATGAGAATCAAGCTTGGTGAAAAAAAGTTTTTGAAGCTAAATATGGGAGCATGGGGGGTGGTTGGATTTCGGAGAAAGTTGAAGGTACATATGGGTTAGGGCTGTGGAAAAGTGATAGAAAAAAGGGGGGGGGGGGGGGGGGGGGGGCTAATTTTTGGGATAAAGTAGCCTTAGTGGCTGGGATCCAGGGAGAAAATTAAGTTTTGATCGGACATTTTGGCGGATAAGGTGACCCTCAAGGAAAAGTACCCGCACCTCTTCCAAGTTACTACAAATAAGGGGGCTTGGGTGGCTGATTTTATAAGTCATGAAGGAAAAGAGGCTTGTTGGCTGCCATAGTTTAGAAGAGATTTTCAAGATTGTGGAGTGGAGGAGCTCACTAGGATGATGGAAACATTGCATAAAGTCAAGATCAATCCACAACAAGGGGATGTAATTAAATGGCACCCCGGAAAAGGTGGGAAATTCACAGTTCAGTCCGGGGTGCTCCATTTAGAAGGGAAACCTAGCTAATAGGTGTGTGATGTGCAAGGACGAGGAGGAGAAGGTGGACAACCTTTTTTTTTTTGGTGCTTATGGTGGACAATCTTTTGATTCACTGTGAGATAGCTAGAGAGTTGTGGCAGCCTGTTCTTACTCTTTTTGGATATTGTTGGGTCATGCCAAGGTCAGTGTTAGAGTTGTTTGCAAGTTGGAGGAAGGGATGTAAAGGCGGGATGTACGCAAAATATGGGATGTGGTCCCTCTATGTCTTTTTCGGTGTATTTGGAAGGAAAGAAATACTAGAATTTTTTATAGGGTAGAAGTTGCCCCCTACAAAGTTAGGAGCATTTTTTTTGTATAACGGGAAATGTAACCCTTCGGTGGTTGACTTTGTAGACTTTTTGTCTGACATGAGACTCTAATTTAGTCTCTTCCTTTGGTATATGGGTGTGCCCCCCTTGGGCACCTTAAATATTATTTACTCTTTACCTATAAAAAAAAATCGCCTAGTGCCAGAAATCAAAGAGAATCGAACTGAATTGATTCAAAATCGCACAATTCATACATTCCTTACAATTCACTAACAGCTTCCAGCCCAAATTTCTTGGGGTTAGGTCTGTTGGCCCCAAGTGGTAAAAAGTCATATTTTGTTTTGCTTTTTTTTTTTAAATCCCAAGGGCCTTTTAAAGGCCTTTAGGATATTTTATACACAACCCATCGTTTTATTCCTACTTTTTTATTCTTTTCAACTTCTTTAGGCTCATTCAAGAAAGAAAGATTTCCAAATATCTTTCTCTACAAGAATCCAAATTAAATTCTGCCTTTTGCCACATGTTTCTATTTGCAAGAGGAACTTATCAGAGGCATTTATTGAAGATTTTTCTATTTAGCTCTAATATATGTAGCTCTTAAGTTATATTTTGGTATCTTACTTTAAAGATATGCACTTACACGTCCATAGTCCGTACAATACAAGGGGTATACTTTGTACATGTTACATGGCTTCTTTTTTGGTTATTAGGGGTATATATCATTATATATTACTTTTAACTTTAACATAATTATCAACATGGAGTCATGGACAAGTTGGAACTTGATATTTGGAAGTTGTGATGAAGTGATGATTAAATGAAGTATATTTTGTTAAATTTTTCTCCTTCAAATTATGAATAATGAAATTTTGATGATTGATGAAATGATTGATATTTGATTGGTCATATTGTGAAATAATGATGGATTTCATTTTAAAAATTATCATATTATAATTTTATAATAGAAGTAGAGTACAGATCATTTACAATGG
Source organism: Nyssa sinensis (assembly GCA_008638375.1). NCBI lineage: Eukaryota > Viridiplantae > Streptophyta > Magnoliopsida > Cornales > Nyssaceae > Nyssa > Nyssa sinensis. The sequence goes on along the minus strand of CM018041.1, from coordinate 6,291,552 downwards.
GAGTCGAGCCACATCTCTTGCCATGAAGACAATTATTTTCTTACCAAACTTAGACAATGTGATAATGTGATTAGATATGTTTTATATCATTATTTTTATATTACATTTTTATTTCTATATAAAATCCTATAATTTCTTGTCATTTTTTATAAGTAATTTCTTATCATTTTTTTGATTGGTAATGTCTTATCATTTTTTGAATTTCTCGCCGAATCTTATTATTCACTATTCAGAAAAATGACATTTCAATTCACGATATGAATTCTAATTTGACAACTTTGTTAGGAACAAGCCCAAGACCTCAATTCACACCATCAAGATGAACATGATAGAGAAGCAAGAGGTTCGAGTAATTACATTATTGAGGAAAATGCTCATACATACAAATTCAATCCCAAGTTAAATAACACAAATTTCAAGGGAGGAGTATGAAAGAAGTGATAGGGAAGCATCAATAAGAGATCCTGCAGATGCAAGAAACAATTTTGCAAACAAATAATAAACACCAATTGCATCGATTTTAAAGAACTCATTCTCAATCTCGTGGCGGAATTTATAATGTAGATGCTACAGACTCCTTGAAGGAATCTAATGTAAGGAATTACAACCTGCTAGGAAGATTCTATGGACTAACATTGCCAGAATGTGCTTCCAATCTGATCCAGTTCATAAAGGAAGCTACTCCCTCAGCCTCAGATTTCTTAACTAATCCAGCCACAGATACCAGAATTGGATGGACTCGGATAAAGGATGTGAATTATTCTTCAGCCTATGCATGGGAGTTATAAGAGGGCATAACCCTGTTGTAGACTGGTACAACGAAGTTTGGTTCAACAAGGCTCTCCCTAGGTATGCATTCATTCTATGGTTAGTCCGCAGAGACAGTTACCAACTAAAAGTAGATTGAGAGGATGGGGAATGGCCATAGCAGGTTGCTCTTTGGGTGGAAATCATTGTGAGACTATAGACCATCTCCTTTTTGCTTAAAACTTCTATGGTCTGGAAGGAAATTCTCCAGTTCTGCCTGAATAATAGACCTCCTGGAAATTGGAAATCTGAAATCCACAGGGCAACTAATCAGCTAAAGGGCAGCTTTTTTGCTACATAAGTCAGACTTCTTGCATTCTCAGTCTCAGTCTACTTCATATGGGCAGAGAGAAATGATAAAGTAATGATGGGGAAAAGTGAGAATGAAGATCAAATAGCCAGAAATATCTCCAATGCACTCTGTGAAATTGTTCCACCTAGAGGAATGTCCCTAGTTCATTGGATAAAAAGCTTGAGCCTTGGAATATCCAACTCTATTTTTCTGAAACAATAACAGAGTTGATCATTGGAATGATGGAAATGTAGCTTTGCTGTTGTTGGACTCTGATTGCTTTTTGGGTAAATGGAGCTTTGTTAGTTAATTGTGTTGTAAATGACCTTATAGATATCATATGCTTGAATGCTGTCCTGAGCAGTGAGTTTGCTTGACTTTGAGTGGCTGTAATTCCTGGGGAATGCCCCTTCTATAGCTTGTTTACTTTTTATGCAATTACTTACCCAAAAAAAAAGGTTCCATTTTATCATAAGAATATGAAGCCCATTCCAAGCAAAGATAGAGGTAAATTCTAAAAGAATCATGAAAACCAATGATTTGAGGATACCTCTTCTGAAATCTCATAAAGCGACGATCCCCTTCATGCCTATCAGAGTCATGCGACAAGTCCTCTTTAAGCACATCATACGTTGTTAAGACAATGTCTGCACTGACAAGTTCACTGATATCCATCACTGAGGTACTTGAAAGTGAAGTGTTTCGAATACCTTCATAAACACAAGTTTTCAGGGAACCTGGATTTGTATGACTGGGACAAAAAGAAAAAATAAAGAAAAAGAATTGAAGAAGAATAAGAAAAAGATGTAAACGAATCGGCTTGTATTGTAAATTTCATGTATCAACAGTAAGAAAACACATATAACAATCTATTTAACTAAGAATTTGACCAGCTATCAATAAAAGAATAATCTAAATAATATATATATATATATATATATATATATATATTAACCAGGAAAAAACCCAAGCACCATCTACTCATCGGTTGACCTCGGATCAACCTTATTCCACCTCCAAGATTGTGAACAAATTAACAATCTCTCTCACAAGGTGATTATTATGCCACAAGCTATGGTTCAGCCTCCCTCACAACTGAGCAAAACCTTCAAGTAACCCTTAATCAAATAGTGATGAAGCCCCATGACTGAAACTTTTTTCAGGCCTTCTAAGAGAGCTACAATCTATGCCTTCATAACAAATCACATGCTGCCGAGCCTAGAGAAAGAAGGATAGTGTTCACCTTATCATGAGAAATCCCCCAATTCCCATCTAGCCTAGATTCCCAAGAGAGAGCATTAAAGTTAAACTTAATTCCCGTTATAAGTGAAGGCACCCAAAAAGCTAAGATAACTTTGTGAATAAGATGAAGACACAGCTATCCAATCACTAGTAATAACACTCGAGGGAACCAATCAAAAAAAAATTATAATGGAAGCCCAATAAAAAGATAATAAGTGAACCTCGCCCCAGAGATCCGCTCCAGTGGAATAGTCGACTTTTAAATCCTGTTATTTGTTTTGATTTCAAACAACCCAGATAATTGCCATCACACATTTCCTTGTTCACATAGGAAAAGAGTTCAGAGAGAGATTTTTTTTTTCCTCTTTGGAGCCTGCCATTATGCACCAATGCCATCCTTTAACAAAAAAAAAAAAAGATGAGTGCAGCATGGAATGAGTCCAATAATCTTCAAAAATGGCAACAAAGCAGCAATGGCAAAATCCAACAGCAACTAAATGATGGCTTTCTTCCTCTTCTTTACTTTAACTCAAACAGGTAAAATAAACTAAAAAATAAATAAATTAGGGGTCCAGCTTCTTCAATATCTTCCAAGATTAATTCACAAATTGTTGATCTCAGCAATTCGAACTGTTTCCAACAAGCTTCCAAACATCTGATAAGAATTGTTGGCATAACAATAACACCAGCCATGAGGAGTACCGAATTTCACTTATCAACAAAAAAAAAAAAAAAAGAGTACCGAATTTCTACAAAACTTTAAAATGAGCAATTAAATTTCTAAAGAAAAATATTAACAACCAACTAAACACGTAAAGTTAGGGCTAACGAGCTCTAAAGAAACAAGAAGCAAAAGCAAGAGGAGTACCGAACAATTTCAGAATGCCACTGGGGCAATATAGGAGCAGGACATACAATAAGAGTTGCACCAGTAGCAACTGGGGACTCAGTAGCTTGGAGCAGTTCTGAGCACAGCTGGCATGTATGATCTCCATCCATCTCAACTATTCTAGTATTATTTTGCCTTCCGTGCTTGCCTGAATATCCTGTTGGCTTCTTTTTACATACTTGACCCTTGGAGACTTCTCCGGATTCCAAAATTTTCCCTTTAGTCGAATAACCTACACAGTCTGCATGTTGCCAAGCATCACAGATATCACATTGCACCCACAATCCTTTATATCTAGAGCTTTCACTCACGGCCCCACAGATACACTCAACACGCTCTCTTTTCACTCTTTTGAGGTTAGTTTTCTGATCCCCGGTAACTTGCATTATATTGTCACAAATATTGCCAACTTCAGATGCTGACTTCCGATGAGCAAAGATACAAGCAAGCAGCTCAACTGTTTTCCCCAGGCCCATCTCATCTGCGTTTGTTATGAGTGATCGCAATCAAAGTAATGAAAGCCACATCAGAATAACCCATTTTTAAAACCAAAACAAATGACATTTGATCACAGTCAAAGCAAATCACAACAGCAGATCTTCAGAGTTTTAACTAATGGCATTTATTCAGCAGCGTAGGCAAGAAAGTCATAATTTCTTTCACTAGATTTTCCATGATGTTAATCTGTGACACATTTATAATGCAGGAATAAAACTCAACTCAACGAACCCTTAATCCAACTATTTGGGATTGGCCACATGAATCTTGTCTCACCGTTCTACTCTATCCAAGGTCGGCCCCTCAGTTAACATCAACAGGTAACTCAAATAAGTGCTAATCGGTGCTGTAAAAATTATGCCTACATTGTCACTTGAGTGTAACTAGATCCAGGATACTTTATAATACAGGGCTACTAATGTACTATGCAGAGAAGTAAAGAAACAAAGTGGGCAAATAAAGTTAGAAATTCAATGTCAATCTGAAGAAAATGTCAAATAATAGGAGTATTAATTGATGAAACATGTTTTCCTAAAACACAGCCAGTGGCACAATTGAAGATCTTAAGTTGCATGTAGATGATGATCTAATGGACGTTCCTCCATTTTAAAAAGAGCACCTCTTCCCAATCAAATGGCTAACTTAGGCAATTGTAGATTGTATTTCTAGGACTCAAAATGCTCTAAGGGGAATGTTCCAGCACCACAAGGAAGCTAAAGAATTCAAAGAAGATGTGTTATTTTACCACAAGGCTCCAATTCAACCAGGTGACTGAATTTGAATTACGTACATATTAAAGCCTTCTAAGAAAGCAATGCTCCCAGTAATTTAAACCTGCTAAATGATGACAGATTTAAAGGGGCCAAATATCTTAAGGTGCTGGCTGATGTTGCAGAAGAAAGTTTGAATCAACATCAAGGGAACGGAAGGCAGTGAAGCTCTTCTAAACTAGGTTGCAGCAGAAGATTGCTGGTAGAAGGAATGGTGGGATTATTATATTATTTTTGGTCTAGGGCAGTGAGATTATAGACATTAGCTCAGCTATCATCTCCCTGGCTGGATGATAACTATGAGTTGAGTAGAAGATGAATTAGTCCCCATTCTAAACTCGACAAGTGTGGGAGGAAGATAGAGATTTCTGAAGCATGTCCAGTATGGAGCTTTCTTTTTCATGGTCCACAGAGGAGATTGCTTCAACGGCACAAAGTACACCAGTTCATGTTTTTCCTCTTCTTCTTTTTTCTTTTTTTTTTTTTAACTTTCCCTTCCGAAAAAGAAAAAATAAAGCTGCATTGAGAAGGTAGACTAAAGAAAGAGAATGCTATTCTCCTCTTAAGTTCCTGGTCATTGATGGTGAGCTCTTTAGTATCTTTAGAATAAAAAACTGCCACAAGTTTTCGTTGTATCATTGCCATCCATCTACATAGCGGCCACACATTTAAATCCATTGGAAAGTGTTGTAATAGGTTTCCAGTAGAAGCTAACCAGATTCAATGGCTGGCGCATTATAAGGGGAAGGCTCCAACATGTTACATGATAGCTATGATGGCAAAAAAGATGCCCAGAATTTTTCTTTCTTTCTTCATTCAATGAAAAACAAATTTATAAAAATAAGAGAAGAATACTAAGAAGAACAGGACAAGGAGATCTCCAAGCCAGTAAAACAAGCAGAAACTTTACCAGAAACCTCATTAAAACCAAAAAAAAAAAAAATTCTTGATGCAGGGGAATCCAAGAGGCGTGGCAAGGCCAAGCATGTCATATGACTTGGGCCAGTAGGAAACATAGTGTTAGATTATGAGTGGCATGTCTTCTACCCAGATAATGTATGATCCAGTCCCAACCCACCCACTTTTTGCCAGCTTTATACACAGTAGTCTGACAGATGTAACAGTTCCATTTTCACTTACAAAACTTCATGGGATATCCTACCTTGGTGATGTCGAGATAACATTTCATCAAGTGTGTGTGGAAAAATGTATGTTTGCTCATTTTTATTTTGGCAATTCTTTGTCCTAAACATGTTTAGTACTTGTTCACTTTGGCTGGGTCGATGAGTTTATTAAAGACTGGAGGAGCCTTATGCAAGTACAATCTCTATTCTTAAGTGATATTGATTGAAGAACTTGTGGACTTCAGAATTGTGTGCAATCCAAGGTATGCACACTCATGCATTGCATTCATATCATGGTTGGGTAGAATACCTTAGTTGGTTGTTCAAAAGAGTGTTTAATTTCATATGATGACTTTAGGGATGTTTAGTTTTAACTATAAGCTAAATAGACCTCTAGAAGTTGACATAGAAATTCTGGACCTATTTTTATTTGTTGTGGACCATGAAATCGGTGAAACAGAAGCTTCACCATTTGCTCGCTTGTCCCATTATTTGATTGATGGAACTCCAAATTGAGTATCGTTGGAATGCACAATGTTTTGGGTTCGAACACAATGGTGAATATGTTTAACATAAGAATTCCAGTAGTTTCACTATTCAGACGCTTCTTTTTATCATTCGAAAGCAAGCCTCGCAGTTGGAATGTGCACACCTTTTCCACCCAAGAGTGCATGCTTATGACGGTGATTAGTGCAATTTGCGGGTATTAGTTTCCTTACACACTTAAAGTTACCTTCTTGCTTATATAGAGAGATATATGGTTTCTATGTGATCTAATGACTTGTTTGAGTTATTAGAACTACTCTATAGTCATTCTGTCTACAGGATTCCTAGAGAATTCTGTGTTCTTTAAGTACTATATTGCTAGTTGTTCCTTGGTTAGATTGGGACAGCATAGAGCATTCATTTAACTGTGGAGGCCTGGGCTGTGAAGGCTAGTTGGAGAGCAGATTGGACAGTTCAATGACAAGATCGGACAAACCAGTAAGAAAGCTAGCGGTAAAACTCTGGAGTGAGTTAGGTTAGTTTCTTACATTTGGATCATTTATTTTCTTATGGTTGGATCATTGGAATCCTGTACTAGATTTACCAACTAGTGGATTTTGCAGCAGTAGTTTTTTATTCCTCGTAAGGATTTTTCCACTTAAAATCTGGTGTTCTTCTATTTGTGTGATTATTTATATTTATTTTATTTACTTGGATGGATATTTCTCACAGAATACTTAATTTTTTAACAAAAGGAACTCTTTGTTAATTAAATAAAGGTTTGTTTTGATCAGCGATCCTTGAGTTAACCTGTGTTATTTCAGACGTTTTCCAGAATAGTATTAATTAAATATTATTATTTTCTCTCAAAGTGAATGGCTGTCCACCAATTTTTGAATTTAGGAATAAAATAGGAGAATTTACGAGAAAACTGCACTTGTAGAATCAAACTTAAGAAAAGTTTCCCTTGAAATCTTTACACTCATAATTTTCAGGGTTGTACAGTTTACCCTTTTGGATTTTTTTTTTTTGATAAGTAAAATTTATTCAAGAACCGGTAGAGGGGGTGAACCAAGATGCCAAAACAAAAACGGATAGCTCACATAATAAGAGCTAATCTACAGAAAATAAAAAAGTCAAGAACCCAAAAATTATTTTGAATCTACATCCCGGGGGTTCTCCCCCTCTCCCCCAATAAGCACCAGAACAAGCAAAGAGACGGAAAAAACCAAACCTTCTTCTCTTTTTTTCCTTGATCAGTACAACCAAACCTTCCTTGTACTCCTACTGCAACTCCCTCTCCACCTCCACAAGAACTCCAAGACTGAGGCTAGCAAAAAAAGAAATGCTAATTTCTCCCTCAATATTTTGGACACATGTTTAGGCCTTTACGCCACAAACAGGTTCAAGAAACATAATTGGTGACAGATTTACTGTTTGTTTTTTAACGCTTTATTCATAAAAATTGTATGTAACATCAAACAAAACAAATTCCAAGGTCAACAAAATGGTCATCACCAAGGCTTCCCTTGAATTTTAATCGCTATGTTACATATGTCAGTCAAAATATTAAAAGTGTCCTTTTTTCTTTTTAAATCCTCTAAGACTTCCACGTGTAAGTCTACAAGTTAAGGAAAGAAAGTTTTTATCAAGAGATTAAATTTTTTTATCATGCATATTGATGTTTGAAGAACAATGAAGGAAAAAAGAAACTGCAAAGACATTATACACACTTGCATGCACATACACACATGACAAAGTAAAGCAGCGGGACTTACCAGCAAGAATACCACCTAAGATATATGATGAGGACAATTCTGGATGCAATGAGATACTCCCACTGAAAACAAAATGTAATTAAATTGAATACAAAGACAGAGAAAGAGGAGGATTTAAAAAATGAGATAAAAACTAAATGACTTAACAAAAGAGTGGATAATAACAGTAGAATCAGGAAATGATATCACCATTGCATTGATTTTTCTTTTCTTCCTTTTATTTGGTATAATAACCATTTCCAATAAGCGCAAGTTAATAGCAAACATCAAAGAAGTAGAATGCAAAGGAAGTAAATAGAAAATTCCACAACAAAAGTAGAAGTTTCCCTGTATGCTAAACATGAAAACAACATCCAACCTGCAAAATGAACATGGTATAGTTATCACTAGTCAATTTCACAGAAATAGCCTGAAGAGAATCATTGCTATTAGCCATAATTACTTAAGAACCTGTAAACATTGTGAGACGAGATAAATTGTGCGAAGAAGGAAACAATCTGTGTGAGATACAAGAATGTGAAACTGAGATGAACCCAACAACTTGCGAAGCAACAATGGTGAAGACTGATAATCAGAGAGTGACGACGTGGTCTTGCGAAGGGGATTGAAGACGACAACCTGCAACAAAGACTTGCAAAGAGAATCTGACGACTTGCGAAGAGAGGACATTTGCGATTGAAATCATGTGATGGTTACGAGGGGCGATGGCTGCACTTCGACTGAATCCTAACATGAGGGGAAGAGAGAGAATACTACGTAGAAAGAGAGAGAGAGAGACTTTTGCAAGAGAAATCAATGAACAGTATTGATGAACAGTAACAGTGCAGTAACCGTGAAAAGTAGTGGTGAATAGTGCCATGAACATTACCCGTTTTTAAAAGGCCATAAAAATCATAGATTAATATATGGGCATGCAAAAATTAAAAAAAAAAGGTCAAAATTTAACAGAAAACATGGCTCGAGCAAAGAAAAATAGCACAATCAGATTCATGTAGATGGCATGCAGTATTCCCAGGTAGTCTGTGTCTAATAAGTAATAAAAAATGCCAGACACATATAAGGCCAGAGTCTTCAATTATGGTGAAAACATACCTAAATGGATTGTAAAACATCCTTGAATGCGTGTCGATTAAATTCACAGGCATACATAAAGGGGAAGAGAACTGACTTCTTTCAATTTCACCCAAACATCCAGAAGCTCCTTTCTCGCGTTGTACCATCCAGTAAACTGCACGGCGCTGATATGGTCTAAGTTCGGGAAGCAAGTCAGGTATGGTATCCTCCAGCACTGGATCTCCTCTGTATGTAAAAAACACTATTAATCTAAATAAAATACTAAAACTTGTAAAGTTGAACCCATATAGGAAGGTTATGCACAAGGAATGAAATTTAAAATGCTGACACTCACTTTGATGGCTTGATGGCTTCATAAAATCCAGTAGCATCAAACCTGGCTCGTTTCCTCAGGACAGAGGAATCGTCGTCTGCCATCATTTGTAAACCGTGTTCCTTGTCAGCTGATGTACTGAGTCCATACATAGCCTCTGAAGTCATAACTTCTGGGCGTAGCCAACCCATGACATTCATCATACTCTTTTTCCAAATCTGCCTTGTATTGTCAAGAAGTGACTCACATGCATCAAAGGCACTCTTAAGTATCTCCACTCTCACCCTTAAAGATGACATGTCCTCTGAAAATGTAAACCCTAAAATTGGCCTCAATGTCAAAAATTTCAGACTGATTAGGTGAACAAGACCTGAAATACCCTCATCTGGTCCGTCAAAGCCCCCCGACAGTATCACAGCATGCATCTCTGCATCCTCTAACACACGCTTTTCTATAAATTCCAAATATATATCGCTAGCAGATGACACGGGCCAATGTCCCAACTTCATACGACCAAGTAAACTCATTTACATTGCACAACCTAAACCTCAAAGAATACTTTGAATCTTGCAAAAAACCCTCATTCAATCTGTAACCCGAAAACTCTCCACCTAAATTCAAATTCGTCAAAAGAACTTCTGAGATATCAAAATGTTCATCTAAAACCCAACTACTCCTTTCAACTTCAACAAAAAAGGGTTTATCCATATCAAAAGACTCGTCCTTTTGCATAGTTTCGGAGGGATTTTGGTCATTCAATTCCCCTTCTGCAGTACCACGACTATTTAATATCCCCACTGACCGGTGCGGCCGGACTTGCTTCCTTCGTCCCATCGCTATATGCAGAATAAATAAATAGTTATATATAGCAGCCAAAATAACTTCAATTTTTCAAAATTCAGGGAGAAACTCAACAGTGTACCCAAAATTGAAATTATACAGGTATCCTTGCACAACACGGATGGGAAATTCCACAAGTGAAACGATGAAATGAACAATAAACGACTGAATTAAAATTATCGAAACATCATTGTAAAGCAAATCCAAGATTACAAAAATGGAAGCTCACTGAACTACATAACATGTATTTCATAAAGCGCATGACATAGAGAGGAGAATGTTTCGACGCAAACCTGGAAGTTTTCTAGAGGTTTAAATCCAGAAACTGGACAGACCGCACGGAGAATGAAACGAACGCTCGTTTTGCGAGATGTGAATTGCGAGTTGCAGATAGTTTGGAAGCCAAAGAAAGATCGCTCTCCGAACAATTACAATAGAGGCTAGAGCAGCGCGAGCGCGACGAGCCAAACAGCGAAAATCGACGTGGGCGAACTCATTGCGGTTAAACCGGTAAGAAGCGGTTCATTTGAACCGGCGGAGTCTTTTTAGTATATAGAAAGTAGGATTAATTACATTTTACTGGGTCGCCAAAACTGACGAATTTTAACGAGTTATAAATTGATAGGTTCAAAAAAGATAAAAAGATAAAAAATTTGATACAATTTTAATAAAATAAATATGAACAGGTTGAAATAGGTTGAGATAATTCAAATTTAACTCATTAACTCATATTTAATTATATTTTATTTTATAAAATAAATATACTTTTTGTCGTACAAATAAATATAAAAAATTAATAGAAACCAAAAAAGATTAAAAAAAATATATAAATGAAAACTTTCAATCCTAACACTATGTTTGGATGAAAGGAATTAGAAAGAAAATGAATGAAAGAAGAAGTAATGAGAACTTATATTATGTCTGTTTTAGAAATTAGGAAGAAAAGAGAGAGAAAGTTTAACTCTCATTTAATCAATTTTATTATTCCTTTAAAAATGGAAAGAAACTGAGAGAAATAAAACAAGAATTTAATAAATTTTTAATAATACCAATATTATTCTTAAAATTAGAAAAATCAAAATAAATATGACACATCTATCTCAAGGCATCCAAATGATATAATAATAAAATAATATAAAATATTTTCTTTTCCTTTCTCTCCTTTATCATTCTCAAACAAGATGAAAAAATTATAGTAGTATTTTTTCTTCTTTTATTTCATTAGTTATCCATACATAAAAAAGTAATTACTATGTCCTCTCCTCTCATTTTTTTTCTTTCATATCTAATACTCTCGTCTACTTTAATTTCTATAGTATTTATCCAAACCAACTGCAAACTATTGTACTGTTCTTTTAATTTTGTCAGCAATTTGTTACCATTAAGAAATTTAAAACACACACACACACACATATATATATATATATAGATAATGGGTGTGCTTTTGCAGTGGCAAGGGTTTGGCAGAAACCGAAATAAGGGAGAAGGAAGAAGACAAACCCATTTTCAGAAAATAAGAAAGCTAGCTAAAAAGAAGAAGAAAGCCACTTTCTATGTCTTGTTTTTCCCTTTTCTTTTCAAGGATATATCTACTGATGGGCAGAGCAATACTGGGTCGCTATTCTATCATACACAGAAACTAGAGGGATCAAGCGCTATTAAAATTTACAAAAGAGCTCAAATATCTTAAGCCTCATTAGAATGTGTTGGGATTTTTTCCCCCCACAAAAAAATTTCAATTTTATTTTTAAAGAAAATGCCAGTGCCTTCGCTTCCCCGCCTCTCTCTAAATCCTTCTTCTCCATTAAACCCACATCACCATCAATACCCACACCCTCCACATTGGAGCTCAAAGATGGCGATGAGAACGTTTGTGGAGGTAAAGGCGTCCTCAATGCGACGCGAGACTGAGAGACAGGAGAAGGAGAAAGTAAGTGACCGGCGAGGCAACAATGGTGTAGTCCCAGATCGGCACTGGTGGATGAAGACGCAGAAAGAGAGGGTGAGGGGGGGAGAGGCTGAGATCGTGAGAGTTTGGGGCGATCGGGTGTTAAAAAAACTTTATAAAAGTCATTCTGCTGAACTCAAATTAAATCCATATTTAACCGATTTAAAACCCATTTTTTTCCATTAAAGTAATTAGTTTTTTAAACTCAACCCATTTTCAAACTATTTATAATACAAGTTATCCAAATCTAATAAATAGTGGGCCGGGTGGGTTTAGGCTGGTTGATGAGTTCAGATAAATTTTATCATCCTTATATTTTATTATTTATAATTTGTATCGATTTTAAATAAGGTATTTTATTATCAATTATAATAATTCAATGTTTTAATTTGTAATTTTATTTCAGTTGAAACTAATTATAAATCATATCATCTCAAATTCTTAACGAGAACCGTTTACACATAAAAATTATAAAGTCTCTTTTAAAACCCGTATAAAATTATAAAATTTTATTTAAAACTCATATACAACAATAAGATACTATTTTAAAATTCATATAAAATTATAAGATACTAAAATATAATTAATTTGATACCATATCATTTGTAATTGATATAAATTAAAATAAAATCAAAAAATAAGAAATTAAATTATTATAATTAATAATCGTGAACATATTTAAAATAGGACAAAATTAAATATACTAAAATCAAATTCTAACCTTAAAATGTAAGTCCTGGGCTCAATTCAGATTACACAAAGGTCGTCATAAAACTCGGTTTTTACAGGGTATGATTGTAATTCTATTTCAAAGACAAGCTTTGAAAGTCCAACCATCGTTTTCATTCGACGATCAAAGTTGGGAGACTATTTATTTTATTCGACAAGTTTATACAAACAGAATGAGTCGAGACACATTTAGATTGAGGGTTAATTTAATTTTTATATTGATTTGTACATTTGAAGGATATTGTTAAATTTCCGTTTTCCAATAATCTAGCTCTGGGAAATGGGGGGAAATATTGGTTAAAATGCTTGAATATTATTTTTTTTTGGTAATTAAAAAAATATGTATAAATACTTGAATGTTATCAACCTAAACTGATGAAAATGCCTTTTTGAGATAATTCTCACTTGTTAAATTCTCTGTAAAACTTTCCCAATCCCAATAACAAGGTTACTACATGTCTTACAGATGGTAGATTTCAAAATTATGAATATAGTCGCATTGAAGAACTGCTGTTACTGCTACCTGAGTTTTTGCTTGGTTGACATACTTAGAATATGGTTATGTTTCTTTGGCAAAAGCATTATGGAAGGTAGTCAGGGAAACAGAAAGGAAGACCTACACAAATGGGTTACAAAATATTGATAGCAATACTAATCTTTCTGTTGTTTAGTTTGTCAGTTTTGGAGTCCAAACCTTGCAACCCAGCATTTTACAGAGGTTATACCTGCATTCCATTAACAGAATAACCACCATAGAGATATGAGATACTTGGTATTTGTGACTAGGTTCTATTTTGACTTTGTTGTCCTTACTTTGGAGGTTTACTTGTTGATGTATCAATGGTGTTTTTGAAATTAATGACTATGTCTGGTCTTTTTTTATTTAAATTTAAAAAAATAATTATAATGGATGGTGTCATCCGGTAAACAAATTTAGTATACCTAGCACGCCTAACTGCCACTAATTTGTCTTATGGTATTGCTTTAAAATGTTGTTTCTTGGAAACGCCTCCCAGTTTTTGTGCCCCCTGTCAGCTTCAACTACAATTGGTATTACATATCGCTGCATGCAAATGATATTTGCATCTGACCCAATTTAAAATTTGTATTGCTGGAATTGTTTGGAAGTGTTTTTGGCATCAATTGCAACTGAAGAATACAAGAAGTCAATCACATCTGAATTCAATTACAACAGAAGGATGGCCCTTTGTATTTATAATGCAAGGGACTTATCCATAATATTTACGGAAAAAAACTTCATTGTTAGAGTTTTAGTCAATATTTACATCTATTTTATAAAAAGAGTATATATATATATATATATATATATATATATTGATTAGAATTTTATTTATATTTTTAAATTACTCCAAAGTCTTATATCATTTAGAATTATCACTTTAGGTCTCAAATTCTCATGAGCCGCCCTGTTTCTTTTTAAGGAATGTGAACTAAAGAAGGAGTGTCTTGACTGGCAGATACATGCTATCACTGTCAAAATGCTATAGTGACTGCATAATCACCATGGAAAGAATTTTCAGTAGTCCAACCTACCAGCATTTGAAAACCAGCATGGAAGAAAATATATAATCCAGGAGGTGAGAGGAGTTCTTATCACCGTGTTGATTTTTGAATGCACTCCATAAAGGATCCATGGTAGGCCAAGCCTTATGGATTTTTCTGTCACGATGAGTTTCTGAACTAACCTGATTTGAGTCATAGCAATCATTTTCTGAATCAAAGGATTCTCTTATTTTGATGCAGGAGTTGGGATACAGAAATTGTTGTTGCAACAGCCAGGGCAACAAATTAGTACAAATGTGTCTGCTGTCTCTGTTGATTTAGTTGTCGATTAGAGGCAGATGAATGCACTATTTCTTGATGTGGTAAGCTGTTATATTCTTGAGTGTTCATGTAATAATTTGATTTGATTTGGTTAGGTTTCTATTCTTGTATTACTAGAGTATCTGATTTTATGTTTTATATACATGCATCTCCAATTAAATTTTATGGTATTAACTTTTAACTGGAGATCAGTTACAAAACTAGTTTTAGCTGGGGTAACTTCCCCATTCATTTTCATCTGCAACTTCCCTTTGGATTTCTGATAGCTCCCTTTTAAATCAGACAGAAGTCCGGGGGGATGAACCCGGTTTTAACCTTCCATGTGCACCAGTTTATAAGTTCTTATTCATCACGAATTCTTATGTTTTTGCTATCAAGCAGAATTGTAAAGAAGCACATATGAATTATAATATACCTATATATGATGGAATTAAGCTCATTATATATGGGAAAATATATCTACATGGACAAATAACAAGTTTGGAATCACCTTGAATACACCTCCAGAATGGAAGGGTTCTCATGTTGGAGTTGCAAAGCTAAGAAAGCCAGGTTTTTCATCAGAAGTGAACACTGGTGAACAATCTATTCATCCAACAACTGACTGCAGCTTCTCTACTATGCCCCAGAACCATGAGTACAATTTTTTTTCATCTATACAAGATATGAAGAAGCAGAAAAGAAACTTGCTCTTTTTCACGAATAAAGTTGCATGCATCATGAACACGAGGAAAACATTTTCTGATCATTCAATCTCCAAATGCTGATACTTCGATTAGTTAATTTCATCATTCAACTATCTACACAAAATTTACTTCAGTTAATCTTTGATCACAAACTCTTCTATGCTTCAGTCCCCCACGGTACACATTTTCCATTTTAACCAACCCTTCAGGAGAATCTGTTCATAAACTCCCTGTCCCCGAAGTGTTTATCAACTCCATGATTCACATATATAGAGAAACTCTCCAACTTTTTTAGGTAGCAGGGTGTCCCCCAATATCATCACTTTTCCTCTGAAAAATATGTGCTTGTCCCCACCCCTGACCCCCTTATCACTTGACTTGGAGAAGAATATCCCATAAGCTGATGAAGAGGTGAAGCTGCTGCTGGTGGCAGTTCAACAATTTCTGAGGAGAATTTCTGTGGTCTAGACATTCTGGAAGAAGGACCCACTGATTCAAAGGTTCCCACAGGATTCTTTTTATTGTTTTGAGACTGTTTCAAGACAGGCTTCATCTCTCTGATCTCCTCCATAGGCTCAAAAGAACTACCAGATGACATATTTCTATCATTATTTCTTTCAAGAATGTGCAATGGAGGCGTGAGGGAATAAGGCTCCCCTTCAGTAGAGCAACTTCTACAGAAAGACAATCCATAGTCATCAGAACATGACACAGGGTCACCATGTGGACAATAATTGGCATGAGATGCTGATGCCGACCCCCTCATACTGATAGCATCGCTGTGATCATTTATCTCACTGGGTGGAGGCTCTATTGCATCGGGGGTATGCGGAATTATATGACTTTTGTTTCTAAGTGAAAACTTTAGTACCTTTGAACAAGCAGTGCACCTCAGCCGATGGCACCTCCTTCTTAAGAGAAGAAAATCTGCTGGCAGCTGCAGCAGTTCCAAGCAATGATAACAAGCAATGATGGGGGCTCCACCTGCTATGGGCCGAAAATGTCGTTTTACCGAGTGATGTCTCTCAGACTTCTTCACCTCATAATCTTTATGCCACATATCTTCAGACTTCATATCATGGCTCCATAAAGAAAACTCAGAGCCCGTATAGTGCTGGGGACTTGAGGGTCTAGAGCTATAGAGATTGTAACATTTTTGATGGGGGTGGACCATATATTGCCCTTTGTTATGGAAAATGACACGTGGAGGCAGCTGTGCTGAGCATTGCCAGTCCTGCGGACAGCAATACAAACAGGAGCAATCAACTTGAGGTCTACAGCCTGCAGCCTCCCCGGAGAAAGGTATATGTGAGACTTTACATTGCTGGGACCATATTTTTCCTTGACTGCATCTTCCGGGACGTCTGAGATAGTTTAAATGGTTTAAATCATGAAACATTTCCACATCTGGAGCCACACGATCATAGTAAGAAGGAATCTGCTTCTCCTTCCAATTAACTCCAGCAGGAAACCTTCCATTTTCCTTCCCTTCTGAAATAGATGTTCTGTGAAGCTGACCTTGCAGTTCATAAACCATTCGCAACAGTTCCATTTTTTCCTGTTCAGGGTATTTGGGCTTGTCGGGTGAATGAAAACTAGAACAGCACTGGAACTCATTTTGCCTATAACTTGAAGGGCTGCCATTTCCATGGTCAGCTTGGGATCTCCTTGAATAGAATGGCACCCTTGATAGATGTTCATCCGTCTCCAATCTCATCCTGCTTCTAAATGGACGGCCATGTCTTCTGGGGTCCAGCAATTGATCTTGATGCCACTTGCTGCTTTTCATGGCATAATGCTGCTTCTCTAATGAAATTGACGAGGAGTTCCTTGCTTGATGTTGCATTTCTAAATTGCCACTCATCATGTTAGCCACCATATATTCATCCCTTCTGGGGATTCCTTTGGTAGTGATGAAGTCTGCAGCCTTAAAATTTCTTTCAGATAGGGGGAGATGGCAGTCCTGGACTTGATCGTCAGTTCCGTCATAAGAAGAGACACTGCCATCATAAGCATAACTTCTGGTTGTTGGAGATTTCAACATATCTCTGTGATTAACACTGAGCTCGGAGCTGGGGTTTACGAGTGCATTTTCCAATTTATCCACAGAGCTTACACGATCTAAACCATGGAGAACACTTTTCTGAAATTGCTCCAGCTGTTCATTGTAAGGAGAGATGAGATTATCTGATGAAATGCTTTGACCCAATGGCCTCTGAGCAGTAATGGTTGAATCCCTTGGCCTTGTAGCCATAAAATTTTCTGCACTTGAGCTTCTGAAGATAAAACGACTCTTAAAATTCTCATCCTCTGCGGATACTCGTGATGATTCTTCAATCTCATGACAAGAGAGCTCAGTAGAAGAAGGAACTTTGTTGGAAAAATTTATCTTTCCAGGCCCCTCTCTGGATACCAGTGATGATTCTTCAATCTCATGACAAGAGAGCTCAGTAGAAGAAGGAACTTTGTTGGAAAAATTTATCTTTCCAGACCCCTCTCTGGATGCTGGTGATGATTCTTCAATCTCTTGACAAGAGAGCTCAGTAGAAGAAGGAACTTCATTGGAAAAATTTATCTTTCCAGGCCCCTCTCTATCGCAATCTCCTGATTCATTTCGATTCCTTCCATTGTTTTCTTCCGAAGAGTACTTATTTTCATCCACTTCTACATGCGCTCTAGCTATTGGTGACAAGTTCAACTCCTCATTCTCACAATGATTACGCTCAATAGATGGAGAGACTTCATCGGCAAAGTTTATACCTCCCGGACACTCTCTATTGGAGTCACCAAATTCATCCTGATAGCTTCCAACGTTCTGGTCCAAAGAACATTTATCTTCTTCAACTTCAGTATGTACTCTGGCTTCTGGTGATGTCTCTTCATTCTGACCAGTAAGCTCTGTTGAGGAATTTTCATCAGATGAGATTATTATTCCAGTTTGCTCCCTATTACATTCCCCAGGTTGAGTATGTACTTGGGCTTCTAGTGATGTCTCTTCATTCTGACAAGCTCGCTCCGTTAAGGAATGTTCTTCAGATGAGATTATTATTCCAGTTTGCTCCGTATTGCATTCCCCAGGTTCATTTTGATCCCTCCCACTGTTGTCCAATGCTTCGGTGGAAGGAAGAGTTGCCTGTTGATTTAAGCTGCCAGCTTCTTTGTCTTCAGAAACATGCTCCAATTTGTTTTTCTGGGCAATATCTGTTCCATTTAAGCATGATTCGGAGTTTTGGGTGTTGTTTTTCCGGTTTTTAGCTATATAAAAATAGACGATTATAAGAAATAAATTCAAAAGAAAAATAAATTGATACTATTACCCACCAAAAAAAAAAAAACTATTATCAGTAAAAGATGGATACTCTAATTTTGTACATCATAAGAATGGTCTATCATGAATAGCAGTACAGTAAAGGGACTGAGGAACCGTGCAACAGAAATTTAAGAATTATGAAATAAGGTACACATGAGATCATGCTATTGGAGAGTTAAAGATCATTGCAAGCCCAGTTCATAACAGTTATAAAAATATTCTAAGCTGAAACACCACCCCCCCCCCCCCCCCCCCCGGTCCCCAAAAAAAAAAAAAAAAAAAAACAGGGGGAGGCCATGCAACCAAATTTAACTGGTCCTTTCTCCCTGCATGTGTAATGACAAAATATAGACCATAGCTAACATTCAAAATATATGTATATATATATATATATATATATTATTACCTTGGAGGATTGTGCCACATACTCCACAAATGTACACAGGAACTTCTGCCACTTCTGGAAGAACCCGTCGGCATCTAGGACATCTAACTAATCGAACCTTAGGAGTCATCTGATTGGTCATGTTTCTCCAGTTATCTGGCTGCAATCTATCTATGATTGGGCTTAAATCACCAAAAGGATCTGGTTACAATCACGAACAACACCCATGTTGAAGAATTAGAAGGCTCATGCTATCTGCAATCATTTAGAAATATTAACAAACAACCACACATTAGATATAACAAGGAATAGGACCAAAATCAAGATGTATTTTTTTGCATGATTTTGAGATCACGGTGAGAAAATGCAGTGGTAGAGATGAATGATGTTAACAGAAAACAGATAGGTGCATTTTGGGGTCACTGCTACCTCATTTGTCAATCAAATTGCTCCTATGAAAATGAAGCACAAGGCACAAGGGAAATGATGCATAAGAAAAGGGACATAAAACAAAAGGCCTCCAAATTGGAGGTAAGAGAATAACTGAATACATACACAATAACCACAAAGTACCCAATATATGCAACAGACTTCATGTTAAGCGTAAAATTTTGACAACTTTAAAGAAAATAAAAATAGCTTTCGAAGATAAACTTGGCGATAAAATTTAGAACTGTATCGTAATAAGTACTGGAACGCAATCACACTTCAAGAAAAAAGAGGACCTAGAATCTCACTTTAAAGAGGAAACATCTCTGAACTTTCTTTCATGCTAGGTTCATATTCATCTGTTTAATTGGAGTTGTCATTCTTCTGCTCAGTTATAATTTTCTTTTCAATTATATATCTATAACTGGAAATGATTTAGTTTGATTACAATCATTTTCATTATCTGGCTTCCCACTGTTAACCTTGAAGGTATATCAACTCAATATCCCTACACAAAAAAAGGGTCATGGTCTACGCACTTGATCATTTTCCATTTTATAATCAACAGAGTCACTTTAGGATAACTGCCACTCAAGTGAGTGGAGTCTAGGCCATTTTGTGTGTTGGAAACGAAAGGTGCAAATCGAATAATTACTTGCCCCCAAAAGCGGAAGGTGATTTTAGTTAATTTATAACATAATATACACACACACATACACACGCACACATATATATATATATTTGTAATAGTGTCCCAATAGGATATATATATATATCCTATATATATATATATTGCATAAAACTTTAATACTAGAGTTATTACATAATTGAATAATTGAGCAATACTAATAATGAAATTTAAGAAAATAGAAATTAGGCAATACAAAATAACTATTTCATCTTTTTTATCTAGATAGATAGCATTATCGGACATTCTTTGTGGAATTGGACTTTTAGTGAACTTAGACTTCTAGTTTGAATTATATTATAGATACATAAAATTTGGGGCCTTCTCTGTAGGTGGAGCCTAAAGTAATTGCTTTGTTGACTTAATGCTAGAGCCGACCTTGTCTATACACACGCACCTATATATATTCACACATATATGTATACACACAGATAGTTCAGTTACAGATCTATTAATAGTGCTAATACATTTATTTCTGACCCCCATAAAAATTTGGTATCTTCCAAAATCCCCATGCAAAGAGAAAGCATTTAGAGAATATTCCTACTTAAACATCAGCACCCGTGATAAATTGTCAATAAATCCATGGAAAAATGAAACCAGAAATCAGATTTCAGATTAGGTTAAGAAAACAAAGTCAATATTCATTAAGCAAATTGTTGGTTGATGGATATGCTGAATGTATGTTCATATTGGAGTTAATATTACATGTGAGATGAGCCACTCCAATGTGAATGTAGCAGTATCATGGTGAGGAAGTCCCGAGGCGAAGCGGGGAAGGGAGAGAACTGCGACAAGTCCAAGGACATAAAGTAGGGCAGCCAGTCACTCCTAAGAGTAAACCAAAGATTAATGAGGATCAATGAAAATCCATCATTTTTCCATTCGAGACTATGGCACTACTTACAGTGGTTAAGCAGAGACCTTTTCTTTGATTATTCTAGTCAATCATGATTAAAGTAGTGTAGGGATATGGCTTAGCCAAAATGGTGTGACGAGTGGAGGGCGGCTCAAGACAGTCAGTCCTGTAAAGTATGGACCTGGCTCGTCAGTTGCAGGTAGGCTTGATTGACGTGGTCAAGAGCATTAAATGCAAGTTTGCTATAAGAATGCCAACCTGTCCCTTAGGTGTTACCGTATCTCTTGATCTTAGAAAGATTGGATGGTGCCTCGAGTAGTGCCTCGAGCGGTTACTTGAGGCATACCCAGATGGCCCTGCAATTCTAACCTCCAATCCGGATCATGGCATAAACCTGGGAGTTATTCCATGATTGTGCACCAGACTTAATAAGTATTCCAAGGTTTGCCCCCCCAACCTTGGACAGCCATCTGGATGGCAGGGCAAGGTGGTGTAGCCACGAAGTCATCTCAACTACGAAGATCATCTCACTAACACCCTTAATTAGGTCTGAGTTATTCTCCTAGGACCGGTGTGCTTCCTTAATTCATAGACACATCCACTATGTCAAGGGATGATCTCAGATAGCCTTATGTTTTACAACTAGGCTTCAAGTAGCAGTCTTTCACACAAGTGCCACGTAATGCAGGGTAATATGTACCGACACAAATTAACAAAAGGACTAGAGAAGTTAAATAAATTTTGCATCTAATGTAAAATTATCATCATCATAGGGAAAAACACAGATCATGTCAAAGGAGTTGGCCAGGGTGTTGAATGATTTGCAACAAGAAGGAAGCAGAACAAGTCTCATAGGCTACATCCACTGCTATCCAGTGAAGAAACAAACCACAGAAAAGGGAAGAAAAAAAAGGCCTAACAAGTTTACAATTGGGTCAAACAATGTAATTAGAAAAACAAAGTTGGCAAGAAGTAAATATAATTGAATCTCTATATCTGTACAGCTTAACATTTTTATAAATCACACTCCACAGTCCAAAAACCAAGTAAGAGGCAAATTTCAGTTGAAAAGACAAGGAGTTCTAGTACAAATATTGGAAATTAATATCTAGTAAAATTACCAATATGGCAATACATGGATCAAGTTCAGATATAAAACATTATAATTGAATCCCAAGTCAAAAAAAACCCTAAAAACTATGCAAATTTTGGGGAAAAGAAGGCAATAAGTCCATTGAACTTAAAGCACATGACCTATCGGCAAAGAACCCATCTGATTAAATTAGATCGGATTAAATTTACAGCTTATTATATAATTCAAGAAATACATACCTTGTTAGATATTGATTATAAAAACCGAGGATTTTGGGGGAAAAGAAGGCAATAACTCAATTGAAGTTAAAGCACATGACCTATCGGCAAAGAACCAATCAAATTAGATCGGATTAAATTTACAGCTCATTATATAATTCAAGAAAGACATGCCTTGTTAGATATTGATTATAAAACCCAGGATTTTAATCAAAGAACTAAACAGACTAATGTGATCGAAAGTAAGGAAGACTCAACATATATTTCAATTCCACACACATATAGATATAGAAGATTTTGTGAGAAAATGAGTTCAATTGATTGGAAAAACAAACCTGGCAAGTGGCAAGAAAGAGAGACGGAGAAATTCGTGAAAAGTCTACGATCTTCTTAGACATCTTTCTCTCTTACGAGTTTCTATTTCGTGTTCGGGAAGCTTCTCAGCCCCAGCCTCAAAACTCCGCAAATCTTTAGCTGACTATTAAGTCTCTCTTTTCTCTCTCTTCAGAGTTGTAGGAAAAGAAACACGGGGAAGAGGGAGGCGGAGAGGGAGAGGGAGAGAGAGAGAGAGAGGTGGGTGTGGCGCCGATATTATTTAAAGCCAAGGCGATGACGTGTCAACCGGCCTGTAAGCGTCATGTTAAACGCTCACTAGCACGACCGTTATTTTGATGAAACCAAGTCAACTGCAATTCTCTGAAATGCAGACATTAATTTTTATTTTTACTATAATAATGTAATTATAACTAATTGTCTGCAATTATAATTAATTAAATAAAACATCAATTTCTTTTCAATAATTTTTTATAAATTAAATTACACTAATCTATCCTTAATTTTTTTATAATTACACTCACATATATCTAAAATTACATCAATCTCTTATATTTTATATGATAAATTATAAGTATTTGTTTATCATTAATTTTTTTTTAAAATGATATTTTCTTTTCATATACCAAAAAAAAAAGACACTTTAATTTTATTTTATTTTTTAAATTTTGATAATTGTTTTTGATATCTAAAATAATAATTTAAATAAAAACATATATATTCATCCTCAACTTACTTGAATATTAAAGATAAAAGTGAAAACAAAATAATCATTTTGTATTTGAATAATCGAGAGAAGGCAAAATAAATATATATATATATATATAAATTATTTGATAATTAAATTTATTAAATTTCAATAATCTTAATTTTTAACACAAATATTTAATATTTTTAAAGAAATTTATTAAAAATATTTTTTTTCTAAACCTATTTATATTCGGAGAGAATTAGAGAAATAATCTTTATCACTTCATAACCTTTTTCAAATCTCTTCATTTTTTTCTTTTTTCATCTATTTAAGAATTTAATTAAAAAATTTTAAGTATGGCATCATTTGAATTTTTTCTCTTTTTTTTCAAATTTTTTTTTATCCGAATTATTCCAAACACTCAAAATGTTATCTCATCGTATTCAATACCCACAAATGAATTTGTGATTTACAAATTTTCGTCATATATAATATATATATATATATATAAAATTTGATCACGATAAGTATTGATGTAAAATAAACACTTTTTTTTATTCATTTTGGTAGACGAAGTCCACGACAATTACAAATCAAATCCTTCGTCTGGCCGAGTAAAGAAAGTCAGACCGCGGCAGGAGAGGGAGAATTCGAAAACGATGGTCGTTGCCAGGTGGCGCTCCGTCGTCCGGGGAATTCAAGCTGTAAAAGTCACAGCAAGTTCCGCCAAGCGTTTTTCAAAGGGCGTTGAGAGTGGGGACCATTACTCGCCTTCCAATTTGGCCGAACAGATAGCATCTAGAAACATAAGATGTGGGACCCGTGATTGACCGTTGATGCTGTGCCATCTGGCCTCGATTTTTAATCCAGGTTGTGCTGGTGCTGGAAGACAGACCAATTTAAATTACATAATATTTATACAGTAGGGTATCTCAAATAAACAAACGCCAAACATTGTCCGATCAACTTTAATATGGTCTCCAACCAGTGTTCTTTATTGTGTAGGACTTTTCTTTTTCTTTTTCTTTTCTTTTTTTTTTTCCTGTTTTCTGTGGCATATATATATATATATATATAATTTGTTATGACACTTTTTTTTAGCTTTATAATTGTGGGTTCAAATTTTTTAAATTTAAGTGAAATTTGGCACCATTTGAATTTGAATTGATTTTCCAAAATTGAATTAATCAAAAAGAAAAAGTTTGATCATAAAGTCAAAAAATAAAGGTGGTTGTTTAAATTTAAGTGTAATTTGCCACAATTTGTATTTGAATTGTTTGTTTGAATTTAAATTAAAGAGAAATTTAGAAATTTTGATCATAAAATCAGTAAAGTAAGTTAATAGTTGAAATTTTTTGAATAATGGAAAAATGGCCCATTTAGTATTTCTTAAATTAATTTGGAAGCAATTAGACTAAATTTCCTATTATTTGATGAAATTCAGTGAAAATTGGAATTTTCAAATTCACTAAAAGTTCAGAAATTTAAGAGAATGTATATTTGAATTGAATTTTCACATTAAACAAAAAAAAAACGTCTTTAAATCTTTTGGTTATAATCAGGAAGGTATTTTAATTCGTATTTAAAAAAAAAAAATTAAAGTCAAAATAAGCATGTTAATTCAAACATCAAATGACCTGATAGATGAAACATATATATATATATATATATATATTTGACTAAAATAAGTATTTATTTTATATTTTAATATATTTTTACTTCTCTTCTCTCTCTTCTCATGTCCTCTAGATTTTGCCTCTCCTCTCTCTTCTTCCATCATATTGACAATTAAGATTTTTGCCTCCCATAATGCATCCTCTCTTGGAAATGCTTTGAGAAGAAAGAGAGAAGCAAAATTTGGTGCAGATGATAATTATCACAATCTCTCTTCATGATTGGCTAGTTCAACTTGTTTAATATTTTTTTAATTCAAAAAATATTCAAATATAAAAATAAATATTATTTTGACTATCATTATTAAAGTATATGTACAGTGATAAAACAAGAGCCGAATGAACATTTTGCCTAATCAAATAACTCCTCCTTGTTGGAGTTGCTCTAACTAAAGATTTCTCAAACATTATCCTTTATTCTCAAGACTTTCCTAAGGTTTACTTGGAACTTCAAGGCATTCAATTTTTCAATTCCAAATCATTTTTATTTTATGACTTTTGACTATCCAATTCAATTCTTGGAATGAAAGCTGATGCTCACAACTTGAGCTAAAACTTGGTCAAGATTCACTACTCCTAAGATTCCTTCAACTATATAAGTTGTGGAGTTAATAGGTAAATAATCATATCAAAATCAAGCAGAATGCATAAGAGGAAATTGACTTCAACACACAAGGTCATCTTTGAAGTTATTGGGCTGACTGGTATATTTCAAAATCCCTGTTCTATTCCGTGGTTGACTCTTAGAACAAACTGTACACATGAAGCACTTCAACACCTGATACAGACGAAGCCTAATATAGAAGGTAGATAAGTAAAGCAAGCACTAATAAACACATTACAATTTTAAGGAATGTTTCCCAAAATTATACACACCCTTCACATAATTTTCAAGGTTTTTCAGTTAATCCAATACAATTAATATTGGATTGTTAGGCTGTGTTTGGTTAAACAGTTGGGTAACCCCCCTCCACCTTTGTTTCTGAGTATTTCTGCAGAACTGTGAAGAGCTGTTGCTCTTACTGTCCCACTTATCATTAGAGTTGAATGGTTGGTAATTAACTGGAGATACTCAGAAGGCTTTAGTAGGATACGAAGTAAAGCCACAAATCCAAAAAAATACCCTTAACACAAACTATGATTCAAAACAACTGACACACCAAATAAATATATAACTTCTGAGTCCTAAGAAGTATAGTAAACCAGACTAATTGATCCTCTGAAACACAATATCTCGGTATGCACAATCTAATGCTTGCAGTAGCAAGCACATTAAGCACTGACATAACACCATCTTATCCAAAGTGATCGTTGTCCAACAAAGCAACACCATAAGGTCCATAACTAACCATCAGCTATTGAGCCAAGGCGGTACCATCTGCATATCCCTGGAGGGGATGGTACAGCTCAAGCCCCGCTAGGGGCATGGGAACATAGGGAGCCCAGCCATAAGTTGGGCTAGGGATAAAGTACTGAAGAAAAAAAAAGAATTCCATAACTGACATTGGATGTATGTGTAAAGGGGTCCACGAAGACATACACACATTGCATAGTGACTCCCAAAGTATCACTAGGATGCCAAAACAGCATGCCTTTTGTACCCAATAAATGCCTGGCGAAGTTCTTGATACCCGCTCCTGTAGTGCTCCAGCGAGAAACAAAGCTGCCGTATAGCCTCTCTTTTCTCCTCTGCTCTATCCGAGATCACAACTCTCTGCCTATCCACCTCTTTCTCCAGCTCTACTACTTTCAATCGTAATTCATCTACTAGCTTCCGTGCACTTTCAGATCCAGCAATCAACTCCACATGATCCTTACGTAGTTGTTGAAGATGCACCTCCAGCTGTTGGATCTGGTTGTCTTGAGAATTCATGTCTGCAACGAGTGTCTGTACCTTAGCATTGGCCCCATCTTTTTCTGCCTGTAGAGTATCATATTTCAGT
Source organism: Nyssa sinensis (assembly GCA_008638375.1). Lineage (NCBI taxonomy): Eukaryota > Viridiplantae > Streptophyta > Magnoliopsida > Cornales > Nyssaceae > Nyssa > Nyssa sinensis. The sequence goes on along the minus strand of CM018041.1, from coordinate 6,264,609 downwards.
TTAAGTGTGTCAAGGTTTTTGTTCAAAACTTCCACAAATTCACCTTTCTGAGTGAGTTCTGCCTTTAACCATTCAATGTTACCTCGCAAACCAATCTCTTGGGCTTCATGCAAACGTTTCATTTCCATTTTCTCAGCTTTACATTGCTTGACTTCATTTTCTAAGGATTTGTTTTGCAGTTCCCATTCTTCAACTCTTGCCTCTAAGATAGACTGTTGTTTAGACAGACTAGATTTATCAGATTGGAACTTTGCTTTCTCCAAATAAAAGTTTTCCTTGGTATCACATAATGCAACATTCAAGTCCTTGATCTCCTGATCACGTTCTGACTTGTCAGCTATATACCTTTCAATTCTCTCCTGCAGCTCCAAAACGTGCCTTTTCTCTGAATCAAGTTTGCCTTCCAACACCACTATATCTTTCTGAGCTAATTCAAGCTGACCTTGCAATTGATGAGTACCTTCAAATATTTCATTGGAAAGTCCATGCTTCAATTTTGCAATATCTTCCTCCGAAACTCTAAGTTTTTCCTTATTTATTTCCAGCTCTTCTACCAATGTCCCGATCTTGCAACTGGAGTCTGAAACCAGAGATTCCAGCTCAACTACCTGCTTTTGTAGCTTTGACACCTGTCTTTTCTCTATTTCAAGATCAGCCTTTCTCAACTTGACATCACTCTGTGCTGACTCAAGCTGAGCCTGCAAATTACCCATAAGCATAATTGCAGATTCATTCTTCTTGAGGTCACCCTTCAACCTGGCAATCTCTTCTTCTGAAAGCTGAAGCTTTATATTTGAGACCCTCAGTTCTTCTTCATATTTGGTGATTCGTCTAAGCAAAGTTTCATAACCCCCATTTTCTCTCACCTTCAACGTACCATCTATATTTTCTTCCTTGGTCACCTGGACCTTCTCTTCCATGCCAGGAAGCTCCATCTGCAGTTCAACAAATACTTGGTGCAGCCCTTTGTCATCACCATTCACAGGAGGGACTGAATGCTTGTTGACAGAGGAGTTAGAAGAGTCTGAATCAGAGTCTGATGATGGTAATGATGAGGATTCAGAACTTTCCTTCAAAGAAATATCAGAGCTGCCACCACCAGAACTTAAAAATAGATCAAAACCAACAGCTTGTTGTCCAGATTTGTGCAGACACAACTTCTGATCAGGAGTCAGCAATGGAGAGGCTTGGTCAGATGAGTCAGGAATGCCGGAACTCTGCATTTGGAGCACTGATGAAATGTTCTTTCGTAATTCTCCAGTCAGATGACCATAGCGCTCAGCCAGTGATCGATACATGTGGTAAAATTCCTCAACATGAGCAATCAACTCTGGCTTCTCATTACGCATCTCAGCCTTCTTTGCAAAAGAATTCCCTTCTTCTTCAATCAACTTTAGCATTTGTTTGACACTCTGATCCACCTCTGTATTAAAGAAACTTTTCATCAATGATTAGTTTGTGACATTTTGGTTAATCTAGAAAAATAAAAAAGGGCATTTCATCCTATTGGTCCTGTCAAACCAACTAGGAAATAGAGCTATCTAAATGGGTTTAAGAAGACAGTGAACCAGCTAAATATTATAACTAAAGGAAAATAATAAATAATACTAATTGCAACGTAGTTGCTTACCATCAAGATTTTCTTCAAGCCATTTAGAATTTTGGGGACTAATATGACTGTCCCACCACCATGAATGTGATTTCTTTGACTCCACAGTCTTCATATTTAGCCTCAAACTGAAGTGAAATAACCTGAATGGAATAACATAGAACTTACTTTATATTGAAGCCTAAATAATATATGAAACTGCAACTATAATTCATTTATCATTGTTGGTTATATCTATAATACAGTTTTCACCAGAAAGCTACAAGTACCATTGAAAGGAATAGGAAAGAAATTGTGATATCTGAAAAATCACTTGAACCCAGTAGGAATCATGATTACAGGAAAAAATTAAGCCAGGAAAAAAAAATAGTTTAATTTTTTTAATTTTAATTTTAAAGAAAATCCAATATGATTGCAAACTCAAGATACCCTTTCAAACACAATCCTTCATAACCCCAAATAACTTTTTTTTAGAAACAATAGTTGCAAATATATAAAATTCACAGAGGAAAAGAAATATAAACTAAAAGTAAGTACAAGATGCAAAAACATAAAACCATTATTGAAAGAACAAGTAGGTGAATAGGGGATTTGGTCGCGCACTAAACAAATCTAGTAAATTATAGAATAATATCTATAGACAATATTCACTCTGTTGGTAGTTAGTGGAACTGCCAGAGTAAGTCCTACAAAGAGTAAGTCTTTCACATTAGATAGCAAAGGTTCCTGGGATGAGATGGCCGTGAGAAAGTAGAGGTAGTCTAGAAACTAAGAGAGATTCCTTAAGAGTATGGGGGCGTTGGGTGAGTGTGGTCAATTTGCCATCCCTAGTTGGAGGGACCAAACTTAAGAAGATTAGAGGCTGGAGTTATAAAGCATATGGTTCTGAATTAACTAAACTGTAAAACTTGCCAAGAATTACGCAAACCTTTGACTATTCCACCAACACAGTCTCCTTGGTCAGGACCATATCAAATAAGCATGATACCATTGTTCATTAGCACCCAATAATTGTTGCTAATATCTCATTACAGAACCTATAAACTGATACAATCAGAATAACGCATCTAGGTTTCTGTTTGCATTTAATAAATAATACTAAAATGGGGGGAACTTTGTTCATTACTTGGAAAGCTCAACTGCCAACAGAAAGCAAATACCCTGCTATTATCATGGAAACAACAACTATTGTCAACAAACTACATGCATCCACTGTGAGACCTCATCCGAACTAGTCCTCATCAATTCAACCATCAAAAATTTAATTTATTTAGCTACTTGATGAGTGATGTTCGTCACCAAACTTCTAGTCATACTTAACCCATCAGGTCATGTCAAGCAAATAACAGTTCATTTATCATGCCCTAGTTATCCAAGAGTTATAGATCTGCCAGGTATCTGAATGGATTCATTTAAAAAGATAAAAACCACACAACTGTAATTTTCCGCTGCATGATTAACATTTCAATTTAAAACCCTTTTGAACTAAAATGATATTAGCAAAAACAACAGCTATTAGCCATGATTTTCTAGCAGGACTAGTGTGCACTAGAGGTGATTAGATGAACATTGAGTTATCATCCCAGTAACCGAAGTATCTGATTCTTGAGACTATTCCGAATCAAAGAGATTTGAAAGAGAGAGAGAGAGAGAGAGAGAGAGAGAGAGAGAGATTGATGAAGAGATTCAAATTAACATTTGAGTTCACTCAAAATAAACAACATTTCAATATCACACTGTCTAAATCGGAGACGATTAAAGCAAAAAACAACACTTCATTGCAGATTAATAGCCTGAAACTGAAGTATACATTCTAATTTCAGATCAAAATCCATAATTAACTCATAATGCAACTAAATCGAGCGCATAAATTTTATAATACCAACCAAAAACGAACAACTAAAGAAGAAGAGGAAGCTCAATGAATTGACCTGAATTTTCGGATCCGGAAGTTGAGAGATCAAGAGGCCAGAGAGCACTGGTGATTGAAGCGAAAGGCAAACGGATAAGAGCTTAGGCGAAGAAGATGGAGGGGTCTTTTGAATTTTAAAAGACAAGAAGAAAAGGCTGAGAGAGAAAACACACAACTGGCCTCACCACACGCACCCAAAACCAGTCAACCACAAAAACCTCAATTTTGGGGCATCATGTTGCCGCCTTCTCTTTGCAAATTCCTTAATGACCAAATTACCCTCCACATTTGAATTTCAAAATATGAAATATTATAACGGAACGGATTTCTCACTTCTAAAAAAGAAAAAACAAGGTGTCAGAATCCACTATAATAAATGTACCTAAAACCACTTATTTGCATTTAAGAGTAATAAAAGAGCAATTATATGTTTTTCAAATTTGTATTTCAAATCTTATCCCAAATTATGTACATTGATGTGATACAATCACATTAATTACATAATTTTAAGTATTATTTAATTCAATGTTATGTCAATGACACATTATTTGAGATACAATTTTTAAAAATGTAACATTGCTCGTAAAAAAAAAAATACAATGAAAAAATCCATTATTTATAACATTTTCCTTTCAAAATAAGTCCCATCTCAAACTTTATCCACTTGCTAACACATTTTTCTTTTTATCTTTTTAAATTCATTTTTGGTACTATTTTTTAATTAAAAAATAGAATTATAAAATAAACTAACTTGCTAGAGCTCAATTCATAATAGAGACTCACTTGAATTAGTTCGTGAGCTAAATAAAGTAAGTTCGAAAATATTTCTAAACTCGTTAAGTTTATAAGTTGGCTTCGAACTCAACTCGATAAATTAGTAGGTAATTATGGATCAATTAAAGACTTGTTTGAAATCTACTGATTAATTTTAACAATTTAAATTTAAACAATCCGCTATGCAACTCGACTGAGCTTGTTAATTGTCGAGACTTAAAATGGTGAGATTAGAAATTTTAACCTCGCATTTGATGTACCATGCCATCACTTCCATTGAACTTTTATGATGGTTTTTGCCCATTTGTCCACACATTTTGCTAGTTTATATGCCATGAGTAGTGAAGAATGATAAATTGTATGAGCATTTTACAACTTATATTATTCATATAATTTATAAATTTAACTAATTGTATTTAATTTGACATTTTTTTTAATCAAATGAGGTGTTTAAGCAATCAGGGTTTGACTAATCATCATTTCTCTACACAAGGTCACCACATTGTAGAGTTATTAAATGTCCAACTTACTAACCCTGACTGGTAACTGAGATGTAGACAATAAGAGTCAAACCTCTTATAAATGATCCTTACTCCATTCGACCACCTCCTTTGATGTTAATTTGACTATTTGAGTATTATCTAGTGTTTTTCTTCCTTCCCTGTACTCATTTTTAATTAAAAATTTAAAAGAAGAAAAATAACAACTGATACAATTATTTAATATTTTGAAATGAAAAGTGTTATATAATAGTTAACAAATTTGGACATGTGGATAATTTTTTATGAAAATTAGGTGGGCAATTACAATGAATTGAATTTTGTGATATATAGCACAAGTGGAACTGTCCTAGACAAAGAACTTTCTCATTAATTTAAATATAAAATAAACATGCAATATAAGAATTTGTTTATCATTATTATTATAATAGACTACAAGGATTCTTTATTGCATGTTTATCATTTTTCACTCCATACATATAAGGATATTAAAATAATAGGTAAATTACACCGATTTCTCTTAAATATTTTGACAATTATATTAATTTTTTTTCTAAAATTTTTAAAATTACATTGATCTCTTTTATTTTACTTGAAAAAGTTATAAATACTACATTCTAGTAATTTTTTTTAAACGACAAACTTGACCTTTTCTTGTTTTTTTTATACATTTTTTCAACTTTTTTTAAATAAATATTAATTAAAACCCTAAATTTATTTTTATATAAAATAAAAAAAATTTAAAAAAACTTTTAAAAAAATCAGTAAAAATAAAAAAAATGCAAAAAAAAAATAATATGAAAGAGGAAGTTTTTTCATTTTAAAAAATACTTTGATCGGAAGGTATTTATAATTCGTTAATAAAAATAAAGAAAGTTAGTGTAATTTTAAAATTTTTATAAAATATCAGTATAATTATCAAAAACTTGAGAAGAAGTTAGTGTAATTTATTATAAAATATGAAATAAATACTTTTTTGAATACCATTATTAAAATGATGTATAGTATTAAAAATTATATATATGCCACGTAGCAGCACTCAAATAAATTTTTTAAATTAAAATATGTTCCCATTATTAGAGTCGCTCAAAGGTATTGATGATATAAGTGAGCAGGCGGGGCATACGTTTGTGGAGGGGTGTTTTTGTAATTATGGTCCTCGATAATCACGCGGTGTGGGGGCCAGTTCAACCACTCGAAAACTTTGGCGGGAAAGAGTACTGAAGGATTTTAAAAAATGTCAAAATTTAGGACTTATGGACGTTTGCCTACTGCCCCCACCATAATCCGTCGTCTTCTTCGCCATTAGGATGCTCTTCAAGCAAGGGATCTCTGAAATTTTCAGCCAACCTGGAAGGTCATGCCAACCTAGAAAGTCATGGCTTATCATCATTCATAAGAGGTATGGGTGTTGGGTAGTGTGAATTTGATAACTGCGGGATACTCACTCCTGTATATTATGTATTTGATTCGATTTTTTTTAGGATATATTTTTTTTTATAATTTTATATTATTATTATGTTATTTTAATACTATATCTATTTATAGTTGAAAACCTGTATCTTTTTTGAATTTTGTTAACTCTTTTAAATCATAATAAGATTACAGCAGTTCTGGATGCAGTTTTATTCCGTGTGATAAATCATGTAAATTTTTGTATTATTATATATGTGTGTTATTTTAAATTTATTTTATTTATTTATTTAGATGTTTCATCAATCTTTGTTAAGTAATTATATTCTAAACAAAGAGTTAATGTCCTCCTAAATTAATGTTAAATCATTATATTAATATTTACAAAAATTATTGTCATTTGAAAAAAAAAAAATCGGCAGTAAAGAATTACATTTTGTAAAAAAATTATCATTTATTTACTCCATCTGTCCCAAAATTAGAAACTCTTTTGAGAATATTCAACTTTTTAAGAATAAGGAGGAGGATTAGAATTTTTTGAAGAATTTTAAGAATTTGCATGTAAATTTTTTTCTAAAGACACTTAAATTATGACGGAATGAGTAAAGGGATAGCTTAAACAATTTTTTACTTTTATGTATGATGTTTTTAAAATACGTTATAAAATTAAGTTTCGGTATCTATTCAGTAGGCAAGTTTAAGGTCATTTCAATGGTTACTCAATTTTTTTCTCAAATTTGAAACTCTCCAATAGCCAATAAGTTTTACTTATATCTTTTGAAGAAAAATTCTTATATTGTCTCAAAAAAGTTATCGTCGTGTTGCAAATGTTTTACATTTGCATTTAATTTGAGTATGTGAATAGTATTACACTAATTTATGTTTAAGTTTGAATACAAATGAATTTGATATGAGTCGGAGAGAATCTTGACTCAAATTTAAGTTTGACTCATCATTGAAGATGCCATAACAAATAGTGAATCCCAATATTGAGAGATAAATAAGAAAATTTCTTGAACTAGATTGATGTACCACTGTGATTGTGCGTTTTTCTAATAATATTATGTCACATGTAATATGATTTACTTTTTTCCGATAGGACATAACACATACAGTAAAGTGACATTAAATGACATACTGTCACATAATACTCTAAACTTATTAAAAAAACAACTCAGCAAACAAACTTTTTTCATTTCAAATGAATTGAAGAAAATAATGCACAAAGTTTAAATTTAGTTAAATTAGTAGAGAACGTGTCAACAATTTATATCAAGTTATTTTAACACAGTCCTTTGTATCTAATGTCTCCTTTTAATTCTGCGTGTATTTTATATTTGAACTTTCAATTTTTTTTTGAAACTATTTGAGACTCGAGCATAAAGTTCCTTAAGTTGGAAAAAAGGTTTAAATTATTATTTTTAACTAACTTTACAATTATGAAAACTTAATTAATGTTTAATAAATATATTGGTCCACGCTGATTATTCATAAATTTTTTTTTCTAAATTTTAAAACCTATACTTTTGTTCTCTTATTCTAATTTCTTGATCACCACCACCCACACTATATAAATGAGAGATCTTAGATAAGTTTGGGTAAAAACAACATTCTCAAATTTTAGAAAATATGTCAAGTTATCAACTAACTATGGAATTCTAATGAATATGCCCGTGGCCTCTCCTTTGATGATGGAGCAAATTAGGAACTTACCCTTAAAAATATGTTAAATTTCTTATATTAGTTTTAACAATATCAACTAACTATGGAAATACATCGAGATAATATAGTTAAAATTCTTTTTTTTACACGGTAGATCAAAGTTTGAGTTTTATGTCATGCGTGCACACATATTTAAATTAGTTTTTCCTCCCCTTATTAATGTACTCAAAAAAATATATTAACTAATTGGTTTAGTTCAGTTAGCCATTTATATTTTTTTTAGTCAAGAACTTGGTGGGGTTGTTTTTTAGAATTCATAATTGAGAGTCTTCTTCCTTATTGATTACGTTAGTTGATTGTAATATTCGGTTAATAACACAACTAATGAAGTATTTTCTTTTATTCAAAAGAATATAAATTAAAAAAGGTCTAAAGAAAGATGGTAAGTAAAAAGAAAATAAATTAATAAAGAAAGAAAGAACACACAAGAATTTATGTAATTTGACAAAATCACTTCCTATATTCACGGAAGAGAGAAAAAAATATGAAAGAAACTAATACTTCAAATTAGGAGTGTCAATCATGTCGTATCAAGGTAAGAGTATTATACAATATGGGTCGACCCGAACACGACACAATTAATTAATCGTGTCAACTTGCTCAATCCCTAACACAACCAGTATAATACACAGGGTGACACGACACGACCCGTATAACCAGTTTATTAAACAGGTCATGTTAAAATACGAATAATACGACTCATTTAAATTGTATAACATGTTTTCATAATAAAATTATTAGATAAAATTCAATTCATTCATTTTTAACACATTATATTAATAATAATAAATTCACCGCACAACCATATATTGTAGCTTCATCCAAGATGTCAAATTAATTTAAAAACTAACTTTACTTATATGAGTAATAAATGAGTCAAATGGGTTAGGCAGGTTTGTATTAAATGGGTTTGACACAAATAATTAAATGAGTTATTTCGTGTTAAACGAATCAATCCGTTTACAATCCGAACACGACTACGTTTACTAACCGTGTTAAACAGGTTGAGCCGTTCGTGACCCAAACTTATATAAACTCAACCCAAACTCGCTAACTATGTGTCGGGTTTGAGTCGTGTTATCGTATCGTGTCAAAAATTAACACCCCTACTCCAGATACACTGAATTAAATCTCATAACTGCTAGTAGACAATGGAATTGATGCACGAATTAGTTGGTCTAAAAAATTGGATAAGAAATTATAAAAAAAAAGAAGAGAGAATTAAATCTCATAACCAAATTCAAAATCCTTGTACACTCACAATCTGAAGCACCAAGAATCCCATTAATCACTATAAACACAAACAGAATATCCCAGTGACTACATCATACTCCAAAACCCACGTAAAAGCACTCTTTTTCACTCTCTCATTTCTTTTTCTTTTTCTTCATGTAGGTATCTATTTATAAAAATAAAGAAACTTACAACTATCACTTTCATAAAAAATAACCTTTAATGATGTTACCAAAAAAAATCCAAAAAATTTACGTGATCTTCACTGGTAAAATTTCAACCAGTAGAACTTAATAAGTGCTCATTTGAATGAGTTGAAAAAAAATGTATGATTTGAGTTAAGTAGTACTTTGAATAAGTAGTTGTGAAAAAATATTGTTTGAATTAAGTTATTAATCGTTTGGATAAATGTATTTGATTACTGCGTAAACGATATTATAGTGTTGAATCAGTTATAAATAAGTGTCATTAGGTTATTTTTTGAAAAAGTTTCTACTAAACTACTTTTTTAAAAGTCAATTTTAGATTAAATGTGGTCAATAAATCAAATCAAACACTTAACAAATCAGAAAAACTTATCTTAAATTTAAAAAAATTATTAAGTACGACTAATAAATCAAACCAAACACAACCAAGCTATTAAAAAGAAACAACACCCCACTGCCCGAGTCACCTTTCTATTTTTATTGAGAAAATAAGGTGCAAACACAAATCAAATATTTTTTTAAGTAACTTTTGAGGTATAAGCTCATACAATATTAATAAAGTCATTTTTTTATTTTTAGATAAATTACATTGATATTTTTTAAAATTTATGACAATTATAAAGATATTTTTTGAAATTTTTGAAATGACATTAACTTTCTTTATTTTTACTGACAAACTACAAACACGCTACCTCCCGTCCTGCCCAAATTTGTTTAAAAATGATAAAAGTGTAATTTTTATTTTATTTTATATTCTTTTCAACTTTCATCAAATTTTCTATTTTTTTTCATTTTATATAAAAATAAATTAAAGATAAATAACTTATATTTTTTTAGTCAAAAAAATTTAAATTAATATTTATTTGAAAATGAAAAAAATTAGAAAAATGATTAAAATTTTAAAAAATAATAAAAGGGACAACTTTGTCATTTTGAAAAAAATTGACTAAAAGTAAGGTATTTATAATTTGTGAGTAAAAATAGAGGAGATTAGTATCACTTGAGAAATTTCGGAAAAAGTCATCATAATTTAACTTTTATTTTTTATTCATAATAGTTCTAAAGTTAATGATTTTCACTGTTGCATTTGGGCAAATTTGCTCCTCAATGTTCTTAACTCCTAATACATACCATATATATAACAATCTCAAAGCACAAAAAATGTGAAAAGGGAGTTCTAGATTTGCAAAAAATGTGAATTGATTGTGGAGCATAAGTACTACCAAATCAGTGACAACTTGACTACCCTCCTACAGTTGCCCCCCCCCCCCCCCCCCCTTCTTTTCTCATGTGTGTGTGTTGACTCACACACAGTAATACACACAAACACATTCATTCATTTATGGGACACAATATACATTACTTGGGAATGAACTCGCAAATCTAAGCTATGTTTCTCTCCCGAAATGGGAGACAAACTCAAGTTTCCAAGCAAAAGCTAGCCCATTACGCGTATGAATGAACTTATCATATAATTTTTCTACGCCACTTGGGGATGTGGGGGATGCAAAATGCAGGTACTGTCAAGCACTCATGGAGACAACCTAAGGTGGGATCACCACTTCTATCTCTTCTTGGAAGACTGTTTCTATATATATTACATGAATCTCCACAATCACAATGGGCCTCCATGACTTTTTTCTTTTCAACTCAAGAAATTTGTGTACGCAAAGGCAAACAATCTTTTTGCATGCCATGGCCCAGAAGAGAACTGCACATGATCAGATAACTTATCCAAAAATACACACACAAACACACACACACACACATATATATATATATATTATTCTATACCTACCCAAGAGTCCAATGCCATACTGACTAGCATATTGCATATAATTTTCAAGACAAAAAGTTTTCATTATTCTTCCACAAATTTAATGGGCAATCCAGCAGTCTCTATTCGTACATAAAAATGGTCCTGGTGCATCTTACTTTACAAAGAACGCTTTTTCTATTCATCTTCGTTCTCCCAGCTTTATCCTTTTTTTTTTTTTTTATTAAAAGAAATGTGAAAGGAAAAAAATTTCTAAATACTATATGCGTATAGCGATTCGATATAGAGTCGTTTGTATGAAAAAGATGAATTTTCTTTTTCCATCTTCAACAAGTCAACTTGATTTAAGTATTCCTAAATAGCAGCGAACTTAACGTAAAGATGGTAAATACACTTGACACTTAATATAGAAAATATTTGGTATGCCAGTTTTGTTTACTAAATTAGTTTACTTCGATGTATTGATAGTATTTTTATAATTAATAAATGTGTTTTATCTTTTTATTTAAAATTTAAACAAAAAATTATGACGGATGATATCATTTGATAAAATGCACCTAGCGTTACTCAATTTTAAATATGAGATTTAACTCTCTTCGGGTCATGATTGAAGTATCAAACTGACGGAATTAACAAAAATAAAATGACTAAAATATCGTCATTTTTTTATTTGAAAAATAAATCAAATCTTAAAAGAAAAATTACACTTTACCCTCCCGTTGTTAAGCTCAATGACACTTTATCCTATTGTGATTATCTCATTTCATTTAATTTTTTTGAAAGCATTTTTTTCACCGTCATTATTTGAAGATTAGCAATCTTAATTTTTTATTTTAGAATCCGAGTATCCATTCCACTTTCTTTTCAAGGGTTAAATATTATCACCAAAGCTTTATAAAGGAGAGCATATCACTTATCTTACAATATATATATATATATATATATATATATATATATATATATATAATAAGGTGCATGTTTGGTTGTTTAATTTAACAAAGTTCGAAAGGGACCACATTTTTCATGGATGGTGATTTGGTGAGATTAACAATCTTTTTGTGGTCCCCACTTATACTTTGTAACAAAAGCTTGACATATAAATTATTATATCAATTTCCTTGACTTGTAGTGAATGGAGGCCTCCATTCAACTTTTAGTTCATTGCTGGCTCCCATTTAACACAGGCCGACCTTATTTGGACACACACACACACACACACATATATATATATAAATATGTGCACTATTTGTAATGGCACTATTAATTTCTAGTTATCTTTTATTATACATACATACTACATACATACATACATATATATATATATATGAGAGAGAGAGAGAGAGAGAGAGAGAGAGAGAGAGAGAGAGAGAGAGAGATGATATAGAATGGCTCCTTTGGAAATTTTAAATCTGTGTTGTTGACTTTGGCAAACTTTAAACAATGATACCCACACGTAAGAATATATATATATATACCTATATATATATATATAGATAGATAGATATTTATGTATGTATGTATATGTATTTGTTTATACATGAAAAACTTTCCTTGCCACCACAGGGAGGACTCCACAGGACCGGATATACTATTAAATTTGTGATGATGGTCCACCACAATTTACATATAATTAAATATGAGGCAAGATCCTGGAAGAATGAATAGCTTAAATGCTGTACCCAAGAATTATTCTTGGTAACTTCAAGAAGAAGAATGAAAGCTTATAAAAGATGTTCAGTCCACGAAAGCTAACCCTCTGGTCCCCCTCATTCACACACACACACACACACACACACACATATATATATATATATGTGTGTGTGTGTGTGTAAACTGGAAAATGAAAGCGTGCATGTTTTGGGGGTTGAAAATTAATAATCGTTAACTTGAGCTTGAACTTAGGAAAGCTTTCATATTTTGAAGCATTGCCGACAGTGCCATTTGGCGTCTCATGCTTATCATTTTCTCAGTTTAAGCAGACAGTTTTGAAGCCACTGCCATATATACATATATTGTATCAATTATCTTTACAATATTATACTTGTATTTTAGTGTATTGCAAGTTTTAATATGTTAACGAATGCATATATAATTATGCAGCATGCTAACAAGAAAAATACATAAATCATATATATATATATATATGTATGTATGTATGAATCCCTTTTTGTTTCTCATATTAGAGGCATACAACTCAGAAAATTCAGTATATATTTGTTTTGCTGCTTTGACATTTGATGTTTGACAAGTGCATTATTGAGAACCAAGGGACAATTAAACACAATGACACAATGGAGGGGTCTCCGGCCTAAAAGTCTATGGCAAGCGAAAGCTACAGCCCACCTAAGTTTTTTTCTATCCCCCACTTTCAATTAATTTGTAAGGTGTTCTTGAGCCTTAAATTCTTTTATTAAATGTCTATCCCAAATATATTAGGAGCTTTACGGCCCAAAAAGTAAGTAAAAATTAACTCAATAAAACTCATCTAAATTATTTGAAATCAGTTGGATGCATAAATCCTATCTCACAATGGTCAGAAGTAAGCTTTTTCTATAATTTATTACTAAAAGATGTAACTAAGTTAGTTGTGGTTAACTAAATATTTTTAGTAAAAGATACACTTCTAGTTGATATATATATTTTTTCTCTGTATATATATTGAGTACAATGATGAAAAAGAAAAAAATCTACTGAAGTGTATGCGCATACGTTGAGTTTCGAAGTTTAAACAATATTTGTAAAAAGAGAAGACTTTGTCATATCGAATAAGACCTCGGTCTCAGATGATATTTTTATAATTAACAATAAATTTTATTTTTACATTAAAGATAAAAAAGAAAAAAACAAAATTAATGGGACTCATATATATACAAAATAAAAGCAAGTGAACAATTTAGAACTGGACTCTCTAATTTACGGAAATTGTATTATGAAGAGTTTGCATATTCTCTATATTCACCCTCATTAAAACCGAAACTACTTCCAAATCATTCTTAATTTGCACTTGAGTAGCATAGAAGCTCCCCACTAATTTTTCTCCCATATTTTCTTTGGATCTCTTTTCCTTCCTTTTTTTTTTTTTTTCTATTTCTATCCCCACCCGAATTTCTTTCCCTTCATTTTGTTCCTCTGTTGGACCATGGATGTTTTCTTATTCCATTTTCTAATACATTGGGAAATCTTTTATTTTGTTTTAAATCAAAATTAATTCAAATAAACTCACCAATCGCCCACAATTTACGTACAGATATGGTGACTTGGGAAAAGGGTTGAATCCAGAGATGCAATTAACTTAACCAACTCACCTATCACGAGGGTTTATATATATATATATATATAGATATATAAAAAAAAAAAAAGCTGCATAAAGCTGTCAATCATTGATTGTGTAGTATGATACTACGATGTTAACTGTCCCAAGTAAAGCAGTTTATTCCAGCTCCTTTTTCACTGGCTTTTAACCTTTATGTCCGTACTTTCTCTGAAATTTATGTAAAAGTCACAACTTGATAGATTATCATGATTGCTTCCTGATTGTGGAGTAATTTTTCAATGCCCTGAGTAAAAATGTTAGAGTAAGGTCCGAATAATGAAAATTTACTATTAGGTTGACACGTGTATTGTGCTAACATAATCACACATGATATTGACATATGTAATATATTTGATAATTAAATTTTGAGTAATGATACTCTTAATGATTGTAATATTTCTCAATTAACGTATAAATTTTATATTATTAATTTAGATAAATTATACTTATTTTTTTAAAAGTTTTTTACAATTACATTAATTTTTATAAAAAATTTAAAATTATATTTATATTTCATATTTTATCTGACAATATATACATATCTTGTCCAATCAAAATTTTTTTTATTCAGAATGACAAAATTTTTTATTTTATTTATTTATTTTTATATTTTTTTGAATTCTTTAACTTTTTAAAAAAATTTATTTATTATTTTATTTTAAAATAAATTTAAGGTAAATAAATTATTTTAATTTTATATAAATATAAATGAACATTTTTATCTATATTTATTTGCAAAATGAAAAAAAAAAATGGTCAAGATTTTAAAAATTCAAAAAAAAATATTAAAGGGATAATTTTATCATTTTAAAGAAAAATTTGACTAAAGGATAATATTTGAATATTATTAAGTTAAGCAGGAGAAGGTCAGTGTAATTTCAAAAATTTCAGAAGAGATCAATATAATTATAAAAAATTCTCATAAGAGGTCAATATATATTAATTTTAATTTTTAAATACTCAATTAACTTATAATATGACTTGATATCATTGATCGATATGACAAATTGACGCACTAATATATCAACCATTAAAGAATTTTTACTCAGGTGATTCCAGTTTTATATATATATATATATATATATATATATATATATAAAGATTGTACTGTAAATAAACATGTATAATATTTAGTAAAGTTATTTGAATACTTGAAGTGTACACACACGAATCAACTCGTGAAGGTCTAATTTAGATATTATTCATACTAAGTGTCACGTGTAATTTGTCATTATAAATTATTTTATACACGTGATTATTTATTCATCGACTTGAAATTAATTATCATGAATAACTTCTCTCTTAAAACCCTAATTTAGTGTAATTCATTTCGTATATGATTTTTTTTTCAAAAAAGAAAAAAAAAATTCAACTAATAATGTTTATATTAATGCATGAGATACATAATTAGATCTATCATTTGATATATACTCCTCATCCTACAAATATTATTAATTTTTAAATTTGAAATGTTCCATAATAATAATAATTATTTTTTAAAAGTGAAGATATAAAAATTGTATCTTTCCTAAATTATCTCTATCAATGTGTAGTTTTGGAATTTTTTTGAAACAATTTGACAATGTAATTCCCTATTTTGTAGGTTAGTTTGCACATTTATACTTTATACTTCAGTGTAAATGTATTTCCCCTAAAAAATCAAAAATTTTAAGATGGACATTCTTTGAAGGACAGGAGTATGTTAATAATATGTGTGTGTGTTTGTGTGTGTATCACTAACTTAACTTTGATACAGACATAAACATATATATATATATACACATGTACATACAACATACATACATACATACATATACATATATATATATATATATCAGTGATCGATCAATATATAAATAAAAAAGTAGGACATTGGCAGGCCTGCAATATAAGGATAGACAAACAAATATAATTAATTAAAATAAATAAAAAATCATAAAAAGCCGACAATCATATTATTAAAATCAATTATTTTAATTTAGAAGCAAACATACCCAAATTCTTGCTGCTGTATTCAATGACAAATCACCATTTCCAAAGATAATCTATTTTTAAGAAATGCATAATAATTTAATTATCAGATAAAATACCATATATATGAGTATTTGTATGCATACCTCCGTGCAAATAGCGCAATTCGGTGAATCGGTTCCATGACAGTGAAACCTTTGACCAATGCAATGCATTGATGAAGCTTCTTTGTAGCTGACCATTTTGAATTTCCCCCTTTGAAATTCTTGATAAATTTATGGAGTCCAGTAAATCAACCGGCTGTGATCCAATGTATAAGTGGGCCCCAGAGCATCGATGGTTGAAAACTAAGTTAAATGGTCAGTAAAAATTGGGTTTAGTCAAGATTTTGAAGGTGTGCTTTAATTTTAAGTGAAAAATAAAAGAAATAAGATAAAATTTAAATTAAACGAAAATTTTGGATGAATCAATTTAAAAAATTCACAATTTTATATGTTCACTAGGAGGTTATAGTCTGGAAAAGCTTACTAGTAGTTCCGCCCTTCTTTACATAGCAAGATATTATTGGAATTAATCACGTTCAAGAACTTTGCATACTACAATGTGACAATTGACGTTGTACATTGTCAATGATACTGCATCATATTTAATATGACTCACTAAAAAATTACATGATATCACTGGAAATACACACCGCTACAGTAGTGCGACCGTTCTCAATTTGATTTAAGAACTTTTTTTCAAACACAACGTGACAAATCACTAAAAAATGTGACATGATGCTAGTGTAAGGATACACATTTGCGCTAGTGCTCTAGTCCCACTTAAGTATTTTCTTGCGTGTTAGTGCTCTCATTTCCCAGTCATTCCAACCACTTAATTAACTGATTATTGCAACTATAAATAAGAATCAGAAACAGAAGGGGAAAGAGGGAGAGAGCGGAGATGCTGATAAAGATGGGAGAAGCCATGGGAGAGGAGGCTGTTCAAATGAAGGAAACCCCCTTGACGCCACACTTCGTCTTAGTTCATGGTGTCAGCGGAGGAGGGTGGTGTTGGTACCGAATCAAATGTCTGATGGAGAATTCCGGCTACAAAGTCTCCTGTATTGACCTCAAAAGTGCTGGAATTGATCGATCCGACCCCAACACCATTCTTTCTTTTGAAGATTATAATAAACCACTCTTGGACTTCATGTCTGCTTTGCCCGATAATGAACAGGTCCTTCCTCTCTCTCTCTCTCTCTCTCACACACACACACACACTCAGTTTGGTGTATATATATAGCTGCAACTCAAGCTGGTATATATATATATATAACAGGTAATTTTGGTGGGGCACAGTGCTGGAGGATTGAGTGTAACAGAGGCAACTCACAAGTTTGCAAAGAAAATAAGCTTGGCAATCTATGTTGCAGCGACGATGCTGAAAACGGGTTTCTGGACTGACCAAGATATCAAAGATGTGAGTTTCTCTACTAGCTCTTCTCTTTTGTGTTTCTTGATTCTTTCTTTCTTTTTTTCTTTCTGTTTTTTAATTTTAGAAAAATGAATTAATGAAGGAAAATGATAACACAGTTTTGTTGCATCAATTAACCCATTTATATGTAATGGTAACTTTTTTTTAATAATAAATTCACTAATTTTTAATGAGATTTTTGATAATTATAATAATTTTTCTTACTTTATATGACACAAATATATTTTCTTTGGTCAATTTTTTTTTAAATGACAAAATTATTTATTTAATTTTTTTAACATTTTTTCATTTTGACCATATTTTTAATAATTTTTTCATTTTCAAACAAATATTGATTAAAATTTTAAATTTATTTTTATATAAATAAAAAAAAATCTTTATAAAATGTTAGAAAAAATTGGTCAAAATTAAAAAAAAAATTGAAAGGACAATTTTGTCTTTTTAAAAAAAATTGACTAAAAGAAAATATTTATAATTTATCAGTAAAAGTAAACTAGGTTAATATAATTTCAAAAATCTCATAAAAGATTAGTGTAATTGTCAGAAATTTTAAAAAATGTAAGTGTAATTTATTATTTATTTTTTTAAATAAGTGAACCTGACTTATTGACTTTTCTACGGATTAGACCGATCGAGAAATTTCTTTTTATCTTCTTATAATTAGACATCTTGTTCAAATAAGAGTTATTATTTTATGGATGAGATCAATTGATTTAATCAACTGACCACTCCAATTAGAAGTTGGTAATTAGGAAAAACTTGTTTCAATCCTTATATTGACTAAAATTTATTTATAAGGTCTTTACACGCATTCCTTGATTTTAGTTGATTAGAAGTTGGTAATTAGGAAAAACTTGTTTCTATCCTTATATTGACTAAAAGTTATTTATAAGTTTTTTACACGCAATCTTTGATTTTAGTTGTGTAGTAAATTTCATACAGACGTAATAAGATACTAAAAAATCAGAGATCGTCACACCATATTATCATACTAATTAAAATAATTTCTCAAAATAAACAGACAAGTTATTAGTATAGTGTGATATAATTGGAGTATTGGTCCAATGTAGTTCATGAATAATTTTTCCAAAAAATAGTCACATGCTCGCATATAGAACGGTGGAAAATTATTATATAATACTATATCAGAGATCAAATCAATGGTTCCAACTAATCAGAAACTGTCAAATATACGAGAGCTATTTTTTTATATTTTAAAAATCAAATATATTATATTTCTAACATGTCTCAGTACTCGTTCGATCGCATATTTTTCGGCCAAAATTATCGGGGACATACAAAATTTTAGTTTCATTTTTTATATTTTTATCTTAAAATCATAAGTGAAACTCGTTCTTTTGTCATTTCTCGTATCGTCAAATATTCTCTTAATTTATCATGGTGTTTGATTCGACGTCTCGGATCATTCGATAATTTTCAAATATTCTCTTAATTTATTATGGTATTTGATTCGACATCTCGGATCATTTGATAATTTTCAAATATTCACTTAATTTATCATGGTATTTGATTCGAGGACTTGGAACATTTCGATAATTTCTTACGTGATTTGTTTTACACTGTTACTGCCCATGCCTGCTGGGTGCTTACTGAAAAGACCAGTGTGTTTTAAAAAATGGAAACAAAGACGTGAAAGGATTTGATTGATCGGACGGTAGGGTGTTCCAATCATTGTTGGTTTGTGGGAGTCGTTTGCGCGTTATCCTGATGACAAAACAGATCGGACGGCGCGGGGTAATAGTTGCCAACTGTCTTCACGTAAGCAATGCTGTGGAGCACTAGGCCGCTTCCACTTAATCATATTTTTTAACGGCGTTTTGCTTTTACTTGTCATCATAAACGCGGTTTGAATCCAGCGTTTTGTCCAAAATAAGCACGTGGCCTTCATGCGTAGCACAATATACATAAATTTATGGCTCATTGCGGTAAGCATGGCCCACTCTATCAGTGAAATTAGAAATTATACCATACACATTCTTAGTCAAAGTTATAAAATCACACCTCACGAATAGTGTTTGAAATATATTAAGTTAAAATATTTAATTTACATTCATATTTCGTTGTTATATTATATTTTTTTGTAATTTAAATGATACGTGAAATCGGTACACGTGTATGAAATTTGACGTTTAATCCTACTTGATAAATAATAGTAGGTATCAATTTCGAAATTACGGACGTTACAAAAAAAAATTAACGTTTTGAGCATTAACTAAATGAGTAATCTATACTGACCAAAATTTTTTATCTAAAAAGTTTATACAGATGAGTTGACAGTATTATGATAGAAAATTAATATAACACTGCTAATTCATCAGTGTAAACTGAATAGATGCGTGACTCAATCACCAAATTAATTAACCAAAAAAATATGTAAAAATTAATTTAAAATTACAAAAAAATATTAAATTAAGAAATTATAATAAAAATGAAGAAAATAATTTTGAAAGAGTATGTAGGGGTAAAGTATGATAAGTTTACAAGATAATATGTTGTTGTATTAATCATTGATGATGAAAAAAAAAATGAACATTAATCCTATGAAATGTCAAAGAATAAAATTATTTAAGAGGTATCACACTAGGACACTCAAGTATTCTACTCATTTAAGAGGTAAAATAATGATATACATTAAAAAAATGAAGACAACATTTGGGAGAAATACATTTTTTTTTTGGATATTTATATTCAACATTAATTTCTAAGTTATTAAAATATGTGAATAATGACCTAAATGTCTAGTAAATAGAATATATTAAATGAAAAAGGTCAATTTAATTAAAATAACAGAAGTTGCCTATGGTCATAACTTTCACACTTGTATGTGAAGTCTTATTTTATATTTAACAAATAACATGTAAAATATATAATTGATCATTTAATTATTAAATTTACCCCTAACACTGTCTTAAATTTAATCAGATTTTATAAGGTTTTTTTAAAACACATTCTAATAAGAATGAGTATCACCCAAATCAATAAGAAAAGGAATGCGTTAACGCGTGACTTTCTAAAGTCTTAGTAAATGGAGTTAAATTGTCATTCTTTTACACTACGAAATGATATATATATATATATATATAGGGGCCTTGTCAATAGTTTTGAGATTTGATGATTTAATATATATATATATATATATATATATATATATATATATATATATATATATAGGGGCCTTGTCAATAGTTTTGAGATTTGATGATTTAATATTGAACAGGGAGTGCCAGATTTATCGGAATTTGGTCAAGTGTATAACTTTGAATTTGGATTGGGAGTTGAACAACCTCCAACCAGCATTATTGTCAAGAAATCATTTCAAAGAAAAATCATTTATCATTTGAGCCCTCTAGAGGTAATGCTAAGATCATGTTAGCACACATCTCTCTCTCTCTCTCTCTCTCTCTCTCTCTCTCTCTATATATATATATATATCATCACCTAGATTAATTAATTTATATGTCTGATTGTGGTTGTTCATATATTATATATATATATATATATATATATATATATATATATATATATATATAGGATTCAACCTTAGCTGCAATGCTTCTAAGGCCATGGCCAACTCAAGCATTACAAACTGCTCGATTTGCAGAGGGGCATGACATAGATAAGGTTCCGCGTGTCTACATAAAGACAATGTATGATAACGTAGTGAAACCGGAGCAACAAGAAGCAATGATCAAGAGGTGGCCGCCGTCGGAGGTGTTTGTTTTGGAAAGTGACCACAGCCCATTTTTCTCCGCCCCTTTTGTGCTCTTTGGCTTGCTTGTTAAGGCCGCTACTTCCTTTGGATGCAGCTAGCTAAGAGTCAATGACTCTCATTCCTTATCCTCTTTTGTGTGTGTGTGTGTGTGTGAAGAATGCATTACAATTGTTCTTCTTTTCCAATAAACAGAGTAAATCTTGATATCCCATATAGGATTTTGAACTCCAAATTAATGTATACAAAATAGTTAATTAGGAGGTGTCTAAACTGTGCATTAACACTTCTTTTGGGACTTCAGTTATGCATGCTCCTCTAGCTACCAGCAATATCAGCAGCTAGTGAAAGTCATGGTCTGAACTTGGCCTGATACCTGAAATCTCTGGTGTTTAATTTCTTATGAAGAGATTGCTTTTAGCTTCAAGTTAGTTATTTATTTATCCTGGATACATTACAATTGAGTTAATGAACTATTAGTCATATCAATAGACAACTTTTATATTCAAGTTATCTTGAGTTGATGAATATTAATCACATCAACATACAACTGTTATGTTCAAGTTATTCAACTGACATAACTGATTCTCATTCAACTGTAATGTATTAAATAAATAAATAAATTTTCTTTATTTAGGCCCTTTCAAACTCAAGACTGGGTCCCAGTAAGAATTGTTCCCATAGTAATCTCGAAAACAAGAGGTTGAAGCCATGTGGCCTATTAGCTCAGCTGGTTAGAGCGTCGTGCTAATAACGCGAAGGTCGCAGGTTCGAGACCTGCATGGGCCATCTATTTTGTTTTTTCACCGCCTAATGGAGCGACTGAGATGTTGCTTCCTTTTGTTTTTCACCGCCTAACCATTTAACTAATGAAAAAACAAATTTAAATGTAATAAATTTGTTTACATTATATTTGCGTTTCAGTTTCCATGTGGCCTATTAGCTCAGCTGGTTAGAGCGTCGTGCTAATAACGCGAAGGTCGCAGGTTCGAGACCTGCATGGGCCATCCGTTTTGTTTTTTCAGGGCCTAATACAGCGACTGAGATGTTGCTTCCTTTTGTTTTTCACCGCCTAACCATTTAACTAAATGCGTTAATGAAAAATAAATTTAAATGTAATGAGTTTGTTTACATTATATTTGCATTTCAGTTTCCATTAAATTTACATTATTTTTTATTTGGGTATTAATTAGGATCATTTAAATTTTGTATTAATTAATGTTATTTAGATTAGCATGTTTATTAATATTTTTATATCTTAATTAAGTTGGATGCATGGCATTTATGAGTTTTAATATATCTTCTTAGTATTTCTGTATATTCGAGAGTTAGAATTATTTTTAAGAAATGCACAAAATCCAATTTATTGTATGAAATGAGTTATTCGAGAGTTCAGAATTATTTTTAAGAAATGCACAAAGTCCAATTTATTGTATGAAATGAGTCATATATAAATAGGTTACTTGTGTATAGAATCCCATTTAGCAGAGTTTTAGATTTTAAAAATTTGAGTCTAAATATTTGATTATTGGAAAATAAATTATGAAGAATACAATCAATTTATTATTTGGGTATTCAGTAAAATTATTTAAAAGTTATTTTAACTATGTATATATTGGATAATATGCAAGTCGCGTGTTTTTAAATAAAACTTGTAAAAAGTTAAAACTATTTTGAAAAATAATTCTTTTAAAACTCTATTTTGCAAAATTTAGTTTTGAATTAACTTGTATAATTGGAAATACACAAGAAAATGTTCCATGTGAATGGTGCTATAAATGAATCGAGTAATTAAAATTAAGGTGTTTCAAATTACGATGAAGGTTAATTTATTTATGATTTGAGCAGATATCGAGCAAGTTTTTATTTGAATTGATTAAGACTTCAAACTTAAATAATTTGATTTTTTATATAATGTTACAATATTTATTCATTTATCAAGTCGAGTTAAATTTGAATTAATTAAATTAATAAAATTTAAAATATATTTAATTTTAATTTATTTATTTAACGAGTCAATCCTAGATAACTTCTAATCTAACTTAAGAATCAAGTTAAAAAAAACTTGATTCATTTTTACAATTGTAACAGCTTAAAATTGATGTAATTAGCTAGAGAATTCAAGGTACTATTGTTACAAACTTAAATAACTTGTAATCGAATTTCCGAAGAACCGAATTCAAGTAGCATAATCTGGTTTTACAACCTTAATTAAGTATTGATACGCCAAAAATATTCCATCCAATCAGGATATGATATGTGTCTAGCTTTGTTCTGTGCAGGTCATAAGATAATTGGATACACCGATCTCACATTGGTAAGGAAGACTTCGAGAGTTATAATCACATGGGATACCGATCTCGCCTCCATCACCTCGGTCTACCGACCTCGTAATGGTGGGACAGGTGTTGACACGAAGGGATGACACATGTAATTATGACAAAACTGTCGCCGTCTGACAGACTGCATACTCTAGTTCTGCAGAGAGGCAAAAAAGGTTCCTAGCCCTGCGAAGCAGCATGGCCGGTGGCAACCGTGACGAATAAAATCGTGGTAAAATTGCCCCGCCGTATGGCACTGAATTCAATACTCACAAGAGTTGGAAGGTACGTAAAAGGGGATTGATCTCTCTTTTGATTATTAAGTTTTCATCCTGAGTTATATATTTTTTGATATTTTTTAATTTAATTATCGGAGTGGCTGTCATCGGAGTATTATCCGGTAGCAATCTAACTTCATTTCTATCCAGGATTTACACTAAAGAGAAACTTGAACTTTGACGAGTTCCAAAATTGTAGCATCAAATATAAAATTGATGTAATTAGCTAAAGAACTCGAAAGTTACTTTGGTAATAAACAGTTGCGTGAGCGCTCCACAAAGAGCTCAAGGTGCCATTGCTGAGACGTTATTCTCGCAGGAAAACGAGCGGGTGCGGTTTTGAAAGGCTTTAAAGCAACGCAGTTTGACCGCATCGTTGGCTGGACATTAATCGGATCAACCAATCAAAAGTTGCCAAGTAGACATCCTCGGAATCACGCTTCAATTCGCTGGAAGTTATTGCCCGTTAGTTAATAGTTACAAGTGGCAAAGTAATGCCTTCTTAAAAATCTAGCATTATTGATTCTATATATGTATTTCACCGCCATCTCTTTTTTTGCATTGCCCCTGCAATCTCCCAAGGTAAGAAGACATCGACTCTACTCTTTCTTTGATTGTATATGTGTGTGTGTATATCTATATATATATATATATATATATATATGAATCCATTTGTGTATATATGTGTCCTAGCTGTATTGAATAATCTTGATTTGAATGATCTGTTTTTTTGAATCGAAACTATGATGAACTTCGTTAGGGTTTCGTTTTTTGGTTCTTTTCTTTTGTAATTCGCAATTTTATCTTGCTTGCACCTGTGGATTTCTTGGTTTTCATGTAATTTCATTTATGAACGCTCATTGTTGGTCTGTTTTGATTGGTTATGTCATACTAAAGTTTCTTATTTGTATAAGATCTAGGGTTTCAGTTTTGGTGGGTTTGCCTAGGGTTGTGTACATTGTTTGTGTATGGGATTTTGGTTCGATATTTTAATTTTTTTCTTAATTATATGTGAATTAATATCATATTCCCATGTTGTTGTTGTCTTGTCAATCCAGTGGTATCAAGGTTTTGGATTGTTCTTCATAAACTTCTCTTAATTCTATTGTTGGGGATTGTGTTTGTGTGGTATTCATAGCTAGAGACTAAATTGTAATATGTAGTGGTTTGTATTGGACTTTAACATCTAATACAGCAACGTGACTAATACAGCAATGTAGTGACCAAGGATAGATATGTATTGACCAGTGTTTAACAATATCAGCCTATAATTGGAATCATGGTTACATTGCAACACATTATAAAAGGTACAGGGATCATTATTCTAGCTATTTATTGTTTTCTTTCTTCAATCTATAGTTCTATACTGTGTGGATATATACATGTTAGTGTTGGTAAAAGTGCAAAGCATAATTTGATAACATTACCTAAGCCAGGTGTACCTCAAAGACAAATCAAATAGGCATTGCCCGGGGGTGGCCGTCTACTGAGCCTGGCTCAAGCATTGGTGAGGCTAATCATCACAAATAAGCCAGTATCATTGGGCTGGCCTTGAATTGATTTCTTTTTGACATTGTCAAGAGAGAACTTCTATTATAATTTAATGAAAGTCAGTTATGGGTACAAACTTTTTTCCAGTTGTAAATTGCTACAAATTTCTAAATGTTGAATTTGGTAAATTTTGTAATTCCTCTTGTTCTTAGTCATATCTTCTATAATCTGCAGTACATGTTTTTTTTTTAATCACTTGAAAGATGGCTGTCCAAAATTTTCTTTCTTGAGAACAAGACTTTCCTTGACATGACTTTTCATTTTCTTAGATGTCAATGTAAACTTCCGTGCTCTGAGATTGGAACCTTTTAATATGTCACTAACCTATTTCCAACTAATCCATGGTCATGATGAACTCTTATATTACTATATGCTGGTGAAAGTATAAAAACAAGTGAGTAGCTTTGTTTGATTTTTTGAACATGGCATGCTTCACTTTGCAACAGGGCAAGCTGCCTGTTCAATCTGTAACATGGGATTCCCTTGATGGGACCCAATCTAGGAGGCTCCTGATTCTTGTGCATGTGCGAAACAACTAAATGCTGTGTTGAACTGCATGCATCCTAACAGAGTATTCCAATATAGATTATAAATGCTTCTTCATATCAAATCTTTTCTGTACTTGCTGCTTTCAAATAGACATCATTTTCTATTATGAGATTAGCAGTTGCATAACCAGGCTTTTGTCTCATCATAATATGATTCGTTTTTGTGGTTTTATTTGCTGTAAGGGTTTGCAGATTGTTTAATATTTGTTTTCTTAATTGTTGTGCTTCTTCTCTCTCTCTCTCTCTCTCTCTCTCCACTTTAAATTTCTCTTATTGTTCAAAATTCTTATTTCTCATCATTATATGTATATACTTGTAGGCATATGTCCACTTTTAGCTGTAACTGACAGTATTTCTGCACTGAACTACAGCTTTGACTTTCAGATCTTCATGAATTCAAGAAGCACTGTTGCATCTGCTGTTTCCTGTGAATCAGGAAACAAGAACATTTTCTTTGTCTGGATTCTGGTTTGCTTATTCTCAATATTCCTTGGAACTCCTATTGCATATGTGAATTTCCTGTTGTTTAAGGCTATTGTCAGGTGTCCTTCCTCATCAGTTTGCATATTGGAGTCTTCAGGGATATTCATATATAGTAGCAAGGAATTTTAAAATCCATCCACTGTACTCCCCCTTCATTTGATATTGGACAACATGGTTTCCTCTCAATGTTTAAATTTGACTAGGACCCCCGATGCAAAAACCATTCCAGACCCAGGTGCTTCTACCAATGGGTCCTCCTGATAGTCTTTCGTCAGATCATGTTGAGTTGGACTTTACTGATGTATTTGGTCCTGCACCAGCTCAAGCACCTGTAGATAAGAGCTTTGAGAATTCCAGAAATTTGGCTGCTGCTCGTGATGAAAATGAATTAATCTATGATGATCCAGCAGTAATTTATAGCCGATCCCATTCTTTGGTGGGACCCACAACTCATGTTAGTCAATCGTTGAAGCTTAGCAAGCTCACCTTACATGAGACTGAGGAGTCAATGGAACTTCTGGAGGGAGTCGGTGAATTTGCACGGGAAGCTCAGGAAACTGCTTTCGCCGATGGAGCTTTAGAGGACTCTATTGTTCATGTTGATGGTAATCCTTTGAAGAGCCAGAGTGTAGGAATAGAGGAGTTTGAAGTTTTGAAGGTTGTTGGCCGAGGTGCATTTGGGAAAGTGTATCAGGTGAGGAAGCGCAGTTCTTCAGAAATATTTGCAATGAAAGTCATGCGCAAGGATAAGATTATGGAGAAAAATCATACTGAATACATGAAAACTGAGAGAGACATTCTCACAAAAGTAGATCATCCCTTCATTGTACAGCTCAGATACTCATTCCAAGTAACGACTTACTCAATATTCTGGACATGAAGAAGTATTTGAATCCTTTTAGCTTTCTTATGTTAATTTTTTTTTGCACGTTTCAATGATGTTCTGATAGATATCTGGAATTATACTCAAGTTGCAATTACAAAGATCTTTGTCTGACACTTAATGTTAAGATGAGTTATTTATGTAATGCAGACCAAATATAGACTGTATCTTGTGCTTGACTTTGTTAATGGGGGTCACCTTTTCTTTCAACTCTATCACCAGGGTCTATTTAGGTACTGCTGTTTACTGTTCCTTATGATTGTAGGAATGCTTGGAGAAATGTAGCTGTGTAAATATTTTTCATTTGTTTCAGGGAGGATTTGGCACGGGTATATACTGCTGAGATTGTTTCTGCTGTTGCTCATCTCCATGCAAATGGCATAATGCACAGAGATCTCAAACCTGAGAATATTCTTTTGGATGCAGAAGGCCATGTAAGCTCTCTCCCCCCGGCATGTGCATGCCCGTGCACCTTTGAATGTGTGCATGTGGTTAACTCTACTAGTCTGTTCAATTAAGTCAGTAAATTTACAGACCCTTAATCAGAACTAACACTTTGTTAGCCTCAACTTAAGAATAGGCTTTTTCTTTTTTACTACGTGGGATGTGATACATAAAACCTCTTCCTCAATTTTTCTCTATCCTGAATTTACTCCATGTTGGAGCAGTCATGGACATTTGTTGCGCATGGCCAAACTATCATAGATAACTTTCCTTAATATTTTTGTCATTGCACTTTTTTGTACATATGCATGCATGTATTGTTTGTGAATACTTTTTTTTTTTTTGATAAGTAATGTTTCTGTGAATACTTTTAACTAACATCTCACTCGCTGTCCTTCCACATTATGGTTTTATGCTTGATTCCAGGCAATGTTGACTGATTTTGGACTTGCAAAGCAATTTGATGACAACACAAGATCCAACTCTTTGTGTGGAACATTTGAATATATGTCGCCTGAAATTGTTCTTGGTAAAGGTCATGATAAGGCTGCAGACTGGTGGAGTGTGGGAATTCTACTGTATGAGATGCTTACTGGGAAGGTCAGTGATTTCCTGCTGATCCATTGAAATTGACTTCTGAGTGCAAGTTTCTCCTTCCAAGTTCTTTTTTGTCATTAACATATGCCCATGACAAGCCCTCAGCTTGTTCAACAGGGAGGACTGAAAATCTTGTTAATCAATATTTCAACTTTGAAGTTGGTGCCTGACTAAAACTTTTATTAACTAACTTGGCCATCTTATGGGTCAAGAGGCAAGTTCAGAAAATCTGACGTGTGACTAATATTTTAGAGAAGTGAGTGAAGCAGCTGCTTCTAGGCTTTAGGAATTGTGATTCGTTATATGGAGTATGAAACACTGCAGATGTATGTGTGATGTATGCCTGCCTGATTTTGTGTTTTATGATACCTTGTCTATGTGTTTGTCGCTTAAATTTCTTGTCATTGAATTTTCCCACACCTCGTGGAGAAGGGTTTGGTAACATGAAATTCTCTTAATGATACTGTGGTCATTACCCTCTGTTGAATGAACCAGTTGAAGGGTATTCCTAATGGTAGAGAAGATGCTTCCGGTTGTGCATTGAAAATGCCACTTTATCATCCTTATCCTCCCCCCGTGGGGCCATATTTGGCATTCCCATCCCCTCTTTGCTTATTTTGTTGTTGGCTATGACATGTAATGAAACTAATCTTTTGAGCATTGGAAGTCTGCATATTTAGTTGGGATTAAGGTTTTTTTTGAGTTGAGTTGAAGTCGGCATATTTGGGACTCAGGAAACCAAAAACCTCAAGTTCAATGGGCCTAATAAAAGTTTGTCATTTAGTTGAGCTTTTCCACTGTTTATTAGGAAACTGAAACAACCTGAGGTGTAATACCTAGGATGTGATGACTGTTTTTCTTCCCCTTCATTTTCAAGCGCACAAATGCAGGGTGGGCTTTGTTGTTGCTATTGAAATGTTTCCTCCAGATAAAGACATAATACAATTCTGGACAGTTGTACCAAATAGTAAACTACGTGCTTAATTCAATCAAATTAGAAGTGGTGGAAACAACTTCTACTCAAATATTTAAGAACTTCTGGTTTGTATGTGTCATGAAAGATATACATGAAATAAGTTTGACCTGCTTTCATGTGACTCAAAATCAGTTTGTTTAAAGGTGCTACCAGCTGAAATATTAGTTTTCTTTGAGGAAAATGCCCATCATTTGAATGGACGGTGCCTTATGGAATAAAAGTTAAATTGCTAAATACCCTATATGTGAAGCATATGCAGGATACAAAATCTCTTTCAAGTAGTGTGTAGAAAGGTGGTCACTGGAAGTTGGTTGAACAAGCTACCTGGTTTAAATCAAAACTTATAATGGTTAACTGGGATTCTCCTAAACAATTTGATGACTCGATTTACTTTCTTTTTATTTAAAAAGTTTAGAGGTCTTTCAATAGCTAGTTTCAACTTAGATCACAGATTAGGGATATATTTTTAACCTAACTTTTCTTTTGATTACTTCTGTGGCAGCCGCCTTTCACTGGTGGAAATCAACAGAAAATACAGCAAAAGATAATAAAGGATAAGATCAAGCTACCAGCATTTTTGTCAAGTGAAGCACATTCATTATTGAAAGGGGTAAATATTTTCTTCCTTATTTTCTAAATGAGCATGATCAGCTATCTTTATTGAGGTGGTGAAGATGACTGTTGCTGTAGAAAACCTGGCCACTTGCTTCTCTGCCTATTCTAATCCATGAGGAAGGCCAGATAAAGGGATCAATTTAAAGGCATTAGCTACCCGGTTATTGATAGACTTGAAATATTGTAAAGGTTCTTAAAAAGAATGCAAAAGTGGTGTGGTTGCAAACCTAAGCAAGCTTGTTGATACATCAATGTTTTGTAGTGTAGGTTATGACAGTTTGATTGTTGTTGACCACATTCAATGTTTTGTAATGCATCTTTGCCTGCAGTCGGCTGACATGCTAAAGAAGGCATGGTGCATCATGATATTCTGCACTTTCTTTGATCCCATTATAACTGATTACTGAAAAAATGAGAATAAAGGAATTTTTTTTTTCCTTACAGCTGCTGCAGAAAGAAGCGAGCAAGCGCCTTGGCAGTGGACCACGTGGCAGTGGGGAGATCAAATGCCACAAGTGGTTCAGGTCAATCAACTGGAAGAAACTGGATGCTCGGGAGATTCAGCCAAGCTTTCTCCCTGAAGTTGCGGGAAAACACTGCATTGCCAATTTTGAAGAGTGCTGGACCAACATGCCGGTGCTGGATTCTCCAGCTGCTAGTCCAAAAGACAACCCCTTTAAGGGGTTTACTTACGTGAGGCCTGCAGCTCCTTTTCTGCAGAGGAATGGCTCGTTCTATTAAATGTTTGCCTCCACCTGCAAGGGTTAGATATTTAGGATACTTGCTCTTTTTCATCTCTTCTTTTTCCTTTTTTTTTCCACCGATGATCAAATCAGCAAGCCCATGTGGGGTATCATAAATTTCTTTCTATCTCACGTTGTTGCTAAGAATGTAATAAGGATTAATTTCTTTGTAATTAAGAAGTCTTTTGAGTTACTGACTTGGAACTTGAGGATTAGAAATCAGGTTCTCTTTAATCTAATCCACTGCTAATCTTATATGAAAGATCCTCTCTCTCTCTCTCTCTCTCTCTCTCTCTCTATATATGTATATATATGTATATATGCGCATGTGCATGTGCGTTTTCTACTTATTCTTCATAAGATTTCTGCTTATCATTTCATCTTTCATATATTAACTTGATAACGTAGTCAGGAATTATATCGGTATCTTTAGTTTCCATTTAATTCTATGTTCGTTCAGAGTCTTTTTCTTTAGTTTTTCAGTGTACATGGAGTTTTTTTTAGATTTTCTGGTGGACCCAATATATATGTCCTATTTAACTGTGCGCCCAATTGATTTCATTTAAGAGCCCCATTTTATCTTTCTGGTTCTCATAATAATTTGGAGTTTTTTTTTAAAGAAAAAAAAAATCTTTTGCAGACCCTACTACAGTCTTCAACTGTT
Source organism: Nyssa sinensis (assembly GCA_008638375.1). Taxonomy (NCBI): domain Eukaryota; kingdom Viridiplantae; phylum Streptophyta; class Magnoliopsida; order Cornales; family Nyssaceae; genus Nyssa; species Nyssa sinensis. The sequence goes on along the minus strand of CM018041.1, from coordinate 6,232,867 downwards.
GATTTTGTTTTGATGTTGCTAAATGCTTCACTTATAAAAAAAAAGTGTTTTTTTTCTTTAATTTTGTATTTTTATGTATTCTTAGGGCTTGTTCGACTTTGTTTTCCCAATCCATGCTCTTTGGATTTCCACAACTTTGTAATTGATAGACTGGTATATGTTAGTTTCTTCAGATGATTTCTGTTTACCACCCGGCAAGTGAAACTGAAAACAGCAGGGACTATAGAGTGGAATGCTTATGTGAAGTATTTTAACTACATGCTTTGAATCTCCTAGGAGATCTGTTAACAGCCAAAAGAAACCAGGACAATATTTGTTCAGTGGAGCAGGGCACTTCAGTTTCCCCAGACAACCTTCATCTCAAAGGCAGAAAAAATTTCCTATTTCTCACTGTCAGTATGCTGTAGAAGATGAGGAATATAGTAAACCAGTACCCATGAACTGTTGCAAAGAGGGCAACTATGAACATTGATTTGGAGAAGTTGAAGACCTTCTCTATTGCATTCATCCTTGAAGCCTTTCGTACCATTCCTATAGCCGGAAAAACATCCTTCTGCGAGGGTTGGGCACCATAGAAGGCACTATCCAACAAGAACCAGTTGCTAGTTGCAGCAGTACAAAGAAGATGAAGCGCATACCATTTTAGGATCTTTAACAAGAATCCCGGAAGCTTGGAAGTTGGTTCTTCAAAAGGTATGTCTTCTTTCAGGACCTTTGCCATGTCTGCAGCTGCCATCCTGTGGTTTCCCTCAATTAAGGCAGTGTACCTAGCAGTTTCTGGCATTTTCCATCTCCAGTAATAGGTCAGAGCTGCTGGAACTGCATCGAATATCAGCACAATTCGCCAAACAAAATCTCCATGGTTGATCTGAAAATCATCAGCTGGGCAAGTAGGCCAAGAACATCCTGGAAGCAATCATGGCTACAGCCACTGCAACCAGAATCCCCATTCCGTCCATAGAAAATGCCCCTTGGGGTTTCTGGTTGGCATAATCTGAGATGATTACAGCTGAAAGCGGATGGTCCCCACCGATGCCAAACCCCAGCCAGAACCACGAGAAGCATTGGATAGTGATCCCACATTGAGCTGTGGAGACAAATGAAAGACCTGAAGCAATTGCAGAGCCCACCATGGTGACAAGAGTGATCCCATAAACCTTCTTCCTCCCGAGTTTGTCCCCGAGACATCTGAAGAAGAGCTTCCCTGCCAGGGTTCCACATAAAGCCAGGTCAGTTATGGCATCCATGTTGACAAGTGTGGGTTTCCAAAGGTAGTGTTTCGATGGATCATATATAAGCTTGGTTACTGCAGTAATGGAAAACAGATCATAAGCAATAGTAAAGAATGTCATCCCGGCGACAAAAACAGCTTTGAAATGGTATAGACGAGTCTTAGCACTGTCCAGAGCAGAGAAGACAGCTCGAGTTTCGTCAGCCATGGCCGGAATATTGGCGCTGAGATACGGAGATTTATGAACGAAAGGTATTGATATATGAGATGGGTATTGAGCAACAGCCACCCCAGATGGCGCTCCACAGCTATCTTCAAGAGAATTAGCAGAAATCGAAGGGGATTTACCCAAAACTCTGCTGGTTTTTTTTTTTCTTTGAAACTTTCAAGAGTTTTGCATTGTTACATAAGAACACTCTCTTTGTGAATAACGGATTCATTTTGAAATATCGTTAGCACCAAGCAAGTTGGAAATAACTGGAAAATACATATGGGTTTGGCTTGTAATATATATATATATGTGTGTGTGTGTGTGTGTGTGTGTGTGTATTTTGAATCTTGTAAAACAAATGAATAAACTTGTAGCTACATTATAAAATTGCTTAGGATGTGGAGTAAACCTTTGCCTAGAATGAAGAGAATTTTAATTTTTCCATTAGCAATTTATTCCAAAATATGAGTATGTAATTATTAAGCTTAATTGAGTCAAATGAACACTTCATTCCCATTAGCTGAAGACTCAAGATGAAGCTTGATTAAATTACAATAATAATTTTGAAAATAAAACTTGAGTTAGTTCACAATGTTTTAGAACAATGTGCACAAGAAAAGATATAAACACTTGTGCATTTGCATTCATATACTTGATGAACATTTAATATTTTTATAAAGTATTAACAGTAAAATATATAATCGGCTCATTCGAAGGCAGGGTCATCCGAACGCACCTAAACTCAATCAATTTAAATGGTGATTATTTTTACCTAATTTTTTCCAATAACTTAACCGTTCGAACGAACTTGAGCTTCGTCTAAACATATCTGTGTTCTGTGACAAAGACTAACAATTTGTTCCCCAAACCTGTTTGGGATTCAACTGTCTCTATATAGTGATTGCTTGAACTCTAATGCCATTACTGATGATGTATTAAACATCTTGAGATGTTAAGTGAAACATTAGAGAGATTTCATATAGTCATCGAGGGTGGAACTAGGAAAAAAAATTTGAGAGAGGGCTAAAAAAATTTAGTGAAAAAAGTATTGGGCTCATAATCAATCTTGAAACAATTAATTAAAATTAATAGATCAGTGTCGTTCACCATTTTAGATTAATGATTCCTGTTTAATTCAATTTAGATTGAAGAATTTAATGCTGAGACTATTACATACAATCTTGTATCTAGAGTGATATTATGTGTATTGACAACCCTGGTAGATGGTAGTTATCTATGTCTCAGTCTTTCATTAAAAGCCAAGAAACCAAAAAAAATCCAGAAACTCATTTCCATTCATTAACCTTCTCTCCAAGGAAAAGAACATGAAAATTTCTGTTTGGAAAGGCCAGTGCCCTTAATTCTGATATATATAACATCTCAAATTTTCCAAAAATGACAGAAAATTACAAGCACTGGTATCATTTCGGCTGTTTACAAGATTGGACACAACAGTGAAGTCATCAATTACTTGGACCTAGTTGCAGAATCAGCAACGGCCGCTGTCTTCTCCTGGAGGCTCTCCTTCTCGGCGCCCACAAATTTATCCAATTGTCGTCCATCTTTAAGGAAGAAGAAGGTTGGAGTAGCTTTAATATCCCATGAACTACTAAACTCCTGCACCACACCATACACCAAACTCATTAATCAATGGATTCTCTGAAATTTACAGTGTTTAATTGTCCATAAAATGGCTCCATTATATTTTACACAGACCATCAGAGAAAATTGGAGCCAACATCACAACAAGATGTTATGAAATCAACTTTCAGATGTAATGAAAATGGTGCTGCTTTAAGTTTCAATACCATTAGTGAAGATGGAGTTTCCGATCTAGTTAATATGGTACACGAGAAAAGCCCTTGGGAGAGCTTAATTTCCATACATGGCAGCTTGTGAGATACAAATGTGCTATCTGCACAATACTATAAAAAGTACTATTTATATTTGTGGAGTGCTATGAAGCACAAACACTCTGTTTTGGCTCATGTGTCCGTGTCGAACACTAACACTCTCGAATACTTTCTGGACATGTAAAAAAAGTGTCCAAATTTTGTATTTTTCTAAATTTCGGATAGGTTCTAGACACATTATAAATACGTTAGTACACGTTTTTTTTCCTTTTTTTGGGAATTTTTCTCTCCTTTTCCTCTTTTGTTTTTGTTTTTTTATATACATATATATGTTCTATATAGGTTAGTATATTTGTTTTGGAACTTAAATCATAGATCTTGATGATTAAATGAAAAAATTCTTAAATTTTTATTTAATGACTTTGTTATTTTAATATCTTAATAATATTTTTATGCTTTATGTGTTTTTATGCTAATTTTAATTGAAATAATGTTAAATTATATAGTCAAATAAAAAATATAAAAATATATATATTCAACGTGTCCTTAAAGTATCTATGTCCTACTTTTTTGAGAAATGTCGTGTTTGTGTTATGTCTTCTTAGGTGGAGTGCAATTAATAAGAACTTCTTTTATTTTTTGAGGTAAATCCACATTCGACTCCAATACATGTACTTATTAATTTGAAAATAGAAACTATCACCATGAAGTGTATAACTTCTTAATAAGAGTTTGAAGAGTCCGTAGCATGTAATTATTAATTTGAAAGTAGAAACTATCGGCAATAAGTGTTATTATTACTTACAGCTAGTTCATCAACGTCCACAGTTAAGAATATCATAGAAGGATATTTATCAGCAAGCTCGCAGTAGGCTGGTGCTATCACTCTACAAGGATTAGACCATGATTGACTGAAATTTGCCACGACCTGTAGGACAGTAGAAAAGCAGTTCAAATCTATATGAGAAATGAGATAGGTGGGCTTGAGGAAGACATATAAATTAAGAAGATTACAATTTCACATCAGTACTTCAACAATCACCGTTTGCATTCCTATCAAAGTAGTTGGATTGTTTTCCCTCTATATGTTCTACCCAGTTAGATATAAAAGGATTAAAAATATGTGAACAAAGGAAAAAAGACAAACAAACAAATACTAGGTGTTTGGAACATAATTGCTGGAATGTATTTTCAATTGAGAGTTGCAGTTCACAAGAAATGTTAACCGAATGGGTTACTTGACCTCTCGGGAATAAGTTTCCCATAAATGCAAATGATTGGGGAATGTAATGTTTCCCTTCAGCAAACCATTCTGGAGCATCCAATAAATTTTTCTGCCAACATTTTCAAGACATCTAGGGGAACCGTACAACATACGATTCTCTTAACTCTGTTCACCACCAAACTGTTTCCCGGTCCACTTTTAGGATCTTACTTTAGTTGAATTTCCTTCTTCTGATTTACATTTTTACCATTCTCATTTCTGAAGAAGTAACAATGTCTTGGAAAACTAACTTACCTGAAAAGAAAAAAGAAAAAGAAGGCTTGGGAAACTAGCTGTGCCATTCTTACAATTGCTTCTGGTAAATTGACAGTCGATCAATCCAAATTCACCATGGAAAAGGGTAATCCATATTATGTTCACAATTTTCAGGGAAAAAAATTTCACAATTCCTGGTTTTAAGTTACCATGAGTTATAGTATTTCAGATTTGAGATTTTCTTCAGCACATCAATATTTCAGGCTTGTTGAAATCACAGATAAAAGCACTATGCCACTTGGTTTTGCATGGTTCATGATGCTAAATTGTGGATAGGAATCATGATCTTCGAGCTCCAATGGCATCCAATAATAAGGCTCATTGCTCCAAACAGGGTGTGATTATAAACAAGAAGCAGGAACAACAACTTACTATCTTCCCATCCCTGCTTGCTTCTAATAGCTTTTCTTCCCAACTTGGAATGGTGGTTATAAGGTGAACATTTCCACTGGCAAGATCTACTGGAGGACTCTTATTATTATTGTCACTTTCACTTCCAAATAACTGCACAAATTGTGTAATTCTACATTAGTTGATGTAGTAATATGAAGAAGCAGAGTTAATATTCAACATGACCACTACAAGCATAATTATTGATCACTTAAATCAAACAGTCAGTATAGCAGAAAAAAAAACGAGGCTAAAATCAGAAATGGCCATAATGTACTCCTACTTTTCGATATGTGAATCTATGGGAGAGGGATTGGCAGGAGGGAGCATCTTTGCCAGTTCATGGCCCGCACGATATCATCGGACTGTTAGAAATGGGATGATTGCAGACTAGGAGTGAAGTTATGAACCTACCTTGTGGTGGAGATACCGAGACAGGGAGCATTATAAAATTGTAAAGTTTTCTTAGCATACATTCCCTCGTTTGCTGCAAGCTAATTCTTCGTGTACCACCTGATGTGAATCAATTCATTCATTTCGATGTGCCTAACTCTTATTTTGGTATGTAGTTTTTTGGTTTCACTTTTCTTTGGTGTGTTGATTTCCCAAACTCAGAAGACATTGTTTCATCATGTGGGCTGTGTTCTCTCTGGCACATCGGACTCGTATGAAAGGTGAAACTCAAGCCTACAAAGTTGCAGGCTGCTAAAACTGGGAAACCTCTTTGATCAGCATGTTATCGAAACATTTTTACTTAATCTGTAGTCCAATGCAAAGGGAGAAGATGGACTGAAAAATTTAGGATCGATGCTGTATCGAAGGAAATGTTCAAACAATGCATCATAATAAGTCACTCCAGTCCACCAGGATTCTTGGATCACTTAAGAGTTTATGCACAAAAACATTAACTTGGGATTGAAAAAAGAAGAAAGAAAATTTAACATATTGCAAAATTTCAAATCATTGTGTTAATGCAACCAACAGTATAAAAGGAATTCGAACAAAAACAGAAATAGCAACAATGAAGCAATGATCCCTCATTTCAGAAGCAGATAAGAAAGAGAGAGAACTGTCATTACTTTCCAATATAGCTTGTTTAGAAAGACTTACCTTAGGCCAGCACTGTCCCATCAGGTGCAGATAACTGAACCCTGTTGGTAGAATTACAGCAGTGCCCTGAAAGTAGAAAATCCATGAGATTAATTAGATAAAATGCATGTACTAGACAAATAGTACATCTGAGTATAGACGCTTAAACTCCCAATTATATTTACATGTGGATGGACAAATGAAAACTCAAACTCAGCGATTGTTCAATTGGAAGTTTGAATGGAATTCCTCCAAATGTTTGATTTTACCAGCTTCCAATAAACAATAATCGAGTCGGGTTCTTTCCATAGAAAAGCAATCCAAAAGATTAACAGTATTTGTAATTCCTCTATTTATCGAAGGCAAAGCACAAGGAAATACATTTTTCGGAAAACCTACGGAGATACAAGTATTCGAACTGTAGGAACTGAAATCCATTTGCTAATTGACCAGTCACCACCAAAACAAAAACAGGAAAAAAAAAAAAAAAAAATTAAGGCAAGAGAATTTAATTCAATGTCCTAAATAAGTGACTAACTACAAGATACAAATATCTACAGAACTGATTCACATTTTCCTCGCATCCTAGCAGATGTGACAAACTACACCACATTTGTTCATAACAAACTTTTATAGTGGACAACGAGATTCAATGGCAAATTCAGGAGCTTTATTACTTCGAATTTGTTTCCCACAGCTGTTAAACGCATTGAAAAACACAATCGGCTTTATTTGAATGAAAATGGGATTATTTTCAAACCTCTTCTCCCCTTTACCAAAACATAATGTAATTATTGAGTATGAACATCGATGCCTTACCAAAAAGGACTTATGCTATAATGTTTTATTATCCATGCATTACATATTACTGGAGCAACAATAATATTGGTACAGCAGACCATTGCCTTGACACTTTCGGCAGTCATGTTTCTTAATTCATCACATCATCTCGGAGGAATGAGTTTTCCCTTTCACATACAATTCTTCTCCAAGGTAGCAGATGAAATTGTGTAGATTATTGTCCATTAATACCCCTTCTTATTCAAAATACAAACCACGATTCTATCATCCCCAACCCAACATCTACTTCATCCACTACTCCTGCTTTGATCATTTGTATTCTCCTTGGTTATATATCTCTCGATTCTGAGGCCAACACCTTGATGTTAGTGTCTCACTCGATCATTGGCATTATAAAACTTCCCCGGCATGTTTAAAACATTAATCTAACATGAGAAAATCCAGCTTTGATATCATGCTTCATTTTGTAGACTTGTCCAAACATTCCAGACAGAGTGGCTGTCTTTACTTACACAGATGTCAAGGACTTGACTCCTCTTATTCTTTCGTCGCATTGATATGAATGAAGTAAGACATGGCACTTCTATAATGCTCCAAGATAATTATAAAATTTTGTAATCAAAGCCACCGTCTTTCCTTTTTTCAATGTTTGTGAGTTCTATTCATATTTCTTCTTCCTTGTTCTAAGTTATAATTATCTGTAATTTCTTCCAATGCGCGCTCATAATACATGTGCCCTCACAAACTCACACAAATTATTAAATACCTATATTTTGGCCATAATGTAGATTAAGTACTGTTCCAACAATGAAAATCTGTGAGGGAAAGGCCATTAACATTTGATGAATGGCAAGAAATGGTATTCTATTTGTATATTATATTGTCCATTCTAATTTAATCAAACCAAAAAATCCTCCATCCAATGGACCTCCCAACATTCACATAATTCTTTTTTTTCTCTCTCTTCATTATATCAATGAAAGAGAAACTCAATTTAATTGGGTAAATAAATTTCCCCATTGACATGAGAGAAAATTGTAAAACTGAAACACAGAGTCTTGTTTGAATCACATTCATCGTATCAAAAATGTTCAAACAAAGAGAGAGAGAGAGAGAGAGAGAGAGAGAGAGAGAGAGAGGGTCTCTGTGCCATTCATGTTTCATTAGATGATAACAAAATCTTAATTTCCAACAAAAATGGAGAAAATATGGGTTGACAGGAAAGAAAGAAAGAAAGAAAAAGAAGAATTTACCTTTGTAAGGTAAGGATTGGAAGTGTTTGGCAAATCAACATTCCGGCTCGGCGGAAGGGAGAAAGCCAGAGGAAATGATCGCCATTGGAAATGGAGAATCTGGAAAACGGAAAAAACTGTAACCAGAACGTTTATTTTAATTGAATGAAATAATAAGTGGTTTTGGTAATATTGGGGGTAGGTTTATTTTCAACGTTGCCAAACAGAGCTCACTCTCTATTTAGAAATTTGAGATTGGACCCAGTTACTCACATTCACTGCCCTGGGGGTTTTACCAATATAACTCAAAAATTCCTATAATTGAGGGGTTTTTTTAAAAAACTTCTCTCAAGGGTTGAGTGAGTTCGGGTCAGTTAGAAATTCATTCGAGCTCAGCTTATAAGATACACAAGACAGATTTTAATATATTTTAAAACTTATTAATTTAATATTATATATATAAAAAAATCAAATTACTTGAGTTTGTCTTACAATCGGCTCACTTAGTAACTCATTTGAGTATAGTTCAAGAAATTAATACGTTGAGTTTAAATACAGTTTGAAACTACTTGATTCGACTCATTTTCAACCCTACTTGAGGGAGAGATTTTCTTAATACAATCGAAGATTCACTCATTTTTACTTTATTTCTTGTAGGTTTACAATTTTTCATATGTCAAAAATGTATTTTGTATTTGTTATTAAATTTGATTTTTGATATATAAAAGAATGTCTTTATTAATTTTGAAATTATAAAAAATCAAGTGAAAACGAATAAAACTGTAAAGTTTATATGAATAATTTTTCATAATTTTCTTTTCTTTTCAAACAATATTATCTTTGTCCCAGTTTTAAGAGTTCTACTTTCTTCTTTGAGATGTTCCAAAACATAACTAAGTCTGCAAAGTCAATTCATGATCTCATGAGTTCTATTCACACTCTCTCTACTAAAAGGAGATGTGATGTGTTACTTATTCAATTTATTCCTCCCAATTTTAGATTGAGTTTTAGTTTGTTAGGTTTTTCAAAATTCAGAGTGACTAGTTTGTAAAGTAATGATTAATAATTATACAATATAACTTCTATTGATAAAAAATAAAAAATAAAATAAATTGAGAAGTCAATTCAAAAATCATTGTAAAATTTCTAAATTATTTTTTTACCAATTAGATACGAATTTAATAAATAATGTAAAAAAAGGTTTTTTTGTTGTAAATTTATACTTTTGATGTAAAAAAACATTAAATCTTCTTTTTCCAAAAAAATTTATTCTGAATATAGGACAACAAGGAGCTAGCTGATAAAGAACTGACCAGCTACAATGGTGCAGCAGAAAATAGAATTTTTGAAGAAAAAATAGGATCATGTTCCTAACGGTAAGATGAAGTGTAACATGTGCATTCTTAAATATGTGATATCTCATCTTACCCTTAAAACCATGGTCCTAAAGAATCACTTAATAATAACTTATTTTTGAAATATCATCTTACATCTGGTAGAGATTTGAAAATTCTTAAATTTGCGAATATGTTATCAACAGTCACATCATGATGGCCATCTTTGATAATTGAAAAATAATAAAAACACTCTTAAATTCAATATAAACTTTTGATTTGATGATGTAGCTGAAGAAAATGAAACATATTTTGTAGTTGAAATTAAGAGATAATTTTTTATTATTATTTTTTTCAAAATTAATATATTTTACTTTAAAACCTATTTTTAACGGTCATCCTTTTGACAAAAATGTGTAACCATTTGATTCATGATGATGTCCCTTTGTGAATGGCCCTTGTAAAATCCAAACCTTTTTGACACAAGTGCCATTGATGGGTCCACTAATATATTAGAGAACCATTCACAAAAGGTTATGAATCAAATGGTTACACATTTTTTTTTGTCAAAAGCATGACCATTAAAAATAGTTATATATATTGTGGTACAACCACTAAATTGATCATAACCCCTGCAACAAAACCTACAACAGAGGTCACACCTTTTTTTTCCCCATAAAATTGTCCTTCAATTTAAATAGCAGTCCCATCAACTACCAAAATACCATGTCTAAAGAGTAATAAGTTCAAAATCAAAGTTTAGACTCTTCTATTGTAGAGACTATGATCTCTTGATCTACAGAAACTTTTTGAGTTGTGAATTGAGTTGAATTCACATGAGTGTTTTTTGCCCTAAAAACCTCATTCTCTGTGCATTGATTGCAGTCCAGTAATCAATTCAACAAAAAAAAAGCCAGCTCAGTGCAAGGCACCCGCTACTGTGAGTCCTTCACAAACAGAATGGCTATTTATGTGACTCAAACCCATAATTTCAATGTTACAATGGAACAACTTTACCTCATACCCTATCCATTAATGAATTCAATATGATTTCAAAACAATACTTTTCCAACTCAAGAGGGAAAGGAAAACTTAATAGATGTCATCACAATCCATTTGCTTTCCAACTTATGAGGAAAAGAAAATGCTGAAATGTTTTTGATACAGAAAACAATCCAACAGCCATAAATTGCACACTGCATTAGAGTAAAAAAGAACATACATGAGCATTATTGGTGAATGCCTTCTGAACAAAACAAATCTGCTAGAACTGAGAAGCCAAACAGCCAGTTGACTTGGTTCCATCCAACAAGAACATCAAAGCAATCATGGGGTATGCGCATTAGAGTCCTTGGACCTGTCTTCAAAGGATGATAGGTTCTCCAACTCCAATTGTCGGATCTCCTCTATCATTCTAACAACTTCCTCCATTGTGGGTCGCATATTTGGCGCCTTTGCCACGCATGAAAGTGCAATTTGCAGCATCTGCACCATCTCCTCTTCAACATTTTGGTACTTCAACAGCTCCACATCAAAAACTTCGGCCGTCCATTCCTCCCGGACAATAGACCGGACCCACCTTGGTAGATCAACTACATCATCATGCCCTGAAGATTGCAGAGGGGCCTTGCCTGTCAACATCTCAAGGAGGAGAACACCAAAGCTGTAGACATCAGATTTCTGGGTTATTTTCCGGGGTTCAGTTGCCTCTGGAGCACGGTATCCTGCACCTCGAGATGTGGTTGCAAGGAAGTTCATTAGAGGAAGAAAGCCAAAATCAGAGATGCAACCGTCATGATCTTGGGTGAGGAGGACATTAGAGGACTTGATGTTGCCGTGGGTAAATTTAACCCCACCCTCAGAATGGATGTGGGCAATTCCCTTTGCCGTTCCTAGTGAAATCTTCACTCTTGAATCCCAATCTAGTGAAGTTCTCCCTATGCCCCTGTTACCTGTTATTTATACAGAGACAGTATAGTGAACACATAATCATTGCCAGTGATACAAATATAGAGAGAAGTATGTGTTCTCCAGTGTACAACATAGCATATTGAAGGTTCCTTTGAAGTTCCACAGCTGATTCATGACTTAGAACGAACATTTCCAATGATACATTAATACGAGAGAGATAAATGCATGTTTCATATGTCCTCTGGCATAACACATTTGAGGGTTTCTTTGATCTTCCATGGCTGATTCATGAATTACAAGTTTGATTTACACAAATGTCATTACACTTCTGCAAATTACAATGCCAAGAGAAGAAGAAGCACTGACCTTAATAATATCTAGGGATAAATACTAGAAATATCTAAGGTTATAAGAATTTTATATTCATTTCTGCATCCCACAAGCAGGGAGCTAAAAGCCATTATTTGATTATGCCTAGAACCAGAGCTGACTGAAGTACAAAACAATCTTTGTGATTCTGATCAGAGTAAACGATAATTATATTTCTTGGAAGTGTTGTCCATAAATTGACTTTCTCTAAGAGATTTCATCGAATGCATTAAGCATAACTATCCCCTGATACTAGATACAATAAATCTTAATATTTTTAGGCATTGCTTCTATGGTGTTTCAAGCAGTTTGTGTGTGAAATCATTACATTGCTTTTATTTTTTACATTTGCTTAAATAGATCAAAGATTTGCACAACATGTTTCACCCAATAAAAAGGGGCAGTCCCAGTGCATGAGGCTCCCGCCACTACAGGTTTGGTATGGTTAGATGTATGCAACCTCAAACAGAGAGGCTATTTCCGCACAATATGTTTCACCCAATAATAATAATAAGGTACATTAAACCTACTATTTTCATATTGCTGCTGCAAAGATGGAGGGGAAAAACAGAAGTTTTCAAACCTTCATAGTGAAGAAACAAAGCATTACTGAAAATAAAACTACTAGGAAAAAGGGTTAAAGTGAAGCATACCATGCAAGAGTGCGGACAAGCTGCTGGCTGGCATGTAGTCATAAACTAGAAGTTTCTCGTCCTTGGAATAGTAATAAGCACGGAGGGGAACAACATTAGTGTGCTGCCTGACACTTCCTACAATCTCCATTTGCTGTTCAAACTCCCTCTTTCCAACCCCTACTTCCTTTAACCTTTTCACCACCACAGTTGTCCCCTCATCCAAAATAGCCTTATAGCTTGTTCCATAACTACCCTTCCCAAGAACTTCAGCTGAAGCCCTTAATAAATCCTCAAGATCAAATTTATATGAGCACCCTTCAAAGGAGACCAACTTGTTTTTCTCAGCGTCTTGCACCCCACTCCCAAAGTCCTCAGGCTTCTTGCTACTCGTGTCATTAGGAACCTTCACTTTCGACACGCCAACACTATCTCTCTTCTTCAAACAGCAAAACAAGAACATCAAAACTAGAAGAAACAGCACTAAAGAGCCCCCTATTGCAGTGGCAATGATAGCACCAGGATTTATTTTCTTATTTTGGCCAGCATTTCGTACCCCATGGGCAGTCGGTGGGGATGGAAAATAGGTAGGAGACGGAGAAGGTGAAGGAGGTATTGCAGAGCAATGATTCAGGGGTGGCCCACATAAAAGAGAGTTTCCCACAAATGAAGTAATTGGAAACTTTTGAATGGAATATGGAATTGAGCCATTTAGCATGTTATAGCTCAAATTCAAAAGCTTGAGCCTTGGGAGTTTGAGATCAGGGATAGCTCCAGATAACGAATTAAACTGGAGGCTCAATGCAGTGAGCCGTGGCAAATTCTTAATTGTTGGTGGAATGTTGCCAGTAAATGAGTTGAAGGAGAAATCCAATACATTCAGTTTGGGGGAGACAGAAGCAGGAATTTCTCCAGAGAAGTTATTATGTTGAAGGTAGAGGGACTTGAGGGAAGGGATGGAGGGAACATCAGAAGGAAGATCTCCGCTGAGGTAGTTGGATTCGAAGACTGAGGACTCTAAGAGCATCTAACTTCCCAATACTGTTGGCTGGAATGGGACCAGAGAGTCCAACACCTGGGAGATGGACGGCAGTCACTCTGGTTCCATCCTCATTGCAAGTGATGCCAACCCAAGAGGTGCAGACTGGAAGAGCAGAATTCCAGTTGAGCTTCCGCACATGTGGGACAGCAGCAGCAAAGTCAAGAAGGGCTTGTCTATCAGTATTTAGTTCTCCAATAATCAGAGGTAGAACAGGCAGCGTGAGGGAAATGGAAATAACCACAGTTAGGAAGGACTGAATCTTCATCATTTTTCAGTGTGGGATATATGCAAATGATGTAACATGTGAGTTTTAACCTCAGTGGTTCATCTTCCTCTCCTGGTTCAGAAACAAATACCATGAAACAAAATTAGCTGATCATGTATCTGGAGAAAGCAGTAAAAATTAATCACAGTAAAAGGAAAAACATAGTCATATGCTGTTTAATTGCAAGCATGGGAAAGAACTGAAGTCTGTGAAAGTGAAATTCCTAAGTGCAGATAGAGCTTTAATTAGGAAATACGACAATTGTACGCATGAGTTATAACTCCCAAATAAAAATTGAATCAACCTGTTCCATGGGTATAACAGGGAGGAGGAATAGGAAATGGAAAAATAATAAAATAAGAAAAGCCACCTCTTAATGACTGGGGAATGAAGCAAAAGATAACGGTGCTTCAAAACCTCCTATAAAAATGAGGACATGGAAAGATGTCTATGATTGATTAAAAGCAAAGCTGCCAAGAAGCTTGCTGGACCAGCAATGGAAGTTAAAAATGTATTACAAAAACAATAAGCTGGAATTATTACAACATATAGGACCAATTTCCTCTGCTTTCTGTCTACATTACCTTGCTTAAAGGGAGAATTGTTTTACCTTCTTCATTTTGTCATTCGAGAAATTTTTCACTTGATCTTAACCCAGAAGCTGAGAACCAGTAAATGAATTGAGCAATTGAACCATTGAAGTTGAAGTTTTAAGAATTCAACAAGATGATAGTTTCTTTATACTTTGGTTTGAAGTTCTTTTGGCAAAAAAAGTATTATTTGTCAACTTTTTCATATTGGAAGGCAAAGGTCTTTTGTCTTTTAAATTTGAATGTCCTTTATATAAGAAATTGAAAAAAATGAAGGTCTGAAAAAATAATAAGAAATGATAATCCATATGTAAATGAGAAATCATTATTTAAAAAAGGGCAAAAAATCAATGCCTTTTTCCTTCATTACTGGAATAGTATACAGTAGCTGCTCTCTGTGAGGAGACTCGAAAACTAGATATACCCAAACCCCCACCTCCATAAAGAGCAACCGAGCTAAGGTTTGTCTCAAAGACCAATGTTTTGTTATGAAATTTTTTATTTTACCCTCTCTGATTAACTCCTACTAAACAAATAATGGTAAATTGAGACCTTTAATATTAGAGTTTTTAAAGTAGTACTTTTTTTGATAAGTCAAATTAATAATGCAATATCTATCACTTTAGGGGTGCAGAGTCATGGCTTTTATCACAAAAAGAAGAGTAGCCAAGAGTCAAGACAGTAAAGCAGATACCCAACTATGAAAAGAACTCCCTACTTTCAGATGGATTAAATTGCGGAATATGAATTTTTTCAACTTTGAGTTGAGCACTTTAAACATTAGTTGCTTCGTGGTACTTTTGGTTGAGGTATTCAAAAGGAAAAGAATGCAAAAAATGTTCTATATTGGATTTTTCATGGTGGAAAAGTTAAGGGAATTTATACAAACACACACACACACAAATAGAAAAATTGCACTTATACAAAAATAATGTACTAATAAAGTTGAATGATTAAGAGAATCCAAACTAAAGAAAAAAGAGAAGTTGCTATAAAGAAAAAGCAGAAGTCCAATCCTTCCTTTGTTCTCTAAAAGGGAGGGTATTCTATGCTAGAAAGTGGTTTGTCAGCGTGCTCAAGAATTAGGGGTCACTAATTTGCACTAGACCTTGCACCATATTTGTTGCCTTGATTACTCATGCTTGAAGAATAATATATAATTAACTGATAAGAATCATTAAAAATTGGGATAGATTATGTCGTGGGTAACAACCAATACCACTTAAAGACACACACAGAAAATAAAAAAAAAGGTGTGATGGTTATGCACAATGTTGGGGTATTTTAATAAAATAAAAAAACTACTGTTACAAATCCATACTTTGTATTCTAATGGTTAGTGTTCGGAGCCCATGAATAGGGACACTTGGCATTCTTTAGTACATAATGCTCTGTAAATTACAGATTACATACATAATCTACCATCCTTTCGCATTATTTTTATGTAATTATTTTATTAGGCAAAGAAAGGTGTTGGACAAAGTTTCCATCTTCTCCAATTGTGCAAACTGAGGAAAACTACAGTGATTCAGAGTTGTTGCATCTTGGAGGCAACGTGTGGCTCAACCCAATCCATATACTTCACATAGTTTGATATTTACTTAAAATTCCAAAACAATTAAGAGGTAAGTACAGTTTATTTTTAAAAAAAATACTAATTTTTATTCTTAGAGCGTGATATATGGTGTGTGCGCGCGCGTGTATTGAAGTATGGGTATTTTTAGCATAATCCCAACACAATACATGAATTGGGTCGTTAAGCTGCACAAAGCACGCATATTAGCTGGTTGCTACATAAGAACTATCAATTGCGCATTACATTCTATGGAAATTAAAAAACTAGATGAGAAATGACAGAGTAGATAGATAGATAGATAGATAGAAAGACTCACAAGAGGAAAGCCTAAAAAATCGTCTTCGACGAATTCTTCCTTGTAATTGGTTAAAGCAGCATTCATTCAAACTATCTGCAGAAAAAAAAATTTAAAATGAAAATTTCATAAAAATTTAAACCCTTCTCCCCTTCAATTATCACACGCACATACAAACACACACGCATAGAGACAATTCTCAGTCTAAGAAGAAGAAGAATGCAGGACTCTAACCATCGGAGCTTTAAACAGTGAAATTTTTAAATTTGAAATGAAATCCCAAACGGCATTGCTCTCATAAGAAACTGTTAAGATTTATCATCTTCCCATTCGATTATAGACTCATTTTTAGCTGAATTTAGAGCTTCGTTTACAGATGATAACACGGAGAGATGCAAGTAAAGAGCGTTTTATTCTCTGAACAACAATGACGGCAACGCCATCAAAAGCTCTCACCCAACCTAACAAGCAACTCTATGGTCGCACTGATATCAAAACCTTTCTAACCGATTAAATTCTTCTTGGAGACCAAAAATGTATGTGACGAAACATATATATATTGTATTTATAGAAAGAGAGAATGGGAGATGGGTTTACATGCACTCACTAAAGAGAGAGCAGAGAGGAGTATGAGAAAAATGTGGATTCTGATGCGTTTGGCCGTTTAGTAGATGATGTTTTTCCTTTGTATTTCTCATTTCATTGTACCTTGTTTGGGAGCAAAATTAAAAAGTAAACGAGTAATGTTTGGTAGGACATGCATTTGTATACATATGGTGTAAATATTTGCATTAATGTGTACTTATGTGAATATCATGATGAATGATATCACGTCTTTGTAAATATATGTGCATCATATGTATATAAATAAATATATTACTAAACATTATTTTAAATAAAGTATCTTTAAATAACAATAAGAAAACCTGATAAACGTAACATTAATAGAAAGTAATCATTAGTTCAGGTCTAGTTTATCTGGTCAATAAATATTTTCAAAAAAAATACGTTGGGAAAAAATATTTAGTAATCATTAGTTCGGAGTGTAATTCATCTGGTCATTAAATATTTTCAAAAAAAAATACATTGAGGAAAAATATTTATTACTCTGAGTGTAGTACACCTGGTTAATAAATATTTAAAACATGAACAAAATGTATAGACCACACGGTATTTTTTTCTCACGTATCAACATTCTTTGGCCCCAATTACATTGTACCAAAACTAATGAATATTTTTTCAAAATATTAAGTATGGCATTAAGTCATCCAAATCCATGTAATTAGTAGGAAAATGACCTTTCAAAAAATTTATTGAACCAAGTTTCTATCAGAGATGAAAAAATTCTCTTTTTTCATAAACGTGATTCAAATTTGAAACTCAGTGCAAGCTCATACAAACATTTAGATCAAATTTTTTTCTTCCCCTATTGTAATACTAAAATAAAAAAAACAAAAGTTTATTACATATTATTGATGTATCTATTAAAAATATAGTGATAAATTGAATTTGAATTGTCTTATCTAAAAATATTTGGGTGGTGATAATTAAATTCTTTTTTTTTTGCTGAGACAATGTTAGTTTACAAGTGTTTTTTTTTTTTTTTAAAGAAGTGACGGAATGTGATAATTCATGCATTACAATCAACTCCACCTAATCAATCTATAAGACATAACTCAATTCAAGAATTTCTATAATACAAGCCTTAGACAAATAATCTAATTCAGCTCATAGTTTGCTAAAAATAAATGCTCATATTCTTCTAATAAAGATTGAGACTTGAACACGTAATCTCTCTTCTGAAATAAGTCATCTCTTTTAAAAGAGATATGAATGGTTAACTAGGCTAGTGTCAGTTGATTAGTTAGTTTACAAGTTATGAAATATAATTTTTTTTTTTACAATTTAAAAAATAAAAATAATAAATAATCGACTAGGGAAGGAATGTTATATTAGAATAGGACCAATGTTCACTAATATTATATATATATATATATATATGTGACCATATGTTTCATTTTGTTGGTAACCTTATTAATTGTTGGGCAACCATTTAATGCACATTTTAAAGTTTGGGTCTCTCTTGTACTTTCCATATACAAGCAACTCTTCTTCGATTGTATAAATATTTTAAGATAAAGGAGGGAAAAAGGCCCCCCGAGGCCATGGTCAAACTAATGATGATGCATGGATTTGAAACTTTCCTTTGCAACAAAGTGATGAATATGAAATAAATTGAATTACCCATTATTCATGGTTTGACTTCCACTTATCAAAAGGACAAAATTTATTAAAATTTTCAGCATAGAGACACATCATGAAGTCACCTGGGTAGGGTCATTTCTTTTAGACCATGTCTTTGTATGAGTTGTGTGGGGCATGCTTTTGTATAAATAAGGATATGGGGATGGCTGGATGCAACTTGCGCTGGATCAATTCGAATTTGATTTGAATTTGATTTGTTATATTTTGAAATGGACTTAAATTAAAGTATTTAAATTTGATTTAACTTAAGTTAAGATTTTAAAAACTCGAGTTCGAATTCAAAATTTTATATATTATATTTTTTAAACTTTAGTTATATTTTTAAATTTGAAAATTGTGTTGACATTTAATATATTTTTAAAATTAAATTATGTTGAAAGAGTTATTTTAACAATTTTTTATGTTTTAAGAATATGAAATTGAGAAAAATTATTGAAATTTTTAGCATATAATCAAAATAGGAAAAAAGGCAACAATTCATTGAAGAAATTTGAATAAAATGTAAAAATTAGAATTAATAATCAAGTTTAGGTCGAGTTCGAGTTGAATCCGATACTAATGATTTTAATTCAAATTGGACTCGGATTGAGTTGTTCGGATTCAGTATCGGGTTTGGCATGCGTATCGGTTGATTATTTTAGAGTTTGGACTCAAAGGACAACGGGGCGGAGTGCCCCTTCTCCAACCTTAACCCCAACCCTATTTATATTTCCCGCTTTCGATCCCTATCTCGTCCCGTTTAGAAGTTTACTTCGACTCCTGACCCAGTCTCAACCCACCCCGAACCCCGATTTTTTTTCTTAAGTAGGTTAATACTTCTATTTTGGTAGGTAAATTAAAATTGTATTACCAAAATAGTTAATACAATAAAAAAATAATATGAGTGTGATATGTAAAACATTAAAACTAACTTTTTATAGTGTGGTTTATTTATAAATATAATGTATATAAGGATTAAAAAAGACTAATATATAAATGGGGTGAGGGCGGGGCAAAGTGACTGTCCCCCGAACCCGACGGGATTTTTAAAGCCTCACACCGAATCGATCCGACCTCATTTATGAAGCACTACATACCTGCCTTATTAAGAGCGGGACAAATTGTTATTCCTAGATTTGGACATGACTCAATCTCAACCCTGATCTACCTGAATTGCACCCCTAATTAGAAGTGTGCGATCAATTGTAATTTTGATAGAGATAGTCAAAAAATAATAATGTAGGTTTTAATTATGTGAATGTTTTTTAGTAAATATTTAATGTTCTTAAATAAAAAAAATGATAAGATAAATTATATATAATTATTCGTAATAATTAAAATAAAATTTTGTTGAGTTGAACGGCACGAGACGGAAGAGGGAAAGGTTGATATACGTACATGTCTGTGTTTATATAGATGGCGAGGATGGCCATTAACTAAGTTGTCGCTGCAGTTCGATGTCAATTTTTGGAACCACTTTCATGAGTGTGGTATAGGGAGTACAAGAGGGAAAGTCATGAGTTTTAGGAGTTGAGAATTTAATGAATTGGGAGAGAGAGAGAGAGGAATACTAAGTCTTAAGAAAGAGACATATAGAGAATTAGCGTGTCTGAGGAAGCAATGGTAGCTGGCTGTTGGCACCCAAACAAGTTAAGAATGCTATCTTCCTTGGCTTTATTATTGTGGGTTGTTGTATACACCTAGAGAGAGAACCCTTTTTACTCATCAATACTCAAAAAACTTAATGAGGAGAGAGAGAGTGAGAGAGAGAGAGAGAGAGGGGACATGTTTGGAAGAAAGTTGTGGTCTTGGTCCCAAAAAATAGGTGGATCAGTATGTTCCGCAATCAGTGCAACAATCACAAATAACTTGTACTTTTAACACAAGGGTAAGGAAAACTCAACTAAGATCATTCGATGGTTAAAACTATGCTATGTTACGGTAAGCTTGAATTCATATAAAAAAATATTTTAATTACTAGATGACATTGAAATTAGAGATAAAATGATTGAGATAAATAAAAATTCAATCCCGAAACCATTCAATAATTAAAATACTATGTCTCATATGAGTTCGAATTTACAGTAACTTTAAGGCAACACAGAACAAATCTCTCCAACGTTTGCTATTATTTAAGAAAAATGCTAAACATGATTATTTCACCCCACTTTTCTGACTCTTACAGATAAGGTGATGCATTCACATATATTTATTATAATGAGTCTTTTCATCTTCTATGAAAGATTCAAAAATATATGTTATATCCAGCATTACTCATTATTTAATATACTAATTTTGTAACACAATGCAAGGTCTTGACTGGTTGTATCCATTCACTTTTGGTGGTCCAAGTCTATCTGATTTTAGTCCAAACTTTGCTCTGGCCTGTCCCACTCTTTCTTCTCCCCCCCCCCCCCCCCCCCCCCTCTTCCCCTCCAGCGGTAATAATAAGACCTCCACTTGATGCCCATTTCAAAATCATCTTTCCTAAGACATTCCAGGGACAGGCAATTATGTCTAACTTTGTCAAATTATTTTTACTTTTTAATTATCACTTTCAACTACAATTATCACTCGGAGTTATGGACTGTCCCACTCTTTATTTCCTCTTTTGTTTTGTTTGTTTTGTTTCCCCCCACCCCCCGCGGTAATAATAAGACCTCCGCTTGATGCCCATCTCTTCAATCAAAATCATCTTTCCTAAGACATTCCAGGGACAGGCAATTATGCATAACTTAGTCAAATTAATTTTTACTTTTTAATTATCACTTTCAACTACAATTATCACTCGGAATTATAACCGAATAGTAAATATGTTGAGAATAAAATTTAAGTGCTTCTAATTCAAGTCTTCTCTGTACTGATCGTTGGCAGCTAGAGCTTAAAAGGTGAAACTAGCTATCATAAAAAAGATGATTTAGTCTGGTACGTATAAACTGGTTCAGAATGCTTCCTAATCGATGTTTTTTTTTTTTTTTTTTTTTTTGCACAAAACCACACATGAAGGATAGAACCAAAATAACTTTGTCAAATTTTGGTATGAGAGTGCCTTGGACTATAATGAATTTTATGAGACTGTGTTATAATTTGACAATAGCATATTGAATGATACATGCATTAAAAAAACTATTGTTAAATACTAGACGAGAAATTCGTGTCTTAAAAACTACTCCTTCCATCCCATTTGAAGAGTCTTTTATCACTATTCAATTTAAGAGTTTCATTTGAAAAGTTAACGTACTTTTAAGTTATAAATTTTCAAAACTACCATTTATTACACCTAATGTGAATATGATTTACAATTAAACGAAGACAATATGAAAAATTTAAATAGTTTCAAAATAATAAAACAATACTTCTAAAAAATATAGAATACCCAAAAGGGAACTATCATTTTGGGACGGAGGGAATACATTCGTAGAACATTTTTTAATTTGTAAAATTATGACTTAAAGAGGGAATTTATTATTTAATTTGACATCAATCATCCATCATTCCATCAGGTTGTAATCAAACATTTTTTTCTGGCTTTGTTTGTCAAGTTGTCATAATCCAAGCTTTATTCTGATAATCATATGTTAATTATTTTATATTTAATATTTCAATTATAATGTACCTAAACACACTCAAAAAATTATCTAATAAACAATAAAGGACAAAAAAGACATGCATTCACTAGAATCACTTTTTTACTAAACTTTTGCTATGAATGGGCTGGGCTGGGATGGGATGGGCTTTGAGCATTGCCCAACTTAGCTTAGGCTTGTGGGTTAGAAGTATAAAATTAGTCATTTAGAGATGTGGGTGGATGAATTGAGGCCCAAGATCCCAGATGTACAAAGGTTTCAAAATTCCTTTTGTTTTCGAAATGTGACACCTAGTTTTCATTCCATGCAAATGTAATAACATCAATTTGCAATTTCTAGACAAAGTGGATATAGGAGTTAAGCTCTATCCAGATTGTGAGCCCATCCTCCTCTGCTATGACCTATCTAGGTAAAATTTCTAGCCTGATTGCGGCTTGGACTAAAAAAAATAAAAAATTTAAAAATAAGATTCCCAAAAAGAGTAAATAAGATTCCATTTGATTCAGAGATTTAGGAATCGAATATTTTCTTCCCTGCTCAAATAAAATTAGAAGTTGCTCAGAAAATGGTCAAGAATTTGGAAAAAGAAAAGGAAAAATAACAATTATTATTTAAATAAATAAATAAAAGAAGAGATTTTTCTTGTATAAGGAAATGATTTCCTTTACATTGTCTTTTCCTTTCTATTATTCAATTTGTAAATCAAATAGAGCCTAAAGAAAATTCAATTTACATCACTAACAGCATGTCTAAAGTGATGTCACAAAGCAGAATCAATGAAGAATGAAGTTGTAAGGAAGTAACAAGCATGTATATGTATTTCTGTTTATAAAGGGGGGCCACCTGTAACAGTTCAGACACTATAAAAAGGCCACTCGCCCGCCTGGCCGCCGATCAAATTCAATGAAACAGCAAAGCAAGTGTACACACACACACACACACACATACGAACCAGAATATAGATGCATCGCCCATTATTCTTCCCAAAAGCTGGTTCTATAGGCTTGCAAAGTGGAATGCAATATATATTACAAAATGCAGATTTATAAGATTAAGCACTTCAAAAGGATAACATAACACCAGGACAAATTGAATTTTCAACATAGTGCCACAAGGGTATGTTCCCATTGTCACAGTTGGGCACATCTCAAGGTTATCAGTGTAGAAATTTAATTTCTCGACACAGCTATGAGTGGTATGAGGCAATGTAAAGTGTAAAACTTGCAAAACTCAACTATGATACAGCGCAAGGCACCCTTGCATCAGTTTCATTTTATCTGTCATTTGGATGGTCAAGGTCTCGGGTTTCCCCAAAAAAAAATTCAAAGAAGAACCAAAAACAGAAAAGAACAGAATGTATGAACAACCTCTTATGAAACAATCACTACGAGCCACCTTTTTCAAGCTTTTCGATTTCTTCACGTTGCCTTCTTTCTGCCTCCTGATGTTCTCTTTCAGCATCCTCCTCATCCTCCATTTGGTCACGATCTTCAAACTCCTTAGTGGCTGCCATTGCTTTCACAACAGGATCTCTTAGTTCAGAAATCAGTCCACCACCAATCATGTACTCTTCTTCATCCCCAATCAGGAACATACGCTGGTCGGGTCCTGTTGCCATGGGAATGTCCACTGCCAATAACTTCATATCATACTACAAAGAAAGAAGAGCATCAAATATATATGTAAGCATCTAAGTAAATAACCTTCCATATTATTTTTGCAATGACATGGTAGCATGTGGTTTAACTAAATCTATGGCCTTGGAGAGAACATAATAGCAAAACAAGATTCATGTAACCGATTCTAAATGGTTGAGATTAGTTGAGTTGAGTAATTATTCTCGCAATCTACATGTTTAAACAGAATAGATCAGGCCAAAAATTTAGTTTATATTCAAGAAACAATCCTTCGGTAACGTTAAAACTAAAAAAACTTACACAAGAAGGTTGAGGAAAAGAGTAACGTAGTAAATACATTTATCAGTTTTTCAATAAAATAAAAAACAAGAGTAGCAAGTAGTATTAAAGCAAACCTGGCCCTTGTTATTCTTGACTTCAACGCTTACTAGGCCTTTCCTCTCGGAGCCTCGTATTGGGAAGATAACAAAACATCGCTTTCTCCTAAACCTTGGTTTGAAGCTTTTTAGTGTAATCCCACCTCCCGACATCACATATGCTCTCAAATCCGTCCCGGTAAGTGGAGCACCCATAACCTCAAGAATCCCAGCATGTGTATTAAGCCTCCTCATGGCCATTCTATAAACTTTATCGGGATTGATGGTGAATCTTGAACGAAGATACAAGCCCTTAACATAACCAAAACAAGAAAAACACAAAAAGAACCCTTCAGTGAGAAAAAGAAAAAAGAAAGAAGTTAGGGTGTGTTTGAGGTGGACTTCAGATAAATGGCAGTCCGAATGCATGAGACTCATGCCTTAGCGGGGTCTAGGAGGATTAGATGTACGTATCCTCACCCATGAAAGCGAAAAGACTGTTTTTGCAAATAATTCTGCATAATTGTAGTGAAAAAATATTGTAAGCGGAAAAAATTATGATACGAACAAACACAACTTCTTTAGTTTAAAAGGTTATTAGAAATTTTTATGTCTTAAGTCAAACATTATATGTTATATGTATATTTTATGAAAGACTGAAATGATGTTGAAAAGTTGCATATATGATCATTAAAGAACACTTTCTAATTAATGAAAGTATGGAAAAACTTAATAGTTACTAACATAGTTATCAAAACCGACTTGGCTTGGCTGGTGACTGGTGAATTGGTGATCCGGCCCCTAAACCGGGTTGGTTTTTAAATTAAACTAGTTAAGGAAGCGACCTGGTTTGAACCGGGTGACCCGGTCCCTAAACTAGACTAGTTTTTAAATTAGACAGGTTAAGGAACCAACCCAGTTTGAACCAGGTGACCCGGCCAATCGGCTCGGTGAACCAGGTGTATCATGTATAAAATGTAACTTTGTAGTTGACAAGAGTCGAATCCAAGACAATGAATTAATAAGAAAGCACTTTAAACTTTAGTTATCATAACCGAACCGGACAATAAACTGTTGAAGAGGTCGGTTCACAGTTCACTAGTTTAACAAGTGGTTCAACCGATTTTATAATTAATATATTTAAAAATATATTGTATATTAAATTTGGTATAAAATTAACACAACCAAGTGTTGTCCAACTAGTAAGATAAGTTACTTTCTCGTTGTGGATCGGTGTTCGAGTCCCCCAGGCCTACATTTGGAAGCATTTTTTTATATAAAACTAACTGATCATGCATTAAATACATTGAAATCTAGTTTCACGCAAGTATTAAATGCATTGTATGCGTTGGAATCTGGCTTCAATGTGCATTGGAATATGTGGCGGCTTCATACCTCATTTATTAGGAATTAAAACGGTTTGTCCAGTTTAGACCGGTTTATTCCGGTTCAGTCCGGTTTATAAACAAAAACAATCCAAATGATAAACCAAACGGGTTGGAGGTCTGGTTCCTGATTCAACTGATTGAACCGGCCAGGTCCGGTCCGGTTCTAAAAACTATGCTCTAAACCACTAAGCTAAATGTTATTTTAATATATAAAATAATTTAAATATTTAATATATAGAATATATATACCTCATGATGAGTAATTCATTTCTAATAATTTTTTCCCTTTCATTCACAATAATTTGAATATTGAAGACAAAAATACAAAAATAAATTTCAATATCGCAAATTTTCAAAACATAAAAAATAATGAAGTATGTAAATATACATATGGTAAATAACAAAAAAGAAGTATTAAATGTGCATATATTGATACAAATAAAATAAAATGTTCTTATGCATGCTCAAAATTTTCATTATTGTAAAAAGTTTATGCAATAATTAAATTATATTTCTCTTTTATATCAACAATAATGACATTAATGTAACATCATTTTTTTTAAAAAAAATCTTAACATGTTTTTTAAAGTTATATAATTATTTTTTTTTTAAATAATATTTTTATATTGTTACAAGTTCAACCAATTAACCCATCATTCAACCAATGACCCATCCATCAAGTCACCTCACCAGGTTGATGCCCGGACCAGTTCTGATAACTATGGTTGCTAAACCTAATAATTAATAAATTTTCTATATATCATGTTTATTTATTACAAGAGGATTGACCAGTATGACAATAAGATAATAACTCCCACATAAATGAGAGAACAATATTTGGAATGCTAAAAACAAGCGGCATGAGAAGCTGATAGTCAAATAGCACCAGTTACCATTATTTTTTGAAGTGCCAGTTACCGGGTTTTGAGTAGATACAATACAATTGAAACTGCTGCAAAATAGGTAGCAGATCCAGCATCAGGGCTCAGAGAATGATATATAGTATATACTGAGCTCACTACGGCAATTATCTTAAAGTTGCTGCAGCCTTGCCAGCTGGACCAAGCAACTAATGCAGGACAATCCCAAATAAGTGATAATACACTTGGATAGTTGGATGAATGAATAGTGAACCAGTACTGTTGTCAATGTCATTATCATTCACTGGTTTGCATATCTGAATGGATACTTCGTTGAATGCCTAATTGGTTAGCACTGAGCATAGTTGAAATTCCTTAGCAGTTCCCGTCAACAAACTATTAAGAGAAGATATGTCCAAGAAAAGCTTGTTGCAAGAATTTTAGGTTACTAGCTCACAATGAGAAAGCCAATCCACAATTCCACTTACTTGACAACTTTAATAAGTCTCCTAAATATTACCATTACAAGTACATGGATTCAAAATCTATTGGTAGAGAAGGGATATATTGATCTAAATTCCCTATAATTGTGCTCAAGCACATTATAAATATACAATATCAATTAGTTAATCATTAAATCAATCTATCTAAAACTGCAAGCAAAACATAGATTCAAAAAGAAGTCTCAGTGAACTTATGAATGCACATTATTAGATAATAACAAATAACAGTAACTAAGCAATTAAACAACTCGGAAATAAAGAAAGAAAAAAAAACAACTTACAGCAAATGCGACGATAGCAGTGGAAAGAGCAAGAAACCCGTACTTGGCCATGCCTTCAGATAGCCCAACAAAGATGCTGGCAATCCCAAACAAAGCCCTCCACAACAAAATGCAAACTATAACTCCTCCTCCACCCACCAGCACCAGATAATTCCTCTTCCAGAAAGCCTCGATTTGCAACCCAACTGCTTCCCGGTACCGCGAAAAGGAATCCCGAACGGCCGAGACAGGGTTTTTGACCATATTCTTCGCAAGATTCCCATTAATTTTAGTACCCAAATCTGAACTTCTGTAAGAAAAGTACCTAAACCCTAGAATTTTTCTATTAGACACCAATTTGTTTTGGGTACTTAATGTACGAGTTGGGTCTAGGGAAATTCTTGGTGTTGATGATGAGAACGGAATTCTCTGAGAAGCTGAAGGCCGTGGAGTAAGAGGGCTTTGATTTGAGTGATGAGAGAGAAGCTGAGAAATGCCACTACCAGCATTTGGGTTTGTGGGTGGTGAGGGTTTTGATGGGATATTATGATGGCAGTGGCGAAGGTACCTGAAAATGAATCTTGTTGAGGGTTTTGACATTTTTCTTTCTTAGATTCACGAAAAGCACAAACTCGGGAAGATCAAATGCTTGATCACAATCAAACGTTTACTTACAGTTTCATATATATATATCTATAGAGTGACGGTCAAATTGTAGAATCTGGTGGTTAGGTGGGGGATTGTTTTTTTGAGGTCTCCCTGTGGCCTATGCAGTTGTTACGGGTTTGGCAAGTCGTCCATTTTTTTCATTTGAATGAGACACTGAACAGAGAGGGTTGCTAGTCGCGTAGGTTAGATATACGCAATTTCATTCATGTAATATAAGATTTGGGCGTGTATATTATACGAATTAATAAGGTTGTAGAAATTTGATATTTGTAGTTGATTTTAATAAAATTTAAATAAAAATATTGTTTGAGTTAAATATAAATTTTAACAAGTATTTATAAAATATATTATTTGAATTAAGTTATTGAATATCTGAATAAATGTACAATTAATTCTTTTATATTTTCACTAATCAAAAGTATTCTTTACAATGTTCATGACTTTCAATGTCAAAAAAATACCTTATATGAAATTTTTTAATAATATTTTAATCTTTCATAAAAAAATATATATAATATTTAAAGTTAAGTTATTAAAAAACCCGTAATGCCCATTTAAACTAAATAAGTTTATTTCTTATACTTGTTATGTTGAATTTTTTTTTTACTTACAATATTTTTATTCTAATTATGTAAAATTAATAAATATTATTATAAAAATATCTCATAAATAAAATATATATAAGTATATATATATACCTATTTTCTCTCTCTTATAATTAATATTATAAAGATTTTTTTTGAAAAATGTACTAATTATTAATTATGCCAAATTCGAGAAAAAATGTTATTTGAGTTAAATACAAATTTTAATAAGTATTTGTAAAATATATTATTTGAGTTAAGTTATTGAATGTTCGAATAAATGTCAATTTTTTTTTATAATTAATGGACATGAGAGACATAAAATTTATTAATTATTATAATTATTAATTATTAAGTCTTCATATACTTTCACTAATCAAAAGTATTCTTGACATGTTCATGACTTTTAATGTCAAAAAAATATCTTATATGAAACTTTTTAATGATATTTTAATCTTTCATAAAGAAATACATATGATATTTGAAGTTAAGTTATTAAAAAACCCTTAATGTTCTTTTAAACTAGATAAGTTTATTTCTTATACCTGCTATGTTGAATTTTCTTTTCACTTACAATACTTTTACTCCAATTATGTAAAATTAATAAATATAATTATAAAAATATCTTATAAATAAAATATATATAAGTATATATACCAGTTTTCTTTCTTTTATAATTAATATTATAAAGAATATTTTAAAAAAATATATTAATTATTAAGTAATATAATTATTAATTATCTATCATAGAATGAAGTTAATTCTTAAAAATTCATTAATTATTAGAGGGCCAATTGTACCTTAAGTGATTAAATGATATTATAATATTTAGATACCCAGAAGAGACTCAAACTTGAGATTCTTCGATTTTATCATTGATCCTCTTACCAATTAGCCACACCTTGAGTGGTTGTTAATGCTACTTCTTATAATAGTTTATTTTGAATTAAGGGTGGATCTATTAAATACGGTCCATCAATCGACACTGAATCAAACACCAAATAAATCAAAAAATATCGTTTTAAACTTGAAAAAATCGTTAAATATGGTAAATTAGTCTCTTTTTTTGTAATATATGTATATATTACATTGCTTTTTTGTCATTTAAAAAATTGACAATTATCATTTTGAAGAAAAAAAATTAACTAGATAAGAGTATTTATAATTTGTTTGATAAAATTAAGAAAATTAGTATAATTGTAGGTCAGTGTAATTCATCCTATTTTTTTCTATTCTCTAAAAAAAATGTATCAAGTTGAAGTGTCAATAAAACTACTTTCATGAAAATACAAAAAAAGAAAAGGAAAAAATATATTTTAGCGATGGAGTATTTCTGTGGACAATAAAATCGAATCTCGTTAAAGTCTTCACAATTGACACTTCTATTTCTCGTAGATTATGATTTGGGTTTTGATCAAATCCGTTCCCCCCTCCCCCCCAAAAAAAAAAAAAAACAAGAAACCATCTTAAGATCGACAAAATACCTTGACTCAACCATCATTGCTCAAAAAAATAGTATTGTAGCCTACATATTTGAAGATTGAATAATGAAATCGAATAAGAACAACTTTAAGCACAACATATTTGTAACACCCCGACCCGATTAAATAATAATTAAGTCACTAATTTTTAATTAGTGACCTAAAAAGGAATAATTAAGAAATTTAATCGGGGAACAAACGATAATCCCAAAAAGTAATTCCAAGACCTTGAAAGTCAAGGTCAACTCTGGGGAAAATAAAATATGAATACGATTTATGAAGCCGGTACATAAAGAATAAATATTTAATTTAAAATCATAAAGTGAAAATAATGCCAAAGGTTAAAATAAATAAATTAAATGCCAAACAAGGCACAAAAAGGAAAATAAGCTCAAGTTGGGACCAGTGGGTTTGAACCCTTGACCAAGTGAACTAGATTCTAAACACCTAAAAAGATTACCAGGTAGGCTGTTAGTGTTTTATGTCTAAATATGCAATGAATTGTATATAACCCAAAACTTGGTTAGGCCACCTCCCAAATTGGCCAATGGCCATGCATGCAACACATCATCACCACCTCAACCTATGCACCTTAGGTCATCATCTCCCTACAACCACCTGATTATTCTATTCTCCAATCAGTTTACATGCAATCAAATGATTGCTTATCAAATTGAATAAATCAAATACACATGAGATCCTATTAGGGTATAACATTGGAAGTGGAAATCAGATTGTATGGTGGTCTTGTGTACTGATATAGAGAGAGAGATAGAGAAAGAGGGTTAGAGAGAGAGTGAAGAGGCACATTGTGTGTGTGCTTGTGTGCATGTTTGAGTGGCCATTGAAGGAGCAAGGAAGAAGGCTGAGGACTGAGACTGCACGACGAGGACGAGTCAACCCACTGAGGTCTCTTCTTGAGTCACGAATAGGAAGGAATTCACTGTACAAAGGTAAACACTCGAAAAACCCAAGATCTTCCTTTCGAGTTTCCCTACTATTTTAGTGTATTTTTAGACTGTTATTGCATGCATCATAGTTAGGCAGTAGGATCTGGATTAATGCTCGAAATTTAGACCATCAGAACTGCCCAGAACACAAAAAAATCATGTAAGCCGCCATGGATGACCTTGACTGAGATGGGTCTGAATCAACTTACACCGAACCTAGTTTGGTTAGTTTAGACTTAAACTAGACACTTCTAGCATGCCAAAAACCAACATACGCGACCTTAAAGGCTCAAAACCGACCCCCTAATCACAAGTTGCAGGTTCGGGTTTAAAACCCAACCCCACTAAAACTGCGACCAAACTGAAATCTAAAAATGAGGACTGAAACCCCATGATCTGTAGGTCATAACAAAACATATTTCACGAAGATTGGGCCAAACATGAGAGTTTGGTAACTAGTTGCAGGCACGGTTATCGTTTTTGAAACAGAGCAATAGAGCTCGATTCGATGCATAAAATGGATGCTAGGATGTTGGTATGACTCCCAGAAATCGATTAGGATCCATAACAGTAAGAAAAGATGCATGAAATCCCACGAATTTGAAGATTTAAAATTCTGAAATTTAGGGCTACAGTAACCCTAGATGGTTGGGGACGATGAACAGTGTGGGTCGGGTCATGGACCGGTATCGGGTCGGGCCCCGACCCAAGCAAGAAACGGTTAACCCCTTTAAACCAAAACTACACCGTTTTGACATAAGAAAATCTTAAATTTAATCTCTAGGGCTGACGTCATCATGACGTCAGCATTGTTCCTTGAACCGGTTAAAACCGGATTGGTTCAGTCTGGTTCACTTAAGGGCCAACTGAACCCTTTGGTTCAGTTCAATACTTTTGGGAATTTGCAGTTTGACCCCAACAGTTCTGGGGAATCCCATTCTGGCCCAGTTTCTGAATATTTGGTTCATTTAGGTCCCTGAAAATTTAATAATTAATAAAATAAATTATTTAATTATTTCATTAATCATGTAAAATTACCAATTTACCCCTAGGTTAAAAATAGATCAAACAAAGTTCGATTAAAGTAAATGAATAGTGTATTTTGACTATTTCGAGCATTCCGGATCCAATGGATATGTCCGTTTTACGAGACAAGACTCCAAAAATTAAGACACGTAATAGTGTAAATTACTATTTTACCCCTAATGATACCCAGGGCCAATTGAACATAAAAGGTAGTCTATCTTGACTGTTTTGGGCAATCCAGACTCAACGGTAGAGTCCATTTTGGCAAACGAAGTACCAAAAAAAATATGACACGTAAAAATATAAAATTACAAAAATACCCCTAGACTTAAAATAAACTATAGGAAAGCAAATTTAGGTTAGAAAAGTCTAAACTAATTATCTTCGACGCTCTAAACCAATCGGTGACATCCTTGTGAGGAAATTAGAATAAAGAGGGCTTTAAATTGACAGTTAAATTATGTGAAACTTTGAACAAGAAAGTAATAAGGTTTTGAATTGTGATTATAGGGACCCTCGTTAAGGAAGGATCTTTGGAAATTGCTTTTGGGACTTCAGGTGAGTATTTTCATACCATGTTGAGGTAGATTTTTATTATAAATATAAATATCGAACTCTTGTATAATTTGAAAATAGATCCTTCTATTTGAAATCGATTTGAATGACTTATTGACATTGCCATTTCCTGATAGTTTGTAAAATGCTCATGATACTATAACAGTTTTTCTCACTAATCTTTGAACCGTTTTGATTAAAGGCTAAATATGATACTCTTAATTGAACAATTGAGATTGTCATTGATGTTATTGATTTTGGAAATGATTTTGATGCTTTGAATAATAGAATCTTCTATGATCTGTCATTATCGAATAGATTGTGACTTTATTGAACCCTAACCACGGGGTATACGAGTGGCACTATTGAATTTGATCTCAGTCAGCGAGGTTCTAATTGGCTGACATTTAACCCTAACCACGGGGTATATTGGTTGTAATTTTGAATGTGATCTCAATCAGCGAGGTGCTAATTTGCTGGCCATAGAAGAGTAATTTTTGATGATTTGAACTTATATGAATATTGAATGTGAACTATGATTGAACTTTGAATCACCGAATTGAGAACTATTGAACTATGATTTTGATTATCAGACTATGAAATTTGTTATCGAACTATGTTATCGAATCATGAGGTTGATTTTGAACTATGACTATTGAATTTGAAAATGACTTTGAACCGTAACTATGATAGAGTTACAACACTAAACTATGATGTTGATTTGATTATGACTATTGACATTGAAAACGACTTTGAACCATAACTATGATTGAGTTACAATATTATACTACGATGTTGATTTGACTGTGACTATTGATATTGAAAACGACTTTGAACCATGTTTGAATTACAATACAAATCATCGTTACCAACTATGTTATTGGATAATTATTTTGACTGTGTTATGTTATCGATTTTGATTTACGACTGTGATTGAATTGAGATTTATTGAAAATGACTTTAATACCAACTTCTGATCTGTTGTACTTGATATGACGCATTTTAATTCCATATGAGTATATACATTTCAGACTGTACTACATAGTAGTTTTGAAACCCTTGGCATGTTATGGAAGTACTCATTGGGCTTGTTGAAGCTCACCCCATTCTATTAACATTTTTCAGGTAAGGACTAGACAACTTGGTTTCAAGTGATGCAAGATAAGTGCTTAAGTGATGAAGCAAGTTCTTTTTGATGAGTCCTTAACCGAAGATAGATTAGATATTTTTGGGATCTTATGTATTAAGTTATGTAATATTATGCTACTCTTGACTTGGAGACGATGATCTTTGATGATGGTATTTAAATTAACTAATAAAGTGATGTAGCTTATTTTGTGGATGATAAGAAAGAAAAAAAAAAAAAATTTATTCCGCTGCGTAAATGGTATTTAGAAAAATATTGTGATTATTGAAATAGGCCTCGGTGGCCGATCATGAACCCCTAATCCACATAAGCCGGGTTTTGGGTCGTGACAATATTCTAAAGAAAATGTAATATGGTATACAAAATTAACATCGGGATAGATGTAGACACTCTTTTGACCCAAAAAATAGTGAAAGACTAATCAATTGATTGGTGAAGTGCATCGATGCTGCAAGAGGAAAAGGTACTACTAGGGTTCCTACTTTGCACGAATGAGAGAAAGAGATGAATTCTTTCATTATATACCAAAGGGCAAAAGTGTAATTTCACATCTACTCTAAATAATCCTAATTTCGAGTACTAACTAATATCACCCCTAAGGTGGGTTTACATAATCCCTAAAATCAATGCTAACTGGTTCCTTTCACTATTTAATCCTCCATTTTTCTTCCTAAATGTAAGATTATTAAAAAACACGAAAATTAAATTATATAATCTGCTTAGTCTAGTGACAATCAAACGAGCTCTTGAAGAATGCACAGTCATAAAAAATTGTTACATTATTTTAATAAAAGTGTAACAAGAGTATAACACATTTCTATCATCTACAATGATTGTTTGATATTTAACTTTAAATCATTATCTTTTGTGCATATTATTATCATTTGCTTTAAACTTACTTATAGTCCATATGTGTGTGTGTGTGTATATATATATATTTCAGAAAGAGCCATGAGAAATTTTATTTATTGTTTTAAAAAGTTATACCTTTTGGTAAAAATTATTATTTTTTATAATAATTGAAAATATACTCGATAATAAAAACAAAAAGAAGATTGTAATATTCGCAATTCTTAAAATATTTTTTTCTCCTTCCACATTCTATCTCACATGCAACAAGTTAGGAGTGAAGATTATAAATTTATAAGAAGAAAAGTTTTTTGTCTCAGAATAGATTATATTAATCCTTTCTATAATTTTACTTATTTTCTCCTTATTTTTGATAGTTTGAAAATTGAAAAAGGTAATTTTTTTTTGTGTTTTTGAAAATTAAATTTGATGAATAAATATAAAATATATTTGTAATACATGAATAAATATATTTATTGATGAGTGTAAATTCAATAAAGGGGGTTTGTAATTGATGAGTTTGTAATTTGGTCGGGAGGAAATTTTTGATGAATTTAGACTACTACGTGGTGATATGTTATTTTAATAATACTTTATTTTATATGATATGATACATTGAAAAAAATAAATTATAACACATATGAAGTATTAATTATATCCAATATTTTTTTATCCTCAAAGAAAAGTTGGAATCGTTCTGTATATATTCTTTTGTTTCATTTGAAAAAAATGAATAAATTATATTGTTATTTTTTTAAATTTTTTTAAAAATTACATTAATCTCCTTCTATTTTAGTTGACAAAATATAAATAAATTATTCAAGTCAATTTTTTTTAAATGACAAAACAACCATTTTTACTTTTTCTTTACATTTTTTTAATTTTGACAACCCTTTTTCTAACTTTTTTTTTTAAATTTTAATTTAAAAATAAATTTAAAGTAAGCAACTTATTTGTACTTTAAATAAGATTAAATTTAAAGTTTTAATTAATATTTACTTAAAAATGGAAAAAAGTAAAAATATTGTTCAAAATAGGAAAAAATGAAAAAAAAATTCATGAGAATGACAATTTTAAAATTTTGAAAAATAACTTAAATGAAAAAAATATTTATAATTTATCGAGTAAAATAAAAAGAGTAAGTTTAATTTTTAAAATATTAAAAAATTTCAGTATAATTTTAAAATTTTTAAGAAAATATCAATGTATTATATAAAAAGCAAAAATATTGTCCAAAATTAGAAAAAGTAAAAAAAAAATTCATGTAAGTGACAGTTTTATAATTTTAAAAAATAATTTGACTAGAAGAAATATTTTTAATTTGTCAAGTAAAATAAAAAAAGTTAATTTAATTTAAAAAATATTAAAAACTTTCAGTATAATTTTAAAATTTTTAAGAAAATATCAATGTAATTATATTATAAAAAAACAGAAGAAAAAGAAAAATTAGCTTTTTCTTAATAGTCGTAGTCCGCTCACGCGGTTTCTATTTTTGAGATTTCTTCCCAATCACAATTCACAACCTGCTCTTCAAGTATTCGGGCGTTGTCTGAAATTGAAAAAAGAGACAGAAAAAGGGATTTTGTAAAAGCAAGAAGATCAAGCAGCAATAACTCAAATCCAATCCCAACAACTCTCCCCTCTCCCTCTCTGAATCTCTTTCTGTATATCATATAACCCTTCTTACTTTATTTGATTTATTTTTTAAATTCATCTGTGCAATCTTGTCTATGTTTCTGTATCTTTTTCCCTAATTTCTTCATCAGATGAATTGAAGGAACATACAAATTCAAGGGTTAGTTTCTGATATTTTGGAGTGTATAGAGAGGGGTTTTAAATGGAGACATCAAGCGGTTCCAGTCCCGATACACACACGAACTCGTCTTCTTCGGGTAGTAGCAATTCAAGACGGTACGAATTGCAATTCCCTCTACTGAGCTTCATTCGGGCACCGATATCGACCATATTGGAACATTCGGGCATTCTTCGGCCCAGGTCGAACAATCATGAAACGGAGGCTCTGGTAAGCGATAGTGATGCCGGACGTCATTTAGACGATTCCGGTTCGGCCAGCAGCGGTGGCAGCCACGGGGAGGTTTCGATTAGGATTATTGGTGCCGGAGAGCAAAGTTCTCATGACGAAAACGATGAAGATATGGGGCAGACTTCGAGTCCGACATCGGATCATCATGTGCGGAATGGTGGGGATGGAAGTGAAGTTGGGGTTGGAGAGAGGGCATCACCGTTGGCTGTTGAGTCTGGCAATGGGGATGTTGCCAATGGTGATCATAGGGATTCTTCTTACCAGAGGTATGATATACAGATGTTGGCTCGATGCATTGAGCAGGTTCTTCCGTTTTCGTTGCTATTGTTGGTTGTCTTCATTCGGCAGCACTTGCAAGGTATTGGGATTGACCATTCGTTATCCCTGATTCATCACTGTTTTGTTTGTACTTTTGTTCCAAGAATTTATTTGTTTACCATTCTTCCTGTCTATAAATTATGTTCTAGCTTTGTATCATGATGTAGGACATTTCTGCAGTATATTATGTATGTCTGTTGCCGAAATTGTGCAACAAAAATTATTAAGTTCGGATGTTAATATCCATATAGCAATTATTTTCCTACGCCAATATCTAAGGTTCATGAACTCAACTAAGAAATGGTTGATTAGGAAGTACAATACCAGTTTAGCACTTGGGGATGACGAAAATTGGGTCATTTTCTCCTTCAATGTTTGGTTGCTAGAGAATTGTGGTCCCTTCTCCTTGCTCTTTTTGGGATTCAATGGGTCATTGCCAGATCAGTGGAGGGTACTCTTCTTAGTTAGAGTGGTTGCAAAGTGAAATACTAGTTTGGCTTGGATGGAGCTCTTAGTTGCTTGAATTTTGATGTTAGGCCCAAAGCTCAATTTGAGTTGATGTTAGCTAGTATCTACAAACAGAGCCACTTGATTAGTTTGTTCAGTTGTACGATTGTTAAAGGGTAAATGTCACTTTTGGACATTGGGGGCTTTGCTTGGTTCTGTATTAAGGAAAAATGATTCCCATGGGAAAATTGACATGTAAAACTAAGGATTTCTCCCGTACACTTTCCTCATATTTTCCCCTCAGTTTCCATGGTAATCAAACAAAATATGATTTCCTTTTACATTTTCTTTTTCCCTCACGAAATATGCATAGTAATTAAAGCTTAAATGCTGAAAGACTAAAAAAGTATATTAATCATGGAAGAGAAAACTCCTTAAAAGATATTTATTGAAGAAATAGAGACAACTCTTCCTCTTGTGTGTATCTTGTATTAGCAATATTACGTATCTATACTTGGACAGTTATCATATAATAGTAGTTTAGGTTGAGTTTAGCTCAGAGCTAAGTTAGGGTTAGCTCTAGTTAAACTTGAACTCAATTTGGCCTAATGATTGAGCTCAAAATTAGCTCATTTAGACATTTGGATGGCTTAGCTCCCTCAAGTTTCTGGCTGAGTGGACGAGTCTAGTTAGTATACCTCAATTTGTAGCCTTGTGTGCATATGATGAAATATTTATTGTTTATGGAAATTTCATAGCTTAGTCATCTTAAAAGTCCAAAACCAATGGCTTTATGCATGAGCCCCCCTTGTATCTTCCACTATACTTAATATGACATATACTAAACTCGGCAAGTATGCGATTTGGAGGGTGGAGGTCTTGAGATTGGTTTTACAATGTGGATTGAGCACAGTTTGAACTCAACTTCGACTGATTTGGTATGACTTGCACCACAATTATTGGTGTCCGGTATGTATAATGTTGAACTATAAAAGAAATTATTTAGTAAATTTGTGACATTTTTTTTGACAAGTAAATTTCATACATACATCTAAATTTGTGACATGAAAAGCTGAAACTAGTTATATTATTAATAAGATTTATAGATTGCTCATTTGTACTTATGCCTTGTTGGCATACGTAACCTAGGTTACAAAGTTGCCCACGCAACACTAAAGCTAAGATGGCTACCTTTGGGGCCATATTATAAATAAGAGAGTTGGAATAGATGTTTAGAAAAGAAATGGAATATTTTATGTCAGTGTAGTTAAAGGCGAAAGGCGCTAAGGTCTCACATTGCCCGAAAAGCGAAACGACAAAAAAATTAGCTTGAGTGAAGCAGGCGTTAACTAATAAAAATAATCTAAAAATATATATTACACATTAAAAGTTCATTCATTTCATGTTAAATAATATCTTATCGTTATAATAATTATCATGTAACACTAAAAAGTTAAATAATTAAAAAGTTAGATATATAAATTCTACCATTTTTGAATTAACACTAGAGGGGAATAGTTGTTTGTTTTGCTCTCGTATTTATCCTAAATATCAACATATGCTTTTAGAAAAATATTACACTCGTTTAATTTAATCAACAAGATGTAAAATCTCACAAATTAGAGTAAAAGTATCAAGCAGTGCTTGTCATGACTAATGGGCTGTGCAACTATCACCGATCAAAAAAAGAGGGTGTGTGTGTGTGTGCGACTATCAGTTTGTGAGACTGAGAGTGAGAGAGTTGGGATGGTCATTGTTTATGTTATTGTAATTAGACACTACTTAGAAGATCTATCAAAAACCTCTAACAATTTGTAACTAAATGCTAGATGGGTTAACTCAAAAAACAAAAAAAAAAAAAAAAACAAAATTAAGTGTTTTACATGAGGTTTAAGATTTGCATGTTGGTTCGGAAGGCTTAGGTCCATCCTAAAATCAAGGCTGAATTTGGTTCGGTTAGGTTCTCACTAGATGATAAATATTAATGGTATGCTTCAGACTTGAAGACCTAGAAACTGCATAAGCCTTGTACATGTGTTTTATGCAAGTCTAGTAATGAAAACTCCCGTCATCTTTTCATTCACTGTAACTGTCATCTCATTTACTGCCCTTTTTCTATTGCTTTCTGGTAGAAACTTTTTTCCATGGAAAGCATTTCTTGGGTGGTTCCAATGGAGATTTGCTCCTTGCTTAAGATCTCTTTTAGGGTTTTGGATAAAGGGGAGCCAAATCATCATGTATTGTGCAATTTTGGCTATTATTTGTGTGGTTTGGACGTACAATAAAAGAATTTCTAGAATTTTTTTTTTGGTCGAAAACATTTTCCTATTTTGAGGAAATTTGGATAAAATTCACATTTTTTCTTCCCTTTGGGTTTCAACCTCAATTGAGCTTGAAGGTTTTCCTCTTGTTATTATTATATATATATATATATATATTATTTTAAATGGTAGGATTGTAGCTGGTACTCCTATCCTATGAAGAGGGATAAATTGTCTCATTTGGTTGTTGTCGCTTGAAGGTAGGGTGAAGCTCAACTTTGATGGTTGTTCTCTTGGTAGTCCAGGATCTATGCTCTTTTTGGTTGGTCTTAGAAAAGCATCAGCTGAGTTGTGGCAATGCCTGATTGAAGGGGACTTAAAGGTGGTGAGGTGGTGGTTGATTGGGTTAGATTTGCCTTTCTAGCCCCTTGGTGTTATAGTCATCTTATGAGAGACATCTTGGATCTGTTTGTATCTTTAGAGTCACAAATTTCTAGGATTCAGCCATTGAAAGTGCAGATGAGTCGGCTAAGCTTGAGGCTTTTGTGATTGTAAACATGATAGATATTTTTATCCTTTTAGGGCTTCTGAGGATTTTAGGGGTGTGTTTTTCCTTGTTTTCATTTGTATGGAATCAGTCTCTTTCTTTTCTTTTCTTCTCTTCAAAGAATTCTTCAACCTCCTTGTATTCCTCCCTAATATTTTCCCCTTTGAGAAAGATGAAAAAACAAAAGAAAGATGAGTTATTTGGTCTCTTTTTCCGTTCTGTCCACAAAGTCCACCAAGGGTACAATGGGGGACTTTCTGATGATAGGTTGATAGATATATTGGTTTTGTAGAACGGATGCCTTTTCAGTGTCATATTTGGGGCTGCCTTTGGGCTCATCTGTTATGGCAATTAATGTTTGGGATGCTGTGATAGAGAGGTTCAAGAGAGATTGGTGGTATAGAAGAGTCAATATCCATATAAGGGAGGGAGACTTAAGTTCCATAAAGGGTACTTTATTTTGTTTGTTTACATATTTCATGTATTTATTTTGAATTCTAGCTTCAATGATAAAGAAATTGGAAAAACTCAAGAGGGACTTTCTGTGAGAGGAGGTTGGAGATGAGTTCAAATATTTCTTGGTGGATTGGAAAAGCGTATGTTCACTAGTTCAAGATAATGGATTGGGGGTCCATGACTTGGGGTTTTTAACCAAGCCCTTCTATGGAAATGGTTGTGGAGGTATGAATGGAAAGAACCAACCTATGGTGAAGGGTAGTGGAAGGGAAGTATGGTAGTGACATAGGGGATTGGTGCTCTAGAGTCTATAGAGGTTAGGGTTACCCAATGGTTAGTGCGTGGAAAAGCATTACAAGGGCTAGGAGTATTCTTGAAGCACATTAGGTTGAAGGTGGGAGAAAGGAGACTGCATTTTTTGGTCAGACCATTAGTGTGATGGGAGACCTTTCTCTCAGATCTTTCCATGATTGCAGTGGACAATCAGGCTATGGTTGAAGATTACTTTAGAGTTTAGACCCTCAGAGAGTGGGAGGGTTGGGATAATTTTTTTCAGACCATTACAGGATTGAGGATGGCTGAGATCTTGGAGTTCTACAATCTGTTATATAGTTAGATCATTATGATTGGCAAGGAGGACGCTTTGTGATGGATATGGTTGAAGGGAGGGGGGTCATTTGAGGTGTTGTCTCTTTTTACGTGTTGAAGGGAAGGGGTTAGTAGGATTTTCCATGGAAAGCCATTTGGCACACTATAAAGCTCCTCCCAAAGTGGTTTTTTTTTTGGGAGGGACACATGCTCCAGGGAAGATCTAGACAATTGACAATATGTTGAATGGTACTGCATTACCTGGTTGCTAGTGATATCTGGGCCACCCTTCTCAGTTTTTTTGGGGGACAAATGGGTTATGCCTAGTTCGATGGTAGAGGTTCTCACCAATTATAGAGGTTGTAGAGGGGGAAGAGGTCTAGAGATGCTTGGCAGGCCGTCCCATTTTGCCTTTGGTGGACTTTCTGCATAGAATGGAGCAAGTAGTTGTTGGAATGGGTAAAATCCCTTACTTGTATTATTAAGCATAATTTGTTGAGCTCCCTCCTTTTTTGGTTAACAGGAAGTTCCTCCTTGTCTATAGACTCCCCTGTAGATTTTTTGGGTGATTTGAGAGTATAGTTTTTGTACAGTTTGGGAGTGTATTTTATTGTACATATGGGTCCACGTGCTTAGTGCCTTTTTTGATATAATAATGAAATATTACTTATAAAATAAGGAAACAGGTGCATCTTTGAGTGCTAGTGTAAAATTAGTGTTATTTGTATTGGTTTGGGTGTGTTTAAGATCATGGGCAGCGCCAATGAGGATTGGGTGCAAGTTGATGGTTGTAAGCAAGGGCAAGGCAACGGCTAGGTTGCAGAGGAGAGGATGGAGTTGGTTATAAGAGATTGACATTACTCATTTTGTAAGAACAGGATTTTGAGAAGCTATACTGGTGGATCGATATTTATGATGCTAATTTCTCTGGAGAAAGCATTATTAATGATTGGAGGGGATTTGTTTCTATACCAAGCCACGAGGAGTTAAATGGATCATGATTTTTCATTATGAACTTTGTAATGACACGAAAAGAGTATAGTCTTGTTTCCTTTGCCCTCTTAACTATATGCATTATTTAGGTTTCTTGAATATTGGCGTTCATGTTTTACATTTTGGCAAATTGAAAGCTATCTTCCCCATAGGTAGATAGCATTGTGATGAAAAGTTTTGCATAAAGAAATTACTTCCATGGCTTGCATTCTTGTTTCTTTGAACGTGAATATTGTTTACTTATGGGTGGTGACAATTTCCTTTCCATGAGGGACTTGCAGGTTTCTTTGTCACAATCTGGATCACTGCTGTCTTGATAAAGTCAAATGATATTGTTCGAAAGCAGACAGCTCTAAAGGTGCGATGCATGTTTTAACCTAACTTAAAGCCTTCCGCCAACCAAAACAAAAAAGGTATAGGAAAAAGAGAGACTCCCAAGCTTAATAATTTTTTGTTTCTGCAGGGGGAGAGAAAAATATCTGTTCTTGTTGGCATCTTCATTGTTTTTATGCTTCACGTGATTGGTGTTTACTGGTGGTATCAGAATGATGATCTTCTCTACCCGTTGTTCATGTTTCCTCCCAAAGCAATACCACCTTTTTGGCATGCTATATTCATCATTCTGGTGAACGGTATTGATTTTGACCCATTCTATTCCTTTTTTTTGCATTGAGTACATTAAGTGATGTGATAAGCTTTTGGTATTTCTGATCTCTTTCCTGCATATGGGCATTGCATGTGTGTATTGGCAATACCATTTTGAAAGGGAATTTTGTACCTTGGTAAATATAGAACTTTACAATTTGTGAATTCATTTAGAGTGGTTTAACAGTGTACTCATTCAGACAGATTTTTCGATTTTGATTTTTGTGGGGCGGGCCATAATTTCTGGTTTACTTCTCTTTCTTCAGCTTCAAATTATTGCATTTAATTTTTTCTTTCATTATAATGGAAAATCCTTGCAAAGGTGTATTTTCAGTTTTATACTTTTATTTTCTATCATAATGCAGGATTGAATAATTTGTGTTTAGTTTTGTGTGATAATTCTGCATCTTCATTTCTGTTTTAGTTTCTTAATATGCTTTCTATCTTCTTTTTGTTTGGTAAGTGGCACTTGGGGTGGGAGTTGAATGTG
Source organism: Nyssa sinensis (assembly GCA_008638375.1). NCBI lineage: Eukaryota > Viridiplantae > Streptophyta > Magnoliopsida > Cornales > Nyssaceae > Nyssa > Nyssa sinensis. The sequence goes on along the minus strand of CM018041.1, from coordinate 6,189,621 downwards.
GGACCTTGGATACCCAAGGGTCTTCCCAACTCATCCAACCCCAATGGTGTTATATGCTTTCTATCTTGCCTTTTATATTATTATTTTTCATGTCTTGCATTTCCTATAATATTGTCATCACTTTTATGTTATATATATATATATATATATCCTATAATTTGAATTTATCGAATCTTTTGGGAACATTATCTATGCATTACATTACTTCCAGATACAATGGTGCGGCAGGCATCTATGGCCTTGAAGTGCATGCTGCTAATGTATTACAAGAATGGCAGAGGCCATAATTTTTGTCGGCAGGTAACCTGAAATGCATAGATAATTATTTAGTAGGTTGAACTTCCTTTTTCTTTTTCCCCCCTTTTTTAATAATTTGCCAGAACTCCCTGACAATATATAATTGGTTCTTAAGGGTCAACTGCTAACTCTGATTGAGTATACGCTGCTATTGTACCGTGCAATGATACCAGCACCTGTCTGGTGTCGATTCTTTTTGAACAAAGATTATGGAAGCCTCTTCTCATCTCTGATTACAGGGTTGTATATAACTTTCAAGCTTACATCAGGTGTTGATAAGGTACGATTTCCTGAGAACATTATTTTGTCCAGGACCAATCTCTGTCATTCCTTGAATCTGTAAATTCTGAATTCGTAGCAGTAAAGAGTGATTTTGTGTGTTGACTTTTACTTTGTGTTGGAGTTCCCATTCAGGTCCTCTCCTTCGTTGCTGCCTTGAAGAAATTATCAAGAAAGGAAGTTCATTATGGGTCTTATGCGACATTGGAACAGGTCTGTGGTTGCTTTTGATCGTCAAATTCTACAAATTCTTTAAACTTCAATTGGGTAACTTACCATAATATGCTATGGCATTTGATATGAGTTGGAAACATGATGGGGATCAAGAAGGACTTCATGGGCCAATAATATTTGACCCGGGAGGATATATATTGCTATGTAATTTTATTTTTATTTAATTTATATTTTTATATTTAGGATTTATTTGAGTTGATATAAGATATGTTTTAGTTCCTTAATTTTAGGATTTGATTACTTTGAGTTTTCCTGTATAAGGGATAGGTTGTATTAAATAGATTTAGACTTTGATTATTGAATTACAGAATATTGGATTTTATCTTCTCTTCTCTCTCGGATTCTCCCCCCTTTCTTCGATTCCTCATTCTCTTATTCTTCTCTGTTCTTCTTATTCTCTTTCCCTCTCTACTGGTCCTACATCAATTTGGTATCAGAGCTTAAATTTGATCTTCGCAAAGTTTATTATTGTTATTGATTAAAAAAAACTCTCTGTTGCAACACATCAACAGCCATCATCACCATTGCCCATCACAGATTTTTCAACCACAGTGCAGATTCATCGTGGCAAAATCTCCATCAGTGCCTTCCGTCATCGCCACAGTCCACCAGACTGATTTGCAACACTCTTGCCATCCAACCACACTCCATTGCATTATTTAGGTTCACCACCACAGATCCACAATCATACTACCCAGGTTCGTCGCACAGATTCATCATTCATCCAACGCCATCTTAATCATAATCATCCAAGTCACTGATCGTTGTCATATTCAACCTCAATATTCAACGTCTTGAGGAGGCCATCACGAAGCTCAGCCATTTGCTCCTCATTGCTATAGCAGAACCAAGCCGCAGCAACTGCAAAAGACCACCGCTCGTCATTATCGGAATAGTCTTACTGTCGGTTCCACCCATCAGCGCCTCTGTTCAGTATGCTGGCCTGTTGCAAACATCTCGATCATAGCCACTGTTTTCACTGTCGCAGATTCCATGACCGTGACCGAGATTTCACCGTCTGCAACATCTTCAATTCCTTTTTCGAAGATCAGTAACCCATCGTTGGTAACCCACTTTCGTACTGCCACCTCGGGGTTCTCCATCGTCACCTATCATCAACATCAGCGGCTGGAAAATACCCAGATCGATGGGTTTGATCCATCTTCGACAGTGTTTCAATCCCTCTTTCATTCGCAGCGTCACCAACGTCACCACAGTTCTTGCTCATCGCAACCGAGGGCCATCACCATTGTTCAAATCGCAGCTTCATCAATTTCAGTCACCATCGGTCTGACCAGACTCCAAAATCCAGGGAAGCAATCCCAGTCGTCATCAACGAAGTCTCATACCAGCCTCACCGATAGTCGCAGAGTTCATGCCGTGTTCATCGCCATTGCTTTCACAAAGCCAAATCGCTGCAACCTCGTTGTTGCCTGTTCCTTGCACCACCGGAAGAAAGGGGTTTTAAACCCATGTTGTAGATCAGAACGTGAAGGACATAAAGGAATTGAATTGATAGGGAACCCTAACACTGATCATGATTAAACGGGGAGGAAAAGAAAGAAATTTGGGCCTTTGAAGTTAGCCCAATTCGTGCATTTTAAACTCAAGTGCCAACCCATCTAATTTTTCATTTACCCAGACCCAACCAAACCAACCCTCAAGGCCTTTAGCCCAATCCAATTTCTTTTAAACCATATCAGAGCCCAGAACCATTAATTTAATTCCAAGCCCAAACCCATTCCACCTAGCCCATTACCCAGTCAACCTTTACCCATATTCTCTTAGCCTATCCAGCACCAAAGCAATCCATTTGACCTAAAATCCAGAATTTAGAAGTTGGCTCCAAAGCTTTTGAACTTCTCGATATTGTCCCTAACTCTTTTACTAATTTCAGAAGCCTTCACAAATTCGCTGGAATTTTCACACTGAACACTTTCAGAAACCAGCCTCCAAAAGTAGTAGAGAGCATGGAGAAATAGCAGTCACTTGTGTGATATACTTTCAAATTACATGAAAGGTTACTTGTGGACCTTGAGAAGGCATGCATTTCTCTTTTGAAAATTGTGCTACTTTTTAATTCAAGTTAGTATGTTAGTGAATTTGCACAAAGGTCATCATTTGAATTTGCAACTTCCTTTACATTTGACTGATCTTCAACATCATCTCTCTCAGTGTTACATTTGGCCCTCAAAATGTAGTTTCAAGTCTTGTTTAGTTTTCTTCTCGTTCATTTTTAGTTTTTCATAGTGTTCATCTCATAAAAAAAAAAAACAAATGTCTTGTGATGCATCAAAATATAAACATAGAACTATTCGAGAGGATACCATGCATTACTCTAGTGATCATCATCATGATGATATGTATCCTAAGTTCTTTGAGAACAACAAAAAGGATATTTTTAAATTTGCTTGTCCACATGGTAGGTGCCAAGAACGATACCTTAGGCGTTCCTCATATCACTTTGATTCACCTAGGTATTTGCATAATGAGATAAAGGATCATAGGTACTACCATGATGAAGTAGAGGACTCTAGGTACTTTCCACGATGAAGTTGAGGATTATATGTCACTTCCACAAAACATGTCCCATGTTTGATCTCAGAGGCCGTCGGAACCTTCTAATTTCGAATCTCATCCTAAAGATTTGTGGTGTAACTTACCTGACCCTACCCAAGAAGATGCATGGAAACACCTACAACTCTTTCGAACTAATCTTAAATGTGGAAAAAAAGTATGCAAAATTCTCATTGATGGTCGTAGTCTCATTAATATAGTGTCAAAACCTGCTATTAAAAGAATGAATTTACGATCTAAAACTCATCCCCAACCATTTGAGGTAAAGTGGATAGGTGATATATATGTGTTTGTCACAGAGAGATGTCTAGTGCCAATTCAAATGGGTGATTATTCAGTCAACATTAAGTGTGATATTTTACCCATGAGAATTAGTCATGTTCTATTTGGTCAACCTTGGATAAACAATCTTGGTGTCACTCACAGATTGAAAGAAAATACTTGTGCTTTTAGGTACAAGGGAAAGACCATCAAGCTAGTTCCTTTCAAACCCAAAGAGTGTGACAAGAAAGAAAACCTTAGGCCTTCTCCTCTTGCTCCTTGTGACCTAGAATCTACTTGTGAAATTCCCAAGTCCACTCTTCATTGTCTATCTAAAGAGTTGATCCACCATTGTGGAAACTAAAACATTCAATGCTTCTCAAGTTGAGACCCCCAAAGGAACCTCATGATGCGTTACCTCAAACTACAAATGAAGTTGAACAAACACTTTCTATCTTAGATAAATGAGTGTGAGTATACCGAACAAGCATTTGATCCCATGCATGTAGAAATAACAAAAGTTTCTATAGATTTATTTGAGCCAAAAGTTATTACACCATCAGTGTCACTAGTGTCAACCCAAGAATCTATTTGCACTAGTTCGCTTGATTTTATTCCTACATCAGATCATTGTGTTGCATCTGAATCTATCTTGCCTTCCTCCACGAATTTTTCATCTAAATCCATTTGTAAATTTTGTGTTATTCATGAATTTGGACCCAGTGCTTATTTTCTTGACATGCTATTGGATTTAAATCTAAGTTCAATTTTTAATATGGAGGAAATGCTATCTAATCAGGATTCTATGGAGCCTTCTATGTTTCTTGATGGTCTTCGTGCAGGTGATGTTGTTATTTCTTCGATGTCATATCAAGTACCTTTGCCACTCCAGCATCCTACTGTGCATTATGTGGAGTTTAACCTTGCTAGCCGCCATGGAAATTTCTCACTTGATGATTTTCGTTGTTTTCATGGTGGATGTTGTTCCATTGCCGCTTGTTGCTGCCATGCTGATTTCCATCTTTCGCCGCAGTTTCTCTATTCTAACTCGCCGAAGTTGAGTTCTTTTCAGCTGAAGAGAGATGATGGGGATCGAGAAGAACTTCATGGGCCAATAATATTTGATCCGGGAGGATATATATTGTTATGTAATTTTATTTTTATTTAATTTATATTTTCATATTTAGGATTTGTTTGAGTTGATATAGGATATGTTTTAGTTCCTTAATTTTAGGATTTGATTACTTTGAGTTTCCTATATAAGGGATAGGTTGTATTGAATAGATTTAGACTTTGATTATTGAATTACAGAATATTGGAATTTTATCTCCTCTGATTTCTTCTCTTCTCTCTCAGATTCTCCCCTCTTTCTTCTATTCCTCATTCCTATCTTCTTATTCTCTTTCCTTCTCTAGTGGTCCTACATCAAAACATCTTTAAGATACTTGAAGATTATGTGCTCCTTACCTACTTGACCAGTAGTTCAATATTTGCAGGGCTTCATCTACTGATACATGCTAACAATTGGCATACAGATGACAACTTATCTGTGTGCGCGCGCGCACGCGCTCATTGAAATAAGATGATTATCCGCTGTAGGGCATAAAAAAGGGGGTTTTGTGCACAAGTATATGAAGCTTTAAAGAGACAAACCACCTAAATAATCTGGAAGGAAGATACAATCCCCTGCACCTCTCCTCAAGTTCTCAATGGTCATAATAATCTTTACCCTAGCAGCTCGAATCATTAGTTGTCAAGATTGCTTTCCAAACCATTATACATGCAAAAAATGGCCACTTTTTCAAATGAGGCCCTTGTATGCCAAACTCCTTTCTAGCATAAGGAATTGCATTCTTACTGCATAGTTCTTTACAGCAATTTCACAAAATGGACTCTTGTCAACTCCCACCTCCTATTTATGTGGCAATTTATAAAATCTGGGGGCCCGCATTACTCTGCTTCCCAAGATGGTAAGGTGATTTGCAACAAAAGCCTCCTTATCTACCGCAATCCTACAGAAATCTGTAGTTCAACTCTCAATGCTGGGATCCACACCACAAATCATGGGAAAAACTAACCCTCTTCCCATTTCCAACCACAAAGCCTCTAATGCTTTTCTAAATGCTTCCATACCTTTATAATTCCCTTCCATAAACCAGCCCCGTGGGAATTCCTAACCTCCCTCAAAACGCAGCCTCAACTAGCACTCCCATATTTATTCTCTACCACCTTTCTCTTTGAGGCATCTTTGATGAAGGATAAATGTGGAGGGTGCTCTTCTCCACTTCTGATACTCCAAATTGTTATTGGCAGCACTGTAAAACAGTATTAGAGCCTTGTATAATTGAATTTATGGTGGGACTTTGTTATGAAAACTCTCAAATTTAGGGTTCTACTAAGGAGCATATAGATTGTAAGCTTTAAAAGAAGAGGGGGGGGGGGGGAGGGTTGAAATTGGCTAGAGTTAGAAGGTGTTTGGTTGCTGATAAATTAGGTAAGGCTGAGCAAGGATGGACATGTTATGGGGTTTGGGATTAGAATTTTAAAGGTTTTTGTAGTTGTTTAGTAGCTGGTCATGATGCCGTGAACAGTAATTTGAGAATAATGACTTTGTTTTTATCGGGTTTTATTAGTTGTTGGATTAAAGCTGGATGGAAGGAAGAATTTAGGCTTATGAAAGAGTGGTTGGCAGTGTCAAAAAATAGGAACAAAAGTGCAGAAATTTAAATATTTGTGAGGAAGAAGAAAAGAAGGAGAATGAAATTCTAGGCAATTACACCAGGTTCTAGACAATCGCACATAAGAGAAGATTCATAATATGTCATGAATGTAGGCCGCAAAATATTTCTTAATTGCTTGTCTTAAAGCAATGCAATACATTTTTTCTTCTTCTTTGATAAGTGAAGAGTTTAAAGCTTATGCAATAACTTGGAGACCAAGGATATTGGCAGCCAAGTTAGTGAACTTGGAGGCCAAGCCCTGGTGACCTAGTTTGACTGTCAAGACTTGGACCCTTTCTAAACTAACTAGACCCCCCAGACCTGTCCCAAATTAGCTAAGTGAACTCATAACAAAAGCCCAACATGGCCCACTCTACAGCCCACAACTCAATACTACCAAAATACCATTAACGCTTAATAGAACATGGCTAAAGTTAAACTAACAGCCAACTAACTTAAAGAAACATAAAAGAAGTCTTGAATCAAACTACAACTAGATTCAAAGAGATTCCGAACTAGTCCTATCTTGAAATTGAGTCAATTTTCAGAATTTCTTCTTTCTTTGAATTTGCTTTCCCTTCATCTTCTTATGGATGCATCAACCTTTATCTGCAACTTACCTTCACAAGCATTTGCCTAACAAAGTTTGATTTAAGTATCCACAATCTGTTGACATTCAATCTTTCCCTTTTACCTATGAGCAAACAACATCTCGCTCCACTAAATGTAATCCACAATCTAGGTGTAGTTTGATTCAAGACTTCTTATGCTTCTTTAAGTTAGTTGCATGTTAATTTAATTTTAGCTGTGTTTTATTAAGTTTTAAGAGTCAATGGTATTTTGGTAATTGTGAGTTATGGCTGTAGAGTGGGCTGCCATGTCTTGAAATTAAGTCAATTTCCAAATTTTTCCTTTCTTTGAATTTGCTTTACCTTCATCTTCTTATGGGCTGCATCAATCTCACTCTATACAACCACTTGCGCGACAGAGCTTAGAATCTTGATTAAGCATCCCCAATCTGTTTATTTTTTTTTGATAAGTAAGGAGTAAGATGTATATTAAAAAAGGAGCCCAGTAAGGGCACCAAGGGCAAAAGCCCCATAAAGCTTTACATCGGTCTTAGCGACCCCAAAAAATGAACAAAAGAAAAGATATTTACAGGGAAAGCCTCTTTAGCCCAAAAAAATAATAAGCGCAAAAACGCGTCTTTAAAGAAAGGAGTAGAGAGGCTCCACATCTTTCGAAGACGCGATTGTTCCTTTCAATCCAGATACTCCATAAAAGGCAAATAGGGGCCAATCTCCAAATTCTCTTAACCTTTTTAGGGAGGTTGCACCCTGTCCAGGCCAACAGAAGATTCTGGACCTGGAGCTTTATCCCCATTGCAGGCATCTAAGGCTCTCACCTACTTCATCTTCCAAGAAAGGGAGCTCCAGGTTAGAAGTATCGTCCCCGTTCAACCTGTCCAAACAAATATCCTCTATCCCAGGCCTCCAACTATGCGGCTCTGTGTATAGGCTAGAAAAAAAGTCGACAACTCCTCTTCTAATAGACTCTTCCTCAGTGAGGACTTGATCTTCAATGAAAATAGAGGTAATCTTATTCTTTCTGTAGTGAGAAGAAGCCGTTCTGTGAAAGAACTTTGTGTTGCGGTCACCCTCTTTAAGCCAAATGGCCCGTGATTTCTGTCTCCAAGAGATTTCCCCCATCTTGAGGAGCTGTCCAATCTGGTCCTTTAAACCTTCTCTTTCAGCCCTTTTTTCATCGGAGAAGGAGCCCAACTGATGCTCCCTATCCAACTCCATCAGGCTATTCAACAAATACTGCTTTCTAACCTGAACTGAACCAAAGACCTCACGGTTCCACTTGCGCAAGTCTTCTTTGAGAAGTTACAACTTTCTGGCAATGCGGTAGCTTGGGGACCTGGACATAACATAAGAATCCCACCAGTTTTGACCAACTCCACAAAACCTTCCGACTCTAGCCACATGTTTTCAAAACGAAAAGGGCTTTTTCCTGCGCTAAAACCCCCGCAATACAACGTAATGGGGTGATGATCAAAACAAGGCCGCGAAAGACACTTTTGGGAGATACCGTGGGAAAGCATCCTCCCAATTGTTGGAAACCTAGGAATCTATCCAAACGAGACATAGCCGTCTGGTGGCCTCCTCTGGACCAAGTGAACCTCCCTCCTTCCAGATGTAGATCCACCAGACTTTGAGAATTTATAAACTCATTGAAACCCCTCATTGCCGAGGTCAGCCTACCATTCCCCATCCTCTTATTCCGGGATCCGCACAACGTTGAAGTCTCCCCCAAGGTACCAGGGGACCTGCCAGGAGGAAAGTGACGACTGCAGCTCATCCTAGAAGGTACCCCTACCACTATCAACCACTGGCCCGTAGACACCACAAAAGCCCCACACCATAGAGTTGGAAACCAAGCTAAACTTGCAAGAGAGGGAGAACTCACCCACTTTGTGCTCGACTACTGGTGACCAAACGGGAGTCCCAGGCCACAAGAATACCTCTTGCGGTCCCTTGGGCATCCAAGGCAGCCCACTTGATCCATCAAGCTCCCCAAATGGAATGAACCAGATTCATCGAAATACTTCTCATTTTAGTTTCCTGCAGATATATAACTGCAGGCCTCCATTCCTGCAGCAGACCTTTGATGACTGAACGTTTGTCTGGATCGTTTAATCTTCTCACATCACAAGATAAAATTTTTAAATGCATATGATAACAGTAGCTAGACGCTCTCGCTGCCTTCCACAAAGGCCTCCATCGCTTTGCTACCCCCATAATTAACCGAGCAGGACAGCTCTTTCATTACTTTTCCTAGCCTTTTTGCTGATTTATCCTCCTTGTCTTTCTCAGAGGCATTACTAGAACAATGTCTTGGCAGAGTATTACACATCACTATTTCTTTGAAAAGCTCACCTTTCCCAGCTTTCGGAGCACCCAACCATTCGTTCGAGTCTGGTGATGACATAGGATGTCTGCAGGAAGCGCCTCTTGGATCTGATTGGAGCCATTGGAAATTCCAGACGGCAATACAACTGCTAACGGGTTGTAGTCCTCTGGGTTCTCTGAGCCATTCCTGACTTCGCAGCATCATTACACCACCCTGGTCGACTGACAGAGGCTTCATGCCCTGAACTGTAGTCGTTTCGTCTTCCGCAGTGAAAGGAGCATCCTGCCTGCCAAATCATGTTGAGAAGGGTCTGTGCAGTAGCTTCTTTCTAGGTAATAAAGAAAATCACATTCATCCACCATATTGCTCTGATCAGAATCATACCTATCTGATCTTTCCATCCACCTGCGCAACCTGCATCTCTAAGCTTTCCTTTTCCTTCCATTTTCCTTCTCTACTCTGCGTAACCTGCCTTTCTTCTTCATTGATCTGTCCAATTCCTTCAGTTGACGCCAGTGTAGAAGAGCAATGTTTGGAGAAATGCACTTGCCTAGCCTGGCGCCCCTGAGCTGGGCTCGGTTTCAACTAATTGGGCCGCGCCAGCCCCATCATTAAAACCTTCCTTTGTTTTGGCTAAAGGAGACCCATGAGAAAAGGCCCCAGGCCTAGTAGCGTGATCCAGGGTCTTTTGGAGTTGTCCCAGGCCATGCGGCCCAGTTTGGTTAGAAAGTTTGAAGCCCTTGATTGGAGAAGCTCACTTGCCTGGCCTTGCGCCCCGAGCTGGGCTCGGTCAGCTAGTTGGGCCGCCTCAGCCCCATCTTTAAAACCTACCTTTGATTGGGCCAAAAGAGGAATGCCCTTATTCAGCCCATGAGAAAAGGCCCTAGGACCTAGGTGCTTGACCCCAGCTTCTTTTGGAGACCCGATTCTTTTGTAGATGGCCCAGACCATGCGGCCCAATATGGTTGTCGTTAAAAGGTCTGTAGCCCGCAGAGCCCCTCCTTCTCACACGTTCTAGAGACTTCCGAAGGCCCTGCGTCCGACGCTCAATCTGAAGAGATTTGAATTTCAAATCTCCTATGCTGGATCCAGGGGGATGCCGACGGCGTTCGTCAGGTAGCATCATGTCAGTTTGACGTCTGACGATTGGACGCAGCCAAGGAGTCAAGGACATGTTGTCGGCGTTCGTCACGTGGCCTCATGTCAGTCTGACTGCTAGCGATTGGACGCGCCCTTGGCGCGTGGGCACCCACGGCTGCCGTTCTGTCTCTTCCCTTGTTCTCTGCAACTTCCGGCCGATTGGGATCAACAGGAACACACCGCGGACCAGCTTCCGACCAGAACAGGATGGCAAAAGACCAGCTCCCACACTTGATGCTGAGGTATGCTGGGATATCCTCCGGCCGACTTTCTGACCAGCATCCTCGCCCATCGCAGATGCCAACGATCGGCTGTATCTTCATCCACTGTTACGAAAAGGCCACAACTATCCCCCATTGCCCGGAAACACATCCATGCTCCATAGAAAAGCCGGCAATCCCATCATATGTAGCCATATGAGACCTTTTTCTTTCTTTCCCTGTACAACAACTCGACAGGGACTAAGGTTGCAAGAACACCGATAAGCCATCGAAAGACCAGTTCCTTCGGTCGAGAATCCTGTTAGCCTCCGCTTCCGACGGCAACTTGAAAAGGAACCATACGCCGTTCAGATCGAGAACTTTCATCCCAGCTTGGATCCCCCAATTTTAAGGGCCCAACGTTGGATCTTAATTCTGTCTACGATTGGTGTATCCAAGTTTCCAAACCTTCCGATTAAGCAACGTCGAAGATAGTTGAGGTGGCTTTCGCATGAATCCATGTGTACCACAATGTCTTCACCATGCATCAACTGGTTGCGGTTCCACCATTACAGGGTCCTCAGGCCATTCTACAATTCGGCAGACATCCAGGTAAGACCCTTTTCTTCTAGAAGCTATTTCTGTCTTGGCTAAACCTAAGGATCTGAGTGCTTGTGCGTATAATGCCCAACCCCCTTTCGAATATTCCTCTGGCAAAAAGATAGAATGAATCCCCTTCGGAGATCGACCCTCCAGCCTCATGAAGTTCCCCCTCCGATTTGAGCCTTTCGACAAGAAGAGGCTTTTGTTGCGTCCGTGCAGACCAATCGGAAGCACAACCCGTCTTCTTCTTGTTGAAAAAGCCTCCAAAGTGTTGCAAATCCATTCCAGTTCCCATCTCAGAACCCATAACCTTCGGACTACACCTGGACCCCTTTCGATGATTTGAAAGAGTTCGCCCAACACATCCACTTCTTGTACAACGTCAAACGATTTGTCCCCTATTTGGGCGAACATTCTCTAGCTTATAAATAATCAAACCCAGAAACAATCTCGAATTGCATTCCAAGCATAGTTCCTCTTGTTAAACAGCATGAACATCTGATTTCCATCCTCTTTTCAAACAGCGTTCTATCAGCTGTGAAAAATATCAGCCATGCGACCTTGATCTCCATTTATGCTGGAATGTCAACCTTGAGTGCATTATTTGCATTTCTAAGGTCTTTGTTTGCAGTCTATCTTGGATTGAAAGCTTCGGAGGCCTTCTTCTCAGGTTTTATGAATTCAGTGTTCGAAGCTCCCATGCTCTTTTTTGATCCCCAATCTGTTGATATTCAATCCTTTTCCTTCTACTTATGAGCAAAGAGCATGCTGCTCCACTAAATGGTATTTAAACTTCTCCCCAGTTTTTTACCCCCACTGGTGGTGAGGTTCAAGCCCATGATCCTTGCCCGCTCAAATGCAATGTTAGCTACTCCAAAAACTTAACCTACTAGAGGATGTAACTTTAATTTTATATCTTCTAACACACATCTGGTTTATGACAATTTTTCCCTCAAGGGAATGCAATTGATGAATGCATTCATGATAATTTAATATTGAGAGTGACTAGTGACGGGATGAGATTGAGGATGGGATGATTGAAATAGGACATGCCAGGCATCAAGCTTTTCTTGTTTTAGTTCAGAAAAACTTCAGTGCATGAAGTATCTGGTTAAAAATTGAGCACGATCTTTTGGTAAGAGAGTATCCTTATAAAGCTCTCTGTTTATAGCATTGTTGTCATTATACATTCATATCATTCTGCACATTGTACATTCACATGTAAACCTCGTGGTCTGTGCCTAGATCTCTGAATGACGTGTTAATGTATTTGTTTCTTAACATGCACACACACCCATTCTTTTCCTATGTAACAGGAATTGTTATTCATGTAATTTAAGCTGTCAGTAATCAAATGCAGGTAAATGCATCAGGAGATCTGTGTGCTATTTGCCAAGAGAAGATGCATGCTCCAATTTTATTACGCTGTAAACACATCTTCTGTGAAGATTGTGTTTCAGAATGGTAAGTTTCTCTGCTGATTTTAATTTTGCAACTTTGTCTCGTGAATGTAATTGATTTTTAATTTTTGATTTTATTATGTATTGCTCCTTGAACGTACCTAGTAACTTGTTTTACAGTTCAACATGTGTACTGCTAAGTGGACTAGTAAGGTGGTGTTTGACAACCCAATTAAGAACTTAAAAACTGAAAATTTTCAACGAAGAGCTCTATTAAATGCATTAACTCAACATTTGCTATTTCTAAAAAGAAAAATCCACTTTAGAAAGAGTCTGAGCGAAATAGAGTTGACATATCACTAAATGCTAAACGGGCCAAGTAAAAGTTGATTTATTAAAGCTATAAGTTAAAACTTAAATTTCAAGTTCTTCAAATTCAGTGCGAAGTCCGTGTGGGATCCAATGATGGAAAGATATCTAAAGAGATTGGTAGGTACGAAGAGGCAGTACCTTTCAAAGGGTGGTAAGATCATGTTTATCAAGAGCATATTTTCTATTCTGGCGTCAGTTAAGGAGAACCTGGATGAGCTTCAAAGGGACTTCCTGTTGTGGGGGTATGTAAGGAGAGATGAAGATGCATCTAATCAATTGGGATTGAGTTAGATTGCCTTTGCGAGAAGGGGGTTTGGGTGTTAAGGAGTCACGGGTTTTCAACAAAGCCCTTTTGGGAAAATAGCTTTGGAGGTTTGCTTTGGAGTATGATGGGAAGTGGAGGCAAGTTATAGCTATGAAATATGGGTGAGTTTAGGGGTTGGTGTACCAAGGAAGTGGAAGGATCTTGTGGTGTGAGTTTGTGGAAATCGATTCGGAAGGGGAAGGATTAGTCTTCCGCTTTGTAGGCATTGACATTGGTGATGGATCTAGATTCCAGAGTAAGATTCTGAATTGCATGTTTGGAGTGGTCCTTCAGCTTTAAAGGACCAATTTCTCAACTTATTTCAGATGGCCTCTAATAGGGAGGTAGGTGTGGCAGGTTGTGTGGCCAGGTTGAGGGGAGATTGAGTGTGGACTCCTTGTTTTTGGAGGAATTTTCAAGATTGGAAGGTGGAGGAATGAGTAGTAGTGTTAACAATGGACGATCTTACGAAAAGGGGGTTTGTCCTTACTAGCCATTGTTGTATGTGTAAAAAGGAGGAGATGGTTGATCATCTCTTCCTTCACTGTGAGATGGCTAGGAATACTGGGTTTACATGGGTCATGCCAGCTACAGTAAAGGAATTTCTTTTGGGATGATCGGGGACATTGGGGCAAAGATGAAGGAGGAGGTGTGCAAGTTATGGAGGGTGGCCTCTTTGTCTGTGTGGTCTTTATGGAGGGAAAGAAGAAGAATTTTTGTAAGGGAAGAATTAACTCCTTGTAGATTTTAAGATAGGTTTTTGAAATTGTTTTATTTTTGGATTAAAGAAGTATACCCCTTGTATGTAGTCTCTTTTGTTAATTTTTGGGGAGACTTGATTCTCTAAAATTGTCTCTGCACTTTGTATATGGATTTGCCTCTCGCCACACTCTTTTCTATATAATACTTATTAAAAAAAAAACGTAGGAGCAATGTATAAGGTTTATCCAATGTAACATTATTGGGTTCTCATTCGGCTTTGACTAGAGGAGTGGCACATGCATAGCACACTGGAATACTAAAAAAAAGGTTGGCTTTGTGTTATAGCGTATATTTATGGAGACAAGTGGCAACATTCTTATCTAGTGTATCATAGGCATGGACAAGATGCTTCACATGCCAAAACTTTGATTAATGTGCATGTTAAATGATGAGAGGCCCACTTGGGAACTTGTATGATTAAGTTTGAGACTAGCTAAGTCTTATTTTACAGTTTTTAGAAGTTAGTTTTTTGTTAATTTAATTAATTTATGTTTTTCTTTAATGTTTTTAAGAGTTAAGGACATTTTTTATAATATTTAGATTTGTGGGATATAGGCTATAATTATAGCTTGCTGGTTGGCTCTTGAGTTATGTTTTCGTATTGGGTCCGTATCTGTGAGTTTTAGTATTTCCAGTCCACTCTTTACCATCTGGGTGGAAATTTTAATTATATGCTAACCATTCCCCAACCTTGCAATTGCGGTGGCATTCTACAGTGGGACTACCCTTTTTAAGGACAGGTCTTGGCACCCTAGTAAGATTGTTCTATTTTGATATGGAAATCACAGGTTCGAGTCGCGGAAACAGTGTTTCCACTTGCGGGGGATAAAGTTGGGTACATTTAACCCTCCCAAGCCTCACAATAGTGGAAGTCTCATGCACCGAGACTCCCCTACCCTATTGTAAATTATGAAGAATAGTATTAAATTTTAAAAAAATGGGCATGTAACAATTTCTTCTATTAGATTTTTTTTTTTTGGTAATTAATTTCCTATGCATTGCACAATTGTTTGCTCATTCTAGTTTATTTTGAGAATTTGTATGCTTGATCCTATCAGCTCTCTCTCTTAACCAATTGGCACTACCTTTTTTTTCAGGTTTGAGAGAGAAAGGACATGCCCTTTGTGCAGAGCCTTGGTTAGACCTGGTGATCTGCGATCATTCGGGGATGGATCAACAAGCCTGTTCTTCCAGTTAACCTAATATTACACTTTTTGTGTCCCAAAAAAAGCATCTCTTCTAATTAGTGATGTTTTGTCAAGACATTCATATTTGGCATAGCTAGAGACATTACTATCTCATTTTGGTTGCCCTGGGTTTCACCAGAATTAGGAGCCGGTTGGCAACATGTCCTCATGTTATATGTGAGACTTGTGTATCGCGGGCTCTCTGAGTTTTGAGAAATTTTTAGACTGATGAGATGATCTCTGATCCCATGTCCGTACATATGCTAATCTGTTGAGGAATGAGAAAATATGCTTTTGCTATGTTGTATCCCTTATACAAAATGCACATCACAGGTATATATAATCTCTTTTTTTTTTTCTTTTTCTCCTCCCCTTTTCAAAATGCACATCAAACATATCTATAATTTCTTATTTTTTTGGGTTTATTCTAGGGAGAAATTTGATTTCTTATTCCCGAGAAATTGTGTTTGTTTTGAAAATGCAGTGAGAACGCTTAATAAACTTTGAATGATGAAAAAGAAGGTACTGAATCTGCACTACTGTGTACTGCGTTCCCTGAGAGTTTAGGAGCTTTGGGTCCATTTGGCTCTTGTTATAGTATTTTGGCTACTCTAATGGCTCATATCACCTTACATGCATTCTAACAATTAGTGTTTATTTTAATATTTTAGTGTATTTTGAGTTAAAAAAATATAAACAATTTGATCTCACTCAGTTACTTTCACACTAAAATTTGACTCCCCTTTCTCTCTTCCTACCGGATCCCTGTTGGATTGTAAAAATTGAGAGTTGGGAGCCTAAATGACAGTTAGGGTATTTGGCTTCTGAGTTGGCTCTTGTGCTGGAGTTGTTCTCACATGGAGAAAGAACTTGACTGTCTTAGACAGTACAACCTCGTAAAAATCCAGCCAGGCAATTGTGTTGCATCACCATATGATGAAAATATGTGATTACTAGAGCCTAGATGGGTTGTTTCTTTGTGATGGTGGCTAGCTGCCTTGGGTTGGTCTCTCTCTTTTCTTTTTTTTTGGTTTTTTGGGAGGTTGGTGGGGGAGGTAACCTCATAGAAAAATTAAAAAAGAAAATAAAGTTTCCAATGTAGTGATGGCCTTGCCATTCAAAAAAAAAGTACAGCCTGATTAGATTGGTAATAATGCAAGTATGTATGGACAAAATGAATTTTTCATCCCATCAATCTGAGTGGTTAGCAGCACACTCCAGAGTCAACTTCTTCATCCCATTAGTGCAAGCACTCAAATGGCTGGCCTAACTCTTGAGTCAAATCTAACAACCAAAACTTAATGGGGGTTAATATTCTTTTGAGTATTTGGCACGTTACCTGTACCACCAACTCCTGACTTTGTTCGCTATTACGGCCACCTTTCCTGATCATTTCTAAATAGTTGACTAAGTCAATGTTTACTGGATTATTATCGTGATGATATGTTTTTTAATAATTTTATGTCGTAAGTGTTACAATTCATCTTTTTTAAGTAGATTATAAAACATATAGAAGAGTATTATTAGAATAACACATAATCACTTAATGTTTTAATTTTATTATAAAATGTTTCGGTCGTTACAATTAAAAGTCATGTTAGACTATTTAGTTCTTTAGCATAAATATATTTTTCTCTTATTTTCTTTATAAATTATAAAGAATAATGTTAAATATAATAGATTTTTTCTCAGCTTATTTTCTTGTAATTGTATCTAGAAATAAAAAAAAATTATTATATTTAATATTTTTTCCATTATTAAAGTACAATTAGAGAGTTAAAAACAATGATGGAAGATATTAAAAAAAGAGAATGCAATATGAGAATATCTTATATGATGTAGTAATGTCAATAAATAAAGGATACAACAAAGATCATTGAAGATCTAAATTGAATCCTTTCTTAACCTCTCTCTCTCTCTCTCTCTCTCTATATATATATATATATATATAAAAGAGTATGAGTTGGCGAAACCAGATCGTTGAGAGTGGTTCGCCTCCATTTTGAGAGTCCAATTACAAGCTGGTCTTGTCCAGTTTGATGGGGCTTTGATTGATTGCCTTGGACTTTGAAATATATGATTGTCTGCCACCACCACCAGAACTGCATGCATGGGCCACGACATGATCACACCCATGACAATTTCATTTCCATAACTCTCTGGGGGCAAAGGCACTCTCCTCTCTATGATGATGGCAAATATGACTCTAATGAAGGGCATGAAGAGTGTTTGTGGTCACCACAAAGGCACTCTCTATGATGCCAGCTGATATACACAGGTCAAAAGAATCAAATAATAGCATTTGGTGTTCACTGCCATCCTCAGAATGAATGCAACAGACAGAGACAAGGCATTTCTGATTCTGCTTTTTAATTCATTGTTTCAATTTCAGCAAAAACACACTGTTAAAACAGTGTGTTTGGCTCTATAAAACTTGAAACCAAAAATTAATCTACATATTAGGAGAGGAAAGAGCAGGAAAATAAATGTGGGGTTTGCTTTCTTCGATAGTGGGAAAAGGAAGAAGGGAAAGGCAGGGAAAGCGCTTCTCTCCGGCCTACCATGATCCTTCCACTCAAAAGTAAGAGGAAAGAATCATCTTCCCCTTTTTTCTTTTTATCCTTTGACAACATACATACATACATATATATATATATATCATTTTAATATATAAAAATATAATGGTAAGTTCACAAAATATTCATCATTCCTTCTCTCCTACTCAACTAAACAAAAAGTAAAGAAGTTTGAAAGAGTGTAAATATTATAATTAAACTTTTACAATTTTCTATCTTTTTTAATTATTTAAGGTACATACAATAGCTGTTAACTTTAATAGATTTTATGAAAATAAATTTGATTTTATTAGTATATTTTTTATTGTCGTGCTAGCAGCAGCTTCAATGGGTTGAGTTATTAAAATTATTATAGTTATATTTTAATAACACGACTTCAAAGCAGCACTCTAAAGATTAATTATTCGTGTTCTTAAAATTTGATCGAGTCAAATATTTTTTTAAATATGACTTTTATTTTAATAAATATTATCCATTTTAAAGATTCAGATTATTTTAAATACATGGTACCAAATTTTTAAAAAAATATTTTTTTAATATTATAATATTACTAAAATTTAAGTTTAATATAATTAAAATAATTTTTATTATTAGAATTGCTATGAGAGAAGATTCTGGCTCTGCCCGGCCTATAATGGAGTGCAGTGCGGGGGAGCTAACGCACATGTGTGCGAAGGAAGGGCAAATGGATTGTGATTTGGGGCCCAGACATTTTCTTTCATCACTGTGTTTGCATTAGAAACTTTTCCATCTCCGGGTTTGTGTGCCTGAGGCTGAGTTGTTGTGTTTGTGAATTCAGCTACAAAAAATGCCAGTATCCATGATCATTCACATCATAACCGATCCCTTTACCAACACAAACCTTTTTTCCCAGACACACATTAAAGCACCAGGAGATATCCCAAGACCCACATGCTCCTCTTTTATGATATATACAGTACTGTATTAGCCTGATACCACATGCTCCTCTTTTATTGATATATACTTGTGTCTATATATATGTGTGTGTGTGTGTGTGTGTAAAGAGGCCCTTTCATATTCAATACTGCTTAGACTTAGTTAAAAATTGTATCAAAAAATGTTTATCCTGGTTCCACATGCTTTTCCTTTATTGATATATACTTTTATATATATATATATATATCTATATATATATATATATAGAGAGAGAGAGAGAGAGAGAGAGAGAGAGGCGGAGGGATGGGAGACTATGGGGGCCACGCCCTCTCAAAAGTTTGAAATTTGTGTCTTTCCCCCTTATTTTGGTAGTATTTTTTAAAAAATTATGTGAGTTACCATAAAAGTATATCTAAATTTTGAAATTTACATTTTGACTCTCTCCTAATTGTACTTTCGGATCTGCCACTGTAATATATATATATATATATATATGTGTGTGTGTGTGTAAAGAGGCTCATATTAAATAATGTTAGATTTAATTAAAAATTTTATCAAAAATATTTATCTTCATTAGTTGATAGTATTGTATTGAACTGGTGTCAACTCATGAAGATAAATAATTTTAGTAAAATCTGAAAATAATGCTAGCAGTTCCTATTTACATTAATTTTATGAAGTCCCATATTTAGCCTTGTTGAGTATCTCCAACCCACATCTTTTATTTTTATTTTTATTCTAACATATTCTTGAAATTTTAAGACGATGAGTTCCACATTTTCATATTTTTATCCTAATCATACCAATGCTCAAATCATTATTCATTCTCCGAATCCAACTTTTAATAATATTATTTATGTACAAAAATAGAATTATTTAACATATATTTATTGAAAAGTCAATTATTTATCATTTTTTGGGGTTAAAACTCCATGATATATCATGGAACTTGCAAATAAAAATACATTAAACACTAAAAAAAATTCATCAAAGAATATAAAAAATACATTAAGAAACTAATAAAAATATATAATAGTTGAGAATATTTATTTAAATAATTAAATATTAGTTTTGAGTATTATAAAAATAATTCATAAATGAATAGTTATTTGAAAATCATCTTTAATTTTTTTTAAACATTCAAATTTGTGACCATCTTCAAATCTTCAGCTTTAAAAATAAAATAAAAATGGGTTGGATTTGTAATTTTCCATCACCACCTTTCATTTTCATATTTGTTTTAACATCTACTTCAAATTTAAAAATGATAAATCTAACATTTTCATCGCTCTTGGGTTGAAATATTTTGAATTTTTTTTAAAATAAAACTAATTTTGATTATTACGTAAATATAATTATATAATTAATTACTATTTAAATAATCTGATGAATAATCATATCAACAAAGTAGTCTCTTTTTAAATTTTAAATTCTATCTATAAGCATGAATTTGTTTTAAATAAAATTAGTTTGAAACTCGAATATGGTTTAATTAATTTTTTATAGGATCAATTATAAAATTTAAAAGCTTCAATAATATCAAATTAGTCCCAAAATATTTCAAAATTTTAGCAGGGACAGGTGTCCTTACTGTCTCATTGCAGATCCACCACTGGTTATAGGATACTTTCTAAGCATCCATTACTTTCTTTTAGATGTCATCTGTAGTATGATGACTTCAAATACAGAAAAAACAATACTACTGGAGGTAAAAGGAAGACATTAATTTTCCAAAAGGAAGACATTAATTTTCAGGAAAAATAATTGCCATAACTTTTTTCTAGTCAAAGAACTTGTGATTATGTATTGTCAGACCCTATATATATATATATATATATATGTAAGCAATCCACCAATTTCATCACATCTGCCTCATATAATGCCTTCACTTATGCAGGAATTTTTGGAGTGGCATTTCGTGTCTTTTTTTTTTTCAATAAAAAATATCTCGATTTTGAATTTATACAAAGTAAAAATGTGTAATATCATATGTTAAATTTATTCAATTTTCAATCGAGTTTAAGCAAGTCATTTTTGTTTTTATATACATAATTTTAAGATGCATGCTACGAATCTATTAAGTAACCTAATAAGATATATGGGTTTTAAAAATATGATTAACTTTCATTTATTTGTTTCACGAAAAAAAATAATTATTCACTTTGACACAATAAGCTCAACCGTAAGTTGAGAGACTCATGAAAAACCCATCTCATTACTTACAATAACATTTTAAGGCTATTGTTTTTTTTTTTTTTTTTTAAATAGAGCCTTGTTATCCCCACTCATTTAATAATAATAATAACAATAATGATAACATATGAAATATAATGTAATATATATATATATATATATATATAATTGTGACAATTTATTGTGTGTTATTTAACCTTATCTTAGTAAATGAATCTTGTGGATTGAAAGGAGATCTAGTTGATTAGATTATAGTTGACATATTTAAGGTAAATTTAATTTAAGATAGTGAAATCTATCCTTAGTTGATTTCACTTTTAATCATTCAATTCCACCATTGAAGATTCTAGTGCATGGTTCATGTGGTCAAACACTAATATTTTTCATAAGAAAATCACTAAAATTGTATGAAAAATTAGTGAAAGCACACCTTTTACATGATGGGATGAGATTGGGTGGACCCATAAAATTTCCCATGCAATATAAAACATGATGATGATTTCATGAATGATATCATTTTTAGAATACAAGAAAAAGAGAACAAAACAAACTTTTCCATGTGTTGCAACAATTTGAAAATGGAGCTGAAGAAAGAATAACATTTATGGCACTAAGTCATAAGGGTTGAGTTGAAAATTTGATTATGTGAAACAAGGATAGTCAAAATATAATTATACACATAACATTTGTATGTAGAATACATTACAAATATACAAGATAATGTTACTCTCACTCGTAAAGATTATATTTTTATTAATCCGATCGTTTATATATACACACATAATATATGTCTGGATGTGATATAACAATAGTTAAATTCGTACACACATATATATATATATAATATATATTGCTACTGTCATTTATGCATTAGAGTATAATATATGAATAGTTAAATTCACAAAAATGGATATAGTAATGTTATATCATTTGTTGAAGCCAAATTTTCATAAATCCGATTATTCATTTTACTTAGACGTTTGTATTACGTGTTTGCATATATAATTGATTTTGCCAAAATTCGACCTACGCAAATCACAGCAGTGTGAGTATACAGTGTACAGTAGTATACTGTACACACACATGTATATATATATATATATATGTAGAATGACGTCGTCCATGTAATCCTAAAAACAAAAGCATTTAATGGTCAATGTTCAACCCATCCCCTCTAAACCTCTGCACCTATTGAATGTGTGGAATTGCTCTCTTTTCTACAGCGTGCTTTGCAGGCAGATTCTCTTGTCTGTTCTCAGAAGATTGGTGGTAGATGGTGCAATATATAGTAGAACGTAAAGACTGTATATATTGATGTATGTAGATAAATATGTAATGCTTCTTCTATCCTGCGCTCTCTCTCTCTCTCTCTCCATCGTGTATTAGTGTTTGATTTGTTGAGAACCTAAAGTCGCTTTCTTGTCTCTGACTCTCATGACGAAAACGACCCATCATCTTCCCCCTCCGAAAGAATACACCCCTCTTCCGTAATTTCTGCGAGTCCCTTTTCATATATGTATGTACATCTCTTTTGTATTTTTTTCCTGAAATACATAGATATATGTTTTGTGCTTTTCTTTGGTTCTCTCATCCTTGTTTCTTCCTTTTCATTGCAGTGAACTGGCATTGATATTTATGCAGCATCAATGGAGATTTAGGGTTTCAATTATTCGAGATAAGACACACCCAATATTAGCGGTTAAGTTTATTTGTTTTCTTTAATTTTCCTCTTTCAAATTTTCGTGACTTAAAAGTGTTTTTGAGAATAGGGGAGTTTTGGAAATTGATTTTACATAGTTAATTATGTTGTCACTGTAAATCTAATGTTTAGATCACATATGGTACTGCCTTAGTTTTGTGGCTTTCGTCAGAAGACTAAGGAATGTAGGTTTATTCACATAATATGCGTGTTTTCTTTAACTGTAATTGATTTGTTCTTCATTAGGCACTTTCGGTTTGATATAATCTAAGCTGAAGAGGAAAATGGGTCTCTCTAATCTCTCTGTTATCAAACTGATCACTAGGGTTAGGGTTTTTTCTGAAAGGTTCATTCTGATTAGGTTTTCTGCTATTAAAAAAATTCTTAATTGATTTTGATTTTTTGGTGTTTGAATTTAATACACTTCAAATGTTTCACTGCATTGTGCTGGCAAAAACCTTTCTTGGTAATTGATAATTGAAATCGGAATTTAATCGGTATTAGCAAAGAAAAATACACATTTTAAAGGTAGCTTTCACAAGTTTGCAATTTTCTCTCTTACAATTTATCTTCAGAATAATAAAATCATTTTGGTTTTGTTAATTGTTTCTTTTTCTTCTTGTTGGATTTATATGATTGGTTCAAGAACTTTTGATGTGAAACCATTGTTTAGCTTGGCCAAGGAATTGTAGGACTAACCCACAAGGAAAACATAAAAAAAAATGTAATCTCTGTTATAAGTTTCTTCAAATGATTGCTTTTAGTTTTCAAACATAAAGCTGGTGATAATATTTTGATACCCTAATCAAAAAATGTGAAATTGGGGTTATTTTGTATTTATCTTACTGTTCTCTTATTTTCTGGATAGAATTGGACAATTTATGTTGCTATATACATGGGTATTCAGTATTATCAATTTCTTCATATGTTGCTGTTGATCTTTCAAGCAGAAAGCTGGCAAAAATATTTGTGGCCGACCAATAAATAATTAATCATCTAGTATCCTGTATATATATGTTATTCTCACCTCTTTTTTTCCAGAGGAAGAGAGCTTTTTATGTTATCATGCAATAAACTCAATAATTAACACTTTGCTCTTTCTGAGTGCTTCATACAGAAAATAAATAATCTCCATTAACCCTCATAAATCAGTGTATAACTTGTTTCCATACCGTTGCCTTTTTAACGAGTCTTATCGTATCACGAAGACTTAAAACTATATAATTCTAGGTGTTCGCAGCAGTGGAAAGCTCTCCATTGGTGGCTGTAAATCACTGTTTCATCATTTATATTTTGGAAAATCACTTTTTTTCTCGAAAGAGAAATACTTGTTACTTTCTGCATATGCTATGGTGGTGGAGTGCAGGACTTGAATTGTCTAAATATATTGTTAGAAGTAGCTGCATTGAGAAATGGTCTGAGAGAGCTTCCTTCAGCCCACTCATGGATGAGATAAGGGTTTGAATTAGCTGCCGACTCATTCATTCAACCATTCAGTAGAAAGGGACTAGTTTTGTACTACTGTGATTGAGTGAATGATGCGGGAGATAGTTTTCATCCCTCTCCCTCTGTGCTTGGACTGAAGGGAGCTCCCTTTTTCTGTTGCCTTAATATTTGTTTTCCCACATGCTTTATACTTGTTTTAAAAGGGAAAACTCTCCTCATTGGAGATATCTATTTGTAATCATTAATCATCATCATCAGCTATTAAAACTATATAGCATCGGCTTCTTCCTCCTCCTCTTGTTTTGTTTTGTTTTGTTTTTTTTTTTTTTCATTTTCAACAGAAGTAATTTTGTACTTGTTTCAAAAGGGAAAACTCTTCATTGGAGGGATCTTCTCCTAATCATTAATCATCGTAATTAACCACCATACTTCATAACATCAACTTTTTCTTCTTTCTCAACACAGTAATTTCACATTCTGAATGCCTAATGAACCGTGAATCTGTAACATGCTGTAAGGCTCACCTCTGTTAGTTGGAAAACATCCCTAAATATCTAGTTTTTCTTTTTCTTGGGTTTTTTTTTTTGTGGTAATGAAGAGCTCAAGTTTTCAATTATAGAACACGGCCATCTACTTGAGAGTGGCGCTTTCATCTGGTGAGTCCTCTACCTTTCATAAATTTGCAAATCTTTGTGCTAACTATACGTGTATTTTTTCCATTTTGTGTGTTTTTTTTTTTCAAAATTTTTGTCCAAGCATATTTTTCATTTCCTTTTCTGGTCTTAAGGTTTGCCTATGACTATAATTGTTCTAATATAATGCAAAGGTAAATTGCATCATCTAGTACAAATTTATCCATGACCATTATCACATATAAATGAATAGAATTTTATGTTTTTACTGAAGGAAAATGCTATTCTTTTTGCTGTATTGTCACAGCGGCCGGCCCATTGAGTTTCTTAACTTGCTTGTTTCCAGCCTTGTTCTGTTAAAAATCTAGATTAATCCAACAAATCAGCCCATGGAGGAAAGGCCTGCAGTAAATCTTTGATGTAAGCCTCTTCATTTTTATTATTATTGTTATTTTTTAAAGTTTTTACTGGATGGCAAGAAGGTGATGTTGGCTTCATAATATATATTTAGTATTTGCCCATTATTTTGAGTGATACTTGTATGAATCTCCCTTTCTTCAATTAACTAAGAAACTATTCTATTTTTTCATCTTTAGTAATGCAACGATGGTTGGAACTTGTAGCAATCTCAGGTGTGTTTGGAATATTGTTGTTCTATTTTTATTCTGATAAATTGTTGTTTGGAAACTCCACAGCCAGGCCTTCATATTCCATGGTTGGAGCAAGTTTAGGTTTTGTTTCACACCCAACTCCAACTAAGATGCATTAAGCACCATGCGGCTCTTTCACCTCGAAATCTGATATATAGATTGTGACCTGAACTATGTTAAGAGTCCATTAAAAATTATAAAGCATTGCACTACTCTTCTCTTTGTATGGAAATCTTAAAAAAATCCAATTTGGAAGTAGTAAAAACCATGTACTTTAATGGCTAGTTGCATGTGGAAAGTACTTGTGTATGCTTTTTAAGTTTAAAAATCTCAGTTCTTTTTGTTCATCGATAAAAGAAGTACACTTCATTTCATTTTGTTTTTCATGTGCAACTGTGCCATAGTGTCTTTGCTGAAATATTTTTAATGGATGTTTTATTAACTTCCATTGTTATATTCATTTTAATTTCTTGGTCACACACTTTGTTTAAATTTTAAATCTCTTCAGCATGTTATGTGATTTTGCCAAATAAGGGTGGGGGGGGACCTCTTCAGCTCAGAGCCTGTTTTGGAAATGAGCTTTAGTTTGAATTAATCTGCGTTCTAGTGTAGGTTGTATCTGGAATATTATGTTATAGAAAATTCAAATAGATGCTGTTTGTAGTGTGGTCCCATTTTTGTCAACACTATGTATGGAAAATGGGAAAAAAAGTTGGACCATTAATGTTTTTTTTAGACTTTTTAGTCTAGGCATTGTTCTACAATCCGAATCCCATGTTCTACAGGGCTCATCATGTTCTTTATTTTTATATAAAATGGTCAATGTTGTGCATCAGTTTCAAAAGTGTTCTGCTCAATTGGCTCCTATGGAAATGAATGCAGTGACATCTTGTTGGTAAAGCATTCTTCCCTTTAATTTCTACGCATTTGGCTTTCTTTGTCTTATGGTTATGTATTTTTTTTCTTCTACTGCCTCTTCACTCCCTATTCTTAGTCCAGCTAATGTAGGTGCATGGTGTCTACTCTCCAACGTGACTCAAATTTTCATGCTTTTTTGTTAAAAAGGGTAGTCCCCGTGGGGGGTTTGAAGAAAGTTAGATATACACAATCTTACCTCTACAAGTGGAGAGTTCGAACCCGTGACTCTGTTTTTATAGTTAAATCACACACACCTATACACACGCACACAGTTGACTTTCAGTTCATGATAAGAGTAATCTTACCGTTGCGTTTAGCGCATGCGATATTATATGCATGGCATGTGTAGAAGGCGCAGTATTAGGATGTGATTGGGAGCACATTTGGGTCCAATTTGTATGGTCCCCTGGTCCAATTTGTACGGGGTTTGGAACTGGAGTTAACTTGCACTAGTGTCAGCAGTATGTGCAGTTGTTACTAGTGTAATGCAAGTAGTGATGTGGTCACAAAGAGAGAGGTCGAAGTCATGGTTTGATAGGGGCATGAGCTCTGTGGTCCATGCTTTATATATATAGGAATATGTGAAGGCAACATCATCTTTTTCTTAACCAAAAGTATCAATCACAGGGTCAAGTCACTGCTGGGTTATTTAGTCAAGGACTCTGCAGTGTTTAATTAATGCTTTATCAACTCCAAGCTCTCTTTTTCAGTTTCAACAATTTACACTAGTTAATGTAATTGATGTTATAGTGTTGTGTGTGTGTGTGTGTAATAATGAACCAGCTGGAGCTGGGTCTTTTTGGGCTCTTGGAGGAGGAGAGTGCCCTCATCTCCTCTTTTAAGGTTAGAAGGCAATGGTTAAACTAGATGGTAAAAAAAGGTTCTGTGAAAAGGTTTCATTGTGAGACTTTTGTTCAGATTTGAGTATTCGTATGAAACGTACAAGGGTTATGTAAATATTCAAATTTGAGTAGATAAAACCTTCTCACTGGAATTTTTTTTTCTACTAGGAGGGACCAGAGTTGGTATTAATTGGTCGCCTGGCTAATGGGTGTTTGACACGTTAATTTTCGATTTTTTTTTTTGGTCAACAGAATGAATATTTATTTAGAGTAGTGATATACATCGTAAAAGTTTATTCTAAATTTATATCTCAAATAATGTGATACTTACATGGTAGAATCTTGGTGCGTTACATTAATTATATGACTTAGGTTATATTTCTTTGTCGGCTTGGAGAGAGAATTTGATAAATTAGTTTTTATGGTTTTGTAAAGTCGGTATTTGCAAAAAAAGGAAGGGGTTCACTAATAGTACCGAAAGTAAATAATGATCGATAGCATTAATAAAATAATGGGAGAGGGGAGATGGGAGAGGAGAGAGGTGAGATTAAATGGGATAACTAATTCACAATTATCTAATTCACGAAACAAACATGGTTTTAATTTATTGTCAATATTACTGTATTACATTATTTGGAATACAAGATTTGAGATAGATATTTGAGAAGTATAGTATTTTTCACACTCTCACTTTAATGACAGGAAAGTTAAGATAATATCATACACTAAACATTACATAAGGTATGTAATTTTTTTTAAAAAATATATTCTATCATTCTTGCAAACGTGTCTTATTTTTAATTGTATACTTGTAAGAAAAGTTTTTGGTTAATAAAATTTATAATGAAATTTAATAATTATTTTTTTATCAATTAATAATTATTTATTCTCTCAAAATTATTCATTATTAGAGAGTTAATTGTAATTTGTATGCTAGTGGTACTTGAATGTGAAATTTGAGTCTTCCAAGCATGGAGAACCCTTCAAATTCCGTTGAGAAAGGTTAGAATTTTTTTTAATTATTCAAATGTCTCTCAAGTAGAAATCAAGAAATTATTTTTTAATAATTAATATTTAATTAGTTAATAATTTTAATTAATTAATATTAAAAAAAGACAGTTTTAGTGCAGAGGTATGAAAAGGATTAGATAAACGTAACTTTATTTTTACAAGTGATGAATTAATTTTTGTAACATGAGTTTGTGATCTTTAGATTACAAGTAAGTTTTTTAATTTTATTTAGACAAGAAAAATTAAATAAAATGTATAATAAGTTGTTCCTGAATAAAATAAAATAAATAAGAAAAAGTTATTCAATGTGCATATTTGTCACGTCGATGAGTATCATATTTTTCTGTTTGATTGCAATGGGAAAGTTTACTTAAAAACTTAATTTAATATTATTTTTTTGATAAATCTATGAAAATTACTGTTAAAATATACAATAAGTCTTGATTGAATAGTTACAATGTATATCTATGGGTGCATATTAATATATACACACATGTAGGTGTTTATTAATATATACATACATATATATATATATATATATTCATACAATAAATTTCACATAAGAATATACTAATTAAGTATATATAATTTTTTAAGGTAAATTGTACTTACCTCTTCTAAAATTTTTGACAATTATATTATTTTTTTGTGAAATTTTTAAAATTATACCAACTCTTCTATTTTACTTGACAAATTATAAACATTTTCTCTAGTTGATTTTTTAAAAATAACAAAATTATCGTTTCATGTTTTTTTATTATATATATTTTTTCAATTCTAATAAATTTTTTAATTTTCAAATAAATATGAATTAAAATCTTAAATTTATTTTTATATAAAATAAAAAAAAAATTTAAAAAGTTAGGAAAAAATGATAGGGACAATTTTATTATTTTGAAAAAAAAATTGATTAGAGGGCATAGTTATCAAAATTGGAGCGAATGATGAATCGGTGAAAGGATCGGTTTACGATTCACTGGTTCAACTGGTCGGTCGTTCAATCGATTTTATAATTAATATATTAAAAACATACATAAATATATTAAAAATTAAGAAAATAATAATAAAAATATATATTTTTTATTATTTAGTGATAAATAACAAAATATAAGTATAATAATTGAAATTATTTTAATGTATAAATTTTATATATTTGTATATATAACAAAAATATATGTAACAATATTTTATTTTATATCAAATTTTATAAATCAAACATAAGAAGTTTTGTGAAAAAAAAAATTTGCAGGAAATAAAAAGTTAAAAGGTAGTTTAATCAAATTTTTTTTTTAATTGGTCAATTCATTCGATTTTTTTTAAAACCAATTGGTTCAATTATTTTTTTTTTTTGATTCTTGAACAAAAATAGTATATTAATTAAACTAAATTGGTTTAATGTTCGGTTTCGATTTAATAGATTGAATGGACTAATTCGATCTGATTAAAATGATCATTCAATCCGATTCTGATAAATACAAAGGATTAAAAGTAAATCAGATTATTGTAATTGTCAAAATAAAACTCAAAGAATGTAATTTAAAACTCAAAGAACATAATTTATTATTTTTATTTTTTAATAAATGGAAAACATAACATGTGTTGTGAGTCATATTGATTTCTCATATATGTAGACGTGGCCAAAATCAGAGCGTCACTGCATAGAATAATTCGTAAGGCTCGAGTGAATTATTCAGTACCATACGATCTTACGGGCCAAACGTGTCGCAATCGCATACTCAAATTCAAGACTCCTCTCTCTCTGTCTCTCTCTCTCTCTCTCACTCTCTCTCGATCCATCGATGCAAGGACAAATCTTTCGACGATCTACTTCCGAACCTAAAAGATAACAATCCCACAGTTCTAATTATGTGAAATGCATGCAGGGTCGTGATCCATTGAGTTTTCGTCGTCGTCCATGCTGAAGAATAGGCAATTTGGAAAATCAGCGGATTTGATCATCAGACCTTTGTAAGTAATTTATGGATTCATTTATTTCATTACAATTTGGCTTGAGATCTGTACATATTTTATCCGATTTTGTATCTATCTTAGTTTTTTGTTTGATTTTCCTGTTAACTCCAAGTGCAAGTATCAAATCCCTCATCTGAATCTCCATTTAGAACTTAGGTTAGAACGATTTGTATTTCCGTTTTGCGATAACCTCAGAACTATTGGATTTTCCATTGGTATATAGGAGAGGAATGAAATCGTTTAATGGGCAGAGGAATTGAATCATACGGTTGGAAGGAAGAATCACACTCCATTGGCTTATATGTGTATTTACTTTTTGGGAGGCGAGTTTTCGTATTAATTTGTTCATATAGATAGTAAATGTGTATAAGATTGCTTAGATTGATCCATTTAGGAATAAATAGCAAGGGCAGATAAAAATTCATTAAATGAAGAAATTTTAGTTCGGAAAATTGAGGGAAGATAACAGTGAAGTAATAGTGGCCTATCTAGGGATTTAAGAGTTATTTTATATGAGGTCAATCAAAGATGTTGGTGTGCAAATGCTAAGGCCTCTTAAGCTTGTGGTTAATCCAATGAACCACTATAGAAGAACCACACTCTATTCCAAAGATTCTCCACTTTTTTTTTTTTTGGCTAGGTAAAATATTCCAAACTCATTTGAGACATTCTCATTGATACCACATTTGAAGGCGAGCAGCTCATCTTCGCAAGATTAACCCAAATCAGTCTGACAGGGGAAGTTAAAACATCAACTCACAGTTATGATACCTAGACAATACTCCAATATCTTGTGGGCCAGGGTAATCAAAGGTAGAGCCATCAACATTCACTTTGGAAATGTCAGGGAGGAGGAGGCTTCCATTGTAATGAACTGGGCATAGAGAAAATAGATGAGGTTGAGCTAGTTGACCATTCCCAAATGAGTCTGCAAGTGCAAACTCTATGCTAACTCTGAAACCCTTGGGGAACCTTCAAATATGGTCCTTCCAATACTATCCGAGTTCCAGAGTATGATTCTTGGAATACATCGGAAAATCATTTACCTAACAAGATGGTACCCTTCCATAACAAGCCCCTTATTGACCTCCTAAAGCATGGGAATTGTGTATTGAGTCTATTGACAATTTCTTCAAATTCTCCTTTTAACGACCACCCAAAAAAAAAAGGTGAACTTTGAGGCATTACAATGACTATTAGAGAGGGATTACAAATGTCAAATGCCAACTACAATAAAGAAGTTTATTTGATTTTTGAATGGAGTGACATACCAGTTTTAATTATGCTTGTGTTAGCTTATCTTTAAAATATTCAAATACTTTGTCAAAATGAAGATCTCTCTCTCTCTCTCTCTCTCTGCACACATAGAAGCTCACAGTAAGAACTCCTCCACACAATTTCAAGAACTCGATTATTAATTTCAAAATCAAAAGAGCAACCATCTCTGTCCGCTGTTATTTATAAGCAATAAAACGTTTTTTTATTTTTTTGTTGCATAGTTGTCAAATTGATCTAGTTTTTGGCCTAAATATCTACAGATAATTGGGTAAAGAGCATGTTTTTATGGCACTGGTGTTGTTTTCTGTTTTGGTTTCATAACTTGAATATCTTATTCTCTATGTTGGCTGTTTTACCTGTGTTGTCCTGATTTTGAATGTCCTGGTTTTCTGCAGTTTTTGATCGCTTTGCATGCTCATGACTGTCTTTTCTACCCCATGAGTTCGATTGTCTCAACATCTCGAGAATTATTTCCATCAGCAAGTCTTGGCACCTATGAATCCCCAAATGCTGGGGTTTCTGATTTTTTTAGCCAGATAGAACCTGAGTTCAATGACAGTGATGAAGCAGAATTGCTCTCAGTTTCATGGAATCAAGACTATGGTTGCTTTGCTGCCGGAACAAATCGTGGCTTTCGTATCTATAACTGTGATCCTTTTAAGGAAACTTTCAGACGTGATCTGAAAAATGGGGGATTCGGAATTGTTGAGATGCTGTTTCGGTGCAATATTTTGGCACTTGTTGGTGGTAAGGCTAATTCCCAGTACCCTCCAAATAAAGTTATAATCTGGGATGATCATCAGAGCCGGTCCATTGGTGAATTTTCATTTCGATCTGAAGTTCGTGCAGTTAAACTAAGACGGGATCGAATTGTTGTTGTTCTTGAGCACAAGATATATGTGTACAATTTTATGGATCTGAAGCTTCTTCATCAGATAGAGACTTTGGCAAACCCTAGGGGACTTTGTTGCCTTTCACACCACTTGAATACATCTGTCTTGGCTTGCCCAGGTCTCCGGCGAGGACAGGTTCGGATTGACCACTTTGGGCTGAATATGACCAAAGTAATAAATGCTCATGATTCTCAAATAGCATGCTTAACCTTGACAATGGATGGGCTGCTTCTCGCAACTGCCAGTACAAGAGGCACTTTGATAAGAATTTTCAACACAATGGATGGGACTCGGTTACAGGAGGTACTTATACTTTATTGTCATTTTTATATTGTTTTGGGACTAGTCACTAGTTTAATATATTTCCAACAATATAATTGGAACCAATCAAGAGGTAAAGGAGATATGCATGGAAGGTCCTCCTTTTCCTTGAAGTGCCAAGGCATTCTACCATTCTTGTGGAAGACGACCAAATTTGTCTTTAAATCCAAATGAGTTGAATATTTGTTTTTCCTTATCCAAAGTTAATTTTAACTCTCTTATGAAGACTGAAGAGCAAGAAGTTCTTTTAATCCTGTTTGCAAAGAATGGTTTTATCTTATCATTCCAGCGTAAAATTTAATTAAGAAGTTGAGACTCATTAGATGCAGATTCATTATTTGCATCTCCCAAAAGTATGGGCTTTTTCAAAGAGTTCAGTAATTGTGACGGACTAAGAAGCACAGACACGGGACACGGATACGACACGACATTTCTCAAAAAAGTAGGACATGTATACGTCGGAGACACATTGAATATATATATTTTTATTTTTTTTATATGACCATATAATAAGATTATTACATAAAAATTCAAAAATTTCGTCATTTAATTATCAACATTTGTGATTTAAGTTGCAAAACAAATTTATTAACTATTACATAGCACATATAAGTCTATATATAACCAAAAAAAAAAAAAAGTAGACGAGAAGATAAAAAGAGGGAAAACCCCTAAAAAAAAACAGAAGAAGAAGAAAAAAATAAAACGTGTCTGAATTTGGACATTTTTTCTTGCTTATTCGACACGTGTCCGAGACTTGTCCGACATGAATACGTGAGCCAAAATAGTGTTTGTGCTTCATAGGTGACAGAAGTAGTAGGAAACTTGTGTTTTCTAAGGATAATGTTGCATGTATCATCTCGTATTTGATGAATGGAAAACTAGTCTTATGTATGCACCTACATTATCACATTCTAACATCTAATTAAATCTTCTATAGAAGCTTCATAAGCCTTACCCCATCTTACCACCTTTTGTTTTAAGTGGAAACCATCTATCCTTTCCCACTAGATGGACCACAGATATCCACTTTTCAGCTCATATTTCCCTGTTCTAATTAGCTTGGTTCGCATGCATCCATCCCTTACATACGGTTTCTTTTACGTTTTGGATTTGGTTTATTTTCTCCGCCAGTTTTACTTTTCTTGCATGAGTTTTAGGCATTTATATAAGGTATTGGTTTGTTTTGCTTTTGCATTTGCATTTGTGTTCTCTTTTAATGGTCACTCTCAAAGTCCAAAATTTGTTTATTTCAATATTATTGCTTCTGATAGGTACGCAGAGGAGTGGACAAAGCAGATATTTATGGTATTGCCCTCTCTCCGAATGTCCAGTGGTTGGCTGTGTCAAGTGACAAGGGTACTGTTCATATATTCAGTCTCAGAGTTCGGGTTGTAGGGGAGGACTCATCAGCTCATTCCAGTGCTGCTCAAAATTCAGCACTGTTTTACCAGAATTCATCATCTGCACTTGATGCCCTTATTTCTCCAAATACTGGTGCCAACCCAAGTTCATCATTGTCATTCATGAAGGGTAAGAGATGTTTGTCCATAAATTATTTCAGGGGTGAAATTGGAACAACTATCAAGAAAATAATATGCCTTTATGGTTTGAGTTAAGATTCACAGTACTAAACTAAGAGAAGAAGAAGAGAAAGAAAGAGATTAAGAGAAAAGAAAGGTTTAGATGCACATGGATATGTTAAAACAAGATCCCTAACACCAAAAGGCAACCCTCTGTAACAGATTGAAGCATCGAAACAGCCTCAAAAGGTCCCAAAAGACAGATTGAAAAAAAAAGGTCAAAAAATTCTAAAAGTCTCGAAAATAGAAAAATACTTCTAGATGGCTTCAAAAAATTTCACAAAAATACCATAGGAATCATCATGGAAAGACGAGCTGAAACACGGTCTTTTGGTCGCCGGAGAAAACTGATGTCATTGACGAAAAAGTGACATCAGCGTGACTTTATTGCCGGAAAGTGACATTAGCAACCTTATCTTCCTTTTGTCTTTCTGGTTGTGAGCTGTGTTTTATGGAGGAGAGAAATATTGTGAACTTGCTTTGATACCAAGTTAAGATTCACAGTACTAAACTAAGAGAAGAAGAAGAGAAAGAAAGAGATTAAGAGAAAAGAAAGGTTTAGGGCATAATGCTTCAAATCATTCTTCTGCCCTTATATTTATATTACCATAAGAGAAAATTCAAAAGTACCCTTATCTAAAAATAGAAGCAATAAACTAAAATAATAAATCTAACAGTTTGGATTAGGGTTTATGACGTCTAAGCCTGTTCAGAATTAATTCACTGTAACTTAGTTATAAAACGCCAAAATCAACCTAATAGAACTTCTGTAGTATCGAACTTATTTAACAGAATGAATTGATAAGAGTGCTTGAATTTGTATTAAATGTAATTCTTAAACCTTTTTTTTTAAGGAATTGAAAGATTTAATCTTGTTAAACTAAATTGAACTATATTTCAGATTTAGAAATGTTTTCTAGCCCTTGAAAATTTACCAGCTCCCCCGCCCCCCAAAAAAATAAAAAAATAAAAAAAGAGAAAAAATTACCATCTCAACTGCTGTTTCAACCAGTGTTATTTCCATGGAGCTACACGTCGTCATTATTTGAAAGTTGAAACATGTGAATGCTTATTTCTCCAATCCCCTTTTCTAATTATTGCTAGAGGGTTTTCCAAAATAATTTAGATCCTAAAAATTTGGTGTTTCACTTCTCCTTACTCGTGTTTTTGGAATTTTCAGGGGTGTTACCAAAATATTTTAGCTCAGAGTGGTCATTTGCTCAGTTTCACTTACCAGAATACACCCAATTCATTGTGGCATTTGGATCTCTAAACACTCTTATTATTGTTGGCATGGATGGGAGGTATGCAATCATCTTCTTTCCTCACATTATGCTGGATGTTACTGTTGTAAATATGTTGCTAGACTATAACTCAACAAAGCCTTCTTGTTATTTTGCGTGTCTCCAAGACATGTTATTAGATTTTTTTAAACTGAACCCCTTTTACTTTTAATTTATTAGGCACTGTTTAAGGACTACTAGATTTCATATATATGATAAGCATTTTAAGTCTTAACAACACCCCCCCCTCTCCCACATGCACTCACACAAAAGAAAAGAAAAATCTTCCTATTAATTTTTGTTTCAATACAGTTGAAAAAAATGTCATTACAATTTTTTTTTTCAGTTTGACTTGATATGTTTTCCCATAAACATTAGAAATGTATTACCTCTATTTTTCAGGAATGTACTGATAAAAAAAATGGTAAATTACACTGACCTCTCCTGAAGTTTATCTGAAATTATACTAACATCCCTTGCTTTTTTTGACAAACTACACAACTTCCCCTTCAGTCTAATATTTTTTTAAATGTCAAAGTTGTTCCTTTCATGTTTTTTTTTTTTTGTATTTTTTTAATTTTGACTATTTTTTACTAACTTTTTTTTTTTCATTTTATATCAAAATAAATTTTAAATAAATAAATAATATTTTTTAGCCAAATAATATTTTAATTAATGTTTATTTGAAAGTGAAAAAAAAAAACAGTTTGAAAAAATTGTTCAAAATAAAAAAAAAAATTGCAAAAAAACATAAAAGGGACAATATTGTCATTTTTAAAAAAATTGGACTGGAAGGAAGGTCGGTGTAATTTCAGAAATCACAGGAAGGTTAGTATAATTATCAGAAATCTCAAGATAACTCAGTGTAATTTACCCAAAAAAAAAATATCGAGAAATGTATCACGTAGGCTTATTTTTCTCATAAACAAAAAATATTTGGTGACACCAGAAAAAAGAAAAGAAAAGGATTTCTGTTAACTTAGATGGTTGTGGGGGTGGTGTTGACCGAGCATTCCATGTGCAAGATGCCACCAAGGATTAAAAATATCGTTTCGATGTATAGTTTCGTTTTGTTTAGACGAAACGGAAACGTTTCGGAAACGTAATGGAAACGGAGAAAAAATTGAAAACATGTGGAAATATAACTTAAAATTTATTTATTTATATAAATAAACCTATTTATTGAATATTTGTGCATATTTAAGGCATATACATCATATTCATGATAAATGACACTAATTTATGATAAATGACATAATAGATATATACTATGTAATATCCATGAATTAGATAATTTGACACAAGTTACATATAAAATAAAAAGTAAAACAAATAGCGATTTAAACATATTATAATTAGTAACTTAGTATTAAAATAGTTATTTATTTACATTTTATTTCTCCTACTACTTTTTTATTATTTTAGGAAAAATAATAGAAATATCTTCTTGTAATTTTGAGTTTTAATCCTTGAAAAATAAATGGATATTATTTTTGACTAACTTCTAGAATTATTGTTGATACAAAAGAAATGTTTTCTTTGATTCGGTATGTTTCAATTTTGTTTTTATAAAAATATGTCAATTTCGATATTCCACTAATGTTTCGTTTCGGTTCCCTGAGAAATAGAAACGTTTCGGCCGTTTCGATAGAAAAGAAACAAAATTTTGATCCTTGGATGCCACAGCTCCACCCAGAGTAACCTAACTGTGTGCCACCAAGTGTGGAGAAATGATGAGGCACATGACTCTAATTCACTAGATGAGTATGTGGTTAATCAAGTGAAGACTTCAGAGTTTACAAATACTTTGGTTTACTTTGTGTGGAGGTGTGGTTGTCTCATACTAGTTTTAAATTAGGTGAACTTCAATCCTATTAGTAACAAATAACAATAATTCTTAGCAAATTATATGTGCTTTGGACGGACAAGGATATCAATTATTGATAATGAAAAGAAAATAATAATTTAGGATATGGATATGTATATGTATATCAGATTGAGACCGTATCACTCTTTATTTTTAACTATTCTTTCTTGCCCCTCTGTCTCAGCTTCTACAAGTGCAGTTTTGATTCTTTGAATGGAGGGGAGATGGTGCAGCAGGAATACGTCCGCTTTCTCAAAACTGACAGTAGGCCTAAATAGGCTTATCATCTTGATTAGTGCACGAGTGAGATATTCTTGTGTGTAAATACGGAACCTGAATCTCTGTCAATGTAAATACTGTGTATCCGTGTTAAAAAAATCTATCATGTTACTGTATATCATCTAACAACATGCTGAGCCCAATAATTTTTACATCAGTACATGGTCATAGATTGTTTTTAATGGCGATATTTCTGTTGAGAAACATCTGTTCCTAGTATATTACAGAAACATCTGCTCATATACTTTTAATTAGATTCTGTTGGCAGTGCACTTAACCTTAGTTTTTTTTTTTTTTCCAAGTGCTACATGCCTGTTTCAGCCTTGGCAATTGCATGATACAGAGACCTTCACAAGAAGGATCTATATAGCTGACCTATGTCGTTGGACTCGTGGCTCTGTTGTTGAGCTGAATACAAAACAAACATGGTAATATGTAGTTTAATTGAAAGAATGGTCTTAAATAGAGAAGAATGACGATACAAACACAAACATGAATTTAGATATATTTTAGCCAAATAACTGAAGATCGTGGAAGAGTTTGGCGCTCTTTGCAATTGATTTCTGGAGTCCCAAAAAGTTGGGGTGGTCTTGGCAGAGTATGAAATGTTTAAATCCCATGCCCCCTCTTTGCGGTGAAATGTTGTCATAGTTTAGAGCAGATTCTTTAAACAGAGATCAGTGAAAAGGTAGGTTAGAAGGCAAACTTGGTCAAGCTTTCAAACCAGCTTGGGCTCAGTCCTTCCTACAAAAATTAAGCTAACATAGAGTGGATTTGAAATACAATTTTAGCTTTGTCATTTCAATTTCTTTGAACTAAGCATTCTCCATTTGTGACAAGTCAGCTCCATCCCTATAGAGCAATGAATCCCAAGTGTTAATCCATTAGATTTACTACTTCTAGGATTTTCCATTGAGCTTTCAATGGGATAATAGCCCAAATACCCACTTTAGGGAACATTCCAATATCCAATGAAAATTGAACAAGCACCTTGTTTCATTCGAGTGTCCTTCTGAGATACCACGTCATCAAGTACGTGTAGTGTCACTAATCAATCATAACAAGACATGTGATTTATTATTCTAAAAAGTGTCGAGTTTTTTTTTTTTTCTTCAAACCTCACAAGTTAATGAGTAATATTATCCTTGTCATGAGATTATGGTATTTTATCAAATTCCTTTACTTGCTAATGTAGTTGTTCGGATACTAGTTAATACCACCTTTTGGTATGTCTAGATACTAGTTAATGAAGTCTCTTGGCACTAGGTAATGCAATCATGTTGCATGAAATTATATTCACTAATACTTAAACATACCAAGAGGTTGTATTAACTAACACCTGAACAGTTATACCAATAAGTAAAAAAATTTTAAATAACGATATCATTATTGCAAATTAACAAATGTGAGGTCGGTGGTTTTAATAAATAAATAAAAAAAAAACCTTAACACTTTCCAAAAATAATAGTCCATGGCCTGTTATGATTGGCTGGTGATGAAGTGGTACCTCGGGGGCATGAAATATTTTCTCCCATTTTCACGTTTCTTTGTAGGAGTTTTAATCGTCAAGTTGGTAATGTAGCAATAACCGGAGTCATCCAAGTATTAAGAGGAAAGGGGAGAAAAAGAATCAATAAACAGGTAGTCACATTATAAATAAATGTTGAGAAACAGAACAAACTTGTTCAGATGCTGTCATATATCTGAAGCATTCAGTGTCCATGTGACATTTTCCCCTCTTGGCATACAACATTTACCACTGCCTCATTATTATTTCATTAGAACAAAGTAGCACATTATTGTAGTAGATGGAAAAGTTATATCCAGCCAATATACTTAAGAAATACAATAAGATACTTTCCCCTCCACCCATTTGAATTTTGACCAGATTAAAGCTTAGATCTTACATTTTTGTGATCATCAAGAGTAATCATCACCTTTCCCACCACTTTCCTATCTTTCATAACAGAAAATGCAAGATTGGCCTGTGAAAAACAGATGATTAAGCACTCAGATTATACATCTTAATAATA
This sequence comes from Nyssa sinensis, assembly GCA_008638375.1. Classification (NCBI taxonomy): domain Eukaryota; kingdom Viridiplantae; phylum Streptophyta; class Magnoliopsida; order Cornales; family Nyssaceae; genus Nyssa; species Nyssa sinensis. The sequence goes on along the minus strand of CM018041.1, from coordinate 6,149,997 downwards.
AAATTAAAATAAAGGTAACAATCACTATCAATTCAAGTATTAAAAATATATTTTGAAGCAGGATCAACGTCATAAATAAAACCCCATCGCCACCACGACTAAATCTGTCAAGATCCCCTTACATTAAAGCTGAATTGTTTTTCATACAAGGCTTAAAGACCTGCTTCTGGTGCCTAGCAAGTAGGGGCATAAGCCGCATAACTATCTTTGTTTCCACCAAGTTATATATCAACTATAAGGCAATTCAAAACTCACGAAGACTAGCAAGTTGCAATTTTTACAAATGAGATAGGTAGGCCAAGGAGAATATTGAGTGAGGAATGTGATAGCATTTGCACAAAAAATCGATGTAATTCACTTAAACTCACTAAAACTTGCATTAATTTTCAGAAAATTAATTACTGATTTTGAACTGACAGGCACGTGCATGGCTTTGACATTTGATTGTTGTAAGATTAAGTGATTGCTTGTGTCATATTCGAGGCACCGAAGTTCTTCTATGTACCAAAATGTGTGCGAATATATTGCTTTTGAGCAATAGATATGGGACAAGCTATAATATTTGATTTGGTAAAGAGCCAATAATAACTAAGAAAAAAGGAATTTTTTCCTGTGTGTGTCCAGGAGAAGAGAAGGAAGGTGTAATCAGTGTTCAAAAGAATAGTTGTACTTTTGCAGCCATTGCAAATAATAGACGTAACCGATACAAAAGAGAGGTTAGCTTGAGTTTGTACAGGGGAGAGTAGCTGAAGCTAGTACTGTAGAGAGGTTTCAACCTGTAACAACTTCCTATAAAACTTGGGAGGACATGAAAACAGTTTGGGACAGGGAAGCATCATTTACCTCATTATATGACAATACTTGCATCTGTTTCCTGTCACTGCTTTTATTAGTGAGAACACAAGTGGCCATTTGGGACAAGAAATTGGATAAATGATATTGGCAACAAGATATGGAATTAAACAGCTGACAATAGCAGGAAAAAAAATTGAATACCAAATGAAATATTGGCGATTAAACAGAAAGAAAAGGACATTGCAGAAGATGTACAAGAGCCACGTGATCATGACAACTAAAAACTGATATGACTGCTCTATTGAGTATTGACTGATGCAATTTTTTTCCTTTCTTTTTTGGGTTGAGGGGCAATGGTTGATGAATGATTATTCATTTTCGAGATCCAAAATGTACAAAGTACAGTAAGTGTCACCTCCAAAGGTAATAAGTTTAACCCCACCAGATTGCAAAGTCAATCTTTTCAATGGAAAACCAGATTCAAAAATAGTTTTAGAATGCTTAGGCTTTATAGTTCCTTTCAATGGATTATGGTCCATGTTACATAAATTTGAGAAAAAGTATCTAGAAGCTTGTGTTTTAGGCTTTTGATTTGTCTGACCCCAAAGATTATCCATTAACTTTTGTGTGGGATGTCTGCTACTCCTACCGTTTCATTTCATGTCACGTCCGCATGGATAATATAGGTAAAGAGGGCAGGTAATAGATGTTATGGCTATGGCGAAATCCCATTTGGCAATGAGCTTTCCTCAATCAAAAAAGAAAACAAGGTGCCAGCTAGCTTGGTAAAGCCTCTAGTAGTCAAGACAAAAACCTAAGATCTAATCCTGCATTTACCTAGGTTGGTGGATCATGGGCAGAGGGAGGCCTATCCCTAGTGTGTAAACTGTATCCTAGCCATTGGACTTTAAAAAAAAAAAAAAAAAGGTATGAAGTTCCTGACCTCTGGCAGGCTGTAAGTATGAGAAATATGGACGGTAATTAAGCCCCTCATCAACCAGGACAGTAACTCCTTCAAAGAATCTTCCAACACACCTGGTCGATGTATCTTGTAGCTTCCCCAGTAGAGTCCATGAATTGTCCAGTTCTGAGTAACGGATACATGCAAAGAGATTAGAGCAGAGACACAGTAAAATGTAACACGCACAAATTATTAACCAAAACTGACAGTATTTAACTCTTATGTACTCTAGAACCATATTTTAAAAGCCAGACCAGAAATGTAAGTTGAATAGGGAACATTAGAAGCCAGCACTTTTTCTGGAAGGTTTTACCACCAATTTAAACAGTGGTGATCATATAAAGTGATGAAAAAATTACTAATTGCATTTAATTTGCTTCATCATTTAATGACACTATAATTACATTATTTACAAAAAGATAACTATTTATTAGAAACAAAAAAAATGTCATTACCCAATGTTGGTCCCACCAACACATTGTGTAGGGAAGGATAAATTGGATACAGGCCTAACAATAGGCAGTACTTGCATAGTGACTATTCTCACACTTAAACCTGCTTTGTCAAGCTCGGCGGCCAGAGTTTTTACCACTGTTTCATTCTGTGAATGTCATTATTATGGTATTTTAGGTTATCTAGTTAGAACTTGAATTAGATTTAACAAGAGTTCTGGATGGTTCAAAACTTTAAACAGTCATCGGGAGTACCTTAACTAGAGCAATATTTGCAGGGATGACAGGGACCTCTCCACTAGCAAAACCAATTACCAAAATTTGTGCTCCCCAGTTCAATAGCTTCATGGTTTCCTTTGTAAGCTTGCCCCCAACAGGATCATATAATACATCAACCCCTTTGAGCTTTCTTGTTTTTAGGAATCCCTTGACACTTTCAGTGACATTTGTTCTGCTCAAGTCAATAACATGATCAACACCCAATGACTTCAAAAATTGTGCCTTTTCTGCTCCCCTGAAATTCAAACCCAAGCCTAAGTAATGCCACAAACCTTTTGATTTATTAAACCACCAAAGGCACAAGGGAAGTCCATCAGACAGATGTAACAAAAAGACTACAAAGATACTTTATTGATTTATTGAACAAGTACCTAGCAACGGCAATAACAGTGGCACCACAAACCTTTCCAATTTGCACAGCCGAAAGCCCAACGCCTCCAGCTGCACCAAGAACCAGCAATACCTACAATTTCATCAATACACATATTTTGAGTATACATATATATAGTACAATAGAAAGTAGACAGGGACAAGAAGAACAAGGGCCTGATACCTGACCAGAGCTCAGTCTAGCTCTATGAACCAGGGCCACATGTGATGTTCCATATGCAACAGGGAGTGCACCAGCAGCAACTAGATCACATCCATCAGGTACTCGAAACCTTCAATTTCTCAGTGCAAGTTAATACATAAATAAATTGTACTTAGAAGCATATATTTAAGAATGTTACTCAAAGATAGGGAGGATGTAGAAATAAGAAACAATATGTCTATTGTATCTATATATGTGTGTGCATGATTGTGTGTCTGTACACACAGATACATACACACGTGACCACTTCACACATACATATATACACATATATTCATACATATAGGACCAGTGGTATAATGAGAAGGTATACTTCATGCAGTATAGCAGCACTTACAATCTAGTCTCTGTAACAACATTTGCTATAAGAATGAGAATAGGAAGTTAAGATCCGGTTTTTTTTTTTGGTTATCTTTTTGGGTAAGTTATTTCAGCTTAGTTACTAACATATAGTAAATTATGATCACTGATTAGTTTAACCAAAATTCCCATTCAGTTGCAGTCAACAAGAACATGTGTGCATGTATCACAAAAAAATCTCTCTATATATATGAAAGTTTTAATCACATACAAGGTCGGCTCAACCATTAAGCCACAAAAGCAATCACTTTATATATGTCATATTATATAATCCAAATTAGAATTCTAAGACTCATAAAAGTTTAAACCGCACAAATAAGGCTGCATAAATATCTAAAATAAATTTCTAAACCACATTTGATAAAAACTAAACTAAACCTTCATATTGAAAATTGCCTGAATAGTTTTTTTTTTTTTTGTATTGGGCAACTTATAGATTTTGTAAATTCTGTTAGTAATCGAATTATTCTCATTTTCTATTGCTATTTGTTTGCATAAAAAAAAAGACGTGAATAGTTCTTTTCTATTGTCTATTTTGTAGTTTTTACAAATTCCATTACTAGAGTTCTATTTTAAGTTTTTTATTGCTCAACTTGTTGGATTATGTAAGAACTCTATTATTAGAGTTTTATTTATATCTATATATCTTGGTGTTGGAATATAATTACAATTTATATTAAAATATATATATATATATATATAAATTGCGTTTTATTTATAATTATATTACTCAGAACTCCTATTTTAAAACTTAAGATCAATATATATTGAAAATGGTAATGGCAAACGAAATCAAAATCTTAAAGGAAAAAAAAAAAGGATCAAACTCTTTTTTCTGTTTAAATAAATAACAAAATAACAAAAGTGAGAAGAATAAATTCTAAATAAAATTTTAATTAATATTGAAAACTGAAAAGGTCTCATTAGAGCCTAAAATTGTCTCGCCCCTGATCACAGAGCATTTCCTTTGTACTAAACTTAAATTTGTACCCAGATATATGCTCACATCTTTCAATGACTTTGTAGGATTCATATTTTCTGAATTCTAGGATGAAATCATTTATCTATGTCTTGATAATTGACGTGCATGACAATTACAAATTCAATGATTGGATTGACAAAATATGAATCCCCAAAAAGTTATTCGCATTTATTCAGCGGGTACTGCTGCATATATGCATTACATATATATAATTGCCGATCAAATCTGAAGAGAAATAAGTGGACCATGTTGCATTGCAGATATATATAAATGCTGGTCAATGCACTGAAGATGTACGTACGTGAGATGTGTGTGTGTGTGTGTGTGTGTTTATTAATATCACTCACAATTCAGTCTCGTCGGCGACAATGAATTGGGCGAAAGTACCGAGGGCGGCGAAAGAACAAACGGGATCGCCGATTTTGAACTTGGAAACATTGGGACCGATTGATTCGACGATACCGGAGTAATCAGAGCCTGGGATGAAGGGTAAGGGGGGCTTTTCTTGGTACTTGCCCAGAATTTGGAGGTAATTGGCGTAGTTCAAGCTGGTAGCTCTGACTCGGACTCTGACTGCAGTTGGGGAATTCAATTCGGGGATCGGGTGAGACGTTGAGAGGACGAGTGGGGAGCTTTCGGACGAGTTCGGTGGTAGTAGTGTTGGGTCACCGACTTTTTTGCAGAGTAGAGCTTCCATTGATGATCAATTACGAGAATGAGATGCTGTAATTCTTCTTCTTCTTCCTCCTCGCACTTTGGAGAAAAAGGAAAGAGAGAGCAATTTAATTTGTTAGCAACTACACAAGTAAAACCAGAAAGTCTTAGGAAGGGTCGCCATGACGCTACCCATCAAGCTCCTATTGGTTAAGGGCATCCCAGTGAAATAAACTCATATTTTTTAATTTGAGTCAAATTTTTTTATAAAAAAAATTAGATTCAATTTTATATTAAATTTATTTTTATTTAAATTTAGACTCAAATCTGTTAAATATTATTTATAAACTTAAATTTGTAATAATTATAAATTATTATACAACTGCTTAAAAGTATTAGATTCAAATAAAATTTTTGCTCAAATTTAAATCCAAATCTGTTAAATATCATTTATAAACTCAAATTTATAATAATTATAAATTATTGTTAGAAAGTATTAGACTCAAATGAGAATTTTATTCAAATTTGAGTATAAATTTAAGTAAGATTTTGAGCAATGTTCTTAGACCTAGATCGTTCATCGAATCGAAAAAATGTCTGGGTTACCGGTTCAACCGTCAGGTCAACCGGAATCAAACCGTGATGTCATGATTATGTAATTAATAAATTTAATAATACATATTATTGATATTTTAAATTTAAAAAATTATACAAAAATTACTAAAAATTTACAAAATATGAATTTTCTTAATATGTAAAACTTCAAGAAAAAAATGAAAAAGTATAATAGACATATTTTATTGCAATATTGAAAGTTAAAACTTCATTGCTATTCTTTCATAATCGCAAAGACCATAACAAAAATCAATTTAACATCCAATCCAAGTATAATCCAATAATTTAGTCTTCAACTACATAGAAAAAAAAAATATAAACACTAATAATCATGTATAAAATAAAATAAAACACCACATGATACAAATATATAATACTGGAGTTTCAAACTTCAAGGGTTTAAAATTTTAAATATAATGCAAAAAAAATTCAGCCAAATACCAATTCAACTTAGCCAAAATTCAGCTAAAAAATTGCATGAAATTTGAGATTTTGAATATACAAAAAAAAAAAAAAATGCAGCCATAAACTGGTTGAACCGTCCGGTTTTACCGGTTTTCTGTTTTTAGAATCGGTTTTGAACTTAAAGCGGGTTAATGGGTTAAACCGGACCGTTTTGTGGACCGGTCGACAGTTCAACCGGTTGAACCGGCAGGTCCGGTTTTTAAAACATTGATTTTGAGTCATGGTTGAAGATGGCCTAAACATAATTTGTGTATTTGAATAATAATAAAAGTAATTTCCAATAGAAAAATGCAAGATATTCTAATTTATTTTTCGATATTCTATCCTTTTCAAATTAGTATATTAAATTTTTGAATAAATTATTCTAACATCTTTTGGGATTTCTAATAATTACCTTAATTTATTTTCAAATTTTTAAACTTATATTGACATCCCTTATTTCTTACTTATTAATTGCAAATACTATTCTCCAATATATTTTTTTCCAAAAGAATAAAATTGTCATTTTAACATATATATATTTTTTTACATTTTTTTCAATTTTCTCCTAACTTTTTAATTTTTTTTATTTTATAAAAAAATAAGTTTTGAGGTAAATAACTTTTTTAATTTATTTTATATAAAAATAAATTTAAGATTTTAATCAATATTATTTAAAAATCAAACAATATTGGTTGGATGAGGTATTTGTAATTTGCAGATAAAGTATGAGAAGTCAATATAATTTCCGAAACCTCAAGATAATTATCAGAAATCTCAAAGAAGATTAATATAGTTTACTCTAAATTTTTATTTTAAATAATGTGACATTGATCTAAAATATATTATTAATAATATTTTAAGTTATATAATTAATATGGTTGTATCATAGTAGTGCCATGTTATTTGGAATATATAAATTTAAGAAGTGTATTATTGTTGTATCCTAATATATGTAATTTTTGAAAACATCATATTGGAATTCAATTGAGTATATAAATTGAAAATTTCTAACATTATTTTTCGGACTAATCTTCACATAGGTTTAGCGTTATTATATTTTGAACCGACTTGTTTCAAAAATACGCATGACTTTCTTACTTTAATAATATGTTTGGAAATTTCTGAAACTAGAAAAAAAGAAGATGATAACTTAAAATAAAAGAAAAAAAAGTTTTGATATTTAGAAGAGAAATAGAAAGAAATTCTTCTATTTTCTTATTTGAATTCTTAGCAAGAGAAAAAAGAAAGTATACATCTAAGATACTTTATAATTACTGAATCCTCTTATATTTTGAGTCCCTTTTTAAAAAGTTAATTTTTTAAGAAAACAAGCATTTAATACTTCTACAATTAAGTAGATAGCATAATTTTACAATACTAACCTTTTTTTTTTTTACACTAGTTATTCTGTTATTACAATACTCAATGTATCGAATTGGTAAAAAAGAATAATTTGAAAACTTCAAAACAATTTATACATTGAAATTTCAAATTTAACTTTGGTTTTACAATAGAGATGGATATCCCATTTCAATTGTCGTAACCAGTAAGAATTGTTCTAAGTCAAGAGTCATTAGAACTGTTATTTTTAAATTTATTTTAAAAAGCAAGTTCTAATAATTTATCAAATATTCTTTCAAATTTGAGTTTTTCAAACTTTTTCTCAAATTTAAGAGAAATTTTAGTAGACTGCCATAATTTTTCATGCCTATGCAAAACTTAATGGGCTACATTGTGATGACACTTAATAGTTCTGTTCTGCAGATGATTCCCATTTGAGTTATATATTCCATCAACCAGTTAAACCATCAAATGGAATAAGCTTATGATGTTAATTTTTATGATTTTCTAAATAAAAACCAGTTCTGATTTTATGTAAAATAAGTTATTGAAACCTTTTTGAAATAATGGGAGCGCTTTACTTTTTATTTTAAGTCAAATTTTGTCAGATCTATTTTTAAGGGTTTAATGTCTCTACTTTTGAACCAAAGCAATAAGATGGACCAAACTCTTTGCCTAATGGCTATAACCAAAGCTGATTTTCGATCAAATTCTTTTGTTTAAGCTTTACTTAGTTTTAACTTATTATTTCACTTAAGAAAATTAAAATCAAGTACAGTTTGTGACTATCTTATCTTTTCTTATCTAGTTTTTTAATATGGATATTGTAAAAAGTCTCAATTTGGATTTTTTTTTTTTCGAATTTCTTAGTTTCTTAATTCCATTACTATTAGTATGAGGAAGTATAAAAATTAATAGTTTTTTATTCGGATTAATAGTCTTTTAACTCTATAAATATGGTATAATAGATTCATAATATACATATTTTATCAATAATGCATACAATTTCAAATTTAAAGTATTTTTTCTTATTAGGTGAGTAATTCCTGTGTTACTTAAAAAATTTTAAAGATATTCGGCGTGTTCGTTTTTTTCACGTTTCAGTGCTGTGTTTTGATTGTTACAAGGGACAATGACGACAAAAGGTCGAGTTATAAGATAGTATCGAAAAAATTTATGCTCATGCATGTTAAGTTAACATGCGACATACATTTCATATTATGTCTGTAAAATGATATCACTTCGAAAATGCAGCAATTGTTTTATCATGCGAACCATATATTAAGCATTCAATATTTTCCAGAATGTAGTCCACAAATTCATGTTATAAACTGGCACACCCATGGCGCCATTGAAACCAAACCTACATTGAAAATTCTTGGTATTACAATGAAGTGTTTTACCATGAAAGTAGTTAAACAAAGTGGGAAATAGCTAAATTTATCATCATGTGTGTATTGCCAGCAATATAATTACAAGAGATATAGCTACTGCTTGATCAGAAAGGAGGATCAGCTGATATGGTAAGACTAGCTAGCATCTTGTAAACCTCCCGGAAACTCGAATTCCAACATGAAATCATCTCCGAAGATCACAGCACCGGCTGCCAAGGCTCCGGCACTCATTCCCATTCTGAAACCAGGTCCCCCGCCGTGTCCGGGAGGTGCTCCGGACGATGACATGTTTATGGAACTTGATGGTAAATGATCCGTCCTTGGGAGAAAAGTGGATATGTAACCAACATTAGAAGGGGGTGGCGGTGGCGGCGGAGTTCGGGGTGGCTGATAGGCGGCACCACCTTCTGTGGGATAGCTTGGTCCTCCTCCTGATTGATTGGAATAATTTGTTGGGGATGGTACTGGATGGGCATATGGGGAATTTTTTGGATCTGGCTGGTGGAGTAGGGCTTGCGATGATCCATTTTCAAATTCAATAGCCAAGTTACTGCCATTGCTATTATTCATGACCATAATTTCCCCCTCATTGCCTAAAAAACAAAATTCGGAGTTCAATAATCACAAGTTGCCTATGATCCAAATTTATGGAATACAAAGAATCATTTCAAGTTCAATTAACATATGCATAGTTATCAAAGTCGTACCAAATTTGTTGATTTAACTGAAATTTACCATAAATTAGTTAAGTTTGATTAATTTATTACTTTTGCTAAAATGTTCAAGAAAAATCAGGTCAAACTGACTGACTTATTAAAAAATCGGTTGAACCAAAAATTAGACAGCTTTTATTATATGGGTTAAAAACATAAAAATCAGATTTAAATTTTTTTTATCACAAAATGATAGGGTTTTTTTCTCTCTCTCTCTTTAACATCTACTCTTTTTAACATCTAATCGTTTTTCCTCACAAAAGAATCCAAAGATATTATTGTATATTTCAATGCACATGCAAATATATAAATTATGAATATTCTTAATAATTATACTCATAACTTGTTATACTGAATGATAAATATATAATTTTATGTAATTTTCTTAATTTTTAGAATATGTATGTATTTGTTAGTATATTTTATATTTTAAATATATTAATTATAAAATTAGTTGAACTGATAAACTATGAATCGCTTTTATTCTTCTTTTGTATGGATATTTTTTAATTTTTTTTTTAAAAAAGAGAGGAGTTGCTCCCAAATTTATTTTATATTTACACAAAATACCTCCTTAAATTATTATTATTTTTTTGGTTGTATTTTTTGAACCCTCGAATGTCAAAGGTCTCGGTCGCCACCGGCCTCAAACACAAAATTTGAAGTTTTGTTTCAATGAATGCATCAAAGATTCAAAAATCCAAATGATAAATACCTGAGGATGAACTGGGTTCTTCCCTTTCCACAAAAATCCGAATTGAAACATCAACAAATCCTTGAGGTTTGCTGGAATTCCTCCTCATCAGTTGAAAGCTTCCTACTTCTTCAATTGGTTTTGAAACCTCAGAATTCTTTTTGTATTTATCTATAAGCTCTTTCAAAACTACGGTTGCTGTCCCCTGGAGTTTCTCTCTGAGGAAGATAGGCTCTCTGCTGTAAACTTCAACATTCAGTGCCAAATCTTGGACGTTTGATTCAGAGTTATCAACCAAAGCTGAAAACTTGGTTTTCCAAACAGGACTTGCATTTCCTGAAGCATCAATTCCTGTGCAGTATTTGTTGTTGGGATCAATCCAGCCGACGGCAAACCATTGAAGCTTAAACAGTGATGAAGTCCGCCGGAGTCCGCGGGCTGAAACCAGGCAGACTTCTACCCAGATTTTCCCCATTTTCAGGTAAGTTTCTGTTATTGAAAGGAAGAAGAGAAGAGATGGTGTGAGAATTTGTCCATTGTATGGTTCTTGTTTTGATTTAGTTGATAGAGGAAAGAAAAAGTGAAGCTGTTTTTGCATCATTTAGAAGGCTACTTTGCTTTAATGCCAAGGAAATTAACTACCTTAACAGTGCATCACAGATGGACAAGAATCGGGATGAGTCAAAACTGGGCCACATGATGGCATGAGAAAATTACTAAATGGTCCTTTGGGTGTAAAAATTTATGGATCCATCTAGGCATTGCAATGAGACAGGTTTGGAGGAAAAAGTTCAGCAAGACAATAGCACCGTGCTATTGTTATTGTAATGTATTATTTTTATGAATTTATGTGAATTTTACTGCAATGCTCGTATCACAATGACAGTAACACGATACTACTGTCTCATTGAATTTTTTGTTATTGTAATGTATTATTTTTATGAATTTATGTGAGTTTTACTGCAATGCTCATATCACAATGACAGAAGCATGATACTACCTGTCTCATTGAATTTTTTTCCAAAATTAAGAGGTGTCCAACCTGTCCTACAAAAAAAAAAAGTTTTCTCAACTCCATTTAAGCCTGGTAATGGGAAAAGCAGGTCCCCTTCGGGATCCCTTTTTTTAAAAAAAATCATTATCTATTTATTTATTTTATTATATTAATTTTATTAACACATTTCAAATAAGATGTTACATGTATTGAAATAAAATAAATATGCATGTTAATAGAGAATTAAAATTGTATTATTATTTTTTCATATGAATAACTCTATCAAATTTGTGTAAGCTTTCAGTATGATACTAAAAAAATCATTATAAATATTAATTATATAGTACAAATTTTTCTTATTATTTTATTTTATATAATCGAGACACGGCAAGTTAGGCAGTCTTGATCCCAAACTTTAACGGAATTGACATAATTTTTTCAAACTTGTACCACTAGAAATGGAATATGATGGGTTTTAGTCATCCCCCATATCCAGAGAATAGACAACGCTCATAACTTAATCATAATGCCAGTTGAGGTTCAGATACAGTACATAAGTAGACTTTTATGGTAAAGATTCTAAATCAGTGCAGCCATTTCCAATCGAACTGATACAACACTTCCATGTGTATTATGTACTACAAAGGCAATGCACATCGGAACATGTATTTCAAATTATATATACAAGTCCCATTAGAAGAGGAAGAAGAAGAAGAGGAGGAGGAGGAGGAGGAGAAATCTATATATATAAATATCAGCTCTGTCTGGTTCTTTGAATGAGAATATGTACACCATTGCCAGGTTCTACAATCATTCTGTAAGTAGGAGAGTGCTGATATTTGGGAGACAGAGAAAAACTATACTTGGAGATGATAAGGGAAAGGACAACCTTCAATTGAACCATGGCAAAGTTGCGCCCCAAGCACAAGCGAGGACCCAAACCAAATGGGACATAAGCCTGAGGAACTTTGCAAGCATTGGAAACCCCATTAGCAAATCTTTCAGGTTTGAACTCATTCGCATCAAGTCCCCAAATATCTGTATCGCGATGCAATGTTGGGATCAATGTCCATATGCATACGCCTTTCGGGACGATAATATGGCCAATCTGTGTCTCTTCAAGTGCTTCTCTTGACACAAATGCCGCTGGCGGGTATAGACGCAGTGCTTCTTGAATCACCATAGTCACCTGCATGTGTAGAAAGGATATATGATGTAGAATAAGTGACAGAGGAACAAATCAAATTATCAAGTAATAATAGTAGACTCTTTTTTTGGCATGTCTAATTTTTGGAATTCATGACACTTATATTTGACTCAGAAACAATAAAACAGATCAAACCTATGTCTTATGACCATGACATAAGTTATTTTTCTGCCAATTACATCTGTTTAGGTCTTCAATTAAACATTGATATTATTTTTAGAAACTTTTAATTTTTTAATTACTTCATGTAGAAAAATCGGATTAGGATATTGTTTGTGATTATATTCTTCTCATCTTAAATAGTTTCCAAATTTGGGCAAAATTGCAAAAGACTGCAATTTCGATTTTATCTGAATTTTCCTATTTTCTCAGTATTAACTTGGTAATTATGGTTTCCAGTTATGTCTATTATGTAAACATGATGTAAGAGACTTTTATTATTTAGATTTCATTTCTATCAAAAAAAAAATATAATTCAAATTTCGAATTTTTGACAAATTTTTTCTTAGGTGTAGTTATGGTTTCCAGTTATGTCTATTATGTAAATATGATATAATATATTTTTATTATTCAGATTTTATTTCTATTAAAAAAAATTATTCAAATTTCGAATTTTTGACAAATTTTTTCTTAGGTGATTGTTATTTGTTGTAGTTATTGACGTATTCATATACATTGTTCACATTTCATGCTGCATCAATATAAATTTACAATAAAAGGCCATAAATCATTATATAGAAAGAAATAAATAAAAGTACCCAATGATCATACCATTTTCATCTTTGCAACTGAATCTGCATCAAACAGGCCATCCTGGCAAACTTGAGCCGTCTCTGCCCGGATATGAGCTTGCCATTCTGGATGCAAAGCTAGTAGCATCAAGCACCATGATGCAGCGATAGCAGTGGACTCATGCCCAGCAAAGTAAATGTTCTTGCAGTTATCAACAATAAAACACTTGGATGATTGCTTTCCCACATTATTATCATTGATGCCTCCTTCTAATATTAACTGCATTAGATCCTTCTCAGATGGTGATGCCCCTGAGCATTCTTGTTCTCTTTCTTTTATTGCTTCCCATATCAATGACTCTATCTCCCTCTCCAAACTCTTTATCTCCTTTTGTTGCCTGGTTGGAAGAAATCTGCCATTGTTGATTTTGTTAGAAACAAATCAACACTCACATTTGGTCATTGTAAGTCATTGATTGATGTAATGGTAGTAATGTTTTATGTCTCATCACATTCATCTTATCATGTAACTTATTCTCTTACAGGAGTAGAACCACCGTCGATGGATCCTATATGTTGTGAGAGAATGAGGTACAAGGTGCATGGAATGAATGCGGTAAGGACATAAAACTTATATCAAAAATGCAACTGAGTTTTTTTTTTATACAATGACAAAGAGGGAGAATTGAACCCATGTTAATAGCGTGGAGAGTGTACTTGCATCACTAGAATAAGACTTTCGTACTAAATGTGAGTTAATTTTTTTTTTTCTTTTTTATGTAAAACGATAGGGGAGGAAGGAACTATTCTAATTGTGTATATACAGGACATGGGTCCGAACTCTGACTGTCATGTGAAAAAAGGGATTTTAACTATCTTATTTCCACACATGTGAATTAAATTCTTAAAGTAGCAATTTTGTGCAAGTAAAATTGAAAGTTAGGTCTTTAGTCTGTTCCCCTTCCAATACCATGCATTAGGAGACCAACACTAATGATTTTTTAGTTGCTTTGTATAAAAGAATGGTTTGGGTCCAATAACTAATAATAAATGATTGAAAGACGATGCTTGGTTTTAAATCAAGTATGAGAAATCTCATTTTATCTTAATATGTTTTATGATTTTAATATGTCATGTATGTAATTACATGATATTTATGTTACTATTTAGTTTAATTACAAAATAAAAATAAAAAAAAAAAAATATATATATATATATTATATACGTGACATATTATAATTAAAATAAGTATTCGAATAAAAAAAAATATTCTGTGACTTAGTTTGCAGCTAAGTTTGTTCATGATTGAAAGTCTGGGCCAATACATCAATGAAATCTATCTCAGTTAGTATCACTTGTCATTTTAAATAAATAAAGAAGTCAGGAGTTCAAGCACTTAGGGCACGTGGGGTAGGACCGGGGTGTTGGGTAGTTTCCGGTCTCGAGTTGTGCTTAGGATTCCGGGGAAGAGTTTCCCCTTAACCTAGAGAAAAAGGAGAAACATACCCAAATGTAGGAACACCGAAGAGCAGGCTTTGATTGGCAATGGTTTTTTGAAGAGTTCTGAGCTTTGAGAATATCTGTTTGCCTTTGAAATAAGAGCTTCCAAAACAAGCCCTTGAGATCACGTCTGCAGAGACACTCCTCAAATCCTCATCCACTCTTATATCTGCAATTAGACAACCTTGTGCTTCAATGGAGGCCTCCCATTTTCTCAGTAATGGCTGTGCTGACTCCACCATTAGACCCACCATTCCCTGTCCAATTAATCAAAAGACCCACTCAAAGAAACATGCCAAAAATATTCTTCCACAACAAGTCTCAGACTCATCAATACCCTAATTATTAGGGATGCCAATGGGCCCTTTTTTTCTTTTTCTCTTTTGATAATTCATCCCTTATAATCGGAGACGGGTTTGAGAATTATATAAACAGGTTTAGGATAGATTAAAGAAAAAAGATACTAAAATCGCTTTGATCCAAATATAGTATCAAATTATTTAAATATTTTTTATTTTTTTTAAATACCTAATCTACCCATAAATATATATATATATATATAATCATAAAATACAATAAGAAAAAATAAATATTTTATTTATTATTTATTTTTAAATAAAAATAATACTCTCTCCATCCCGAATTAATAGTCATTTTTGGGAAAACTAATTTTTTAAAGAGGACAATCATTTAATGTTTTTACACTTGATTGAGAGGGATAAATTTACAAAATTAACCTTTATTCACATTGAGTAGTACATTCACATTAAATTTGTGAGGGTAATTTGAAATTTTCACAATTATTTATACATTAATTTTTTAAACAAAACTCTTATTATGAGACATCTCAAAATAAAATAAGGGACTTTTAATTCGGAACAGAGGGAGTAAATGTTAGTATAATTAAGACGCTATGAATTTGAGTTCATTATAATTAATACGGAATGGGCTTGAATTTATTACAATCAGAACAGGACAAAATGGGTATAAAATAATATGTAATGTGGGACGAGATGAGTCTAGATGGAACAGATTTGAAATGATTTTTTTTCCAAAAAGGCCGGGTTTGAGATAGGAACGTCCCGTGCCCCATTAATATGCCTAGTAATTATACTCTGTAGTTTATTTTTATATACTATACTTGGGTTACCTTGACCTTGTCCATGAAGAACTCCGGTGCAACAATCTTCCTTTGCTGAGCCCAAAGTAGGCCGTTGGACCTCAAAATGCCATTGCCAAGCAGAGGTGCAAGTCTCTTGGTCAGATAACAAGGCTTACCTAAACCAAAGGTGATAGACTGGTTCATCTCCTTCACTAGATCTGGTTGATTCACATATAGATGTTGTTTGTTCCCTGTTGAATATGTATATATCGAACCTGCATCTCAAAGACAGACTCAGTGCTCATCCGGTGCTCTGATACTATGAAGAAACTCAATAATAATGCAGATTAAATTCTAACATGTAACATATATTTAAAAATAAAATATTATCACGATATTATTTATGCCACATATTTAAAATTGACTTGCATGACCACCATGATACCTTACTGTTGACTTTTTCTGAAAAATAATACTTCAGTGTGACTTTAAATGTCATTATTTGATGTACGTTAAATATATATATATGTGTGTGAAAAAGTTATTTATCATAAATACCATAAAATTTTAAAATTTGTGAGAGAGTCTATTGAAAACCCACTTTAAATAATTCGAGTCCTAAAACGACAAAATGATAATTTTAAATAAAGCATTTTCATTATTCACATTAATATAAATATTATAAAACTGTACTAAATGTTTACAATATATAAATATTTTTAATACTTTGTTATATATATATATAATTATAATAATATTCTAATAGAAAAGATGTATATATTAAATAAAATTATAATAATAGTCAATCGCATTTGATTAATTTTTCAAAAATTAAATTAATTAATGAAAATGAATCCAACATAATTTATTTTTGAGAAATTTTTTTAAATTACCTCTAAATTAACTTAAGGAAAATTTACATTGAGTGACTTATTTTGAAGAACTCAAAGAACTTAGTGCTTGACCAACTCGACTAATTTTACAAAAATCATGACAGTTAAAAGAGTAACACTAGCCTTCACAAAAAATTATTTCAAACGATGTGATAGTGTTATATTAAGCAGTTATTATATTATGAAATAAGGGTAAATTATACTAATCTCTTCTAAGATTTCTCACAATTACACTAATCTTTCTTGAAATTTTTAAAATTATACTAACTTTTCTTTTTTTTACTAACAAACTACAAATACCCCCTCGAGTCAAGTTTTTTTTCAAAATGGTAAAATTGTCATTTTTATTTTTACTTTTTCTATTTTTTCAATTTTGACCATTTTTTCTAACTCTTTTAAATAATTTTTTATTTTATGTAAAAATAAATTTAATATTTTAATCAATATTTATTTGAAAATGAAAAAAATTGATAAATTGAAAAAATGCACAGAAAAAAATAGAAATCAGTGGTTTTGTCCTTTTAGAAAAATAAATTGATTAGAAAAATAATTATAATTTGTCAAAAAAAAGTAAAAATATTAGTGTAATTTTATAAACTTCAAAAAAAAAAAAGTAATGTAATAGTACATTTATTACGCAGAATAGAAAGATATGCTTGAATTGAGTGGAGATGAGTGAAAAATTTGTCTCATGCATGTACAATATTTCCCACCAAAGGAAAGTGTCCTTTGCTTTCAAAAATAGTGACAATTGCCCAAATCATTTACACTATATTACAAACTTGTCATGTTACCAACAGAAGCAGAAGCAAGACCAATGGAAAAGCAAAACTATACTTTCTTTTGGATGGATCTCCATTCTGACTGACACATTTGCTTCACTACATGAGCAACATATTTTTATATGTCATTTCAACAGCATATCTGATTTTTAAGAGATATAAAGATAACATCTTACTTACGTGATCAATCATATGTGACTGATCAGATTCATAAATAAACTTACAAAAACTCATATCCTTATTATAGATATGCTTTGTGTGCGTCAGCCAAATGGAAATTACTGGGATTTTCTAGTGTTTTTGTTATAAGAAGAAACATCTGTTTTTTTTTTTTAATAAAACATACTAATTTAGATTTTAATTTTTTTAATTTTTGGGAGAATGGGGGATTCTAAGAATATTATACATCGTTGATATAGGCTGTGTTTGAATAGGCGGTTCTACCTCTCGTTTAGTCATTTTCACGTTTCAAATAAGCTTTTGAGATAAGTAGGTATTTATTTGGACTTTTCGAAATATCCGTTTAGATATTTTCAAGACCAAAATAGGTGTTTTGAAAAAATGTCGGTAAGAAATTTTTTCTAAAATACCCATTTCAAAACGCTCTTTACCTAAACATTTGTTTCCACCGGTCATCCAAATGACTACATAGTAAGGTCCTTCTACTTTTGTGTTAGAATATCAACTCGGCGGATCTAGAACCTTCTTCAATCCTACCTAGTGAAAAAAAAAAAAAAAAGATGTTCTCCAAACTTTGTAAACCTCGAGATAGAATAAGGTGTGTCCTTGTCGAAGTATCATTTAATTATTTTTTTACTTTACTTTATTAAATTAATTACAATTGATATATTTCAAATAAGACATTACATAAAAATTTAAAATATGCACCGTAATTAGAGAATTGGAAAATTACTATTTTTTAACGAAAATATAACTCTATTAAATTTGTCTAAACTCAATGTGAGATTAAAATAATTTATTGTAAACATTAACTGTAATACAAAACTTTTTTGTTACTTTATTTCGTATAATTGAAGTCGGCTGTTTCAGTATAAAACTTCTCTAAACTAGTTCCAATATAAGTGAGATTTTACAAATTTCCCTCTTGACTGGAATAATAATCCTTTTGAATTATAAAGAACCTCTTCTCCATGTAGATTAAGCTCGAGCTAACCACCCAGTAATCCAATTTTAACAAGATTAGATATCCATATTTTATTTTATTGTTATTATGTATATTGTTTTGCAACATATTTTAGTATGCTATTAAAATAATATAGTATTTATCACTATTTTAGCATGATACATATTATTTATATATATATATATATATATATTTTCAAATGACATCTGACCTGTACAATATTGCTTCAGGTTGATCTGAAATGCACAGGTCCACTACCCAATCATTATAGAATTTTAGTATATTATATTTCATTATTATATTATAGATTTTTTTTTTCATTTGGCCCAAAATTACATATATTATAGATAATGTACTAAGTTATCACTTTCATATGCATGATTGTCATTTTAAAATATAAATTTACTGCTCTTTAAATGGAAAGCACTTCAAACTTTAATATGGATGTAATCATTATTATGCCAAACAAGTCACAAGGTATCAAAAATTAATATAGGGAGTTTAGAATGAAAATGAATATTTTAGTGAAAAGAAAATCTAATTACTTGGATTGAAATCAATTACATTCCACTTCAGTGATGGATTCTTGTCATCTAACCTAAGACCTTAAACTATTATGGCCTTAAATTATTATGACGTTTCGTAAAAAGTTTTATAGGATAGTTTTTGCCGTAGATGCTCAAAATAATAATCGCTCTGTCAAACAGAACCTAAATAATACTACCTAATTCGCCTAATTTTTCTTGTATATCCAAAAATTTCTAAAATACACTCGATGCGAGATTCATCATACTCATGTGTCATCTCTGTGACAATTATGCAGTTAGTCATCATATATATATATATATATATATATATATATAGTTTTCGTTGCAACTTGTAAGTGTGCTGCTTTCTCTACACACACACATATATATGAAAAGTAAAATCAAGAAACAAAACAGGAAGGATATATAGCAAGTTACCATATTCTTTTCTCCATTGTTCAAAGTATGGGAAGAGGGTGGAAGTGCAGTCATGGGCTATGAATTCACCATGGCTTGCTGCCTTCATCACTGTTGACTGAATTTTCTGCATCTCAGGGACATTCCCATATAGAAAAGAAGGTTGAGGTCCTTTAATACCTTGCTTTTGGAGCTTCCATCTGAGCTTTTGAGGCTTCAGCCATATAATGTTAAAGATCATGTATAAGAAAAGGCAAAGCAATACTACTAGAAAACCCAATGAAGAGAAGGTTTTCACAACAACAACAATAGCAAGAAGAAGAAGAAGATGAAGAAGAAGCATCAGCATAGGGACCTTCATTTTTGGTTCTTCCTACCCCTTTAGTTTTGCTTAGACTTGTACACACACCCATATAGTTGGAACTGGTTTATATAGAACTGTGAGAGCCACTTGCATTATATAAATACATATATATATATATATGTATGTATGTATTTATGTGTATGTACACATACTTACAAAATGGACTAACATTCAGCAACTAGATAGAAGCACAAATGACAAAGTAGCATCATATTATGCAGCCTTAAAATCATTAGAAGATGATTGGACATATTGAACTGACTGGTCTATTTTACAATTTACAGAGCTAGCAAGGACCCCAAAACCCCTGTTTATTGGGATATTAAATAATGAAGATAGAGATATAGGTGGTTAAATACTGTACTGTACTGATGAGCATCTAATGATTATCGCTTTCTATGCAAAAATACAGCACTCACAAAGCATATATATCTATCCACACCGATAAAAGCAAAGCCATCAGCACGCGCATACTCAATTGTCATTTTGAACCAAAAGGAAAACAGATCAGTAAAACGATAACATGACGCTATTTTTATTATAATTTGAATATCCGAGATTCTTCATTCAACTAGTTCCAAGAATGTTAAAATTTGACATGTAATGCATTATTTATATTCTAACAAATCAAGTGATATTAATTAGCTCGTTTAGGGCGGGGAGTTTTAGCTTTTACAGAATGAATTGAAGGAATTGATTATTGTGTAATAAATTCTAAATAATATAATCAATTTCTTATTTGAATTTCTGATAAAAATTATGTAAAAGTAATTTTAACAGTTAATTTTTCTTTTATCCTCTATATTGTATATTGAGTAATGAATTCAAAAGTAAAAATTGTAAAAGGTCAAATGACTTTTCAAAAATTGATTTATTTTTATTTTTTTTAACTTCTCTATTATGGTTTTGATGCACGGAGAAGTGTAAAATTAGTTTTTAAAAAATATAATCAGATACCTCAAAAACTACTTTCACTTTTTTTCATATATCAAAAATGTAGTTTGAGCAAGACAAATGCTCCACGAAACGGGATCTTATTCCATATATCAGATTTTGATAAATATAATCATGAAATTTTTCAATGTTAATTACTTTATCACTAGATTTTGTTCATGATATGTTGCACATCCAAGAGTCTTTTTAGAGTTTTTTTTTTGGTAAAATTTTTTCTAAAAAATTTGTTTGATTAAAATTTTAAAATTATTTTGTATTAATTTTATTTTTGAAACAACACTTTTCAAGCTTTAAGAGAAGTTCTTCATGCACCCACAAAGAATATAATATCATATCAGAGGTATATAGTAATGGTAGAATAAAAAAATTATAGTCTGTATATTCACTATTCGGATATGTTAATGATGTGCGAAACTCATTAAATAAATAAAATCGATATCAAACAAGTAAAAATAAATAAAATATATATAAAAGACAAAAATTTTACGTAATTCGATAAAATATCTACGTTCACTGACAATAATGATCAGTCCACTATGTATCAAAGATATTACAAGAACAAAAAACTTTTAAAACCCAAAAATCTTTTTTCTCCCCTCAGTCAAAATCTTAAAAATAACACCCTTATATAAGTGAGTTATAATATAAGAAATAAAACGGATTCAAAAACAAAAGCATGTCAAAAACTTTTTACGAGCCACACATAACCTATTTTTCAAGTTGTCTCGAGTCACAAATGAGTTATCAAGAATTTAGATGAATTCATGACAATCACTTAACAGCTAATAATTGTTTGTCACATGGGATAATTCAATGTCGACGGACGGTTTGGGGTCAATACGGATTGATGGTGTCAGTATTGAACTAATTAAACTTTAGGATAAATTCATGACAGTTATACAATATATAATAATTATTTGTCACATGTGATAATTCAATGCCAGCGGTTTGGGGTCAATGCGGATTGATGGTGTCATTGTTGAGCTGATATATTTTTTGAGTAATGCTAGTCTTACCTTCATGAGTTGGCAGTATTGTATTGACTGGATATCACAGTCAATACAACACTGTTCACTCATAAAGGTAAATACTTTTAGTAGAATTTTTAAGTAAGCCTAATATTATTGATATTTTTTTATCCCCACGAATTAATGAAGGTTTCAAACAGAGGTGTGGAACTGGTTTTAAACTGCCAGATTGCCACGTGGCACTTGCTCTCTACTGAACTTAACAGTATACTTCGCAAATGTCGAATATTATACGTACATGCTTAATGCAGTTGTTAGGATTGTGTAAATTATAATTAATAGATTTTTAATAAATTATAAAACAATTGTAAATTTTCTAAACTTATTAGAGTTGGGACATGTGGGTCCACTTATGATCAAATCTCTAACCTCTATGTATATCATAGCGCCTATGGAATGACTGGCTAAGTTCAAATTTCTTAAATTCAAAATTGGATTAAGATATTTATTTATTTCTTCACATGATTAATTATGTATATTTATGATTAATATTTTATTTAGAATGTGAAGAGTGTCATCTTTCCATACGCAGAACTCAAATTTATGTCTTTGCACACATACTCTTTAAGTTAGCTTAAATAATTTTTTCCCTCCCCATTTTGTATATGAAAAAGATTATAATCTGAATTTTTGAAAAATAAAATTAAAATTATTTCATACATGTTTCTATTTTTTGAGTAGCTTAGAGTAATTCCAACGGCTCTACTAAAGTGATATTATAGTTGGTAGCTGTAAAAGGTGCACTTAAGTTACGGGACGGAGCCAGAAATTTGTATGAGTGAGACGAAATTTGTTTTCGATGTTTGATGATTAGTTTTATTATTAAAGTAGTAAAAAATTAATATTAATTGATAATTTTTTATAAATAATTAAATTCATTAATATAAAAAAATTGTAAATTAGATAAAAAAAAATGTGACCCAAAAAGAGAGAGACTAAAAAAAAATCAAATTATATAAAAAAAATAAAAAAAATTGATAAAAGTCTCATTAGAAGTTAAATTAAAGACAGAGTATAAAAAATTTTAAATTCAGAAGAGTAAAAAACAAAAATTAAAAAAGCATGTTAAAAACTTTTTAAAAATATTAAAAAAAATTGAATAAAAAAATTTACGTGGGTCAATTGCCCTGTCCACTGACTCCAACAGTACACTCTGGCAGCTACTAAATTTGACTTCTGTTGAACCTGCTACCAAATATAACTTTTATACAGTCAACTATCCAACATCTGGTCCAGATTAAAGCAGGTGAAGGGTTTAGATTTGATTCTGATCTTTAACATTGCTTTAAGATTCCTTGTCCTGTCACTTTCCACTGCATGTGAAGACATTGCCCAAATTTTTCTTGTCCTGTCACTTTGCACTGCATGTGAAGAAATCTCAACGGTTCAATTTTTTCTGTAAAATTCAGAGCCGCGTTTTCACAACGGTTCTTTTTCTTTTTCTTTTTCCAACAATTTATATAAATTTGTTTAAAAAATACTTTCTTTCGTCTTATTTTAAGAATTTTTTATCACTATTTATTTTAAGAGTTTCATTTGAAAAAGTTAACGTACTTTTAAGTTATAAATTTTTAAATTATCATTTATTATACCTAATGTGAACATGATTTATAATTAAACGAGAGTAATATAAAAATTTAAATAGTTTTAAAATAATAAAACAATACTTTTAAAAAAGTTAGAATGTCCAAAAGAGACTATTATTTTAGAACAGAGGAAGTATTTATTTTGTATGTGCAATATATTTTAACTTCAACAACCAATAAAGCGGAGAGAGTCTTTTATAGTGAATCAAGATATAACAATTTATAATATTTGGTTGAGCATAACTTAAGATTCGATCGTTGATAATTCTCAATCATAGAATAATTTTTGGACTCTAATATTTCAAAATTATATCAAGAGCACCAATGATCACAAGGTTCTATCCAAGCTCTGTGAATTGTAATCATGAAGTCTTACAATAAATTTCATGAATACTTTACACAAATTAAAAATAAGCAACAAAGTACAATGACGGAGTTGATAAGATGAGATTTTTAATTTTATATTATTAATACTAATGTTATTGTATATCTATTTTTTAATACTAATATTATTGTATATCTAATTTTTTTAATACTAATTTCCTTATTAATACTAATTTTATAATATATCTAATTTTTTTGAATCATACTCTAAGTTGTTCAAGCAAAAATGATGTATCATGAATTTAAAAAAAAAAGTAAAATAATAATTTTAAAAATAATAATATTCATCATTTAAACAGAAAAATTAAATATTAATTTTTAATACACTAATATTGTTAAAATTTAACTTTAATAAAATTAAAATGACTTTTAAGCTTTGACATAATAAGAAAGTTAAAGAAGAGAGCTTTAAATGTTGATGAATAATGGAGGAGTGTGGAACTGGACCGGTGAGAGGGCCGCGTGACAGGCATGATTGATGGTATTCTAGCTAGGTAGGGGCCAAAGGTAGGGTGGGGTTTCTAAGGACGTGTGTCAAGAGATTATAAGGTCATTCCATTTTTAAGGACAATTCGACACTCAATTTTATTGTAAACTAGGTCTATCTACCTACAGGTCTATCAACCTATATATATATATAGCCTCGTAGCACATTAACTTTTTAAACAAATTTTGAGTGATTCATGGTTTGATGTTGGAAGAATGCACATCAAAGCGTGGTGTTGTTTTGTCATTGCATTACAGATATTTCACTCGTTTATGGTCTATGTATCATAGTCATTTGAATAATTGAAATTAAGGAAAATAGAAAAACCCATCTGATATACATTACATTCCATTAATGCATGTGTATAAATGTGTATATATGTGTGTGTGTGTGTATGAATTGTGTAATTAGAGGGAACTAGTTCACTCCTAGTCATTACTCCTTCTAAATAAAGGTTAGGATTTAAGTCTCACTTCTTTAGAGAAAATGTAAGATTAATTTATCCCTTTTAATTATCATATTTAGTTTTAAATGTTTGTAGCAAAGTTTATTTAGTGTGATTTTTTTGTTTTATATAACGTTGTGAGAAAGAGATAGGGGTATAATTTGGGCGGGTAGATTCGAGCTGATTCAAGTTCTAAAATAGTTAATCTGAATTCTTTTTTAACCCGACCTTAAACCTGAACAATCTAGCCCGATCCCGATTGTTAATTTTAAGTTTCAGATTTTATTTACAATTTATTCAATAAATTGTTATTTTTTTCTTATTTTAATTATACAGTAAAAGTTTCAATAATTTCTCTCAATTTCTCATTCTAAAAGAAACCATAAAATATTAAAATAGTTCTTTCAACACAATTTAGTTTTATAAAAATATTAAATGTCAACAAATTTTTAAAATGATAAAAATATAAATAGTAATTTTTGTAAAAAAACTTTACTAATTTAATGGTGAATAAGTAAAGTATAAAAAATATAATGTATACAATATTGAATTCAATTTTGGATTTGGGTTTTTTTATCCAAGTTCATCATAAAGTGTAAAAATGAATTCTAAATCTTAAAAAAATCAGGTCGGGTTCGGATTAATCTACCAAAGTTGAACTTCTAAGAGGAGGGAAAATCGAAATTATGTCAATTACGTAAAAAATGTGCACTTACAACACTTAAATAAAATATCAATCCTATTTGAATGACCTAGGTAGTTAGAATTTTTTGAATATGTAATATATGTTGAAGGTTTGTAACATATAATATAAGGTAAATTATACTAACCTCTCTTAAGTGTATAACATTTATACTGATTTTTTCTGAGGTTTCTGAAATTTTAATGATCTTTCCTATTTTACTTGATAATATATAAATACCTTTCAGCCAGTCAATCTTTTTCTTCAAAATAAACAATCTATCCTTTTTTTTTTTTTTTTTTCAATTTTGACCATTTTTTCTAACTTTTTTTAAAGATTTTTTTTATTATTTTATTTAAAAATACGTTTAAGATTAAAAAAAAAACTTATTTTTGTTTTATATAAAAATAAATTTAATATTTTTATCAATATTTATTTAGAAAATGAAAAAAAATGTTAAAATTTAAAAAATTGAAGAGAAAAAAGCCTTAAAAGGGGTAATTTTATTATTTTGAAGAAAAATATTGATTTGAAAGAAGTATCTGTATATTTTCAAGTAAAAATAAGTACAATTTATCTTATAATATACTATCATTGCTTATTCATATATATATATATATATATATGTATGTATGTATGTGTGTGGATGTATATATTTGTACGGGCATGTGGGGTCATTCCGAATCCCAATGAGTTATATCCAGTTTATTTGTTGGCAATTTTCAAATTCTTAAAGCCCTTGAGAAGATTGAAAAGACAATGGGGACCTCTATGTCGATGTTGCATCCATAATTCATTCCAAAGAAGTGCATGAAGTCATTCATACAAGTTATTTGCAAACTTTGCATTCCAAGGCCATTTACAGACTCTCTCTCTCTCTCTCTCTCTCTCTCTCTCTCTCTCTCTCTCTCTCTCTCTCTCTCTCTCTCTCTCTTTAAAGTCTTTTAATCTTTAGCAAAGCAAGTGATTATGAGTTTGTACCTGTAAATAATTAAATTTGCTATGCACTAATTTTTTTTTTATAAAAAAAAAAATTGGGTTTCCTTGTTTCCCTGGGACTTTAATTTATTATTTTAATTTATTCTATAGCTTGCTAACATTCTTGAAAGAATTTCTTATATTTGTTCTTGTAATTTCAATGAGCTTTTTACTTTTTCTTTTTCTTTTTTGATAATAATGTGCCCCAAATCCTTATGCAAAGGTTATTAAATAAGCTAAAAATGTATTGGATAAATACTTAAATTAAGAATAAATTACACTGATATCTAAAATGACACTGAACTAACTTATTTTCCTGACAAATTACACAAATCTTTTCTTCATTTTTTTTCAAAATGACGAAAATATCCATTTCATTTTTTTTTCCACGTTTTTTCAAATTTTTCTAACTTTTTTTTTTATTTTCAAATAAATATTAATTAAAATCTTCTTTGACTAAAAAAATATAAATTATTTATCTTAAATTTATTTTTTATATAAAATAAAAAAATTATTTAAAAAAAAGTTTTAAAAAATGGTCAAAATTAAAAGAATGCAAAAAAATGAAACAAAATGGGTACTTTTGTCATTTTAATAAAAAAATAATGAAAGGAAAGTCTTTCTATTTTGTTAGTAAAAATAGGAGAAATCGTTGTCAGTTTTGAAAATTTAAAAAAAAATCTTAGTAATTATCAAAAAATCTTAATGAATATTAGTATAAATTTATTTTTAAATTGATTTATATATAAAATGAAATTATAAATTAAATAAATAATAATAATTAAAGAAAAAGATTCTTACAAAAATTTAAAAGTTATCTAAAAAATGGATAAAAGTTCTATTAAAAAGTTAAATTAAAATAAAATAAAAATGAAGAAAATCTGCTAGAAAAAAAAAAAGAAAAAAAAAGAAAAAGGAGAACATAGTCGGCCAAACACTGGTGATAATATAGACACACACATATATTATGTTGTGACTAACAGATTGTGGTGTGCCCGGTATGAACGGCCGCAATTGTGATGTCCTCCTCGTGAATGCATGTCACAATCCTAGGATCCTGGCGTGATCACATCATGTCATGCTTGTTGTGATTTTGGTTTAATTTTAGTAAAAGCCAAGGCTTGCTGTCATGGAGTGATGAAAATGGGGGAGACTTATCGGGAGAATAATGAAGGATTTAAGTTCATGTTTGGAGTACCGGATAAAAAGATTGAATTGAATAGGATATATTCAAATTGGATAGAAAATAAAATTTATTAAAATATTAAATATTGTATTTCAGTATTTGAATATGTCCGGATAAAAAATTTGAATATGTTGTTCTACTTTAATTTTATACTTAGATCGATATAATTATTAATAAAATCTTTGTGATATTAAATTTGTATTCTTAATAATATTTTTTTGAGATTTTAGAAAAATCAAATTCCTAAAATATATTTTTTAAAAATATATGTTTAAAAATTTAAAAAAACAAAAGTTAAGAACAATACAGAGATATAGATAAATAAACGAGGGTTCAACAAATTTAATAATTTATTATGTATAAAAATTAATAAAACGGACTAATAATAAACGTAAAGGAAAAAAATAGTCAGTATATTTAAAATCTATTTAATAGTCTTAAAGTATCATCAACGATGATGATAATATGTTACAAAAATTTATAGGGTAACATCAATAGCAGTTGTTGGAAATAATATATTTCTTCTTATATATATATATATATATATTTTGTGATAGAAGAATTACTGAAGATTTTTATTTTACTTCTTATCCCATTGAACATGGGATAAAAATAATACCACCACCTTGGCGGGATTATTTTTATCCCACACTGGTGAGATATAATTATAACTAATCACATCCCAAATAAATGTCCAAACATAGAATAAGATATCACTTATCCTATCTCACTCTTTTATCCTGTCAAACAAACACGACCAATTGTATTGGAATACCACCGACTCATTGGTTCAGTGTGCAAACACTCGAATTTTTTTGCTCAACGTTTGAGTTCAAGATTTTAAAATTGTTCAATGGGGTTAAAGCCTACTCTTTAGCCGTCAGAACACGCGGTGAGACTTAAGCTTCAGCCCCAACATAAGTACAGTAGGGTCTTTCGTGGATGGCTGTGTAGTGCTAAAAGCAATGCTCCCTAGCCGGTATGTGAAGTAGTTTATCTGCATACCTATTTTAACTACCAAAAAAAATGTATTGAAATGGATGATAAGAACGAGGGTCAAGTAAGGTTGTAACCGAGTCAAGCTGAGTTAGGTCGGGAAGTGGATTGCTCAAGTTTGTCCTATTATAATCAGTGTCGGCTCTAATATAAGACAAGACAAGTGATTGCTTTACGCCCCACCTATGATAAAGGCCCTAAATTTTGTGTATATCTATAGTACAATTCTATTAAAAGTAGAAATATAAAGTACATAAAACTCTAAACTTTATAAAAGAAAAAAGCTCCATATTCCATAAATATCAAAGTCAACCAAAAAGTAGATCAAATTTATCTAATTTTTATATATTGTCTATTATCATGTACTAATATACGTATAATAATGGATATATGAAAAGTAGAGTTTTTTTGTTTGTTTGGGATAACTAGAGTAATGATTTAATTGAAATAGGAATTCCTTAATAGATAAGGAAATAAAAAAAATAGGTAAACAAAAATATATATTAAAAAAACTTGAACCAAAAAAAAAAAAGGAAGGAAAAATGGTAGGCACATGGCGATAAAGTCTAGGAAACAAAAAATTTCATAAATAAAATAAATTTTATAATTTTAAAAAATAAGTTTTTAGTAACACATGGCTGGTGATTAATTTGTTTACAGGGAAACAAAATTAACTTGTGCATTATTTATTTCGCTTTAGGCCTCAAATTCTTATGTGTCGGCTCTGGTTATAATAAATGAGTTTTCAAATTATGTTCAAGTTTGATTTGTTAATTTTTTGAATCGATCTCAAACCAGTGTCTTAATTGAACCAAGTTTGAGTAACTTAATTTTTTATATAATATTAAACTATTTTTAGTTTAACGAGTCGAGTTCAAGTTGAACTCAATATATTAACAAGTCTCAAGATATGTTCAGGTTTAACTTGTTTATCTTGCAATCTGATCTTGAATGAGCCTTTAATCTAATTGATCACGAGTTGAGCTCAAATAGCTCGTTTGTTTTATAGTCCAAAAGCCAAGTGAGATTTTTTGAGGGGGAGGTAGTTGAGTTGAGACTTATCAAAGTCATGCATATTAATTTCAAACATTTGACATAAATAATATGATGATTCTCTAATTTAAAATTAAACCACGTGTTAAAATATGATTTGTATGACCATAGAATTTTTTATGCTACTTTACTACTAAACTTTTTTTCTCAAGTCCTGAGATAGAGAGACATCTAGCGCATCATCCTAGCTTGACGCAATTACATTTTTTTTCATTTCAATTGAAATGGAGAAAACTCATTTGTGAGATGGAGTAAACCTTCTTCATTTCAATTAAAATGGAAAGGTACCAAAGACCATTTGCTTGATTAATGAATTTTATAGAGGCCATATTTATTAGGATATTAATTTACATATTTATTTAAATTTGATATCAATTGAGGCGATTTAGGATCTTAATTAATTAATTAACTATT
Source organism: Nyssa sinensis (assembly GCA_008638375.1). NCBI lineage: Eukaryota > Viridiplantae > Streptophyta > Magnoliopsida > Cornales > Nyssaceae > Nyssa > Nyssa sinensis. Next base: position 6,119,864 of record CM018041.1, on the reverse strand, counting down.
TTAATGCATGTGTATAAATATATGTATATATATGTGTGTGTGTGTGTGTGTGTATGAATTGTGTAATTAAACGGAACTAGTTCACTCATGAGTCATGACTCTTTCTAAGTAAAGGTTAGGATTTTAGTCTTACTTCTCCCGAAAAAATGTGAGATTAATTTATTCCTTTTAATTATCATATTTAATTTTGAATATTTGTAGCGAAGTTTATTTAGAGTGATTTTGTTGTTTTATACAACGATGTGAGCAATATATAGGGGTGTAATTTGGACAGGTAGATTTGAGCTGACTCAAATTCTAAAATAATTAATTTGAATTCTTTCTGAACCCAATCTTAAACTCGAACAATCTAGCCTGAGCCCGAGCCCGATCACGATCCCAATTCCGATTGGTAATTTCAATTTTAAGATTTTATTTATAATTTATTCAATAAATTGTTTTTTTTTTTTCTTATTTTGATTATACACTAAAAGTTTCAATAATTTCTCCTAGAGGTGGCAAAAGTTATCCAAATCCGTCAACCCGCCTTAACCCGCCCACTATCAACCCGCCCAAACCCGCCCATTTAGTTAGCGGGTTATAAACGGGTTGGGTAATAAGGAATCCGTCAATTTAGCGGGTCAATACGGGTTGAATATGGGTGTTTGACGGGTTGAGAATGGAAAATAATAAAATAGTATAAGAATATATATATATATCTCTCCATTTATATATATAAATATATATATATGTATTTATATCTCTATTTGGAAAAGAATAAAATACTAAACATATACAATAAATTATAAAACAAAATTAATATTTAGAGAATGTAATTTAACATCACCATATATATAAATAAAACACAAACCAAAAATTTGTGATTCAAAATAAGTTGAATTAGTCTTCATTAGGAGCTTTGAATATCATAAACAATGTGCACACGTATTTGTTTGTTTGTTTTTGCTTGTGAATGTCGAGGAAAAAGATTTTAACACTCTCCGAACTCCATAGTGACAAAAAACTCATGCACTAAACTAGTCCCTAGAGAAAAAAATTATATATTAAATATAACTATTAAATTTACTAAATATTAGTTATTAAAGAGTAAACTGTACACTACTCCAATAAATCAAATTTTAAAAACTCCTTAAACTGGACCATCAAAAATGAAATGGCTAAACTGTAAGGCCGTGTTTGGCTCGAGCAGTTCTTAAAAAAAAAGTCAACTCCTCCAACAAGTTTTATTAAGAGAAAAATGTAAAAATGAAAATCAATTGCTTCTTCCCAGATTAAAAATCTTGATCCAAACCATCCAATAACTACCAAATTTTAACAGAATATCCAAAGGTTGGTTAGAGCCCATCTCAGGATCTTTATAGTTTTACACTTCAAAATTGCCCAGTACAATATGCTTTTTGGACATTAAAATGAGAGCTCCAACGAAGGGATTTTCACAAGGACACTCAAAAGGGGCTAAATGAACCTCTTCTTACCATAGAAATCTTCTACATGAGAGATTAGTTCCATAACTTCAACTGATTTTGAAGATCAAAGAATTCTGAGAAGAAGCCAGTATCATATCGCCTGATTAGATTTACTAATAGAGAAATAAAAAAAATGTTAATATGTATTCACAAAAGTTTTAACAGAAAAACGTGATGAATTTTATTAGTCATATTATTTGATTGAAATGTGACAATCTTAGGTAGTGTTTTATTTCTAAAAAAAGTTGGGTAGCGGGTCAAATCCGGGTTGACCCAACCCGACCCGACCCATTTATGACCCGACCCGTATTCGACCCGATCAATTCGGGTCAAATATGGGTTCAACCCGTTTATGACCCGACCCGTTTACAACCCGCCCGTTTTGCCAGGCCTAATTTCTCCCAACTTCTTATTCTAAAAGAAACCTTAAAATATTAAAATAGTTCTTTCAACATAATTTTGTTTTAAAAAAATATTAAATGTCAACAAATTTTTGAAATGATAAAAATAGAAATAGTAATTCTTGTAAGAAATTTCTATTAATTTAATGGTAGATAGGTAAAGTATAAAAAATATAATGTACACAATATTGAATTCAATTTTGGATTTGGGTTCTTTTATCTAAGTTCATCCTAAAGTGTAAAAATGAAATCCAAGTCTAAAAAAAATTGACTTAAAGGGAGTATCTATATATTGTCAAGTAAAAAAAATGATGTCAGTATAATTTCAAAAATCTTAAAGAAAATTCAGTATAATTGTCATAAATGTCAAGAAAAATTAATATAATTTACCCTATAATATAATATCTTTGCTTATATATGTAGATGTATATATTTGTACGGACATGTGGGGTCATTCCGAATCCCAATGAGTTATATCCATTTATTTGTTGGCAATTTTCAAATTCTTAAAGCCCTTGAGAAGATTGAAAAGACAATGTGGACCTCCATGTCGATGTTGCATCCATAATTCATTCCAAAGAAGTGCATGAAGTCATTCATACAAGTTATTTGTAAACTTTGCATTCCTAGGCCATTTCCAGAGTTTCTCTCTCTCTCTCTCTCTCTAAAGTCTTTTAATCTTTTTGCATGGAGCAAAGCAAGTGATTATGAGTTTGTAACTGTAAATAATTAAATTTGCTATGCACTAATTTTTTTTTTTTTTATAAAAAAAATTGGGTTTCCTTGTTTTCCTAGGACTTTTGTCATTTTGATAAAAAAAAATAATAGAAGGAAAGTCTTTGTAATTTATTAATAAAAATAGAAGACGTTGTTGATATTTTGAAAATTAAAAAAAAAAGTCTTTATAATTGTCAGAAAATTTCAACGAATATTAGTATAAATTTATTTTTAAATTGATTTATATATAAAAAAGTTACAAATTAAATAAATAATAATAATTAAAGAAAAAGATTCTTACAAACGATTAAAAGTTATCTAAAAAATGGATAAAGTTCTATTAAAAAGTTAAATTAAAATAAAATAAGATTTTGAAAATTGAAGAAAATCTGCTAGAAAAAAAAAAAAAGAACATAATTGGCCAAACAGTGGTGATAATATAGACACACACATATATTATGTTGTGACTAACAGATTGTGGTGTGCCCGGTGTGGACGGCCGCAATTGTGATGTCCTCCATGTGAATGCATGTCACAATCCCATGATCATGGCGTGATCACATCATGTCATGCTAGTTGTGATTTTGGTTTAATTTTAGTAAAAGCCAAGGCTTGCTGTCATGGAGTGATGAAAATGGGTGAGACTTATTGGGAGAATAATTAAGGATTTAAGGTTTTGTTTGGAAGGACCGAATAAAAAAATCGAATTGAATAAGATATGTTTGAATTGGATAAAAAATAAAATTTAATAAATTATTAAATATTGTATTCCAATATTTGAACATGTCCGAATAAAAAGTTCGAATATGTTGTTCTACTTTAATTTTATACTTAGATCGATATAATTATTAATAAAATTTTATGAAAGTAAAATCTTTGTGATATTAAATTTGTATTCTTAATAATATTTTTTTGAGATTTTAGAAAAATCAAATTCCTAAAATATTTTTTTTGAAAATATATGTTTAAAAATTTAAAAACAAAAGTTAAGAACAATAGAGAGATATAAATAAATAAGAGAGGGTTTAACAAATTTAATAATTTATTGTGTATAAATATTATTAAAACGGATTACTAATAAATGTAAGAAAAAAAATAGTCGATATATTTAAAATCTATTTAATAGTATTAAAAGCATCACCAAAAATGATGATAATATGTTACGAAAATTTATATAAGTAACGTCAATAGTGGTTGTTGAAAATAATATCTTTCTTCTTATATTTTTTTTTTCTTGTCATAGGAGAATGATTAAAGATTTTTATTTTACTTCTTATTCCTTTAAACATGGGATAAAAATAATGCCACCTTCTTGGTGGGATTATTTTTATCCCACACTGGTGAGAATATAATTACAACTAATCACATCCTAAGTAAATGTCCAAACATAGAATATGATATCACTTATCCTATTTCACCCTTTTATCCTGTCAAACAAACATGGCCAATTGTATTGAAATACCACCGACTCATTGGTTCAGTGCACAAACACTTGAATTTTCTCGCTCAACGTCTGAGTTCAAGATTTTATAGTTGTTTGGTGAGGTTAAAGCCTACTCTTTAGCCGTCAGAACATGCGGTGGGACCTAAGCTTTAGCCCCAACGTAAGTACAGTAGGGTCTTTCGTGGATGGCTGTGTAATGCTAAAGGCAATGCTCCCTAACGGGTATGTCAAATAATCTATCTGCATACCTATTTTAACTACCAAAAAAATGTATTGAAATGGATGATAAGAACGAGGGTCAAGTAAGGTTGTAACCGCGTCAAGCTGAGTCAGGTCGGGAAGTAGATTGCTCAAGTTCGTCTTGTTATAATCGTTGCCGACTCTAGTATAGGGCAAGTAAAGTGATTGCTTTATGCCCCACCTATGATAAAGGCTCCAAATTTTGTGTATATCTATAGTACAATTCTATTAAAAGTAGAAATATATAGTGCAAAAAACTCTAAACTTTATAAAAGAAAAAAGCTCCATATTCCATAAATATCAAAGTCAACCAAAAAGTAGATCAAATTTATCTAATTTTTATAGTATATTGTCTATTATCATGTACTAATATACGTATGATAATGGATATATGAAAAGTAGAGGGTTTTTTTTTTTTTGTTTGGGATAACTAGAGTAATGATTTAATTGAAATAGAAATTCCTTAATAGATAAGGAAATAAAAAAATAGGTAAACAAAAATATATATTAAAAAAACTTGAACCAAAAAAAAAAAAGAAGGAAAAATGGTAGGCACATGGTGATAAAGTCTAGGAAACAAAAAATTTCATAAATAAAATGAATTTTATAATTTTAAAAAATAAGTTTTTAGTAACACATAACTAGTGATTAATTTGTTTACAGGGAAAAAAAATTAACTTGTGCGTTATTTATTTCGTTTTAAGGCCTCAAATTCTTATGTGTCGGCTTTGGTTATAATAAATGAGTTTCAAATTGTGTTCAAGTTTAATTTGTTAATTTTTTGAATCGATCTCAAACCAGTCTTTAATTGAACCATGCTTGAGTAACTTAATTTTTTATATAGTATTAAACTATTTTTAGTTTAACGAGTTGAGTTCAAGTTGAGCTCAAAATATTGACGAGTCTCAAGATATGTTTAGGTTTAGCTTATTTATCTTGCAATCTGATCTCGAATGAGCCTTTAATTTAGTTAATCACTGAGTTGAGCTCAAATAGCTCGTTTGTTTTATAGTCCTAAAGCCAAGTGAGATTTTTTGAGGGGGAGGTAGTTGAGCTAAGACTTATCACAATCATGCATATTAATTTCAAACATGTGACATAAATAATATCATGATGATTCTCTAATTTAAAATTAAACCACATGTCAAAATGTGATTTGCATGACCATAGAATTTTTTATGCTACCTTACTTACTAGATTTTTTTTCCTCAAGTCCTGAGATAGAGAGATATCTAGTGCATCATCCTAGCTTGACGCAATTACATTTTTTTAATTTCAATTGAAATCGAGAAAACTCATTTGTGAGATGGGGTAAACCTTCTCTATTTCAATTAAAATGGAAAGGTACCAAAGACCATTTGCTTGATTAATGAATTTTATAGAGGCCATGTTTATTAGGATATTAATTTAAATTTGATATCAATTGAGGCGATTTAAGATTTTAATTAATTAATTTACTATTTTACTGAGAATAATCTTAAATTTTTTATAATTAATCAACCTAAATTAATTACATAGAAATTATGAACTTTAAGTGATTAAACCATGTATTCAAATTGAATTTAAATTAGACTACTATTGATTATATGACTAAGTGCTTAAAATAAAATAAAAAACACAGTAAATAAAAGCACAATCTAAGTAAGAGAAATACATTGATCTTACGTAAAAAAACTCTCTTGAAGACGAAAATCCACAACTACTGAAGAATGTATCCACTAATAAGTCAATCCGTATAAGACACAAAAAGTTGACTATGGATCACTAACCAATTATGTTGCCTGATTAACTTTACCCATAACTCAATCCTTCCTGTAATCCTTTCGTTTTATTCATGTCAATCGATTGCGTTTGTTAGTTGTATGTTTACACAACAACACTTCGTTCTACCAACAATCTAACTGCCCGCAGATCCATGCTACCTAGCATAGTAACTTCTTTTGCAACGATTTAAAAAGTGTGTCCTAAGATCTTTCTTAACAAAAACTCTCACAATTACCACTATGAAAAAGAGACTATATTCAATCCAAAGTGTTGATTTGGAATAACACTTCACAAGAATTCAAATGTGTGAATTGGTGCTTTATATGAATGCAAGATCTATTATTTACAATGTAATTCCCGTCATTATACATTGCAAAACTTGTATTATATGTAGGTCCAATCCTAACTCTAACTAAGTTCAGGATTAAGGAACCAATTGAATTTTATAAAACAAAACATAGATTCGAATAGTTAAGTATTTATTCGTTCAGACGGTGCCACTATTCAGACAATATTAGAACGGATTCAGACGATTGAGGTACTATTTTTCCAATTCATTTCAATTTCAAATTTAAACTTTCAACAAGTATCTAAGGAATATAATCTAATATATTTAAGCAACTTTTTAATAAGTTCATAGTTAAAACTAAAAAATGTCTAACTTATGTATTATTAAAACATAACTCCAATAAAGAATCATAAGATAAAAGACTAAATATACACACATCTTACAAATGTATCTAATATGAATACATGACGTGCATATATGTCTATACCTATCTTGTAAAAATTATGAAACTTCAATAGCTTGTCAATATTTTTTCATCTTCAGAAGTAAAAGTTGTTATTAGATTTGGTTCGGTCATGTCTTTACGAAATTGATTGACTAATAATTTGCCTAATAGTGAGACTCAACCTAACCTAACAATTACAGTCTGAATAAAGACTTTTGAAATGAATTGTCAATACACTAATCTAACGAAACTTAACATTAGTTTTAATACAAATTTTCTTCACAAAATAAATCATATGTAAAAATATGTGCATCTAGGGGAGCTTTTTAATTATATTAAAGAGTTTTTCATAATCTTACAGAGGACACAAATTAGGCTTCTAGGCATTCTATGTCTTTAGAATGCAAGGACATGTTTGCTATAGTAATAATGGATTATGAAATAAAATGGGTATTTTTTAAAATGACTATTTTCACACGCATGAGATTAGTTATTTCTTTTCAAAACATAAGTGAGATTTCATTTATAAAAGAATGAATCATAAGATTTTTTTAAAAAAAATTATTATATGAAAATATTTTATTTATATACATAATTAAAATTGAATTTTTAATTTTATAATATTAAACTTTTTGTTGAGATTTTCTAATTTAGTTAAGAACAAAATGGTCATTAATAGTTTTACCAAACCAAACAATAATCAATGTTACTCCCCCAAATATTTTATGTTTGGTGAGCATTTATATCTCTTTTTTTTTTATGAATCAATTAGGAGGTATCCTGAACCAACTTACGTGTACCCGACTAAGTCTGAGAACATTTATATCTTTTACAATTTCACATAATTGTTATATCTCCTTCATTCAATTTCAATTTTTTTTTTTTTTTTGGGAAAGACAATTAGAAAGTTTTGTATTCAACTCGAATACTGCAAGAATATTATATTAGTTGAGTAATAATGCTAAACAACTCAAATTTTTGTTCTAAATTTAAATTTCAAATTAATGTTGTAGTTTATTATTGGAAATTGATTAAATCATGTATTAATGTGTGAGTTAATAATGTGCTGCCACATTATTTGAAATTCATGATTTAAAATAAAATTTAAGATATCTGTATTAGTAGACATTAATTACTCACTTATTGAAAATTTCAAATTTAAAATATGATTACTTGTGTAATGGTGGGAATAATTATTTTCTCACATTTTTCATAATATTAAAGATAAATTACAATGACTTTTCTTAAGATTTTTTATAATTACAAAAATTCTTTCAAAATTTTTAAAATTACACTACTTTCATATTTTTTATTGATAAACTACTCATACCTTCCTCCGGTCTATTTTTTATTTTTCAAATGGCAAAAGTGTCTTTTTTTTTTTCATTTGTTCAATTTTGACCACCTTTTTTTTACATTTTTTATTTTCAAATAAAAATATAAGTTATGTAATTTAATTTTTTTTTTGTAAAAAATGAAAAAATTCTTTTAAAAAAAGTTCAAAAATTTTAATCAAGATTGAAAAAATGTAATAAAAAAACAGGAAAGAGATATTTTTGTCATTCTGGAAAAAATTAAATAGGGGAAAGTATATGTAAATTTGTCAGTAAAAATAGGATGATGACAATGTTATTTCAAAAATTTTAAAAAAAATATTGATAATTGTAAAAAATATAAGAAAAAATCAGTATAATTTATCGTAATATTAATTACCTATGGGTGAAGAAACCCATGAGAATTATTGAATAATATTTGAGCCAATTGTTATTTCTAAAATGTTAGATTGATGAGTGATATCCAATGCCAAAAAAGTAAATCATATTATGTTTCATTGCGGCATTTTCCCTTTTACCAAAAAGTAAAAAAGAAAAAACAAAGAGTAGAGAGATTCAAATCATGAAAACATAGTTCCAAATTTTCCTTAACTATGCTATAAAAAATGTTTCAATGTAAATTAGCCATTAGTTAATAATTTTAAAAGATCAACAAATCTCGAGACAACACAAGACTCTCTCTTCCATCTTCCATTTAATTGATGTTCTAATGATCATTGCATATTTAATTATCATAATTGAGAATTAAATTAATTCCATAATATTGCAATACAAATATATGGTAAAAAACTTGTGCTATTTTTTAGGTAAGGAATACACACCACTTCTATTCACACCATTTTTTAAAAGCAAAGATATAGGTATAAAAATTCGTAAAAGTAAGTTATAAAATTGAACATCTTGAATTCAATTCTTAAAAGTGTCAAAATAATCCAACTTCAACAATATCAGTGAGTTACGATAGCGATAAAAGTAGAGTTGGAGGGAATAATTTTTTGAAAAATCAAATAAAAGTCATTTAAAAATAAAGACCAAAAAGCAAACAAAAAAAAAATACAAAGCGAAGTGGATTTTTAAAATCCCACTTTGTATATTTAAAAATAAAATTAATAAAAAAATAAATTAAAAAACTTTCGATCAAACAATTAAATATTTTTCTTAAAACAATTTTTACAAATCTAAAAGCTATAAGCAATTTTCTAACACCGTCAAGTTTTGTCGATCCGGATTTTGAAAACGGACGCCAAATTCTTTAAAATCCGATATATATTTCTGTCGGCGTTTGTTTAGCCCTCCTTTAGAACACGGTTTTTACCCTCCGGAGAGAGAGGGAGAGAGAGATCTGGTTGTCTCTCTCGATTGGTGTCTGAGCAATTGGTCGAGACCGCGGGCAAAAAAGCCCTAATTTGTTTGGGATTTTTCATCTCTGAGTTTTATTAGGGTTTATACAGTGAGGGTTTCGAAGCTCAAGATCGTGTTTCTCAAGAGCAAAGATTGATTTCTTTTGGGTGATACTTTCTTAATTGATGCTAGTAATTACATATATGTATGATATCTGCATACATTGCTGGGTTTAACTTCGTAGTAGTCGTCAGTGGTTATGGACGGAAGGAGGATAAGCGCCAGTCCTCGGCCGTGCTGTGGCCGCCGAGTTGTGGCCAAGAAAAGACCTCGCCGCAGTGTTGATGGGTTCGTTAATAGCGTCAAGAAACTTCAGAGAAGGGAGATTTGTTCGAAGCGTGACCGTGCTTTCAGTATGAGCGACGCTCAAGAAAGGTTCAGGAACATTCACCTGCAGGTTTGTTGTTTCGATATTGTTTCTCGTTTTAGTTTCAGCGCCATTACTGTGTCGTGCTTGCTAATCATTAAAATAAATTAACAAAGAAATGAAATTCAGATCGATAGTGTGTGGTATATATATGTGAAAAATTAGGGTTTTTGATACTTGAGCAATTAATTTAGGGTCTTATTTGAAAACATGCATGTTTGCGAATTGCTAAGCTCGTCTGTTGGTTAGATATATATATACACACACACACACACATATACATACAAAGATATCATAAAAAAATACATGTTTACGAGTAGGATCACTCTTACTGGAAGTGTTTTGGCCAGTTTGTTAAGTTAATAATTTTTCTTATCTAAACACTTTGATTTTGGTCTTGAATGGATAAAAAGAAAGTGACGGCATTTTCATGGCACTGAAAACTGAAAATGTAGGAGTTTCATTACCATTTGGTGGAATGGCTAGAATATGTAGGGCACTTCCCCCTATTGAAAGCTGGTAGATAATGATTGATTTTTAGCTCAATTCTGATACGTGGTTGGACACATAGTTGTTACCCTTTTAGAAATGTGCATACACCAAGGGGTATTATGTCTTGTGTAGTTATTATTTTCATCATTGCTGGACAGTGAAAACTATGTTTCTCCCACACACATTTAAACATAGACAGGTTATATTTCCGATATGGTTTGTAATATGTATTATATATACCTGTGTTGAAAACCTCGCATATAAGATGTATACACATCTACCTCAGTTGACCCTTGATACCCCAGGTATGTTCCAAAACATTAAACTTGTGTCTACAACCACATATTGTAGTGGAGTGGAAGGCTGTGTCCTCCCACGTCGGGTAAGAGAGTTTAGGTGTAAATTTTTTAGGGAACTTATAATCAACCTTATCCGGAAAATGACCTGAGGTGTGGTGCAAATATCAGTAGTTTCTGGAGGGGAGGTAGTTGCGGTAGAATATGGTTTATTACACTATGGCAAGTCTACATGGAAGTATTGGGCTCCCGTCCTTGCTTATTATGGAAGTGTCTTTTGAAAGATCAATTGGATTTGAGCAAGGAGTAATATAAGTGGTGGGAAGAGATTTCAAGGGCATTCTTTGGGTAGGATTGTGGTGTAGTGGTATCCCTTCTTTTGTGAAGATGTCTTCTATATTTTTTTGTGGCGGGCGGCGGCTCACTTTGCTTTGTGCAACCATTTGGAGTTTAAAGCAAGAAGGATAAGATGGTCTTTGTTTTTTTAAAAATAATATGACTGGCAATTGGACTCTATAGAACAGTGGCTTCATGGTTTTAGATTCTTCAATCGGCTTCTGGTACAAGATAAAGGACTTTGTGCTCTGACATGCACATACAGTTGCAGAAGGTGATGGTTTTACCTTGAAGGCTGACGGGACTTGGGAAGCAGGGATGGGGCTAGGAATTTACTTTAGGTGGGGAATTTTTTTTTTGCTAAACGTTTGATCATAATTTTAAAAAATTAAAGAAAATTTAATAATAATAATATTTTTGATATTTAACTAAATTTATTGATATAAAATAATTTGCAACTTAGTCAGGAAGTGTAATCAAATAAAGAGATCCTTAAAAAGATTATTAAAGATCAAGTTCAAATTAATATAAGGGTAAAGTACAAAAAAATTTAGACGGGAGAGGACAAAAATGTAAATTAAAAGGGTATATTTAAAAAAATTTTGGATTAGTATAAAAATTGAGCAAGCCTGAGCTAGCACCGTCTCTGTTGGGAAGGTTGATTTCTCTGTATGTAGCACTGACAGGTCAAGGGATGCAAACATTAAGACACAGATGCACCTGATACAGAAAATCACAGAAGAGTAGGACATCGACATGGCAATAAGCAATCTATAAATATGAACTTTTATTTATATGTATGTGTTATATTAATTAGGCAAATCTATAGCTTTGTTGATTTTTTAATTTTTTTATACTATGAATTGTATATTGTGGAAGCTGAAGTTTGACAAGTGTCATAATGATTATTGTATTAGGGTACTATTACTCTCTGACTATATTAATGTCTCTACCATTTTACTCTTGCCATTTATTACAAATATTCAATTGCATGCTTTACCTGTGATGGCCACATGTACATTGTCAATATTTTTTTCTAAAAATAATAAATAAAGATTGAATAATTGTGATTGTCTTTATCTTAAAAGTGTTGAACAAGACTCCTTCTGTGATGAGTTTGTATTACGCAGTGATGGAAATTTCTTATTAGTGTGTTATATTAGTTTTGAATTGCTCAAGTACTGTCTGCTTCATATCCCTTTTGCTTTTGTTTAATTGGATCGTGTTTGTTTTAGACCAGGGATATTCTTGGGGCATTGTTGCCTCACATGGACACCTTGGACAGTTACCTTTGACAGTTACTTGTAGCCGCACTATTACAAATGTATAAGAATGGAAATAAGTAATGGGTTTGCCTCATTTATATGTAACTTGAAAGATTGAAATGTCTAAGTTGTTTTTTTTTAAAAGAAGTTTTTACAAAAGGTATGGGCAATCCATGTGGAGTTCTTCAAAGTCCAAATTTTTAAGTGGTTCATTAGATTTATTTTTTGAGTTTTAGATTGGTAGAATTTTTATTTCATAAGAAGAAAAACTATTATTAATTATTTTGTGTTTGGAATTTTCCTAGCGATTCATCTGCTGACAATATCTTTTGATGCTGCAATTATTAATCTCTGTTACATTGGGAAGAAATGGTGATGCATTGCGTCCAACTGTCCATTACGTTTAATGAGCCTGAATTCAAATCATAATCGAATCATGTTTACTGAAATTTAGTGTTCAGCAATTCACATGCATTATGTATGAATTTCAGCTTGTCAAGCCTGTATTTGTACTCAGTTCTGACAGAGTTTGTACTCCAGTGTTGATGTAATTATTTCCTGTATGCAGGGGCACTTATTTTGTTTTATAAGCCTAACAAAGTTTGTACTCCAGTATGCTGTAATTATTTCCTGCATGCAGTGGCACTTATTTGTTTTATAAGCCTTCTCAGTGGAGTATTTTTCTTCATTTTTAAATTAATCGTTATCATTGTTGCATGATATTGATATCAGGAAGAATATGACACCCATGATCCAAAAGGACAGTGTGCTATGGTACTGCCATTTCTCAAGAAGAGGTCAAAAATTATCGAGATAGTCGCTGCCCGTGACATTGTCTTTGCTCTTGTGCAGTCTGGTGTTTGTGCGGCATTTAGCCGAGGTAGATATATAATGAATAACCATCTTTGTATCATGTTAAGAATCTGCCGTCATATCCCAAAGGGCCATTTACCTATAAAAAAATATTTAGATTACATTTTCCAAAGTTGATAAAAGGGGCTCATAATATATTTATTGTTGGATGCAGAGACTAACCAGAGGATATGCTTTCTGAATGTCAGTCCTGATGAAGTTATACGAAGCTTGTTTTACAACAAAAACAATGATTCACTTATAACCGTTTCAGTTTATGCTTCAGACAGTTTCAGTTCTTTGAAATGCAGAACTACAAGAATTGAGTACGTGAATTGTATCTTTTTGTTCACTCCAAGTTTCTATAATTTATTTTGTTTGTGTGTTTCTCTTACTAAAAGATCATGCTGTTAATGGGTCCCAGGTACATACGGAGGGGCAAACCAGATGCAGGTTTTGCTCTTTTTGAGTCTGAGTCATTGAAATGGCCTGGATTTGTGGAGTTTGATGATGTGAATGGGAAGGTACTCACTTACTCTGCACAAGACAGGTAAATAGTTTACTATTTTGGCATTCTTATTTGCTAATTTATGACCATCTTTTGCAGAATTTGCTTCTGATATATACATATATTTCTTGTTCTTGTAACAGCATATACAAGGTTTTTGACTTGAAAAACTATTTGATGTTATACTCCATATCAGATAAAAATGTTCAAGAGATTAAAATCAGGTAATCTTTCTTTACATACCTGCATGCTTATTTATGTATGTGTGTGTGAGAGCTTAATGCATGCATAATAATTTGCTTGCTTGTACACATTCATATGTAAGTTCACATACAATGTGCTATTGTTATTGTGAGATAGATTTGACTTTAAAATTTCCATTCCTCTGACCTTAATTATTACTCTTATAAGCTACTTGTTGAAAAAAAAATTATTACTATATTAGTCTAAAACCTTTGCAGCTTGGATAATACCTAGAATGCTTATTTAGACTGCTAAAATGGTTGGGTCACCTATTAGAAAACAAGATGGAAGTCGTAACTTATCTATGGTTTTTTTCCATGCCAGTTCTTTTCTTTTCTTCTTTTTCTTTTGATTTTTTATCTTTAAAATTGAGGTGCCCTTTTAACTGTTCATAAGGTTTGGCAATTTTAATTGCAATGTTGTTTGGGTGTTTCTGAAACACTTCCTGCATGGTCTGGTCATATTTCTCAGGCACAATAAGTAAGATCTTTTGAAAATCCCAGAAGTTCATTCCCCTGCTTTTAAAACATGTCTCTGGGAAATGCTTTTGCCTACTTTTATATCATGTACATATGATCACTTAAATATATGGAGGAATAATTATTTATAAATGTAATGTTATTGTGGACTGGTAGTCGTATGTTTTAGGACTACACTGATTGGAGTAGACAACAAAATTTAATAAATGCTATTGTGGACTGCTAGTCATATGTTATTTATTTTTTATTTTTTTTGGGGGGGGGATTAGATGGGTAATGTCGTCCTTGATTAAAGATGTGTTTTTGGGATGGAGATGTAGTAGGATGCAGAAGGAGATGAGGATTGCTTGGAGGAATGCGTCATTTGCTTCTTGTGGAGAAAAAGAAACTGGAGGAAAGGAGTTGAATTGTACTCATGGTAGTTTAAGAACAATTATATATAAAAGAGGAATATTCATTGTATTTAGATAAAATTATAGAATTTTTTTTTTTTTTTTGGGGGGGGGAGATTTTAGGTTTTAATTGATATAGCCGGTCCTTTTTTTTTTTTACACAGGTTTGCCCCCCTCGGGCACCTTGTTTATAGAATACTTTTACTTATATATATATATATATATATTAATTCTTTAGTAAAGTATATACTTGTTTGGACATTCAAATATTATGACATCCATCATCATATATTTGGTATGTCAATAGAATGTGTTGGGTCTGGGCTTATTATTTCGGTTAAGTTCAAGAGGGCATCTTGTGAGTGGGCATATTTGTGTTTCATTTGTTTCAAATTTATGTTGAGAGGTCTCATTATGTTCGATTGACATGAGTTTATTAGTTTCTTTCTCATGCTGTCCTAAATTGGAGAAAAATGGGTGGGTGTAAATAGTAGATGATTACTATTCATTCTCAGAAAAACAGTTTATAAAATAATTGTTATATGAGCTCTTAACACCCCCCCCCCCCCCTCCCTCCCTCCCAAAAAAAAAAACAAAAGAAAAATTCCATGAGGCGAGTGGTTTGGGAAGAGAAGAGCACATGTCGGTATGTTGATTATTTACTCCTAAGGGCTAATATTTTTGTTGTTTGACAAGAGTATTGTCATCGTTTCAACAAATAGAATATGACGTATAAAAAAAATGATTTCAACAAATTTGGTGTTGTGACGAGAGATATAATCAAGTTGTAATGCCCTTTTTAGGTGGATTTTTCATTTCTCTTGGAATTTTGAGAAATGGCCTCATTTAGATCACCAATTGGACCGTCTTTTTTCCATTTCTCACAAATTTTATTTATTTACCTAGCTACATTTCATATATCTGTTGGTGTTAAAGTTTTCACAAATTCCTTTTTAAAATTCTTATCCATAATGAAATTAGATTTATACTATTTTTTTAAGAATATCCTCCTTCTCTACCTTAAATGAGGCAATCAATCAAATTTGGAACCATGCATGGGGAAGAACTCTAGGAATGAGTTATTCTTTAAGATAAACCATGATTTGGGTTTTATTAGACCATTGAGGACCATGGGCCATCAAGCAACCGGAAATTATGTGAGTAATTGCTTTGAGTTTATGGCTTACAATGAGTTGCATGATGCAAGGATGTTTTTTTGGAGTTTCAATGATTTCTTTGAGTCGATGGGATACTATAAAAATGACATTGCACTAATAGGTGTGTTATATTGCAAGGCCAAGATCATTGTGATGCAGGCATGGTTTTGAATCGTGGTTTTGGGGATGTGTTGTAGTATCACAATATCGGGAGTGTCAAGCGATATTTAATGAGAATCGAAAACTGCTATAAATTAGTTTTGTACTTGATGTGAATAATTATGGAATTATAAAAAATGAAAAATAAATTAATACAATAATATATATATATATATATATAGACTATGAAATCATGCCCATATAAATTGTATATATCTAAACTATTTGAGGTGGTGGCTTGAATTTTGAAACAAAAGGCATTTTCTATATTTTTTTGTAAACTTGATGACCGCACTATTCATGGGATAAGGGCTAGCCGAGTGCACGAGGCTCCCTCGGCCCTCTGGGAAGGGTTAGCCACTATTTATGGGATAGTGTGTCTAAATAGTGAATTGTTCAATATAATGAATACCAAGGGGTAGTATTATTTATCTAGTATAAAACATTAAGAAGGACAAACATTCTTCGAAAAAAAATGCCTGTGTCATTTAGAGATGTATAAAAGTGGGTTTGCGCATTAATGTTATTTCACCATGCTTGTTAAAATCCCAATCTGAATTCTACGATTTTAGGATCTAGAAATACCAAATTGATCTGGATCCCATAAAAAATCCTTAGAAGGTAGAATCCTTATGAAATTCCTTTAGGATCACTAGGATCTTGAGCTGACTCCCAATTTTGACTCCCGATTCTACTTGTTTTACCGCTCTTACAATATAACCATGTAATATTATTCTCGCATGTGCCTTTGATAAGTTATAGCTCAAGATTATAATAATATTATAAAACATATTCCAAGATTTACTTAACTATCTTAAGTTAATAATTATGTCAAAACTTTTTCATATTTCGACTCTTTAAATGACTGTTTTAGTTTGCTTTCGACTAGTCAAGTATTATACTAGGTAATTTATGTCATTTAACTCCTTATTATGACTAGTGGGAATTGGATATTGTCATTTTAAAAAACAACTTTAAGCTAATTATCCTCTCTCTCTCTCTCTGTCTCTCTCTCTCTCTCACACACACACACACACAAATCAATTGATCTCTTATCCCAAATAGATCCTAGTTCTGATTTTCTCCCCAGTGCCATAGGTTTTATTGTAGAGCCTTTTATGTCAAAGTGGCTTGAGTATTTTAAAATAAAATTTTTCTTATGTATTAAATATATTAATAAAACGACTAATCACTAATGAATGATTGTTTATGAACTTTTTTTTGTTTTTCTAGTTTATATCTAACATTTTTAATGTGCTAGCCTAGTTTACTGTTATATAAATAAAACATTTGGTATACTAATGTACTAAAGAGATATTAGGACTAATGGAAGTTTTTGTGCTTTACATGTGTATTAATTTTTTTTAATATATTTCATGAATTTTAGTCATTGTGGATCTTTAAGAATCCTTAAATTGCAAAAATATTAGTTGGTGTTAGTTTTCTCATTTTGTAGTCTTAAGATTCTTGATCCGATCTAACGATCCATTCATGAGAACCCTCCCATGATCCTGATTTTAACAACCTTGCATTTCACACACTTATCCTATTTATACATGGGCTATGCATGCACAAAACAAACAAAAGATTGGACAAAATTCACGTCGTCACACATGTAATGCTTCCATAAACAATGCATAGGACTAAGGTATTAAAGGGACAAAGAATGCCTTCATTAAGTGGGATTGCACTGTTGGTGGGTTTTCAAACCCACCTTATCCCCTACCGCAAACAAACGACAGCTAAGTTGGTTATGTCTTTGGTGGATTGAGCTGTTGCAAGTCCTCCATTGTCATGACCTCTGTGTGGCTATTTTAACCGTTTATGTTTTATTCTGCCATATCAAAATAGACTTCATGGAGCTGATTCATACTCATGAATTGCACTATGGGTGTGCAACGACCCTCAGTGTTTAGTTATCTTGGATGCATGTTTGAGGGTTGTGTTGTGGGTGTGCAACATACAAGTGGTTGGGTGTAGTTCGATTAAATTTATGCCCAGGCACCGATTTGACTTATCTGATTTCTTTCTTTCCAAATGCTTTATATAATCCAAAGAGGAACCTTACACCTTGCAATGCGAAGGTCTTTCCTCACTCCAGGACAACTTCAACTCAAAAAATGTTTTTGTCTGGTTTTTTACTTCACCTGAACTGTGTGATTTTGAACACTGCCTTTATTCTCAACTCTTTCTAGATTTATAAATTTCTAGCCATTTTGTGTTGGTGGTATAACTTGATATATATTTATCTTATGTTACATTTTTTTGTGAGGGTAAAAACAGTCCAGGTATTATGTTGTTAATTTTTACGAAAGCTAGTGGCCATGTTCCACTGAAGATTCTTTCAATTGAGGATGGTACTGTTCTCAAAACTTTCAACCATCTCCTACATCGGAATAAGAAGGTCGATTTCATTGAACAGTTCAACGAAAAGCTTCTTGTCAAGCAAGAAAATGAGAATCTCCAGATTCTTGACGTAAGAATTTTTGTTTTACTCCTGCAATATATTAATGTCAAGTTATGTGTAAATTTTGACAATTATTGTTTGTAGGTCCGCAATTCTGAGCTAACACAAGTTTGCAAAACTGAATTTATGACCCCGTCAGCATTTATATTTCTGTATGAGAACCAGTTATTTCTGACATTTCGGAATCGAACGGTGGCTGTTTGGAACTTCCGTGGGGAGCTTGTAACTTCATTTGAGGATCACCTTTTGTGGCATCCTGACTGCAACACGAACAACATATATATCACAAGTGATCAGGATCTTATCATTTCTTATTGCAAAGCTGATTCTGATGATCTGTTGTCAGAAGGAAATGGTAAATTAAATGAGAACAATTTGAAATTTTTTTTATCCGGTTTAAATATTTATAATATACTAAGGTTAGTTGAACTTGTACTTGTCAAAAAAGTTTAGTTGAACTTGTAGATCTAAAGTGTCTTAAGAATTCGGATGGTGTGGGCTTTAGGGGTCATTCTATTGCGCCAATCTGACAAATTTTTGACTTTTTTTTGTTAATGTTCAGTTTCTTGAAAAATTTGAGGTGTCATTTAGCCAGTATATATATATATATATATATATATATATATATATATATGTCTAGAGTGCAAACTTCTTTCTTTCTTCTAACTTTTTTTTTTTAAAAATAGTTATATAACAGTGTTTGCATTGGTCATGCAGCAGGGTCTATCAATATCAGCAATATCTTGACTGGGAAATGCCTTGCTAAAATAAGAGCAAGCAACAGCCTTCCCACAGACGAATGCAGCTGCAGTGGCCGTTGTGCTGGCAGAAATTGCAAGTTGAGGAAGCGGATCCAAACTTCTCGGAATAGGAGCAGTGTTGCAGAAGCCTTGGAAGACATCACTGCTCTCTTCTATGATGAAGAACGCAATGAGATCTATACCGGTAATAGGCATGGCCTGGTCCATGTATGGTCTAATTGAAGATTGTATCTTGCCTTCTCATTTCTCTTCAGATTCTATGATTTGTTCTTCCAGATGGTTGAATCCATTCTGCACCCCCCACTGCGTGAACTACCTGGAGTTGTACCCTTAAATGCTTTTTTAGTAGTTCATTTGTTCTCTTGTTTCCTGGTGTTCATTGTGTTTCTGCATTTTATCTCCCTTCTTTTCTAGGGCTGTTTTTTTTTTTTTTTCCTTTTTCTTTTCTCCCCCTTTATGAGTATTTGATTATGTTTAATAGGGTTGGGCCATGAGAATGTTGAAATGATCTTTCCTGTTGTAGATGTGCTTTTGTAAGTTGATGCTGTCTATATGAGCTGCTGGCAGATATTTGAAATTAAGATATATCTACTTTATCATACGATTAGTGTCAGAGGTATCTTCAGCAATGATTCAAAGTGAAAACTAAATTTAAGCTTGAGTCAAAAATTTTAAAAATTAGATTTTGCTCGATAAAATTAAAATTATTTTTTACCCAAAACTCAAATTTACACAGTACTATTTATGACTCAAATCACAACTTTTTGAACAAAGTGTGAGTTTTTAAAAAAAAAAAATTAAGAGAATCACTCTGAAACAAGATTTTTACTCAAATTTTTTCAGCTTGTTTAAATGGAGAGAGAGTTAAATCTTTTGTTTTAAAGTTTTTAATAAAGGGAAAGAAAAGAATATAAAAGTGGGAGTTTAAAAGTTTTAGCTCATTTATTTAAAAGTGGAGTGATTTAGAAAGAAAAGAAAGTGTGTTCAATAATTTTTCAGAAATATTAAAATATTTATAATGAAAGAATTAAAAAATTTTAAACATAAATAAAAAAAGAATATAGTTATCAAATGATTTTTATAATTTAAGAAAAAAATAATGACTTTCTTTTTGAATTTAACACCTCACCTATGTCATTTTTTGTAAAACTTTTTAAACTCATGCAGTTTTTTTTTATTATGATTCAAATTCATACAATTTTTAGAAATATTTTTTGAAAAGGTTTTTTTTATTTTAAAATTTTTATTTAAAAGCATCTTTTGATAAGATGTTTTTTAAAACGTTTTTTGAAAAGATATTAAGAAACTCATTTTGACTTGTAATATGTAAACTTAAAAAATAACAAATTCGTAAATATTTAAAATTTTATTCAACAAAAGAATCTTTTCAAAAACGTTTCTGTTAAAAAATTATGAATAATCACTTGAAGGCTGTCAGTGGCTTTTTAGAGAAGCTCTTTGGCAGTCTTGCTTGCTTGTCCTTTTTTTTTTTGGCTTCTTTTCATGCACTGAAAAAAAAAATTGTCTTTTAAAATTGCATGAGTCTAATAATAATGAAAAAATTGCTTGGTTTGAAGAGATTCTCTCCTATTCATTCCCATAGCATTAGTGTTGTTAGTATGTAATGTTAGGAAGGGTATTATTTTCATTATGAGTGTCAAGACAGGGTTTTACCTGTGAGGTGCAATTCTGTTATACTCTTCGAGAACTCGCTTTTAAAATACTCTGAATGAGGCTAAGGTAGGATTTGTATGCAAGATACTGGTCACATGTACCTCTAGAAGACTCACCTAAGTGGAACCTGTTGTGAGGCCACAATGTGAGAATTGGGCGATTCTCTAATAGTTCCATTAGAATCAAGATCGGTGATGGCTATTAATGGTGCTAACCCGCACTCGAATCCTATATTTATACTATGCATGTTACTAGTTAAAATTTGGTTCAAAAGGTCTAATTCAATATCTAGTTCACTATGATTTTTCAAATGAAAGCTGGTTAACACTAAGTGAGATTCAAGTTGGAAGACACTTACACTCATTGTATAGTATAAAGTTATCCAAATAATTTTTATTTACATATATTGATTTTATAAAGTTTCATTGTTGTTTTATTTTATTTAAAATGCGAGATTGTTGAATATTTTAATTAAATTAAAACATTAATTGTGATATTTCAATTTCAAGAGTTACTAACTATTATGATTTTATTAAAATTTTTATTAAGTGGTCATAATTAGTATAATGTCAGCCTTAAAGGCTATATCGACTAGTTAACGGAGAAGCTACTTATATAAGTCATGCATTAGATTGTTTCAAGATATGACAAAAAAATATTTGAGATTCTTTTTTACAATATATTTCTCTTATTTTTTTCTGTGAATTTTTTTCATATATTTTTATTTTTTTAGGTAACGTGATAGAAGATTTGATACTTTTGTCTATTGTTAACATACATATAATAGACATTTTTTGTGACTATAATAAGATTGTATCTGAGAGCCAATTGACTCCGGTATCACTGGTACGTGGAAATGAGTTTCGACGTTAGAACAGTGTTTGAAAGCATGCCTCACTGTTTTTTCAAGCCAAATTTTCTTAATATTCTCTTTACATTCTCTCCTTTCGTATTTGATATTATTGGTTATTTTTTTATATATATTAGTCTAATATATGATAAATAAATACATCATAATATTTGTTTTAACATAAAACCCAATAACGGTCCAAACCCACAAAAAGGCATCCGGCAGGAAGCGTTGGAATCAAGCACAGCTTCAGCTTCTCACGGCGCCAAGAAACTCCAGTGAAGGGAGACTCGTTCAAAGCGTAACCGTGCTTTCAGTATGAGCGACGCCCAAGAGATGTTCAGCAACATTGGCTTGCTGGTTTGTTCTTTCGATTTGGTATCTCGTTTTAGTTTCATTGCCATCACTGTGTCTTACCTGCGAATTATTAAAATAAATTCAACAAAGAAATTGAATTCTGATCGATAATTTGTGGTGTGTATATTTAAAAAATTTGGTTTTTGAGGTGTTATTGGAAGACCCAAGTGCACTTTTGCATTCTGCTAAGCTGTATATGTGTGTGTGGGGGGGGGGGGCGTGATTGCAGTTGTTGGAGTGTCTCACATTACCCGTCTCTAGCTCATTCTGGTCTAGTCTATATATATAGGACTCTCTCTATCCTTTCCTTAACAACTAGGTTTTAAGGATCGAGCTAGGAGATGGGCCTCCAAATTTCAATATGGTATCAGAGCAGGGTTTTATTTTACGGATGTATGTACGGAACGTCTCACACGTATCCATTTCATGGCCAATATGGTCAGGGGTGTGTTCAGAATATCCCACATCGCCCATTCAAAGCCCCTCTGGGCATGTTATAAGCTCAAGTACCTCCTTTCGTTAACACCTGGGTTTTAAGGAAGTTTCGGACTTGGGCCTTCTAATATGGTATCAGAGATAGGGTAGAGCTTTAACTTTGAGCTAGAGGAGTCGGAGCGCGCCCATTTGGCTTTCGCTGCGACACTGGGTTTTAAGGATCGAGCTAATTGGGAGTTGGGCTTCCAAATTTCAATAGCAGTCCTGTCTGAAAGAACTGAAGTCGCGCCCATGTGTGATGTGTATATGGATTGGATGGTATCATAAAAGTTTATGTATTTACCGATAGGACTACTCTTACCAGTTACCAGAAGTGATCTGGACCAGATATATACTCACACCCAGACATTATAGTGGAGCGTAAGCCTGTGTCCCCTCAAGTGGATTAGCTGGCCTTATCAGGAAAATTACTGAAGGTTTGGTGCAAATATCAGTGGCCTCTGGAGCAATGGCGGATCCATACCATTGACATGGGGGCAAAAGTATAAAATTTGAAATTTAATGGGGTCTCTTATAAAAATATGAAAAATTTTGGGGGGAAATTTCTAATTTTCATAAAAATTTCTATAGAAAAGGAGTAAAAAAATCAAATTTCTAATTTTTTTTTTTTTTGGGGTGGGGGGGGCACAGCTCCCTGTAGCACCTCCTTGTGTTCACCATTGCTTTGGAGGGAGGTAATAACGGTAGAATATGGTTTATTCCATTTTGGCCAGTGTTCATAGAGGTACTGGGTAGGATATTTTGAAAAATCAATTGAATTCAAGGAAGGAGTGAGATGTGTGGTGTGAAGAGGTGATAAGGGCATACTTTGGGTAGGATATGGAATGGTGGTATGCCTTCTTTTGTGAAAATGTCTTCTATCTTTTTGCAATTGTGGTTGCTCAATGGGAAACCATTTGGAGTTTCAAGCAAGAAGGCTGAAGTGGACTTTGTTTTCTTATTATAAAATGCAGGACTGGCAGTTGGACCCAACAGAACAGTTGGTTCATGGGTTTTGACTCTTTGGTTGGCTTACAGTACAAGATAAAAGACTTTGGGCTCCTGCATAGACACCCACAGAGTTGCAGTAGGTGATGGTTTTAACTCAAAGGAAGTTGCAGAAGTTGTGTTTGTAATACATAAACTATGTGTTGGGAATGTCTAATATATATTGAGTTAGCATTCAGAAATAATGTAATTTATTTTTGAATTATGGAAACATTTATGGTATGTCGTCTGTGTGTCTAGGTGTGTCCACGAAGTGTTGGTATTTGGCACGGACATTGCACTTCCGTAGAAGTGTCCTTACTTTGTAGCTGTTGTATTGGTGTCTTGGTGATATCAGAAAAGATCTTCAGAGCTGATCAGCTACTTACCAATGATAGAAATCGTGTGTGACTGTGTTATTACACCAGTTTTGAATTGCCTTAGTACTGGCTGCTTAATATCCCTTTTGCTTTTGTTTTATTGGTTCTTGTTTTGCTAGACTGCTGATATTGTTGGGGTTTTGTTGCCTTACATGGAGGCCATTTTTTTTGGGAAGGTGTTCTTTTTGGGACGTTTTTATGGAAATTATGTGCAAATCATGTGTAGTTCTTCAAACCCCAAATATCTAAGTGGTTCATTTTTGGAGATTCTGGGAGAATTTTCATTTTGTAACAAGAAAAAGTATTACTCATTGTTTTGTGTTTAACCGATAAAAAAAAAAATCATTGTTTTGTGTTTAGAAGGGTGTGTCTCTCCCTAGCCATTCATCTGCTGACAAGATTTTGTGATGCTGCAATTATTAATCACTGTACGTGGCACCTCGGACAGTTACCTTTGACAATTGCTTGTAGCAGCACTATTAAAAAAGTATAAGAATGGAAAGAAGTAATAGGTTTGTCTCATTTATATGTCACTTGAAAGATTGAAATGTCTAAGGTGTTATTTTTAGGAAGTTTTTACAAAAATTATGGGCAAACCATGTGGAGTTCTTCAAAGTTCAAATATTTAAGTGGTTCATGAGATTCATTTTTGGAGTTTTAGATTCGTAGAATTTTTATTTTATAAGAAGAAAACTATTATCCATTATTTTGTGTTTAGAATTTTCCTACTGATTCATCTGCATGACAAGATTTTGTGATGATGCAATTATAAATCTCCGTTATGTTGGGAAGAAATGGTGATGCATTGCATCCAACCAGCCCTTAAGTTTTATGAGCCTGAATTCAAATCATAATCAAATCATGTTGACTGAAATTTAGTGTTCAGCAATTCTCGTGCATTATGTATGAATTTTAAGTTTGTCAAGCTTGTATTCGTACTCGGCTCTAACAAAGTTTGTATTCCAGTATTGATGTAATTATTTCCTGCATGCAGGGTCACTTATTTTGTTTATGGAGATTTCTATCTATGGCCTTTCTTTTGTAATTATGGGTTCGCTCCCCTCGGGTGCTCTTTAAGTTTAATAAATGTACTTTTACTTATCAAAAAATATTTGTGTTGTTTGACGAGGGTATTTTCATCATTTCAACAAATGTGGTGATGTGATGAGAGATGTAATCAAGTTATCTCTTCTGCTACACCAGTTGGTATCAGAGTTTTGTTGTACCTTGGTTTGATGTCTTATTATGGAATCAGTGGGTGGGTTTTGGGGCAGGGGGTTTTGGTGATTTTTAATTCACGAGTTATGCTTATCATGTGACATCTGTGTGTCTGGTTTTGTACTTCACCTAAATTCTATGATTTCGAAAATTGCCTTTTTTCTCTCTTCTCTTTTTATTTTTATAAATTTACAGCCAGTTTGTGTTGGTGCTATCACTTCATACATATTTATCTTACTAATGTTTTGGTGTGTGTGTGTATATATTCGGTAAACACAGTCCAGGCATCATGATGTTAATTTGTACCAAAACTAGTGGCCATGTTCCTCTAAAGATTCTTTCAATAGAGGATGGTACTGTTCTCAAAACTTTCAACCATCCCCTACATTGGAATAAGAAGGTGGATTTCATTGAACTGTTCAATGAAAAGCTTCTTGTCAAGCAAGAAAATGAGAATCTCCAGATTATTGATGTAAGAATCTTTGTTATACTGTTGCAAATTGCAATATATTCATGCCTTGTAAACTTTGACAATTATTGTTTGTAGGTCCGCAATTCTGAGCTAACAGAAGTTAGCAGAACTGAATTTATGACCCCATCAGCATTTATATTCTGTACGAGAGCCAGTTATTTCTGACATTTAGGAATCGAACGGTGGCTGTTTGGAACTTCCGTGGGGAGCTTGTAACTTCATTTGAGGATCACCTTTTGTGGCATCCTGACTGCAACACGAACAATGTATATATCACAAGTGATCAGGATCTTATCATTTCTTATTGCAAAGCTGATTCTGATGATCTGTTGTCAGAAGGAAATGGTAAATTACATGAGAACAGTTTGAATGTATCATTTTTTTAATCTAGTTATGCATTTGTAATATACTAAAGTTAGTCGAACTTGTAGATCGAAAGTGTCTTGAGAACTCAGATGGTGAGGACTTCAGGGGTCAATCTACTGTGCCAATCTACTTGAGGGAGAAAAAAAATCCTTGTAAAATGTTCTCAAAATTTAATTGATATTTGGTTCATGTCATTCACTTATCTTTGACATTCTATCTGTGTGACATTAGGTTCTCTGTCTGATTGCTTTGTTAAGCATGATTTTACCTTTCAAAGTCGATCTCTGTTGATTGCGTGTAATTGGGTATGAGAAGATTTACATCTTCGCATTCTCCGTGCATGCCAATATGATACTGACAGATATTCAGTTGACAAACATATCTGAATACCTTCGAGTAGTTTGAATAGTGTCAATCACCTGGGTTGTATATTGTTGTTTGCTTTCTTCTACTTAGTTTTCAGTTAATGTTCAGTTTATTGACAAATTTTATGCTTGAACTGTCATTTTGCCAAGGTGTGGTTGCATGTAGATCTAGAGTGCAAACTACTTCTTTCTTCTACCATTTTTTCTTAAATAAAATTATGTAACAGTGTTTGCATTGGTCATGCCGGGTCTATCAATATCAGCAATATCTTGACCGGGAAATGCCTTGCTAAAATAACAGCAAGCAACAGCTTTCCCGTGGACAAATGCAGCTGCTGTGGCCGTTGTGATGGCAGAAATTGCAACTAAATGAGGAGCAGTGTTGTGGAAGCCCTGGAAGACAGCACTGCTCTCTTCTACAATGAGAAGAATGCAATGAGATCTATACCGGTAATAGGCACGGCCTGGTCCATGTGTGGTCCCCAGTTCGACCCAATAAGCAGTTCTTGAAGGTGGGGTCACATATCCCGAGTTTGCTTTGACAGCCACATAAATACAACTCAATTATGACTATATTTGTATGATTTAAAATACAAGAAGTAATGTTAAATATATTGTTTGATTGCTTCTCTTTATGTTTTTTTGGGAAAATTTTCTTTATTTATGTTGATTTCTTTCCACTAGGTGAGCTTCATAGGGGATGACCTCACTGATAATAGGGGGTGTATATGCATCCACTACCTTGGTAGTGAGGACTCACTGTAACCAGATAATACCATTTTCCTAATCTTGAATTAGCGAATATGCTTCAGTAAATCTGGAGTCTAAAGAGAGTTTCAAAAATTAAAAATCTTTTGCGGCTGCTTAATAGAAGTTGTCTTCCAACCCAATAAAAGATAACTTGAACTCTTTTATAAGCAATATATATATATATATATATATATATATATATATATATATATATATTGATCGGTTAGAATAATTGCCTCAATGCAGTTTTACCAGTCATTTGTTTTTTTTGTTTCTTAGCATTCATTCTGTATCCCTTTATTTTATCTCCCTTCTCTTCTAGGGGGTGTTTTCTGTTTTGTTGGGGTTGGGCCCTGAATGTTAAAATGATCTGTTGTAGATGTGCTTTTATTAGTCAAGACTTTCACTATGTTTGAATAGAAGGAATTGGAAAGAAAGTGAAGGGAAGAAGAAGGAAGAGGAGCTTATATCATGTTTGTTTTAAAAATTATAAAGGAAAGGGAGGAAGAGTGTAACCCTTATTTAAGCAATTTTGTTATCCCTTCAAAAGTGAAAGGAAATGAAGAGAAAGTAACTAATGATTTAATAAATTTTTAATAATACTAATATTATCCATAAAATTGTAAAAGCCAAAATAAAAATGACACATCTATCCTAGGGCATCCAAACAAGGATATAATAGTAAAATAATATAAAATTCTTTATTTTTCTTTCTCTCCTTTATCATTCCCAAACAAGATGAAATGATTTTATTAGTCTTTCCTACTCCTTTTCTTTCATTAGTTATCCAAATATAAAGGAGGGATTATCCTCTCTTCTCTTCTCCTCTCCTTTTCTTTCCCTCATAACTAATACTCTCTTTTTTCTTTGCTTTCCTTCCTACTTATCCAAACGAACCGTTTGTCTACATGTGCTGCAGGCAAAATATTTGAATGGCTGACACGCATTTTAAGTCTAAATATAGTTATGCATTTGCATATGAGCCCAGACATGCCATTATGTCAGAGTCTGACTTTTTCACGCAACGAAATTAGATCGTGTGGCACTCAGACCCCTCTCGCAGTCCGTGACACATTGCTTGTTCTTTTCGTTATGTAAAGCTGCAGCTGCGTACAGGTGCAATTTCTGTTCCCCTTTCTTTAACTTTTAGCCAAAGTAACGACGAAACATGCTCATAATTTTTAAGTAGCTTTCATATCTCCTCTTATGTGAGTCACTGAAGGAGGCCTGTGGCCTTCTCACACACTCTCCTGCACGCATTTTGAGTTTAAGAGATTTTTAAGATGTTCTAGTTCAGGTTGTAAGATCCTCTGAAATCACTAACAATTTGATAGAAATTGCTTCTGTAATGTATGCATGCAATTGCTTGTATCCTTTTTTTAACCATCAGTTTTCTCTAACCCACTATTAGTTTATATAAGTAGGCCTTTCCACTTCTTGTTGCCAAAAATGTATAAATATGATTAGCTTTTCTTTGAAGTGGCCATGATTCTCACTGGCTTGCATTTAGAGTTTAAAAGATCTAAATTTTGGCTATTTTTTGAAGTGGGCATATTGGAACTGCTGGAAATAATACTGTGTAGCCTGGTTGGAGCATAAGTATGTGGAATATTGTAAAGGCTTTTGTATTCAAAGCTAATTAGAAGTACTTGTACTATGTTATTTTCTCTCGAATTTATATAAATTCATCTTTTTCCTTTAAAAAAAAAAACCCTAATTAGCCACTCATGCTCCCCTTCCCCCTTCCCGAATGGGAGATATGAGTTCGAGTCTCTCCCTCATTACGACAAATATGAGCATTATTTTCACCCAAGTTATGCGTTAGGTTGCTATTCAGGACTCATATTTGAGAGGTTTCCAATTTAAATTTGTGTAGAATTAATTAGGTTGATCGGTTCTTGATTGAAATGTGTTAAAGAGTGTTTAATTAATTGTAATTTATATATTATAATATTCTATCACTTTCTTCAAAAAAAATATATATATTCAAATTAGGGGTGCTGCTAATAGGTCTAATTGGGAGACTATAACTAGTTGTGGGGAATAATAGAGGAATTGTTCAGACTTTCTTGAAATTATAAAAATAAAATAAAATAAAAAAGTTGGGAGTGGAAATCGTTCAAAAAAATAATGTAAAATGAGGTATAACAAAAGGTTTATGGGGTCGGTGGAACAATGGCGTTGGTGGGCTGAGTTCTAATAGCTTGTGACATAATAAGGAATGGTGTCAATGGCAAAATGGCATGCCATCGATTAGTAAAACTGTTGCTTCACGATTTGCCAACCTTTTGCTCGTGGCCTTGTAAGGTAAGCTAAGACTACCCTCTTTGTTAGGACCACCATGCATCCTCTGCTGCTGGAACAAATGTAATTTGCCATATAGTTGGTTCGGTGTGGGGTTATGATGGCTTTTGGGAAAATGTCACGAGGATGACTCGTGAATTAAATGAGTCCAAACTATTCGGGTTTGAATTATGATTGGTTCGATTAGAAATTCGTTTGAAATCAACTTAGCAAGATAAATAAATCAAATTTGAACATATTTTAAAACTCGTTAATTTATGTTTAGCTCAAAATCGGCTCGAGAAATTAATAAGTAGTCTAATAATACTATACAAAAATTTAAGTTACTCGAATTTCACTCGCGATCAGTTCCAGTTTGCCTAGAGATTCATAATTAACTCGAGATATAAAGAAGACAATATTAATCACAATTTAAAACTTATTTATTTTAATAAGTCAAACTTAAATAACCCTCAACTTGATTTGATTCGTTTACCTTCCTAATTTTACATAAATCTAGGTAGATAGAATTGACTCAATTCATTTTACCTTCTAAATTTACAAAAATCTAAGTAAATAAAACTATTTTTTTAATATAATGATGGAGGACAAGAATTAAACTTGCACTAAAACTTTTTAGTCAATGACGAGCACACTTTTGTGTTACAATAATGCTAGTATTACTCTTTATCAATAATGCTAGATTTACTTAAAAATATAATATTCGATCTATAAATATTTATGATAAAATGTAAGATAAATTATATTGACCTCCTATGAGATTTCTAAAATTATATTGATTTTTCTTACTTTACAAAATAATATACAAATACCTCCCTCCTATCAATTTTTTTTTTTTAAAATAATGAAATTGTCTATTTTATTTATTTATTTTCCAATTTTAACCAATTTATTTTAACTTTTTTTTTAAAGATTTTTTTAATTTTTTTATTTAAAAATAAATTTAAGATAAATAACTTAATAAACTTAAGGTTTTTATTAATATTTATTTTTAAAAAAATTGGTCAAGATTTAAAAAAATTTAAAAATAAATATAAAATTAATAATTTTGTCATTTCAAAAGAAAAATTAACTGAAAAAATATATTTATATATTATTCTATAAAATAAAAAATCTCAATATAATTTTAAAAATTTTTAAAAAAATTAACATAATTTATCCTTAAAATATATTTATCATAAAGATAAAGATTATCATTACTCTTTGTAACAGAATCAGACCCACCCGGACGTAGCCAGTTGAAGAGGACTTCACGTCATGTCAAAATGATTCATTTACGGAGTTATTAATCCTTTATGGCAAATATGAAGGTCATTTTGAACTTTAATTTTTGACATTATGTGTCGTTATCGCTAAGATGTCTCGTTATCGTTCAGATGTCGCACCACATCAAAACTAAACACCGCCCAAAACAATATCTATAGGTTTACTCCTTCGCCAACATCTGTTTTATGGGTGGGGTCCAGAGTGAGCGCCACACTTTTGCTAAAGTCAATGAGTAAAAGTACAGTACGTTAATTTGTTCTCAAATTAACCAATTTAACTCACACTTTTTTATTGAGTTGGGAGATTAATTTGTCTAAGAGTAATATTATCATCAAATTTTATTAAATTTTTTTATTCAATTTCGTTAGGACTCTTCTTAGCAGAGTCCTATTTGAATTAGGACTTTTCTGTTAAAGTCTCAGTCCTATTAGGACTCATTCTCACAATTCCCGCTAGAACTCTCCTGACAGAGTCTTATTATAACATCCCAATCTAATTATCGGGAATTAAGTCACTAATTTAATATTAGAGATTTTATGAAGCAAAATGAAAATTATGAAAAATTAAACCAAGATAATGAAGAATACAAGTACACGAGAAGAAAAAAATAAAAAAAACAAAGCAAAAAGGGAGAATGGGATAAAATATGCCAAATGCCAAACAAGGCATAAGAAGAAAAAATTGAAAAAAAAAAAAGGCCAAAAGTGTTAGCTAAAGACTTAAACCCAAGACCAAAATAGGAAAAAATTTATACTCAAAAAGCAAACCAGCTAGGCTACAAGAACTTTTGTGTTATGTATCTCATAAGATATATGTATTGATCACGTCTCTCTTATTTACTAGGTGCATTTTTCTGGTTTTCATTAAAAATAATCATGCCACCTTAATCGATTTTCTCTTATTTTATTTCCTATCATCTCATGAATATGTTTATTTTAAATTGTATCTTTTCTTATTCTGCTGCACATCCATCTCAACATCCTTATTTCGACTACACTTATTTTATTAATATGTTGTTTTCTTACTACCAAACATTATGTTCATATATTATCGTTGGTCTAATAATTGTTATATAAAATTTATCTTTTGATTTTAAAAATGTATGTCTATCGCACAATACATCAAATACACGCCCGCACATACCTCATGCTATCTTAATTTTATGAGTAATATCATTTCTAATTTCTTCATCTTAATGAATAAATGAACTTAAATAACGAAAATTTTTATTTTGAATTTTTTTTATTATAACAAAAATACAGAAAAAAAATTAGGAGAAATTTTTAATCTTTTTATTATTTTCAACAATTTGGAGAATTTTTTAATTTAAAATATCATTTAGGAATAAAAAGAGAAAAATCATTTTGTTTTCTTTCTTTTGGTTCTTCTTTCTTTTTTATGTTTCCTTTTTTTTTTTTTTTCTGTAAACCAAATAAAATTAAAAATTTCTCAAATATGCATTGTAAATTTGAAGACAAAGAATCTTGACATATAAAATTAAGATTTTTTTCCTTACTCTGCTCATATTTTTTCTCCTTATTTTTTTACGGCTATCAAATAAAAAAATATATTTTTATATTATTTTTTCCTCTTACTAAATTTACAAATCAATCAAAACCTATATCTATCTATCTATATATATGTGTGTGTGTGTGTGAGTGTGTGTGTGTGTATAAAGTAGAAGTGAAACCACGCGCTCTATGTCGAGTAGAATTTTTAGACGTCACAATTGTCGTTGTCTTTTGTTGCAAACGCAACCGACGCGCTAGAGGCCTAACGCTTGCTTTACCCTTTTATCTTCCTTCTCTCTTACTCTCCACTCTCTCCTGGTCGCTCTTTCTCTCTCCAAAGTCCAGTCTTTCTCTCTCTCCCCCAAAGTCCAGTCTCTCTCTCTCTCTCTCTCAAAGAAATAATAAAAAAAGAGAGACACTTCACATTTCAGCTCGCATTTGAGATCTCTGCACTTCCTCTACGAGGTACACACCTCTCTCTCTCTCTCTCTCTCTCTCTCGCTTTATAATTATTTTGATTCGATTTGCACTTGCTTATACTAATTTTCTTTCTAATGCACATTGCATTTCTCTGTATACACCTATATACATACATCCGAATATTTTTCAGATATTGGTAGGTTGCATTCGCACTTAACGGAGTGCCTGAGATTTGAATTTATCATCTTCGGGTAGTTCTCAGAGCCCTGGTTAATCTCTTGGTGACTTCGCATTATCAGTGTGTTTTCGCAAAGATAGGGCTTTTCCTTGGCTAGATCTGATCTTGAAAGGAAGGTAAACTGGTTGTTGGTTGAACTTAAAACTTTTACCTGCCGACACTTTACTTTAGTCAGTTATTAAAAATTAATACCTTCCCAATTGAGGTGTGTAGTTTGCATGTACTCGTATATTAGTTGGTGGTGAATTGTATGCGTCATTGCTTCTGGAATAATTGATTCTGATCAAACATTAAGGTACTGTTCGGTTGGCATTTTATAAGTATTTATCTTGCTTTTTGAGCCAAATTCAGGGTAATTTCTCTTTCAAAAGAAAGCAATGTACTTCTAAAATGCTAACCAAAGCTTTAATTAGATTATTGCCTGTCTATGCTTATATTAACCACGTGTGCCCCCTCGCCAATCAAAGTGGAATGTCGATTGATGAAAGCTTAAGGAATAATGACCCAATAAAAGAATGCTCAAGGAACTCTTTTATTTGTTCCTTCTTCATCTTACCGGGTATTTGGGAAGGTATTTGAATCATTGGAGAACTCTCAGATTAACAAGCTTCTAATATTCTTCCTTCAGGTTCTTGTGCTTTTGGAATAAGCCTGTTCGAGATGGAGGGAGGAATTGATGCTGATGCTCAACTTGATTATACTGAATTTCAGATTTTTGCAGACCAAAACAGGTTCACTTATTCTTAAACTATCACTTATAGATACTTATCCAATTGGGTATTCTTGAATTAAGAAGTTTATTCAATTTCATTGCTACCCTTTGTTTTTCTAAATTTTAATAACTCAAATTATATATAACTACGATTTAGTTTTGAGTCACTTTAAAAATTTGACTATTCTGACCCTTCTGTGTTATAATACGCAAAAAGTAAATCTGAAAGAACGTTGTAAAACTGGAATTTCATTTTGATTTAAAATGAGTAATGGATTGATGCTAAAAATTTACCTTCATATCAAATGAGGATATATATATATATATATATTATCATCCTTATTGGTAGATTCGAAATTAGACCTCTATATGGATTGGACTTGGGATTTGATTAAAAGCATGGTCAACTCAGATGGGATAAGAAGTCAAGTGTTTCAGTCCTATTTGTTTTTTGACATCTTCCAAATTTGAGTTGATTTTATAGAATTCCGGATATGTGATTCTTCTTTTTTTTATTGCATAATAAAAGGCCACTGATTTTGGCTTTTGAATGTTTGGTAAATGTTTTCATACCCACTTTAGAAGTTTGCACCTACTGTGATTTGGGAAACTCTTTATTCATCTAGTGGTGGAAAACTATTGGCTTAAATTTATATATAAATAATAGATAACATTGTTGTAGTCATAACAATATTGATAACAGTAATCATCATCATCATTATTATTACCGCATGATCATTTGAACTGCTGGTAGTGGGTGAAGCTCCCAAGCTGATTCATCATTTTTTATTATAACAATTGAACTCTCTGAAATTTTTGAAAGTGTGTTTTACTTTCTTATAGGTACGAGGCATGCATATGCAGTGACAACAAATTAGAAACAATAGCATCTGGCCTTCTGGAACAACTAGTGCAGCACTTACCCAAAATTAAAGATGTGTACTCAAAAGGATCAAATGTCAACTTCAGACTTCAGCCACCTGAAAATCTTAATAGTGCCAATTGGTTCACAAAATCCACATTAACAAGGTTCAAATCGTTAAATTGTTTCTTGATCTATCCCTTACTTTCGGTTTGTTATGGACAATATATGGAAGCCGAATTTTTCTGTCACTGTAATCTTTATTTTTCTCCTCAGATTTCTGCATATTGTTGGTTCACCGGATATACTAACTATAACCAATGCAATTGAAAATGAGATATCTCAACTGGAGGAATCAAGAAGATTTCATCTTTCATTATATGCCAAGGTAATATCTTTGCATCCTCTCTCTCTCTCTCTCTCTCAACCACCCCCTCCCTCCTACCTACTAAACGGAATATTTTACTTCCTTCTTTGAGAATGATCTTTGAAATTGGTATTGAGCTCATCAGCAACATGTATTGTATTCCCTTCTCAGGGTCAGTCAGGATCATTTTGGAAGTAGTGGGGAAACAGGTTAGTTTTACTAAGTGTTATTGTTATAAACTTGAGATGTCAGATTATGGTTTTGCGCTATAAATAGGATGCTACTCAAGGTGATTCCAACAAAAACCTGATTGAATTATCGGATAATGTCTGTTTATGTTGGGTTCTAATGATGGTTGGCCATTATAATGTATAATATGTACTGATCAAAAAAAAAAAAAATTATAATGTATGATATGTACAGTATATATCATGTATTTTTATGTTGCATAAATTTCCTAAGTGGACTGTTTACTAAACTGACCTAACCTGTCCCAATTTAAGCTAAATTTACATACGTTGGTGGGATCTGTTTGGCCCTTGGGTTGGTTATATTGGTTTGCAGTTTGGGTCATGTGGTTGTTTATTGGTCTTGACTGTAGTTAGGTTTAATCTGATCTCAAACCAACCTTCTAGACCCCTTGCTTTGGGGATCTGGGGGCTCAAGGGATTATGGGCTCTTCATTTTTCCTAATCTAATTTTATTTGCAAGTGCAATATTTTGCATGGTTTTGTAGCTTCTATTGATTCAAGGTTGTGCTGAAAAAAAAAGCAAGAAAGGCTGCATCTCCATTTAGGATGCACTCTGCTATTCAGATATGTAAATTTAATACATTCAATAGTCTGATATTCAGATATATAAGTTTAATACATTCAATGATGTGTTAAGCAACTCTAGACTTTCCAACTCAGACCAATTTAGTTTTTAATGTAGAAATTGAAGTTTGTAAGTCATCATGTGGGTAGTCCATTTTCTCATTTCCTTGATTCCTTCATTTGCGTTTCAACAAAGGTTTTCTTACCAAAGAAAGAAAAAAATATTTCCTATTACCTTTTCTCATCGATTTCTTAGGAGATACTTATTGTTGTTGCTCTGTTAATAACAGATGGTAGCAACTCGAATGGCATGGGACCAATGCTGAAAGTAATTGCCTCTCTCCACTTCTTTAGTTTCTCATTCTTTATACAACATGTATTCAGCTACTAACATGATTCATGGTGTGTCAGCAAGCTGAAGTCAAGACACAGTCATCAGATGCATCAAAGTACGTTGTATTGACTATATTGTTTTTCATTAACAATTTTCAATTGGCAGCATCTCCACTAAACCATAGAGTGAATACTGACAGGAATGAATTGCTGCAAGCAATGGACTTGAGGCTCACTGCATTAAGAGGGGAATTGGCCGCCTCTTTCAACCGTGCAGCTGGTGCAACATGCTATGCGAAGGATATCACTGATTTAGAAAAAATTTCCCAACATGTTGGAGCCATAGATTTAAGGTACCTTAGCTGCAAGACTTAACTTTCTGCATGTCCTAACACTTTGGTTGCAACTACCAAGATTTATCATTTGTTCAAGGTCTATTTCAGGAATTCTTTGCGCAAGTTTGTTGAATTGAGTCAAAAGAGCGAGACTGTTGATTTCCCAATTGATGACAGATCCCGTTTCACTCAGGATTTAAGTAATGATAGTGTCAGTAAGACGGAAGGGAATAATAAGTTATCTAAAACACCACACTCAGTTACAACAGTAAAATATGGCGTCTCCCCTGCAAAAGTTGCCCAGGTTGAGCGACAGAGCTTAACAGAAAGTGAGGAATCTTCTTATTCAAGCGAGGAGGATCAACCATCTGTGGAAAGAAGTCGTAGTCTTATTAGATCTGCATCACCTAGAAGGTCAGCATCTCCAATGCGGAGGATCCAAATAGGGCGATCTGGGTCACGCAGGGCCACTGCACTAACCATTAAGAGCCTCAGTTATTTTCCTGCTAGAGAAAGGACATTGGCTCATAGAGATGAAGCTGTGAACAGTAGTGAAGAGGAAGGATCTGAGCGTCCCTCTAAAA
This sequence comes from Nyssa sinensis, assembly GCA_008638375.1. Lineage (NCBI taxonomy): Eukaryota > Viridiplantae > Streptophyta > Magnoliopsida > Cornales > Nyssaceae > Nyssa > Nyssa sinensis. Next base: position 6,082,949 of record CM018041.1, on the reverse strand, counting down.
AATCTGAGAGTACTGTAAGGCGAATGAGCGTGCAAGATGCAATCAACCTTTTCGAAAGAAAACAGAGAGATGACAATGTGGATGTTCAGAAGAGGAAATCTGTTCTAGATACCTCTGTCAGTGCAAATAAATCTGTACTGAGAAGATGGAGTGCAGGTATGGGGGAAAGCTCTGCCCAATCCCTCCCAGAAATTGTTTCTGAAAGTTCTGTTCCAATGACACTCAATAATTTAGAGGGTGGAGAAGTTCCAAAGAGTTCAATAGAGGTGAAACCAGAGTCTGATCTTATTTCTGGAGGTCACAATCCTGTGGTTGAGACTGCTGAAGTAGATGTAAACTTGGAAATATCAGAAAAAGGTGCATCTTATCCAATTGGTGTTCAATCAGATACTCTTGTAACCCAAAGAGAGGAAACTAGTGAAAAAGTAACCACCTCGGCTGAATGGAATCAGCAGAAAGAAGCAGAGTTGAATCATATGCTGATGAAAATGATGGAAAGTAAACCTACTAGATATCATAATGTGGCACCTGATAATTCCAAAAGTCAAACTGTTCCCAGCAAGCAGAGAGGTGGATTTTATGACCACTACAAGGAAAAGAGGGATGAAAAACTTCGAGGAGAAACAGCTCGAAAGCGAGCAGAGAAAGAAGCACAATTTAGAGCAATGCAGCAAATTCTAGATAAAAGAAAAGCTGAAATGGCCTCCTCAAATATAACTGATGTTAGCAAAAAACAGTCTCAGGGTAAACCACAAAAGTCGCATAAGTATTTGTCTCAATCTACAAATCCCAAAAGGGAAATCTCAAAACCTGCTGTTGTGAAGAAAACTACATCAAAGGCATCACCCTTATCCCACCGTGCGTAAGTCATGGCCATCAACACCTTCTCCAAGAGCCACTGGGACATCACCAGCTAAAACTCCTGGTGGGACTACTTCTGCTGGTACTACACCTACTCGTCGTAAACCCCAGCCAGTGCCACCAGTTGCTCGGTCGAGTCCTAAAGTTGAAAGATCCCAGGAGCGACCCAAAAATGTGAAGGCAAACCAGAATGATGCTAACAAAAGCATGAAAGGTTTGAATGAGAAGAAGCAGCAGACAGTTACAAAAACTGGGAAAACTACAAAATCGAAAGTTCTGACAACTTCATGTGATCAGTCTTCCATGGCTTCAGCAAAACCTAGTTTTTATAACAAGGTTACGAAAAAGAGCAGTGTGGTGCCACTGGAGTCCAAGCCTTTTCTCCGTAAGGGTTCTCGAATTGGCCCTGGTGTTGGTCCTCCTGTTGTCAAGACAAAAAACACCTCTCAGCCTGAGGAATCTTTGAGAAACTCTGGAAACCTGGTTCAAGTTCAGGAGAATGAGGTGATTACCAACTACTCTGATCTTGCTGTTCAGCAGCAGGAGAGGGATCATGAAGCACTGCTACCTCGTGCTGATTTAGAATCAGAAACTCAAATAAACAGCCAACAGAAATGTGCTGACTCAGAGAGCTCTGATCAGGTCACTACCAACGGTGACGATAGCTTCAAAGGGATGGCAGAATCTGCATTAAAAACTGAGACTGAAGAAGAATCAATCATCTCCCCATCAGCCTGGGTGGAAATAGAAGAGCATCAAGACCTGCCTATTCCAGCCTGGGTGGAAATAGAAGAGCATCAAGACCTGCCTATTCCATGTGACGACAGCACATGCCAAATTGCGTCTCCAATGAATGTTGCACCAGGTTGCAATGTCAAGTCCACGTGTCCGCCATTCCCTGTCACAAATGCTGCTAGAGGAGAGCAGTGAACCTGATATTATTGAGTGGGGAAATGCTGAAAATCCTCCTGCCTTGGTATACCAAAAGATGCCCCCAAAGGATTGAAGAGGCTCTTGAAGTTTGCTCGAAAGAGTAAAGCGGATGCAAATTTAACTGGTTGGTCCAGTCCATCTACCTTTTCTGAAGGAGAGGATGATGCTGAGGAATCTAAAGCTCTTAGTAAGAAAAATGCTGACAGTCTACTGAGGAAGGCTGCACTTCATGGGAAGAACTATGGGCAACAAAAGACTTCATCATGGGAAGCCTATGAGAAAAATTCAGCTGCTCGTGAACTACTTTCTGGTACATTTACTTTATGCCTTTCTTTACATTCCTGCTGCCCATAAGCTCTAAACTCTGAGTTCCTTTTGAACTTTTTTGTCATATTGGCAGCTAGTTTTTCATATATTTTACTGGATACTGTCATATTGTACACCGGAATTAACACATTTGCCTATTCCGGAGCTTGATACTGACTAATCATGGATATTATTATGCATGCAGCTCAATCAAATACAAGCAAATTCACTTCACAGATTTCTTCTCACAAGTCGCTGGAGGGCCATGTCTCAGCTGCAGCCACCACAACTAAAGGTTACTTTTGCTCTCCTGTTCCATGTTCTTTTGTTTTTTTTCCTGCTTCCAGTTCCTTATGTTGGTCCTTCAAATATGCAACTTCTTTCCTTCTCTTGGTGATCTTCTCTTTTCTTATTGTCCATAGATTCCAATATTCTCTACTATGTTTCTGTTTCAGCAACAAGGTCATTCTTCTCTCTTTCAGCATTTAGGGGCAGCAAACCAAATGAGACCAAGCTTCGTTAATGCTAAGGAGAACTTAGAAGTAAGAGAGTGGTAGTGCATGCGTCTTCTCTGTGGCCATATGCAGATGAAGTTTGGCTCAAGGCAAACGTTTCTCTCTTCCTCCATTCACCTTGCTATTTTTACACACTTAGAGGTCATGGAGCGATAGATCCCTTTGCTTTCTGTGTATTTGTGGTGAGGGTGTTTGTTTATGTGGTGGACCTCTATAGATTCAGGGATTTGTACTCCAGAATTTCCATCTGCAGAAAATTTAAATTGTCCTCTGTTAAAATCAAGTTAGAATTTTAGTCACGCACTTAGGACCTAAGCAACAAATTTGTAATTCGTCCAGTCAGCTAGCTTTTTGTTCATATGTTGTATAACCCAGCTGCATAATGTTTTAACTTTCTGATAATTTAGACTCGGTTCACCTTTTGAGTTATATAGTCTATTCTTGTATAACCCATTTTCCATTGCTGTGAAAACATTTGGTTTGGCTTAATTAGGTACACTACAGATCTCACGATCCCATGTTGCTACCGGATGGCTGTGTTTCAATTTCATCAAGCAATTACATTTTGAATGTGAGAGAATGGTCTTGGTGAGAGACATAATTCATGTAACTGATTCCAAATTACAGCTACGAGCCTACTGCCTCTGGCCTATTTACCTGCGTTTGCCCTTTTGAGGGTCACACATTGATTTCCTTGAATGTGAGCATTTGAACATTCATTTAACAACAATAGGCAGCAGGCTAGAATTTCCAAGTTGTCTATTACCTTGTGTAATTGTGTTAAGTGTCATGAAACAAACTAGCATTTTTAATGGGGCCATTCTTGTCACTGATGATGAAATGTAGTTTAAGATGGAAAACTCCTTAATTCTGCCATATTTCATGCCTGCCTCGTTTTAAGTTGACAAAGTCAAAATTACTAAAATGGTCCATACTGCAAATAGCCCTTTGAATGACTTCAGCCTACAGAATATCAGCTTCAGATTATAGTACCAAATAAGGCATGCATATACAGGCAATAAATTATTGAAAGATACCATGTTTTTCAAAGATTATCTCCAGCTTTGTATCAAGCAAATTATCAGTCATTTCCTATCAAATATCTATATTTCAATATATCTATATAGACGTGTGTGCCTTGCTCAGAAGGTAAAGAGATGTCCATAAAATCAGTTTTTTTTTTCCATAAGTTAATTTTTTTTAAGATTGAAAATAATGATGATAAGCAGGATAAGTGCATTCCACCATGGTTTCACACGCTAGCCACTAGTTAGTGATGTGGTCATGGAGAAGAGTTCTTCATTGCTGCGAAAGCTCTTAGAGTATCCATAGCCTGATCTCATGTGAAATTGACGACGTCCATTCATTCACCATTGGAAGATTGTGACATGTTTTGAGTATCCATAGCCTGATCTCATGTGAAATTTACGTGGTCCATTAGAAGATTGTGACATGATCAGTCCCGGATTTTTCAAATCTTTTATGATCTTGATCAATACAAAAATCGAAGGCTCATGCCATCTGACTTGTGTTGGACAGAGCAGCCACAGCTTTCGGATGTCAAGTCTGCCCAGCACACAACTAGATCTTCCAACCACCAAGCAATTTAACAGATCTACCCTGAAAATTAATCCGATAACAATTACCTGGACTTCTTCATTACTCTGCCAAAAAATAAAATAAAATCACTAAGTAACAGCTTCTGCAGCAATGTTCAAAACCTGGGCCCAATTACTCTCTCTCTTAGAAGGTTAATATGCTTGAATAGTCAGCAATTGTAAACATAAGAAGAAAAAAAAAACACATGTATCAGTCTAAATATATATATATATATAACATGTAGTTTAGGAATCAGCACCTCAATTGGTTATTGCTGTCTTAAATGGCAAGAGGAGAATGGATCATCTACTGTGGAAGTTTGCTTGCCTCTCTCTGCAGGCTTTGCAGGTATGGGAATATGATGTCAGCATGAGATCCATAATACCGCGAAAAGATTGCACCCACCCTGTTGATACTTTCTTTAGCAGTACACTCACCCAAGGATAGTTGGATGGAAGAAAGTTTCACCAATTCATTTCCAATAACGATGTGGTTGGGATCATAGAGCTTTTCAAGGATCTGCCAATTCGATCAAGCAATGAACTCTCAATCAGATCGCATTAGTTGAAATTGTGTCAAAAATCCTGGAGGATAAATTGCAAATACCATCCAATGTAATCATATTGATTTTAAACTTTATTGAACCAACAAAACAGAAGGACCATTATCAGGTAAAACTATGTTAAATAAAAGCACTAGACTATAGTTCATATTCAAATGCATGATACAGAATTTGATGATGCTCCCAAACCTGGCCTGTATGCCTACACTAAGAAGTAGGGCAACTCACAGGAGGTGAGTTACCTCCCGGTCGACTTGTTGAAAGAATGCATGCAATAAGAATACTGAAGACAAAAAACTGATTGATATAAAATAAATTTAGAAAATAACTAAAAGAAAAAATTTATTGTTAACCTACTTCATTACCACTCATCAAGTACAAAAAAAAAAATTCAAACTTCACCTGCAAATAGCCTGTCATCGTTCACCAAAATAGTGAGTATTTGATGAGTCCCATGTACATAAATTATTGTGTGCAGAAAAAATAGGTACTGCATCATAGAGATTTACATTGACGATGACAAAAAGAGGAAGGGACTAGATTTTTCCAATCACTTCTGGATAGGATAGAACTTTAGTCCAAACAAAATATTGGGCAATAGCCCTTGGTTAAATTTTGTTAGATATAAATGAGTCTCATGCTGCCAATTCTATTTCAGGAAGGTGAAATACCTAGAAGTTATGCTTGCATCCAAACATTGACAACCCTGCAAAATTTTTGGAATTCAAACCTACTAAAATCTTTGTATGAAGTGTTGAATAATTGTTTCTTAAGTTATTATTAAGCTGGGCAATACTCTCTGTCCACGAAAGTTGGATAAATACGAAGCATTTTCACCTGAGAGTCGGTTATTTTAGACTATTTCATTGGACCAAGATGTGGTATAAGTTCAAATAGAGATGTCAATAGGCAATAACATTGTCCTATACATTAACACAGTGCCAGCATGTGATGGAGGTTGGTGATGATCCCTTAAAAGGTTTTGCTGGATTTTTTCCCTGAGTAATATTAGATTGATCCTTTTTTTCACTGGATACTCGGGTTAGGGGAATGATTATTACTAGTGGTAAATGGTTGATTAGAAAATTCTTTTCAATCTTTCCATGGTAATCTGCAGTGAGTTCCATTCTCTCCCAGTCTTTTCATTATTATGAAATATGGAGAAAGCTTTGGTAGAGGTCTTGATTTTTGCCATCATAGTGGTGCCTTCTCAGGTTATTTACCCTCAACTTAGATGCCCACTCATCTCCCAGTTACTTTTAACCAATGGGAGATTGTCGTGCACCTTGTCGTTCACCAAGTGCAGTAGAAATTTTCTTTAAAAATTTAGTGCTGCAAGTTACCATTAACAGCGGTCATAATAATTTTACTAAAATATGTGCTACTATCATTCCCGGTATCCGTGTGTCCATAACCCTCCAGCAAAGATTCTATGCTGGGTTCTGTGCGGTGAGTATGAAAATGGGAACAGAAAACAGTAGTTACCTTGGAAGTCCATAATAAAACTGAGATAAAAATGGCTGTGTTAGATTTGTTTTTTTAGTTTTTTTACAAGTATTAGATTTATTTTTTAGATTGCCAATGCCTTCAGCTTACAATTATGGCAGAACCTTGTTTGTGGTTTTTTTTCAGGCAAGATTCAGGTGAGCTAAACACATTTCCTTTCAAAAATGTCGCAGCTGCTGTGTTGGTTTCTCAAACTTGGAAATGGAAGATAAAGGATGATTTTCTTCTCTTAATAATTGTTCTCTACATTTAACATGTTGACACCAACACTCCTGGATGTTGTCATCTTATATTAGATATTGGTCACCCAGTCAAAAAATTAAAGATAGATATATTGATATAAACCCTGCAACCAAAAGTTTAATACCAAGTTAATTCCATGGTTTTGTTGTTTGTGCTGCCTAATTATAAAAAGGTCAATTAACACAGCCATCCAGGTGAAGTTCAGCAAGATTCTGGTGAATTTCAGAGAGGCTACAGAGCGATTTTGGTTATGCTTGCTGGAGAAAAGTTTCCAAGAGAATTTTTTTTTTCGATCCGTAAAAAGTTTCCAACAGAATTCATATGATAATGCAGCAATTTCTAAAGGCAGAGACAAAGGAGAAATCATATAAGCATTGACAACAAGACATTGAGTAGAAAGACTCAGCAAGAAAGTATGACTGTTTTATGAACTTCTTTTCTACAAATAAGAGCAATATTGTGTCATTTTTTAATGGCCCTAATGGGGGTAAAGCCCAAGTAAACACATACATGAACACTAGACTATGCAAGAAAACATGAAAATAAACACTAGACTATACACAGTGTTGGGAAAATCCCTACTCAAGATCTATGGAGAAAAAAAAAAACTGAGAATGAGACACAAATACCAAGAAAAAACACATACAAGAACACTATATTTATGTGGTTCACCCAAAATTAGGGTTGTGTCCGCGGAATCACTCAGATTTTTCGCTATGAGTACATCAACATCCACCACCAAATGATATAGAATTAGGCCACTGGTTACAAGTGTGAAGTCACCAACATACTTTTACACAAGTTGGATTCGCAAAATGCAAGGCCAATTGTAGAGTACTATCAGGCTCCAAACTACTTATCATTATATTAAAACACGTTCATTCAATGGTTTGACCATGGTTACCACAATGCGCTCCTCCTAACAAATTGTGAATTGAATTGCATGATCTAAAACGTGGATCATTCGCAATTTGGAACGCAATATTTAGTGTTCCAATCTAAAACATCAAAAGACCCAGAAGTATCATACAACAAATAAGTAAATACATACATACATCATTGGATTTTTTGTTTTATAATGGCTTGGATTCGTTGAATTTTTTTAGTGTGTATGTGTGTGTGTATATATATATATATATATATATATATGAACATTATTACAAAATATAATAAAAAAGAATATCACATTTTAAATAACGTATTTCATTCCAACAAATCGATCCAAAGAAGCCTCTACCCTTAAGGTGCCACGTTCTATAACAAGTGAGGATTTACGTTCACACTCTCGTTTCACATAGTATAACGATCCACGTTCCAAGTAACATTGGGTTTGACAAAAACATTTACAATAATAAATTTCTAGAAGGAATTTGACACAATAGGATTTGTTTGAAAGCACCCCTTGGGTTTGTGGCAGTGTTTGGATGCTGTGTTTGATATGATTGGAAAGAAGCAAAGAAAGGGGAAAGGGGGGAGGAACAAGAAGACGCATCAGCTAGGTTACATTTTAGTAATCGGAAGTGTAATGTCTCATGGATTCTTTCTAAGCGGGGCTTCTTTGCTCAATTGCTAGAGAAGAACCAAATATGAATGTAATGGACATATTTCGTCTCTCTCCAAAGCAAAAATCTCCTGTGCGACATCTTCTTCTTTGTTCTACCAAGAGTTATGTTAGGGCATCTCCCCATCTAGTTGAAATTTGATGCGACAAGGGGTACGAAGACATTCTAGTTTAAGCATATCTAAGATCAATCCTTTTTAGGATCTTATTGAGTAGTGGTGAACCTCTTTTGCAGTATTGACAAGGGCCAGTACATGTATTGGTTTATTGGGTAAAGCAATATTTACTAGAGACAAACAAGTGCTAATCCCATTAATGTATGTAAAACACATTTTTGTGACTGGATGACATGACAGCTCTATGCTTCAATGACTGATTTACCTCAATTGATGCTTTACAATGGTCCATTGCAGCTTGTAGTTCCCCAACCATACAAAATGCCTGTGCAAGATTGTCCTCCACCTGAAAATATTGCTTAATGGTCAAGCAAATTGTTTCCAGTCGTAGTTACTATCACAGCCTTCATTATCAAACTACATTTCAGCTGCAATATCAAGTGCATCCTGAGATATAGCTCATGCAGTGTTTCCCACACTACTGACCAAACAAGAATACAAGCAAAAGATTCATGCCTAACGATAAAACGTAGATCAAGTTGCACCCTAAAACGCAAAAGAGGGTGAATTGAAGGGCCTCTGGAACTCACCTCAGCGATTTTCTTGTTGTATGCATGCAATTTCGATTTCAATAGATCAAGGGATCTCACAGCATCTGAGAGATTATTAGACCGGACTTCATTAGAAACTATTGCATTGTGCAATCTGTCAAATCAAACATTCCAAAGACATTATCCAGATAGACGGTGAACATATATATTCATGCATGTATGCATGCATATACGTGTCTTTCGATGTGTGTATACAGGTAAGAACGTATAGATGAAAATATAGCGTGTATGAGCATGAACGCATGCATATACATCTGTGCGTGTGTGTGGCTTGCATGCGAATTATAGGCTCAAAACTTAAAGAGGGTTGCAAAACAACTAGAGGAGAAAAATCAATGAGATAAATATAAAGGACACACTTATATCTTTGTGTATATTGTAAGACCAAATCTTATTCAGTGATCTTCACAAATAAAGTGATCGGGAAGTGGAAGGACTTTTAGAGACCACAATGGAGACAATATTCTGGCCTTTTCAAAAACAACTAGACTCGCAGAGGCTTACTTGATTGGCTTCCAAATCCTGTGCCTCGCGGCGTTATGGTCATTGGTTGAGAGAAATTTTAGACTTCTTTTCCACTTTACCAATGAAGATTAGTTAGGTTTCAAGATCAGCAATAAGGCAGATTTCTCAGCAAAGAGAAGGGTGACTGTTTAATGTCTTTTAGTCAATTTGACCTTCCTTGATGTTGTTTGAGAGGTTATCTGGAGGGATGTCTATAGTGGGATCAGTATCATAGTTCGTTCCTGTATTTTGTATGCAGTGGCAGTCAAGGATCAAAATTTCGTTTCTTTTCCATCGAAACGGTCGAAACGTTTCCGTTTCTCAAGGAACTGAAACGAAACACTAGTGGAATATCGAAATTCACATGTTTCCAGGGAAACAAAATTGTTTCCGTGGAAACATACCGAATTAGATGAAACATTTCTTTTGCATCAACAATAATTTTAAAAGTTAGTAAAAAATAATATCCATTTATTCTTCAAGAATTAAGACTCAAAATTACAAGAAGATATTTCTATTATTTTTTTTAAAATAATAGGAAAGTAGTAGGAGAAATAAAGTGTAGAGAAACAACTATTTTAATATTAAGTTACTAATTATAATAAGTTTAAATCGTTATTTATTTTATTTTTTATTTTATATTTATCTCGTGTCAAATTATCTAATTCGTGGATATTACATAGTATATATCTATTATGTCATTTATCATGAATATGATGTGTATGCCTTAAACATGGACAAATATTCAATAAATAGACTTATTTGTATAAATAAATAAATTTTAAATTATGTTTCCACATGTTTCTAATTTTTTCTCCGTTTCCATTATGTTTCCAAAATGTTTCTGAAACGTTTCCGTTTCCAGACAGACCGAAAATATACATCGAAACGATATTTTGATCCTTGGTGGCAGTTTTATCATACATTCCGTGTTACTTCCTATACACATTGCAGGATCTCTCATCCTTTGATATTTGCATTTCTTTTTTCTTTAAATATATTCTGATTTCCTATCAAAAGAGGAAAGGATAAAAAAAAAAAAAAAATGCTTTAACGATATAAGATTTAAGAGTACCTTTTGATATAAATCCCAGCTTCATTGACTGTTGCACGGGAAGCTTCCAGGTCATGATAAGAACCACAATTCAAACAATATCCAGGTTCAATTTGATGGGTGTGACTGATCTTTTCAAACACATGGCGAGCCACTTTACTGATGTCATCATTTTTGAGCTTGTCAACCTTAAAATATATAGAAAATTCAGAGAAGGAAAGAGTATAACACAATTCTAACCAACAGCACAACAGGATAGACCATAAATATTGTTTGCAAGTGGCATTTCAACATTGTGGTGTAAATATAATGGAACAAAGCATCCAATTAAGGTCCACATTCAAGTGCCACAACTGAAACTATGTCGAATGATGGTAATCGGTCTAATTGCCTGATTTTCATATTTACATTTTTTTGCAGCCTTGCAGGTTCAAAAGAAAGAAATTGTGTATAAACGAGTCTGTCCATTTACGTGGATTCGGATCAGAAACCTTGTAGTAAACAAAATACCTGCATATGAGGCTCCAAACTGCATGCTGGGGGAAAACCAAGGAGGTGGTTTATTTTCTTTTTTTCATACATGGCCACACAGCTATCTAAGACTACGCCAAAACAGTTTGGCTTAACACACCGGAAAGCATTTAGAACAAGGTCAGATAGATTCATTTTTGAACAGCCACTGCACTGACATCTAAAAGAGTACTGATCTTCCAAAAACTGTTGGCGGTCTTTACAGTCCCACTGCCCAACCTGGAAAAGCAAAAATTTACATTTATCAATTACACAAGGTTAATGTGTACTTGTTCCAGATTTGGACATTGTGCAACAGATACATGCACTGAAATCGGTGGCATTTCCAGGCAGATCAGAACCAAACTGAAAAGTAGACCATTAACTCAATTCATAAAGCCTCAGTTCCAATTTTCAACTCACATTACATGATCCACATTCAACATTCAGCTCTATCTAGTGCCATAGTTTCTTTTAGAGGCTTGGTAATCACATTACAAGTGACAGTTGTGTCATACAAAATACCTTAGTAAACAGAACAAAAAGACAAATGCTAGTTGCCAAATGTAGGAATACCTGTGGACCATAGGATAGCTCTAGTGGGTACCCTGCTGCCACAAATACTGTTGACCGTATATAGAGAGTACGTGAAAGGAAATATGCATGGATGTTTGGCTGGCAAGAATGATTAAACAAACTGCCAGCTGAATAGATAGCTTGACCAACTCTGACCTATAGAATAAAAATAAAAAGGGGAGAAAAAAAAGGCACGCACAATTAGAGAGGGAAAAAAAACAGTTAGAAATGTTCTGCTTTTGTGAAGTCATCAACTATAAGAGGATCTTTAAAAGTACACAACTATAAATGCACTATTGCAAGAGAAATTTAGTATTTTTGAAATTATTGATGCAAAATGCTTTTCCTTTTCTTGAATGTCCCTTTAATGATATTAAGAAAATTGCTGATCAGCATATTTTGCAGGTTGGCAATCACTTTTGTTCTTGGGATTCAACTCTTAGCAATTGAAGCCTCTAGTGCTCTTCTCCCTTATTTTCCCTCAGGAAGGTTCTGTTTCCCAAGTTAAGCCACAAACCTTTATCAAGCAACATTTCATCTGGTGCATCTCCGGCTTAAAGAACACCACAAACACAAGAGTTTGTTTAAATAAGGTCAATACCAGGGAATTGTGACTTGTTGAGAAGGGGGGATTACAAATCATTTCTCCATGTAAATGCATAATGTGTATTTGTAACCCAACAGTTAGGATAGTTTCCTTCCAAGTAAATGCATAATGAGCTTATAGATTGATAAAACATGAAGCCTTTTTTTTCTCCCTTCTTTGTCCATTCCCATTTAATATAATTTACTATTTAACTAATATGAATAAGTGTGCTAGGCCTTATAACATATCCTCTCTATTGATACCATTCGAACATTAAGGATTTTTTAAAAGTGGAGTGCCTCATATGGAGATGCACTGGATCGCAGTTGGTTGGGGGCAGAAACAAAATTACTTTTTGAGGATACATCCTCCTAAGCAGGTGCTTGATGTTGGTGCAGGAAATAAAAGAAAAACAACTAGTAGTGTAAAGATGAGTAAGAACACAATAATTTTAAAGGGAGACTAAAAGATAATTGCTTCTAAGATTTCCCAAGAAAACTGATATCTTTTGATTCTTTAGAGAGAAAATCAGTTGGCTGCTGGTACAAACTGATTTGACTTGTAATTATGGTGAAACAAACTCTCCAGTGTTGTGAGGCCTGTTAGATGCTCTTGCATTAGATAGGCTCAACGCCACAAAGTCTTGAGGATACATCCACTCTTAAAAGGGCAATTGATAGGCTTAAAACCATAACTTCACTCTTTGCCTCAACAAAAGTAAAGTTTAGAGGTGTTGCACTCTCGGCATAACAAGGATAGCAAGAAAGTCACCTTTAAACCACTAGGAGAACAACCGTTGGACTAAAATTTGTTAGGCCCTGGAAGAGAATATGTTAAATACAAAAGATGTAGTCTGCATGACTAAAGGCAAGTAGGGAAAGAATCCTAGCATTCATTTGGGGTTGTAAGAAAATTATTTCCTCGAGTAGACCAGAGTCTTGGTAGAAGTTGATTTTGCTTCAACCTTTAGCAAGGTGAGAAGTCATGCTAAGGGCCTCTTCCTCACTTGACTGAAAATTCTTTGATCTTTATTTGAGAATGTGCATTTCTCTCTCATGATCCCTGACTCATAAACAAGTAAGACAACTATCATGACAAAAAGGAAGCTATTACTTTGGATTTAAAGAGCAAGAACTCCAATCTAGTGTCACTGAGTTCATTCTTGGTTCCGGCTTCTACTATGGCTTTAGTTATGTAATTTTTGATTAGTTGGGATCTTCTGCATTTCCTTTTCTGTGAATAGGTCTCCATCTTTCCTTGCACACTTTTTTATTTTCATGACAAATTTCATTTTCAACGAAACATAATTCCCCATGCATTGTAGGAAGCCCTAGTGTAAACATAAGCCATGTGAACATGAAGAACTGACAATAACATGTATAAAAAAAGCAAGGACAACTCACAAAAATGGTAATGAAAAATGCTAGCGTTGTTTTTATATTGCTTAACCTTCCAAAGAATAAACTTATATTCCAGATTAGATCTTTTATTTCTTTTTTTTTCCTTTCCAGTTCTAGGGCTGTAGAATGAGTCAAGCTACTCAAGCTCAACTTGGCTTATGCTTGGCTCTTCAAATGCTTGTTTCAGCTCATTTATTAAGCTAGTCGAGCCAAGCATGAGTCTGGAATTCAAGCTCACTAAGAGAATGGGTCAAGCACAATCATCCATGTACTCAGCTTGGTTGCCTCACATGTATGTGCTACTCAGTCATTGTTCCTATCTCTATTCAATTCCATCAGCCATGTGTTGCAATTTGGTCTCCATGTAATTTTTTTCTTTATTTAATATTTAATTCACAAAAGCACTTGACTTACTTGAAACTCAAACATGAAGATCTATACTCATTACTACAAGTCACTTTTTACATGAGTACTTATAATATTTAATAATGTAACAAGGTTGTCCTTCCTTAAATACATTGGTGTTTGAAAAGGTTTCAACCTATGAAGCCCAGACACCTCTCCGAGGCCAAAGTGATGATGTCGAACACATCTAGGACACGAACATGCTTCGGACATGCCCAGCACATGTCTTATGCATTAAAATGAGTTTCCGATTTCTATTTTATTTATTGAAAATTTTGGACACGTGGAGACACACTACGGCACGTTATCCAACACATATAAACACATTGGGGGACACACGGGGGCTTTTTGGGGGGTTGTTAAGGATAGGGTAATCTTTTCTTCCCCCCCCCCCCCCCACCCAAATGTTGGGGGTGCTTGAGGTTGCAAATCTCTCACTTGATGAATTTGTGAATTTTTTTACTTCTAATTTGATTAAAATAATGTTAGAATTGAATTATATGATCATGCATATAAATATATATTACTCAACGTGTCCGTATCCTACTTTTAAAAAAAAACTCGCATTGGCGTATCCATGTCATATCGTATCCGTGGCTGTATCCGTGCTTCTTAGGTTTCAACCAATAGTAATCTGACAACTAGGTCCAAAACTACAGTAGATTTTCAAAACCACCTGGAAGAGGGTGACTTGGCATGCAATTTAAACAAGCCAAGCTAAGCCTGAATTCCCATCAAGCATTACAAGTTGACCTCAAATTCGACTGCTGGATCTCATGCGAGCTTGAGCCAAGCTCAATCAGCTCTTCCTAGCAACCTAGATGAGGCTGAGTTGCTCTATACTCAACTGAACTCAGCTTAGCTACACACCTATATCCAGTTCTTAATATGGACAATTATGTGATATAAATGGAGACTTGACTTAGATTACACATTATAACAAATAAGGCATTATGTAGAGAAAATTGTCCAAAACAATATCATTGAAACATTAGGTCATATAATAACATTCTAGAAAAACAGTAAAAATGAAAAATAAATAAAAATTGGACGAACCTGTTCCACATTGCTAGTTAAAGCGTTCCAAGCAGGAGAAAATTTTCCAGACTGAGTCAGTGGCCCATATACATCAAGAAATTTCATACGAACGATTGCCATTGAATTCACCTTAATTTGAGAGAGCAGTATAACAATCTGAATCCATGAAAAGAAAAAGAAGGTGACTGGATGATAATTAAACCCGTGGGAGATGCTGCATTAAACCTATCTTCGCTATTCATATCTTATACTGTGATTGGCACTTTCCTCAAAAAAAATTCACATTCGGGGAGAGAAAATAATTAGATGAAAACATTAAAACAAAAAGTTATTACCAAAGCATGCATTTTTTAATCCATTTCATTAATTAATGCAAACAAATCATCAATTAGAATAAAAAAGTTATAGTGCATACATGCAGTTTTATCTCTGTATCCACCCATTAAAAACGTCAACTGTGGGAAAGTCCACCAGCAACAAACAGGTGGATACAAGAAAGAAACAAAATATAAGAGCTTCTGAAAAAATGAACAACTAAAATGTTCATTTTGTCTAATAAAAAAATGTTGATTTGAATTTTTCTTTATGACAATTCCAAGTTGCTCACATTATTTGGATACTTATATTATCCATGAGCTTCAGTCGAATGTAGGAAAACCTGTCTTCTTTTATACAGGTTGGGATTTGACATTGACCCAAATCTGATAAAGGAAATTAGTAAAACCAAAAGAACAGGGGGAGAAGGACTTTTTATTTGAAAGGGAACCAAACCACTATAAATCAATGAGATAATGAACTAAAAGTAGAAAGAATCATTGAAGGATGCTCGATAAAGACTGTGGTGGGCCAGCTTAAAGGCGGGTACAAAACGGCCCAAATGGACTCCCAAGTTTTTTTTCCCAAGGTTGAGAAACATAAACCTAAATCTAGAAACCAAACTGTATTCAAATTAACCAACCAACTCCATTAAAATTTGAACAAGTATGTGGTTATTTAAAATGATATCCAAATAGTTGAACAATAGTAAAATATTTATTAAAAAAAGGAAAAAAAGTAATAATCAAGTCCTCTTATACATGCATATGATACCCATAAAAATCGACTTAAAGTTAAATATAATATGTTCTGAATAGAGGTGCTCTGCAAGGAGAGGTGAGAAACAGGACTGAGGGTGGATATTACCTGTGAAACAGTAACCCCGTTAATTGGAAATTCGGAGCCATGAGAATGCTGAAGACAGTACAACAAAATGATGGAGTAAATATGAAACTCCAACTTGTTTTCTGGAGGCAGCAGTAAATAATTGTGAGAAAGATCCTACAAGAAAATACAGGCCACCAGCCGCCAAGTTAGATCCTTCCATAAAACAATAAGACAAACAACCAAAATAGATACCAATAGACAAAAGTAATTGAAGGAATACCAAAGTTCCCATGAGATTGGAAACATCTTTATAATGTCTTTGTTGCTGTATAGACTTCACGAGAACTCGACCAGCCAAAACAATCTCAGGTGGCAATATTGCAGGCCAATGTACACCTTGACACTCATGTCTATGTTCGGCAATGCACTCAATGTTCGAGCCAGAGACCTTGGATAATGTAATATCAGCTATATATTTTTCAAGATCGCCTGAAAAGGTTTCATTAATGCCATAATTCTTTAAACTTTTCCCCAACTTTTGCCCTCCTGCTTGTATTTGGCATTGCTGAGAACAATACAACGGTATTGAACATGAAGAACAGGGAACTGTATCCGCTGGTAATTCATTCAAGCAGAAATGACAATGAGTGTCCCGACAGTGCTTCAATATGACCTGCAAATCATTGTGTCAAGTAAGAATGAAATGTGGTCCAGCATATTCATGTTTTTCTGCTCAGTTTGGTTTTTGAGTAGGAACACAAGAGGGCTTCTGCAAATTCATGTTCATGTATAGGCTTAGTGCCTCTAAGTTCAATGGTGTTGGATATATTCCAATGATGGAACTTAATTACGGGTTGAACTTAGTGCCTCTAAGTTCAATGGTCTTGGATAAAGATATTCTCAACAAATCCCTCTTTATAGAATAAAAATTATAAAATGAAGAAACACACAAGATGTAGCAGATAATAACTGCAGAAAAATCGCTGCCACACCACAACTATTGTCGTAGAAGTAAACATACTGGACAGAAGTGGCTTTGTTAATAATTATATTTAATGAAGACTTGAATTTGGATCCAAAAGACAAGTCAATAAAGAAAATCTAAGAGTATTTTGACACCATCAATAAGAAAGATATTTCTCATACCGCAGCATAAGGTTCTTCAATATGAATTAAAGAAGCTTGAGGAATGCCAGTCAGAGAGGCCATACCCCTTCCTTTAGTTGGTGTGGATACACACTGCAGTTTTATTTGGTGTGGCTCATCTGTCACACAAAACCTAAATTGAGAAACCAAGAAAAAAAGGACCAACTGTTACAAATAATTAATAAAAGAAATGTTGGCTAAAAATGAACTATACATACTAAAACTGAGGGTTTAAAGGGGCATACCCTGCTAAGGTAACATTCCATAATTACAAGTCCGTTTCTTTGATGAGCATGCCATTTGCTAAGATGTATGATAAAACTTTTATCACCTGAAGTAAAGAATAAATTTTCCCCTCCCCCTGCTGCAGACCCTTTTCTGGTTGGGAGAATAAATACAGATAGTTATAAGCTGCCCCCCCCAAAAACCACCCCACCTCATCCTCCCTAACTATTAAAGGAAACTAGGAAATGGCTCCGCTGAAAGCAATTTAGTCCCTCTCTATAATGATTCATTCATAAGTTTCCTTGTGAATAATGATATAAAATTCCTTTACTTGTGATTTTGGTGATAATACTTTCACTTGTTAAATCACTAAACTATTGAACTACCAATATTTAGAGTAGGGAAAAAAAGTAAATACTATTTTAGAAGAAGAAAAAGACATGAGAAATGGAATAACTTGTCTTGATTTTGTCATGTTATCGTTTTTTTATATAGGGGAAATGTCACCATCTTTTCATATAGGGTAAGGGGAGAAAAATTACAAGATTAGTTTTTTTTTTATAAATGTCATTTTACAAATAAATAGGCACCAAGGGGGATGCCACCCATTTACAAAAAGAGGTAACCAAACAGAAACCTAGACTTTACAATTTCAAATCATCTATAAAATCTAAGTAACTATATCATGAGTCTGAGATACTCCCAATCATCCAAAAATAAAGAGAGTGTAACAACATATTCTCAATTCCATATACCAGAGCTTCTGCATCTTGAAAGCACTTCCTATTCAGCTCCCTCCATATGCACCACATGAGACAACGGAGTATGCTCTCCAAGCTTGCCGATTTCGCATCCCTGCCTTTACCCCCATTCTCACGTGCTTCGAGGCGGTTTCTGATTTGCACATTAATTTGGCAAAGTCCGACATGATTTCAGTGGAACAGGTGGAGGATGTGGTTCCTTTTGCAGGCAACCTTGGTTGTACAATCCAAGCTTTGCCCATCTCTTACTTGGGATTGGCTCTAGGAGAATCCTTTAAAGCTACAGTGGTCTGGGATTCAGTGGTGGAGAAGAGACTTGCGGGTTGAAAGAGGCGATATCTCTCTCAAAGGGTGGAAAGTTGACTCTCATCAAGCCTTCCCACATTTTATGTCTCTCTTTCCCATCCCAATTTCAATAGCAGAGAAATTGGAAAAGCTTCAAAGAGACTTCTTATGGAGTGATTTGGGGGATAATTTCAAATATCACCTTGTTGCATGGAACAAGCCAACAAGATGTGCCCTCCTCAAAACAGTGGAGGCCATGGGATTTGTTGTCTCAGGCAACTCAATAAAGCATTGCTTGGGAAGTGGTTGTGGCAATTTGTGGTTAAAAAATGTCTGCCTTTAACAAGAAATGCTAGAAGGAAAATACAGAACTAGCTCTAGAGGATGGACTTCAGCTGAGGTGACATGCTCGAATGGAGTGAGCTTGTGGAAGAGTATCAGTACTGGTTGGAGTGAGTTTGCCGCCTCTATTCAGTTTGTGATGGGGAGAAAGGGGATAGGACTAAATTTTGGCATGACATTTGGTGTGGGAATAGTCCATTGAAGAGCATATTTCCTGACTTATTCCACATTGCTTGGGATAAAGAGGCTTACGGCTCATGGGATTGTGTGGATCCTCACTTCATGAGGGCTTTTCAGGATTGGAAGCTGCCTTCGATGGTGGATCTTATGACGGTTTTATATGGGCACGTGTAACGTTGGATAGGGAGGATTCGATTATATGGAAGTCAGGGACTAACGGGAGATTTGAGGTCCACTCGAATTATTAGGTGCTTGGGGCATAGTGGGGTAAGTTTACCTTGGAAGAGTGTTTGGAATGTTCTGGTCTCCTCAAATGTCTCACTTTTTGTATGGAATGCAGCATTCAAGGCTTTTCTTACCACGGACACGGTAAAGAGAAAAGAAAGATTCTTCCTACTTGGTGTTGCATATGTAATAGAAAGGAAGAATCATCCAACCATTTTGTATAAATTTTTTACGAAACCCTTGTGAGTTTTTTTTTTATTTAACCTGACATACGTACATTTTCACTTATTTATCAAATTCATGTAATTTTTGAAATCGCATTTTCAAGATACGATTTCAAAGTCAATTTTTTTAACGAAATCGCATGTTACCAATAACTTGAGATGCCTTGCGCAAACCAATAAAGATTTGGGATGACTCCCAAATCTTTATTGGTTTGAAATCACATCTTAAAGATGCGATTTTCGTTAAAAAAATTGGCTTTGAAATCCCATCTTCAAGATGTGATTTCAAAAATTACATGAGTTTAGTAAATAAGTAAAAACCTACTTGGGTCAGATTAAATCAAACCCAAACCACATGAGTTTGGTAAAAAATTCCATTTTCTACTCCATTGTGTGGTAGCTAGAGATGTGTGATCTATGCTTTATACCACCTTTAGAGCTTTTTGGACCATGCATGGGTTGGTGATCAAGCCCTTTCAGAGTTGGGGAACAGCATGCCCTTCATGGTGGCACTGCCTTGTGTGGTTTGTTATAGCGAAAACATCACACGTTTGAGGAATTGGAGATTCACAAACGCAAGTTATAGAAGAGAATATTGGATACTTCATTATTATTATTATTTTTTTTTGTGGGGGGGGGGGGGGGTGGGTTGGGGTGGGGGGTTTCAAATAAATCCCCATTTCTTTATACATGTTTACTGATCATTCAAACATGTTGAATTTAGAGACAAAGGCTTATAAGTCTCTATTTTCTTGCTTGTATCTGGGTTGCACCCCCTTGGGCACTTTTTATATAACATTTACTTATCAGGAAAAAAAAAACCAAAAAAAGATCCCTAAGTGGGGCATAACTACACAATGCCAAAAAGAGAGAAAATCATGGACCATATATCCCTAGCAGCCTCACAATAAAGAAAAAGATAATTAACAGATTCCCCCTCTTTCTTGCACATCATATTTGTTAACTGTGGAGATCTTCTTCTTTGAAACTAGTCCAAGGTTGGGACTAGCGTATTTGTAAACTAGTAAAATTGTATTTTTACATGTAATATCTATCATGCCAGACAATGTTACGATAGTGAAATTGTTAACTTCTGTTAAAAAAAATCAGTCAACTGGTACTCTGTCAATATTCAAGGGACATAACTCTATTTATCATCAATTTATCTTTGGCAAAATGTTCGTCAACCCCAATATGTTTTGTTTGATCATATAGAAATGGTTTTTTGCCATGCCCATTGTCGACACAAATTTCACACAAAGATTCACAAACCTCACGAGATTTGTTATCAGCAAATTGTCCGAGTTGTAAGTTAGCTTACGCATTCTTACCTCCAATCTGGTATATGTCAGTTTGTTATTTACATCTAAAAAGGAAAATCTTCAATTCTCATAATATGAAAGAAACAGTAGCTATATAAAGAGATAGATAATTTTTATTTACATGTGGGGTTTCGACCCCTTTTTTTACAATATGATTTCAAATGGAAGAAGGGTTTGGAACCCTTTACCTAAACAATTCCATTCTTCGAGAAAAGGGTAATAGAAATCGAAAAAAAGGAAACAAAATGTAGAAATAGGACTTTAGAAGTCGTCTGATTCTCTTTGTTCTTCAAGCCTTGATGCTTTAGGTATTTCGGATCTTATTGCCTTTCAAGAAACTTCTCAAGCTTTCGGGTTCTCTTTCTAGGCTTCAAAAAGTGCTCTCCCTTTCTTTATCGCTCTCTATTCTTTCCAAAAAAAAAAAGTCTTTTTGACTTTTGCTAAAAGGCCATTTTATAGCCACTCGCAACATGATTCGTTTCAAGATTTGTATCGATTTGAATTTAAATTTTTAGAGATAGGGTCTTATCCCTATCTAAACTTTAAATTTCAATTTGAAATTTAATTTATCATTTTATTTTATTTGAATGGTTTAGAGTTTGCTAATGGTTTTGTTTGTGCAAACACTTATATAGCTTGTTGGATCCTTTGTTCTTTTACGTTTTTTTTTTTGCGGCCCAAAGTTGAATGGCTCAGTGGACTTCATAATGGCCAATGTAGTCCATCGAAATTTTGGTGCCAACACCCATAGAACCCTTGTTATCACATTAGAGATTTTAAGAGCTTCGAACATTAGAACCCCATTTTGCCGATTTATTCCAAGCCATAAGAGTCCACACCCCTGAGTCATGGATCTATACCCAATCCCATGGTTTTAAATAACGGCCGTTACGTTACGTATTGACCGTTATGCATTGGCCGTTGCATATCGATTTTTTGACTCATCGATACACGCCAATATATTAGTGTGACTAAAATTTACAGTCGTATCAGCCGTTACGACCGTTATAAGCCATTACAAGACTGGTGTGGTTGTTTTAAGTTTTTTTATTTTTTCAAATTTTTAATCTTCTTTTAATTTTTAATTTTTAAATTTTTTTTGCATAATTTTTACGATTTCTATTTTTAAAGATTTATATACAAGAGAGATACTTAACAAAATAATTCAAAAAAAAATTAAAATGAGTTACCAAAACATACGGGTCAATACGAACTCAAAAAGACCTCTTGGTCTCAAAATTTTTAAATTTTTTTTATTCCATAACTAATTACACTAAATTGATTTTCATGCTCATGATTATTTTTTGTTATTATTTATATTACTTGTTGTAATGTTATTTAAATTAAATGATACTTCTTATTACTTTAATTTTAAAAAATCTATATAAAATAATAAAATATCTTTATACGTGTTATTTATAAGAAAAATAATTTTTAGGCGTTAAAAAATTGAAAACTAATAGTAAAAAATATTAAAATATGATAATTGTAGTCAAGATATGTGTATCAATAACCTTTAAGAGATTTGCTTGTATTTGAAAAAAAAATAACAGTTGTGGTTTCCGATTCCCATTACGAATGACCTAATACTCCCAATATCGTTACACCGTGACCGCGATTTAAGTCCATGCCCCTTCGCTGGACCTGGCCACCACCACTTGTTTCTTCTTTGAGAAACAAAATAAACACCCACTGTACCACAATATTAAGATACTTCCAAGTTCCAAGCCTACATCCATAAAGATCTCAAGTTTTATGTAACTTTGGAACATCAAATAGCTTACAGTCTACAGATGAGTAACGTCAAAAGGGTAGAGTACAAGTGACGACAAGAATTAACTTAAATCAGCAACAGATTACCAATAAAAAAATTTTAAAAAGAGATGGACAATTAACAGAGGTAAAGATCATACTGAGGAAAGCTGGGTTGTTCTCATTAGCTTTATCCAGTGAACGGCTTGTTCCCTTAAATTTGTTTAAGAGTAACTTTAACTCACTTTCTATCTGTCTCTTTCCACCCAAAGACATTTCGATATTCTTGGAAACATTCAAGTCACGGACAGCATCTTCATAATTCTCCAAAGAAGCATTTGCTTTCCCTCTCCTATACCAAGCCTACAGTGAAGATAATTTATAGTTGAAAAATGTCAACTGCAGTGTGATGACTAGCAGAAACTTAAATCCAAGAAGAGCACAACATCAGAGAAACACTGTAATTTTCAGTCATATTTGAGCAAAGAGAACACAGCATTAATCAAAAGATAATGGTTCCAGTTGCACATGATAAATTAATTCCTGAACGGGTTGTTACAGTAACACCTCAGTGGCATCTCTCTCAAAAAACCGTCAGACTGGGTTATGGGCATTCAGAGCAGACTGGCGCATAAGAGTTGCTTTGAGGTGGAAAAAAACTTCTACACAGGTACATTCAGACCATACCAGATAGCTCTAAGTGAGGTTAGCTCATGCCTAGCCCACTGTATCTTGGAAAACAAACAAAAGATGAAAAAAGGTAAGAAGTTAAAATCTTCGTTTCTTATTTTGTTTTATATTTTTACAATGACCACTATTTCCAAACAGTTCCAGACAATTGTTTGCACAAAACTAATGGTGGAAGAAATGAACCAAAAAAGAAAAGAAACAAAACAAAAGCATCTTTACAATATATGATAAACAAAAGCATAACTAAATGATGAAAGCATTTTCACCTTTGCATAGCTTGGATAAATTACAAGAGCCCGATTGCAATCTCGTAGACACTCCTCTAGGAGACCCATTTTCTAAAGAAAAAAAGACATAGTTCAGTGAATGAAGATCTATCCAAAATTTGATAATGGTAATAGTAACATTTGCTGCCTAATTCAGTTTTTATTCTGTAAAATATGAGAGAACAATATTTGGTTCCATCTACATAATGAAGACACCCTGTTTTAGCCTTTTTTGCCACTAGATCTCTGATATGGAAGCATATCATCCTGGACACATTAATAATAAAGAATATATTGTCTTTACGTCATCATTTCTGACATCCAAAGTTATCTAACTGCGCTTGTCAAATAGAATTCACGCAAATTTATGATCATTTTACATAAATAATACTGGGAAGTAGAACAACTTGTGCATGCATAGGAGAAACTTAAATTCATGTATTTATACAAGTCATTTTTACTTCCAAAAAAATTAAGATCTTTAATGAAAAAGGTATAAAAGTAAACTTATTTAATTAAAGGGGTATAAAATATAAAAGTAGAACTATGGGCCCCACTCAAACCCTTTTCTTCTCTCCCACACTTATACTTCTCTTCCCTCCACTTTTCCACCTGATTTTGGGAAAACAGACAGCATTGTTCCCACATCTTTGATGGGCTCTATACCTTGCCATTAGGCTGATTCTCAACGCTGATGCATGGCATTTTATATGATCATTATATTCGCAATGTCCCTCTCTTGACACCAGAGACACATCAATTATCAAAAAGGGGAGCCGCGGGTTCTTGCTTTCCTTGTAGGAAAGGTCTTGGTTTGGTATGGCATTAGAGAAAACTTGTTATGGTTATGCGGCTATATAGAAAAGGCGGGTGGGCCTTTGGGCTTTTATTCTGATATGTTTTAAACGGTATCAGTCAAAAGAGATTTGCATATCTTGATACGGTCAGGTGTAAAGTTTAATTCCATGCGAGTCAGCTCAGAAATTCACGGTCTCAAACTAACCAAATAAATCTCATGCAATATATACAGCCAAATAAATCTCATAAAATTAGTTGTAAATGCTAATATCATTTAAATTATATATATATATATAATATATATAACATAAGAATAGAACTTACATGCAAGACAGATGCACGATTCACGTATAGTGTAGCCACCAGATTTTTGTCCATGTCATCAGCATCTAATGGAGCAATACGCACTGCCTGTTCCTTGTGCAGAGAAAAAACAATAAGGGCATAACCAAAGTTCCCATTATGAGCCATTAAAAAAAATGTCACTATTAGTCTCCAATCTCCATATTAACTAGTAATTAAAATGGGAAGACAGGTACAGAAGTACAGGAGCTCAAGGTTTAACACAACCAACAATGAGCAAATAATAGAAAAACAATAATGATGGTGACCAACACTAGTGCACTAGTTTATTGCAATCTTTTGTGTATAGAACCAACTTTTGACACCACCAGCAACACAAAATGCTCAAAACACATAACTAAAAGGGGATTTCCATTTCCATTTACTTACTCAGAGTGTTTTTAAGGAGCTATTAATCAATTGAAAGGCCACAAAAAAAAAGGAGAGCAGAAACTTATTTCTACTTATCGTTCTCCTGCTTCCAGCTCCTGCCTATTGTACTACATTTATTCATGTTTATCTTTCTCCATCGTTCTCCTTACTATTTAACCCCAAGGCCACAATGCACGTAATTATAGTAAAGATTTCTATATGCATTGCCCCTACTTGTTATGTCTCAAACAAGCTACAGACTAGAGAGAAGCAAATAAGAAGAAGAAGATGATAAAAGTAATAACTACCTTTTTATTTCAAATTTTCAGATGTGGAAACAGAGCTGTCACCAAATACCCAACTTAGCGAATTAACC
This sequence comes from Nyssa sinensis, assembly GCA_008638375.1. NCBI lineage: Eukaryota > Viridiplantae > Streptophyta > Magnoliopsida > Cornales > Nyssaceae > Nyssa > Nyssa sinensis. The sequence continues at coordinate 6,057,614 of CM018041.1, read as the reverse complement.
ACTCCCATCTAATGATAATGCTTCTCAAAGATTTGTTCTCCGCTAAATTTTCATACATATAATAGGAAAAGAAAGACAACAAAAGGAGAATTTGTAATGCATTTAAAATTTAATTTTGTAGTAACACATTTCAAATTTAATGCATTTAAAATTTTTTAGTGTCCCAGAAAAATTTCTAATTAAATCAATCAATAGTTGATAATTACATGTCTGTGTGTTCATTAATATTGACTTGTGTGCTTAGTTTCATGAACTTGATATGTTATAACATTTTAACTTAGATATCCGGAAATTTCGACATTTCAGTAATTTGACAGTATCGATAGGAACCGCTTGATGGTGGAAACCGGCGGTCTGAGTGAGGGCATAGGTAACATTAAAAACATGTTTAGAGACCTTTTTTAATACGTAAAAACATGTTTAGAGACATGGAAATGGAATTTATGTAAAATGAAGGCTTAGGGACATAACAGGGATAGAATTGTTAGTAGGAGGAGTATTTCAGTAAATTGAACCTAAGACATAATATATATGTATTTGAGAGACAAAGGAGGGCAGAAAGTAGAAACCCTCTCAATTTCTCTCTAACTCTCAGCAACCCCTTGTCACCTTATACATGTCTCTCATCTTTCATCACCTCGGGGAAAATTGGTTGGGAATTTCACAAGGACATAGAAAAAAAGACTTGTTCTCCTCTTGAAGAGCTATCCATTGGTGGTATTAAATCAAGATTTGGTGGAAGTTCTCAAACCTAGGATTTGGTATTTTGACTATTGAGATAGGGGTTTTACTAATTCCTTTAATTTTTTATGTGCTCCATCCTAAGTTAGGTTGATTTCGTGCATTTTCTTCCAACTAAGTACAAATCCTCGTATGTTTCTTCCGATGTGTTGATGATGTATGCTTGTATTGATGACCCTTGATGTGTTTGAAATAATACACAAGCATTGTTGAGTTGTTGACATGAAGAAAATTGTGAATGAAATGTCTTAGTATGAGATATACATGCTAGAATTGTGCATTCTAGATGTATCCTACCATATGTTTGATAAAATGCTTGAATGTATTCGAGTTGTGATTTACGTTCTATTTAGCTTGGTTGAAATTTTTGAACATGATGAATATGCATTCTAGATTGCTATGCCTCAAGAAGAAATGTTAGTATTATTGATAGCATGCTTAATGTAGCATTCGATGACATGTTGATATTATGTGGTACATACTCAAGGGTAGAGTTGGCATGTTGAAATGGTAACTTGACATTGTTGGAATTGATTTCATGCAAGAAATGTGTGCATAGGCAAAAACCTCGTTTGACATTTCTTGCAACTCAACTTAGCCAACTCCACCCCTCTTCTCTCTCTGGGGAGAGGATGGTGGAGCCAGTTAAAACAATATGGGCGACACCTGGAAGCCAAATATAAGTTTGTAATGTGTACTTCCAAATTCAAAGCAATATTGGTGTAATTTGTACTTCAAGAGAGCCTAATGACAAAATGACCAACCATTATACAAGGAAAAATAAGTTGTTAACTATATTAACCCCTTTTCATTTTTCAAATGAAATGACAAACGAAATCATAGTTAAGTGACCTTGTCACTGACGTGACATACCCTAAAATCTGATTGCAATTGGATTGTGTGTAAGTATTTTGTAGGTCTTACCACTCCATGATTAAATATGCACCTAAAAATTTCAAGTTTATTCCTTATTAAGCAAAAAGAACCGTATATCTGTTCTCAATAAATTATAATTAGACACAGAAAGTAGAGACCAGAAAACATGACTCCAGAGATAGGGTTGGAAGCATAATATGTGACCTGAGAGTATAAATTCAAAGCCTTTGGGTAATCTCCTTTGGCGAAGCATTCGTTGCCCTTGAGCTTTGATTCCAGAGCAGCGTCCTTGTTCTTACGACAGAGAGCCGTTTCTGGGTCCGTTAAGTCCCTAACAATCTAATTAAGAAGAAAACTCTGTCTTTTATCTCTACGGAGAAAAACAAAGCAAAAAGGAAGAAGAAGAAGAAGAAGAAACAAGAAAAGCAATGTATGTATAAAATTACTTGGTGAAACTGGGGCAATAGAAGAAAGAAGTCGAGGAGTGAAGAACATGTTGAAGAAAGATCATCTGTCCTGCTCTCTGTAATCAACCGCTTGAGGGCTTTGGGAACAACCGATTTGAGCTTCTCCATGCGCAACCCACAGTTACATGTCCTCGAAAAAAGCAAAGGAGATGTCTGGATCCTCCGTAGAGAACAGAGGGTAGTGGCGAAGCTGTGTGGATTGTGAATTGTGAGTTGAGAGTTCAAGACCAGTCGGTATAAATGTTGAACATTTGATTGAGGCGCGCCTTCCTCTACTACTTTCTTTCTTTCCTAAGTTTCCTTCTTTACTTGCTTCTTCTTCTTTAATTTTATCTTCTGAAAATCAATTTGAAAAATCCGGAACAAGTCCTATCCGAGTAACCCCTCTCTGTATAAATGACGTGAGTTAAATTTTTATTCTGTATATATCATATAAAAATAATAATTTAAAATTTTAACTCTAATATAAAATTTTCAGAATTTTGAAAATTTGCAATTTATTTTTTTAAAAAAATATCAAAACTTATTTTCTCTTCTAATGCTATTCCTTATCATAAAATTTTATCAAATTTTTTTACCTGTTGACGTGATTGTTCGGGTGCTAGTCAATTAAGCTTCTTAGTATATACGGGTGCTAGTTAATTAAGTTTTTTTAATACTAATCAATTAAGCCTCTTGGACTCACATGATATAACTAGAACCAAGAAACTGAATTTACTAGTACCAAAAACAGCCACGTCAACGGGTAAAATTTTTTGATAAAATATTAAGGTAAAGATAGTATTACTCTCTTTTTTTGGTTATTTTTGGGCTGAATTGCACTAAATTTATGTCAAAATTGTAAAAATTGATTTAATTTTGGCCAAAATAGTTTAAACATTACGTTTCCTTTTTTTCGTCTAAAACTTTTACATTTTTTAATAAATTTTAGAAAATCATACTTCTTTTGTTGATCAAGACAACTATTTTTAAAAGCCGTTTAGAATATGTTTTGAAAAAGAATTTGAAGTGTTTAAGATATTTAAAAAGATAAAATACACCGACTTTTATTAAAGTTTCTGATAATGAAACTGATTTTTTCAAATATTTCTGAGATTATGTTAAGCTCGTCTATTTTTACTAACAAATTGTAAATATTACTTTGAATCAAATTTTCATTTTAATGACAAAACTATCTCTTTCATTTTTATTTTTTTATTTTTTGCATTTTTTCAAATTTGACCCATTTTTTAATTTATTTTTAAAGAATTTTTTATTTCACATTAAAAAATTAAAGGTAAATAACTTATTTTTATTTTATATAAAAATAAATTTAAGATTTTAATCAATATATTATTTCAAAATTAAAAAAAACAAAAATTGAAAAAATATAAATAAATAAAAATGCAAAAAAAAATTGTTTTGTCATTTATAAAAAAACAAGAAAATTAACTCAAACGAATATTTGTAATTTGTGAGATGAAATAAGAAGGTTAGTGTAATTTTAAAAAATTTAAAAAAAATTAATCTAATTAACCTCAGGTTAGTACGATTTACCCATATAATAAATTATTTTAAAGATTGTGAAAGATTTTGTTTATGAGTCATGAGTTAGGTTAGTAATAATGTTATTAGCATCTCATGTGGAATGTAGACAATATTTGTAATGAATTATTAAGGTAGCACACAATATCTTTACTTCAGGTGTGTCTTTTGAATTTAAAGTCGAAATGAATAAACCTATGATACGCTCACGTATTAACCAAAGGTAAGTGGATTATATACCAAAGCGAACATTATTTTTAAGTAAATAATAAGTTACACATTCAACTTGGTATCAAAGTCAATAATGCGACTAGCAAAACTTTTATACTGGAGTTGAGTCATGCATCTAACATAGTTTCAAAGTCAATATCGTGTTTGTGCATTTGTGATGAATTATAAAAACTGATGCATGACATCTATATTTGAGGGACACCTTTTGAGCTTAAGGTCAAAGTGATAGACTTGCAAATCCTTGCCACTAAATTGAAAGTCTAAACTCGTCGATAAACTAATATACTAAAATGAATAATACTTTTAAATGCGGACTGAGCAACACGTCTAACATAATATCGGAGTTAATATCATATCTGAGTACAGTGTGATAAATTATAAAAATAATGTAAGACACCTTTACTTGAGAAGAGTCTTCAGAACTCGAGACTAAAATATGTCTTAGACTCAACAATAAATTAAAAGATTAAAATCAACAATACATTATTTTAGAAGTGAAGAATGTCCCTCAATGTTTAGGTTTAAACTAGTCTACCACAAAGAAGAAAGACGAGAAAAATGAAAATATGATACTATTTGTAAATATGTGATGAAAATATAATTATGTAAAGGTTAAAAAAATTAAAATATTGTAGTTGATGATATCTTGTATTTATTTTATAAGAGATAAGGTCACAATTTTAATTTTTTTAAAGTAAATTATATAATAATTTACTACCTTTTTTAAAACATAATTTAATAAATTTTCAACAACAGATTGAACTTGTGTTTTTCCAAAATGATAGTATAATTTATTTATTTTTTAAAATATTATTATAACAAATGTTCAAATTCACGAGTGGAATAAATAAATAAATAAAACGTCAATGGGTCGGTGGCTGGTGTGTCTAAGTTCGTAACTCAACTCACCGGGTCGGTTAGGTAACCCGTTCCAGTCTGGCGGCATCACGGAGAAAGTGGGACACCCAAAATCGAAGACGATAAGGGCGTCTCGTCTCTTATTGTAGCTCCAAAAGTGAGAAGGAATAGGGCCTCTTAAACCCTTTTCTATCATATTTTCTAATCCTACGCTGCCGTCTGGACTGCATCGAGCGAGAGAGGCATTTCGGTAAGGCCATTCCATACAAATCCTTCTCTTTTAACTTAATTGTGTCTTTTCATTTTCCTTTACTTCGCTGTACTCGAACTATCAATGCTTTTAGGGATTAGGGTTTTTCCCACTTTTACTTTTTAGGGTTTCATATATACATTTTCAGCCTCCATAATTAAAAGAGAAAAAACCCTAATACACGAGGTTGTTGTTTTTAATATACGTCGTTTTTGTGTTAATTTGTCCGGTGAATTTTATATGCCATAAAACTTTGTATGTGTGTATTTTTGTATTGATTCTATTTTTGTTTTGAGTACGATTTGTTAGGGCTGCAGCTAGCGATGACGTCTCAATTAATCCGAGAATGGACTGGGATTCAGCAGTTCCCTAGTGCCACCCAAACCAAATTGTTTGAATTGTTGGGAAAACTAAAGCAAGAGGTATAATTATCTCCCTCAAATTACTTAACTTTTATCGCATATATTTAGAAAAATAGAAAGACTCAATTCAATTAAATGAAATGGTTGTTTTAGACTTAGTTGAGTGGATTTCTTTTTCATATCTTTCCACCAGGGCCATGTACTTCATATTGTAAACATTTTTCTTGGTCACCAAACAAAATGGTGGTGTTATTGACTAAATATTGCAAATTCTTTATGTTGTTCATTTCATATGCCATTGTAGAATGTGAGTACCTTGACAATCCTTGTGATGGGGAAAGGTGGTGTTGGAAAATCTTCGACCGTGAACTCAATCCTAGGAGAAAGAGCAGTTACTGTCAGTGCTTTCCAGGTATCTTTTGCCAGCAGTGCTTGTTGTATAATGTCAGCTAAGAGGGTTTATGAGCGGATTTTTATTTATTGATACATGTTTTATGGTATTATTAAAAAACAGTCAGAAGGACCACGACCTGTTATGGTTTCACGCTCACGGGCAGGATTGACGTTAAACATCATTGACACTCCAGGGCTTGTTGAAGGAGGATATGTCAATGACCAGGCGCTCGAGATCATAAAGAGGTTTGATTTGCTTCAAATAGTATCAATTTAGGATGCCTCATTGAAGTATGCTATTCTGGATATATATTATAATTTCTAATATGTGATTTTCCCCCCTTGAATGTTGGAAATGTATGTACTTTGAACATCTTGATTGTGTTAGTGGGTTGAATATGTTTTGGATGGGTTGCAGGTTCCTATTGAACAAGACCATAGATGTCCTGCTTTACTGTGGACCGTTTGGATGTGTATAGGGTGGACAACTTGGATAGGCAGGTCGTGAAAGCCATAACCGATAGTTTTGGAAAAGAAATATGGAGAAGAGGATTGGTTGTCCTCACACATGCTCAACTCTCACCACCTGATGGATTAAGTTATGATGAATTCTTCTCCAGAAGATCAGAGGCTCTCTTAAAAGTTGTTCGTCTTGGAGCTCGGATAAAGAAACAAGCTGTTCAGGTGCCTTTCCTCCCCTTATTTTTTCTGGATGCTAGTTTCGTCATTTTAAGAGGGAGAATGGAAGGAAAAAGAGGGGGGGGGGACTGTTTATTGGCAAGTTTGTGACTAAAGAAGAAAAAAACATAAATATGCGGGGAGCCCTGTAGGGAAACTTAGGCTACCAAAGGTCATAAAATTGGATTCTTGGTTTGTTTCTTTATAAAATAGTGAGCTTGGTCCATCCAAGGTTACTATTTTATTTTTTGATGACCCCTTGCTCGGGGTGTATGTGTGTCATTGAGTGCGCTTAGGTAGTCCTTTATGGCCTCTACTTTAGATATTTGGTTAAGGAAGCTCAAACAAAATGTTAAAAAGAGAGAGTACAGCTTTTCATACTGCCGTTGGAAAGGAGTTGTTATTCTGTTAGTCATGCCAGCACACGCACACAAAGTGAATTAACCCTAAATCCACAACCAACCTTTGCTCCATTGTTTGTATACAATTGATCCTCTAATACTTAATATTCTTTAATAATTAATAAATTTTGAGGATCTAACTTTGTTCTACTTATCAAAACATAAATAAAAAAGTAAGTAACTTGTTCCGTGGTGAATAATTAATAATTCTATTACTTAAATAATTAATTAATTTTAAAAATTCCTATATACTATTAATTATTGGAATGAAAGTACACATGTACATGTGAATATATTATATAAAACTATTTTTATTATTAACATTATGTTCTTAGTAATAGAAAAAGCTTAAGAAATTTCTTATAACTTGAAATGGATATATATATATCATCACTGTTGAGACCAATTATCTTCTTTCTTCTTCTTCTTTTTTGATGAGTGTATGTGAAACCAATTAATTGAGTGTTGAGTGATTAAAGCAAAAGTTGGAGTTGAATTGGGGCTAAGTTTGTGAGTGCATGGGCACACCCTCTTTTGCACACACATACACACTTGTACGGGTATCTGGAGGCTCTAATTCTAGAAAGATGGAGAGTAGTAGAGTTTGATTTGGAAGGCATCATAACATGGTGAGGAGAGGGTGTAGTAGATGTTCACCCCTGCAGAATCTCAGTTCAGGCTTGTAAGAAGCTCCTAAACAAGGATTGGGCTTGCAAGTTAATCTTTTAGACAAGGAATTTCTTGTGCAGAATGGTTGGCAAATCAGATCTTCTGCAATGAATATGGATATGGGCTTGTCATTTATCAATCTCCCCCCATTGGGATGGTCCCTCCACCCCTTATGTAACCAAAAAATAAATAAAATAAAATTATGGGATAGATTATTTATTTAAAGGTACAGGCAACCATATCCTGGTAGGTTATGAACTACTTGCTGTGCAATCTTTACTGTGAGCATGACATGACCCGAAGTAGTTGAGCTTCTTGTATACACTTATGCTATCATGAACTCACCCTTTGCATATTTGCTCTGGTTGGAGTGTTGGACTACTTTATCATCTTTGCTCCTGTTTGGACCAACTACTTTTCCATTATGGTTGTGTTCTTGTTGATGCTACTGAACTTGATATTGATCATCCTGACTAGTTGTTTCCAGATTTCTCCCCCCTTAATCTCGCTATTGCTGTTCCTAGGGTTCATCTATTCCTGTTGTTTTGGTAGAGAACAGTGGGAGATGTAACAAGAATGAAAGTGATGAAAAGGTTGGTTATCTTCTTCATTCCATTTGTTTTCATGTTTTTTTATTGTCTTTTTTTGAACTCTTTGTTTGGATTAGAGATGATGGGTGGTTATTTTGGGTCACAGATTCTTCCAAATGGGACTGCTTGGATTCCCAATGTGGTCAAAACAATCACAGATGTTGTTTCAAATGGAAGTAAGGGTATTTTGGTTGACAAAAAGTTGATTGAAGGGCCAAACCCAAACGAAAGAGGGAAATTATGGATTCCTATCATTTTGGCAGTTCCAAGTAAGCTTTTGGACTTGCTGGATTATTGCGTATCTTTTTCGTGCTTGACCTGGCACTATTATAGAAACTTTTTATGATATTCTCCTGTCGTTGCTTTGTTTGGACAGTATTTCTTTGTTGTGAAACGGATTCAAAGATGGATCAAGGATGATATTGCGAATGAGAGTTAATCGGCATGGGGTCAGCGGGGCATGGGTCTGGCCAACCGCAGATTCTGATATGGCATGAGCTTTTATCATTGTGAAAATTTTTGGATGTTCGGTCTTTGTTTCTGTCTAAGAATACATCTCGTAGTAATTGTAGTAAGTGGCAGAAGTAGTCTGCGGCAGTTGGATTCATTCAGTATTTTTGAGAGAGAGCCAGTTCCTGTTTTTCATTCAGTGCTCATGACTAACTTGCTTCCTTTCATATAATTGATTTTCCCGTGATTTACTCTTGTTCATTTAAGATTTCCTGTGTTTTACATGACTGCGTTGCATTACGAAAAGTTGCATGTAAGCTCTGCTCAAGACCTGTAATTTTATCACGGTTAGCTGGATATCTAGGAAACAACAGATATGTTATGTGGTTTACACATTTTGGTGTCTCCATAGAATCAAGCCCGAGATCAACAAATGGGTCATGTTTAGCAATTTGTGAGTTTTTTAAGTTTTCTTTTTGTCATATCATCAGTAGGAATAAGAGTGCTGAGAAATTATAGAGCTGCTAATTTTTTGTTTGGGTGGTTTTATAATCTCTAGCCATGTTCTTGCTGACACCATTCGTTTGTCCATGGTAAATTATCACGATGCTGAGTCAGTCAGATGTTCAGTCTTTGAAGAAGCCTTAACCTGGCTGAATGGTAGGGCACATTATGTGGCTGAATGTGGACTGTTTTCTTTCTTTCGTACTATCTTTTGTGTGCTGTGTTGGGAAATTCTCGTATGAATTTAGTCTCTGGATTAGGCTAATTGTCATTTGTTGCCTGCATTTGTCTGACTTGTCGGGACTTCTGTTTCTCGTTGATATGAACTCTGCAAAAAGAGAGTCAGAGGATCGGTCGGAATGGCTTCAGCGGTAGCCACTCCGATGAGTAAGTTAGTCCAGAGTCGGTAAATATTGAAAATAACATAATAATCCCCCCTTTTAAGCGTACCTTAGTCGCTGTGTTTATAGGCTGGTTGTCTGCCAAAGTAGGTAGGAGTTGGTACTATGAAATCTGTGATTCACTGTTGTCCGGAGATGACAGTTTTCATATTTTATTTTCCATACTATGAGGTCTATAGTACACACCTCTGTAGGACAACCTCTGGAGGCCGACCTCTGGATGCCTGGCTCTGTTAACTCTGCCAAATCTGGATGCCTGGCTCTGCTAGCTCTAGGTGCCTGGCTCTGTACACCTCTAGAGGCCAACCTCTGGAGGCCTAGCTCTGGCAAGCTCTAGAGGCCTAGCTCTGGGGAGCTCAGCTCTGTACAAGTGTCGCGTCCATAGTGGTGGGATATTTTTTGGCGTATCAGCTACTCTCCCTCGAGCCTTAGTTCTGTGGGATTCATGCAGAACTGAGGTTAAGATTTTTGAAGGGTCATGCTTACTTGATGATTCATAATATACTGACCTGCAATACTTACAAATGAAACAATGGACTTGAAGGTCTGTGCATCAAATTGAGACCATGTCTATAGCACTCTTGCTCACAGAGGTCTTTTTAAATGGACCAGGTTTGGAGACCTGTGCATTGATTTGAGACATTGCCTACAATGCTTTTGCTCGTAGGGGCCTTTAAATGGACCAGGTCTGGAGACCTGTAAATTGATTTGAGACCTTGCCTACAGCGCTATTGCTCGTAGGGGCCTTTTTTAAATGGACCAGGTTTGGAGGCCTGTGCATTGAGACCTTGCCTACAATGCTTTTGCTCGTAGGGGCCTTTTTAAATGGACCAGGTCTGGAGACCTAGTGCATTGAGACCTTGCCTACAATGCTCTTGCTCGTAGGGGTCCTTTTTAAATGGAACAGGTCTGGAGACCTTGTGCATTACAGTCCTCTCACCAACCATAAGATATAGCAGGTTAGAGATTTCTACACTCACAAACGTTCTGCCATCTAGACTGGTTATTTAGGAGACTCAGGAACTTCCTATTTGGGAACAGAATAGAGGCAACCAGTGGCAACAGTACCAAATCCACCATCATCAATAAAGCAGGCCTCGCTGAAATTTTCAGTTGCTAATATAATATTTGAAAGGTTTAGCCGTAATAGAGAGCTCTCACAAATTGCAATATTAACGCTCAGTGGCTCCTCCTTATATTCAATTATTTCATCTCCATAGAATCTCTGATCAGTTAATGGAATATCAACAAGCAAAGATCCTTTGTGCAGAAGATGTCCTCACAATGAGGATGGTAGGAATGATTGTGATGGTGGCCTATCTGCCATTCAGAGAGATCTTAGCCAGGAGTTCTGCATTGATAGTAGATAGATCAGGAACATCAGAAGCCTTGAGATGACTTCTGAAAAACATAATAAATTGTTTTGTAGGAGTAGATACACCTGCAAAGTTGCCTGCATTCAAGTAGTCTTCTCCTAGCTCAACATAGCCTTCATCTCTTATGGATTTGAACCGATCAGTCCAACCCATTTGCTAAGATTATCAAGAAGTGTGAACACAGCCCGAATGCAAGAAGTGTGAACACAGCCCGAATGCAAACTTCACTTTGCCTAGAACTGACTACATTGATTGCAGCTGCACATGTTCTCCGATGCTACAGCATCAGGAACGGATATTACCTCCTATGTTGTGCCATGGCGTGCCTCCTCAGTACCATGACAGACAGCACTGAGGACTAAATATGGCCGCAGGTATATAACTGTTTGCATATCATGACGTACTGCTACATTTGGAAGTTAAAATCTTGAGGTTAAGTAAGGGGCAATTATCTCTTTAACATAATAAGAGAAACGCCGCTGATATGCTACTTTAGGATATCCCTGTTTTCAAACACGAGTTCTTCCAAGATTTTCACAATTTTATCTAAATTTGAAGAGGACTTTTCTTATTTTTCTCCAACAAGGGGATAAGAGCAGCAAAAACTTGAGATATTACCTGCTTAATACTAGATGGTGATACCTTTACCAACTGCTTAATGAAAAAAAGATGGAAGATAGAGAGACCCTTCCTCTAGCGCCACAGTGCATAAGGAGAACCATAATTTTTGGAACATAAGTGCCAGGGTTAGAACCCATTATATCGATCAGCATCTCTATACATTTCATGGCTTGTTTCTGCAGTACCAGATCCTCTGTATGGAGCATTTTTTTTATCTTGTTGTATAGCCTGTCTTTGAAAAAGAGAGATATATTGTCACCTATAATTCTTCCAAGGGTAATATATATGCATTGCTCAAGGATCAAGCCAAATCAGACGACATTTTGAAAGCGGCTTTCCATGCTCATGTGCTTCTGCATATCAATCATTCATTAAATAAGAATCAGTCTTCTTCTCAGAAGCATTGGGAAAATGATGATTCAAATTTGACACCCACTACTGCTAATCTTGAAGCTCGCATTGCAGAATCATATAAGATGGTCTCTACTTTGTGTGGGCCTTTCAAGAGCGAAGCTACTGAATAGGGGTGGGTGATGTCTGAATCACTTCTTAATTCCTGGCCAGGGCTCGGCCGCATGAACTGTTCAATTGAGGTGATATGCTTGAAATCCATTTCTACATACTGGCTTTGGCCTGCTTCTGCTAAACACTTTCACGGACAAGACCATGAAAACATGTAAATAACAGGGAGAGTTTGCATTGCACATTCCAATCATGTGAGCCATGGCTATCATATAATTGGTCGGTTCTCCATGTTGAGCATTGGGCACGAACGATAATTGTGCCTGTACTGGATCTGATGATGTATCAGAGATTGAACCTTTCCACGGCTTCAACTTTAGAGGAAAAAGTGCAGTTAACAAAGCTTCAAGAAGGAAAATGCAGAGAAAGCAGGTTCCATCCTTAAGTTCATGCCAGTTAGTGAGCAATGCATGGATAAAATCATTTCAGTAGACATTGAATCTGGTTTGGATGCTGTTTTCCAACAAAAATTTCTGCTTCCATATTCCACCGTTGGCATGAATAAGCCAGGCTCTTTTTTTTTTGGAAAGAAAGCGACAAATATTCTGCAGTAGGATGTGAATCTGGTCCCAAAACCAAAACTCCACTAAAGAAAACACCGAATTGACCTCTGTAGCTCGTCCTAGAGCTGAGCACTCGTTATGGAGTTTTTGTTTCAAATCGAAGGGCAAAATCACTAAAACTGATTGAGATGGCAACACAAACAGCAATTTTGAAAAACATGAGTGCCAGGGTTAGAACCCATCATATTGATCAGCATCTCTATACATTTCATGGCTTGTTTCTGCAGTACCAGATCCTTTGTATGGAGCATTTTTTTTATCTTGTTGTATAGCCGTGGCTCACATGATTGGAATGTGCAGTGCAAACTCTCTCGGTTATTTACATGTTTTCATGGTCTTGTCCGTGAAAGTGTTTAGCAGAAGTAGGCCAAAGCCAGTTTGTAGAAATGGATTCCAAGCATATCACCTCAATTGAACAGTTCATGCGGCCGAGCCTGGCCAGGATTAAGAAGTGATTCAGACATCACCGACCCCTGTTCAGTAGCTTTGCTCTTGAAAGGCCCACACAAAATAGAGACCATCTTATATGATTCTACAATGTGAGCTTCAAGATCAGCAGTAGTGGGCGTCAAATTTGAATCATTTTCCAATGCTTCTGAGAAGAAGACTGATTCTTATTTGATGAATGATTGATATGCAGAAGCACATGAGCATGGAAAGCCGCTTTCAAAATGTCGTCTGATTTGGCTTGATCCTTGAGCAATGCATATATATTACCCTTGGAAGAATTATATGTGACAATATATCTCTCTTTTTCAAAGACAGGTTATACAACAACATAAAAAAAATGCTTCATACAGAGGATCTGGTACTACAGAAACAAACCATGAAATGTATAGAGATGCTGATCAATATAATGGGTTCTAACCCTGGCACTTTTGTTCCAAAAATTATGGTTCTCCTTATGTACTGTGGCACTAGAGGAAGGGTCTCTCTATCTTGCATCTTTTTTTCATTAAGCAGTTGGTAAAGGTATCACCATCTAGTATTAAGCAAGTAATATCTCAAGTTTTTGCTGCTCTTATCCCCCTTGTTGGAGAAAAATAAAGAAAAGTTCTTTTCAAATTTAGATAAAATTGTGGAAATCTTGGAAGAACTCGTGTTTGAGAACAGGGATATCCTAAAGCAGCATATTAGCGGCGTTTCTCTAATTATGTTAAAGAGATAATTGCCCTTTGCTTAACCTCAATATTTCAGCTTCCAAATGTAGCAGTACGTCATGATATGCAAACAGTTATATACCTGCGGCCATATTTAGTCCTCAATGTTGTCTGTCATGGTACTGAGGAGGCGCGCCATGGCACAACATAGGAGGTACTATCCGTTCCTTGATGCTGTAGCATCGGAGAACAGTGCAGTTGCAATCAATGTAGTTAGTTCTAGGCAAAGTGAAGTTTGCATTTGGGCTGTGTTCACACTTCTTGATAATCTTAGCAAATTGGTTGGACTGATCAGTTCAAATCCATAGAGAGATAAAGGCTATGTTGAGCTAGGAGAAGACTACTCGAATGCAGGCAACTTTGTAGGTGTATCTACTCATACAAAACAACTTATTATGTTTTTCAGAAGTCATCTTAAGGCTTCTGATATTCCTGATCTATCTACTCTCAATGCAAAAACTCCTAGCTGAGATCTCTCTGAATGGTAGTCCTGGCTATAGGCCACCATCACAGTCATTCCTACCATCCTCATTAGTGAGGACATCTTCTGCACAAAGGATCTTTGCTTGTTGATATTCCATTAACTGATAAGAGATTCTATGGAGATGAAATAATTGAATATAAGGAGGAGCCACTGAGCGTTAATATTGCAATTTGTGAGAGTTCTCTATTACGCTAAACCTTTCAGATATTATATTAGCAACTGAAAATTTCAGCGAGGCCTGCTTTATTGATGATGGTGGATTTGGTACTGTTGCCACTGGCTGCCTCTATTCTGTTCCCAAATAGGAAGTTTTGAGTCTCCTAAATAACCAGTCTAGATGGCAGAACGTTTGTGAGTGTCGAAATCTCTAACCTGCTATATATTATGGTTGGTGAGAGACTGCAATGCACAGGTCTTCCAGACTTGTTCCATTTAAAAAGGCCTCTACGAGCAAGAGCGCTGTAGGCAAGGTCTCAATGCACAGATATCCAGACCTGGTCCATTTAAAAAGGCACCTTACAAGTAAGAGCAGCTGTAGGCAAGGTCTCAATGCACAGGTCTCCAAACCTGGTCCATTTAAAAAGGCTCCTACGAGCAAGAGCGCTGTAGATAAGGTCTCAATGCACAGGTCTCCAGACCTAGTCCATTTAAAAAGGCCCCTACGAGCAAGAGCGATGTATGCAAGGTCTTAAATCAATGCATAGGTCTCCAGACCTGGTCCATTTAAAGGCCCCTACGAGCAAGAGGCATTGTAGGCAAGGTCTCAAATCAATGCACAGGTCTCCAGACCTGGTCCATTTGAAAAGGCCTCTACGAGTAAGAGCGCTGTAGGCAAGGTCTCAAATCAGTGCATAGGTCTCCAGACCTGGTCCATTTAAAAAGGCCCCTACGAGCAATAGCGCTATAGGCAAGGTCTCAAATCAATGTACAAGGTCTTCAGCCCTGGTCCATTTAAAGACCCCTACGAGCAATAGCGTTGTAGGCAAGGTCTCAAATCAATGCACAGGTCTCCAGACTTGGTTCATTTGAAAAGGCCTCTACGAGCAAGAGCGTTGTAGGCAAGGTCTCAAATCAGTGCACAGGTCTCCAGACTTGGTCCATTTAAAAAGGCCCCTACGAGTAATAGCGCTGTAGGCAAGGTCTCAAATCAATGTACAGGTCTGCAGACATGGTTCATTTAAAGGCCCCTACGAGCAAAAGCGTTGTAGGTAAGGTCTCAAATTAATGCACAGGTCTCCAGACCTGGTCTATTTAAAGGCCCCTACGAGCAAGGGCGCTGTAGGCAAGGTCTCAAATCAGTGCACAGGTCTCCAGACCTGGTACATTTAAAAAGGCCCCTACGAGCAATAGCGCTAGTAGGCAAGGTCTTAAATCAATGTATAGGTCTCCAGACCTGGTCCATTTAAAGGCCCCTACGAGCAAAAGCTGCTGTAGGCAAGGTCTCAAATCAATGCACAGGTCTCCTGACCTGGTCCATTTAAAAAGACCCCTGTGAGCAAGAGTGTTGTAGGCATGGTCTCAATTTGATGCACAAACCTTCAAGTCCATTGTTTCATTTGTAAGTATTGCAGGCCAATATATTATGAATCATCAAGTAAGCATGACCCTTCAGAAATCTTAACCTCAATTCTGCACGGATCCCACAGAACTAAGGCTCTAGGGGGAGTAGCTGATACGCCAAAAAATATCCCACCACTATGGACGCGACACTTGTATAGAGTTGAGCTCGCCAGAGCTAGGCCTCTAGAGCTTGCCAGAGCTAGGCCTCCAGAGGTCGGCTTCCAGAGGTCGGCCTCCAGAGGTGTACAGAGCCAGGCACCTAGAGCTAGCAGAGCCAGGCATCCAGATCTGGCAGAGTTAGCAGAGCCAGGCATCCAGAGGTCGGCCTCCAGAGGTTGTCCTACAAAGGTGTGTACTACAGACCTCGTAGTATGGAAAATAAAATATGGAAACTGTCATCTCCGGACAACAGTGAATCCCAGATTTCACGGCACCAATTCCTACCAACTTCTACCCACTTTGGCAGACAACCAGCCTATAAACACAGTGACTAAGGTACGCTTAAAAGGGGGGATTATTATGTTCTTTTTAGTATTTACTGACTCTAGACTAACTTCCTCATCGGAGTGGCTACCGCCGGAGCCATCCCGGCGGCCCTTTGACTCTCTTTTTGCAGAGTTCATATCAACGAGGAACGGAGTCCCGGCAAGTCAGAAAAATGCAGCAACATCATTTGTCGTGGACGAGTTGTTTGGCTTTGAGAGGACAAAACAATTTGTGTTTTTCTTCCTTTTTCTGTCAAGTTGCAGACCCCTCTTAAATTAGCAACTAGAAGGGCATTAAGACTAGCTGGAGACATGTCCACACGCATGAGATAGACCGGACTTGCATAGCAATTACCCCGACGGTAGGAAGACAGGTTATTTATGCTTAGTTTCGTAAAAATTAGCGAGTTTGATTAAACTTGATTTATTTATGTTTTAAAGCAATCTTAACCGAGTCTTAAATTGAGCGGATCACAAGCTGATTTAGCAGTTTGCTTGATCTTTTATATTTTATTATAATACTTATTAGTTTATTAAACCAAGTTAGAGCCTTATTTATTAGAACTCTCCATTCTTAATCGAAGCCATAACTCATTCTGAATCAGCCACAACTTCCATAATAATTTTCTCATGATAAGTTTTTTTTTGTCCAATGAGAAAACATCATTTTCTATTATGCATATGCAATTTTATATGTTTTTTATTTTATTTTTACCTTTAAGCTTTTTATTTGTATTTTTTAAGTAATCCCAAGTGTATTAGAAATACCTTAGAGTCCAAACTTTTACTCATTGAATATTAGAGGTTGAAATGAAAATCTTGATAACAAATATGGATGACCTTTTTTTTTTTTGACTGAAGATAATAAGAATGAACCTTTAAAGTCATATTTCTCTTTTTGAATGCCATGTCAGTACTTTTATCTCCCACTGAGGTAATAAAAGACATGGGGAGAATAGGTTTTGATGGTCCATGTTGGCGAATTTTACTTCAACCCCCCCACACAACAAAAAAAGCGAAGTCAAATTTGCTCTTCCTCGTCCAACAAGAAAAGTTTGCTACCCCCATTATGTATTGCATGGAAACTAATGAATAACAGTTTCTCATCCCGACTTTTTAAAGTTTGTTACTTCATCATGTATAACATTCGGAATCAGTAAATAACAGTTTTTTATTGATATTTTTTAAATCTATTTAACGACTTTTTTTAATAGTAAAAAAAGATAAATATTATTAATTGTTTAATTATAAAATTTTAATTACAGTATGACTTGACACTAAAGTTAACTAGTGGTGAGAATACATTTAGTTTTATAGGACAAAGATTATATAGTTTTAAGGAACCATATGACATCATAAAATTAAGGGTTCTTTAGTCAAAAATTTATAAAAAAGATAAAAAATTATCACCAGATCTATTCTCAAATATTTTAATTTTACAAGCTTTTTAATTATTTTATAACTAAAATATCCACACTTTTACTGCAATTACCCTTAATATGGGATACTTTTTCAAGAATTTTTACAAATTTCAAAATTCAATTATTAATTTGTAAATTATAGATTTGTGTAATGTGTATTTTATAGTATACATGTAGTAACTTGACCAATATATCGAGCCATCACGATCAATAGAAAAGGGAACTAAGAACTTCTACTATGGGTTAGCTCAACTGCACGGCATTTAGAATAAAGTAAAATTTAATAAATTAATGATTTAATCAATAAATTTTTAAAAGATAAATTTTTAATTAATTCTAGTACTTAATAAAATTTTAATTTTTTTATATTATTAATTATAAAAAGATAAAATAATTATATATGCAAGTCATATATATATATATATATTTATCCCATTATGACATGCGTAGATGATTATATATATATATATATATTAATTATACATAAATAAAGTAAAAATATTATAAGTGAAAAAATTACAACATAACAAACCCATAAAATACAATTTCTTTACTTAAAAGAATATTAGAAGTATTTTTTAAAAAAACTTAACTTGAATATTATATGTATTTTATTAAGAATTAATGATGGAAATGTATGGTTTTCTTTTTGTATCAAAAGACATGTGCATTACAAGGAACACTTTTGGTTAACCAAAGTATAAAAAAAAAAATTTAATAATTGATAATTTTAATAATTAATAATTTTTTTTCTTCGACATTTATTAATTATAAGATGATTAATTGTATAAAGAATTGTATTAAAAAAGGTTTCCAATTTGAATCATCAAAGTTTGCTTTGATAGGCACGTACTCAAATAAAGGTATTTTTTAATAAATTTGGTATATTACGTGATCATGTGTCATTTCATTGACAATGCCACATATATACTATATTTTATTTAAAAAGATCAAACTACTATTGAAAAATTATATTATCAATCAGACCCATTCAAGAATTTTTCACTCAAAGATCCTTGATTGGCAACTGTTTTCAACTATTTACTTGGTATATAGCATGGTGGTTAAGGCATGAATAGTTTGATCAAAGTGCATTACCAAGAGCGCCATGCAATGGATAACAATTTTCTTGATAATATATAGAGGTAAGAGATGTAAAGATCACACTTTCAGAAACTGGTGACATTCAACACACGATATATATATAAATATATAGTTTTGTAGAGAAAAGCAAAGGGATTTTCATTCTATCCTTCACTTATGTAATGAGAGAGACTGATGTCTCCATCATACCAAAAACCCTAAAGAAAATGAAGGTTTTGGCAACATCACTGATTCTAGGCCTTAGTTTCATTTTGGCCGACTTGACATGCTTGTGCTATGGTGCACTACAGGTAGGGTTTTACAGAGGGAAATGTGGGATTGCAGATGTTGAAGCCATTGTTGCCGGCGTTGTGACCGGAAGGTTCATCAGGGATCCCGCGATTGTAGCGTCGCTCTTACGCTTGCAATTCCATGATTGCTTTGTCAATGTAAGTAAAAATTAAAACTCTGTATATTTTAATCAATAGGATTAAAAGAAGTTAAACAATTACTTAAAAAGTTTAAACCAAGTTCTTAAAAAGTCCATGTGAGATCCATGATACAAGAAGCTAGCCATAGAACATGTTGGTTGGCAAGCAAGCTTTGCATGCATCTGCTATTAGGTGAAGCATGTTTTTATATGATATGCACGAGCCAAACCCTTTATAATAAGAAAAGGAAGTTCCCATGCATGAGGCTCTTATCACTACTGTGTCATTGTAGAATTTGAATAAGGCTAGATGCATACAGTCTTGTACAAGAATAAAGACTATTTTGGTATTTCAAACCCAAGTTAGATGTATGCTGACTTTCTCATACAACGAGTGATACTGTTTTCACAACTCAAACCAAATCATTACGTCTTTCTTGCGAGTCAAAACTTACCCGACAAGGAATTTTGCTACCTTAGGACCATTATAGTTATGACCGCTGCCGTTCACTTTCCTTATCATCAGGTCAACAACTTTCAAGACCTTCCAGCATTGAGCGGGCGTCATCCCCCATACATAGTTTTATAACTTTGCGAGGACCTGTATTTTTAGTAAACAGTCGCCGAGGCCTAGTCACTCGACCCCTTTTGTGAGGAGGTATCCCATCTGCCAAAATTATGGGAATATTGTGCCTAGTTCTTTAGAGAGTTGTTTTGCACATCTAGGTATTCTCTACCTATCCACCTGTGCTGGTTTTGGGTACAAATACGTACTATTTTTGATAAACAGTAGCCTGGGCCAGTTATCTTGCATGAGACTTCTATTACCGTGTCATTATAGAATCTGAAAAAAAGTTAGGACATACACAATTTTATTCGCGAAAGAAGAAAGACTATTTCTGTGTTTAAAACTCAGGTTAGATGTCTCGTGTAACGGGAAATACTGATTTCGCAATTCAAATCCGTGAGAAATAACCTTGACGTCATGTACCCATATCTGTTCTACTTGCAATTAACTTCTTAAATTAATTTCACCAAGTCTGAGTGTGGTTTGTGCATACTTTTAGTCTTAGATGAACACTTAATCAATGAATATATGCTTGTTGAAATGATGATGGCAAGGGGTGTGACGCATCCATACTCATAGACGGAACCAACAGTGAGAAAACTGCGACACTGAATTTAAACGTCAGGGGATACGATATTATAGACGAAGCAAAGGCTGCTGTTGACAATGCTTGCCCTGGGCTCGTTTCTTGTGCTGATATCATTGTCATTGCTTCCAGGGACGCAGTTTTCTTGGTCTCTCTCTCTCTCTCTTCCCTCTCTCTCTCTCTCTATATATATATATAATGATGTTGACAGTAATGATAATATATACATTATGTTAAAACTTGCAGAGTGGGGGAGGAAGATACGAAGTACAAACAGGAAGGAGGGATGGCTCAGTCTCTCTAGCTCGAAATGTTAACCTTCCGGTTCCTTCAATGTCGGTCTCTGAGGCCATTGTAGCATTTGCCCAGAAAGGCCTCACGGCTGCCGACATGATTCTTCTTCTTGGTACCAAAATCTTCATCTTACATCAATCTAAGTTCAATGAATTTAACCCCAAAGGGTACCTCACTGCAGAAAGAGTTTGGGAAGAAAACGAATGGGTGAGGAAGATAGTAAAGCTAAATAGGGGTTTGGGACGGGGATGAGAAAACGTACCTCGATCCATTATAACTTTAGATTATATAAATATTTTTTAATATTTTCATATTTTATTAAATATTTTTATATATAAAAATTTAAATATATCAATATATGTGTGTATATATTGATATATATATATATATGTAAATATGAATTTATATTTTTAATAATATTAGTTGATTAGTTTTGATTTTTTAAAAATTAAAATTAAATTGTAGACAACAAAAGGGCAGGACAGGGATGAGATTAGGGTAGAGACGGAGGACATAATAAATGGGGTGAGGTGAGACAGAGACACGTACGCTATTTTTTAACGGGGAGGAGATGGGAGAGGAATGTACCTCGTTGCTATTTTCAAGTTTAACTCTCATTAAGCGTAATTTCTTTGCTTTGAGGTCACCCACTGCAAATGTATACACAAATTAACTTGTATACACGAGTCTTGTTTTGGAAGGGTTTGTAGACAATTGAGAGTTTATTCAATAACAAAACTGAAACAATACTCGACACGTGATATTCTTTTTCTTATAAAAAAAATTAAGTATTAAAAAAAGTTCAATGAATTTGATTACTAAGTTGAAATAAGGAAGTAACACATTTTGTGTTGCAGGAAGTCACAGTGTTGGGGTGGCACATTGTTCTTTCTTCAAAGACCGTCTCTACAATTTCCGGAACACCGGCCGGCCGGACCCAACCATGGATGCTTCACTGGCCAAGACACTGAGAATCACGTGTCCTCAAGATGAAACTCTGAATAACACTGTTAATCTCGACCAGTTTCCACTGGATCCATTTTTACTGGACAACTCTTACTACAAGCAATTAGTGTTGCACAGAGGAATTCTCCAAATAGATCAAGAGCTAGCATTGGACCCCAAGACGAAGGCCATGGTGACAACACTGGCCAATGGATTTGACTTCCCCGCCCGGTTTGGCGTTGCCATGGTTAAATTGGGAGCTATTGGTGTTCTTACTGGTGGGCAAGGAGAGATTAGAACATCATGCAGAGCCATTAATGTTCATCCTACTTGAGTGAGATTAGCAGGATTAAAATGGATGGTTTCTATTGTTTCCTTGTTTTCTTCTTCTTCACTTTAAATTTGTGTATCATTGAATTGTGATGACTTGTTCCTCTCTTTGAATAATTATTAGAAAGATTGACACTCTAATTTAGGAGAGAAAGGAAATTCAACGTTTCATTATATATATATATATATATATATATTGACATTTCTTATTGTTTTTGACAAATATAAACAATATCATTCCTATGTATTTAACTAATTAATTACGTCCATTAAACATTTTTTATCTTATGACAGTCTATTATAATTTTTTTCTTAATACAGTAAATCGTGTATTTGTTGACATTAGCAATTTAAATTTTTTTTAAAATGTCAAGTTTAATCCTATACAATTTTTTTATTCACACAATTAATAAACAAATCTCGAATTTCTTTGTAAAGTATGTTAGAATAATTAGTCAAATATAAGTAGTATCATTTATAATTATAAAAAAATTGAGAGGATTTAGTATAATTTTCTATTTTTTACACTGTTATTGATTTATTCCAAAACTGTGTGTAAAACCCGCGACGGTTGGGGAAGAGAAAACAAACGGACACTTTTTTCGTAAAACAAATATATATTTGGCGCGAAAGAGACATATGGCTTTTCAAGTGCAGTTCTTGTTCTTCAGATTCAACCAACCAAGAACTTTCAATCTCGTTTTGGCTTTCTGAACCAGTGTCCAACCAATGGATGAAAACACCATGTGGAGACTTCAATCAGATTGGTATTCTCCGACTCGCCTCCTCAGCAGTCCTGTCCAATACGACTTTCCGGTACGGAACCTTTTCTTCATCCTCTGTAACTTTCTATAGTTTTCGTCGAACATTTCTCGCATTCTTTCTTGTTAATTTCTCGGGATTTTCAATTTTTTTCTGGGAACATGATTGATTTATGCAAGGGAGATCGATTTATACCGAATAGGAGCTTGATGGATCTTGATCAAGCCCACAGTTTGTTGACAAGCAGAACTAAAGAAGCCAGTGATTCAAAATTCAATGTTGGTCACTGTCTCTCTCTCTCTAGTTTCTTGAGTTTTTGCTTATGGGATTTTGAGTTTTTCTTGAGGTTTTTTGTAGAAAATAGTTAGATGGGTATTAAGGTTCTTGAATATTCATGGTTGGCATGAAGATGTAAGAAACTGAAATTTCTGAATTGGTCTTTTGGTTCTTCAGTTTCTTTGTTGTGGGCACAAAGAATAGGATGAAATTCCTCGATGGGTATTAAGATTCTTGAATATATTTGATTGTGACATGAAGAATGCATTGAGATTTTGAATGGGTGGTGTTTTGTTTCTTAGGTTTGTTGGTGGCAGGATGAGTATCGACGAAAGGTGGAGGAGAATCTGACCATGGATTCTGAAGGAAGACCATTTAGGATGCTGGTTTTCAGAGGGAGCCCCAAATCGAGTAGAAAATCAGTCCGGCTTATCGATGAATTGCGACGCAGTGATGAGGAGAGTTTCAACTATAGTACCAAGCAATATCGTCATTTTCCTATGGTACATCATTTTTACACATTCTTTCGATGGTATTGTTTGTTGTTTTGAGTCTCTTCTAGACATACAAATTCATCGAAGTTCAAATTCCTTTCTTGGGGTTATAATGTGCTGGGTACATTACGAGGACTTTAGTGAAATTAGCCACGTTTCGAGTCGCGAAAACAGTCTTTCTAGCTCGCTAGAATGATGGTAGCCGTGGATTAGTTTTTTTTAAATACAAACTCTGGCACCAAAACTTTACAAATTTAATTCTAGGGATTGTTTCCTAGTGTAGGACCCAATTGAGGGGGGCCATTACTGTCGTCATTTTGGGTGAGAGATGGGTGCCATTCTTACATCTCAGTGCTATTCATGTTATGCATCACTTAACCATTTGTTTGGAAATACTAGTGTTTCTCAATATTTGAAATCAGAGATATATGTATTTTGAGTAATCCATATTTAGATATTCTTGATCACTCTTGTTATTTTCATTTAAAAAAAGGTAAATTATGGATATGGGAAGTAGAAGTGTTTTGTACCTGATAGTGAAAGTAAAGGGGTTTTCAAACCACCTCTGAATTTTACACTTTAATAGCCTGATGTAAAGTTGAATGCAGAAAGAAACTTGGATCCTGGATGCACCTAAATTAAAGGATGATTACTATTTGAATATCATGGATTGGGGGAAAAGCAACATTCTTGCCGTTGCCTTGGGCTCTGAAGTATACATGTGGAATGCCAAGAACAGAAACATTCAGAAATTGTCACAAGACAATGGTGAGGACGATTACCCTTCTAGCGTAGCCTGGTCTGAGGATGCAAAAACGGTTGCAGTTGGTTATATGTTCTCCGCAATTCAGCTCTGGGATGCCGAGACTTCCAAACTTGTATGATCCTCTCTCTCTCTCTCTCTCTCTCTCTCTCTCTCTATATATATATATATATATATATATAATTTGTTAGACTCCAAGGGAGTCGGATTGATTCAATTTCAGTATACTTCAATACACAGGTCAGAAGCCTAGAAGGTCATACAAAAAGAGTAGGAACCATTGCATGGAATGGTCATACTCTAACATCAGGAAGCCTAGACAAAGCCATTATTAATCATGATGGTATTCAAATCATGTTCTTTCAGCTTTGGTTATTTTAACACTTAAAATCATGGAATAAAGAGAATAAAACTTTAACTTTCTTGCATCTTCCTCTCTTTGACAGTGAGAGTGGGAAACAGTATGACTTCTTGTGTTCAGGGACACACCGAGGAAGTGTGTCGTTTGAAATGGTCCAGCACAGGCAACAAATTGGCAAGTGGTGGCAACGACAATCTCATTTACATTTGGGAAGCTTCCACGATGAGGTCCTCCCGCTTCTTGCATCGGTTCAATGGCCATTCTGCAGCAGTCAAGGCCCTTGCATGGTGCCCATATCACTCTGATGTACTAGCCTCCGGTGGAGGCACGTTGGATGGCTGTATTAAGATATGGAACATCCAGAAAGGGCTTTGCATCAACAGCATTGATACCCAAGCACAGGCAAGTTTAACAGCTTGCTTACCCTGTTTTAAAAACCTTTAGCAATGCTAAATAAATTCGAAATCATTTTTCCTTGAATCGATTCCAACGTACCTTTACAATACCACTCAGGTCAAGATTTTGCACACATGCATATGAAATCAGTATGCATTCCCTATAGAATTTTGGTGTTGTGTGAACAGGTTTGTGGACTGGAATGGAATAGGCATCATAAAGAGATACTGAGTGGACATGGCTTCAGCAGAGGTAATCATGGAAACCATCTATGCTTGTGGAGGTACCCTTCCATGTCTAAAGTAGGAGAGCTAGCGCGCCACTCCTCCAGAGTCCTCCATATTTCTCAGGTTTAATTGACTTGTCCTTTAATTCAGAAGTAGAATGTAAGAATACTCTAGCCTTAGCTTCCTTTTTTGATTTGTTGCAGAGCCCAGATGGAGTAACTGTAGTATCAGCCGGCGCAGATGAGACTCTTCGCTTCTGGGAGGTTTTTGGACCACCGCAGGCCGACAATTCACGAGTTTCAGGACTAGACAGTCTGTTGTCTCTGAAAACATCCCCCATAAGATGATGGAAAGTGAAATAAATTGGGTTTTCTTCCATTGACCGTAGTTTTTTCAAGTAACCTGTATATTTACGACGTTCATTTATCAATGGCTAATCAGCCAAGAGGGGCAATGCAATGCCGAGTACTATAGATAAAGAGTCATATTTGCAATTGAAACTGTGCAGCCATTTCAAGTATAGGATTGGAATTCTC
This sequence comes from Nyssa sinensis, assembly GCA_008638375.1. Lineage (NCBI taxonomy): Eukaryota > Viridiplantae > Streptophyta > Magnoliopsida > Cornales > Nyssaceae > Nyssa > Nyssa sinensis. Next base: position 6,031,976 of record CM018041.1, on the reverse strand, counting down.
TTCAGTAACAATCTAGTCCATTATTTTTCTTTCACATAGGTAGGTAGAGTTCTAAAGTAAGGTTCTTTTGAAAACGGCAGTTGAAGAATGTTTTTAAGGGAGGAAAAAAAAATTGTCACTGAGAAAGCCGCTTTCAAAAACACTATCATTAAGAAAAACAGAACCAGTTCTGTCCCCACAGTATTTCCCACCATTACACTGTCTTTCTTTCTAAAAAAAGAGTAATCTTGCGCCAACTCCGTGAGTTTGGTTCCAAGCTGCAGTGTGATTCTAAGCTCCCTGGAAATTGAAAGAACATTAAACCAACAATTATTTTCTTTCATCTAGATTTTTCTTTATTAATGCCAAGAACAAGAAAATTTGAAGTGTCATATAGAGTAACCAATAAGAACAAGAGCATTCTCCTTCATTCACAATTTCCTGTTTATTCATTTCATAAAAAGCTCAACTAGAAAAGAATCACAGGTTTCATTATAAAATGATATTCATCAACATAAACTTAAAATTATGTGAATACTAACAAGCTAGCTCAAATCTATTACAAATTTACAACATCATTGCAAATTTCCCTGTACTAACAGGCAAGCCATAAGCAAATTCTCAGCAATTCCAGCAGCTGGAAAAAAATTCTAAGAATCTTCTGAACTTATTTCAAAGGAGACGATGCTTTAATTTTATCAAAGCTGTTGGAAAAAACAAAATGGAACAGTAGCGAGCTCTAGCCAAGTGCTGCAAGAAACCTCTCATTATTTCAGGCTGTCATAGTTCACAGCACCACCCAGACAACAAAGCTACATGTAAGCAGTAGAAAACTCTCAATGTACTCCATAAATTACATGGGAAAAAGGGTGCATTATTATCGGCTGTCATAGTTCACAGCACCAGCCACACAACAAAGCTATATGTAAACAATAGAAAACTCTCAATGTACTCCATAAATTACTTGGGAAAAAGGAAGAATAGAGATGAATTTTCATGTGTTTTTGGAAGCTAAGATGTAAAATGCTCTTCGGTTGCATGATTCCAGATCTTAACACAACCAGCTGTTATGCCATTTGCAGAGACAATTGATAGATATATATAGTTACTGAATCATTGCAAAAAATTGGTGGAGCTTCCAAGACTTTAATTGAGATTTTCTTGGCCACCTTTAGCCAGCATGTTGGCCCCACTTGACCATCTCAACATGCACACTTTTGATTTGCTTTGCATCTCTAGCAAGTATGCTGGCACCGCTCGACCATTTCAATGTGCACACTTTTTGGCGTCCACTTGTAGAATGGAAGTGTAGACAGTTCACTGATCAATTGCAAATGAGCAAGCAAAAAATTGAAAAGTGAAATCCTTTTAGAATTAGATGCAGTGGCAGTAAAGGCCATCAAGATAGGTAACTAACCTGTCATGGACTTTGAATTTCAGATGGCGGCCATTTCATGCAAGAATTCCTGCTATTTCTGATGCCCATTTTGGCTTTTCAGCCTGCAATATAGATTAGATCATTCAGATTAAAACATTAGAGAGACCATTATTCTTACTGGTGAACAAGCCTCCAAAAAAGAAGGGTGTGTGTCTTAAAAAACAGCTTCATGGGTTGTATCTATGCAACCTTTCACTGACCCAAAAACAAGGAACAGAAAATGGGGCTAAAAAAAAAGAAAATAATTTTTATAGGTATTACTATTATTCTGATCTCATCATTGTGGAGCTCAAATTGAGGGCAGATCTGTCCAGCTGCAACTGTTTCGGTATCCTCTGTTTTTTTTTTGATTGATAAGATTCATTTGTCCAAATTGGGACTTGAACCCTCAACCTCTTCTGTGGGAGATGGAGGACATACCCCTTTAGCTGATGCTTGGTGGTTGGATTTTCAGCATCCTCTTAGCAACAAACTCTGCTTCCTTTGTTTTTCCCTCAGCTTCAAGGGCAAGTCTCAAATCTTCAAGGCAGCCCACAGGTGGTTGGATTTTTTTCTCTAACAATTCACGGTAAAGACCACATGCTTCTGAAACTCTACTGATTTTACAAAGATCAGTTATAACTGAACTGCATATATCAATATCAATACTTTGATCCTTCTTCAAACAAAATAGCAACATTTCAAGCGCCTCTAACAATTTTCTACTCTTGCAAAGGAAAACAATCAACTCTTCCATCTTTATCATATACCCGTTCTCATAAAGAAACGCAACAATCCCGAATGCCCTATCCCTCGAGCCACTCTTGAACAGAAGCCTTACAGTATCTGTTGAGAGATTGATGTTCTGTCTAATTTTTCTCTCTAACATTAGCATCAAAAAGTTAGCAGATTCACCAGCACAACCTGCTCCTGACAAGTTCTGCAAGTATATAATGGAAGGTAGATGTTTTGGGAAGATGGGAGCTCTTTAACATCTTCTCTAAAGTTTTCTGGGCAAGAACAGCTTCACCCTTCCGCAAAAGGCCCTCAATTAGGGACTCATAAATCTCGACATCAGGCACAAAATCTCTCCTTAACATCAGGACCAGCAGATCAAACCCAGCTTTAAATGTATCTTCCCTGCAATGCCCCATGATCAAAATCTTGTAAGAGGGAGGGTCCTGTGTTCCTCTTTTCATTAGCTGCCTAAACACTCTCTCAGCCTTCTTGGTCTTTCCATTTCTGCACAAATACTCAAATATGGGATTATATGATGCAACAAGAGGTGTACAACCAACATCATTTAACACGATCTCCTTCTCCGCTAGCTCGTCAAATAATTCCTCTGCCCTCACAAAGTCCCCTCCCTGACACAAACTCCTAATCAAAACACTATAAGTAGCTGAATCCGGCTGGACCCGCAACTCTGACATTTTCTCAAGAACTTTCAATGCTTCATTCAGATTTCCACCATCGCAATGAGCTTTTACCAATGTGTTAAAAGTACATGTATCAGGAATAAATTGTCCAACCCCTGCTGTGCCCTCAAAAATCTCCTTTATCTTATCAAGATTTTGTGCTTCACAAAGTCCTTGTATAAGAGTGTTGTAAGTAATTCTATTTGGTTTCAGCCCTCGATCAATCATCTCTTTAAGAACATCCAGAGACGCAGGAATATCTTGTTTTGCACAATATCCTCTAATCAAAGTTGTGTAAGTAACAACATTAGGATTCAAATTTGAGCTCTTCTTTAGCATACCCTTCATCACATTATGTGCAACTTTGACCTTCCCAGCCCTACAAAGCCCATCAACAAGCGTATTATACGTTATAACATCCGGTTCACATTTACAACGCGACATTTCTTTGAAAAACCGAAAGCCTTCATCGACCATTGAGTTCATACAAAACCCCCTTATCAAAATATTGAACGTATATGTGTCTGCTGTAACACCGTAAGTAGTAAGCATTTCATCATACAGCTTAAGTGCCATAGTAGTCCGACCCCGTTTGAGCAAAATCGACAAAAGACTATTGAATGTGACAACTGAGGGCGAAATGCCAATTGATTTCATCATCAGAAACACCTTAATCGATTCTTGGAGCAACCCAGCACGTCCGTAACCCCTAATTAAGCTATTGAAAAACTTGTCTTCAAGCTTAACAGTCCCACCGGACTTCTTTTCGATTGAAAAGAGGAAGTTCCTTGCGGCATTAAGGTTTCGGGTGCGGCCAAGGATTTCAAGCATCATGAAGTAAGATTGGTCGTTGTGGGCAAAGCCATTGACTTGGGTCCAGTTGAAGAATTGAAGGGCTTTGGATGGAGTTGTTATAAGGCGGAGGGTCTGGAGGACAGTGGTTTTAGAGAGGGAGGGAGAGAGGGAAGAGAGAGAAGATTCAAGGTCAGGTGACCACGGTTTGTTGTTGATAAGACGTGCCATGGTTCGGGCTCTTTTGGTTTTGGTTGATGGTCTGGGTTTGACATTGTGGTCCTTCTCGTCGTCAGTATTGTCGTTGGCTTGTTCAGAAGAATAGTATCTGAGAATTGATGGAAGTTGAGATGGGTCTCGAGAGGCGCCATTGGAAATGGATTTGAAGAACCGAATCCCAAAGACTGCGAATTTTTGGATCTGCGAATTCGGAATGGTGGCCATGAAGTGGGATTATCTGCAGGTCTCAAGACTCGCGCTCTGATTACTACCTGTGCGTAGCCACCTAAAACCTAAACAGCCCACATACCATAGTTAAAAAATCAACATAGGCATGCATATATGAAATCTATACGAGAGAAAAAAGAGATCGAATCGTGGAAGAAAATGGTACCAAACTTGGAGGCACCGAAGACACCACCGGCGTTTATGCAACCTTGCCCTTCGACCCCATCCTCCATCCCGACCAAGCTCACCGTCAACTTAGTCCCCCACTGCTAGTCTGAGCTCTCCAACAAAGAGGCATAACTCTCCCTTCTATCTTCACTTTGTTAATGTATGTCTCGCCATTTTTTTTTTATTTCTCTTAGTTGCTCGCTGTTAAAAGTTATTAGCGATGCTATTGATTGATTTTTTACGAGTGTGTTGAGTTATGGGGTCGCTTTGTTGTTCGGGACGCGACAGTTTTTTTTGTTGTAGGGAATAAATTGAATCATATATAAATTTAACTCAAATTTTAAAAACAATGTAGGTTAATTTTATCATAATTTTTAATAATAATTCTTTCTTCTATGTTAATTAACATTAAAAAAATTAAGAAGTCTTGAAGTTGTAATAAACATAAAAAATTATTAAAATAATTCTTTTAACATAATTTAATTTTAAAAAAATATTAAAGACAAACAAAATTTTAAAATTATAAAAATATAAATAATAATTTTTTTGTAAGAACTTCCTATTAATTTAATGGTGGTTAATTAAAATATAAAAAATATAATATAAAAATATTAAATTCGTATTTAGATTGGACTTGAATTTTTAAAGTCTCAATTCAAATCTAATTCCTAATTTAAATTGGATTTAAGTTATTTTCTTCAAATCTAATTCAAAAGTGTAAAATATAAAAATCAAGCCCAAAAAAATCACAAACCAGCTTAGGATTGAATTTGGGTACGTCCATCTAAGTTTGGTACCCCTAGTTTTGGTTCTCTTTCAAGGGGTCTCTTTTAGGGGTTAATTTGCTTGACACAGTTATGAATTTGTATAGAAGTTGGGGTTCGTATGAGATTTAGTGCTTGTTTAGATGAATTATGAAAAAATGCAGCTTTAATTAAGTAGCTGTTTGAGTTAAGCAGTTGTGAAAAAGTATAATTTTAGTTAAGTTGTTTAACGTTTGGATAAATGTATTTGATAAATATTTAAATGATACTGTAATGTTTTGATGAGCTGTAAAAATTATGATTTCAATATAATTATTCTTTTTTTACCCTTGTATATTTAAATTGTGTGTTTTGTAATGTATTATATTTTTTAAAATTAGATTATTTTTGATAAATAAAAATATATAGTAATTATTTTTTTCAGTAATTATTTTTTTCTTCAAATTAATATATATGTTTATATAATAATCTAAAATTATAAACGAATATATTAAATAATTTGTATATTTTTTTAGAGGAATTTTTGGACAAGAAAGGGAGTGGATGGTGTTCTGACAATTGCAGAAACGTCTCTTATACTTTCTGAAATAACACTATCTTCCCAGTCAGAACTGTCGGCTAAACGGCATTAACGGAATCTGTTCATTTACTACTTCACCCCTTAAATTTTAATAATTATTTTAAAGTCAAAAATCAGAAATTCTCTTCCCTCTTTTTTCATCTTTCATATTTACTTTATCCTTGTATCACTTCTCTTTCTCAATTTCTTTGCCCTAACTACGCAAAAATCTCAATCCCACCGTCAACCACCACCGCATGTCACCGGTGCCATAGCCATCACCCATGTCGCCAACACCGCCAATCATGTGAACCACCACCAATCACTACCCTCAACACCGCTTGCCCCATTACTGGAGGATGAATACATGTCCTGGATTCTGGCGAAGCGCAGGTGAAGGAAGAAATCCGAGAATACAAGCAATTAATAACCAAAATCGATCTCAGAGTAACCAGAAGCAGAAGCCGAGCCCTCGTGAAAACCGTGACTAGTCTGGTGTAGGCAAAACTTCCAGCACCAATCAAAGTTATCAGCGGCTGGAAAATAGAAACACGAGAAAGGGTAAGGAGAGAGTTCCAACAAACACGCGATCTTCTGCAACGGAAGCAAATGTGGATGTTCCACCAGGGTTCGAAGGTCACGATCATCGGTTTCAGTTCAATAAAAGAGGGTTCAGTTCAATGGTTGGCATCAACAAATTCGTCGATTCCCAGCGATGGTCGAGACCCAAAGCGAGTGAATTACGGTGACACTGAATGGGTTTGAGTCCCACCGTGATGTTGTAAGGGTAGATGGATGATCAAGATGGTGGAGGGAGGAAAACTAGAAGTTGATGGGGATGGTGCCGATTTCCATGCCTCCAGCGATTCCTCTCGATGCCGAGCTTTTTGTCTCTCTGATTTCTCATTCTTGAATTCCTCTCATTTTCTCCTATTTCGGCCCCAAAATCTGCAGACCCACCTAACACCAATCCTGTAGGGAAGGAGGATCAGTGGTGGACGTCGATGGTGGTGGTGGGTGGAAGGAAAGGGAGGGAGAGTGGCATTGATGCCGTTGGTGGGTGGGTTTGCTTTGAATTGTGGGTGTGGGTTTGCTCTGAGTTGAATTTCTTTTAAGGAAAGTGAGGGAAACCTTACAGGAGGAGAGAGAAATAAAATAGGGAAAGTAGGTTGATTCTTTCACATTGAAGAGAAAATTTGGTATTTTAAATTTTTTTAATGTTAATGTCATTGTTTTCCGTTTGGATCATTAACGGTACCTGGATGGCAGGGGATGTTTGTTACTAACATTATAAACATAAGAGGTGCAGTGTTATTTTAGAAAATATAAGAGAAATTTTTGTAATTGTTAAAAACTTCAATAAAAATAAGTGTAATTTATCATAAAATGAAAAACCAAAGATCGAGTGGCAGGACACTTGAAATGAACTGTAGAAATGTTCCGTCCATTTTGAAAAAGTTTCGACAGAATGTTTTTTCAATCTGTGCAGTTTGGACTTAAATTGACCCTGAAATGCGGTCTAGTAAGCCAATCCAAACAAACATAAAACGGGATAAGTGCAATTCGAGCTTCAAACCGTCAAAACGCACGGTCCAAACGTCCACGTAAATAGACTTAAAGACTTAATATTAAAGATTATCTATAATCCCAATGTGATCAAATTACATCCAAAAGTATTACATAGTCACTAGTCACATTGAGAATATATATATATATATATATGTATTTATATTGAGGCAAAAATATTATAAGACAATAGATATATTTTACAAATCTTTTGAGTGTGCATTCGATGTGAGGCTTAGTAAATAGTAATGTATCCTTCTACATAGGTGCCCTCTCTATTTTTTTTTGGCATCTTTAATATAATGATATTAGTAGTTATCAACAACAAAATATATATATATATATATATATTTGTTTATACGTACCGGATTAAATCTTCTTTTTTGTAAAAATTAGACCCACATTTTAAACTCTAGTTCATTTTTTGTAAAAACTAAACACACTCTTTAAACTCTTGTTCTCAAAAATTAGTACAAAAGATATTCGAACTCGAAACGTTTAAATTTTTTTTCAATGTCCATACCATCCGACCACAATTCTAAATTTAATGTTTTCACACTTTAAAAAAATAGTATAAATTTACAAAATTAATTTCCTTTCACATTAAATATTACATTCACATCAAATTGGTAAAAGGGGGGGTTAGAGCTTTAAATTGTGAGTCTGTTTAAATAAATCATTGCATCTTGAGTGAAGACACATATTCATCTGAAATACAATTGGTGAAGAACCTAGAATTGTCACCAGATAATAATCATAAGAGAAAGAAAACATGCAGGGAAAGCTTTAATATTGTCTTTCACAAAAAACATTCCAAGACACAAAAATTATTATTGTACTATATTATGGCCATTTCCTGGACGGGAAGCCATCAAAACAGCAAAAAGTATTTTAACTCACGCAACAGACAACATGACAAACCCCATAAGACTGGAACAACCACAAGACTAAAACAAGAGAGAGAGACTTTAACTTAGCAAAAGATCAAGCTTTCAAACAGTTCCCCTTCATTGTTTGCTGATAGGTTTCTCAGCAGCCCTAGCCTTCGCCGTCTCAAGTCTAGAACTGACCGCTTCCCATGATACAAGCTTCTCCATAAAGATGGATATATAATCAACTCGTCGGTTCTGTAAGAAGAGACACCAATGATTCTGTTGTTTCTTGAACATAAAACAGTCTATAAAGGCAGAAAAAGCTTAAACAGTCTATCAAATAGACCTTACCTGAAAATCGAGGTAGTATGCATGCTGGCATGAAGTCAAATTTTAAAATGAAAACACGGTAATCAGTTAATAATCCTTGTTCTATAAAAGAAGATTTTCTAAATCAACTGTATAGCAGTCATTTTATAGAGTTACCTCCCAAACATCAATCGTAAGGAGTGGCTGCAACAAAGTAAGAATATCATCATAAGATGCCCCGGGAAGATGAGATATGATAAATGGCATATAGTTTCATGATAGCATAATACTTGATTGCAGTGGTGGCGGATCTTGACCAAAGATTTAGGGGGGGTGTGGGGGAATATAAAAATTAGAATTTAAGGGTGTTTCTTATGAATAAATGAAACGAATTTCGGAGGGACAACTTTTAAGCTTATTTTTTTTAAATTCTAGAGAAAAATGGGATAAAAGAATCACATTTATAAAACTTTGGTGGGGGGGGGGGGGGGGGGGGGGAGGGGGGCATTGCCTGTGATTCCGCCCCTGCTTAATTGTAATATCTGTAAATACGTGGGGAAGGGAATTTTTTTTTTTTTGATCGGTAATAAAATTGTATCATAAACAAAGTGTCCAGAGTAGGGAAGCTTATAATTACAAAGAAGGGATTGGTTAAAAAATTAAGGCCTAAAGTTCGCCAAAAATTCAGACTTCAGCTATATAAATATACTCACATAGTAATAATCCCAGACAAGGGGGTTCACAGCATTAGGACTCTTCACCACTTCCAGCTTTTTATCGTCACCCGATGGACTGTTTGATTTGTCTAGAAAGAACAAAACAACAGATCTGTTAGCTCATCCCATACTTGGCATATTTAGCTAATCATATGAAGGTTAATCATTGAATGCATTAAAACAAGGAAAAAGGATATGCCATTTTGAGGGGTCGAAGGAATGCACTCACATGCAAGCCAGGCCCAACCAGAACCAAACACTGTGGCCGCAGCTGACCTGAACTCCTCGACAAATCCTTCAAAAGATCCAAAATCTCTGTCAATCAGTTCTAGAAGATCTCCAGATGGCTTTCCCCCACCACCTGGTTTCATAGACTCCCAGAAGAAATCATGGTTCCAGACCTGTGAAAGGGTAGACGATTGCAATTGCAAACATGAAGCAAGCCAACATTCTATGAATTATATATATCAGAATATACTTCATCCAAAGAAATATAGTAATGAACATGCACAAGATTTCCAGTTGACATTTGCTGCTTCAAATTATTTGTAACTGTCTGATTTTATGGAAAAAATGATGTTGATATCATGATCTGATCCCATAGACCCCATAGTAGCTGGAGACTCATGCACGGGGACTACCCTTTAATGTCATGGTCTGATCCTTAATAATCTCAAATTCCAAAATTATTCGTAGAATCCCACGGATTAGGTTAAAATTATAAAATAAAATAAAAAATCAGAGAAGTCTCACATAAAATGTGAGGAAAATAATGAATGCGAGTAAGACTAACAATGTATGTGAGATTTGTATATTATTCCAAAAATAAATTTAAACCTTATGCAAGGGATTAACACGGGTAATGAAAAAGTGGGTTATTATATGAGACATTGCTGAAAATCCAATCAGTTTTCTCATGAATATTATTCTAAACATCAAATAACAAGGGCTGAAGCTCCTCGCGAGTGGCATGTATTTCTCCGTATTAACAATGGTGGACCTAGACCTTGTACATATAGGGGGGCAAGAAAATTTAAGAAGGTATTTTGTGAAAATACAAAAGGTTTTTTTTTTTGGGGGGGGGGGGGGGGGGGAGGGGGGAGTTCCTAATTTTTTTTTTTTTTTAAAAAAATCTATACAAAAGAAGAGTAAAAATCAAAATATCAAAACTTTGGGGGAATTGCCCTCCGCCACTATCCATATAGGAGAGGTCACAATTCTAAGTCTCCCAAGGTAGAGTATGTTGTTAGTTATTGATATGTAGTCATGTATTGGGTTTGTTTCTTTATTGGTGGTAGTTGGGTTTCTTAGGAGGTCCATATTAGAGAGACTCTCCTGTAATTGATTGTAACTTGCTTATAAATAACACTCCTTGTGTTGGCAAAAAAAAAAAAAACCCTTCTAATAGCAAGGGCCTTCATTAGAATGAATTGACTGGAGTTCTAGTACAGATATCTACTTTTCATGTTAAGACCCAAGAACCTCTTAATATGAACAATTTGAAAAACCTGATGAGAACATTGAGTTATGCATCACATACCTGTGCAGCATTGTTGAAGGCTGGAAGGAGATCACCCTTGTTATATGAAGCAAGTATTATGTATTCCAGTGTCATTCCATCTAGTTCTGTTCCCACTATTTGCTTCTTTAGGTTATCTACATAACCTCTGTGGTGCTTCCCCCAATGGTACTCCAATGTTTCCCGGCTCATATGTGGCTCCAAAGCATTCTAACACGCCAGTAAATTAAATGTACAATATTGGTGACAACAAAAGTATTTCAACATTGTTGAAGAAGTTTGACAGATACACCATGAAATTAGCTAAGCTAAAGATCTATTCAATTGTACAAGTTCAATCTAAACTTGTTCATGAGGCTAGCCAAGTGTAGTCCAAGTTTAATGTCTAGCCCAAGTGGGGAAATGAACTAAGCTAAAGAAGATGCTATTCGATTGTATCATATTTAGGGCACATTTGGATGTCCCACGGGAATTGAACAGCCCAACTGGTGTCCGACCTAACATTCCAAGGTAGAAGACTATCATATATATTGAATGGACTATGGAACATTTCGGGGAAATGGTAGCCATTTAATGGATGATGTGAAAAGTTTTGAATCTGTCATTTCAAAAAACAAAAAAAAAAAAAATCTAGCAAATCTCTCACTCTCCTTGTTGGTTTCAATATAGCCGATGAATTTTTTTACTTCCAATGCCATCAAAATGGCAACAAGGGGACCCTTAGCAACGACAAATTGAGGTCTGTGTCGCTTTCTAATAAAAATGTCAAATTTTGATGGAAAGAAATATGCCAAATGAGTGATAGTGCACTAATAACTCACCCTGGATAGGCAAGCTAGGCCAAAGCAACAAATACGAAGCTCAAATAGGCATTGTTGAGCCAGCATTGAGCTTCATCAAAATCTAAGTAAGCCAAGCGCAGTGCACCAGACAAGCAACACAACACTACTTGTTAATGCCTTTGGAAGGTGACATATTGTTTCTGTCAATTGCATTTGACAAGAGGCAATACCAGCAATGCAAATGATGGCCAAGTAGGCCATCACACAAGCTATTGATATTTCAAAAACTATGTGTCATACACATTATCCCTGAAGACTCTTTGGGTTCAATCGCAAATAAAATCTATTGCATGAGCTGATTTTTTATTGTCCTTTTCTTTTTTCTTTTTCGAAAAAAAAAAAAAGATAGACTGAAATCAAATTTTATGATCTTTAGCCCCAAAAATGAAAAGAGTGGTTTGACAGAGTTGAGTGAAGCCTAAGACAACTGATTCTAAAATCAAGTGGAGCAAGGCCTAATCCCAAAGAAACTGTTGGGAACCTGAATCAAGGAAGAGCCCATAAAAGGCCTATAGTTTTAACCAATGTTAACCGGAAGGTCAATCATTATGGTACATTGAACTGGAACTAGAATGAGAACAGAAACGTAAATCGTTACTTAGTTATAGAACATGATACATTAAGGTAGACTTGTTTGAATCGCTTTGTTGGACCGAAATACATTTAGTTAAAACGTAATATGTTTTTTTATTATATTTGTAATAATATTTGTATGTATATCTATACACCAGAAAAATTTCAACGAATCCAAGTCTTTATACAATAAAATTCCAACGATGTGTATATGTATTTTCTTGTATGTTGTATGATTTTTTGTGAATTTTGATATTTTAGATTAGAACACTAAATCTTTCATTTTAAATCGCTAATGATTTATGTTTTGGATCGAAAAATCCAAATTTGCAATTGGAGCGAATTGCAGTAACTATGGTTTTAATTAAAGCATATTAAACTTAGCACGGCTTCACATTACATCCATGAGTCAAGAAAGAAATAATAAACACGTTTGGTAATTACACAATAAAATTGTAAATCATACCAGTGGATAAGGAGGAGGTTTCAGCTCAAATTTGGCAGTTATTATACTGGGACCAGCTTTGCTTGTAGACTGTATCTGCAAGATAAAAGACTTTGGTCCTCAAATGACCAAAAGGGCAAGAAATAACAACACAACAGAACTGCTGGTGATTTGGAAATTAAAACACAGTCCTAGTATTGACAGCATTCAAAATGACATTTCAAATGTAAATTTTTCATTTTTTTAAGGATTCCAAAAGCAATCAAACAGAAAAGCTAGAATGTATACAAGTTGAATTTGAACATCTTTCAAACATTTTCTGTCCGTAAATATTTTCGGATTTATGTGATTAGGTTGTCTCGAAAAGATATAAAAATAGAATATATAAATGCCATTGAATCTGTGACTTCTTGCTCTTGGAGAAAAATTCCAATATAATTTCATAAGGGTTTCAAATAAGGCATTACAGTTTCAATTGAAACAATTAAGTCTCATGATTTACAAATGCACTTCAATCCAATCCAATCCAATTGCAAAATGACTATTCGAAATTGTCCGGTAATATGTAAAGTAGGCACAAACGAAAGTTATACGATTGTGTTCAAAGTTTCATGAGTATTAAAAGTTCTAAGGTCTCATTTATCTAATTTAAGAGCATAAACATGAATTGGAGTAGTTTCTAAAACAATCACGGACAAAGGTTTGTAATTGAACTGGATTGATCGAAGTGAATTTGTAAATCATGAGATAAGACCTTATTTGAAACTTTATTAAATTATGGGATACAAAATTATAATTAACTTCTTTTCTTTTTATATTAAGAGGAACCCATTTTTCGTATCAACCATTGCACCTGTGCAACACCTTACCAACCACGAAAGCCTATAAAATCATACTACAGGTCTCAGGTAGGAACAAAAAGTCTAGTGAGAAGATAATACTAATTTTTTTTTTTTTATAATAATGTATATCAAAATTAGACATAATTGTTATAATACACTTATAACAACCTTTATCACTAAACACTTTTCACTAGTAATATACTTATCTATACTTTTTTCTTACACTCACATAACAAATGTGAGGTACACCAGGTGGGGCCCAAAAAAAGTAGACCCCACATGTGTTATGTGAGAGTTTAGGAAAAAAGTGTAAGTTTGACATCACTCTAACTTTTTAACACAAGTGGTCTTTGAGAATTGAACATAGAGAATATCACAGAGCCTCTTCCTAACTCATCAATCTTCAAAATTAACTATAGACACACCTAATTAGGACTAGTCAGTTGATCACTATGTACTCTTCACTCCTCAGTTAAAGGGAGATCACCTGATTCAAATCTCACCTTTCTCATCAAAGGATTCCGAGTATTATATTTACATACAGTCATATACTTTTGTAATACACATAGCTTCCATATAAATAAATCAAAAAAATCTACATATTTCATCAAACCTTATTCGAAGCCTCAATTAAGCAAGATTCATTCTTATATAGAAAATTTCAAAAATAAAACCGAGATCACACAATCAGAGAAAGGGAAACACAATTGAAGCAGACCTCTTTCTTCTCCATTGCAAGGCTTGAGTTGATCCAAGTAACCCTGTTATTCAACCAGCAAAACAATTTTAGAGAGAGAAAGAGCAGAGAGGAGAGAGAGAGAGAGAGAGAGAGAGAATACTGAATGTAATAATGTGAATCAGTGACGACCTGGACAGGGAAGAAGCGAGGAGGACGTTAGCAAAGTAACCACAGCAGTTAGCAACGCAACCATGTCTCTCTTTCTTATATTATATTGGTAGGTACCAGAAGTAGTACTCACCCAAAGACTGGTACGACATCGAGTCCTAGATATGTGTAGTACAAAATAAAAAGTGCATGTAAAGGTCTGGTGGTATAGTATTACATTTAAATTTAAATATTTATATAATCATGTTACGTCAATTTGAGTTGTATATATGAATATTTAAATTTAAACAGAAGTTTAGTAAATTCCTGATGGGTTTGATTAAAACTTTATTTCAAAATTAATTTGTAAAGTAAATAAATTAAATTTAAATATTTTTTAAATTTATTAATTTATTAAACTTGATTAGATAAAATAATAAATATTTTAATTTTATATAAAAGAAATTAATCTATTCAAGTTGGATTAGAGATAAACTCGATTAAATGTTCTATCGGAATAAATTCAAAACAAAAAAAGAAACAAAACAAAATTAAACATGTTAATTTTAGTAAATTAAATTAAAGTAAATTATAGCTTGACTTGTATCAACTCGTTTACTGTGGTCCTAAAATTGTTTTCAATAGGGAGAAAAAAAGAAAAAATGGAAGGTGACTTTTTTTCCCTTGCTTGAGAATTATAAGGGAATAATTCTTGGAGGAGGAAAAACAATGGGTATGATAAAAATTATTTTTTATTCACTTATTTTAAATTTTTGAAATTGCACTGACTTTCCGTATTTTATTTGATAAATTACAAAAATTCTCTTCAATCATTTTCTTTCAATGATAAAATTATTCTTTTTTTTTTTTGTTATTTTTTTTTTATTTTAACCAATTTTTAAATTTTTTTATTTAATATAAAAATAAATTTAAGTTAAAAAATTTATTTTTATTTTATATAAAAATAAATTTAAAATTTTCATCAATATTTATTTGAAAATAAAAAATAAAATAAAAATTTATGAAAATTTTAAAATGTATATAAAAAAATATCTTGTCATTTGAAAAAAAAAATTTGATTAAAGCGGAGACACGCATGGAAGCAAGCAATGGTAAAGAAAAGGGAAGACTCGTGTGCTGTATCTAAGAAAGCCAAACTGAAAGAGAAACCACCGAAACCTTGCCACTCTTATAGATTTTGTCTGCTTTTAATGGCTGCGTCGTTTCCACCTTCACTGAAAATGTCCCATTGTGCGAACGTCCACAAATTAGTGATTCGTCACGTCTCTTCGTATCATCATCATCTTTCATTCGACTTGCACCGTTTCACTCTCTTTATAATCCCCCATGGCCGTTCATGGCCGCCACTGCAGGCAGTCCTTAAACCACCTTCTGTTCATCAACAGGTCCCCCTCCCCTTGCCTCTCGCTCTATACCTCTTCTTTGTTTCATGTTTTTCTATGTTAGTAGTGTTTGATATCATTTGTTGTTTTTTGTCATTTTTGCAGAAACGGGCAGGGAAGCGTTGCAACTAACCTTCCCTTCCATCACTCCCTTGTAACCCTCCACCAATATTCTGCAATGTTCAACAATGGAGGTCCTCTCTCTCTCTCTCTCTCTCTCTCTATATATATATATATACATACATACAAAAGTATACGCGTATATATATACGTCAATATATTATATATACTGTTCTGATTTTGAAGTGGGTATGTTTCTTTACAGAGCAAATCAATTCTCGCAAGAGGAAGAAAGAAGTTGCCGGTACTTCACTACCTGCACCACCCATCAACCTCTTCTCCCTGCAACACCAACGTCCTTTCGCTACGGCTCTTCGATTAGACCTCAATGGCCAACCACAATCACCACAGAACACGTCTATGCCCTTCTTGTCCTTCACATCCTTATTAACTGACGATTTCTCTGCAGACATCCAAGAACAGAGTGACCAAATCGATCGGATCATCGAAACCCATGTAATAATCCCTCTCACACTGAAATGAGTCTCTAGCATTTCTTACGTATTTCTCAATTTTTGTGCGTAATGCAGGCTGGCCAGTTACGGCGCACGTTAGCGGAGAAATGGCAGAGGCACTACAGTACGCTTATGTGCTCAGCGGAAGAGAGAGCGTCGAAGAGACTGAAAGAGAAAGAAATGGAATTGGATAGAGCGGTGCGCAGGAACGCAGAGTTGGAAGAGAAGGCGGCGTGTTTTAGAATGGAGGCACAAGTTTGGCAGGCGCAGGTGAAGATGCTTGAGGAGACAACGGCGAACCTGAGGGCGGCACTGTACCAGGCTTCTATGCGCGGGGGGAGCAGAGAGAGAGAGGCGGAGGACGCCGAGTCGTCGTACATTGACCCAGAGCGAGTCGAACCGGTGTCGTTGGTGTGTAAAGCGTGCGGAAAGCGAGTGGCGACGGTTATGATGTGGCCGTGTCGGCACGTGTGCGTCTGCAGGCGATGCGACGCCGTCACTAAAAAGTGCCCCGTTTGCCTCTCTGTCAAAACCACCAGCGTTGAAGTTTCCCTCCCGTAGGGCCCCTCCAAAGCCCAAGCCCAATCTCAGGCCCAGGTCCATGGAATATTTCAATCATCAAATATTTTATTTTGTATTTCGGATGGAAAGTCTAAATTTTTAAGGGTTTTATTTGTTTATTTTTCATTCGGACACAGTAATAAAAGGTTTTATTTTTATTTTTTCTATCAATGGATATTATTAATGGAAATGTATTATATCATCCCAATATAGGAGCATAAAGAATTATATTCTTAATAGAGGTGTCCAATTCGAGTTAGATATTTTCTATGTAAACAGACCTTAATTTCATTTACTTATGGTGTCAAGAATGTACAACTCTTACATATGTGCCTTCGTCATACATATCTTGGTACAACAGTAAGGTTACTCTAATATTATGACCCAGATGTCATGAGTTTTGAGTTGTAAAAACATAAAACTGTATCTAACTCCTCCCGAACCCACAGTGAAAGAGGTTTCGTGTACTGGACCAATAGCTAAAGATAAGAGAACATTTTATATTTAGAACATTATAAACAAACACCTATGCCACCTGGGTGTGGCTAAATGGATCTTAGATATAAGCCTTGACAGTTCCCCACCTAATAGCTTAAGCTTTTGGAATGAAATAGGCGTGGCCCTAGATGGGCCTGACTGTGGTGGTATCAGAACCCAGGTGCCCGGTCGCAGAAGTGTGGTAAAAAAAGTCCCCACATCTCCGTGTGTGGCTAATGGGTCCTTAAATATCCTTGGCGGTTCCCCTGATCATAATAATAAAAGAAGGGTCTGCAAGCATCCAATAAAGTAACATGAAATGGTGTCATTACTGAATTCAAGAACATCATAGGTTATATCAAAAAGGCATTTAGAGTGCTTTTGTTTTATACCTTTCGAGGATTCAACTAGCACAAGTTGGGATGCATATGGATGGTTCCATTCAAATTATTGGCACAAAAACAAAAAAAACTACACTAGACTTCACAGGGATGAATGCGATAATTTATGACAAACAACAAGATCGAGAAATGCTTCACATTAAAGTAGAACAATGGAGAAAAGTAGAACTTGACTAGATTTTAGCAACGTGAGCCTTTTCTATCGTTGTCTGAAGAAGACCTCATGAGTTCTTCATGAAAGAAAGACAACGCCCCAACTATGCATAAATTCTTTTCAAGGGACGAGCTGATGGAAAACAAAAGATAAACAAAGTGATTTGTATTCACTCTGTATACGCAAGGGTTGATGAAGAATAATGGAGAAAAGTAGAACATGTCATGCTTTGTAGCAACCTGAGCCCTGAGAAGGACCTAACAACCAGACAGATCTTTGGGTTTCCTTGATGAAAGCAACACAGCTCCAACTATGCCCAAATTCTCTTCTTGGGGACAAGATCTGATGTTTTTATCTCGTCTATTTTGGCAGCTACAATGAAGTCGTTCACACTCAAACCTCCTGCAATGAAAATTATAGAAACATTTTTAGGGCAGTGAACTCCAAAGCAATTAAAAACAGCAACTGACAATGCAGTGTTACATATGAGATTACAGGAAGGTATGATGATAAAAGATATCAACTAATTAAAACTCTGGATCCAATAAACTAATATTGGAGAAGAGAATATTCCATTGAGTGTATATGGCATATATCAGGGAAGAAAATTTCAATTTATCATTTTTGCCACACAGATTGCCCTATCAACCTTCAAGACATGTTCATATGCAGTTGTAGTAAGCTTTTAAAATATATAACATGAACAACGGTGGAGGCTGAAAGTAGGGTTATAATGTAAATTGAACAAATGGGAAGTATCTATACCACATTCAAAACACAATGCTGTGCTTAGGAAGCATGGCAGACTATTTGAAACCTCACAAACCTTGCATAAGTTGAAGGAACTTTAAACAGCCACCTCAATTTCAAAAATTCTACCACAAGAATTCAGCAGCTTTCCTGTCAGGGGCCCCGGAGCCAGAAGAAGGTATTTTTGGGGGGGGGGGGGGGGGGGGGGGGTTTAAGTTACATGTTTCACCCTTCAAGTTTGAGAAAAATTTCACTTTAATCCCTATAATTTTAATTGGAAGAAATTGATGTCTGAACTTTCATTTGGGGTCCAATGTGATTCCTTCATCAGCTTTTGTTAGAAATGTGGATGAAAATAGGCATGTGTTGCTCATATGATTATCATTGAAGTGCATTGAATTGAATGAACTAAACTTTTCACCCTCTCAGTTCGATATAAATTTCACTTTGTTCCTTATACTTCCTTTTTCTTTTTCTTTTTTTCAATCCAAACTTCAAACGGGGCCTGAGAGTCCACATTGCATTGAAACGAAAGTATAGGAATCAATTAGTTCATATTAAAAGTATATATAGGGACTAAACTGAAATTCACTTCAAACATGAAGGGTGAAAATTGTAATTTACTCAAAAATATTATGGGTATGCTGAGTGGTTTTATAAAACATAAGCTCAGGAAAATTCTTCAGAAAAAAAAAAGAAGAAAAAAAAAAGCACACAAAAACTGAGAAATGTTCATTTAATTCTCATTGTCAAATTGAAACTTGCACAGGAGCCTTGTCCAGACCTAATGCACATCTAACCAGCAAAATCAACTTGAATTGTTATTATTCCTGTTTTTTTTTTTCCTTTTTGTTGGACAGTGGAGGGTTTAGAATATATGATTCTGAAAGGGATTGGGAATTTTGGTAGATACGACTCTGAAACTCAAGTCTCTACCTCAATCAATTTAGAAGAGGAAATCAGAAATAACACTCATTTACCATAACAAACTTTGTATGAAATATAAAGGCGGACCCATGAAGATAGAAAAACAATCAACAGATCATTCATTCTTTCCAGAAAGCTTACTAACCAATGGAAGCAGTCCATAGTTCAGCTCTAACTTGATTGGGCTGTTCCAAGTGAAGATTTGGGAACTGCCCTGAAATTTCCACGACCTTGTAAATTCTATTGATGAGCTCTACCCCGCATTTGAAATCTCTTAACTTCCACAAACATTGTAGTTTAAGTCCCCCTTCTTCATCTAACAATCTCCAGCCAACAACCTACAGACATAAATTTTTAAGATTAGAAGAAAAGTAAAATCAATTGAAAACAAAGAGAGCTTTGCCATCTTAAATCTATACAAGAATTCCAGATAGTCTGTTGAAAAGCTCACTCAGAAGTGTTAAGAAAAAA